>CM061037.1:9055000-11455000 GCA_030763125.1 Hippophae gyantsensis | reverse complement strand
CATAGCACGAGCCTAAGGTCCTTAAACTGGTAATATTGTAATTTGCAAGAATTGTATCAATCAGTACTCAAAATTTACACTCCAAGGTACATTATAGTAATTTACTTTGTTCTAAATTACAAATCGGAAGAAAGAAAACAAAATGTGTCTTAAATAAGGTAGTCCGAGTAGGTACTGAAAATAATATAAGATTGATAAATATATGAATTCGAAAAAACTCTAAATATCTTAGTTATTATCTCATTATTATTTTATTATCATTTAAAAATAAACTAAATATTTTATTAATCAATGTGAGTCATATATATGATTTAAAAAAAGATTTCATTTATAATAATTAATAAAAAATATATATACATAACTAAGGATGATATATTGTTCATGTATAAAACTACTCTATGATTTTTAGGTGTCAAAATATGGATATTCATGTGATGCAGTTGAATTCCCAGCTTCTTAGGGAACTAGTACACAAGGATGGATGGATGGTGTATTTATTGTTTGCTGATTTTGAGAAATAGCCTTTGAACAATGGACATTGACTTTGAAATTTAAGCACAGCATATAATGCTGAACCAACTTTAATTGAATAGTGCAGTTTATAGATAAACTTCAAAATAAAACTTTGTTAGGCGAACAACTTCATAATTGCTCAATTACCTACCTATGATAAAAGGTGGTGCAATTTGTTTCTTATTGAACATGTAGGTTCAAATCATAATTAATGAGTGTGTATATATTAAATATGTGAAAAAGATAAGTTCACAATTCCATAATAACATGTTTCGCTAACACCAAACTAAGATGTGCCTTGTGCTATTGTGTGCACTTCACAAAAATATTGGGTATAAACGAATTTGTGTCATAATAATATATAACTTATTCAAATATATTAAATGTAATATGTTTGACTCCTTTATATAGTGTATATTGAATCAATTAAATTATTTTATTATAAAATTGTAAAAAAAGAAAAAAAATACAATAATTTTCATTTTGTCTACTCCTTACATAGTATAATAACTTTTTATTTCAACGAAACATTAAAACTATATTAAAATTAAAGTTCGTATATTTTAATTCTGATAAATATATTTAAAATTTTATGAATATATATGTGATATTTATTACATGATACATACACAAAACGACCATAAATCACATATATATATATACATATAATTCATTTAATAAATAGATCAAACTTAAAATCACACAAAAAATATTAATTAATTTATCTAACTAATATGTTATTATTATTTAATATGTTAACATGTCATGAATAAGATACAACACTAACAAATTAATGAGTTAGTTTTTTTTTTGCTAAAAATATATATATTCAAAACAAAATAAGGATCAATTATGACTCTAAATTTATAAATAAATAACTATTTTTATACTTTATTTTCTTAATATGGTGAGAGAATAATGCATTGCATTTTAATTTATATAATTATTTTTTTATTATAAGTTTAATATATTAGTTCAATTCAATTAAAAAAGTCTACCTGTGTTTATAAATTTTTGTTATTGAATATATTTTTATTATAAAAAAATAAGTTTAATAATATTTAAATATGTTTGAAATTTATTTTATTTATTAAAATATAAAATAATATTTATAACACATCAATCACATAAATAAGATTTATTATATTTAATTCAGTTATATTTATTAAAAAAAGAGTCAACCTAAAAATGTTATATTAAATATCGTTTTAAGTTTGTATTATTTAAATTAAACTCTTGATCAATTAGATATGTTTAATGTTTTAATTCTTAAAAATTAAATAACATTTAATGTTATTATTTGAATATTTTTTATAAAAATTTTTACAAATGTTATTTTATATAACTTTAATTAAAAGTCTTATGTTATCGTATAAAAAATTTAAATGTATCTAAATATAATTAACAATCTATTTCATTATGTTTATGAATTTTGAATGCGATTAAAAAAGTTTGTGTTATATGAAATACAAGTAAAATTAACAATTTATTTCATACAGATTTTGGAAAAAATATCTATGTATAAACTATGTTGTATCATTCAAAAAATTTGTATAAATAAATTGTGTTTAAAATGTACTAAAATAGATCATGTTTATACTAAGTAAATAGTTTGTGTTAAATTATTTATATTAACACGTGTTCATTCATTTTACTTCTTAAATAGAACAAAAATTAAATTTTAAAAAATATAAAAATAAGTGATTGTGTAAGAAAATAGAAAGAAAATAGGGAGTGGGTAAATTAATACATATATTTATTTATTTTTGTGGGAAAATAAGTAGTGAATGTGCCAAAATCAAGTGACTCAAAAACCTGTTTTATTAATAAATTATATTAGTTAAATTTGTTCAAATTTATATTCTTATATTAATTTTAGATTAAATTATATTTATTTAAAAAAACAAGACTTATGGTGTATCTAATAAACATATAGTATTTTTGTGTTACTTTATTAAAAACTAAGGTATCTGTTAAGTCTTACATTGATCAAAAGTAAGGTAACATTATTGCTTATAAGTCTGGACAATCTTCTAACTCATAAGCTCACTTTTAGGTTCAGAGTTAGGCCCGAGTTTCTAAGTTGGTATCAGAGCTAGACTCTTGTATTCTTCACCCCATCGATCCTTGTGCCGTAAATTCAGACTCTAGCTGATGTGGAGGGAAGATGTTAACTCCTACATTGGTTAAAAGTAAGGCAACAATGCTGCTTATAAATCTAGGTAAACCTCTAACTCACAAGCTGACTTTTGGGTTCAGAATTAGACCTAAGTTTCTAAGTGTACCAAATAGTAACAACATCCTCCAAAATATCTTTAAAGATGTGTTTTTAACTTTACAAATTTATGGTAAATTTTTATAAAACTATTATAAATTTCATATAAATTTATACATATTTTGTACTCATATTTTTATATTGTAATACATTTTAGTATCATATAAAAAAAATGAATGAATTAATTCTTAAAATAATTTTAATACATGTTATAATTTAAAAAATAAGAGGATAAAAATAAGTATAAATATACGTGAATTAATATTTTTAATATTTTTAAAGTGTACTTTTCCTTTACAATAAGCGCTTTTATAGAAGCAGAAGCAGAAACAGAAAAATTGTTTTTTTGGTCACAAGCAACAGGTAAATGAGGATCTTATTTTCTTTTTCAGATTAATAAAAATATTTTTAAAATTTATAATTATAAAAATAATATATTTTTATTGTTTAATTTATATATTTCATTATTATAAAAATTAATTAAATATTTTATATTAGATATAATTTAAATTTAATTTAATATTAAATTTGGTTATATTTATTATTACTATTTTTTGTTACTTATAAAATTTATTATTATTTGTTATTTTTGTGGTTATTTAGGAAAAATTTCAACAATATTCTTTAATTTTTATGTATTTTTAATAACACCCTAAAGTTTAAATAATATACTAAAATATCCCTAATATTTAATATATCTTCAATAATATCCCTAAAGATAACTATCCTTACATTTTAAGAGATAATCCTCTGTGTTAAATTTTGTTCTCTTACAAGTTTTGTGTCAATTGACAGCAACGAAATGGTTAGCAACTTAGCATTGGTGACTGACACCAGACCCAGTTTTCTACATCGAAAGTTGTTCTTGTATTTCGACTTTGATGGTTAGAATAGCACATGATAATGAGACATAATTCAAACATTATTTGGATTTGTTTCTTAAGTAGTTAAAAATAAATTGAATTGATGAAATAACTGAATAAAATTATAATGAAGAAAGAACTGAATTTTTTTTTTGTAATTCCTTCACATTTTTATTTTGGGATTTTTGATTGTTGGTTTATTTGTTATTTTATCTACAAATGGGAGTGTCAAGCTTAATAGAAATAAGGTTGAGGATGGTTTTTTAATTTGAATTGGGTTAAAAAAAATCCCAATTTTTTTTTTATTCTCAGAGCTAATATATATATTTTTTATTTCTTTTAAAATTTGAGATGTCATTGACATTATTTAAATATTAAAGATACTTAAAACTCAAAAATATTGTCAAATTTTTTTGGGTTATATGTAAGATAAGTTTATTATCAAACACAAAAAAAAAACTATATTTAATAAAATTAATTTATTATTTAATCTATATATATATATATACACACGTGTGTGTCTCATTTTGTAGGTCCTCTTTGTTTGTATTGTTTTTCTCTACTACTCTCCGGTCACAATCTTTGTCGTTTCTCAGCTTTGTAGCTTTCAACTCCCTCCATATTACCTAAACAAACTAACACAAGCACCTTCTCTGATATACATTAAATGCGGGTGACCATTCTCTTTTCCCTCTGTTCTTTAATTTTGGTACTGAACATTTTATCTTCTAGTCTTTGCGATTTTGATTCTCTAACTTGTCTTGTCAAATTGTTTGATCGTATTTTGAAAATTTGTAATTAATTGACGTCAACTACTATATTGGGTAATATTTGCACAAATCTATAGGAAGAGCTTGTACCTATGCCGTGGGGTTTTGTGAGTTTGTGCTCAGAGAACGGTCTAGTATAATTGGGATTGAGTAGAGGGTTGTTTGAAAATGGAGGCGAGGATGAAGAAGTATAGGCAAGTAAGTCCGGAGAGGACAAAAGTTTGGACTGAGAAATCGCCAAAGTATCACCTGTTTCGTAAAGTGCCTGTAATTTACTTCCTTTGTAGAAATCGACAGCTCGAGCATCCCCATTTCATGGAGGTCTCTTTTTCTTCTCCGGACGGTCTCTACCTCAGAGGTATTGTTTGCAATTCAGATTCACCCACTTGGGAATTTTATTTATTTATTTATTTTTATAAATATGGAATTTTATTAATAGTTTTTGTTGAGTAAAATTTAGAATACACAACTCTAAATTTTCTAATATTAGATCCAAACAAGTAAACAAACTACTTGTATTATACTTACTATAACACCTTTCAAAGTCAACTCACAAATTGATGAGAAATACAAACACTCAAAGAGAAAGCTCTCAACTCACACTCAAACTAAGAATACAAAGACTTATTTGTTTTTGATGGGATAATGAAACTAAATGCAAGGTAGACTATTTATAGTACTCACCATGCAATCTACACCACACAAATATAAAATTAAGAAATAATCCTAGCTACACAAATCTTATCTACACACTTATCTTTTCTACAACCTTCAACTACTTCATTTATTTTTACAACCTTCAACTACTTCATTTATTTCTACAACTTTCAACTACTTCATTTATTCCTACAACCTTCAATTACTTCATTTATTTCTCTACTTCTTCAATTATTATGTTGGTGTTGATTTTCAACAGTTTTTGGGCAGATGTGATTGAGAGGCTTAATTTTCTGAGAGGAAGAGGCATGGCTTCCATGTACTCATGGTCATCTAAAAGGTAATTTTTTTTTTAATTTTGAATTGATTTTTGGAGATAAACGTAGTTTGTTTTTGTATATTTCCTTAATTTAGTACCTTAATGTATTTTGGTTGGTTGTTTATTGATACAGAAGCTATAAGAATGGGTTTGTGTGGCATGATCTCAGTGAAGATGATCTTATTCACCCTGCCCATGGGAACGAGTACGTTCTCAAAGGCTCTGAGCTCTTTGAAGCATCTAGTTCAGGTTAACTTGTTAACCTTGAATTCAAACTTTCCATTTCTAACTTAGTTAAGTATTCCGATTAATCTATAATTGAAACCATAGTTACAGAATGGAATTAAAGTAGATTAAAATGTCATGAGGATGAAACGTTTATATGAAAACTGAATTGTCTTTCCAGATAGGGTGAGCCCTGTGGACAACGTCAAACAGCAGAACTTGAAACTATTACCAGAGCCTCCGTCTTCCAGAAGCCAATATGACTCATCTTCTTCCTCAAGTCTGAATGAAAAAGAAAGAAAGCATTCACAAGAAGAAGAGCTCTCTCCTCCAGCTGAACGTCCAAGCTCGTCTGTGGTATCACCAGACTCCAGGGTAGGGAAGAGCTCTTCCTGGGTTGGTTCTCTGAGCTTGACTGAATTTAAACTTTACAAGAATGAGGGTTTAGTTGATGCCTCCACCCAGACCGAAGAAGATGTTTTTAAAATGAAAGCTCAAGAAACTTGTACAAGAGGTGTCTCAACTGATGATGGATCATTGGAACTAGACTGCTGTGAGAACTTTCAAAACAGGTTAACTAGTGGGAAAGAAAACTCTGCGATATTGAGTAATTCAGTATCTTCTCCATCCTTTTCTAGTGCCTCGCCAACCGAAGGAAAGACCGAAACTTTAGAAACTCTAATTAGGGCAGATGCTAGAAAGATTAACACTTTCAGGATTCTTGAAGAGGGAGATATACGAATGCCATGTAATGCAAGACTTAAGGCAAAAAATGTTTTAATGCAGTTGATATCTTGTGGGTCTATATATGTAAAGGATCATAGTTTTGGTTTGGCTCCAACTTACAAACCCCGGTTCTCTCACTCAAAATTTCCAGCCCCTCTATTCTCTAAGCCAACGATGTTGCGGGAACTTGACTGCCTAACTGAAAATCCAAAGTTAATGGGTTTGAGATTGGAGGACAAAGAATATTTCAGTGGGAGCTTAGTGGAGACTAAAATGCTCAAAGACTATGGACATACTGCTCTGAAACGTTCATCTTCCTGTAATGCAGACAGGTTAGCGTGGATTCTTATCATTTTAATTTGTCAATGCAGCAGAAATCTTTTGTTTTAGCTTCAAAGTTATCGTCATTCAGAGAATAAGTAGTTTATGTGTTGGATTTCCTAGTGTAAAAGAATGAAGCTTCAGAGTAGACAATTTTTTTATTGCATCATTAATTGTCATTCTAAACCTTGAAAATATTTAAAGTGATCAGAGCGTATGAGCAAGTTCATCAACTGTGTAACTTGTTGGTCAGTTTCAAATTTGAAGCACTCTACATGGTGTAAGTTACAGTCATGTCTTCAGTCGACCGGAGTCTTTTGTTTTATTTGACTCATCTCTTTGGTTCTAAAGTTATTAAATTAAATAGATTCCATAAAATTTATCATTTTTGGAAATTGCATGCATCTGAAGCTGTATTTTAACAGCCAAGCTAATAATGGAGCTTGTTCCTTTTGTTGTTAGCTTCTTAGCTTGTGCTGAAGAATGAAGCTTGATTCTTTACTGCACAATGTTTGATAAAATATTATCTGGCATGGCTAAGTTATGACCATCAATGTCAAATTGTTTAGGTCATGAATTAAAATCCGTACAAAAATATTGATACTACCGTACAAAAATTCTATGCTATTGCATTTGTTTATTTTTCACATGCTAGATATATTATCCTGCAGGACTTGTAAGCAATCAGATTCAACTGAGGACAAAGAGGAGGCAACTTCAGGACGCTCGAAATGCATCCTAAGATCAATCAAGGCTTCAGTAACCAAGAAACTCTTCTGATGGAGCTGACTGCGCACAGTCCATTGCCTCATGCAATCCTAAGGGGGCTAGTAAAAGGATCACAGAACCGTCATCTGTTAAAAATCACTCAAATAGTCTAGAATCTTTTAGAGAAGAGGAGCAGGTTATCAAAATTGAAGAAAGTTGAGTATTGACTCTCTGACGTCTTCGTTTTCACATGAGATGCATAATATAATGTTGTCATCATGATATTTTTGATTGTCTTGTCATTATTAGTTGATGATTTGCTTGGTTTCCTTAAAACAGGCTTGCTTCAGGAGCTCGGGTTATAATTCAGTCTAAAGGACCTTGTGACTCTTTGAAACTGTCCTGGACATAAGAAACATTGGTTATTACTCTTTGACGCTTTTAAAAGGTTCGTTCAGTATTTCACTGGTTTTCTAGGTTTCTTTTTCAGTTTTAGACGGTGAAGGTTATGTGATAATTTTGTAGATCTTGAAAGTGAAAAAAGGAGCAAATCACTTATTTGTAGGAGGGATTGTGAGTTAGAACTTAGACCGAAAAAAAAGAGGGGTAGTGGGATGTGAAAGATTTAGGAAGGGAGGCCAAAGTCGGAATTAGGAATTTTCGATGTGGCTTTTGGAACAAAAAGACATTATCTAGCATAATATGATTGAATATTACAGTCGGATTTGTAATATGTTAAATGTGGCCTAAAACTTCATAGCCAAAACCTATTATTAAATAAACCTTCTACATTACCTATATATATTGTTTGTGGGATAGAATTGAAGTTGCCGATTGCCAACTCTATGTCCATTCCATAGCTCTATCAATTTCCCTCTTCAATTTTCTTTCATTTCCTTCTCTACTTAGTGCTGCTCTTTATACTTCAAGTGTGATTTCTTCCTCAGTCATAGCCTCATAGGGAGACTTCATAAACGTGACTTCACATAACAAATTAGAAGAGAGAGCATATGCAGTAAGTTCATTTGTATAGTAATATTTGATTAAATAGTAAATTTGTTAATTTATTTTGCAGTATATTACTAGTAAATTAGAAAAAGTTATTTTCTAAGTATATTTGGGTTTTTTGATATATTTTGTGAAGTACTTTAAAGATTAGTGTTTATATCTCCATTTGATTATTAGTGGATTTTCCTCGATGTGTCATCGTTAGTAGAGTAAATTTTTCACATTGAAAAATTAAACCACTTAAATCATTATATATCATTTATTTTTTCTTATTGTTTATTATTTTGTTGTTACTCATAATTATATATTTGTGCAATTAAATTGGACCTGAACTTTGCTTCTGCTAGTACTAACTTATAAAAAATTGGTATTAGAGCATAGGTTATTTTGTTATTTATTGGAATTGATCAAGTCTTCTCGTTTGAATTTATTTTGAGCTTCTGGTTATTTGATTAGTTTTATATTTTTTGGATTGTGCTTTTGTTTATTTAATATTGGGTTTTTTGTCACGGTAAAAAAATACAAATTTTAGAAATTCAATGGTAGGAATTATTTTAGTATCTAGCGAATGAAGATGCATGCCAAATTAATTAAAGAAAGGCTTGTTAAGACACTTAAAGACAATGATAAATTGTCAAAAAAAGTTACTGATGAAGAAAAAGATGCATTGATGGAAAATGTTCTTAGTTCAATTTAGTTATCCTTGTCTGATTAGGTACTACACGCGATTGGTGATAAGAAATCACACGCTGGGTTATGGCTTAAATTGGAGAGTGTGTATATAATCAAGTCTGTTGTATTTGAAGTATCGTTTGTATACATTCAGAATGTACATTATCAGACCTTAGTTTTATTATGTTATTTACGTTATTTATTTGAACATTTTGTTGATACCATGCTATATGGACGAGACACTATTTCTTTGGAAGATGTCAAAGTAGATTTGAATTCTAGAGAATTGAAGGAAAATGTGTCTACTAATAACGATGATAATAACAGTGATTTATTTGTCAAAGGTAGAAATCAAGAAAAAGACTTAAGCAACAATAGAGGTAAGTCTATATCAAAATCTAAACAATGAAAAGATATATGCAATTATTGTCATTAGGAAGGATAATGAAAAGTAAATTGTTCGAAACTCAAAGGTAAAGAAAAATTTGCCACAACGTCTTCTGGTACTAATGATGTTGCTAGTGTTACTGATAGTTATGTTTTCGGTGGTGAAAATTTTCTATCAGTATCTATTGATTCCCTTGAAGATGTTTAGATTCTTGATCCGAGTTGCACTTATCATATATGTCATATTAGTGACTAGTTTGCTTCTTATCAGTCTATTGATATGGGTGTTGTCTTGATGAGAAACAATGTGTCCTACAAGGTTGTTGGTATTGGTACTATCCAAGTTAAGATGCATGATGGTATTGTTAAGATTTTGAAAGATGTTTGACATGTTTCATATTTGAAAAAGAACTTGATATCTTTAGATGCTCTTGATTCACAAGACTATAAGTATATACTAAAAATGGAGTTTTAAGAGTTAGTAAGGGTGTTCTCGTTGTTATTAAATGAAAATTGTCATGTGGCCTTTATGTGCTTTAGGGTAGTATTGTTATTGGAAGTGTTTCAATTTTGTCCTCGTCAGATACTAAATTTAGATACTACTCGATTATGGCATATGCAGTTAGGGCATATGTGTGAGGTAGGGATATTTATTTTGAGAGAGTGGGAATTGCTTAGTGGTAAAAAAACTGGAATGTTTGATTTCTATGAGCACTGTGTCTATGAAAAGCATCACATAGTCAAGTTCAATACAATCATCCATAAAACGAAAAGGTACTTTTGATTATATTCATTTAGATCTTGATGTCATTCTCGTGTTGTGTCTAAAGGTGATTTTCGGTATATGTTGACTTTTATCGATAACTTTTCCCGTTATATTTGAGTGTATTTTATGAAAAACAAGAATGATGTGTTGTCAAAATTTGAATAGATAATCAAACATTTGAGGACCGATAATGGTTTGAAATTTTGTAAAAGTTATTTTATTGAGTTATGTGAAAGAAATGTCAAAGTTAGACACCGCACTGTGCATCATACACCACAGTAAAATAGAGTTGCAAAAAATATGAATAAGACTCTCTTAGAAAGAGCTCGTTGTATGCTCTTTCAAGCTGATTTGGATAAATATTTTTGGGCTAAAGCTTGTAACCATGCCTGCTATTTGATGAATTAGTATCCATTAACTGCAATTGAGTTGAATACTTCGTTTGAGATATTTTCTGATACTTCTACTAATTATTTTGATTTGAAATTTTTTGGTTATTCTAATTATGCTCATGTTAATGATGGTAAACTTAAGTCTAGGACATTGAAATGCATATTTTTGGGGTATCCTTTTGGGGTGAAGGGTTATAGATTATGATGTGTTGAACCCAAGTCACTGATCGCTACACAAATTATGTGTGCAATAAATACGCAAGTATACATATCATAACAAGTAATATAATGATAAATAAATATCGTTCTCACGGAGATTATTTTTTTTAGAAACTAATTTTTAAAACTAAAAATAATAAAAATCAATTTTTTTTTGTGTTTTTATATCTTAAGAAAGCAAAATTAAAATAACTAAAAGTAAATAACAATAATTAATTAAATTAGATTTTGTGACTAAAAAGATATATGAGAAAATATCTAGGAATACTTAATCCCCCAATTTTTTAAACATGCGAATCATTAAAATCCCTCCAATATAATATCAATTAATTACATGATCAATTGAATCTAACCTAGCATGTATTCCTCTCTCAAGTAAACTACACACCATATAGTAATTAATTTAATCACACTCTCATGCCAATTAAATTACATACTGCTCATTAAGTTGATCAATTATGGATCACATACATAAGAATCATACATCTATGCCTAGAAACTATGCATGTTATTTAATCAAGAAAAATAATTAAATAATTTTCTCAAATCTATTTAATTACTTCTATAGATAAATTGTTGGCCAAACAATTAATAGCATAAAAATCAGATTAAATAATACAATTAAATTAATATTATAATTGAGAAAAAATATCACATCATCACATGGTGAAAATTGGGTTCATAAGATCTCTAGATTAATAAATTAATTACACATAATTGTGTTCATAAAACTCATATTTTTTATAAAGAAAGACATAAAATTAATAAAGAAAAGAGTAGAAAAAGAAACACAATCAATCTCTTCAATTGTAGAATTAATTTTCTCTTGAATCTCCACCAAAATTGTGTTGTTTTTTAATTTTTTTTATATTTTCTCTCTTTTTAGCTCTAAAAACTGATCAAAATTATGCTAATAGAGGTAAATTAGGGTTTATGAAGTGATTAAGGGCTTAAATAAAGCTCAGGTGCTATTTGGACCGTCCGATCAGCTTCAAATCAAGGGCTACGATCAAAACAAGCAAAATTGATAGTTTCAGTCAATCACAGCGTGACACGTGGCATCAGAAGTTCATTGGGCGAATTAAAGAGCGATGTGTGGCAGAGGAGACCGGTCAAGGTCAACATTTGTCGAGTTAGTACCACGTGGCACGACATGATTCGCGGGAATGGATGGCGTGGTGCACGGGTGGAACGTGTAGAGCAATAGCGTGGTGACACGTGTCATATCGCGTTGACTGATTTTCGAACTCGGATTGAACGTTGTGTTGACACGTGACGCGTGTTTCATCCTCCTCACACGCGGTGCAACGTGATTCGTTCTCCGTGCTTACGTGTCGTCCACGTGGCTTGCTCAGTCAGCTCCTATGCTTGCATGGTATGCCACGTAGCAGCTTCTGATTGGTCATGCGTTAAAAATTCCTAAAAATTCCAGAAAAATCTCAAAAAATTTCATAAATTATATTTTCACCCCTTTTCACTAAAAAGTTTATATTTTAATTTTTTTTAGCCACAAAATACTATTTATTAAATAAAACAAGTAAATATTAAGTGAAAAAGTGTGCTAATGACTCTGTTTTCATGGAGTCATCAGTCACCTAAATTTTTGATTAGTAGAGATGTGAAGTTTGATGAGTTTTTCATGTTTGAAAAGAAAAAAAGGTTTATTATTATAGGTAAAGATCACAGTGTTAGTGAGTAGGTGAAGCTTGAAAGTAGAGCTCCTAGTCAAGTGCAAGAGGTCACTTCAAATAAGCCATATATGGATGAGATAGATGATTCTGCTCATGATGTAGTAGAAGAGCAACATGAGCAACCATATAGTATCAGTAAGGGTAAATGAATAAGAAAGATTCGACGCCCTTAGAGGTATATAAATGTAGCTAAGTTCAAGGCATGTGTTGTTGCAAAGGGTTATTGTTAGAAGAGGGGTATTGGCTTCAATGAAGTATTTTCACCTGTTGTGAAACATATCTCTATTTGTATTTTGCTTGCTATGGTTGCATTGTTTAACATGGAATTAAAACAACTTAATGTCAAGACAACCTTCTTACATTGTGAGCTTGATGAACAAATATATATGCATCAACCATAGGGGTTTTTTGTTCCAGGTAAGGAAGATCATGTTTATTTATTGAAAAAGTCTTTATATAGGTTGAAGCAATCCCCTAGGCAGTGGTATATATTTTTTGATTCTTTTATGATTGATCATGGTTACTCTAGGAGTGATCATAAAAGTTCATGGTTACTCTAGGAGTGATCATAAAATATTCCATGATGGTTCATATGTCTATTTGTTGTTTTATGTTGATGACATGCTTATTTCTTCTAAGAATAAGTTTGAGATTCAGAATTTAAGTCTTAATTTAGTGGTGAGTTTGAGATGATAGATTTGGGTACAACGAAGAAAATTTTGGGCATGAAAATTTATAGAGATAGACAAGCAGACAAACTTTATTTGACTCAGAAAAGTTATAATGAAAAAGTTCTTGAATGCTTTGATATGAAAGAGTCTAAACCTGTGAGTACACCATTAGCTGTGCATTTTAGGCTTTCTTTGGATTTGTTACCACAGTTAGAAGAAGAAGAGAAACATATGTCTCAGGTTCCATATGCTAGTGTCGTTGATAGTTTGATGTACGCTATGGTTTATACTCGTCCAAACATTTCACATGCAATTAGTGTTATCAATAGATATATGAGTAATCTTGGCAAAGATTATTGGTAAATAGTGAAATGGATACTTTTGTATTTGATAGACACATCTAATTTTGGTTTGATATATGATGGAAGTTTTAATACTAGTTACAGTGTTATTGATTATGTTAACTCTAATTATGTTAGTAATTTGGATAGAAGAAGATCTCTGGTAGGTTATATCTTTACCCTTTCTCATTATGCCATTAGTTAGAAGACTAATTTACAGTCTACAGTTGTTTTGTTTACTACAGAGGCAGAATATATGACAATAGTAGAAATAGTGAAAGAAGCAATTTGGCTTAGAGGCTTGGTTTGTGATTTAGGTTTATAGCATGATACTTTTGTTACACTTTGTGATAGTAAGAGTGCGGTACACTTGACCAAGAATATTATGTATCATGAAAGAACCAAACATATTGATTTCAGATATCACTTCGTTCTTGACATTGTATCTCAAGGTGTTTTGTTGTCAATAAGATAGTCACAACAAAAAATCTAGCTGATATGTTAACCAAACTAGTTACATTTAACAATTTTAAGTATTGCTTGGACTTTATTGGTATTTATAGTAAATGATCATCCTTCAAGGCTTTAGACAAGAGTTATTTGGTAATCCAAAGAATTTCATATTTGGAAAACTTGTTTCCATTTTGAGTCAAGGTGAAGATTTGTTAAATGTTACCTAAAACTTCATACCTAAAACCCATTATTAAATAAACCCTATGCCTTATATATATGTTGTTTGTGGGATAGAATTGAAGCTGGCAATTACCAACTCTGTTTCCATTCCATCACCTAAATCACTTTCTCTCTTTAATTTTCTTTCATTTCTTTCTTTGCGCAGTGTTTCTCTTTATATTTCAAGTGTGATTTCTTCCTCAGCCACAGCCTCATAGGGGAGACTTCATAGGTGTGACTTAATAGAGTTGATTAGAAGAGAAGTTATATATAATAAGTTCATTTGTATGAAAATATTTGATTAAATAGTAAGTTTGTTAATTTATCTTACTTTATATTATCAATAAATTAAAGGAAGTTATTTTCTAAGTGTATTTGAATTTTTGGTATATTTTGTGAATTTTTTTGAAAATTGATCATTATATCTCTATTTAATTATTAGTGAATTTTTTTCGATAGATCGTCGTTAGTAGAGTAAATTTTTTATATTAAAAAATTAAACTACTTAAATTATTGTATTATATTTTTTTTTCACTATTTATTATTTTAATATTGTATATAATTATATATTTAGAGGTGTCATATCTTTGTTTTTAGAAGTTAATTGTTCGAATCATAAGACATTTTTTAGAGGAAAAGAGAGCCAAATGCTTGAAAAGACCGTTGGAATAGGCTCCCCTTTTCCATCAGATGTTCTCCAATTAATCGTGCGACTTTTCTCATGTTCTCCCAATAAACGGTCTGAACAAACAGTTCGATTTAAGTTGAAGTGTTTCTCTCTCTATCTGTGTAGACAGATAACGTTATTTGTTTGTTTTATTATTGTAGCTTTTTAATTTTTCGTTTATGAATAAAAGGTTTTCATAAATAAATAAAAATATCCGTTATGAAATAAAATATTGTTTTGGGCTCAGGTATACTGACCTTGATTTTTTTTTAAATATCAAACGTAAATAAATAGTGTGATTTAAATTTATAGTTTGAAATGTAAATGTTAGATTATTAGATGAACCATAGTTTTGAATTTTCTATGTGAATCTTTATTAGGTAAGTATTATATATATATAATACTTTAACTAGTAAAGATTTGTCTAAGAAATTTCAAATATTTTTTATATCAAGCAAATACCTTAAAATATCACTTAATTTCAAACAAATCCAAGTATCTTTAGAATAATAAAATGATGTAAAAATTAAAAAATAATTATTTTGAAATGAAACAAAAATAATAATTTCTAGCATTGAAAAAGTTAAATATATGAGTGTTAATACTGTTACAATTAGATTTGTTATTACTATAATAGTTTTTTATTAATAACAATTTTATTAAATAATAATATATTAGTGTATTTAATTATAAAAATTAATTATAGCAATAATGAAAATTATAGTAACTATATTATTACACAAAAATAAATGCAATATAAGCTAAAATAAAGATACCAAAGTGGACTGAAGACTTTTCATTTTATTTGATTGATTTTTTATGTTTTGTATTAAACTAATTTTCTAATTATTTTAAAAAGAAAATCAATTCAAAATAAACTTCTACCTTTCTACCCAATACATTTTCCATTCATCATTTAGGATTTGGACTCCAATAATATTATTTTTAAAATTTGGACTTTTTTTATTATTTGAGCAAATCTCAAGATTATATACGGTAAATTATCTAAAATAATATCTAAATATTGGAGGGTTTAATTACATAGCATAATAATCTTTTTCATAAATTTCAAAATCCTTACACATTCAAATATATTATGCATATGTGTTTTGTTTTCTGCTTTTTTTTTCTTTTCATAATATAAAAAATATATGTGTATTTAATACATTAAAAATTAAATCAATTGAAATCATATAAAAATGAAGTTATTTCTTCTCTCTTCCCTTCTTTTTGGTGATATATCAGCACAAAGTAAAAGTAAAAAAAAAAACATAAAATACATTCATTAGAGTTAGGGACATGCCTTATGCTCTACTATGAGTTATTCTATCATTAATTATGTCGTTGTAACATCATAATCAGCTGTAACTTATGCAACTTATATTTTACTAGTATAGAAATCATTTCATACAAGTAGATTTACCATAAAATACAATCGTTTTTTTAATATAATAAATAATACTCTTAAAATTTATAACAATAAAAATAATACTTTAATAACATTAAACGATATTTGATTATTTAATGAGTCTAAATGGTCTCAACTTAATTTTAAAAAAATTTAATAAAAAATAATATGTATTAGTATTTTTTTAATAATAAGTAAAAATGTATGAAATAAATATAAATAAAATTAATTGTATGATTATAAATTTTAATAATATTATTTTATCTTTTTTTAATAATAATTACTCACTAACACAATATTGGAATTTACCTACTTATAGTGCCTAGACACTATTAGGCATTTAATAAATGGTATTGTTAGTGGACCGAAGCTATCCATGGTTCTAGAGCGTGTAATGTAATTAATTATTATTATTTTTTGCTGGGTTTGAGTTTTAGCAGGAAGTGAAATGAATTAATTTTATCATTGATTATAATACTATAAATGTCATTTTTTTTTCATTTTTATCCATCATTTAGATAATAAAATTTTGTTTTCATAATTTTTCACTCATTTTAGTTTCATTGTTGAAACTTATTGAAACCAGTCATATTGATAATGATGGTGTTTTTATTCAGCTCAATTCTTTTATATAATATCATTCACGTTATTTTTTTCAATCAATAAACCAAATTCAACCTATTATTTATTATTAATTACTATGATTCTCTGTTACGTAATAATATTCCAGATACCTACCAAAACTATTCTCATGACATAGAATTAGATTTGTTAAATAAATTAACCAAGTTGGTTCGATTCAATTTCTCTAAATTAATATTATTATTTTTTAATAAAACAAGAAAAATATTTATTAATTATAATATTTTATAATGATATTATCATAATTATAAAATTATTATTATTAATAAATATATTTTATTAAATGAATTCATTAATTAATAGGACTTAAACTGAAATACTAATTTGATACTGGTATAATGGACCTAGTAGAGGCCCCCTTAATAGAGTTATTAAAGTTTTAAATTGTTTTAAATAATTACAAGAATTGAAGCATATTGTACTTAAACACGTTTAAACCCGTGGAAAGATGAGATTATGAAATAATATATTTGTGTTTTAACAATTGAAAAAAATAAGATTGGAGCAAGGCTTGTGTTAATCTTAATTTATCATATAGTTACACACATCCAAAGTGTGCAATGCACGTTCAATTAAAAATAAAAAAACTTAGCATTAATTAAATACACATTTTCATATTGTTTTGTTCTATAAAATTAAATATAGTCTAAAATTTGATAGGTTCTATCAGTAAAAAGATGCTAAGTATGGATCTGCCTTTCCCTGCACTACATAACAACTGTTCTAGAATTCAAAAGAATTATTCCAAACCTGGACTATTTTTATTGTCTGTTAATTATTAATTCAAAGTTTTGTTATATTAGGCTATTAGTTATCATCATCAAGAACTAGCTTGTTGTTTTAATTATTATTTTTACCGTTTTATAATCATTTTTAAGTATAAGTTTGACTTTCTAAAAAAGCATTAGTTTGGTAATTATTTGAATTAGTTCATTTGAGCTAAAACAATTTGAGAGTTTGTGCAGTCACATCATACGAAGTTTCGGCACTACGTACCAATTCAACGAGGATGAAATATTAACTTAAATAAGAAGATTATGTAAAAGTTAAGATTCGGGGTAATGTAATGTAGTGGTAGAAAGGGAATTTTAGTATTTATTTGATTATAAGCATTTAGTTAATCCACGGATTAGAGTATACTCTAGATTATAATAGTGTAAAATCCATTTTAACGTCAAAACTTTGTGTGAGAATTTTTATATTTTTTCTTATATGGTGAACATTATTATTATCTTATAATTTTAATATATTTATTATAACTCATTTATTTTTTAGCAGAAGTATATAAATAAATTTTTATAATATTAATATTATTTATTTAATTATAAGTATTTAATTAATTTACGGATTAAAGTATATTCTAAATCAAAATAACTTAAAATCTATTAACTTAACATGATTGTGTAAGAATATTTATAAATTTTTTATATTTTCTATGAACATTATCGTTCTATATTTTTAATATATTTATTATAATTTATTTATTTTTGAAAATAGGTATATAAATTTTTATCATATTAATAAATTTAAATTCTGGTAACATGTTAAAAGTTAATGAAAACCGTGAGTTTTTTAAAATTTAAAAGATTAGCTTAATTAGTAAAGATTAAAGAAATTAATCAATAATTTTTATAAAATAATATTATATATAATTTTGATGCAGAGGCATAACCATCCCTTCTCAATCTTCTATTAAACTTTATATAAGTTTATTTACTTTTATTCCTTTTGTCTGCATATGTAAAGCTTTGTAACAATCTTTTGAATTAATCCAAATATAGAGCTATGATTTTCATTCATAAATGAAATTGAAAAAAAAAATCATGTTTGAATCGAAGTTAAGAAAAAAAATTTCATGAAAAAATTATAAATTTTAAAATATTATTTTATATATATAACTTTTATATCACGTCAAGTTGGGGGTTTATAATATGCAACCTCTTATTAATAAAAATAAAATAAAAATTCATATGATGAATTGTCATGATAGAGTAACACCTCTTATGTTTGAGTTGAATTGATTAAAGAGGAACTAATTGGGGTATTCAACCGAGGAAGTAAAAGGTCGAACACTTTTAATATTGGTTAATTTAGTAAAAGAAAACATAATATATGTTTATGTAAAAGATTATTATTTTTAGATAAAATGATATTTTTTTAAAGATAATTTGAATATTTGATTTGAAACAAATAAAGAATAAATATTATATATTCACCTCGGCACATTGTTTTCAATCAGTACACCTTAATAACAACTTTATTAAAAGACGCCCTCTGATTTCCAAATTATTGAAAATAATGTACACTTATGTTTTTAATTAAATTTGGTTCAATTATTTTAAGTAAATAACTTATATGTATCTTTATTTACGCTAGACAATATAATTAATATTAAAATAAGGTGAAAAATTATAAAAATAAAATATACTTAAAATTTATAACAAAAAAATAATATTTTAATAAGATTAACGAATTTCAATTAAATACATTCAATATCAAATGAGTTTAAATAACCGTATTTTAATTTAAACGATATTTAAAATAAAATTATATGTCTGAATTATTTTCAATAATAAAAAAATATATATAAGAATATTATTATTATTATTATTATTATTATTATAATAATAATTTTTAAATTTGCATTTCACAAATAATTATGTGTTGAAAAGTAAAATTTTCCACGAACCAACAAGGAACTTAGCTACACCATTAAAACTAAAGAACCCATGGTGAAGTGGAAACAAGAATTTCTACCTTATCTTTTGATCGAGTAATGTAAGCATGTTTTGATTAGCGGAAAAAAAAACTGTAAGCATGTTTCACATATAATTATATTTTATCCGATGTTCGGTATATAATATATAATTATAAATAGAGAGTTGGTTAATTATATCTAATCATCTTTAACTTCTTAAAAAAAGGAAGAGAAATAAAGCAGAGATTAAATTAAATAAACAAAATTACTTAAGAAACCGTGTGGCTGTCACAAGACTTCTCATATATTAATTAATTAGTTAAATTTTTATAATTTACTAGTTTTCATAACTATCAATCTCTATTTGATTCAGTGAACTTGGAATATCAAACAAAACTTATATATATGTCACCTTTATTCTATATTTTTATATATAATTATTTAGCTGTAAATATCAGATATGACCTCCCCCAAAAACCACAGTCGCTTTAAATCTTAAACCCTATTTATACAAACTGTACCCAAAAAGTCTCAAAGACATTTATATAATCTCACTCTATATATCGCATGCAGTACTAGCTAGTATTAAACTACAATCTGGATCAATAGCAATGTATCATCAAATGGCTGGAAATAGTACTAGTACTACAACTCCATTGGTCCAAACCAATGGCTTTGAGTTTCATGAATTTATTGATAATGAAAACTTTGATCAATTTGTTAATCTCATTAGAGGGGATCAAAGTGATCATCAATATCAAAATCAACATGATCAAATTGTTGATCATCATTTTGATTTTGGTCTTATCAATACTTGTTTGGTTGATAATAATCAATTTGGTCCAAGTGAAAATTTTGGTTTTGGTAATGTTATAGCAACTGGGTCAGATCCAAATTCCAAAACAAACTTGCAAATGCAGATTTTCAATAAAGACATTAAAGGAGATCATGATTCAGATGAAGACGAAGATGAAGACGGAGACGGAGACGGAGATAATGATAGACAGGAGTCTTCAGCAACTAATAACACTTCATCTACTTGTAAATCTGGTAGAGGAAAGGCTGATAGATCAAGAACTTTGGTTTCTGAGAGGAGAAGAAGAGGTAGAATGAAGGAGAAGCTTTATGCATTGAGGGCCTTAGTCCCCAATATAACTAAGGTACATATATATATATCCTTCATTTTTCATATATAATGACATTTTAATTTTGCTTCACATTTTGTCTCGTATCAATAAAAAAAATTCTATGTTACATGAACTCGTTTAAAAATGTTGTTTTATGTATGTATTCAAGTGTTTAATTATATTTTTCATGCATCTGGAATTTAGAATACTTGTATTAAACCCATGTCATATTTGTTGGTCAGGGTAAAATGTTGAGGGCATGTAGCTAGAAAGTAATGAAGTGGTCACATTTGAGTTATCAGACAATATTAAGCTATTAATTTTAACCAAAATATATATAACTGCATGTGAATTTTTTTTTATTCAATGAAATGTAAAAATTAAATAAATGTATGGGTAAAACCGTAAAATTCATGTAATGTTTGCAGATGGATAAGGCTTCCATTATAGGGGATGCTGTACTTTATGTGCAAGATCTACAAAAACAAGCTAAGAAGCTAAAAGATGAGATCTCAAGTCTTGAAGCTTCCTTAATGGGACCAGATAGAGGCCAAGGATCAATTCTCAATTCAAGAAGGATTCAAGTACTAAACAATCAGTTACATTCAAAGAGAATCATTCAGGTACTTTTAGATAGAACTGTAAACTATATTATATAATAATAAACCCATCATATATATATAATATTATTATTATAATTAGTTATGCTAAGTATATAAATACTTATAACCCATACCCACTATATCTATTGGTTATCACTCATCAACTTATCATTATATAAATAAACTTACTCATCATTATTTAGGTTATTTATATTAACTCATTTTCTAATAAAGAAAAGAGCATGTGAATTAGAATGAATCATGGCCCTATTATTTATTTAAGTCATTAGGAATACCTCGAAACAATAATCTCTATCCCTTTGAAAACCCAAATAATATAAGAAAATTACTAGAAATAGTTATCCAAAGGGAGACAAAGAGGAAACGTTATAGAATTAGTTACAACCCAAAATTGGTACTTTGATTAGATGATAACTTATTGATATCATACTAATATGAAAAATTACAAAATAAAAATATCACCTCTAAATTTTATAATAACAAATATAACACTTCATTAATGTTGAATAGAGTTCAATTTGATAACTTTTAATATTAAATAGATCTAAATGATTGTAATTTAATTTAAATATCGTCTAATTAAACGGTGTTTAAAATAAAATAATATACTAAATTTTTTTATAGTGAAAATATATGAGTTGAATATAATAAAAAGTATTATTTTTATGATTGTAAATTTTAAAAGTAATATTTTTATTATTTTATTAGAAGAATTCTAAATATTAGAGATTTTTATGTGTGGTATAGATGTTAGCTAATATGTGTGGTGATTGAATAATATATTTAGGCCTCAAAGTTGTAATCCAATGAGAGTTTTGTGAATCATATTTGTAATATATATATATATATATATATTAATGTTTTTAATTTGATGCTTGTTTTGGTATAGATGGACTTGTTTCAAGTGGAGGAAAGAGGGTTTTATTTGAAATTAGTATGCAGCAAGAGTGAAGGAGTGGCTGCATCACTCTACAAAATGCTGGAGTCCTTAACAAACTTCAATGTTCAGAATTCTAATTTGTCTTCTGTTGCTGAGACTTTTATACTGACAGTTACTCTCAATGTAAATATACATAACCTTATTAGTAATTTCGTATGACAAGAAGAAAAAAAATCATATATTTATGTTCATTTTATTATTTTTTAAAAATTATAAAAAATAATATTTTTAAAATTTATAATAATAAAAATAATCACTTAATAATATCGTATGGATACAATGAGATTCAACATTAAACATGTTTATATAATTATAAATATTTAACGTAAATTAATGTATTTTTTTTTTACATTGTATAAATGATTAATATTTGTTTTTCTTGCTAAAACAGGTGAGAAATTGTGTGCGGGAAATAATCAACTTGCCAAATTTGAAGCTTTGGGTTGTTGGAGCTCTAGTTGACCAAGAATTTGAATTTACATCTCCATTTACTACTTGAAATATTATTCATGTTTTTTTTTTTTGTTAATTATAATATTTACGTTGAAGTAGCAATTAGGTCCTCCAAATTTGATATGACCAATTCGATCCATTCTTTTATTTTGTATCAATTTGGTCCACAATCCTTTTCAAATATTCAAAAGATTTGGAATTGAGTTGGTTTGCATACTAATGCAATTGAGTAATATAAAATGGAGGACTACATTGGCACTTCCTCCGACTTTATGTCGTGTGTTCTTAATATTTGCTTATGATGTAATATTGATGTGATTTTATATATCTATTAGATTTTTTTTCCGTTATACTTAAATTTACAGTGAATATGCCTAAATTAATTGTCTGTGAAATTTATTATCGAGATTCGTAGGAGAGAGAGAGAGCAAATTTTATAAATAAAAAAAGGTAATTGAACCTTCATTAATATAATAACTCATAATAATTCTAATAAATATCCTAGTAAAAATTGTAAGCGTTTTATTTAGCATTAAAATCATTATTTTTGAGATAGTTTGGTATGTTTGAAAAAAAAAAAACCTTCCACAAAAATTATTATTTAAAAATAATCTAAAAATATTCATGTTTAATCATTAAGAATTAAAAATAAATATACGTAAACGTATCTAAATTTATAACTATTATTTAATTTTATAGTTAATTGATTATCCTATAGTTCTATCCATTTTTTCTTAAAGAATTCTTTAATTTTATTTTTGTTACTTCCGACGATATGATATCAAATAAAAATAATTATATGTATAATTTGTAGAAATAACTACTATATATATCTATTTTAGGTCATCATTAAAATAAATATTATCCTTAGATCAATATACATTAAAGGTCTACATCTTATTAAATACATTAAAACCCAATTTACTTAAACCTTAACATATCACTTTCAATTAACCTTAAATGATAGTTAATTGTATATAATTATTTGCATATAAGTCCAACGTTGGAATAAGAATTCAATAATATTCCACTTAGATTATATGTGTAATCTTATAATTGTGTATTGCAAAAATAATTATATAAGCTCGATTTTACAATTATTATCAAAATGTATTTATATCATATCCTGTCCATCAATTATACTAACATAGGATCAAAACGACATTAGTTATATCTATATGCTTAACACAAATAAGCATCACTAACATCTTTCATCTCAAAATTCTTAACTAGAAATGTCTTGATTTCTTGCAATAAACCTATATCGAGTTGAAATATTAGTGATTGTATGGTTGGTGCTTTTGATTGCTTCAATGCAATACAACTTCCTTGTAAAGGGGGTAATGTTACTTTCAAATTTGATATTCGTAAGACTTTTGATATCATGTGTTATGACTTTTATCTTAAAAGTGATAAAAGCCTTGGTTTTGACATCTTTCTAGGTTGGGTTTGAGATCTTTTTGCATTAGCGAGAATTTTGGTCTTGGTTAATGGTTCATCTAAGGGTTATTTCTCTTTTTCTATATGTGTCAAGTAAGGAGACCTTTCATCTTTACTGGGCATTCCTCTAATTAAAAAAATGAACAACCCTTTTATGGATCCTTTATGCATTTTTTTGGTGAGAGATTAATTATAGGCTGATGGATGGAATCTGTCATTGGCTTTGGTCAACCTTTATATAGATATTGCTTCAAAGATTCATTTGTTAATTTTCGAGATAGATATAGATACAAAAATTTAAATAGGCTCAATTAAGGGAGGAATCACAACCAACGAGGCATATATTTCATTACGTGTGGTCAGGGAACTCAATAGTTAGGATAGGATCTCTAGGCATCTTTTATACTGCTATCATGGTTCATCTTACTCTAGCGTGTTATACAGAATAAACTTTCCACTAATTTCCAAGCAAAGAAGAGAGAACATTCATTTCCTTCCAGATGTGCCTTATATCGTCTAGTAGAGGAAACTATCTCTCATCTTTGTTTGAGTTGTCATTCTACAAGTGCATTTTGGGATCTCTTATGCTCCTTTTTTGGTAGGTGATCTCGCAAAAATTCTTTCATTCTTGATTTATAGACAATCACAATGGCAACTGACCTTGGGTCATAGATTGGTAACTTATGGAAAGAAAGGATTATTTCAATCATCTGAATGATATGAACGATCATATTTGAGGACACATATACGCCTTTAAGCTTTGCATTCATCACAGTTTGGCGATTTATTTGAATGGTAGGACTTTCATAGTGTGTATCCATACAAAATACAATGAATAATCTTCAAGTCCCTCACCATCTACGAATCAAGACACCTTGCAATGGGATCCATGAATTATAGAGGTTATTTGGAGGGATCTTCTTTTGGGATGAATTAAGGCTAATATAGATGATAATGTTTTTCGATTGTCAAGGTTATCTTGTTGTGCGAATGTTTTTCAAATATCAAAATCTTTTGTTAGTGGATATTTTTGTATCTCACCTGGGTCTCATATATTTTTGAGATAGAACTAGTGGTGGCCATTCATGTGGTAATGTATGCTACCTTTTTTGAGTGGTAGAAATTTTGGATAGATTCGAATTCTGTTTATTTTTTTGCTCTTTTTCAAATTTAATCATTTTTGATCCCGTAGAGATGGTATTCTATCCGAGTTGATTGCTTAGAGAAAATTACTTGTATAGAGTTTCATTGTTCTCGTATTTTTAGAGAGAACAATGTTGTAGTTGATAATGTAGCCTATAGGATTCATAATATTTATATAGTAACTTGGTGGTGATATATCCCACTATTTGTTAGTCCTTTAGTTTATTGGAATGTTAATAATAAACTGAGTTATAGATTTTGTTGATATTTAATTTGTATATTTTTTTTCTATTAAATAATATTTATAATTGGAAGACTAGATGAAGATAATACTATGAATGTTTCAACTTAATTGGGATTTCCCATGCAGCTACTAAGTCCTGTCATCTACAACCATTAATTAGAATAAAAAATTAAACATTTAATATCAAAATTATGTAATATTTTATATCAATTAAAAATATAATCAACTAATAAAATTCTTATAAAAAGACTTATAAAATTTAATTAATCTATCTTTATTGTGTTAACATCATATTAATTTTTAAATAATAATAAAAATATTAATTAAAAAAATTCATTTATATTATCCAGTAAATATGCTATATCAACGTAAGTAATTGGCACAAAAATAACCAACCCACTTAAATAAATTATTAATGGTAATAAAAGTATAATATCATTTAATTAATATTTTTATTAATATAAAGAAATCTAAATATACGTGGATAGTTTAACAATTTTAATTTATATTATTATTTTATTATTATTAATTAAAATTTAATTATTAAATTATTTTTATAATATAATATTTAAAATATAAAAATAAGATAAGTATGTATATATATATATATCAACTAATATTAATTAATTTGGATAATATTTTATAAAAAAATTTCCTTTTTTTACAATAGCAATATCGTTATAATTTCTTTTATTATTGACAATAAAAATGATAGAATTATTTAAAAAAAAAGTATTTAAAATATCAAATTCTGTGTATTCTCACTCTTAAGTTCCAATTATTTTATTTTCTACAGAATTAACCAATTACCTTAACGACAATAAGAAATAGAATTTTTAAGTCCACCACTACCTTTTTCAGTTATAACCTTGTCTACAATTCCTCATATTTTATATGTAATTACAGATAAAACCTCAAAACCCTATCTGATTCCATTCACACATGCATGTGTCAGCACAACCTTATAAATAGAGATTTGTATAGCATATATGTTCTAACCAATTAATCTGAATTATATTCAACAATATGGATTCTTCAGGAAATAATCTTTTGGATAATATGATCAATGACAATATTGGCCTGTATGATTTTACTGGTGATGCCAACTTTGATCAGTTCATTGATCTAATCCCTGGAGAAAATCAGAAAGATAACCCAAATTCTAATTTTGATTCGGATCTTATTATAACCAATCCCAATAATCTATTTGATCATAACCAGTTTGCTAATTCAACTACCACAGAGGGCCTTTTTGGTAATTTTGATGCAATGGTGCGGTATTATAATCCAAATGCTTTGGTTATTAATAATAGTACGATGCCAAGAAATTTTGACGAAGAAATTATGTTGGCCGATGATCATGATCGTATAGAAGAAAATGACAATGGAAAAAATTCATCTAGAATGACGATCGCAACCGCGACTGCGATTCCAATAACTATTCCAGTAGAATTAAAGGTAGATAGAGAAAGAACTTTGACCATAGAGAGAAATAGAAGGGATAGAATGAAGAAGGAGCTCTATGCATTGAGGTCTTTAATCCCTAACATAACTAAGGTAAATATCATCGTATAATGATTAATAATATTTTTCAACATTTTGTGATCTGATCAAAGCGCATTATACTTATTTTTGAAAGTGTACGTTTATATCTAAGACTACTCAAAAGTAATTCATAACTCATAACTAGTATCTTGAAAATAAATCAAATGAGTACCCAATAGACTTTCTTCAATATATGTTATAGAATGTGCATGCATGGTTCAATTATAGTTGATATAGAACTATGAAGAGTGTTAGGGAATTTATATAATAATATTGTTGAATAACATATTTATATTGAATAGTCAAAAACAAAGCAAGGATAATATAAATATGTTTTTTATACATGTACGTTTGGAGATATATATGCAGATGGATAAAGCTTCCATAGTTGGAGATGCTTTATTGTATGTTCAAGACATGCAAATGCAGGCTAAGAAGCTAAAAGCTAAGATTGCAGAACTTGAAGCCTCATTAGAGGAAGCTCAAAGATATCAAGTATCAACAGGAAATCCAAAAATGGATCAAACCAACAAATATTTAGTTCCCAAGATCATCACTCAGGTTCATTTGATTTATGTGTCTTTGGAAGCACTTATTCCTTTTGTATTGAAATTTTCCAAGTTAATTTATGGGAAACCGACGCTTAGAGTAAAATATTCAATTGTTAGGATGTTTTATTTTATTTTATTTTGCGTCGGTTATAATATAAAATTGGATCAAATTTGTAATATAACTAACGAAAAATGTGTTTGTGTTGGTTCTATACACACAAAAAATGACGAAATGAACACGTGATTTGTATATATAGATGGAAATGTATGAAGTGGAGGAAAGAGGATTTTATGCAAAAGTTGAGTGCAATAAAGGAGAAGGGGTAGCAATTTCACTATACAAGGCTCTTGAATCTCTTACAAACTTCAATATTCATAGCTACAATTTGCAAACAGTTTCGGAGAGTTATATCTTTACATTCACTTTAAATGTACGTGATAACATTTACCACTACGTACCTATTTTCCTTAATTACATTAATTAATTTCTTCCCTTCAACATATATGGTTCTCAATTTCTCATGACCCCAAATAAATAAATAAATGGTTTTTGGTAATGTACGTATGTATATATATATATATACTGATTAATTACTTGTTTTAATGATTAATTAAACAGGTAAAGGAATGTGAGAAGGATAACATCAATTTGCTAAATTTGAAGCTATGGGTTACTGCGGCATTTGTTAACCAAGGGTTTGAAATCAGTACAACATTTTCTGCCTAGCTAGCTAGTTAATTATCTATTTTTTATTAACCCCATTTTTTTTAACCTCGTTTACTGTCTTATTTAGGAATGGAATTTTGGAGATGAGAATTGTGCTTTACTGTTAAACTGTGTCTCCTAGGGATGCTCTCTGACTGATCAAGTTTTACATGTGGCTATATATTATGTTTTAGAAAATGTAACAACTGTGGAGTGGATTTGTTAATTAAATAACGAGTTATAACTCCTTGAAAATGTAATACTTATTGTCATATTTTAACGGTAAAAATAAAAAAAATTAAAACAAAAAAAATAATATCATAATAATATTAAATAAAATTTAACCGAGTTTAATTTAAACAATATTTAACCGATCAATGTTTAATTTAGACAACGAAATTGAATTACCATATTGTTTAAAATAAGTTAAAGTAGTAAATTGAATCAAAATTTATAGTTTGGATAGCAAGCAGCCATGTTCGATGATATGCTTACAGAAATTTCTTATTAGTATTTAAAAGATTACTAAACTCCAAGAATAGAAACTAAACTAAAACACACTCGCACGCACGAACAAGAGAAGAACGGGGAAATAAAACTTCATTTAGCAAGGAAATATACTTCGGCAGAGGAAGATCCCTTCTTAAAATGTTGCAGCTTTCTACTGATGAGGTAGGGTTGATGTAATGATTTACAATCATAAAGAATAGTCATCTTCTTTAAAGCTTTTGTGTTTTCAAGCAAGTAATTAACTAATTCTATTTCATATTCCTCCCCTTCTTCAAGAATAACTTCCACTTCCTCCAAAGTATCAACAAATTTCAGGTTTTGAGATTCCCAATACACTGAATCGTAATTACTCTTTGGTAAAGGACACAGGATATACCAGTAAGCAAACAACACTGACGATTTATTATAGAAACCAGAACAAGTCTTCTCAAAGAGCAGTTAGAACTTTATCTTCCATGAACTTTCCAACAAATGAAAGCCAATATGAACAAGAAGACAATATCAATTCATGTAGTATAAATTAATGCCAGCGAAGTATAAGATACTACTTACATCAAAAAGGTATAAATCAAAATGAAACCTTTAGAACTTGCAATGGACTCAATGAGCTGAGAAAGGAGGCAATTTCAGGGATCATGATGCTTCGGCCTCTGCAAAGTATGGATGTTCAGTGCAACCAATCTAACTCAAGTGGCAAATTGTGGCGTACCATTTGCAAAGTATGGCTGTTCAGTGCAAATATAAATGAAAAAAGAATTGAACTCTCACTGGAACAAAATGAAGACAATTAAGAGTAATTATCATCCCAAAAATAAGAAATTCAGAACAAGCACCAAGGCAAATGACTCCCATATGCATAATGAGGAAACTCGGTGTATAGTCTGAAGAAGATTAATCACTACTCTATTAATAAAAGCTGGGTCCTCATTTGTCGAGATATCTATCATTATGTTTGCACTCTGCAAAGACTCAAAATTTCCTTGATAGGAATAATCAGAAATGTCCCTGTCCAGTGAAAATCTTGTTTTGGAGCATATATTTCCAGTAAATTGTCTTCAAACTCCTCATTGAGCCATGATACACTCAGAGTTTCAAGTCTCTCTGCTGAAACTTTGATAGAAGTGAGCACTTTTCCCCTTATGTGGTTCCTAATCACCAACTCTTCAAGAGATGGAGAATCAATATTAAGCTTGCAAACACCCCAAAAATCAAGATGTACCTTTTTAATCGATATGTAAGTCTTTGAAATCCGTTCATCAAAGATATTACAACACCAAAAGAGAGCAAAAGATTTTAATGACGAGATTTGAAGCGAGCTACATGCTTTAATTGAAGTATCTAGATCACCATCGTTCAACTCCAATTCTAAAAATGTCAACGATGCACAATTTAAGACATAACTAGGCAAGACAAACCGTTGATCCAAGTTCATGTGAATGTCCAAACTAATAGTTTCAACATTACGCCTTACCATGTAAAGTAACCACGTAGAAATGCGAAATCCAACATCATATTCAACTTTACAACAATTCAAGCGAAGGCAAAATTGACATAATGATGCTCCATTGTGTAAGGATATGAATCGGTCAAGAGATTCAGCAAAATGGGTGAAACTCAATGACATCTGACAACTTTTGATCAACATTCAAGAATGGGGAGGATAAACAAAGTATCCTACATCGTCTAGATAGTTTGGATACTTGAACCAACTCCTTTATGTCAAGTAGAGAAAAGATTCTGTTGAGAAAATCAGATATATTTTCTCTATTTTAAGTAGTTATCAATTCATTTATGATTTAAATGAATAGAACTCAAACTAGTCCGATAAAATAATGCTATTAGAAATATAATACTAAAAGAAATTAAAGCAGAAAAATAAAAAACATAATAAATTTAACGAGATTCGGTATAAATGTTACCTATGTCCTCGAGTATTGTTGACTACTTTCATTATCTTTAAATTGAATGAACTCTAAAATTACAACTAATTTGGGCAAAATTGAGTTAATCAATTACTTTTACAAAAGAAAAAGAAAATATATAAATTTTGGGATGTTTTAGAAGTAGAGAAGAAAACTTTATTTATAGCCCAAAATATAACACTCACCTTCATTCCTAATCAATGTAAAACCTTTTCAATTTCTTCGCTAAGAAGCTATATAATAAATCTCCACCTTAATGACTTAGTGACTCTTAAATGAATTCTTCAATCTCTAGATCAATGACGACATTGCCAATTCAAATTTGCACGATGTTAGTCAAGTCTAGATAATGTTTGAACTTGATTTCCGTTATCACCTTGGTCATCATATCTGCGAGATTCCTTGTAGTATTGATCTTCTGAACTAATATTCCATCTTCTTCAATAATCTCTCGCACGAAATGGTAACGAGCGTCAATGTGCTTTGTACGTGCATGGTAGACTTGGTTCTTTGCTAAATGAATAGACACCTTAATATGTTTTTGACCAACTCTCAAGTCTTCAAGCAAACCTCGTAACCAAATAGGTTCCTTCACAGCCTCTATAACTGTCATATACTCTACCTCTATAGTAGACAAAGTAATTGTGGACTACAAGGTAGACTTCCAATTGACTAGTGCTCTAGCAAGAGTAAACACATAACCAGTAGTTGATCGACGCTTATCTAAATCTCTTGCATAGTTAGAATCACAATATCTGATTGCACATTAATCATCAATATTATCTTGTTAAAATACTAAATCAACATCTACAGTATTTAAAATATACCGTAGAATCTATTTCACAACTAACCAATGTTCTTTACCAGGATCATACATGTACTTGCTTAAAATACCAACTACGTGTGAAATTTTAGGTCTCGTACACATCATTGCATGCATCAAGCTACCAATCACATTTGCATAAGGTACCTTTGTCATATATTCTCGTTCTACATTATTCTTAGGAGATAATTGAGCACTAAACTTGAAATAAGGAACAAGTAGAGTACTTACAGGTTTTGTTTGTTCATTCATACCAAAATGTTGTAGTACCTTCTTCAAATATTGACTCTGGGTCAAACTAAGCTTTCATTCTTCCTATCTCTACTTATCTTCATGCCGAGAATCTTCTTAGCTTCTCCCAGATCTTTCATTTCGAACTCCTGACTTAGTTGAGCCTTCAACTTCTCAATTTCTGCTTGGCTCTTTTATGCAATCAACATATCATCCACGTACGATAGAAAATAGATGAAAGACTCATCTTGTAGCTTGTGAAAATACACACAATGATCATGTGTACTTCTAGTATATTTCTATTACAACATAAACTGATCAAATCCTTTGTACCACTACCTCCGAGATTGCTTCAATCCATACAACAATTTGTTCAGCTTGTAAATTCAATTCTCTTTACTAGCAATATTAAATCTTTATGGTTGAGATATATAGATTTCCTCTTCCAAGTCACCGTGTAGAAATACGATCTTCACATCAAGTAAAAATAGTTTCAAGTCCAAATATGCTACCAAGGCCAACAAAATTCTAATGGACGAATGTTTTACAACTGGAGAAAATACCTCACTATAATCGATTCCCTCCTTCTAAGCGTAACCCTTGGCCACCAACCTTGCCTTGTAGTGAACAACATCTTTGTTAAGAAATCATTATTTCTTTGCATACACCTATTTGCAACCAATTATCTTTTTACCCTTTGGTAGTTGTGTCAACTTATATGTCTTATTCTTCTGAAGGGACATAAATTCTTCGTCTATGGCTTCCTTTCATTTTTCAACTTCAGGGCTTCTAATTGTTTTTTTTATATATATGAAAGGAACATCATTATGCACAATTGAAAAGTGCACAGGTCATCGTATTCTTAAACTAAGCAGGTAGATCTTTCATATCTTTATATCGAGCAAGCACCTTGACATTTTGTCGTCATGGCCTATCAATTGCAGTTTCTTCTTGTTACTGTGGAGATTCTTAGGTTAAAACCTCTTCTTCATCTGATTCATCTTCTACCAATGAAGGATCAACTTCTATCTTATCTCCACCAACTAGATTAACAATTCTGCTTTCAAACTCCACTTACTTCGAAGTTTGCTCCACCTGGTATAAAGTGCCATCAATCTTCTCAGTTATCTTTCTCAGCAAGGCAGATTCATCAAAGGTAACATCTCTACTGAAGATTATCCTTTTCGTTTCAAGGCACCATAGTCGATATCCTTTTGAACTAGAGAGGATCCCTAAAAAAATGACTTTCTTGGCTCTTGGATCTAACTTTGATTCTGTTACATGGTAGTATGTAATATAACCAAACACATGTAAGAAATCGTAATATCTAGCAGGTTTTCCAGACTATACCTCTATAGGCGTTTTGCCTTCAAGAATAGATGATGGTAGACGGTTGACAGGATGACATACATACGTCACAACCTCAGCCCAATAATGCTTTCCTAATCCAACATTTAACAACATACACCGAACCTTCTCCAACAAAATCTAGTTCATACGTTCTACAACTTTGTTCTGTTGTGGTGTTTTTCAAATAGTGAAGTGTTGCAGTATCCCTTCTTCTTCACAAACTTTCATAAATTGATCGTTTGTGTACTTGGTGCCATTATCAGACCTCAGACGCTTGATATTCAACCAGTCTGAGCCTCGATCATCTTCTTCCACTTGAGAAAAATTCTCAACACTTCATCCTTATTCTTCATGAGATACACTTAAATATTTTTGGAAAAGTCATCAACAAAAGTGACATAATAATGTTTGCCACTCATAGATGGAGTTCTTGTTGGCCCCTATACATCTGTATGGATGTAATCCAAAATGCCTTTTTTATTATGGAGTGCAGTGCCAAAGTTTACTCTTTTCTGCTTCCCTAATACATAATGCTCACAGAATTCTAACTTGCCAGTTCTCATGCCTTTTAACAGGCTTTGCTTTACCAAAATCTATAAAGCTTTTTCACCAGTATGTCCCAAACACATATGCCACAGCTTGGTAGTTTTTGAATCTTTTTCTTCCTCCGAAACTATTGTTGATATTATCCCAATAACCGTACTACCAAGGTAGTAATACAAGTTATTCTTCCGAACACCTTTTATCGCCATAAATGCTCCATAAGTACCTTTCAATGCCTCATTTTGCATGGTCACAGTGAAGCCTTTTGATTCTAAGATTCCCACAGCAAAGAGATTCTTCTTCATATCTGGGACATAAAGAACATCTTTCAAGACTCTGATTGAATCATCTTGATTCTTCAAATGAATTGTATCGATTCCCAAAACTTTGTATGAATAATCATTATCTATGAAAAAAATTCCACCGTCTATTTCTTCAAAGGTTAAAGAACCACTCTTTATTATGAGACATATGAAAGGTACATATTGAATCAAAAATCCAATCATCAGGATGGAATGCTATTGACGAACCAACCAATACAAAATCTAAATTTAAATTGCTTTCAGCTACACATGCATAAGACGACACAACTTTCCCTTTCTTCTGTAGCTTTAGACAATTTTTCTTCCAATGACCTTTTTCATGACAAAAGACACATTCATCTTTACCAAAACTTTCTTTTAAATGAGATATGCCTCTCCTTCCTTTCTATTGAGTTTGTGGACGCTCTCTTACAGATAGTGCATATACTGCTTCAATAGCAAACAAACAGAATACAAACAAATGCATAAGTAGAAACATTCGGCTCTGATACCAATTGTTGAAAAAATTGGGTATATTTTTTCTATTCTAAATAGTTACTATTCACTTATGATTTAAATGAATAGAATTCAAACTAGCACGATAAAATAATGCTATTGGAAATATAATGCTAAAAGAATTTAAAGCAAATATTAAAGCAGAAAAATATCATAAACTTAACGAGATTTGATATAAATGTTATCTGTGTTCTCGAGCGTCGTTGACCACTTTCACTATTTCCAAAGTGGATGAAATTTAAAATTATAACTAATTGAATAAAATTGAGTTAATTAATTATCCTTACAAAAGAGAAAAAAATATACAATTTTTGGGATATTTTAAAAATAAAAGAGGAAGATTTATAGTCCAAAATATAATACCTATTTTTATTCTTAATTAATGTGTAAGTTTTTTAATTTATTTACTAACAAACTATATTACAATGGAAATCCTTGTTAGTGTTAATTGACTTAATTCGAAAGAGTTTATCACCTATGAAGAACATAAAACACCAATATATAAAAAAAATGAAGAATAAAAATGGTACATTTCTAGTAAAAATACCCAAAAAGATTTAAAAAAAATGCAAAAAAGGGATATATCAAACTCCAATTGTTATTCCATCATTATTAGTTTTCTGACGTAATTGCATTTGATTTTTTGGACTAGTTTTCATGCAAAGTGAACAAACCCATTCTTTGTGTATAGCCATAAAAAATTGCTGATAATTGCATTTCAATTATCCGAAAATCGTTTAGTACATACGTAATACAAAACGCAATTATTTCCTTTCTCTTCGAGTAGCTAACATTTCAAAAAATTCAGAACCCTAATAAAGAAACCAAATTCAAAAAAATTCCAAATCCAAAAATACGCAATCACAAAATACAGAAATAAACGGTAAATAATTAAATTGCGAAACAACAGAGGCTAAAGCTACGAAGAATTGAAGATAGGGAAGGAAAAAAAAAACTGAATCTGAATTGTGAAAAGTAATAACAACGAACTTGGACGAGCCACCACCACACTGTTCCTACTGAATCAAGCTATGATTTTTATAATAAGTTTATATAATTTTAGGAAATTATAAAAAAAATTAATAAAATTTATAATAACAAAAATAATATTAAATAAAATATGGTAGTTTAATTTGAATAATTTTAATTTTATTGTTTTTAAAATAAAATAAAATATTAATTTTTAATTATTTTTGTAAGTGTGTTTTGTGTTTTTTTAACGATGATGTGGTGTTGTTATATGAATAAATTTAGCCCTTAATACATATATATAAATAAAAACAGATTAAATATTAAGAGTAAGAAATTAATAATTAATTTTTTGACTATAAAATTATTAAGTTTTTTTTATAACAATTTTATTTAAATTTTAATTAAAAAATAATTTATACATAAAATTTAAATTTTAAATATTTTACCCTCATAATATAAACTTAAAATAAAATTAAGAGGTGACACTACATATTAAATATATTTTAATTTTTGAAATTTTTTATACATAAATTATATTTTTAATCAAATAAAAAAAGATATATATATATATAATTATTGTTTAAAATTATTAGGGTATTAACTTTCAATAAAAATTTAAATTATTAAAAAAATGATCATTATTATTATTATATCTTTATATTTTTTATAAGTATTAAATTTATGTATAGTAAAAATTATTATTATTGTGATATTAAATCTTTTAAAAATTTAAATTATTAAAAATAATATTATTTTTATAAGTTTATTAAATATTATATTGATGTATATGTACGTATGTATACGGGATTCGAACCAACTTACATGCCCGCCAAGAGTAACAGAAAGGCGACTCTCTTAATAATTTTTTACATGCATAATATAACCTAGAGCTAACCCTCTTTTTTTTTCTTTTTCTTTTTTCCTATGAAAACTCGACGCTAACTGTATTTTTCTTAATAATTATATTATTTACTTAATTTAAATTTTAAATTTTTTACATATTCAAATAAATTATATTAAATTAAAAATTTATTGATAATTATATATTTAATTTTTAAAAAAATACCTAAACTTTGGTACATATAATTATAATAATAAAAATTATATTTAATTATATTAAATATATTTTAACCAAATGATATTTAATATTAAATAAATTTTAATAACTATAATTCAAAATAAATATCATTTCAACAATAAAAATATATTAACCAAATATAATTAATAATATTTTTATAATTATAAATTTTTATATTTAAAATAATATTATATTATTTATACACCTATAATTAAATATTTAATTTTATATTTATATGCTTCATATTTTTTTTATATTATTTAACATATATTTATTATATATTTGTAACATTATTTTATAATGCACATATTTTTTATTATTTATATACATAAAAATACATTTAATTAAAATTTTAAATTGAAAATATAGATAAAATATTTATTCAAGTTTTTTAAAAAATAAAAATAAAATAAATCAAATAATATGTATATTATTAAAATTAGTCAAATAAATATGTATATTATTTGTTTTTAAACAAAAAAAACATTCATTTTACTAATAGAAGAAAATTAGATCATTAATAATTAAAAAAAAGTTAAATATTATTTCGGAATTAATTTCGCCTGCCATCTCCCTCTCAAGCTCTCTCTCGGAAAGCAACCTCAATCACAAGAGAATCTATCTTTCCAAAGAAAAGAAATAGCAAAAAAAAAAAAAAAAAGCAGAGAGAATCTTTGATTAATTCCCTTTCCATCAAACAAGCTAAAGAGATCACATCTCATCGTCATTTGGTTTCTTATATAACCTTTTAATTTCAGCTTATTCATGTATCTTAAAGTTTCCACCTTTGCCATTTTTATTCTATTTAACAATTTTCCATACAATTATACGATTCATTTTCATCTCAATCAGAAGCTAGCAACCCAATTAGGGTTTTGATTTTTGCTGCTTGGGAAACACATAAGATAAAAGAAAATGGAAACAGAGGATGAATTTGACATGCAAGAAGCTAATGGCGACGAAGAAGACAATGACGAGGACTTCTACAGCGGCGGAGACGACGATGATAGGGATACCATGGAGAGTGACGATGCCGATGTAACCGATTATGAGTTCATCGATAACGACCCTGATGATTCAGATGACCTTGTCTCTAATCGTCATAAGGTGGGTGTTTCTCTATTTCTTCTTCAGTTTTCGAAAGTTTTGCTCTCTTTTTTTCCTTTTAAATTGCTGTTTATTTATTAATTTTTATTTTAGCTTCATTTTCTATTGAGATTAAAGTAGGGTTGTTAGAAATTTTAGCAAAGAATGGGAGCGGTGTTTAAAGTTAATTTTGCTTGATTTTGGTTTTATGTTGCGTTTAATTTGAAAGTATTGCTAAACAATGATCATGCAGGTTCTAGTTCAATTTTTGATGTTTTTAATTACTTATATCAATTATGAGGTGTTTATGGTTTATTTCTCTTGATTTAATTAGAATATCACTTCTTTATGCCAATAGTTGAGATTTGTCATATATTTATTGGTTAAAACAGTAAGATTTATTTTTTTAATCTATAATTAACTGATACATAGTGTTAAATAGACTTTTTCTAATTAAAATTTTGTTTTTTTTTTGTGCTAGGGAACGTCAATTTTGCTTTGCTTTCAGGGTTGGGTAGTGTTTAAAAAGAATAGTTTTGACGAGACTGTGCTAATTATGACAAAAGTGTTAAATAACATGAACAATCCGGTGATTTTTATATTATCAAGTTATTTACATGGTTTTATTTTTAATCTCTGTAAAATATATTTACGTTATAAAAATAATATATACATTTTTGAACATGCAAAAAACATGTGTTTTACATTATACGAAAAAATATGTAGACTGAGTGGTGGAGTTAAAAATGAAACTTCATTTGTGAATTGTGAAGGGGTTATACAATGTAATTAAACCGACTATAACATTTTTATTGATTGGGTGGCACAAATTGTTTTGATAATTGAATCCGGCTTAATTATGTGTGTCTATAAATTTAGAAAACTAACTCGATTGCTCATTGTTAAAAACCTAATATCAAGATCTTATCTTGTCAATTGTCATGAAGAGTATGAGTCTGATCTGGTGTGATATGTGGGTTGAATTGCCACTTGCCAATGTCTTTGTATTGAAGCATTTATTGACAAAAAACTTGAAAAATGAAAGAGGTTAAATGTAATGAGCTTTTCATGCTGCAACATCATCTTTTTCTTTTATTTTACTTTACTTTTTAAATTTATGAATCCCTCCATGGTAGTGCAATGTACCTAGTATTAAAACTTAAGTTAGGAAATAGCTAAATAAGGTTTGAGGCTAATAGATATATGTGTGTGTGTGTGTTTTTTAATGTACATGGTGCTGCTTTATATCCTGGTTATAGCCTTTTAGGTTGTATAGAAATAAGATTTTCACAATCCCAACTTTGTCTTTGATAAGTTCGGAATCTAAAGTCTTTTTTCTCCCTTTGGAGTATTCAATTTTTGAATGCCTGGCATTCAAGAGCTTGATTATCTTTCTTTGGCTCATGCCTTAATATTTCAGTTGGTAAGATTGCGGTGTCTTTGGGCAAGGTCAAGTTCAATTCCCAACCCCCACCCCTCATCCTAAATGGTTGCTTATCTTTTGAACTAAAAAAAGAAGATTATTTTTCATTGTATTTTTATATAATAATATTTGTTCGAGTCTTGCAACCATTTTCCATCTTTCTGTTTCAATTTTTGTTGTTTGTTTGAAGATTTGACTAAACATGTATATGAGGTTTTTCTTGTTGTAGATATGAAACCATATTTTGAAGGTTTAAATTAGGGGTGAGCTAATAATCCAATCAATCCGTTTAAATAAAGAAATTCGATTCAATCCAACGGATTCGAATCTGATTAGATTGATAAATTTAATAGTTGGATTGGATTCAGATTGAAAATTATCCAATCCGTTTAGATTCGGATCGGATTGACAGATTTTATAATCTACTATATTTGATCCAAACTGAATTACTATTAAATTATAAATAAATATGTATTTTATTTTATATTATGTTATATTTAAATATTATGTATACAATAATTATATTATATTATTATTTTAACTTAAAAAATAAATATAAATATTTATAATAATTTAATAATTATACAAATATGTTTCTTATTCTTTTGATGTTATGTTTTATATATGACAATAATTCATAAATAAATTTCAATATCAATATGTCCCTATTCGATCCGAAAAAATCCGATATGTTCGGATTGAAAATCTTCTAATCTGTTTGGATTGGATCAGATTTGGATTAGCCAAAAACAAGCAGTTTTGATCCGCTACTCACCCGTAGTTCAAACCATATGAGGTTGCTATAACTTTCTGGTTTCATGTCACAGCAAAACTATACCATATTGAGTGAAGCTGATATTCACCAACGTCAAGAGGAAGACATAATGAGGATATCTACTGTGCTTTCCATTTCAAGATGTGCAGCTAGCATACTGCTCCGCTACTTTAACTGGTAAATTTTATTGCTGATGTACTATTTTGGCTACATCATTGAAGCTATGGATTTTGTTTTAGGGTTCTCTCTTAGTTATACCTCTGAAGTCCACTATATCCTGAATTGGGCTTTGGTCCTTGATTTTTTAATTCTAAAAGTTTTGTTGTCAAACTTCCTCAATTTTATAGTACGTGACAATTGGTCAGGAATTTTAATTGTATTTGATCCTCCCTTCATGCTCTTGAAAAAAACTGAGGAAGTTCATGTTCTTTATCATTAAAGCTTCCTTGCGAATAACATGAGCTATATGTTCTTTTTGCAATGACTCCAACTCAGAACATTGATCTTATGTTGTCAATATTCTGTATTTTAAGAGAACTTTTACTTACAATCCAAAATTACAAAATAACAAAGTACTAAGATACTCATACTGGAAGTATTTAGCGGAAAAAAAATACTCGTACTGGAAGTAAAAGCTAAAATACCCAAACGGATTAGCCTCTAGAGTGTCAATATCAATCATTTATGGGTAGAGTTGTTTTATTTCCTTACCAGCTTGGATTTACGTATAAAAGAGTTGACTTTCTATTGTCCGAGACTCCTAATAGGTTGCTTGTCCACATTTCTTTGTGCCTATACTTATAATTTATAATTAGCTGTTTCTTTAGAAAATGGTTTAAACGGAACAAATTAACAGTAGTGTTTTCTACCAATAAAAGGCTCAACGGCCAAAGTGCAACTCAGGTTTTTAAGGAGGATTAGTGGACATACTGTTTTCTTTACATCCCAGGGCTATATATATTTTCGAAAATTTGGTAGAGTTTCTGATTGTCTCAAACTACATTGCATGAGGCCGGTGAAAGTTATTTATTATTTATTACTGTCAAGTCCCAGGTCTTATATGATTTGGTGTCTGATATAAATAAGCTTTTCTACTGGCAGGAATGTCTGTAAAGTACACGATGAATGGTTTGCAGATGAAGAAAAGGTTCGTAAAGTTGTTGGCTTACCAGAGAAATTAGTTGTTGAATATCCAAATGTTACAGAAGTAAGTAATATGCAATTAGGACGTTTCTTGATTTATTTATTTTTTTTACTTGATAGCTGCTCATTGTGAGTTTGAATTAGTTTCTAGTAGTGCATGGCATTTTTGGTGTTCATGCAATTCAATTATGGTCCTACTCTTTTGACAGCTTCCTTGTGGGATTTGTTTTGAAAGCTATCCTCATGATGAGATGCATGCTGCAGCTTGTGGCCATCCTTTCTGTAGTTCATGCTGGGAAGGTTTGTTATAACAATATTTTCATAGTATGGTCTGGATCAATAGAGGTGGAGTCTGATTCTTCTCTTACAAAAATTTGGTTCTGTTTCATTACTCTGTGATGAACAATATAAACATAAGTACAATTAGTAGTTGATTACCTTGCATAATTTCTGGTTCTTTCTGTTAGTACTGGTGAACTTCAGTTTGCAACACAGGGATTAATCCCAAGTATAGTTTGCAATCAGGGCATTGTTGTTTTTGGTTTATGCTTTGCATGTGCTATTCTTGTTTACGAGTTTGGTCAGTTTCCCACTGCCCCACTGTTGAGGTGTTAAGAACTAAGAAGTGTGGTGTTGATGGACAAAATCCTTGGCTTGACTCCTCTCCTCCATCCCCTTATGTTAGGCCGATGTCAGTAATAATCTTGGTTTAAAAAACTTGTGGTTAAGAAAACAGGGATTGATCAGTCGGATTCCGGCCCTGCTTTGTAATTTTACCTATTAGGGATGCGCATAAAAACTGTCAAGCTGAAATAATAGACTGAATCAATGTTGGCAGATTTGGAGAGGTTTTAAGGTTCTATTGGGTTAGCTATTTTAAAATGTGGTTCATTTTCAATTTTGCAAATTAGAAAAGGGAACCAACCGCCCTTTGTATCATCTCCATGTTTTTAAATTTGATTTATATTTTATAACTTATTGGTTGTTTCATGAGGAACTCCGGTATCTTTTGCTTAATCGTGAGTTTAAATGCATTCTTTTATCTATTTATATTCTTCTTCCTGTTTATATTAATCTTTTGAATACTAGATTTTGCAATTTATGTCAATTTTACTTGATAATAGAGCAAATTTAGTGTTCACACTTGATGTTTTGGAAATTGTAGATTGTATAAGAAAAAGAGCCAAACATTAGGTCCAAAACATTAAACTGACCTAATTGAACCGACCATGTGTAGGTCAATTGGTGGTTCGGTATTGTTAGACCCATAAACAAACCAGCCATATCAATTTGGTTAGGCAAATAAACTATAAGTTGACCTAACCGAACCACTTCGAACCTAGTAACTAGATTTTCTTATACTACTATGAAATTTTGTTTATGTTTAAATCTGGAAAAAATATATTACTAGAATGTTTAGTAAAATGAAATCATGTTTATTTTAATTCCTGGAAATAATATATTAGAAGAATGTCGATCCACCTTCTCATAGCTTAAATTTTTAGGCGAATTGGCTACCCAAATTCTTTTTTATTGTTTCCATAAGAAAGATGTCAAGCAAAAAAAAAAAAAGGTTCAATTAGAAAAATGAAAAAGAAGAAGCCCGACATGGATGGCTACAATCAGCTAGAGGAAGAGGAAAGGAAGTTTTCACGCTATTGGTGGGAAAGTGTATTTCTTTAAATTATAAAACTTTGGGTTTGTCTAACCGGTCATGGAAGAACTATAACCTAGATGAAATGGCTATTTTTGCTCTTTCTGGGATGTGATAGGTAATCCAGTATTTCATAGACTTTCTTAACTGGTTTTGTTGAGATGGTTTCAACCTTTTCTATTTTATATATCTGACAGCCTAATATTTTGTCTAATTATTATTATTTTATTATTGTCCTTTTAAAGTTGAATTCCACTCATTTGATTGATATATCTCTATTTCACCTTCTAGGTTATATTAGCATAGCCATTAATGATGGTCCTGGATGTTTAATGTTGCATTGCCCCGATCCTTCTTGTGGGGCTGTTGTGGGTCAAGATATGATCAACATTCTAGCTTCTGATGAAGACAAGGAGAAGTATTCTCGTTACTTCATTAGGTCCTACGTTGAAGACAATAGGAAGGTAAGTCCACGTTTAAAACTTCATTTGGTGCTTTCTCTGTTATTTGTAGATATTTACTATAATTTTCATGTCATATTTTTGCTTACAATTACTCAACACTATTATTTCATGAATAACTGAAAATGGAAGAGATTAAAGTTTTTGTCCCAGCTTAGGAAAATACAACTAATTATAAATATAAAATAGATTTATGCTTAAGCAAATGTTAAAGAATTGAAATAGATAGAAATGAGAATCAGAAAATCAAAGAAAGACATTCTTATTCTCATTCATTTATAATATTAAAATATTACATGTGTATTTATAGAATTAATAATAATAAACCCCAATCTTAATAGGATTCTAAATAAGACTTCTAAACTAACAAGACAATTTAATCATAATTATCTAATATTTAAAGTTCGACTACTAATAATATTAAATATTTATTATTCCAATTAACTATATTTTCATGAATTACTGAGATGCTCAAGGACATGGGAATAAAGTACAGACGGTCAAAATAAAGTACAACATTATCTGTTTAAGATTTTGTCTCTTGAATTTGCTCAATAAGAAAACTGGAAATACACGCCCTTACACCTGCCTTGCCAGCCACCAACTCACATTTATGCGCATTATTTTTTTTATTTTCTAAAAATGCTATTAATCCCTTTTCTTTTCTTTAAATTTATTCTTTCATTCCCTTTATGTTTTCTCCAATTATTGCATGAGGGCTCTATTTATGTTAGTGTAATGAAGGTGACTAAGCTCGCTGACACTTAGTCCTAGTGTCCAAAATTTACTGACCTTATTAATTTTCCCTCCATAGACCAAATGGTGCCCTGCTCCTGGATGTGATTTTGCGGTTGATTTTGTTGCGGGCAGCGGAAGTTATGATGTTACTTGTCATTGTTCATATAGCTTTTGCTGGAATGTAAGTGAATATGAACAACTTACATGTTTCCCTTCATTCCACTAAATAGTTAGTCGTAAAAAACCCTTCAGATACTTAACCTTTTAAAGATATTCCTATCCTTTGTTTTGTCTCTAAATACTCAGGAGTGTAATATTTAACGTTGCAGTGTACAGAAGAAGCTCATCGTCCAGTTGATTGTGGCACTGTTGCTAAATGGATATTAAAGAATAGTGCCGAGTCTGAAAATATGAATTGGTATGAACAAGAACATTGCACCGATGCTCATTTCCTGCACCCCCACCCTCCTAAACACAGAATGAAAAGTTGTTAGATAATTTCCTGCTGCCCCATTTTGGTGGACTAAAATAACCTTTTTGGGGGTAACGTGTATCATGCACGATCTTGTTATATGTGCATTGTTTTGGCACCAGGCTAGATTTGCTGTGCACCCACACTGAATGTCCTAAAGTTTAATAAAATGATATGGCGAGCAGCTCAATTAAGGGCTATTATTGGATTAAAGGAGAGCATGATAATTTGACTCGGAAAGTCAATTATAGATTAGAGTGCTAAATAAATTAGAATGTTATTTTCTTTTATTTTGACAAAAACTGAATTGTTCTCATTCGTATGACACTGCTATTCTGTTCTGCATATTTGACTCTATCATCTCAAATTACTGAGTTGTGGTTGAGTTACCAACTATAAGTCACATATGAATGGGGGAAAAACATGATACTCTTCTCTTGTTAATCTTATTCGTCCTTTTTTTACTCAATTTTCCTAGAGAAGGACGTAACCTTTTTTTGGTTGGGGTAAAGAATATGACTATCCTTTTGCAATGTTAATAATGATCATTTAATTGGTCTAATGTAAATGGCTTTAAGAATACATAACGCTTTGTTATGCATGTTTCTACAATGACTTTCAGGATATTGGCCAACTCTAAACCATGTCCAAAATGCAAACGACCAATTGAGAAAAACCAGGGATGTATGCATATAACTTGCACGCCACCTTGTAAATTTGAGTTTTGCTGGTGAGTTTATTTCTGAAAGTACCAAATTGCGACTATATTTTTTATAAGGAATTGTTACAATATTATTTCCTTTTGGTTATTCAACCCTTACTTGCTAAGGTGGTCTGATACAATATTTTTATGCGTTAAATTGAGACAACTTGTAGACATAGTTGTTTACATTTTATAATTTACAAAACTCCTCTAGGGATTTGCACCTATTATAGTTGTGGCTGTATGGATTGCAAGCCATTAGCTAAGCTACTCATCTATTTATTCTAGAGTTTCCTTGTTTGGTTATTTGTGGGGTTTCTGAGGTACATTTCAGCTACAGTAGTCTTGTCATTGTACGGAGGACTTTTGGTTATTTTGATAGCAATGAGTAGTAGATTAGTAAAGATAGTGATATAAGAGTAATTGTATTGGCATTACTATTTTTGTTATTGTTGCAATAATAGTTATGAATTATCTATTATATATCTAAAATTAATTACCCTTTAGTGCCATTATAAAATTACCATTAATGAAAAATAGTTGTGGCAATATTGCCACCTTGATATAATAATAATTAGTGCAAATGACAAATGCATATAGAGAATGTAAAAAGCAAACTCAGGAGGAATAAATGGTGAATTAAGTATGTCAAAGCTAAGCAGTATGCAACAAATGATAAGAAATCTAAGAAAACGAACTATTGAGAAATGAAACAACTTTTCGTGTTCGGGAAACCAACTAAAAAATGTTAATGCTTTATATGCTAACAAAAGTATTAAAAATATACCTTCCAAGTGCAAGAAAATGACTTCTCTGGGGCAAGTGGTTACTACAACATATATTATCATCATTATATGATTGTTTTCTTCCTAAGGGTTCTACTCTTGATGTTGGTTGAAAGTATTACGTTTTTTTTTCTTTCTTTGAGCATATGTGGCTCCGCATTATTCTAATGCAGTTTATATATTTTATTGCAGGCTTTGTCTCGATCCATGGTCAGAGCATGGTGAGAGGACAGGTGGCTTTTATGCATGCAACCGTTATGAAACAGCAAAGCAAGAGGGAGTGGTAATTAAGATGTTTCTTCTGTTCTTTTTGATGTTTAAGACATAATTCTCGTGGACCATGGCTTCTTGTGTAGTCATTTGCATTAGATTTAAAATTTCATGAATTCCACAGTATGATGATTCGGAGAAACGAAGAGAAATGGCCAAGAACTCTCTAGAGAAGTATACCCACTACTATGAAAGATGGGCTACCAACCAATCCGTATGTACTTTTTTCCAATATGTATTAATGTGATTTTGAATTCCATCTGTTTGTTTTCAGTTATCGGACATTTTGGTAACTTTAGGCTGTAAAGTCTTGCCTTCTAATAAATTGAGGTCAAGTTCTATCTTTTTCTCCTATTAAGCATAACAAGAGTTCAGCTTACAGCCACATGTTTTGGGGCTTGCCTATTCATTTGAGGTAACAAATTCCGGTAATGGTTAAAAACATAGGATGGCTTCTGCAAAATAATGTATGTAGAAATTATCATGTTATGGCTGTTAACGGACCAAACTTGCTCAATGATCCAATGAAAGTGAGTACTCTTTGCACCTGAAGTAGAGACAGGAGAATATTTGAGAGTGCATGCACCAAGAGAGGAGAATACCAAATGCCCTTATTAGGTGATATTTTCTAATATTTTAGATTGGCTCTTTTAATTTTTCGTCTTTCCTTGCAGTCAAGGCAAAAAGCTATTGCAGACTTGCAGCAAATGCAAACCGTTCATGTAAGCAAAACTCTACCATTTGATCCTTTTTAGTTAATAATGCAGTATGGCTAGTTTATAGGGTTATCAATTTTGAGGTGTTTCTTCAAAATACAGTAGTGAGAGTTCAGACCAATGTCCCTTTCTCTAAGAACTAAGAAATGGAGTTTTTTGCAGGAGCATTACGGGTTTCTTGTGTTTATTACAGTTGTATCATCTTTAAAATGTCGCCACTGAGTGCTTGTCTTTTCTACAACGTTTATAAATCCCTCATAGCACCATTATCTTCATCCGTATGACTTATTGGGTGTTGGTACCCTTTATGCACAAAGTTTCTATTAAACCTGTAACAGAAAGTGTTTTTTTCTTTTTTCTTTTTTCTTTTTTTTGATACGGTAAACATAGATGCATTAGCTTTGTGTCAAAATGATCCCAAGTTCTCTATTCTCAAATCTTTAGATTTACCCTGTTAGTTATTTTCTAGATTAATGGGATATTTAGGGGCACAAGAGTTTTTCTATCAGATTCTGGTCAGATTAGTACTTTCCTTGAAAAAGAATGATGGAATAATTTTTTACTTAAAAAATTATATTTTTGTTTTATTTAATTAGTGGTGCCTTTCATGAGACTATTTTTTTCCTTTTGTAACTTATTCATAACCTCTGTGGAACCTGCAGCTTGAAAAGCTGAGTGACAGACAGTGCCAACCTGAGGCACAACTCAAGTTCATAACCGAGGCCTGGCTTCAGGTGCACATCATGTTCTTTGTTCCTAATCTCTGAGAAATTATTGACGTTACTTATTATACACTATTTTTCATATTCCCTTCTTTTCAGATAGTTGAGTGTAGAAGAGCACTGAAATGGACGTATGCCTATGGATTTTATTTACCAGAGCATGAACTTGCTAAAAGACATTTCTTTGAGTACCTTCAAGGTATGCTATGTCCTCAAGGTTGAATCCAGATATTACATGGTTCTTGCTTTTTTGGCAAATTGCAATAACAATTTTTTATACAGGTGAGGCCGAGTCTGGGTTAGAACGACTTCATCAATGTGCTGAAAAGGAGCTACAAGTTTACCTCAACTTAGAGAGCCCATCAAAAGATTTCAATGACTTCCGCACAAAACTCGCAGGGCTGACCAGGTTATATTAACAACAAACTTTGGTTATGTTATGTTTCAGTCCTAATTAATTAATCTGGATAACATACCCATATGTCAAACAAGAAATATCTATAGTATTATGGTTTCCCAACTAGATTCTCTAGCAAAGAAAAGGGGAAAAAATGCTAGCTTTGTTGCTTTTATACCATAACCCGTAAGACAAGTGAGTGAAGTTATCACTCATATTGGGTAAAGTTCATTTGGTTTAATGTCTTCTTTCTTGGTGTTGCTCACAATCACATAATATGTTTATTACATTAATTTACATATGGAGAAAGTGACATGCAAGCTTAAATCTTAAGGGAAAAATATCGTCATGATCTCATACTTATTACAAAAATGACACTTACGTCTTGTACTTATTTTTTATGACAATGTAGTCATATTATTATTAGGATAAATAGATTTTTATACCACCAAATTATAGGGGTTACAAATATACCACCGGATTTTTATTTGTTACTTTTATACCGTCGAACTTTTAACTTGTTACATATATATCATCTGTGGTTAATTCTAATGGGAGTTAACGTTTGAGATTATGAAAAACCTTAAATACCTCTCACCCTCTCACATACTTGAACCAACTAGCCTCATTCTTTACTCCTATCTTCACTAGACCTACGACTCCAATTCTTCCATCTCTATAGTCTTCATCACTCCTCCAACTAAGTCTAATGGTTGGATTTCATGGGCTATCAACCCGACTGGCACTAGCATGCTCGAGTCTTAGGCTTTAATTGCTTTCAAGCAATCGAATAATTCAATGACGGTGAAAACATACAATATCAACTCGTATTCGTCTATCGTGCTATCAAAGCTTTCGTTTGAAGTTTGGGACACTAATACTGAGTACTCTAATGGTGTAATTAAGATATGGGTCTACTTCATCAGCACCATGAATGGCCAAATCAAGAATTGGGTGATCGTCTAATATCAAAATAAGAATACCCGATTAGAGAGCTTGTTCTTCAGTTTGTTTTGAAGTTAGGATTTCAACAATGTTCGTTAATTGATTGGACTTGAGTAATTCTCCAAGCTTGTCGACCACAAAGGTAGTTGTTGAGTCAGTATTGAGATTGAGGACTATATCGCTCTTGACATACTAGACATACTCGACGGTTTTATTAGCGATGAGCTTTTTAAGGTCGTCTTGGGTGAGAGTAGGGACTAAGAGAGCTTTAACGGATAAGGATCAATGTAGGTTAAGGGATTTGAGGGAGCGCAAGATAAGGCGGAAGAAAAAGGAAGAATTTTGATGGGATTTGGTTGGGGATGGTGGCTAGCAATGGGTGGTGACCGATTAGGGGGTAGTGGTTGGTGAAGGCATGGTCTAGCAAGGCAATGGAGGCACGAGAATGAGTTTGGCTAGTTCGTCGAGGGTGTGAGATGGAAGATTAGGGGTATTTAGGGTTTTTCAATCTCAACTGTTAACTCCCATTAGATTTAACTGCGAATAGTATATATGTAACAAGTTCGATAGTATAAAAATATCAAATGTAATTTCGGTGGTATATTTGTAACAACTCTTATAGTTCAATAGTATAAAAGTTTGTTTACTGTTATTATTAAAAGGTGAATGCATATGGACAAAGTTAATTTGTTTCGTTTTATTTCTTTATTTTTTCAATTATATTAAATAGAAGTTGTTTTAATATAAATAAACTATAATTTGAAGAATTAAACAAAAATAGAAAAATAAATAAATAAAAACATAATAAATTGTCATCTATTCTTGTCATCTATTCTTGTGTGGTTATTTTTTAGTAATAATAGGACTATTATATAAAAAAAATTAAGTACAGGACTTAAGTATCATTTTTAGAATAAATATAGGACTTGTGTAGTCAAGCTCCTTAAATCTTAATGATATTTAAGGAATTTTTAGTTACAAACAGGGTCTTCATCTATGTTTTTTGTCTTCACATAGTGATATCTTGAGTTTTTTGTTGTACTTTACAGTGTGACTCGAAACTACTTTGAGAATTTAGTTCAGGCTCTAGAAAATGGTTTAGCAGATGTAGATTCACATGGTGCCTGTAGCAGAACATCAAGCACAAAGGGCATGGGAAGTTCAAGCAGTAAGGGAAGAGTTGGAAGGGGCAAGGCTACAACATCTAGATCAAGTAGTTCTAGTAGAAATATTGATGATTCAGGCCACTGGTCCAGTAGAAATAACGATGATTTAGACCATTGGTCCTGTGAACATTGCACCTTTGCTAATGTTAGGTCAGCAACTGTCTGCCAGATGTGCGAGCGCCCGTGACATCATTCCTTTTGTGATAGTTTACCGCTTGGACAGGCGAGCCTTAAGTTTGCCTTTTGGGCTTATGAGAAGGCGGGAACGTCAAAGAGAGTTATTGGGCGAGGAACTTTCTATCTTTCGTTATATCTGCAATCACTAGATAGAATTAAGGACGGGGAGGTAAGAAAAATATTGTCTTTGGAATGTAAGCCACTGTATAGAGTTGTTTTTCTAACTTACATATGGTTACAATGATCGATGCTAATGCTTTTGTCTGTATTTCTCAGTCATTTCTTTAGTTACTGATATACATTTGTAGCAAGGTTACTTTGTCCGAGTGGGCTGTAAAAGTATATAATAAGGGCCAATAAGCCGAATTGGTCATTGCATTAAGGAAATAAATATTAAACATTATCACTGTTATTGTGAAATCTCACCTTATCTAGAAGTTTAAAGTCACTAGTTTATGGTTTCTGTACAAAGTGCTACTCGTGTATGGTTTGGAAAGTCATGGTGTGCTGAAAGAAATAAGATTTTTTTTTTCCAATTTGATGCAGGGTCTTAAGAGTCGATGTAATCCTATTTACTTTTTATCAATTACTTATGTTATTTGTCTTAACAACCTTTATGTTTTGATTTGTTTATTTTGGTTTTTTGTCCTTTTTGTTCTTTTACTTCCATTTGAGCTGTCCAGTTTCCGTTATAGGAGGATGAATATTGTATGAGTTTTTACTCTTTATTTTCTCTACTAGTTAACGAAGCTTTCCCTTGGGTTGAATCAATGAATTTAATACTTTCTTGCTGTTTATTCATTCTTAAATAAATTAATTACATAATTTTTATTAAAAGTGTGAATAAAGTATCACTTTTTTATAATAGTGACTAAAATATTATAATTTTAACAACTTAATGATTTATGTGCAACTTATGAAAGTTAAGTAATTAAAATGTTTAAATGATATAAAAAAGTGATTTCTAAAATATATATTTTTTCCCTTAAATTTATACATATCTATACAAAAAATAAGAAACTAGAGATAAATACAAAAAGAAAGTGAGATCTCTTAGGTAGGAGGTCTTGCACACTTTTAATGGGATATTAGAAGGGCCGGTGCAACTTCCCCTATCTTTTTATGTCTCATTTCTTGTCTATTATAGGGGGAAAAAATTATAAAAAATATCTTAAAATTTATAACAAAAAATAACACTTTAATAATATTAAATAAATTTAAATAAATACAATTAAATTTATATCAAGATTTTAAATTACATACTATCAGTTTTTTAATAGATAAAATGTCTTTTTTATAATGAACTCAATTATGAGCTAGATGACATAGATTTTTTTTTACTCAATAAAAATCAACCTTTTTAATGACCTTAAATTAAACTAATCATTTGACACTACTATTTGTACCTCTACACAAACAAATACTCATTAAAAGCTTCTAAAAACAAATGTTTGTAAGAAATTTAACAAATAAGCATTTAAGATATATAAGCTGGAATTAAAAAGATTATGTACAAGAACAAACTATCTTTTTGTACAAAGAAGATATAAATTATGGGAATGATTTCTACATTTACAAGGGGCTATATGCCTATCTAAACACGGACATTTAATAGCAAGTTAGCAACTACTTAATCCACACTAGAGGATGAATGTGAGGCAGCAAGGAGAGCTGCTCCAATGCCAGGACCGTCTTCGGTAATCTTAAGAATGACATGACGGGCGACATCTTCCCCTAATATTTCTATCAAAGCCTCGTGTAAATACTCTCTAAACATTGTGTAGCTTGTATACAAACCCCCTTCAATTGCAACAACTGTTCTTTTCAACTTATTATCACCTCTACTCCTTCCACCTGTTACACCACCACTCCCATCTCGACCAATTTTCTTTAAGATCCCCACAATACCAGCTGCGGCCAATCGAGCAGCCCTTCGGGTAACAACATCACATACCTTAACTACAAGCTTCCGCACCTTCAAAGGGAAATCGGGAATCTGAAACTTTCAGAAATTAGTATCTAGAATCTATTAAATGAGAATCAAAACATAAGGATCTATGACTTATCTACCTCCAGGATGTCTCTCAAAATTCTTCCTACTTCTGACAACTCAGGAGAGTCATCCTCATGCATCGCAGCCATCCATGGTGTCCTGAAATTACATAGTTGAGATAAATTTGACCTTCTTTTTAGTCAATAATCAATACTAGTGTAGAAGCTTAAAGGAACCCCAGTTGTTTCTTATCTAGAGGAATAAAAGTCATATTTTACACAAATATAAATTTGGGGTTTATTTAATTTGATATTCCTTGAAAAACTCAGTTCATATAACTTGGAAGAACTATCCTTGAACTTCACACTTGACACAGCCACTTTTATGCGAGTTAACTCAAGGGTACAAGAACGAACCTTAAGATAAACGGCATTGATAACTTGGAAGAAAAGGGTCCAAATATATCAGATTCTTGTGACATTCTGAGAATTACTCTCCTTACAATGTCACCTAGATACATTCCAGATATCATTTTCTCAAAACCCTGCAAGCAAATTTTAAATATAAGATTTCTTTCTTTCTTCCTTTTTCCAGGGACTTCTGAAGCAAAAGAAAAAAAGTAGTCGTACTCTACCTGATCGTTTGGATTGGGGCTCTCAGCATCTAATTCAGTATCATAAGAAGTTCTTGGTAAATGAGATGACCAAAAATTTCCCCATTCCATGTTGACAACCTAATCAAGAGGAAATAAAAATATATGCAACATATTGTTTACTTGCACCACATCAAATAAATAAGAAATGAAAAATACCTATAGAAAAATAAAAAATAATTAAATGAATCAAATTACAAGATAAAAAAAATGAGATAATGTTTAAAATAAGCAAAAGAAAGGATACCATGCTGCCAGAGGTTGTGAGGAGCCCTTGGCTTTTTATGATAGCATCTGTCCGCTCCAAATAACAGGCATTTGTACCTGTCCCAAATATCACAGCAGCAACAGTGTCTTCATCATGATAATGCCCTAGAGCCAATGTTCCAACAGTGTCATTAACCTGCTTTAATGGGAACAACAGATGAAACGCTCAATGCACATGGTTATAAAACATTCTCACAAATTGGATTGAAAGGTTTGGGCAATTTTAGATCTTCATTTGAAAGGCATACCATCATCTAGAACATGCATGAAAGATTTCTATGGAAGACAGCAAAACAAAAAATGTAACTTTTAACTGGATTGGTCTCATCTAAGAAACAATTTTATACATTTTCAATAACTGATGCCTCCCCTAGTTGTCACACATATGATCATTCATATAAGCATAGTTAAGTGAACTTATTTGATCCTGATTATATTAGAAATTTTCATACATAAAGAACACGCTGGCATACCAATGCTGCCACCCTCATATTTAGGTCTTTTCTGGCCATTGCTTCCTCCAGACATTCCACAACCTCCTTTCCAACCTGGAAAACATTTTAAAAATCAGAAAGATGGGAACAAAACTGGGGTCTAACCTAGGAATCGCGCTTTAACTATATTTCAATTATTCAGAGCAAGCTCAACATAAACCCAGGATATGATAAACAAGCTAAATACAGAAGAGTCCCTTATTTCCAAAGACTAAGCATTTTTTAGAAACAAATAAAAAAATCAATAATGAAAGAGATTCCATGACCACTTTAGTGAGCAAAGATACAACTAGAGAGAGATAATAGTTTCTAAGCAAAATATGGTATTGCCTTTAACAGAGAGCTCCCTGTAAAACAATAAAAGATCAGGGGTCTAACCATGTCCCCAATGGCAAATCCTTTTGTCCACTTCATTAAAACACCAGAGGAAACAGACATTTGCTTCACGGGAAAAGAAAATGTAAATCCAAGTTCCCTTCTTTTGTCTAGTGAAAGCTCGGTATCGTCTTCTCTTTCAACAAATTCCTTCAATGTCAAAGCAATAAAATCAAAGAGATCCTGCAGACAATAGAAAATTTTAGCTCACACAATTGGAAACTTTCAAGAACATCTTAAAAACAGCCAAACTATAAAAACAGTCAAACAGTCACCTTGCTTGTGCTGGTCAATAAATTTTGAGGAATGGGTTGTCGTTCCACATCATGATTAAGGATAGTGGACCCCGTACCTCCTGGGTGAACCCGCAAGACCCTAAAATTAGTACCCCCAAGATCTAGTGCATAGTAAGTCCCTTTTTCACTCCTGACCCAAAAATTAAAAGGAAAAGAACTCAATTCTATGACATGCAAGAGTTATAGATATGATACAACACATTGGCTCAATAACCAGAATCATGGTTGCGCTAAAAGATACAATAACGAGGCAATGCCACAAATTTCTGAAACACAGTAAACATTTTCGACCACTCAAGAATGCATGTTTCTAACTTTCAATAATATTTTTGAATCTTCCAAGCAGTAATAGGCTTGAGCTTATTTGCAAACAATGACACTGTCAGATTCTGCAAACCATATTTTTGAAGTTCTAAGCAAAATTTTCCAATATAAAGTGCTAAACGATTGATTTATCAAATGTCAACTATCAAACAGATACAATTTATCGATACACAACTAAATAGTGGAATAGATTAAAGTCATCCAAATCTGAAATATACATAAAAAGCCATTTATGAGACGGGAAACAACCTAATGAAAAGAGCCAACTAATTTATAAATCAAGAAAAGGACAGAGTCGGACAAAAAAAATTCACAAATGCCAAAATGAAAACTTTTAAGCACTCCGCAATTTCGAAAAACAAAAATAAATAAAAAGCGAAAGTTAAACAAAGAACTTAAGAAGAACAACATTAAAAGGGGGAAACATGAAGGAAAACCCAAATGTTGAGCACGAATATAATGCATACACAAAAATACTGGAGGGAACAAAAATGAAGATAAAACACCCCGAATATTAGAACGCATCAAACAAAGTACCAAATCTCATTTCTTTCAAAACAAGATAAATTCTCAAATTTTTTTAAAAAAAATACTAAGCAAACAGGAATAAAATTAAGAAAATGACAAAACATGAACCAAATCAAGTATTAAAAAAAGCCCTATAAAGAAAATACATTCCTAAGTGGTAAAACACCAAATACGGATCAAGTAGCAGAATATGCCATTACCCATTAGGCAAATTGTCAACAAACGTGAGCAACATTTTGAGCTTGGAACCACCTTCGGAGGCCAACCCAGCGTGCATCTCAACAGCCATAGCATCAACCACCTGTTTCAATCTCCCATAAGTCGTCTCGCAACTCTCTTCAAACTCTTTCAACACCCCAACAACTCTCTTCCACTTCCTTTTGCTCTTCACTCTCCTTCCCACCACAACCGCTGCCACAGCAGACGCCATCACCGCCACACTCACCGCTATTCCTAACACCACCCTCCCCATCTTTAACTCTTTAAGCTGATCCAATACGATGCCGCTTTATCGCCCTTCTTTTTCTCACCATTAGATGACACCGTTTCACCGTAAAAACTTTCCTATATTGAGCTCCCTCCCAACAGGAGGAAACACAGTTCAGGACAATATTTCAGATTAAGGAAGTTTCACCTCGATTACTGAACTTCAAGGGAGTGTTACTACGATTGTTTCTCAGGAAGGGGTCATCGAAAAATATTCACCGACAACCTGCTCGAGAGAAGGGTTATACTTATATGCGTGAGGGGAGAGGGGGGTTGTGAGACAAATAGACATGAATTTCAACCGATGTTCGTATATCATTTATAAAACCCTCACCAAATTTTAAACTATTAAAAAATATATTATTTTTATACATTTATTTAAAGATAGAAAATATATTATTTTATCTAATCTTATATTATATTTAATGTATCTTATGATATAATATAATCTTATTTTATTTTGATATCATCTCATTTTTTTTAAATCGTAAATCTAATAGATCTAACTTTAACGTATATTGTATTAATTTTTTTATTAAATTTATATTATAAATAATTATATATCATATTTATATTATTTTATATTATTACATATCTCATTTAAATCTATTAGAAATAAATAATATATCTTAATTAATATTATTATATTATTATCTCATCTCATAAAAATTAAATAATATTAGATTAAATAAACTTTGAAAATTGATATATTATAAAATAAATCTCGTTAATATCTTATTTTAATTTACATCTCGATATGTATTTGTCACGAGCAATTATTTGCTTTATTAAACATACAAATCAAATATTTATAATTTAATAATTAAAATTATTGTACTTTGAATATAAGAATCTGATGTTATTTTACAAATTATTGAAAAATTAATTTTTTTAAAAATTTAAACTATTAAAAAATAATCGACATTAATTTTATATATTTATCCATATCCTTTAAAAATGAGTAATTTTTTTTTAAATAATAAAATACTTGCATCGATGATAAGAAGAAATAAGCAAAATACAACTAAATTGTATCTATTAATGGTTAATACAATATCAATATAATCAAAATAAATTAATAATTTTAGTGAAAGGGATAGTATGCAAGTTAAAATTAAAAGATAATTTTAGGGAAAGAATAAAAGAACCAAATTTATGAATATTTTTTAGTAAAAATTAATAAATTAATAATTTTATATGTATAAAGTACGATTATATCCACACTTTTATATTTATTTTGTATTAATTATCATAAATAAAATATCTTAATGAATTATGTAATTCACAATAACTAATAAAATAATAACAAAATTGTCTAGAGTTTCTAAAAGTACGATTTTACCCTGATAAAGTTTCGATTTTGGTGGACTTGTTACCATTTGCCAAAAAATATGGTTTAATGGTAAGAAATATGTAGCTTTGTTTTAACTGTGCATATTATTTTATAAAACTGTTAAAAATATAGTTTTTTTAATGTAATGTAAAATAGCATATATCTTTTCATAACGTAAAAAAATATGACATGAATAAATGAATTATATAAAAATATGAATAAAAAGAAGTTATTCATTTTAATGTTTATATAACTCAATTATTTTCATATTTTATTTTTTACCTCTAAAAATATATATATTACATCTTATTAAACCAAAAATATTTCATATTAGATGTGCTAAAGCTGATTGTTCCATGTTTTATATTTCTTTTATAATTTATTTCCTTATTATTATAATTTATTTTATGAATTAGTTTTTTTTTTCTTTCCTTTTTATGTTATTTCTGAGGTACCTTTAATTCTTTATTTTTTATGTTTAGTCTAAAATTTAAGATAAATTTAAAATAAAATTTTAACCGAAAATTATTTTCTAAAAGTAAGGAGATAAAATAATAAAATAAAAAACGAATATAAGAAAAATATTTACAATTAAAATGTAAATTTTTTTAAAAAATGAAATTATGGAATGAATGTAGGTATAATTCACCACTTAGATTTCATATTTTTTTTTTTTTGAACATAAATATTTTTCTTTTTAACATTTCAAATATATTTTTATGAGAATACAAGAGAAAAGTCAACAGTCAACGTCTGTGAGAATCTGATATGCACTTTATACGAATAAATGGTTATCAGTAAAAAAAATTCAAAAATTAACGGTAACCCATAGAGTTGGGTTGAATAGTAATTATTACAACAGCTTGAAACCTGGTTAACTAAAATTGACGGCATATTATCATAATGTTACAGTTGAAAAATTACTAATAACACCCTTAGGTTTAACGAAATTACAAACTCCCATCTACTTTTCAAAGATTCACTATTAAATTCCGACCTCTCTTTCTCCACGTTACAAGAAGACTATAAGAGTCATTTCTATTGAGACAATCAATCACTTCTTCACATTTAATAATTTCTTGAAGACTACTATTTTTTTTTACTCGAAATGACAATAAAATATTGAACTGATTTTTTATTATTTTTAATTAATTTTGGAGATTAGGTATTTTTGGCAATAAAGTGAATTATTTTCAACTAATTTTAGTCATGTTTTTTTAGTCGCAAAAGCACTTATGTAAACTCGCTTAACGTCATAGATATAAAGTGAATTTAGCATAATAAAGAAAGAAATTTGTAAGATTTTAATATTTAATTGATATTAAATGGTATAATTGGGGCAAAAATTATTTTTTTAAAATTTTTTAAATAAATAATTATTAATGTGATTTAAAAAATAATAATAATTACACCTCTGTTACTAAACAAACAACATCTACATGTATGAAAAGAGTTTTCATTACAATATGTTGTGACGAAGACTTAAAGACTTAAAAAGCATATATGAGAAGTGTTGTGCAATACATATAAATATAAAAGTAAATGATTTTTAATTTTTAATTTTTAATTTTTAATTTTTAATTTTTTATCTATTAATTATTAAATTACATTAATTTAAAATTAATAAAAATAAATAAATGGATATCTGGAGAGAGGAAATTGATAAATAGAAATCAAATGATTCCCTTCCCAAAATCCCACTTTCACATTAATTGCATTGTGATTTCTGACCCCTTTCTTTTGCACTTCTCACCAACACACATGTTCAAATTTCTGACTCTTATTTGCATTATTTGTTTTCTTCCTTTCTCTTCTATTTTTATACATTGCTTTAGTTTTATATTGATGTGGACCTTTTACATGAACGACAACAAATTTCTCCATAAAACATATTCTCACACTTCAACCAAAATACCGTCAAAATTGAAGAAAAATATTATTTTTCCAATTTTATTACAGTTTTCATATACAATAATCAAAAGTATTGTTCATCCTTGTTACCAACTTCATTAAAATTAATGTGATTTAGTATGAATTTAATTAAATAAAATCAATTTTATCTAGACTCAACAAGATAAAATTTAAATTTAATTCGTATATATTTAAGTAGAAAAAATTTAATTAATCTATATTTAATTAAATCAACGAGATTCACCTAGTTCTGTGTCACGATCAACGTTAATCAATAATGAAAAAGACAACTTAATATCACTTAACAACCAATCAATATAAATCAATAAATAGTTAACCTCAATTAATGATAAATCAACCACTGTTATAGCTAGTAAATACTCAATAACCACTTAACATGGTAAGGTAGATAGATAAGAAATGAAATTAATCTATATTATTTTATTTTAGTTGATAAAATAAAGCTGGTTACATTATTGTTAATTTTTTTATATTAGATTATATTAGGACAATAATTACCTCAATAAATGAGGACAAATAAATAAAAGACATTAATACATGCCAGCACTTGATTAAAAAAAAATGAAAAAGTTATACCAAATGGATTCCACCTGTAATATCTTATTATTAGGTATTTTGGATCGTCTAGTTTTTTATTGGAATAATTGTTTTTAGAATATTTCTATTCATCCCCCAACCCAACCACTTATACGGAGACAAATTAGGAAATAACGGGAAATAAAACTTTTAGATGTTATCGTATGTAAAGTAAATTATTTAAATCTTATTTTATATTTTATTTAAAATATTATCTTATTTCATCTTATTTAAATTATAATCCTAATAAAACTAATTTTAAACGTATATTATATTATTTTTTATTAAATTTATATTATAAATAATTATGTATCACAGTTTCTATTTTATTACGTTATTATATAATTTAAAATAAATAATATATCTTAATTAATATTATTTTATTATTATATCATTTCATTAAAAATTAGATACGAAAATAAATTTTAAAAATTAATAAATTTAACATGAATATTTAGTTAATGGAGTAGTCATATAAAATATTTTCCATTTCTTTAACCGAAGATGAAGCACTTTTGGTGTTCAAGCCTCGAACATACCAATCAAGAAGTTTTTGTAGATGAAGATGTTGTACTCAGACTATAGCATTTAGAATAGATGCCTACTAGATTTAGGATTCAAAATGGAAAAGAGAGAATAGAAATGTGCGTGTATCAGATTTAACATGTAAGAGATAGACCCATGTGTATCTTGAGTAGTCATCAACAATAGTGAGAAAATAACGTGTTCCATTAAGTGCTGGAATGTGATAGCCACCCCAAATATCAACATGAATCATTTCAAAAGGTGCTTTTGTATTGATGGAACTTAGAAGAAATGGATTACGTGTTTCTTTAGCTAATGAACAAATAGAACAATCATTAATGGAACAAAAAAGTGTGTTGATGAAAAGAGAAATTACACACAAACTATTATTAGATAAATGATCAAATCGTTGATGACGTAGATGAGAGTTGGTGGAAGCAGTATTTGAAACGGAGAAACATCCAGCATTTTCAGAAATAGTCAGGTAGTAGAGTCCTACTTTCTCAGTTCCCATCCCAATCGTCTTCCCTGAGCATTTGTCCTGAATAAAGCACATACTATTAGTGAAGGTGACATGACAAAATGTAGTTTGAGTTAGTTTGGCTACTGAAACTAAGTTTAATTTGAAGGAGGGAACATACAAGACATTATGGAGTATGAAATTATTGGAGAAATGTACAGTGACAATATGTGTGACACGGGCAAGAGAATGATCAGGTAAATGCATATGCCGATTAGTGATTGGAATACTGGAGCTCATAAGGTTTTGGGAACAGATCATGTGATCAGTTGCTCCTGTATCAAATCCAAGGAGTTTTTGAATGGAAGATAGTTGCACATAATGTGTTACATGAAGAAGTAGTCACTTGACTTGCCATGCTACCTGATTTGAATTGATTGAGAAGTGTAAGGAGCTCTTGATATTGGGAAGATGTAAGGTTGTGGGATGGTGTCTTTGTGTCGGAGCAACTTTCTTGAAAGTTAGTATGATGAGCTTTGAAGGGGAAGCCATAACTTGTATTTCTCTTATCTTGAATTGCTTATTTCTTCTGACACATGTTGATGTCATGTCCATTCAAACCACAGAAATTACATTTGAGATGCTTTTTGCAGTTTTCAAAATTGTGTCCATTGAGACCATAAAAATCACATTTGAGGTGACTTCGATAATTCTCAAAATTATGACCTATATTGTTGCATCGATTGCACTTGAGATGTGAGTTCCTTGGTGGGTAATTTTTGTGAGGATGTTGTGGACGACTATCTCTGGCAACAAATGCGACAGCTTCTACCATCCTTCATATGATTTGTGTGGAGACAACTCTGTGCTTTTCATTTTCAACAATGAGTGAATATACCTTATTTACTGTAGGTAAAGGTTCCATGAGCAAGATTTGTCCATGTGCTGATGTGTAAACCGTGTTAAGCCCCATAAGGAACTTTATGGTTCACTGCTTTTGTTGATATTCTTGTAGTTCCCTTCCGGCATTTCCTCCACAATATGGAAGAGGACATAGTGCATCGCGACTATCCCATAAGCTTTTCAATTTGGTATAGTATTCTCCAATGCTTACACCTTCTTGTATGCAATCATGAATCTCTTGCTCAATGTGGAAGAGGTGCACGCTGTTGGTGTGCAAAAAACGCTCCTTCAATTCTTCCCAGAGCTCACATGCAGTATCATTATATATGACACTTTCTGCAATTTTAAGCGATATAGTGTTGAGGATCCATCCTTTGACAAGAATGTTGCAGCGAGTCCATTGTTTGATTTCTGCTTCAAAGTTTGTTGATGGCCTTTTGATTGTACCGTCAATAAATGCTTCTTTGTTTTTGGTGATGAGAGCCATAAGCATTGCATAACTCTAAATGTGATAATTTTTTTGATTTAAGGATTGAGCTACTAGAACCATACCTGGTTGGTCTGAGTGGTGTAGATATAATGAATGGCTAGGGTCATCATACCACTTTGGGAAAGTAGGATTGGTATTGGTAGTTATAGACATTATTGTTGAGTAAAATAAATCGAAAGAACGAGATAGATTTAAGTATGTTTTAGACAATAATAACTATTTATGAAACAAATAATGAACTAAAATATGCTTTATCTTATAGAAAATGAGTCAAGGATTACAGAACCGGAAATTTCAGCCACAAAACCGGTCAAAAGGTGGATGAACCAACGTCTGGAGTGGTTGGGATGGCGGCTGCAATGCTGAACCAGATGAAGACCAAACCAGACCGGATGGAGAGCCAAATCGGATGAGCGACGTGTCGTTTGCTTCAGAGGCGCACGAACGACATGTCATTGGAGTCGTCTTCCTCAGTAGCTAGTACGTGTGACTCCGGCGAGGTGCGTGGAACGCCGGTGAACTCAGGGAAGGCGCGTGTGAGCACATGGAGTGGTATTTTGGCTTGAAATTAATTGCAGATTGCTCAGATTCTTCTGGATATTATGATGGGATGAAATTGAAATTATTTTGTGAATCGAAATTGATTTTGAAAATAAAAACAGAATGAGAAAAAAAGAAAACATTTCTATGACCTGAATTTTCTAGGAATTATTTCCTAAGCTCTGATACCATGTAAGAAATTGTTTTATTGATGATGAATAAACAAATGTTTACAACCTATTTATACAAAAGAAAAGCAAAATTGTAATAATTAAAAATAAACACAATTATGAAGAGACATGTTCTTGGACAACCTATTCTTCCCCACCAAGTTGTTGGTGGCTGCTTCCAACTGGTGTGTTGGTTGTCACCAGCTGGATCTCAAGTTTTTTAACATCTTTTGACTCAAGCTAGGAGATTTATTTCCCCTTCGGACATAATAAGTCTGGAATGACTGTCCGAAGTGTTCTAACAAGGAGCATATTATTCTTATAGCATCAAACAGAATGAGACACTTATAGTTCAAACATGGTACAAGTTGATAGTTGGTGATAATGAACCTACATGGAGCTCTGGTCCAAAATAAATCTCTATTCATGACACCACTTGCAGAAATTTTGATTCCATTTTTCATGGGTAGGCACAATTCAAAAGCATTTAGTTGCCTCAAAATGGAACTCAAACGCCAAAGTCACATCATCTCCCCCTTTGCTCATTGCCTACATTCTTGCAATAAACTTGTGGTACACACATTGATCATCTGGCATAATCCCCACAACTAGACAAACAACGTTTTGAGGTTTCTATGGATGTTATGAAATTCCATTTTGCCATATAAATATGACATTCATAATAATGAAAATGTTTGACAGTTCAGAAAATGGATGTGATAAGTACAAGTTTCTTTGATGCAATAAATAGATACTTGCAAAAGAGTATCTCAAAAACCAAAGGTACAGCCCAATTCCTAGCACACATGAGAGAAGCTAAGCACAAAAAACTTCAAATGAAATGCCATCAATCCTGAAAAGAAGTCAAAGTAAGCAGAACTTCAAACAAAAGGAAATCAAAACATTGCTTACAAGCTTTACTCAATTTCAGTAGAGATGCCTGCTTTGACCCTGATTCCCTTATTTCGATCACAGTCCCTCTCTCTGTCCCTATCCTGCCCATAATCTCAATCTCGATCATAAATGTAATCATGGTTTCCATCTCTTCCTCCATCCCTCTCTCTGCTATGACTCTGATGCCTATCTCTATCTCCTTGTTCTATGTTCCTTACCCTATTTCTTTCTCTTCCATCTTTATCAACTACACCTGCAACAAAGTTAAACAAACTAAACTAGCTTTTAAAATTTAGATAAGCCATCATAATGTTCTATTTTAAGACGAAAAGCAAAAGGTGGTGTAGCACTAAAAATACAAAAAAATGGAAAAGAATAAAATTTTAGATTGGCTAAGTTTAGCTAAACATGTTTGTAGTGTATCAAGTGGAATTTACTGGTAATAATAGGAGGATACATTAAGTAGAAATTTCTCAAATAATTAATCTTTGTTGACTTTAAACCTAAAAGGTATTGAAATATTATATATCAAAACTCTTCGAAAGTTAAAAACACTCGAGATCAATTTTTTAGAAATTTTTAGAAATTTTCAAACTTTTGTTTCTGATTTCTTTAACTTGATTATTACATTGTTACTGAGAAGTATTTATAGAAACAACTAATAAATCTAAGTCATACAACATAAACCTACCAAAACAATCTAAACCATACACCTATTTCCTTACCTAACCTATTTCCTTACCTAACCTATTTCTTTTCTTCTTTCTGCCCACCAACCATGAGTTGTATTATTATCAATGCAGATTATCACCATAGAAGCTTCTATGAGTTGGACTTCAAATGGGCTAGAATATTTCAAAGATTTTGGGCTTGTAACAAGTTTACAAAACAATACTCACTCTTGAACTTGTTTTATGATGCCGAGCAAATTTCCCAATCTGATAAAATCTTTTTGCTTGAGCGGTTTAGTGAAGATGTCAACAATTTGATCTTGTGATTTTACATACTCGAGTTGTACATCATTTCTTATGATGCCCTTCCTGATGTAATGATATCGAGTATCTATGTGTTTGCTTCGATCATGGAAAACAAGATTTTTGGCTAAGGTAATGGTTGACTTGTTGTCGACTCAAATTTTGGTTGGCTCTTCTTGTGTCATACTTAGCTCCTTTAACAAGTTTTTCAGTCAAATTATATGGCAAACACGTGAGATAGTTGCTACATATTCTGCTTCACAGTTAAACAATGTGACAATCGATTACTTTTTCGACGTGTAAAAGTAATATCTCCCATGAAAAACACAAATCTGAAAGTACTTTTCGATCGTCTATATCTCCCATTAAAATAAATTTTTAACCGATTCTAATTACGATAAATATTTAAAATGAACCTAAAATTTTAAGGTTAAAAATATTTTTTACATACTCTTTTTACTTATATAATAATTTAATCCATATTATTTTAAATAAAATAAATTAATTTTTAATTAGTTATTATTTTTTTAAATAACACAAATTAATCTAATTTTTTAATAAAATAATTTAATCTGTATTCTTTTAAATTTGTAATAATCTAAGTATAATATATAATGTATAAGTTTTGATATTGTACATAACTAATATTTTTATTGTTTTAAAAAACATAATGGTAAATTAGCCAATGAACGAAGTAGAAAGATAGCGACAGAGAAATCTATAAATTAATTAACACATAAAACTTCAGCTTATATAGAGAATTTTTGTTCACATTATTAGTTATCTCTATTTTTGTAGAAGAGGAAAAAAATTGTAAATAAACCAATACATAAATATAGCTAGGGTTAAAAAATAATTTTATATTATTTTACTTAAACTTAGTATTATAATGGAATCTCATATTATTAAGTTAATAAACGTAAACATTTATTATAATATTTTTAGTTGTTGCAAATTTAAAAAAAATTAATTGTATGATATAATTTTTTGTATATAAAATTTTATTTTAAATAAATGTATATTTTTAACTTTGTATGAAAATAAATATATATTTTTTATTAATTAAATTAAAATAAAATTATGTTAAAATAATTAATTTATTTATGCAAGTAAGAATTAAAGGAACAGTGGTTAAATTATTACAATTTTAAAAGAATTGAAACTAAATTCTTCCGTCTTAAAATAATATAGGTTAAATTATTTGATTTTGAAGAACAAAAACTAAATTTTTATGCTGCTAGAAGAACAAAAATAAAAATGTTGTAAGTAGCAATTAGCAACCATTATCTGGGCTATTAAGGATTGGGAATGTACGTCTAATGATCAGAAGAAAAACAAACAACAGGAGCACTAACCGCCATCAACGGCCCTCCAGTCTATGGCAAAAATGCACCAATTTCCGAACTCTTAAACAAGTTCACGCTTCCATGATTGTCAGTGGCTTCAATTCCAACATATCTGCTCTCAGAGAATTTATCTTTGCCAGTGCTATGCTTATTTCAGGAGCTATAGACTACGCACACCAAGTGTTTGTTCATATTTCCGAACCAGACACCTTTATTTATAACACCATAATCAGAGGCTCAGCACAGAGCTTCAAACCTTTATGTGCAATCACTCTGTACAGCCAAATGGAGAGCCGACCTGTCAAGCCTGATACCTTCACTTTTCCATTTGTGCTTAAGGCTTGCACTAAACTTTCTTGGGTCAAGACTGGTTTTGGGATTCATGGAAAAGTGGTGAGGTTCGGTTTTGGATCCAATAGGTTTATGAGGAATACCCTTATTTATTTTCATGCAAATTGTGGGGATTTAAGTATTGCAAGCAAGCTTTTTGATGATTATGCAAAAAGGGATGTTGTCCCATGGTCAGCTTTGACCGCAGGATATGCAAGAAGGGGGGAGCTAGTTGCAGCAAGAAATCTGTTTGATGAAATGCCCATGAAGGATTTGTTTTCTTGGAATGTGATGATAACGGCATATGCAAAGCAAGGAGAGATGGAGAATGCTAGGAGGCTTTTTGATGAGGTCCCTGAGAGAGATGTGGTGACTTGGAATGCTATGATTTCTGGTTATGTACTTTGTGGCTCCAATGAGAAGGCACTGGAGATGTTTGAGAAGATGAGAATGTTAGGGGAGCGTCCTGATGAAGTGACCATGTTGGGTCTTTTGTCTGCTTGTGCAAATTTGGGAGATTTAGATGTTGGCCAGAAGATACATAGCTCCATATTGGAGATGGCTTCAGGTCATATAGGCACTTTACTACGGAATGCTCTTATAGATATGTACGCCAAGTGTGGGAGTATCCAAAGTGCCCTTGAAGTTTTCAGGTGGATGAAACACAAAGATGTCTCTACTTGGAATTCCATTATTGGAGGGTTGGCATTTCATGGTCATGCCATGGAATCAATCCACTTGTTTAAAAAGATGTTGAGGTTGAAAGTCAGGCCAAATGAGATAACTTTTGTTGGAGTCTTGATTGCTTGTAGTCATGCTGGTAAAGTTGAGGAGGGCCATCAGTATTTCAATCTTATGATAAATGAGTACAACATTATTCCAAACATTAAACATTATGGTTGTATGGTGGACATTCTAGGCCGTTCTGGGCTACTGGGCGAAGCATTTAAGTTCATAGAATCAATGGAGATTAAACCGAATGCAATTGTTTGGAGGACCCTGCTTGGTGCTTGTAAAATTCATGGTAATGTTGAGCTGGGGAGGCTTGCAAATGAGCAGCTACTTGGAATGAGAAGGGACGAGAGTGGGGATTATGTACTACTGTCTAACATGTATGCTTCACAAGGTGAGTGGGATGGGGCTGAGAAGGTTAGGAAATTGATGGATGACAGCGGAGTGAGGAAAGAGCCTGCCTGCAGTCTAATAGAAGATGATAGCTTCGATGTCAAGCAATTTTTATGTGACTAGATGCAAAATTCAATAAAAGTGGCTAATATTTGTTATTGGAATACATCTTAATCCTGCCTGCCTGCAGTCTAATAGAAGCTGATAGCTTTGATGTCAAGCAACTTTTATGTGACTTAGACGCAAAATTCAATATAAGTGGCCAAATTGTCATTGGAATACATCTTAATCCTTCATCAGATTTTTCTAACAGATGAAACACTTGTCTATTTTTATGACATCCTGACTCTGACTCTGTAGTATGTGAATCTGTGAAAATCACAGCTAATTAGAAAAGGAAAGTGATTTATTTATGAAGATCACGTCAATTTTCTTGTGCTTGCCACTTATCAATGATGAATGTGAATAATTGCTGGGTGGCGCTTTTATGTGGTTATATCTTTCTTCTTTCATTATTCCTGACCATATCATTCCATTTCTTTTGTTTATGGTAAAGTTAAACCATAGATGGTGACGTACCGGATTTAAATTCTTTTGTTGGAGACAGTTTGGAATTAATATCATGAACTTTATATTCCTTTCTAAGGTTATGCATTTAAGTATAGGTGTCACTCTGTGTTTAATACCTATTTGTTTGGATTTTTTTGTCACTTAATGTAAATACGCCAGGAAGGAGGTATATATGGATTATTTCCTTTTGATACCAATCTGAAGTGTTCAAAATTATTAGACCTTGTTTGTTTTGCTGCAGGTATTCAGTTTTGATGGACAGATACTGCAGGGATCGTTCATAAACTGTTCCATTTATACACCTTATTCATTTTTCTTACAATGATGTTGTAGGCATTGATTCAGTTCAACCAAACTAAAACCTCATCATCAGCAAGAAATGCATTGGATGAAGATGTATACACGGGAACATCCCCTACCTGCTGCTCTTCTTTCTGATCATGGACTTCTGTTAGACTGGAATGAAGTGTCAAAAATTGTAACCCATCTAACTATTTTGTGATGCAAATCTAGGTACTGGAATCCCATTTTCATACTCCAGGGCCCCAGGCTTTAGCTCACTGTGCATAATTTGTTAGACATGATGTTGCAACTCCCTTCAAAGTGTTTAATGATGTTGAGTTATTTTTCCTGTGTAGGAATTAGCTGAACTTTTTGGAGGCCTGGAGGGTAGTACCATTTTTCCCATCGGTGCAGGGTAAAAGCCACACAGCTTGCTATTTAACTGGAATAGTAAGTCCGTACTATTTGGAAATGTTTTTTAGTTTTTGAGCTGTGAAAATATAATGTAGTAATGCCACCGTTCTCCTGGTTGGTTTCTATTTAATGCACTCAAAAACCGTGGTCTTTGTTTAACTCAACGCTTTTCCACCAGCTAATGGGCTCATGTTTTAAAGGCAACTCTACGTCATGAAATTTGTGAAATGCTTTTATGAATTTCATCCAATTTGGAGCCTATATTGGGTGATTTCCATTATATATAATGCCACTCTAGAGGTGATTGCATTAATAAAGGATTGCAAGAGTGTGTGTATATATTCATAATACCTCATTACCAATCCTATTTTTCTTTTCAGCTCAAATAATTGTAAAAATTTATGATGCACTTCCTGAATCTGTCTTGTATTTTTTTTGTTTGCTATGTAGGTGGTTGAAGGGAAGAAAGACTTGCAGTTAAGATGAAGGAAAAACTGATAAAAAATGGTTTGATGAGGCTGAAAGCAACCGTAAAGTCATGGTAATACCCACATGGTAATTTTGATATCCAGAATGCAATTAATGAAATTGGCAAATTGGATTAAATGTGCCAAACTAGAAAAGGTTGGGAACTAAATTATTAAAAAAGAGAGAGAGAGAGAGAGACCAAAGTGTAATTTTAGCAAAAGTTATAGACTAATAAATGCTTTTTTTGGGCCACCAATGGAGACTTCAAAGTAGGGATTCGAACTCCTTCAATCTGGGAAGTGATCAGGTCCTTAACTCTCTCAAATAAACAATCCCTATATGGTACCATTCCTTTAAATTCTGTAATCATGTAGTTTTAGTACACATAATATTGCTTTCTAATTTAACTCTTAAACTTGATTGATTATATTAATGACTACATGTTCTATACTAGTTATAGACTTTACCAAGTGAGTATTCATTATTTATTTTTTCAGTTGAAAACGACAAGATACCGATTTTATTATAAACTTATGTTGGCTAATATACCAACAAGATTACATCAGTGCATGATAATGACGAAAGACCAATAATCCAAATGCAGAAGCAAAAGAGAGTGAAAAAAAAAAAACAATAGAGACCAGCCATCATCAGGCAAACAACTCTCCACGAATGCCACTAATGCAAAGTTATATGATTTCCCACTAGTTACAAGACTCCCCACTTTCCATAACTTATATAATTATAACATTTAGAAATTTTGAATTATTTTCCCCAACATTAATTTATAGATTTTCTAGTTGCTTACCTAAAACATTGCTAGCATTTTGTATTTGGATGTTTGATGGCGCAAAACAAGAAGGCATGTAAGCAGGTGGTTCGCGCATGCTGGTCTCAACAGTGCTTCCATTCTTCACAATAAAAACAGTGTCCATACCCCAACTCATGTGACGTTCATTATGACAATGCCAAAACCACACACCTGTCAAAGAAATAAAATATATAATATTGGTGTTAGTCATTTATTATTAATGTATAAAAATTCTAGCTAGTATGAATCATATTACCCTTTTCTAAAACTTTATGTTTAGAAATCTCATGTAAGTAAATAGGGGAAGCCGGGCGAGCATATGCTATATTGCATACATTTTTATCACAATAAGAATCGTAAATTTTTGAATATATATATTCGGGTGTTAGACACTCATTTTTCTCAATTTTTTGTAAATTTCGATCAAATTGGAGTGTCGATTACCCGTTATACTCACTTTCATGTGGTTGCTTAGACACGAGTACTTCACGAAAATGAAGAGTCCATAGAGCGTACATAACCCAATGGCATTCCCTCTCAAGTGGGTTTCAAGTAATAGGATCGAGTCTTGTTTATTTATGTGTGTGAGTTGGGTAATGTAGATCGAAAGAAGAAGAAGATAGAAATAGGGAGGATTAGAAAATATAATCAAATAACTACCTGGATTATTAGCTACAAATCTGATGGCTAACCATCCATTGGCTGGCACAGAGAAGGTGGTAACTTCAGGTGGATCGACCAAGTTCAATTTTAGGGGATCAGTGACATTGTTATAGTTGCCAACACCATATCCAACAACATAGTAGCTATGTCCATGTATATGCATTGGATGATTCTGAGCTGCATCTATAAGGTTAGTCCCTTGGAACACAATCTCTACAGCTTCATTGTATTCCAGCACCTTAACTTTTGTCCCTTGAACTGTCATTGCATTACTACCATCTTTAAAAAGCTCTGATGTGAAATTATAGTAGTATGCTGGGTTATTTGGAAAGTCTGTGGTATACACCCCGCCAATGTTTCTACAAAATAATATGAACTTGTTATAAACTTAGATAAAGCTACACCCCACCAATGTTTCTACAAAATATTATGAACTTGTTATAAACTTTGATAAAGCTAATTTTGTAAGGCAAAAAAATGGAAAATGGAATCTTTTTTTATAGAATACTGATCACCCTAGATATTGCATTTAATATCACAAACACAATTGACACTTTTATTTTATACAATTTTGTGAGTTCAAGTATAATAACCAATCATGCATTGTCACCTTGTTTACAATACGCATCAAAAATTGAGATATTTAGAGTTAAAAAAAAAAGAACATAGAGAAGTAACCGGAAGGCTATAAGAAAGAAAAGAGCAAAAATATTAAGATGATACTTGAAAATTTTATATTAGGAATAAATGGTAATTTCAAACTAGAAAGAGAAAAAGGGAAAGGAGGTAATAAACATAGGGAAAAAGTATGAGGATAATGTATGGAACAAGTTTAGGTGCTTTTTAGTCTTTAAATGCCTATTGCATAGAGAGAGCAGACGGTGGAAAATTGAAATAAGAGTGAGAAGAGAAGTAGCACATGAATGATGAATCCCTCTTTTAAAGAATACCTAATAAGGGCTTACAACTCCTTGAAGAGCATCTAAACTCTCAACACCGATATATTATAATTACGACTATAACCTTGGTTGGGACATTTTTGGTACCTCAAGTTAAATGTCTCTCTCTAAAGTTTAATTGTCTTGCAGCGCATTAACATACCAAAGTATTCACTGAAGAAAGTGGATTCAAGTCTCATTCAATGTAAAGAGTGTGAGTATATTGTAATTTATTTTTTTCAAAAGGGTACCTACTATATAAATGCTCTAAAAAGTGCTAAATAAATCAATTTAAAAAAAATGACAAAGTCAAATTACCAATTTGACCCTCCACTTTTTTCACTCAATAGAATAGTCTACAATATTTTATTTAGTCTGATTAATTTGTGTTACGTATCTTTGTCCCACATCGACTAGGAACAAAGCAGTAAAGCTGCTTATAAGCTTGAGCAACCCTTAACTTAATGAGATCTTATTGGGTTGAGTTAGGCCTGAGTTTCTAACATGGTAACAAAGCTGGGCCTAGTCTCTAATTATGTGCTTGGACCTAATTGGGCTCTACCACAGTCTCACCGTGGCGCTAATGTCCACCTTTGTCCGCCGTGTGGAGGGGGCTGTTACATATCCTTATCCCACATCGACTAGGAACAAAGCAGTAAAACTGTTTATAAGCTTGGACAACCCTTAACTTAATGAGATCTTATTGAGTTAAGTTAGGCCTGAGTTTCTAACAATTTGGTCCCTAATTCTTTTCCTAAATTTTCAAAGACTTGCAGATATACAAGAAAGAAAAATCGATAAATCAAAAGAAGAAGAAGAAGAAGAAGAAGAAACCTGACCTGTAGTAGGCTTGCAATATATCAATTTCTGGGTTAACCCAACTAATATTGTTCATGGATGTAGCACCATGAATATCACAGGAATTGTTTTTGCTACAAAGGAGCACACTGAATGAAACAGTTATATACATTTTGGTTGTAATATTAGTTGGAACATTAACTGGGTACTCATTTGTAGCTAAGCTTCTAAGCTTGTTTGTAAAGTTGAATGCAATAGGAATCTGAAAATAAGAAGGGAGATCAGTGGGAAATAAAGGAGATGATGGAAAGGAATAGTTTCCTTTGTATTGAAGAATTGCAGTGGCATTTTGAGGGTCAAATTCAAATCCATGAGTTTCTGGGTCTTCACTTATATATGCCCTAGCTTCCATGTAATAATGTCCAAGAGATTGATTTGCTTTGAGAAGTACATCCATTGTTTGTCCAGCGGAAATTACTATGTAACTTGTTTCAATAGGTTTAATATAGTTTCCATCCATTCCTACTACTGTGAGGTTGTGTTGCGCAACTCCAAGGAATAGATCTGAACTCATTATTGCATTTACTATTCGAACTAGATATGTTTTGCCATACTCCACTTCCCAACGATGTGTCCCTTCTGTAATTATTAATACCAATTTGTTATAATAATTCATTTCACAAATATGATAATCAATAACCATTCTTTTTAAAAATAATTAGAACAATAATTTCAGACTTTTTTTACGTGATTAAGTGGATTAATAAGTTAATGATATAAAGAAATTATTCATTATTTTTGAAATATGTGATAACGTAGTATTTTAATTTTAATTTGATAAAATTTAAGATTAGTTTAGTTTTTTATTTGAAAAATAAATATTTAATAAAATATACTGTAGAAATAATGAATAAGTAAGTTTCATTATTAATCGATCTTTAAGTGGTAATAAATGAGTGACACACGACGTCAAAACCTTAATGGGATTACTATATATTTGTGGTTCACTGACAAAAATAAGAAAGAAAAAACATACCACTTGAACAAGGAAGAAGATCTCCTGGTTCGCCATTTATTGTAAAGGCAGCTGAATGTGGTACATCATCGTCAGTTGAAAGAGCTTTATCCAACAATTGCTTTAAATCTCCTGTGTACCATGACCCTGCAATTGCATGAATAAATTGATTAATTAAAATAAATATCATCAAAAACTAAATATAATTATAAAAAAATCGAAAAAGTATTGAAAATCAACACTAACATAATAATTGAAGAAGTAGAGAAATAAATGAAGTAGTTGAAGGTTGTAGAAATAAATGAAGTAGGTTAGTGTGTAGATAAGATTTGTGTGACTAGTATTATTTCTTAATTTTATATTTCATAGAAGGTAGATTGCATTTACAGTGACTATAAATAAATTCTCACCAGATTTGGTTTCATCATCCCATCAAAAACAAATAAGTTTTGTATTCTTTAGTTTGAGTGTGAAGTTGAGAGCTTTCTCTTTGAGTGTTTGTATTTCTCTCAATTTGAGTTGCGCTTTGAAAGGTGTTATAGTGAGTATAATACAAGTAGTTTGTTTACTTGTTTGGATCTAATATTAGAAAATTTAGAGTTGTGTATTCTAAATTTTACTCAACAATTAATGGTATCGTGAGACGGTCCAAGGATCGTTCTTAGTGAGTTATCTTGAGTCACAGTGAGTTTGGTACTCTGCAAGTTTATTAGTTAAGCTTGTTCGGTATAGTCGAAGTCTCACACACGATGGTGATCTTCAAGTAGTTGGAGGAATCAAGAAGCTCAACAACAAAAACTATAACACACTGGGCAACATGTAATGGAGTCTTACCTACAAGGTCAAGACTTGTGGGAGGTTGTTGGTCAGGTGATGAAGTTACACTGACCATCGGTGGAAGATGCAAACAAAGATCTGTAGAAGTGGAAAATTAAAGCGAGGCAAAGCGATGTTTGCTTTGAAGATACATTGAAGAAGAAATGTTGGCGCACATTCGGGATCCAAAAACGCCAAAGGAAGCATGGGACACTCTGTTACACTCTTTTCAAAGAAGAATGATACAAGATTGCAACTTCGGGAATGAGTTACTATCGATACAAGAACGCGACGACGATTTCCCAATACTTTCACAAGGTAAAGTCTTTATGCCGCGAAATTTTAGAGTTAGATCCAAAAGCTCGTATTGGAGAACCCAGGATAAAGAGAATAATTATTCATGGTTTGAGACCCAAATATCGAGGGTTTGTTACTGCTATACAAGCATGGCCGAGACGAGCATCTCTTATTGAGTTTGAGAATTTATTGGCCGGTCAAGAAGCTATGGCTACAAATGGGAGTGAGTCTCACCGGCGGTGAAGAAGAAGCACTCTACACTAGCAAAAGCAAAGGCACTTTCAAGCGGTACAATGAAAATAGATATAAAAATGATGGCGACAAAGGAAAAATTCCTCAAGGAAAGAGAGGCTTTCGTCCAGGGGGAGCTTGGAAGAACCACAATAACAATAGAAAATTTGACGGTGAATGTTATAATTGTGGAAAGATGGGTCACATGGCAAAAGATTGTTGGAGTAAGAAAAGATTTGTTGAAAGCAATACGCCTACATTTCCAGCTTCTAGCGAGCATAGTAAGATGGTTGATGTCAAGCATTATTCACTACGGAGGAAGAAGAATTGGCTCTTACGGTTGACAACATCAAAACAGATTGACTACAAGAATGACTGGATCGTAGATTCGGGTTGCTCAAATCATATGACAGTGATAAAACGTAAGTTGGAAAACATATTTGAGTACGAGGAGGTCGGTAGTGGTGACAAATGATAACTCAAGGTTACCGATAGCCACATCGATAAGACGATAGTTACACCTCGACATAGTACTAACCAAAGTACCACTTCAAGATGTTTATCATGTCCCAGGAATGAAGAAAAATTTGCTATCGTGGCTCGCTTAACATCATCAGCCACTATGTCTTGTTCGGTCTCCAAGAGCGCGAAGGTGTATCGTGATCTCAAAATCTCGTAAACACCAACAAATGGAGGGGCAACGATTGGAATCAATATGTAATGTCACAGACCCGTATATGCAGACAAGACAAGAAGAAATGAGACAACAGATCTATGGCATATGCGGTTAGGTCACGTTAGCTATTCCAAGCTAAGTGTGATGGTGAAGAAGTCGATGCTTAAAAGGCTTCCTCAATTAGACGTGCGAACATACACGGTCTGTGCAGGATGCCAATATGGTAAAGCTCATCAATTGCCATATGAGGAATCAAAGTTTAAAGCAAAAGAACCATTAGAGTTAGTTTACTCTGATGTATTCGGTCCTGTTAAGCAACCATCAATTGGCGGTATGCGATATATGGTGACATTTATTGATGACTTCTCAAGGTATGTGTGGATTTTCTTTATGAAAGAAAAATCTGACGTATTCCGATTTAAAGAGTTTAGAGAGTCAAGGAGAAGTTGGAAAGAAGATCCAATGCTTGCGCACAGACAACGGTGGAGAATATAGCTCAAGCGAGTTCTCTCAATACCTAAGGGAATGTCGAATACGTCATCAGTACACTTGTGCTAACATGCCAAAACAAAATGGTGTAGCAGAGAGAAAGAACCGTCATCTTGCTGAAATTTTTCGGAGTATGCTACATGAAAAGAATGTACCTGGGAGGTTTTGGGCTGAAGCGATGAGGACTGCAGACTTTGTGATCAACAGACTTCCTCAACCAAGGTTAGAATTTGTTTCACCCTTTGAGAAACTATGGAATATGAAACCTACAGTTAGCTACTTTCGAGTATTCGTCATTGTGGTGTTATGTGTATTTTTTCCTGATCATTTACGGAGCAAATTTGACAAGAAAGCTGTTAGATGTATCTTTGTGGGATACGACAGCCAGAGAAAAGGGTGGAAATGTTGTGATCCAACGAGTGGAAGATGCTACACTTCAAGAGATGTGGTGTTCGATGAACCATCTTCTTGGTGGTCATCAGAGAAGGAAGCATTGCCAGACTCAAGATAATTTGGAGATAAGCTGCAACAAAAGATGGAGGAGCATACTATTCAATTCCAACCAAGTTTAGATGAATCCAAAGATCCAGACGATGATGGTGCCGAACAAAGAGTAACTCCAAATCCTTGGCAAACTGGCATATATCAACAACTAAATGAAGAAGATGGGCCTAGTGAAATAGAAGAATCCACTCCACAATCTCAACTCCGTAGGTCAATAAGAACACGAAGGCCAAATCCCAAATATGTCAATGCAGCCATAATTGAAGAAGCAATAGAACCTGAGATGTTTGAAGAAGCATCACAAAGATCTAAGTGGGTGATAGCTATGAAAGAAGAGATCGATGCACTTCAGCAAAATCAAACTTGGGATCTGGTGCGAAAGTCAAGAGATGTGAAACCCATATCCTGCAAATGGGTTTACAAAATAAAGCACAAACCAGATGGGTCAATCGAGAGGTACAAGGCACGATTGGTAGCTCGTGGTTTCTCTCAACAGTATGGACTAGACTATGATGAAACGTTTAGTCCAGTGGCGAAACTTACAACTGTTCGAGTCCTACTTGCACTCGAAACAACAAAGATTGGAAGTTATGCCAGATGGATGTAAAGATTGCTTTTCTTCATGGAAAGTTGGATCTGGAGATCTACATGATCCAACCAATGGGTTTTCAGAGCCAAGATCATCCTGAATATGTGTGTAAGCTGCAGAAAGCACTCTACGATTGAAACAAGCACCCTGTGGCACGCATTGTATGGTAAGATTGTCAATTTCTAACACAAAGTGATTATTCAAGAACACCCGGCAGATTCCACTTGTTTGTTAAAGCCAATGAAGGAAAGCTAGCTATTGTACTAGTATATGTGGATGACTTAATCATAACCGGTAATGATGAGGCAGAAATTCTTCGAACTAAGGACAATTTGTCAGTCCGTTTCCAGATGAAAGAACTTGGCCAGCTCAAGCACTTCCTTGGTTTAGAGGTTAATCGCACACAAGAAGGAATATTTCTTTGTAAGCAAAAATATTCCAAAGATTTAATAAAGCGATTCGGAATGCTTGAATGCAAACCAATTTCAACGCCGATGGAGCCAAATACCAACATGTGTGCACATGAAGGAAAAGATTTGGAAATTGCAACAATGTATCGAAAATTGGTAGGTAGTCTAATCTACTTAACCTTAACTCGGCCTGACATTTCTCACAAGCAAGTGTAATGAGTCGACATGCAAATCCAAAGTTAAGTCACATTTGGAAGCAGTCAAGAATATTGAGATTTGACAAGAGTATAATTGACTATGGACTTTTGTATAAGAAAGGTGGAGACAATAAGTTAGTTGGTTACTGTGATGCTGACTATGCAGGAGATCATGACACCAGGAGATCAACAACTGGGTATGTGTGTTTAAGCTTGGTTTTGGAACAATTTCGTAGCAAGAGACAAACTAGATGGTATTATTATCAACCACAGTTGAGTATCGAGCGGCAATGTGAAGAGTGTACATGGTTGATACAACTAATGAATAATCTACATGAAGTAGATTATGCAACACCGTTGTATCTTGTGACAATCAATCTGCACTAGTTTGGCAGAGAATCCGGTCTTTCATGCAAGAACTAAGCATGTTGAAGTACACTATCACTTTATCAGAGAAAAGGTTCTGCAAGAAGAAATTGAAATGAGGCAAATCAAGACAGATGATCAAGTTGCGGACTTGTTCACAAAAAGCTTAAGTGTTGGCAAGTTCGAAATGTTTTGCCGTCAGCTTAACACAGTAAAAATAGTGAGAGTTGGTGTTGAGGAGGAGTGTTGAAAATCAACACCAACATAATAATTGAAGAAGTAGAGAAATAAATGAAGTAGTTGAAGGTTGTAGAAATAAATGAAGTAGGTTAGTGTGTAGATAAGATTTGTGTGGCTAGGATTATTTCTTAATTTTATATTTGTGTGGTGTAGATTGCATGGTGAGGACTATAAATAGCCTACCTTGCATTTGGTTTCATCATCCCATCAAAAACAAATAAGTCTTTGTATTCTTAGTTTGAGTGTGAGTTGAGAGCTTTCTCTTTGAGTGTTTGTATTTCTCTTCAATTTGTGAGTTGCCTTTGAAAGGTGTTATAGTGAGTATAATACAAGTAGTTTGTTTACTTTTTTGGATCTAATATTAGAAAATTTAGAGTTGTGTATTCTAAATTTTACTCAAGAGAGAGTACTATGGATTTTTTGCTAAATGTTAGTCATGATCATATAGATTTAAGTTGATGAGAAATTATTAAGAAAATTGGATCGTGTAATATATATACTTATAAACTGTGAGTTCTATATAGTGTATATCCACATATATTATAAAATAGGGCAAGCATTTATTTTTTACTAAAGGTTTTGATTTATTTGAAGTTTATTAGGTTAAGTTTTTCATATCAACTTTTTACTTATTCGTTTATTATATATAAATTAGATATATTAACATTAAATCTATACAAAATAAGTCACCAAATTGTCATGCAAACCTAATCTCTTCCCCAAATTTCATAAAAAAATTAAACTTTAATTTCAAACAATTAAACTAACTTATTTTATCAAGATTTAACATTCATATATATAAATAAAAATATGCTATTGATATAGAATAAACAAAAATATCCAATTGATATAAAATATTAAATACATGAAATAATAAATTAATATGAATAAAAACTAAACAACCAATGACTTGCAAAACGTTTTGAACTTATAAAATAGGTCTTAGGATTCTAATAAATTGTTTCTAATATCATGTTAAATTAAATTAATTAAAAAAATCACAATTTACAAAAATAAATTTCATAAAATTTAACAAAAATTACCTAATATAATAATGTGATCATCGTTAGGCTTAGGAAATGGATATGTTGTGCCAATAGCAGGTAAAATCACTATAGCTCCGTGAACACTATTTCGTGTCCAATCACTATGAGCATGCCACCATAATGTTCCTTCTTCATCGGAAAAAATGATTTCATATGTAAAATTTGTTCCCGGTTGTATCGAACATTGTGTTATATATACTGGACCATCTGACCATGGATTTCTAGGTTGTTTCACTCCATGCCTATAGATATTTAATTAATATTTTTAAATTTATTATTATATTTATTCTTTGAATATTTCAAAATATATATTCTTTTTTATTTAAATAATTTTTTTTTACAAATTTTCATGTTATTCCAACCATTTTATTACATAGCACTTATAAGACATGTAAAATTGATTAAATAGATATGAATATTTCAAAATATACTAAAAGATAAAAGAGATATGGGATTGCCATCAACAAAATAACACATTTGATGTATTGTTAGACCAAAGACTATAAATAAAATGTTTGTAGAAAAAAAAATCAAAATAGTATATTTAAAACTTATAATCATAAAAATATTTAAATTATTAAAAATATTTAGTCTATCATTTCATATTTAACATCTTTTAAATTAAATTATTACCATTTAAATTTATTTAATATTAAATTTTATTCTATTTTTTTTCACTCAGTATCATTGAGTGTTATTTGTATAAATTTTAAAAGTATTGTAATTTTCCAAAAGATTTTCAAGTTAAAGATTAATGTTCATACCTATAGCAGAATGTTAAATAAAATGCCGGTCAATTCTAAGCTTGACCCCAAAAAAATAAAATAAATAAATAAATAATCTCCCACTAATACATGCATAGAGAAGTGTTACAGAGAGTACCTGTTGCTCTCCATAAGGGAAGTTCCAAAGGGCGAAAATGTCATTATTTAAATAATAAACATAAAAATATTAAAAAAAATCAACATATTTATACCATAAAATGAAAAGATAAATACCACAATGTAAATCCTAACTAGTGATAATTAAACCATAAAACTTAATAATCAAACACTAAAATTAAACGAAATAATCTTAAGATTTTTTTAAGACATTTTGTCCATGAGGTGCTCTCTATAACGTGTGCATCGGCGCTCCTTATAACATTTTCATTTTAAGGGAGTAAAAAAATATGTTTTACAAAATTCATTCATATTTTTAAAATTATGGATGATTAATTTAGATTCAATAGTTGAATTAGGTTGAATAAAAATTTTATAATATACAAGGTGTGAATTTGATTATAGATTATGATGTTTAAATAAATTTAATATAATTTAATCGTACATACAAAAAATATTTTTATAACGTATTGAGTTTATATAAAATTTACTAATTTTTAAAATATTTTAACATTTAATTATAACTCTAAAATTTACTAATTTTTAAAATATTTTAACATTTAATTGTAACTCTTAGAACAAACCTTATTTTATTATTACTATTATTATTCTATTTTTATATATATATTGACCAAAGCACGTGAAAAATTATAACACATGTAAATAATTATAATTTTTATATTGTAATATATTTGTAAAAAAACTTATACTATAATTTTAATATTAGTTTTAAATTTAATTTATAAAGTATTACGTAATACTATTAAATAGCTTGACATTAAGAGAAAAAATATTTCTCTATACTAAGTAAATAACAAAAAATATAATAATTAATTTGAATTGAAACGATATTGATAAAGAAAATTTGATTGCAATTACGATGCTATGTATTAGGGGTGTTCATAAATCGGTCTGGATTGGACCAAATCGTAAAATTGGATCGAATTAGATCAGATCGAACGGTTTTATAAATCAAACAGTCTGGTCCGGTTTGTATTTATTAAAATCGTTTTTCAAACGGTCCGATCTGGTCTAAACCAATCGAACCGGTTTCATAAATATATTAAAATTTTCACATTATTTTTCATTAAATATATCCAAAAAATCAAACCAAATCGAAAACCGGATCGGACCGAACGGTTTTATAAATCAAATGGTCCGATCCGATTTATAATAATTAAAATCTTTTTAAACAGTACAATCTAATCCAAGTAATATAAATGATCCAACTTGATTAAATATTTTTTTCCAAAATCGAAACGGACTGGTTGTACACCCCTAATATGTATATTATCTTTTGATTACTTGCATTATTAATAAGCCATCTAATTTTAATTTTTTTGCCCTAAAAAAATCAACTTTTATTTAACTAATAGTATCATATTACAATTGATTCTCTAATTACATTTATTAGTTAATAATAATATATAATTAAGTTATTTTATTATTTATAATTTTTTGAACACATGTTATAGATAAATGAAGTTAATATGGTGGTATTTTTTTTGACAAATTTAAACAATATATGTGTATATATAATGTTTTATTATTCTTAATTAATTTGCATCTACAACTAACATTATCACTTTTTAAGATTAGAAAGTTTTTAAAAATGAATGACAAAAAAATTATGATTTACGAATATAGCATATCTATAACTATAAGATCCAATCCGAAACGCAGTGAATCTTATTGGATCATGTGGAAGTAATATGTAAATCTAGTACTGATAATTAAATTCATAATGATGAACATGAATTTGATCAATAAAAACTATAAGCAATTTCGATCCTCTATATACACTCTTATATAATATTTTGCAATTATACGATGGTGGATCAAGTACAGTTTTAACTATAAATATATATATATATATATATATTAATGCATATTAATTAAATTAATGTAGAAAGAAATGTACGGAAATATAAAGTACCAGTGAATGGTAACACCGTAATATCCTTGGTTGTGGACGTTAACATAAGCAGTGTCTCCTTTGTGCACTCGAATTGTGGGTCCTGGAAAACTGTCGTTTACAACTAGCATGCTTTTTGTGCTACAAATTCTCGTATAGTTTTTCTCCCTTAGCTATTACAGATCATTTAGTAAATAAATAAATATTACATAATCACAAAAAAAAAAGATTAAAAATTAAATTGAAGTGATAAGTTGCATATATACTTACAACAAAATCATAATAATGAATGTCGGCTAAAATAGGATGTACTAAACTCTCCATGAAGAAAACAGTCGCTAGAAAATATGCCATCCAATCTTTGTTTTTGAAATCCATTTTCTTAAAGTGTACTTCAAAAACAAAAGAAAACAAACAATTCAAGTCTATATCTAAAATGTTCTTTAACATTTATATCTAAATGCTCTTCATCATGCATTCTCTTTCTATTATTATGGTGATTATGAGAATTACCGTTTGGAACTAACTTTCGTGATATACTATCTCTAATAGTCAAATGCATGTAATCATTGTTACAACAAAATAATAATGGAGTAAAATCAACTGTATAAAAATATTCATTTTATATTATCAAAATTAAAAATAAAATATACAAAAATTTAACTAAATTTACAACTATTAATTATTTTTATAATTAATTAGTTAATTTTCTATATCTACACGTTTTTCTATCATTTAATTTTTTCTCTTACGATGTAATATTAGATAAGAAAATAAATTATGTGTAATCTTGGGATCATAACTACTATATATATAATTAATAATTGTATATCTATTTTAACTCATCATTAAAATAAATATTATTTTTAGTTCTCTATACATTAAAAGTTCACATTATATTAAATACATTAAAATTTAAATTATTTAAACCATAGCATATCATTTTAAAATGTGATTCACCTTATATAACACTCTATAATACATAATTATTTACATATAAGTTAAATGTTGGATTAAGGATCCAATAATTTCTTACTTGGACTATATGTATAACTTTATAATTATATATTGTAAAAAATAATTATATGAGCTCAACTTTTCTGTCATTATCGAAATGTATCTGTAATAAATCCGATCCAACAATTATACTAACATAGGATCAAAGCAACATTCGTTACATTTGACATATCTCGACCCATCAATTGTGACATATTTCAATACAATTAAATGATATGGATCATGATATGGATGTGCAATATGAAAATTTTATACAATTGATCTTAAAATATATATTTTCAACTGGTCCAATCTTATCTTAATGAAATCAAATCATATAAAAATCAAAGTATAAATAAATCAAAACTTTATTTTAGAAAAAAACAACTTCAAAATATCCATAAATTAAAATAATTGAAAATATATTTATATAAGAGAAATATTTAAAATTACAAACTTTCACTAAAATTAAATATCCTCAAATGACATGACACATATACGAGTAGTTAAATAATTGGTGACATATATTATTTTAAACCATAAATTATTCATTTTAAAAAATATATTTATTTTTGTTATTTTTGATAAATATAAATAATTTTCTTTTACAAAATGTAAATTTTATCATGAAAATTTGGCCTAAATCTTTTTAATAGACTTTGGTGACCTTTTCAAAAGAGATAAAGACTTGTTTTATCTCACCTAATAGCTAACATATTAAAAAGAAAATAAAAATAAAAATAGTAAAAAGAATAAAAAAAGTCTAATTATTCAAAAAATCTAATCGTTGAATAAAGACTTGTATTTTAATAATAAAAATATTTTTTCATTACAATTATGCATATAAAAATAATATTAGAACATGTTCGATTTATGTTAACCATAATTTTGGTATTTCAACGATTATTCTTTCATACCCAATTAGTTACGGTTGTTTTACGAGAAAAAACAGCCAATAAATTTTAAATAACCATAATTTTAATTATATATGTTTAAAATATATTAAAATGATAAGCTATTCTCTTAATATTAACATGAGTTAATAATTCCCTAAAAATTGTAACCGATATTGTAATCAGAGCTTGACAGATTGCATAAAGAAATGAGAATTGCATAACAAGAACAAAAGTTGCAAAGAACATTCAAGTATCAAAAATTGTAAACATGTAAATTTATGTAAAAGCTATCAAATGTAATCTCGTATTATTTCAAGTGTGTTAATAAAAAGCGTACAGATTATCTTCTATTTATATTCAATCATATATTGATGAGCAGTCACAAGACCGGCTAACAACCTTACACTTTTTGTTAATTAACTGATTACATGGCTAACAATCTCCATACAAAATACTACATGCATATCAAGCCTAACAGCTCTGAGTCAACAAGCAAGATTTCCTTAAGACATGTCAACATGTTCTAAGTTGAGTGGGATTAGCACACATATAATTAATTATTCACAGTTCACTAACTCTTGGCATCATCAGTGCTTAGTAGTTCCACCAACAGAGCTAACTTTCTTCTTTGTTTTTTTTTTAACATAAATAAAAGTTTTCATTAACCAACCCAAAAGTAACCAACAGAGCTAACTTTCTTCTTTGTTTTTTTTTTTAACAAGTAAAAGTTTTCATTAACCAAACCAAAAGTATACACTTGGAAAGTCCAGCGAAAAATCTCTAGACAATATCATCATCTACTCTTTAGAAAGATATTACAATCTAAATATTATAATATATTACAAGTTACACAACGGTGAAATGTTGACAAAGTGAACTTCCACTGAAGACTTTGATTTTAACACTTCATAATGCATGTCTAGAGATGCAATGATTGGATATGATATTTACATATTTTTTATTAATAATTTAAAAAAAATAAGAGAACGTACACTTCAATTTTTACTAAACTTTTTACATTATTAACTCTACTTTTGTTTAAAATTTTAAACTAAACATAATTTACACATTTATTTAATAGAATTGATGAAATTTTTTTTACAATTAAAAAAATAAAATTGAGTTAGTAACAAATAATAATTTATGAATATGATGAGATTTAAATTTTAGTTTCATAAATTTTATAAAAATTGTAATTTAAGAGATAAATTTTTAAAATAAATGTAAATTTATTAAAATAAATAAATAGTTGTAAAAATTAGAAAAATATGTTATGTGATTTTTTTGGTTCTAAAAATTATAATTTTATAAAAAATTAGAATTAGATCGATATATCCTATCCAATCCTTCAAAAGTATCTATTTTAATTCAATCTAGTGTGACATGTAACAATCATTGAAGTTTGTTTGATTTAGTATTCTATGTCCTTGCACATATCACACAAACACTTACAAAGCACAACAAACCTTAACTTTACTAAAGTAGTTGTGTGATTCTTTATTAAAATGTTTTTAAAAAAATTATATTTGGATCGATTCATACTAATTCAATCAAATTCATTAATTTTATAAGTGTATTATGATTGATATGATATAATCTAAAAGTGTCATTTTGATTCATTCTAGAATAGATTACGTGAAACTAATTTCATTATTAAATTTACTCACAACAATTACTCTACATGCCTGCTGAAAACACTTTATATAAGTTACATCTTTCTCAAAAGTAAAGACAAAAAGTTTCGATCCAGTGTGTCTACTGTCCTTTTTTTTTTCTTTTTTCGGGGGTGGAGTACATAAAAATCCTCTTTTTTTGTAGGAATAATAAAACTAAAGAATGGAATGGAAAAACGAACAATTTCCTTAAGACATCTGAAAAACTAAGCACTTGGAGGCTTGTGCAACTTCTCCACCATCTTCCTGTATTCTGTAAGATTTAAAAACTCTAATTAATTCTTATTTTTCAGATAGAGACCTATAAAGAAGAGGAAGAAGAAACAAACCCTCTTGATTGGACCAAAGTTGAGCTGCCTGGGTGTTTAAAGGTGAGCTGATGTTTGGTTCTGATCCCAGAAATTAAAACATGTCAGTGGACAGTGATGGTCAATTACTGTAAACATCTAAAGAGACATATGTGGGATTTCAGTTGTATAGAACACAAAGAACAAGGGAGGAAGAGAAAATTACCTCCAAGCAGACTCTGAATAGATAGCAGTATGGTTCTCACATCATAAGCAGAAGACCATTTATCCTATGCATTGAAAAATAAAAAATAAAAACCATTGAATCTTCAAGTAACAAATAGAAAAGAATAATGTTATAAAGATGGTAAAAGCTCTAATACCTGAAGAATATCCAAGCAAATGTTGCCATAGACATCAACATTAGGATGGAAGCAAGAAGTTTCAAACTTGACCTTTGGAGGTTTGAAGGGATAATCATTTGGAAAAGAAAGGGATAGTCTGTACTCTGTTCCTTCAAAGACTGTATCTTTGCTTCCTATGATTGTACCTTTCCAGCAGAATATGTTGTCTTCCTCAGGGAAAGCAGATATCCCAGAATCCCCACTCATCTAAATGTTAAAAAAACTAAAAATGGTTTATACAAGTTCCTAATAACCATGAAAAAAATCATTAAAAAAAAAGACTCACCATTAAGGCCATTAGTTCAGATTGCAACCTGCTTAAAAGCAAATAAAAACAAATAAAGGAGGTTCAGATTGTTAGTACCAAATGCAAAATAAGAGTAAATAAGCTAAAATGATTTGAGTTAATGATATAATAAAGAAATAAAAAGAACGAATTTCATGACATAGACACAGTAAAATAAATGAACAAAACCACAGTTCTATGACTATGAAGAAAGTTAAATTCTGTTTCTAGGTATACAAATATTCCCCAAAATATACTTAGAGTGGTGCAGCACAGAATGGATGCTGGTTCAATACAGTTTGAATGTAAAGTGTGTGGGTGTGAGCACGTGGAATTGCTTATTTAAAAATTAAACCAAATAAAACACAAAAAAATGTTCAAAGAAGGAAATTCCAAAGGAAAACCCAACATGTTATGAACCATTTTGCTTCAGTTATTCCATAAGATATGGCAAAATCGAAACGCTAAAAATCCCCAAAAAGAAGAAAGAACGAGATTTACCTTTTTAGAACAGAGTGAGAATCAGCACTCTTCGGTGGCTGAGACTGTTTGGAAGGAGCGACTTGAGTGGCTTCAACGTACCCGTTAACGGCAGCCATTAATTATTCTTGATATGGGTTTTCTTCAAAATAGAGAGAATAAACCACAAAGATGATCAAGAAACACAGGCTGAAACTGAGATTTTCCAGAGAGTACAGTGAGTGAATGTTGAATGTTGAATAAACCACAAAGATGATCACGAAACACAGGCTGTTAAGTTTTGAGAGTATTGAGAGACGTTATGAGTGAATGTTGAAGAAGAAGAAGAAGAAGAAAATAAGATTATCAAAGGCTTCTCCTTCTCCTTCTGAAAGTGAGAGATTAACAGTCAAGGGCAAGGGCGTGAGGGATTGATTTAAAACGGTGTGTAAGTGAACTTATACGACGTCGGATGAGTAGGGTTTTACTGATTCAGTAGGTTTTTGAAAAATTGACCGTTGCAGACTGCAATTTCTATTTCTTTCTTTCTTTCTTTCTCTATCTTTAACGGCTAGAAGTGTTTTGTCTGAAACTTTAAGTTCATCATTTCTTTTATTCCACTTTTGGTGAATATAATTTATTTTGTTATTTTTACCTTTTAAAATTCTTTACTTGCTAGATATGTATGTTTTAAATCCGCCTTATATAAAAAGGTGTGTAAGTATATAATTAGTTATTTAAAAAAGTTAAACATCAAAGATCCCAATTTAGATAACTAAATATAGTTCATTTAAAATGTAAACCATAATTGGATAAAAAGTAATTCATAATTATATTTTCATAATAAATATGAAGTTACTCTATACTTTTTAATTGCGGATTGCCTTTTGTTATTTTTTTTTTTAGGTTTAAATATATTTAGGTACTTAATGTTTTGGATCAGTAGTTAAATTGCCATCAAAGTTTAACTTGTTATGAAATTCCCCCAATATTTAATTCCATTAACAATAATATCATTTTAATTATTCCTGTTAAAAAACTAATGATTAAACGTAATAATAAATGGTAAAACTTTTTCTATACTTTTTTAATTGCAGATTGCAGATTGCCTTTTGTTATTTATTTTTTTAGGTTTAAATATATTTAGGTACTTAATGTTTTGGATCAGTAGTGAAATTGCCATCAAAGTTTTACTTGTTACGAAAATTCCCCCAATATTTAATCCCATTAACAATAATATCATTTTAATTATTCCTGTTAAAAAATTAATGATCAAACGTAATAATAAAAAGTAAAACTTAAAAAAAAAATGTTCAAAAGAACATAAATGTTCAAGAAACTAAACATTAAGAACATTTTACAAGTTAAACATTTGAAATATTTTTGTTACCAGTACAAAACATTAAAGATGTAAAACATATTTAAGTTTTTTTTACGCTAAAATGTACAAAAGATGAATATATTACATTCTATTGCTAATAAAGATGAACATATTATTTATTTACTCACTATTTGGATTAACAACGAAAATGTTTAAAATTCAAAAATAAAATCTCAGCTAAAATGTTGGTGATGAAGCTAAACACCCAAAGCAATATTTGGTTTTCAATGCAATTTTGAATATTATTGATAACCTATTTAAGAGCTTTTAATTATTTAGCTAATTGGCTCCTAGGAACACTACTAGAATAATATCACCATTCGTCAATGAAACAAAGTAAACAATCCATAAACCCCCAAAAACAACTGCTAATAAAATGAAGAAATTTAGGTTTGGTAGATGCTACTACATATCTTCATTTTCAAATAAACATTTGCAACTAGTTTCAATGTCAGATACATCATGAGAGGGAGGAGAAAAGGTAGGACTAGGAAAGAAGCTTCATAACACGGTATACCCTTTCGAAGAATAAAGGACACATGGTCGTCCTAAACATAATGACCTCCTTCATCCAGAATGGAGCTATTCTCTCGACTTTCCCCAATGATAAAACACGATACAACAGCTCAACTTCCTCTCCAGCTGCTTGGTGTGGCCATTCCAGACTAAATGAGTAACCTGTCAGAGCAAGAACATTGTTGAGCTCTAGTTATACTTCATATACTATCAAGATGCTCCTTCAAATCGATGAAAATACGCAAACATTGCAACCGTCACTTATGATCTATTGATGACCTGCATACTAATAATTCATATGAGAACCAATTGGTTCTAAATACTTCTATGACAACCCCTTCGCGACAGATTTTGGTACACTGGTGTACCCTATTAGGGGTATTGGTACCCATTAATATCCATATTCTCTTAATGATACCACAAAGATACCCACATTTAAAATTAGTAAAATATCATCCTGACATATTCCACATCCACATAACCGATTAAAATTAATTAAATATAAAAAAATTACCACTAGATTTGTGAGCTGCTGAAATGCATACTCTTTCAGTTTGAGCAACCATTGAGAATTTCATGCCCACCAAGTATTCTATGAGGGCCTGAAAAGGACAAGGGCTACGGGCATAGCCATTTACCCCAACACCTGAAATCACTTATGGTGAGTAAAATGATCCAAGACCATAACGGCAATTTTTTTTCATATATTGTATAAACATGATTAAAAAATTACTGACTGATATTAGGAATACTAATTGATGAATTTCCTTTAGGCTTTACTTGCTTTCGACCTTCAGGACTTTAAGGACTTTAATGTATTGAAGTAGTTGTAAAACAATTACATTGTATATCAACAAATAATGATAAAAAGAAGAAAACTGCTGAAAAAGCGTACTTCAAACCGTAACATACATGGGAAATAGTCAGCAATGAAAGAGTGTATTAATGGATAAAATACAAAATATGAAAACTAAGAAAACTAAAAGATTGCCAAGGAACAAAGCCCTAAATTCGAGAGTCTGAGATGTGAAGTTTTGTAAGAGAAGATATGATGCAGGTATAATTGCAAATGTTAGAATAATTATTGGTTTTATTTGACTACCACAAGGGCAATTGGAATTTTCACTACCCTATTTTGTATCAAGTATATAAGAGCATTTGTAATTCAACTTGGGGTTAAAGACGTGAACAGAAAGATCTAAAATAACTTTAAATTTTAAAAACACTTTCCTAGAAAAAACCTATATAATGAAAAACATCCCTTATACTTTTTAAGAATTCTGAGGGGAGTGCTAAATCTGCCTCTCTTTCTCTTTCTCTCTCTCTCTTTTCTTTTTCTTTTTAATGTACTAAATCTGCTCTTGATAATAAGTTAGTAAGCTGAAGCTACAGTGTCAGGCACATACCAGCTTTGTTAGTCCTGCAGCATTCTGACTGAAATGTGACATAAGATAAGAATTAGAGAACTTTTATTTCAGCCCAAAGCTTCAAACTATGCAGGAGGAAGAGCATATGATATACCTGCAGAGCTTCAGTGTGCAAATTATTTGCTGGTTCTCTCTGGAATATATCATCTTGATCAACACCACAAAGCGTAACAGTGCTTTCTTTCTGAGACCCAGAATGCTTCCTGGATTTGTGTCTTCTAGGGCTACTACCATATATTTCTCTAGAAGCAGTTTGATCACCACTAGATGTGCTCAGTCGTCCACTATCTGTCCTCCTATGTTTTGAACTGCTTAAAATTTGCGCCTGTTGCAGCTTTTGCAATCTCTCTACTTCTTCAGAAAGCACTTTATCTGCCACGAATTTGAGCCCTTATCAGTGAAGGAGGCATTGAATAATATACAATTGTACATGACTGATGACAAATCGTCCTGCATGTCCCAGTATGAAGTATTTTTCAGTGGTAAGTAATTAACAGATGTCAACAATAGGGTTAAAAACTACTATTGTGATAATAGAATGAAAGTAGACTAAATGAATGGTCCAGTGCTCTGGTCATTAATACTGATGTAAATCATCAATTCATCACACATGCAGACTATAGGAAGAGGAATGGAACCTCCTGAAACAATAAGAAAAAAGACAGAGTGATCAATAGTTTGAATAGTTATAACAACTTTGACTTAAGCAACGTCATGTTTCTTCTGTGGCTACCTGCACAAAATTTTCAGGTGGTAATTTTATCAACCTATCATGGGTGTTTTAGTATTGGATTCATAATTAAGAGTCATCACAGTGTATTACGATAAAATCATGTAAACTACAATGAGGGATGTGTATCAAATTGTATAGATCACAGGCTATATAAGCATTCATTTCTATTTAAGAACAAGCAAGAATATTCTGAGTCCAGAGGTTGGAACCAAAAAAGGTGTGTTCTTTGGTAAGTGAAAATTGCTTCATAGTTCTTCCAAACAATACTAATAACCTAATAGGGAACATCAAAATGAGTCTCGATGTGTCATATTTAATTCTATATTTCATGAGATTGCGAAGTAGAGGGGAAATCCTATGTTGCAGATACTCTCACATGGATTAAAAGAGCTTAAAGGCAACACTAAATAGACAAATCAAAATGTCTTACTTTTCTCAATTTCTTCCATTACAAGCTTCTGATATTCGACTTGTTGCTTATCCTGGGAAGACCTGTAAAAAGAAAGATATGCTAGCCTATTAATTTAGAAATATGGACATTTCACAAACTAATAGTAAAAGAGAGGGAGGGAGGGATAGAGAAGGAGATTAAATATATTAAAAAAAAATCAAACTTAGAGTTGCATGCCTAACAGAAGCCACTTCACTCCTCAGGTCATTAACTTGAGACTGCAAACCCTTGTTTTCATTTTGCAAATGTTGAATGAGATCCTCTGCAGCTGCAGAAGTAATACGGAGCAAACAAATACTTCAGCAACCAAAGGAAAAAAGAGTATAAATAAATCAAGCCTTAGTTTTATTTATGTCAAGTGACGCCTGTAACGATAAACCAAAAAAAAGTTATGCATAACTATTTACTCTATATACATATACATGAAAATGGCAGGTATGCAATCCATGTAATATGAAAACATTGAATCTGAACCATTAAATAATGGCGTAACTTTGGAAACAACATTTGACTATAAATATTGATCGTAAAACCACGAAAAAGAAGAAGGAAATTTAAGCACCAAATTATTCAGAACAGGATTGAAACTTAACGTTTTGTCATGGATTTGAATGATCAATTTTTTTTTCATAAAAGTTTTTTTTGTCAATATGATTTAACTAAGTTGTTACTCCATTATGATTCATCAAGCCTTATTAGTCACCAGTACACTTTTGATGCTCATAATGTCCAAATGCAACACTCTCTGTAATCACAGTCCCAGGGTTAGTTTCTCTTTTGTCTTTAGTTGGTATCCAGCATCTTACAGCAGCTTTAAAATCTTATTACAAAAGCAGCACCTGCTTTTACAAATTTGACAGCCAGGTTTACACCATTTAAACTTTACAATGAAGATCATATATTGAAAGACATTAATTGGCATAATAACATTTACTAAGTCCCAGTATGACAGAAAAAGTTAGGCCTATAATTTTATATAATAACAAATTGAATGTCCTATATTCAAAATTTTATAGCATAACTTCGTTGATGTTTGGATTTAGTGGAATAGTTATGTTCTCTCCCTGTGAAGACTAAACCACACTACCTTTATTTTTTATTTTTTTTCTTCCTTGATTCACAAAGCATAATTTCCAAATGCAACACTCTCTGTAATCACAGTCCCAGGGTTAGTTTCTCTTTTGTCTTTAGTTGGTATCCAGTATCTTACAGCAGCTTTAAAATTTTATTACAAAAGCAGCACCTGCTTTTACAAATTTGACAGCCAGGTTTACACCATTTAAACTTTACAATGAAGATCATATATTGAAAGACATTAATTGGCATAATAACATTTACTAAGTCCCAGTATGACAGAAAAAGTTAGGCCTATAATTTTATATAATAACAAATTGAATGTCCTATATTCAAAATTTTATAGCATAACTTCATTGATGTTTGGATTTAGTGGAATAGTTATGTTCTCTCCCCGTGAAGACTAAACCACACTACCTTTATTTTTTTATTTTTTTTCTTCCTTGATTCACAAAGCATAAAATCTAAGCAGTTTTGCAGTGTGAAAAATGATTTCTGAAGCTATGTCTATTTCATAATGTCAGGAAGCATGTTTATAAGCTCAACTGAAGATGGAACATTGAATCTGAAGGGCTCCAAATAACCCAACCCCAGCTGCATTCCAGATAATGATTCAGTTCAAGCAAGGAATCAATATTTCGTGTATCTAGTTCAACTATGGGTAGGTAACATTTCACTCTATAAAGGAGATTCTGATGTAGCACCAAAAAAAAAAGAGAAAAATGAGAGGGGGAAGAGCAAGAAAGAAAAGGGAAAGAGGAGAAGCTAAAAACCAAGAGACACTTATGATAAAGGGCTTTAGATAATAAAGATTAAGGGAGAAAAAAATAACAATAGGGGGAAGGTAATACCGAATAATGTTCATCCACCAAATATGAAAAATACAATAGAAAAAGTGCCTCTTTAAAAGCATAATATAAAACCCTAATGAGCATAATAATCCAATTGGTTCACCCTAATAATAAACAATATGATCCTTAAATATTAAAATTTCTAAAATAACATAATAATTTCTATTCTTATTTTGCATCAAATTTATTGTTTGATTAAAGAACCACGGCCATAAAAAAAGATCTGAAAATAATGAAATATGTTTCCAAACACTTCTTGACAGTTGACACACGAGAGATCCTATAGACAAGAATATGTACGAGGCATAATTGAAATAATAGAAATTGTCACAAGGTTTGAGATTCACCTAAATAAGAGCTTTGAGTCAAGGGGAGGGAGCAAGAGGGAAAGAACACCATGAAGTGAAGAATACATACCAGACACATAGTCCAGAAAGTTTACTTCCTGCTCTTTATTTAGTTCATCCAGCTCATACCATTTTTTGGACTGGAAAAGCATTAAAAACATGGATCAGTCCAGAAAACAAAATTTATATTGAGTTGCTGATACATACAGCTACAACTTAGTGCCTAAGACTCAAGCTTTAAAATCAGTTTATCCCTAAAACTTCAACTTTGAGCTATGATTCCTTCATTTTTAAGAATAAAACAAATGCAACTTTGTCCAACATGATCCTAACTAGCAACCAATTGGGTATCGTTCAAGGTTTGTGACCATTTCACATGCATATTTTGAAAACATCAAGTTTGCATGTAGCATGGCTCACATATAATCCATTTGATAAAATTCCAACAGACAAAGTTCAGTCCTGTAGTCATATTAATATATTTAACATTCACCCTACATTTCACATCTATGGCCAAAGTAGCAAATGCCCCAATTAGTAAACAGCTGAGTATAACAATGACCAAAAGATCTATTCCCTAGTCCCTGCACCCAAAAATCGAAAAGGGACATTGTCCAGGTTAATATGGGGCATCTTAATCTGAAACTGAGGGTTCAGGAAGTTAATTCACTAAATCAGTTGAGTTGAGCAATCTCCTCAAGTAAGGAGTCCATTTTTAATTTTTTGCTTTGTTCCATTTGGATGTGCCACTAGTTATGTCAGTAATTATCAGCATTTTCGTGAGCAAGAGTGGCTGAAAAAGTGAAAGTGCTTATTTGTTAAAATTTAATTAGTGACACACATGCACATACAAGGACACAAACAAAGTGATACAGGTGAATTAGGTCCTCAAGTTTATTATTGTGGAGATATATGGTATACCCGATTCGCCTGACTTTACAGTTCGTAATAAACTCTCTCCGAGCCTCTCAAGCAATATCTAAAATATATAATGATTTCCAATGCTTACCTCTGATATTAGTAACAAACAAGTAAACAAATTCCACTTAAATTTAGGAGCAAAATAAGCAGGAAGAAACTTCTACTACTCTAAATTAAAGGCAGGAAGGAATAAGGAGAAGACGAGAAAACCTTTAAATTAGTGTATTTATCGTAGAGCTTCTTGTATAGAGGTTCCATTTTTGACCAATTACGATGCCTGTAAAGTTACAAATCAAAACAATATTCAACGAGTAATAGATCACTTAAACAAAACATAACTACCAAAAGCGAAACTAAAATTACAGTTAAGAAGAAGGTCGACAATTTTCCTTCTTCTTTTTTACTTGTGTGTTTTAGGTCAAATAAGCTCAATAATTTGAAATGCATAAAACTATTGAAAAACAAAGATATGGATCTGTTTGGCTCCCGAGAAAATCAACAAAATATATAAAGCGAAGAAGAAGATGCAGTGACGATATGTTTCGTACCTTTTAGTATCGAGTGAGACAAGGCGGGAATGAAATTTAACTTAGAGAAGAAGTGTCGTTTAAGCTTTTGCTCCGTAAGAGACTCGAGAAGAAAGAAAACGATAAGGAAAAAAATAATCACAATGTAAACACGATAAAATATTACAATGTTAAAGTGCATAATTGATATAAAATTTTAACTAAATTTATGGATTAATTTTAAAACTTTTAAAACATATTATTTTATTCTTTAAAACATATTATTTTATTCTTAAATTTTTAAACATTAACACATAAATTTTAAATAAATATAAATTTATCTTTAAATTTTTAAAATTTTACGTATAAATTTTAATTTTTATTCACAAATATATACATATTGTTAAACGAAATCTATTTATAAAATTTTAAAAATATAAAAATCAAATCTTAATTTAAAGTTTTATAACTATGTGTAAATTTGATAAAAAAAATTATAGAATAATAAAATGCTTTAATATATTATAAAAAAATTGATAAAAAATATGTTAATTGAATGGTATCATCTTTTCTATACATAAAATTTTATTTTAATCTCATTAAGAAAGAAAAAACAAACCTACGTTAATTTTTTTATAATATAAATAAACATTAAAAAATATTATAAAAAAATAAATATATATTTTTTTATGTTAACTTTCTTATAATATAAATAAATATATATTTTTTAATACTATAAGAAACTAAACATATATTTTTTTATGTTAACTTTCTTATAATATAAATAAACATATACTTTTAATAATATAAAAAAATAAACATATGTTTTTCTCATCGAGATGATAAAAAGTAAAATCAATTAAATAATTAGATTATTTATAATAATATAAAAAAAAATTATAATTAATTAAATATTAATATATTGAATACTTAAAATAATAAAAATATGAGCTGTCTAAATATCTCTATCCACAAAAATTTATAAAATATAAATAATTATTATATTATTTATAATTTTACATTTTATTTCTTTATTATTTTATTATTTATTATATAAATTTAATTTTAAAATTATAATTAAGTCAAAATTAAACATCACTAGTTTATTTTTATTTTAATAAATAATAGTTTGATTCGATCTTATAATTTAAAATAAAAGAAAATCAGTTTTAATATAAGTAAACTATAATTATATATCATTAGTTACGTACTCATGTGGGATAAATTAATCTTTTTTTATTTTTCTATATTTTTTTATATATTTTAATTCTAAAATAAAAATAAAATTAATTAACAAAACTATTTGATCATTAAAAATAATAAAAAATAATTATATTAATTATAATTATTTTTATTATTATCATGATAAAAATGTATAAAAATTATATCGTATCTTAAAATTGATTACATTATATTGACACTATTATAAAAATATCATTTTTGTTATGACAAAACTAAATAGGTTGTGTAAATATTATGATCCAAAAAATAGATAAACTTAAAGGTATATTTTATTTTTATTTTTCTTAAAAATTACACTTTAGTATCTTTTTTATTATAATATGGACAATTTAATCTATTTTTACACAAAAGTATTAAAATTATGTTAAAATTTCTAACATCTCTTGCGTGGGTGGTTTTGAAAGTCAAAATAAAATTTTCATTATAAAAATATAAATTTTATTTTAAAAAATTGGTGAAATTAAAACATTGGTCTTCTTTTTTTTATTTTTTAAGATTATAAATTTATCAATTAACATAACACAATTGAAAATATATCGAGCCATTTTAAAAATATGAGATTTATGATAATTGTTAGAAAATTATGTGAGTATACAACAGTGAGTAAGTATCATATAAATATTAATATCTCATGTAAAATAATACAATTGAGTAAGTAAGGTATGACTTAAGCTAGATAACACAATGTATGGGAAATAACCACTCAAGAGTTGGTTACACGATACATAACAAACTTTGCATATACTGCATGATATAAAGTATCTAAGCGTAACAGCTTGTGCAATCATCTTTCAATTTTTCCTTTCGTTAATGTATTTCCTAGTAAGATTAAGATTCAATACAACTAAACAAGAATTCTTGAAAATGTTAAAAATTAATGGTATAAATAGTTTTAAGTCACATCCAACAATATCCTCATTATCATTATCTTTCTTTTTCTTTTTTGTTACGTCTTTCAACAACATTTAGTTTATTTAAAAGGTATCAAAGTTTTTATGATCCTAAACACAAAAAATAGAAATCCATAAGAAGAAATACAAAGAACAACAAGTCAACAACAAGAACGTATCGCTTTTTATACAAGTTTTAATCAATCAAGCTGAATAAAAATAGTTACACTAAGTGGAAGACTTAAGTTCTTCAAATATTAAGAATCTTTGAAATTAAAGGCTTCGTTCTCGATAACCTATGAAGGCGAATTACGATGAGAATGTAAATGAAGAATACAAGTATTGATTAAGGCAATATCAAATGGTTGCTTCCTAGTTAATAAGTTCCATGAACTATGAATTTGTTAAGAAAGCAAGAGTCTACGAGACAATTCACCAAATATGGGTAGATCTTGAAGGATTCTTTGGATCACAATCCAGAGCAAAAATCATGCAATACAAAGTTGAGTTGAGTTCCACCAAGAAAGGAAGAATGTCAACTAATGAATTTGTGTAGAAAGTGCAAACACTTGCCTTACAATTAAGCTCTGACGATAATTATATGAGTGATGAAGATCAAGTGCTTTTAATTTACAATGTCTAGATGATGATTATGATTCTATTATGGAAACTATTCATTAGGGTGGATCAATTGTGCAATAACTCACACACAAACTTTTTGTCCAAAAAGGTTGATTAGAGAGAAGAAATTCAACAATGTCAGTGCTTCTCTCTGCAAACCTTACAAATGTGTACAATAATGAATTTGGTGCAAACAATATTCATCAAAGTATGAATGATCAAAATAATCCAAGAAATACCTTAACAGTAGGAATTGGTCATATGGATGGGCATGAGAACATGCGGGGACAATTATGTTAATAACTATAATCACCTCATATCATTTTTAAGTACATTCGGCTAATAACTATAGGTTATGTGCCAGTAGCAGTTTTCTCACGGTTTAACCACATTTTTTATTTTTTTAACATTTATTTAAAAATATATTTAGTTTAAAAAATTAAATATTAATTTAATTTTTACTTTACTATATTATATAAAATATTAACATTAATTTTCATTTTTTTAACTATTTAGTACATATTTTTAAGTAAAATAAAAAAAGTATAAAGTAAGAATAAATAAAATTTAATCTAACTATACAAAGTATTGTATGTTTTATTATTAAAAATATATTTTTCTATATAATTATATGTATATGAAATAATAATATTAATATATATTCGGTTTCAGTTAACTATAATTTTGATATTACAATAACCATTATCGTCCCACGCTTTTTTGATTACGGTTATTTTTGAAAAAAAAATAGTTAAATTTTTATGAATAATCACAGTTGTAATTATCCATAGTTAAAATGTCAATCCCTAGTTGGTCATATGCCCTATGTGCATAATAGTGTGCAAAATAATGCAAAAAACTTCAATCAATATTCAATGTTAAATCCTATACCCAATTTTCAAAAAAAAAAATTCTTTCCACCAATTTTTTCTACTAAACCAACCAAATGATCCCTATAAAAACAAAAATATGGATCGAGGCTTTAATAATGACAATAAATTATAATGTTAAATTTGTGGTAAATCAGGTCATTATGTAGGAAATTACTAGATTAGGATTAAACAAATGCTTGTGCCTACTACAAATCAAGAGCAAGTAGCATTAACATCTCCACTACAATTTCAACAATATCAACCTCAGTTCACAAACCAAATGTATCCTCCCAACAATCAACTACCCATGCAAGGCATAAATTAATACAGTCTAAGATTCATGCCCAACTATTACCAAAATAGTCAACCATTACCAATTATAGCATTTCAATACTCACCGAATGTTCTAATGATATCTCTAACACCACCTTTGCAAGTTCAGCTATATCGGGCTTACCAAACTAAATATCAATCATTTTACTCAATAGCACCCATAATGTTAATGGTACCTGAATAAATAAATATGCAATCTACATCACAATATGTTCCAAATCAAGATATACCCTAACACTCAACAATGTAGGCATCCTCGATATACCAACTATTGCCACTGACCTTACATGGTACACAAATTCAAGTGTATCACATCATGTGACATCTGACTTAGCAAATCTTATAGTTAAAACTAAATTTGAAGAAATTAATAGCTTATGACTAGAAATGGTGATAGATTGAACATTGCTCATATTCGTATGAACTCATTTACCAATACTAAAGGTTGTGAAAGAAAATTTCTCCTAAAAAATATTTTGCATGTCCCTAACATTACTAAATTCTATTTAATGTCTTCCAATTCACTGAAGACAATTCAATTTATCTAGAATTTCATCCTAAGTATTGCTAGGTGAAGGATAATATCTCGGGGCAACTACTTTGATAAGGGAAAGTTGGGAATGGATTATATGCATTTCACATTCCACTAGGTGTACGAAGTGTAGACAACTTACTCAAGCAAGCTCACTTTGCTCGGTGCAATGAAACTACAAATGTAAGTACTATAAGGTTTAATTCTGATTTTCAATTGTGCATTAACATATTAGGATATGTTAGTGTTAAATTTTTAATTTGTCAAATGGGCAAAAATCATCAATTATCCTTTCCAAATAATATGAATAAAAGTGTTATATTATTTGAAGTAATCCACTTTGATGTATGAGGTTCCTCACCTGTAATATCCTCCAATGGCTTTTGGAAGTATGTCAGATACTCATAGATTTGTTTTCTTAAAGAAAAAATTGGTGTTAAACAAGCATTTCTATTGTTTCAAAAGCAAGTAGAGCTACAGTTTGACATGAAAAATAAAGATACTATAGTCAAATGGCGGTGAAAAGTTTGATGCTTTAAATAATATCCTAATTGCACAAGGTATTTGAATATCTATCTTATGTTCATATACTTCCCAACAAAGTGGGCATACAAAAAGGAAGTACATGTAAGTCAATGAAATAGGACTTCCTATGTTGGCACACAACTATATGCCTTTAAGGTGGATAAAACCTTTCATGCTACTAGACACACTATGAAGAACAGACTTCGAATACCAATTCTCAATCAAAATAGTCTATTTGAGTTGGTATTTAGAATAAAACCTGACTATTAAATGCTTGAAAAATTTGGGTTCAATGCTTTTTTTTCTTCGACCTTATAACAGTAACAAGTCTGATTTCAAAACTCAACCTAGCACACTTATGAAAATCACATTCTAAATGATAAGGTCAATGATCAAAACCTTCCAACATAACCTAGTCCTCTACCTAATTGTACCGATCAACAACAAAGTGCTCACCCTACTGCAATAGTTATGAAGTCATGTACCACAACAAAACCAATGAATACCCATAAAATGATCACTCTATCAAAGGCTAGACTAACAAACCCATGTGCATTTATTATAGCTCATCAATTCAAGGTGCCCTAAACAATTAGAGAGAGACTCAAGGATAAATACTGGTATCAAGCAATGAAATGTGAAGCTTTTATGAGAAGTAACACTTGGTGTCTTGTACCTACTCCTCTTAGAAGGAAAATCATTAACAATAAGTGGTTATTTGGAGTGAAGGAATTAGTTGATGGCCAACTTGATAAACTCATGGCATGAATTATTATTAAATGTTTCCTACAAGTCGTTGGTTTTGATTGTGCGGAAACATTTAATCATATAGTGAAGTTTAGAATAATAAGAATTATTCTCGCATTGATCTTATCATTTAAATGGCCATTGAGATCAATCAACGTTAATAATGCATTCCTCGTGGAACAATTGTTGAGGAGATGTATATGCATCATGTTATTGGTTTTGTCGACAAATGACACCTCACACATGTGTGCAAATTGTAGAAATCCTTATATGGATTTAAATAGGCACCAAAAGCTTAGTTTGACAAACTCAATAGCACGAGCAATCTTGGGTTTATATAGTCCAAGGTTGATGACTCACTTTCATTCTTGTGCAAAAATCCTGCAGAATATGCACCCTAGTGTATGTGGATGACATTATAATTACTGGATCTAGCACAACTAAAATTAAAAAAATTCATTAATATGCTCAATAATGTCTTTTCTCTTAAAGACATGAGTGCATTGCATTTCTTTCTTGGAATTAAGGCTAACAACCTTACCAATGATTCTATCCTTCTTAAATAATCCAAATACATAAAGAGTCTCCTTGCCAAAACTCATCTCAATGAAGCCAAACTAGCAAGCTCACCTATGATGTCTTTACTATAGCCATCCAATACAGTTAGTATTACAGTGGATGATGATATGTTATACAGAAGCATAATTGGGACACTACAATATGTCACTATCATTTGATTGATATCAATTTTGTCATAAACAAAGTTAACCAATATATGGCTGACCCTCATTACACTAACTAGACTACAACAAAATGCATCCTCAAATACTTGGCTAGAACTATTGATTTTGTGATTGAGTTCAAACATTCCATCTCTTTAGCTATCAATGGATTTGCTATGCTAATTGAGATGCTTACTTGGACACTAGAAGCTCAACTTCCAATGTATATGTCTTTCTTAAAGCAAATATATTTGTATGACCAATTAGAAAAGAACCAATTGTAACAACATCGAGTGTAGAATCTAAGTATAGAATCTTGGCACAAGCTGCTACTAACGTTGCATGGATTCAATGCATACTTACTAAAATACAAGTCAACACATCAACCATTCTTATCCTATGGTGTGATAATACAAGTGCAATATCATTATCTTACAATATATATTGTCATACACTTATGAACCATACATATAGACTTTGACTAGCATTATGTTCTTGAAAAATGTAATGACGAATTAATTGGTAATTCAATTTGTCCTATCTTTCTATTAAAAAGATGACATATTAATCAAACCAAGCATAATAGTTTGTGTAAACATCTTTCAATTTTTTATTTCATTCATATATTGTGTAGCAAGATTAAAATTCAATATAAGTTAAGAACAATTATTAAAGTAAAGAATATAATTGTGAAGATTAATCACATAATCAACTTTAAGTGCCATCTAACAATTTCTTCATCATTATTTTCTTTCTTTTTCTTCTTTGTTACATCTTTCAACAAGGTTTAGTTTCTTTAGAAAATATACCACAAATTATTTTGAGAATACAACACTTATCCTCAAATCATAAATTTAAAAGCATAATAAAAGGAAACAAATAATAGTCTTTAACTATCATTCATTTAATTTTCTATCGTAATATTATAATTGTAATGTAGACTGTATTATAACTTTTAAACCTATGATTAAACTTTACATGAATTTGTTGATTCATTTTTTTTAAACTCTTTTTTTTTCTTATCTAAAAAAAAAGATTAAAAATAAGAGAAAAGATAGTGGAAAGATAGAGAATGAAAATGAAGAGCAACCATGAGAGGAAGAACAATATATATATATATATATATATATAAGAGTTAAATTCAATTGCATAATAAAAAGTAGGTAAGTTTTGGTATTCTTATGTGTCTATATTTGTAATTTTATATAAAATTTCTATAAAATAACACTTATATGATTTATATATGCGATTTTTATTAGTTTATTAACAATTCTATGTAAAAATGGACCAAAATGTTCAAATTATGATAAAAAATTGTACTAAGTTATACCTTTTAAAAAATGCAGATTAAATATAAAAAAATAAAAATAATGGTTTTATCCTTAAATAAGTGATTTTTCTCCTTTAACCTCTATTTATATTCCTTCTTATTTTTGTCATATAGTTAATTTATACTTAAAATTGAATAGATATTCAAAAATTAAATATTATGATTGTTATAAGTCCTCTAAATATTATAAATGTATAATTTAATCTTCTACCTTTTAAGATATATTATTAAAATGTACATTCTAATTATCTATTTTTTACTATATATACTTAGGATCCCTTGATTATTAAAAAATTTATAATAAACTTCAAATAAACCTTTTCCTCCTAGCGTAAATACTAAATTTTGAAAAATAAAACATACAAAAATTATTATTTTTTAAATGGAATTAAATTTTTATTTTTAAAATACAAAAATTATATATATTTATAAACCCTTAAATTTAAAATAGAAAGCAATATTTTTTTTCAAAAAATTTAAAACACAAAAAAATTAAAATTAAAATTCAATTTTTTATTTCTTAATATCAAATGAATATGTTATTTATTTTTTTGTTACTTTTTAAAGTGTTTTCAAAAATGATTTCTTATTATTTCCAAATTCTTGAATTTTTTTTTTCCTTTTCAAAATTTCAAAATTATTCTTTAAAGAAGCCACTTTTTAGACTTAATTAAAAAAATTGAAAAATTAAAGGGTCATAAATATATAAAATAAAATACATAAGACTAAAATGTATATTTTTAAAGAATCACAATATTTTAACTATATACCTTCAAAGAAAGTATATATTTTAAAGAATAATCCACTTGTAGAGAATTTAACTCTTATTTGAATTCATGTTCATATATAATATTAATGATCTAAAAATATTATCATAAATACATTATGATTTATTAGTATTCTTGTACTTGTAACCGTGCACAATAAGAGTATTTATAAATATATGTTTAAAAGTGTTAGACATAAGTGTGAATTTTTAAAGAAAAGGAGAGAAAAAGTGCCAATATGTTTACTCTTTCAACTTGTCCCATTTTGTTTTTTTACATATCTTTAGACGTGTTAATAAGGCTTTACTTTAGGACTTAGGGTTAGACTCAATGGGTTACTCAATTTTGTGAAGGGGGTGATAAAACAGATAACTATTAGTTTACCATATACGTGTAGGATATCGTCGCCGTCTGTTCAACTAATATTCCCCTCAACATTCATTTTTACTTTCATGAATGTTACTCCCACGTTTTCTTCAACAAACATCACGTTTTCCTCAACTTTTGTTTTATAATGTTCACTTTCATGTTTTTTTCTACAGTACAACTTTAATCTTTATCTATAAATAGCGACAATGATCTCAGTAATCCAAACATAAAGAACCAGCTCTATATCTACATAAATCTCTTATTTTCCCTCTAAACAATTTTTTTTTATTCTTTGTTCCGAGTAACATAATTTTAATTTTATTAGCGGTGTAGCATTTTGATCTTCTACAATGCAGTAGAATTTTGAGACAGTTAGATTCTGACTATTTTATTTTAGGGACGGCAGAGCGATAGATATTTACACAACTTGAACAATGTTGTGAAACATCTTAAAGAGAGTGACCTAATCTATGACTTAACTCAAATTTTTTTTTAATAATTTAGTTCCTTCTTTTATTACTTACGTAGCAACAAAAAGTAGCAAAGATAACGAGGGATTAAAAATAAACTTACGACAATTATTTGTGAGTAATTATAGATATTGTATTACTAATAGATAAATTGCACTCGACATATGCAAGTTGCGGGCAATTAGGAATGGGTGTGGTATGAGTGGGGATGGTTATGCTAATAACCATAATTACTTTGCATCAATTTTGAGTACATTCTTTTAATAAACATTAATTATAAGTTAGTAGCAATTTTCCTACGGTTTAACTACGCTTTTTATTCTTTAACATTTTTTTAAAAACATATTTAGTTTTTAAAAAATAAATATTACAATATTTCTTAATCAACTATATTATTTAAAATATTAGATATTAATTTTTATTTTTTAATTATTCCGAGCAACATATTTTTGGTAGAGGTGTAGCATTCTGGTCTTCTACAATGTAGTAGAATTTTGAGACAGTTAGATTCTGGCTGTTTTATTCTAAGGACGGTAGAGCGATAACTATTTGCACAACTTGAACAATGTTGTGAAATATCTTAAAGAGAGCGACCTAATCTATGACTTAATTTAAAAAATAATTTTAATAATTTCGTTCATTCTTTTATTACTTGTGTAGCAACAAAAAGTAGCCAAGATAACGAGGGATTAAAAATAAACTTACGACAATTATTTGTCAATAATTATAGATATTGTATTACTAATAGATAGATCACGCTCGGCATATGCAAGTCACGGGCAATTAGGAATGGGCGTGGGATGGGCAAAAATGATTATGCTAATAACCATAATTATCCCGCATCAATTTCGAGTACATTCTGTTAATAAACGTAAATTATAAGTTGGTAGCAATTTTTGTACGATTTAAAATATTACATATTAGTTTTTATTTTTTTAACTATTTATCATATATTTATAAATAAAATAAAAATATATAAAAGTAAGAATAAATACAATCTAATCTATTTATTCTAAATATTGTGTGTTTTTCATTAAAAATATATTTTTATACAATTATATGTATATAAAAATAATATTAGTATATATTTAGTTTTGACTAACCCCAATTTAGATATTGCAATAACTATCACATCTCATGTCTTATCTCATCAAATAATAAACATGTAATTAAAATGATGATGATGATAATAATAATATTATTATATTTATTTAGGTATTAGAATTAAAATAATTATAATATTAAAATATAATTTATAAAATTATAGATGAAACAAAATTAAAAAATTATTATTTTTTACAAAAAAAATTGAATATTTTAACGGAGATTTGTCTAAAAGGGGCATATTTTAACCTTAAACTTAAAAATATATATTTTAATCAATTTTATTTAAAAATAAATAAATAAATATATCAACTCTATTTTACAAAACATAATTATTATAAACATAAAAAAATATTAACATTTTATAAATTTATAATTAATTTTAAATACACAAATCTCTTTTATCATATTATATATTAAAGTTTTATTTTAAAAAATAAAAATAAATTATTTTATAATAAAATAAATATAAATTTATATGAAAATGATACGCTAAGTATTTTGATAATTCATAAATAATATAATATATTATTATTATTATTATTAAATATAATTATAATTATATTTAATAAAAAATAATATTCATAAAAATAATTAAATTATTAAAAAAATTGAAAGCCTCTATATTCAACTTTTTAAAAGATATAAATACAAATATATAACATTTTGACGCAAAATTTACGTCAAAATATTATCTAATATAATATTATTATAATTATTTTTATTATTAATATAATAAAATATATCTAATTAATTATATTTAAATATTTAAATAAAATTATTATTAATAAATATTTGTTATCTTAATAAAAATAAAATTATAATAATATTAGAGATACGTGTTATAATGTAATCTATTTTTTAATTTTTTAATCTTAAATAATTTATTTTTAAAAAAATATCAATAATTTTTCATAAAAATGGTTGTAACTATTTAGTAAAGTTTTTAATAATTTATTATTATTATTTTATAATAAAATTTCGATAAGTTATTTGTTATAAAAAATTATATATTTTTTATTATATAAATATAATTTATTTTTATTTATAATAAAAATAAATTATTAGTTATTAAAATTTAATAAATGAGGATATTTTATTTTTGGTTTTTTTTAAGAAAAGAAAAAAATATATACAGTTTGGGTTTTTTAAGAAGATAAAAAAAAAGTGACTAAGATGTGAAGGAGGAGAGAGAAAAAAATATAGTTACCGTTAAATTGTTGAATAAGTTTAAATTTATCTTTTTTTAAACGTAAATTATAAATTGGTAGTATTTTTTGTACGATTTAACTACGTTTTTTATTCTTTAATATTTATTTAAAAACATATTTAGTTTTTAAAAAATAAATATTAAAATATTTCTTAATCAACTATATTATTTAAAATATTACATATTAATTTTTATTTTTTAACTATTTATCATATATTTATAAATAAAATAAAAATATATAAAAGTAAGAATAAATACAATCTAATCTATTTATTCTAAATATCGTGTGTTTTTCATTAAAAATATATTTTTATACAATTATATGTATATAAAAATAATATTAATATATGTTTAGTTTTAACTAACCCCAAATTTAGATATTACAATAACTATCACATCTCATGTCTTCTCTCATCAAATAATAAACATGTAATTAAAATGATGATGATAATAATAATAATTAAATTTGATAAAATAATAATAATATTATATTTATTTGGGTATTAGAATTAAAATAATTATAATATTAAAATTAAATTTATAAAATTATAGATGAAATAAAATAAAATTTTTTATTTTATTTTAAATAAATAAAATGAAAAAAATTGAATATTTTAACATATTTGTAAGATATATGAGATAAATGATAATTTAGCTAGGAGGCTGACGTGTGATAAGTCCTTGATAAAATTTTAATTTTAGTATATAATTTTTAAAATTTTTGAAAATAAAATTATATATTTGATTCATTCTATTTAAATAAAATTGTTATTGTTATATAAATAAATAAAAATAAAATAATTAATATAATTTTTTATATTTTATAAAATATTTTATATTTATATATCATATAAAATATAATTTTCTGGAACTCAATTCATCTATAAAATACATTCAGACACTAAACTAATGTGATGAAAAACTTATAACATTTCTGCTCATTACTGTCTACCAAAACCTAAGAGAGACAAAGACGACGCAATTTCCAAGTTCAAACTACGGGGAAGTCAGTAAGTCAAGTCTTCGTGCTGCCACGACCAAAGTCAAGTCGATTATTGTTTTTATTGACAAAACCTAAGAGACTAATAAAGAGAAAAAAGACCACGCAATTTTCCAACTAAGGGAACTTCGCCAAGGTCAAGTCGACTATTGTTTTTATTGACAAAACTGCTAATTTTTCATAGTCATCTTAATATTTACGAGGGGTATTTATGGTATAAAAAAATTAAACGGACATGATCATTTATATTGTTTAAATCAAATCAAATCGTTTGATTATTAAAAATATTATAATCGAATGTTTTGGTTAACGATTTACAACAGTTTGATCCGATTAATAATATACACTTAATGATATATCTTTGATTAAAATATGTTAAATTTAATCAATGATTTGTTAGAAGTAATATGAGAAATTTAATATATTATTAAAACTGATCCAGTCCGATTGGTTTAAAAATTAATATAACTAGATAAAACCATTTGATTTATAAAAATGTTTAGATAGGTCTTATTTTTCAATTTAATTCGATTTAGTCCGATTTTTAGACATTCTTAATATTTACAATAGTTTAATAATTCTACTAATCTAAATTTACATTATTATCTTTCTATAATTTTAATAAAATAAAATCAACTAATAAATATAATTATATTTATATTAGTACATTAACTAATTTTAATTCATTATTAACCTACCACTATCAAACTCTTGATAATATTACAAATCTATGATTTTTTTTATAAATTTATCACTATCATTATATATTTTGATAATAAATTTATATCATTAATAATAAATTTGTGATATATTTATAATATAAATAGGAGTTTTATAATAAATTTATCACAATTCAAAATAAAGTGATCAATTTATATAACTTAAATTCAATTGTATATTTACTAATTTATTTTGTATAATAATTTTTATGGGGTTTGATTTATCTTTGTGTTTGTTAATTTTTTTAGATTTAATTATATTTGACAGTTTTATTTACTTTGAAAAATTATTTTAATTTAATTACATTAAGTGGGAAAAATCATTCAGAACACGTTTATCCAAATATTGAGCGGATCATGTTCAATTTTTTTAAGTTTTGTCGATTTCTCTTGTATATTAATAAATATAAAAATGTTTTTATAATAAATATATTTTTTATGAATAATTATTACCATAAATAACACTCTTAAAACTTATAATCACGAAATAATATTTTAATATTTACCTCATATATTTTCATTATTAAAATAAATAAATTATTATATCATTTTATTTTAAACGTCATTCAAATTAAACTATGATCATTTAAATCTATTAAATATTTAACGTATTTTATCCTCTTTTAATATTATTAGAGTGTTATTTTTTTATTAATTATTTTAAGAATGTTATTTTTATAATTTTTTATAGTTATTTTAGTAATTTTATTGTATGTTTACTTTACTTTTATTATTTTATCACATTAAGAATAAAAATTCATATAATGTATATTTATTCATTTAATGAATGTTTCTATGCTATCTTTAAAAAAGTGGTTGGTTTTTCGTATACACTAGTATATATTAAAAGTCTTTATAATAATTTTTTTCTTATAAATAGTTATTTTAATCGTTTAATCATATATTAACTTTATATTTATATATTATATATTTTTTTAATCACAGTTATAAAATTTATTTATAATTAAATTAAATAAATTATATTCAGATTAAATACTTAAATTATAATAAAAATTATTTGAATTTTTAATTTATATAGCATTTGAATTATATCGATAAGAGCGTATATTTATTAAATTAATAAATTATTTATTTTAAAAATATACTTTCAAAGTTTATAAATTTTATATTGATAGGATTAGATACTTAGATTTAATAAAAATATTAAATAAAATTATATAAATTTGTTAATGTAATATTAAATTAATGATATTTTTAATTTATATGGTGTTTAAATTATATTACTATTAACATAATATATTTATTATTTATTAAATTAATTAATTAATTATTTTTTACGTTATAATAATAATAATAAATTAAATATTTATATCTAAATATTTTTTTAATAAAATTTTTTGAGCCAGTAACAATTTTCTTTCTCATTTTTTAATAGCAACAATTATTATATGATAATTAACAGTATTATATACTCGTGCATACAAAAATAATAGCTCCGAAAAGAGTATCGAAAAATAACCCAAAAACAAATATCATTTAAAAAAAAAATCGGATACATCAGTAAGATCATTTTGATACCTTTTAATATTATTGAATTACTTTGGATATTATTGTTTGTAATTTTCAACTATATAAAGGGTTTAAATGGGTGAAACACGATCAGATGAAAAGAAAAGTTTCTGAAACTGAAAGAAAAGAAAGAAGAGATAGATGGCTGGTGAAAGGCTTGGAGTGAGGATAGGGATGAAAGAAGGCATTATCAAGAAAGCTTGCTCTGTAGCTATGAAGGCTCATGAGTCTCCTGATAAGTTGTTTTTCGAAGAAACTATTGGATCAGAAATTATATTCGGTTTTCCAGGATCATGGTCTGTAAGAGATTGGTTTTATCAAAAGCCTTTCGGAACAACAAAGATGAGAGTTTCAGTTTTTCCTTCGATAAAAAGTATTGGTGTCGATGAAGTTGCTATTGTAAATGAAGCTTTTATGCAGAGATTTGAATCAATACTTCAGAATTCTCCTTTGAAAAGTAAGGTATGGAATTTACAATGTTGACTTTACTTCACTTTATATCCTAACATCCAACCCCCCCTCCCCCCCCCTCTTTGCAAATTAGAACTACCCATTTGATCAATTATGATATCGATCTCCTTAATAGTTTCTCTGCTCTTCTCTGGAGATTTGTTTGTTTGTCTGTTTTGTCATTTTCATTTGATTGCAATCAATAATTGAATTTCTCTTTGTACTAAAAAAAAAAATTCAGAGCTATCCACTTGCCTAAATTGAGGTGCAATCAGCTGGGAAACCCTAAAATTATTCATTAGATAAGATTGGCTTGCATCGTCACATTTTTGATAAGGCCACTACTATTTATCAGAAACACAATTGATTTTACGCAATCTTATTTGATATATTTTTGAAGGTCAAACTTTATTATCCAATCAAATTCCTTCACATCATTTGAGATATACGATAAGTTTGTGTTACTTTTGATATGGGTTTTTCGTTTCCAGGTACAAAAAGCTTTGAAAGACAAAAGGCAGATAATATTTACAGGGCATTCAATAGGTGGTTCAATTGCTGTACTTGCTACAGTTTGGTACTTAGAAAGATTTGTGAAGCAAGAAAAAGGAATGTCACCACGTTGTTTAACTTTCGGATGTCCTCTTATTGGTAATCACATACTTTCTCATGCTCTTAAAAGAGAGAATTGGTCTAGCTTCTTCATACATTTTGTCATGAAATATGATATTGTGCCTCGGATTTTGCTTGCTCCCCTTTCATCTATCGAATCAGAATTTCGATCAATATTAGATTTCCTCGAATCAAAAGCTGTTGGACAAGAGTATAACTTTAATGTAATGAACAATAATGGGACTTTGATGTTTTATAAAGCTGTTATGAGGAATGCATCAACCATTACAAGCCATATTGCTTGTAATCTTATGGGGAGTACAAATCTGTTGCTACAAACTGTAACAAGTTTCATTGAGCTAAGCCCTTATAGACCTTTTGGGACTTATGTTATTTGCATAGGCAATGGGAAGTTGATTACCTTAAACAACCCAGATGCTGTTTTGCAACTCTTATTTTATTCTTGTCAGTTGGCTAGTGAGAGTGAAGGTCAAGAGAAAGCCTTTAGAAGCTTAAGTGATCATTTTGCCTATAGAAATGAATTGCAGGATTGTTTAGAAATGCAAGATGTGGTTTGTTTAGATCAAGAAGGTGAGCTTGGAGATGAAAGAGATAAACAGATCGACGAAGCAATGAAGGAGATTGGTGTGGTATGTTCTTTATACTATTTCATTTTCATTTATGATGAATAAATATGATGCAAGGCCCCAAAGGTCCTTTTTTTAAAATATGAGTACTTTGGTATGCTATTTTTGGGTTAGGTACTAGTCTTGTTATTACGAAAAATGAGTACTTTTAGTCTCGTCAGAAGGGACCAATTTTTACACTTTGTGTCTAACTTTCATAAATAATAGGACTAGAAGTGCTTAATCTAAAAACAACGGGACTAAAAGTGATAATTTGTACATAATAACGGGATTATTATAACGTTTTTCCAATTACTTTCCTGTGTCCTCTGCTGCCCATAAATGTTATAATTTTATAATTTTGGGTTGCTAAAATATATTTACAAGTTAAATAAAAAAAATTATGAAACAATTGAATGTTGTATAAAATGTAGAGTTCAAGAGGCAAATTGTGCTTTCTAGCTGCCTTAGAAGCAGAAAAACAGAAGATCAGAAACCAAGATAAAATCGAAAAGAAGAAGCCCAAAATTGAAGAGTGTTTGAATGAACTAGAAAAGTACCGAGCCATGTGCGAGGTTCAAAAAGTAGGGTATTATGATGCTTTCAAGTTTCAAAAGAACCAACAAGACTTCTTAGCTAATTTAAAGAGGCAAGAGTTAACAGGGATATGGGATGAGATTGTTGAAATGTTGAAAAAGTACGAACTTCCAGATCAGTTTGAGGGTCGGAAGGAGTGGATAGACCTTGGTACGAGATACCGCCGCCTTGTTGAGCCTCTTGATGTTGCTAACTACTATAGACATATAATGAATGAAAGCACCGGAGCTTACATGGAGAAAGGAAGACCTAGACGATACAGATTTACACAAAAATGGCGTGAGTATGGAGAGAGGATGTCGGCAGGTTTCAGCGGAGAATCCTGTTTTTGGGCAGAGGTGGAGGAACTTTCAACACAACCTTGCAATGAGTTCATAGCAAGATCAGAGCAGCTTCAAGCCCAAGTAGATCTTTGGTACAGTCGGAATGAGTTAGGCAAAGATGTTTTCTTGGAGGATTCCACCTTTGTCAAGTGGTGGAAATCACTTCCACCCCAGCACAGTTCAAGCAAAATTAAGGCAATCATAAATGTTTGAAGTAGAAAGTATATTATTGTTCCCCTACAATGTTATACTACTATATGGAAAATGTAAAGCATTTAGTATCGTATGCAAATAAATAAAAACTTTGTTTTATTGATCAAATAACATTTGAATATTTTTGTGATTTAAACTTGTGACCTACTTCAATTTTTTTAGGATGATAATTGATTCAAAATTTTCCAATTTTTTGTTGGACAAAATCCATGAAACAAGTTACAAATACAATAGTTTCAAAAATAATAAGTTGACAATTTCACAAATTTATCATATCATTTCAAGGCAACCATGATCAAGTTTTTGTGAACCAAAAAAAAAGCCCTAAAAATACTACTTTAAAATATTTTTGTTGATTTCTTGGGAGCAAACGACAGTAAGTTATGCTTCGCATAATTGCATGTGTCAGTAGTAGTAATAAAATGTCATCAATAAATGACCAGGATATGAACTCTCAATACACCTAGAATTTTGCTTTGTGGTGATGCGAACTCTTGGTAGTTTCTTTAGTTTCTCTCAATAAAATTTCACATATATCTCGGTAATCTCACAGTAGAAATAAACGCCGGGATAGGGAATTGGAAATACAGCATCTGTACTTTTTTTTTACTGCAGAAGGTTTTGACATATTTCAAAATCAAGTAACAATTAGCCGATCTGGACTTGCAAATTATTACACATTCTTCACTGGTAGGAAATACTTTCATTTGGGTTCATGAATTTTTTAGGGCTGATAAAGCGTCCTTCGTTGTAGCCGAGATAACAGCATCAGAAGCATTTGGCAAATAATAGTATTTTCCTGCAGAACAAGCTTGTTATCGGATTTAAACAAGGTTTTCATGGTTAAAAGAACATGGTATGATCTAAATTAGACAAACCTTGAGCAACTCTTGCAATCTCCTTGGCAAAACCCGTTGAAACAAACTTATTTTCTGTGTCAATGACTAGAAGAGACATCCCTGATTTATATATTTTACCAGCCACTTCAAGAATCTCATCCTTATTCAGAAGGAACGAAAAGAGAAAACGCAGAGTCAATGTGACAGATAAGTAATAGTGTCAGCAATTACGAAGCATTTTTATTCACGGTTGCATGATTTGCATATGATGTTAGGGAAGTCTATGGCTCATATTAGAAGCTTGCTTGTTATGAAGTTACAATGATACAATGATTCTTAAGCATCCGGTAGTCCCCTTCAGCAGTAATGAATTGCTTTTATGGAAACGACCTAATATAGGTACGAGCTTGCCACAAATTTGAAATATAGTACTATATACGTATATGTCACAATGTATCCAGATAAATGAGTTACATCTAGGCAGTTACTCGAATGACATTGTAAATTTGTGGCAAACTTATGTCTATACTGCAAGTTTAGCCTTGTTTTTACAAGTTTTGATGACCTTCAGACTAAAATTGACTAACTGTCCACATTATTATTATTCCATAAAATTGATTAACTGTCTCTTAAGCCATGCAAGTTATTAGCATGTTCAGAACTGCCAACAGTATCATTCTATTTGAGTAATCAAAGTGCTAAACTTTACCTTCAACTCTTGTGAAGAAGGTCTGGGCGTGTCAGTAGAAGCTGCTTCAGGGTCATTCGATCTTTTCAATGATATATTTGCTCTACCATCAGTAATAGCAACAATCATTATGCGCCCAACATCACCACTCTTCTCTGCATTTAAGCCAACCCTGACAGCCTAGGGCAATTCAAAGTGAAAAGGAAGTCAGTCATGTAAGCCAATAGCTGCAACCATACTTTTCCTAAAACATCATGGGGTTCAAATACGTATAGAATCTACATACCGTAGTGAGGCCATGGGCAAGAGGAGAACCGCCACCACACGGAAGCCTTTCGAGACGTTTTCTTGCCATGGAAATTGATCTAGAGGGAGGAAGAAGAACTTCAGCAGCATCACCACGGAAAGGTATAATAGAAACCTATTTGAGAGAAAGGTTTAATACCGCCTTTACTTGTATTGAGAGAAAACACAAAGTCCTAATTATTAGATAATGCATTTTGGCATATAATATCAACAATCATAAGTTAAAATTTTCCATAATCAAATAATTAGTCTGGACAAGAAATTCATTGTTTGTTATTGTATTATTGCTGTTGTATTGAATGTTTTTAATCAAAACACATTAACTTCAAAAATATATGAAAGATCCTTTCGAAATTTCAAGATATTATAGCAAGTCTGATGTGGGTAAAATTTTCTGTGGTTCAATTGCCTTCGTGTGTAACATGCATGCGACTTATTAAGGAGATTTTAATTACTTGGATTAGAATTTTAGAACCAAACTATTTTTTAAACTACAGCTATTTCCTCATTTCTGTTTTTTTTTTCTCTTGAAAGCCGATATCATCCAATTAAGTAAAAAAAAATCCTTTCAATTGATACTCTCTAAATATTTTTTTTGTGACATTATCCTAGCATAATGCAGATAATCAAAGGGATACAGCTAGTCGAAAGTACAGATTTCATACGTTCTACACAGGAATGCTATTTTGACGATTTTTTCAACAAGTATAAGAAGAATCTTAAATTTTCAAAACAAAGCCATACAAGAAGACTCCTTAATCATAGCAAGTAGAAACAAACTCCGCTCTTAAGGCAGCAAACAATGGTTTTTGTTTGGACATATGGGTCGACCCGGAACCATATCCATCTAATAGTCTGAATCGTTAGGCGAGGTCGTCTCAGGAGAAACTATGTGTGTCTGCGCTACAACGACATCGGTAACATGGACCTGCCTACGTGTGGGAGCCCTGGTGTTGAAAGACCGATCTTCAAGCCGAGCTATAATGTGATCGACCTCAAGCTTTATATATATTTTGTTTTACTCTTATACTCCTCTGACACGCTCTGACTTGTACTTCTTATATAAGCAACATGTGTGTATGCAATGTTCTATATATACATAGACTCCCTAAGATATCCACACATTTTAATAAACTCTTTGACTTCTATCGACAAATCGGATCAATCCCAACAGTTTAAGTATTAAACCTAAGCAACGTTGAAGTTTAACTTTGGGTTTTTGTCTATAATGAGCATATCACATATAATAGTTTAGAAAATGGTTGAATTGTGTTTTAGTTTAAAAATGGACAAAATTTAACCTTAAACTTGAAAGTCTATTTTTTAGTCAATTTTATTTAAAAATAAATAAAAAAAGTCTTATTTTACAAAACATAATTATTATAAATATAAAAAAATTAATATCTTATACATTTATAATTAATTTTAAATATAATATAATACATTATTATTATTAATAATAAATATAATTATAATTATATTTAATAAATAATTATAATATTAATTATAATTATGATATAAAAAATAATATTCATAAAAATAATTAAATTATCAAAAAAAATTATGAAGCCTCTATATCCAATTTTATACAAGATACAATACAAACATAGAACATTATATCACAAATTTTAAGTAAAAATATTATCTAATATAATATTATTATTATTATTATTATTAATATAATAAAATATATAAATTATATCTAATTAATTATATTTTAATACTTAAAAATTATTATTAATAAATATTTGTTATCTTAGTAATAATTAAAATTATAATAATATTAGAGATATGTGTTACAATGTAATTTATTTTTATTTTTTTTAATCTTAAATAATTTACTTTTTGAAAATGTCAATAGTTTTTCATAAAAATTATTGTTACTATTTAGTAAAGTTTTTAATAATTTAAAATTTTATAATTTATTATTATTATTTTAAATTATTTTATAATAAAATTTTGATAAGTTATTTGTTATAAATTATATATTTTTTATTATATAAATCTAAATTATTTTTATTATTTTTTATTTATAATAAAAATAAATTATTATTTATTAAAAATTGGTGAATATGGGTATTTTATTTTTGTTTTTCTTTTAAAAAATAAGAAGAAAGAGAGAGAGAAAATGAAGCTGGGAATTAAGGAAAGAGAGAGAAGAAGAGAGTGGAATGGTGAGTTGGAAAAAAAGAAAAGAAAAAGAGAGAAGAAGAAAGTGGAATAGTGAGTTGAAAAAAAAAATTTGACCGCAAATTGTTGAATGAGTTTTAATATGCCAATTTTTAAGCTAAAATTAACTTTAGCCCTTTTTTAAACTATGGTAAGAGATATGCGACAAAACCTCTTTAACTTTTGAGTTACTTTACAAATATTATATTAATATAATATATGATCCATTTTATACAAAGGTGATCGGACTTTCTTCCCTCTATACAGATGTGCTTGGACTTTTATGCCATTTACACAAATCATTTTTGTGATTAAGTTTTATCATGCCAGTTAATTAATTAACTGGAATCTTAGAATTTAATCACAAAAAAAGAATTATGTGTAAACGAAATAAGTGTTTGGGTACCTTTGTGTAAAAAAAAAATGTTCAAGCACCTTTATGTGAAATAGACCAAAATTTTGATACCTCAGAAAGTACATATAAAAAAAAAAATTAAGTTACCTGATCTCTGCTTGTATAACTTTCGGCTAATAACTTGAGTGCTGCACCTTTTGCATTCTGCATTCGGTTCAATGCCATGCTTCCACTTGCATCCACAACAAATATAACCTGTAAGGAAATCATGAAATATTCTCAGTTAGGAACATTTCTAGCCATTCAACAAATTCATGAAAAAGATCTCTATTTAGGACTGAAGTCCATGAGAAGTGATTCATTTTCGTGGTGGCCAAGGAAATTCTGAGATGGTAGGTCAACATGGAAACCAATGCCAAGACTAAGATTTTATCTTTCTTTTAGATTAACATCTCAAAACTAATTTTGAAACACCAGTCTCACATGGAGCAAACATCGATCTACACAAAAATTAGAATGGAATTGCAATGTGTATATTTTTAAAAGGACTGCATTCAAGAAATAATATCACGGCTTTGATACCAATGCTCCAGCTTTCCGTGCCATTCTCTTCGCTCTCATGTCAGTTTTCTCTACAAAAACTTTCCTAATTTTTTGAGTGTCCTTTTCCCTACGCAGTTTTTGGTATGGTGCAGCTGCTCTAAGAGTCGCATCAACAGCCAATCTTTTTACAGGGCCCTGGAAAATTCAAAACTTGATCAGAAACAATTAATTCAGCAAAGCAACTTACCCGAGGAAACATAAGGTCGACTTCCAAAGACACTAGAAGTGATTACAAACCTACTCTTGGAGGAGTCAAAACTTACCCACCTTCTCAAAAATTTTAGTGAAGCAAACAAAAAAGACAAGATTTGTTCTTAAGATTCTAATTTCCAAGCTAAAACTGTATGGTCATCCAAATCTCATCAAGTACCAAGAGAAAAGGGAAAAGGCAAAGAAGATTAAATATCTAAACAGACACGCATAAATATATCTCGAGAACAAGGAATTAATTAATAGCATGGATAGGGGTTTTTTGGTGTGAGAATGTGAAGTAGGATGAAGGTCTAACCTTTGGAATCATTGGCTTAATATATCGGCCCCTATCCTCTGAAAATATTACATTCTTTGCTCTACCTGCCTTTCCTCGACGTCTTTGTGCTTGTTGTGCAAAAAAGAGAAGTTTCTCATCAACCAAACCCCCTTCTGCATCAAATATAAATTCTTCAGGTAATTGATCCTGCTGTTGTTCATTCTCTTCATCAGTCTCATCCTGTATACATAAAGAAGTTTCAAATTGTATGTAAATCTATGTCTCCCTTTGAAAGCTTTAATTTAAGGATAATAAATCAAAATTAAGAAACCAAACTAAAAGGAAATTGGCAAATATCCATAAATGAATACAATACACATAGGCTTAAAAAAGGAGGGAAGGGGGGGGAAGAAGGCCTCTCTGCAATGTTGTATGAATGTTCAAATCCAGATAAATGTTAACTGACCTCTTTATCTTCTTCCTCTTCTTTATTTTGCTCTTCGTTAGATTCTTGATTATTTGGAGGAGGTGGCGGAGGTGGAGGCTGCTGATTTTGATCTGGTGGGTTTTCATTTACTACAGAACGAGGAAGAATAACAAGTTCTACCTGTAAATGAAAAAAAAAATAGTGCCATAAGCAAGAGGCCGGATAGTTTGGCATAATCTTAATAAAAAATACTATAATATTTTTTAATTTTTAATTAATTATTTTTAATTTACCTAATTCTTTTGAAAGGATTCAGTTAATAAAAAATTAAGATGTATAAAATAAAAATAGAATTTTTCAACCCTAATTTATTTTGAATCTTTTTCTAATACTTCAAATCAAAGGGTTAAAATTGCTCAAATGAAAAGTTACTAGTGAAAACTAAATAGGTATTTTGATAATTTTTTAAAATATAAAATAATTAAATAAAATTGTATAAAATACAAAATATGAAAATATCAATAAGAATTATTCTTACACATATTTCAATAATTTATTTCTATGCCATAAGCAAGAGGCTGGATAGTTTGACAGTCTTAATAAAAAGTACTATAATATTTTATAATTTTTAATTAATTATTTCTGATTTACCTAATTCTTTTGAAAGGATTCAGTTAATAAAAAATTAAGATGTATAAAATAAAAATAGAATTTTCAACCCTAATTTATTTTGAATCTTTCTCAAATACTTCAAATCAAAGGGTTAGAATTACTCAAATGAAAAGTTACTGGTGAAAACTAAATAAGTATTTTGATAATTTTTTAAAATATAAAATAATTAAATAAAATTGTATAAAATAAAAAATATGAAAATGTCAATAAGAATTATTCTTACACACATTACAATAATATAGAGCAAAAAGAAATCATTACACTAAAAAGTGTGTTTAATTGATATAAGAATCATAAAGAACCATAATTTAACTCATATACTTTCAAAAGGTATTCAAAAGTTTTTTTCGACAGAATCAGTAACCAATTTGTCTTTGAATTGATTGGTTGTCTTCTATTATAATAAAAGATATTCTTATTCCTAAAATATCCAAACTTTACTATAATATTCAATACATTACTAGAAAATTCAAAAAAGAAAATTTTCAAAAAACTTTGATAAAATCATCTATCTTATATCTTGTATCTGATTAATGATTAGTTTTATTCCACTTTTGGAATGAATTTTAATTGGGTGTGTGCTACTTTTTTTTCTTCTTTTCAAACTTGATCAATTTAGAATCAATCTCAATAACTCAATAGTTCATAGAAAAGTGATTCAAGTCTTTAAAAAAATTTATTAATATTAATAAGGATAGGGGGTTAGATTATAAAACATTTCGATATATTTTATTCCATGTATAAATATAGGACAGGGGAAGAAATATAATAGACAAAGCAAATACCTTATTTTGTATATATTTTAGAAACTTCAATCAATTCGATTTCTATGACACAATAGAATCTATAGGTATAGATTAGAATAAAGATATAAGAGTATCAATTCTTATTTCTTCAATACAATCATTGTTAGTAACACAAAAAAGTGCATGCAAGTGCGAATGACACGTCTCCACAAGATGAAAAGAGAGTACATAGCCAAATGGAATGACACATTAAATATATTAAAGAGCGCTATTATGGTTAATAACACAAACAAAGTGCATGCATGTGTGAATGACACGTCTCCATAAGGTGAAAAGAGAGTACATAGCCAAATGGAATGACACATTAAATATATTCAAGAGCACTTAACAGATTTTTTCAGGTCATCAACATTGACTTTTTCCCTGCCATCAAGAGCTGTTATGCATTTTGCAACACGAGCGGCATACAGCTCAGCTCTGTGTCCCTATTATCACCATAGAAATCTCATGTTAAATACAACTAATATAGGAACGTAGGAACATAAAACATGCATGACTACAAACAGAAAGAAAAACGTCAAACTGCAAAAAAAAATGATGGGATCTGTCATATAAATTATAGATATGAGCTAAATGTCAAGAATTTGATCTATTTAGAACTGGTAATATGCATATTAGTCCACAGAGATGTGTGTAAGGCGCATCCATTTCTAGCTATACTTGTGGGTTTTTGTACTATTACTTTTTTTCTCATTTACATTATGATTACCATCTTTTCATGGTCTTCTTTTTTTCCCCCATAGTTGCAGCGTTTCTTTGAAAAGACAGATGTGCCACCAAAACTAATGTCAATCAACAATCTTTACTAGATTGTGTCAATGTAGGGCAACGGTCTAAGTCTCGAGCATGTATGAAAGCAGAGTTCGCCACTTAGAGGAAACAATCAACAATACTTTATGACTACTGAGAAATGAGAATTCAGCAGTCAGAGAGCGATAGACAATAATAATGTTAAATGTAATGGCCCTATCTCCCTTTATCCCACTACCAGAGTACCACAATTTCAACCCTTCACCTTCAGTTACAGATGCATATAAAAAGATCAACTTTACTGATGGTTATACATGAATGCAGCTCCTTTTGCAAAAGAGTTACGTAAATGGTGAGACCTAATGGATTTCCCTAGAGTGTAGATATATTAAGATAATATGAGTTCCAATACATTTATAAACATGTATATTAAGTTTTCTCACACAAAACCGATTTACAGAAACAAGTTTTTTAGTGTGTAAAGGAAGCATGATCCATAGGTCCCGACGTTTGTCTTAACCAAGAGGAAAATATAATGGAAAACTGTTTTAATTTGTTATGAGAGTTTTATAGTAAAAACCTGGCAGCCACCTCGAATGGCTTCCATAACCAGGTACTTCAATTGCTCTCTGCTGATTGTAACATCTTTGAGATACTCCCTCGCCAAAATGATCTGCAGGAAGGAAATTTGTGTAATATTAAATTCTTTATTTGACAAACTTTGGTCTGCAGCATTAGAACATTCACAAGAACTACAATAAATTCTTTATTTGACAAACTTATATGATGCTTGTTTGATGACCATTATTAAGTACATATACTTTGGGTCTTCTGTTCCTTTTCCCCGCAGAGCACTATGCTGCTGAGGAAATCCAGGCGAAAGTACTTCTTTGTAAAAGCATTGAACTAGTAAGAAAATCTGAGCTTTTTATATAATATTTACCTGAGTCTTTGCATATTCCGTTTCCTCCTCGACCATCCTGAAAACTGCATTACTTTGCTCCTGAAATTGTGTGGCAATTCCAACAGCTGCAACACGATCGTCAAAATTCATTGGAAGATCTGCACTGCAAAAGTAATGTGTCAGTAATTGAACAGATATAGAATGACATAGAATCAATTTTATTGGTTTTTTGGATGGAAAGAACGAGAAGTTATCTGAGAGAGAGAGAGAAAAAAAGTCATCTATGTAGTCTCCACGGACATCTGATCTAGAGAGTTTGAGAACTATTCTCAATTTCAATTTGGAACTATTGGGCTTTGCATCAGTTAGAGGTTGTCTTCGGCATTATCTTTTACAGCAGTCAAGAGCTTTGTTGTATTGTTGTGGACGGCTTCTCTACTTCTTGTACCTTTTATAGGTTTTATTTGAAATAATTTGTCTACTAAAAAAATAGTCAACTTGTTCTATTGGTAGCTACAAGGCTTTTACCTCAAATTGATTGCAATACGATCCAGTAAGTGTTCCCTTACAGCACCCTCCTCTGGATTATAAGTAGCAATCAAGAGCGGCTTGCATGGATGCCTAAAGCTAATTCCCTCTCTTTCCACGATGTTGACTCCTTCAGTTAATACATTAAGCAGCAAATTACTAATACCCTCGTCCAAAAGATTGATTTCATCAACATATAAGACACCTCTATGAGCCTCAGCAAGTAGGCCTGGCTGGAATACTGTTGTTCCTGTTTTCACGGACTCCTCAACATCAACAGATCCAATAAGTCTGTCCTCTGTTACACCTAATGGAATCTACAATGCAGACAAATTAGTGTCAGAAAACAAAGAAAATAACTTAGATGGAAGAGTGCAATCATGATGAGTTACCTGAACAAAAGGAGACCTGACAATCTGAGTCTTAACGTTGCCAATTGAATCATACTCTAGACGTTCAGCTAGATCATCTTCCCACCTTTGGAAATTAGAAACAAAACATTGTTATCATGGATGAAGTGATGTACAACTGCAAACAATTTCTAACTGAAATATGATCTATTTTTTCTTGTTCCTTTCATTTTTCGAGTGAGCCCATTCAAATAAATGTATAATCTTGTCTTCTTGCTGTCCTACATATGAGAACAAACTTCAAACATTTTACATATGGCCAGGAATTGTTAAGCATTAAAAATTTCAAGAAGATCTTCCTGACCATAAAAATAAAAGTGTAATTACCATGAACAAAACAAAAAAGTTTTAGAATCCAAGATTTTGCAATCACTTAAGGTACTTTAGATGAATAGTTCTCTCTCTGCACCTCTCCCTTTCTCCACTACGGACTCTTTATTTTTAGCATTATAAATTTTTTACTGAATTTCAACACCAACAAACTGAAATTTTTGATATTCCAACTGATAATATTTACCAAGATATTGCAAAGAAAAGTTTTTGAAGCTACATGTCCTTTATAGCTTTACAAACATGCAAGTCGTGCAAGTGAAACAAGGTGTAGCTGACAATGGTTTTCCAGTCCCAAGATTAACGCATGTATAAATGTACATCAAGACAAGCATGAATCTTGAGCTCAAAGCACTTCCATCAGTACAACTTCACTTCGTAGAGTTACTTGAACTGGTCATATGACACATAAGATGCTTATTTAGTGCAGGGTACACATAAATTTGACATCATTTCACCAAGAAGTTGAGACATGTGAGACTTCTAACAGATACAGATACTACATTACATAAACTTCTTACTCTTAAATTGTTTCTAAGCAATGATTATACTTACTCTTCAGGGCAGGCTGGATCTGCATTTGCCATTGAACCAACAACTACTTCAATGGGTGGCAAAATTGCGTGTAGTCCTCGTGCCATTATTGTCTTGGCTGTTCCTCGCCTTCCAGATATACCAATCCCTCCAATTTCCCTGTCAATAGCTCCAAGCAAAAGGGCAGTCTTTACAGCATCCTGTAAAAGAATTCCATAAAATACAAATTGATTAAGTAATGCTTAACAAATAAATCAAGAGCCAACCATCCTCTATCGTGGTAAGGGTCTGGCATTTACCAGGAGTTATCTAGTTGGATTCTCCACAATATAAATCAAGAGAACATGCATTTTTTAATGGCACAATAAATATAAAATCCATCAAATTTAGCTTAAATGCAGGAAAAATCTAGCCTCCACCCAACGAAATTAACTAGAACCGGAAGAAAACATTCATAAACTTCCAAAAAAAGTCCTACATGTGAAGAACCGGTTACTCTAATAATTATCATATAAATAATAACCAACATTTGAAATGTAGCCTCAGAGAACATAAAGAAGACAAAAGCCAAAAAACCCACTTAAATTTTCATCAAGAAAATGGAGAATTAAGAAGCAAAAGCACAATATGTATATAAAGAGAAAGAGAAAAGGATAGTACTTGACCAACGACAGCAGCGAGAGGGAAAAACTGTCTTCCATAAGAAGTAGCGTTGGAATTAACCTCTGGAGTGAGTACTGCTCCGTTGGGAGAGTCAATAGCAGCATTTACAGAAGCTTGAATGCGAAGGCAATGACTGTGAAGACGCTTTGAGTTGTGAATCGAAGTGAAAGAGGGAGATAAGAGCAAAGGGTGTCCTAATTTGAAGGAAGAAAGTGGAAAAGGTTGGTAGGTAGAGGAAAGTGGACATGTTGGAGATGTATGTAATATCGTCATTGAAGCTTTAGAGACTCTGGGGAAGAGAGAGAGCAAGGAACTCTATTTCTCTTCTTATCTGTTACATGACGAGATGATAAATGATAATACGCAAATCTCTTGGATTTTGGCTGATAACGGACAAAACTTTACCACGCTCTTCGTATTGCTTCATTAAATTTCTACATTAAAAAAAACAATTATAATAATTATTCCTATTTTCTTTCTTTCTTTTTTTAATAAGAAATTTTTCTCATCTTCGTAATTGAGTGCTGATTGATTGTTCACTAATTCACAACTAATTACTTTTTTTTAATAAACTAACTACTTTAATTATTATCACAACATATTATATAATTTATTTATTATATATTTTATAATTAATTATATTTAAATATCATTTTAATTATATAAAATTATTATTAATACATCATTATTATATTAATAATTAAATAAATTATATCCGTATTACTATTCATTGTTTCATTTTTAATCAAGATTAGTAGTTCAAAGAATAAAAAAAAAAAAATACACGGAGTGTAGCAGTATAATGCTCATTCCGAGCATTAATTTGAACATTTTTATCTGTGTTATTATGGTAATGTATAATTATTATTTTTTTAAATATGAAATCAATAATTTAAAAAATGAAACAACTTATTCAAGTATACAATGTAAGGAAAAATAATTAAAAGCTTTAAGAGAGAGAGAGAGAGAGAGAGAGAAATGAAACGAAAGCCGGCCACTATCGGTCTATTCTAGGGTTTTAAAGTTTTAACCCAGTGAAGCTCCAAAATCCCATCTTTCCTTCTATATCCACCATAGTCAACTAGCTAGGATAATGATTCTCGAAATTAACCCCTCCCTGTTTCAATCTTGAGCCTTCCCGGTCCATATACAGATTCAAAGCCATTACAGAAAGGTTTAAGCTTTTTTGAGCTGAATTGCCATTGGTGAGTACTCATATCCTTTTACGTATTCAAAGTACAATATTTATCATCTCTAGCATTGTAACCTTGCTTCTTCAGTTTTCATTTGGATTTGACTGTAGTTGTTGTACATAAATTAAATCTGTTTGGTTGAAAAGGGGAGAGAATTATGGGGAAATCCGGTGTTAGAAAGAAGAAGGGTGGTAAAAACCATGCTTCAACTGATAACAATTTTACTTCAAGTGTTACTGGTGGTATTGATTTGAATGCTTCTATCCTTTTGAAAAGAGCCCATGAGCTTAAAGAAGAAGGAAATAGAAGGTTTCAGGACAAGGACTATGTAGGTGCTCTTGAACACTATGATAATGCTCTTAGGCTTACCCCAAAAACACATCCTGATAGGGCTGTGTTTCACAGTAATAGAGCTGCTTGCTTGATGCAAATGAAACCTATAGATTATGAATCGGTGATTGCTGAATGCACCATGGCAATACAGGTTCAGCCACAGTATGTCAGGGTTCTTCTTAGAAGGGCTCGGGCATTTGAGGCTATAGGAAAGTATGAAATGGCAATGCAGGATGTGCAGGTATTATTGGCATCTGAGCCGAATCACAAGGATGCATTGGAGATTTCTCAGCGACTACAGACTGCACTTGGGCTTCGTCAGGAGGCCCTGCAAGATCTCCAGAGTCGTCCTTCCCCTGCTGCACTTGGGGCTTCTGCTGTTCGTGGTGCTCCTATTGCTGGGTCGGGACCATGTTTACCTGCTCGAACAGTACAGAAAAAGGGAGCTTCTTTGGCAGGGACTTCAGCTGTATTGCCAAACAATAAAGCAGAGAAGTCTCAAACAAGTTTACCTTCAGAAAATGGCCCTAAAAACAAATCTCAAATGCCAATGCTAGTATTGAAACCTTCAAGTAGTTCAACAAAAACTCCTAATTCAAGTAACCGAAAGGATCTGTTATCTTCTTCATCAGTGTCATTGCCTGCTCATGGGAAGCATATGGATGCCATAGTTCAGTGGAGGCCATTAAAACTTGTCTATGACCATGACATTAGGTTAGCTCAAATGCCTATCAATTGCAAGTTTGGAGCCTTAAGGGAGATTGTGGCCAAACGCTTTCCATCATCAAAGTCCGTTTTGATCAAGTACAAGGATAATGATGGTGATTTAGTGACAATAACATCTACGAGTGAGCTTAGATTGGCAGAGTCTTTTGTAGATAGTCTTATACCAAAAGATCCCAAGTCAGACAAAACAGACTCAATTGGGATGTTGAGATTGCATGTTGTGACAGTGAGTCCTGAACAAGAGCCACCACTACTGGAAGAAGAAGAAGAGAAACCCATCGAAAATGAGGGTATTAAGGGAGGTGAAAGTGGGTCCCAATCATCACATGGTGACTCTGATATGATAGAGAAAGAAGGTCAAAAGGAGAAAACAGGAGCTTTGGAGGATCCTGAGTGCAAGGAAATTGAAATGGGTGATTGGCTGTTTGAGTTTGCTCAGCTTTTCCGTTCACATGTTGGTATTGATCCAGATGCTCATATTGACTTGCATGAGCTTGGGATGGAGCTATGCTCAGAAGCTCTTGGGGAGACAGTGACTAGTGAAGAAGCTCAGAGTCTATTTGACAAGGCTTCCTTAAAGTTCCAGGAGGTTGCTGCATTGGCCTTTTTCAATTGGGGAAATGTTCATATGTGTGCAGCTAGAAAACGTATTCCTTTAGAGTCTGCTGGAAATGACGTAGTGGCCACACAGCTTCAAACAGCATATGACTGGGTTGAGGAAAAATATTCCTTGGCCAAAGAAAAGTATGAGGAGGCTCTCTCAATCAAGCCAGACTTTTATGAGGGGTTGTTGGCACTGGGACAACAGCAATTTGAAATGGCCAAACTTCATTGGTCATTTGCTCTTGCTAAGAAAATTGATCCTTCAAGCTGGGATTCCTCGGAAACACTGACTCTTTTTGACAGTGCAGAAGAGAAAATGAAAGTTGCCACTGCAATGTGGGAGAAACTGGAAGAGCAGAGAGCAAATGAAATAAAAGATCCAAACTTTAGCAAGAGGGAAGAGTTGTTGAAAAAAAGGAAAAAACAAGGAAGTGGTAATGAAGGCGAGTCTTCTGGAATGGGAGGCCAAGGTGAGCTTTCAACAGAGGAAGCAGCAGAACAAGCTGCAATCATGAAATCACAGATTCATTTGTTTTGGGGGAACATGCTATTTGAGCGCTCCCAAGTAGAATGTAAGCTGGGGATGGTTCATTGGAAGAAAAACCTAGATGCTGCCATTGAACGGTTTAAGCTTGCTGGAGCATCCGAAGCCGACATTTCAACAGTTCTCAAGAGCCATTACTCGAATGCAGATTCAGTGGAAGGAGACCAGAAAAAGGTTGATAATCTAGACAGTCAAATTGATGAGGCACATAAGAATGATGAAAGCAGTCAAGTTTCAGGGAAGTAATAAAGCTTATTTGCATGATCCCATAAAGTATCTGCATGTCAATCATGAACTCATTTGGTGCAAAGAAACCGATTTTGAATATTTCAAATTCTTTTTTACTTGGTTTTTAAAAAATGGGTGCCAAAAATGAAATCATGTACCTGAAAAGATTTCAGGCATTCAAGGTGACATTTTCTGAACTGTCAAATTCTTAAGTGTTGGCTCTATATGCTTTAGGATCTCACTGTTGACTTGCGGGTGTTACTCTTTGGAATGTTATTGGCTTGGAATGCGTTCTTGATCTTTATAAAGAAAATTTGTTTCCTGCCTCAAATGTTTGTTGGATGGTTAATGTAATTAGAGGCTTAGAGCAAAGTAGCAAAGCATATTCGTCCTAGAAAAGACAATACTGTTATTTAAATTTCAGCTGATGATTTATTTGATCACACGTTCCAAATACCTACTACTCCTTTGTAATAAGTAAATAAATCCTGGATTATGAAAATAGCATATCTTCAATTAAACTTTGATGGAATGAAATCATAAATATTTTCCTTGTATGAGATTAATCTAGAGCATGTTGAAGGTTTAAGATTCAAGTCCCAGATGGCTGGTGTGTGTTTGAATTGTATAAAAAAGTATTTTCCAAAATGAAAATTGCATGCAACATTTAATAATGAACTCTCTTATTAATAAATAATTCTATAATTATTTTAATATCTAACGTCCAAATTCAATCTAACATTACTTGTTCCGAGAGTTTTACTTAAAAAAAACTACGTAATACTAAATTATAATTTTGAATTTAATAGCAAAATCAAAATTAAAAAAAAAACTTAATTATTTTGAAATTGTATCCTTATTTTATAAACGGACATACATTTGCAATATTAGGAAGATCTATACATTTGAAAGAAATGGCATCTATTTTATACCACTTCATCTGTCTTCATCGTTGTACACTCACGTTATCAAGAAAATAACTTTTATGTTTCTATTATTAGGAAGATTTCTTTGGCAGTATACCACGTTATTGGGAAAAAAAGAGCATTTTTCCCAAATTAAAATGCTAACAGCCAAAGTAATCATTAAACCTAGAGTGAAAAAAACCCTAATATCTGCATAGTAACATCTCAACTTTGAGTTCCTCATGTTCTGTGCATGAAATAAAAATAAAGGGGGGGGGGGGCATATACTAGAGAAAATCCTGATCATATTCAGAGAAACATTGTCTGAAACTGGAAGTCACAAAAGCAAATTATAATCAAGCCGGACTTTAGGTTGTCAAATCCAGATCACTCCAAGTCACCTGGGAGAAACATCATGAGTCTTTTATTAGGGGCCAATGAGATAGTAATAAGGAAACCTGCAATTGCAAGAAGAGAGAAAAATAGGCATTCTGCAAATTTGATTACTATGATTTTTGAAAATTACCTAATATAAGCAAGAGTTTGCAAGAAATATGCAATGAAGATTATTGGAATATTCAAATTTCACAATATATCCAAGTTATACACCACATTGGTTAGTAACCGAGTTGAAATTGTTACGTTTAGAAATTATACCAACACAAATGGTAAACCACCAAATTAGTTGTAATTTGTATGAGATAGTATAAGCAAGATAAGTCGTCATTTAATGAAGTTTTAAAGCTAATAAATAGAGAGAAAATAGGACTCAATAAATATACCCAAGTTTGCTAAATCAACTTAGATCATGATCAGAGAATATGAAAGAAAACATCATGTAACAAGTAATCAAGCACAATTAAAAAATTAACGCTATTTTCTCCATTTTTCAAAAAGAAAAGCTCCTGACATATTATTGGACGAAGGGTCGTCTAAGTCCGTTACCTTTAACGAAATTACACTTTAGATCCGTACCTATTAGGTGGGGCAACAAAAGTCCTTTACCTTTACAAAAATGATCACAAAAGTCCATTTTGTAAAGTAATAGACTTGTGTTGCCTCACTTGTACACTTCGAAACTAAGACAACACAAGTCCATTACTTTACAAAATGAACTTTTACGAACTTTTTTGTAAAGGTAACGGACTTGTGTTGTCCCACTTAATAGATAAAAGACTAAAATATACTTTCATTAAAGGTAACAGACCTGAACTATCTTTTTTCTTGAGCATAAAAACCAGGACTGTTAGCGGTGAAGTAAAATCATACCTTTATAACTGCTTCCTAAGATGGGCGAGAGACACAGCAATTTGAGAACCAACATGTGCATTATTCTTTACCAGTGCAATGTCTAGGTATTGGTTAAGAAAAAGCAATCAAACATTTCAAAATCAAGTAAACTTAAGGAAAAAAGGGTATAGATGTTTTTATGTACTCTACAACAATTTGGCCGATTCGCTAGCATATGCTGGGACAAGTAATGTAAAAGAAAGATATGAACACAAAAGGATACTTGAAGATAGAGAAGCTCCTCCAGTGAGTTCATTCACCCTGGCAAGCAAGAAAGGAGTTTCGGCATTTCCTCTTACATTTTTATCCCTGAGATTGCAACTCCAATATCATATATTTAGAATTGGACTGCAAAATGAGGAATTCAAAATAGCATAAAAAAGCAGCCTGTTAACAAAGTACTTGTTTTACCTAGCTTCTTCGAGGCTTCTCTGTATTGCAGACTCAATCAGGCTTCCAGAGGCCGAGTGTTCTTTTGGAATTGGAACTGCAATTAGAACCCCAGTTCCAAGCTCAAGTTTCATGTTTGCATCTACATATTAACAATAACGTACCAGAGCAAAGAAAACCAGTATTATTCTAAACTTACAGGAAAAAAGAAAATAAAATTTTCCTTTTACTTGCCTATAAGCCGAGCACAGTCTTCTGCAGTGTCTACACGGCAAGGGACCTAGATTTTCATGTTATGGTCAATGATCAGAACTGCATTTACTTAGGAGCACTTTTATTCATCCCAACTTAAGATGATAGCTCAACTTAGATGGCAAAACGTGACCTCACTTGAGATCCCATCACAGGTGATATGAGAAGATTTTTTCCATTCCCTTAATAATAATTTACATTCCATTCATCGGTAATACTAAGGACCTCTAAATTTGAGAAAATAACCAAATAATACCTTACAACCACTTGTTTCAGTAAAAAATGCAGGGAACTCATTGGTTCTGTAAGCAGCAACACAAACTCCCTGTGTTTCCTACATGTTGTATACAAAATGCAGTAGTCAATATTAAGATAATCTAAAGTGTCCCTACACTTCCGAGAATATGAGGTAGGTTCTCTTGCTAGAAATGTGGAAGATTGGAGAGTACCAAGTATTCAAGAGTCCGGGGAATATCTAAAATTGATTTAACACCTGCAGAAATGACTGCTACTGGTGTCCTCCCAAGCTCAGTAAGATCAGAAGATATATCCATTGCTGTAATAGAGTAAAATAAGTGAGCTCAAAATATAGATTCATACAGAGGATATAATTAGATAAGACATTGGGAAAATGCACACAAGCTTATTATTCAATCCATAGAGGATTGCAATGAAATGATTAAATAGATAGATAAAATAATATTTTTTCCTGAGAATATTACCCATCTCATTCAGCCACTTAATGTTGCTATAGGTGTAATCAGTAAAAGATTAGTGTTCCAGAGTAGAACAGTTTCATATGAAAATCAGTTTCTTTTTCTGCATTGTGGGATGCAAACTCATCCAACTGCTATCTTGCTGAGAACTAGACAACTGTAAAATGACAAATGACCAGCTCCCAGATCAATATAAATCAGGGAACAAGGTGGAATACAAAGGCCAAATTTAGCATGTTCATGACCTTTTATTTTCCGATCTAAAAGGCTAGCGTGGAGTATAGAAATTTAAAATAAAGAGAGAAATGTAAATGGTTTTATCCCTAGGGAAAAACTCAATTGCTTAAAGGGGATTTCATACAATTAATTTCCAGTGCAGCACAAACAATGTAACATATTTTAAAAATGGCTTCTACTCAGTTAGAGTGTGTTAGTGTGTATGTCATTAGATTCTACCTCCACCCAAAAGAAACATCAAAAATAAAAATTAATACATACTATTTTGCCCATGTCTATGCACTCCTCCGATACCTCCAGTAACAAACACTGAAATTCCAACCTGCAAGTGATGGTGCAATCAAACCTTAAAAAACTAAAATTGATAAAAACAAATGAATGGTAGGAGCTAGTAGCTTGTTCCATGAGAATTTTTTTCCCCTCTTCTGAGATAATAAAAAGGGTGAGAAAAAATTAGTAGTCACCTTTGAAGCAAAAAACATAGTTGCAGAAACAGTAGTTCCACCATTCCCTCGGGTGGCCACCTAGAGTACAGAGAGTAAGTAATAGAACGAACATATCAACCATATCTTGATTAAGACACAAAAGACTAACAAGACATAGTAATACTTTTATTTTTAAATCTGAAGCTTCAAGCCTTCCAAATATGTATCATAAAACATAACAGGGATGAAAAAACTTTTCCATGGCCAGGAGATTGTACCGCCTTTAAGAGACAAGTAGCTATTTGACCATTTTGAAGATAAAAGATATTTAGAAAACTATCTAGAATTGATTATGCCACATTGTGGGTTCTTTCTACTGGATCTTACGGAGCTTGTTCATACACGACGTGGTCAAGTCTGGTTCTACAAAACAAATAGTACTAGAGATGGTGTGAATGTGGGGTTGTCAAGAGAAGATCAATAAAGAATATCCAGGAGGTAATATTTCATATATTGATAAATAGGCATAATCAAGTATAGGTTGCAATACTTCCATAGTCTCATTTATGACTTCAGTATTGAAATGGCATAAACAAAAATCATATTAACTTCATTGTTTGCCCACTGTGGTTCATGTGGAGAATAAGAAAAAAAGCGAATTAACTCATAAGAAATTCCCATTTTAATTTACCAGGCCTTACTCTCTAGATATGGATAAACAGGACCCAAAAAAGGTGGGGGTTACAATGTGACCAAGAAAGAAAGCAGTATTTTCAATATCCTGCCAGTTTATCATTTAGTAGCCAAGTCCAATAGAGAAAAATTACAAAAAGCCTTGAAGGAAAAACCCTGTCAAGTTTCCTTATTGTTGCTATCCTTAAAATTCTAATTCAGAACATGATTGTTATAACTCTATAACCATGGAAGACACTAGACAGTAGAATTAGCATTAACTCTTGCCAGGACTTCAGAACACTTTCAGAAAGTACATACCATTTAATGCTAGCAATATTCATGAGTTACTTACAACATGTGCAATGTCTCTTCTTGCTGTCTTCTGAGCTTGGGGTCCAAGAATAGCAAATCTCTCCAATTCTTGCGAACTCAAACCTACACACAAATAAGTAGAAGCATCTAAGAATTTAACAAGAAGCTTGTGTTTTAAATAGCAGCAGAATCCTGACATGGGAAAGGGATACAATGATTGATATCCCAACCCTGTTTCAACGGGCCAATGAGATAAGACACACCAACATTCTTTTGTATTAACTTAAGCTTATGCAAAAGTTAACATGGGGAAATGATCATATTGTCAGATTGCTTTTTCTTATGAATTTTAGAGAATGAAGCATAATTTGGGCTTATATACAGAAACTTAAAAATTCAAAGGTAAACCCTTAAAGATGATGAATGCCAACAATCAAACAGAAACTATTACATTGTTACAAATTCCCCAGTAATATTGATTTAATTATAGAATGTCCTATTTCCACAAAATTATGACCTCAATATTCTCAAATTCTAAATGTTAAAATAGGGAGCTCTTTATAGCTCAAGCCTAACAACCATATTGTTTAAGTAAACTTACATAAATTCAGGAATCTGAAATTGCTTTAAAACTATATTACCAATCACCAAGTGACTTGGTCAATTTCAAAATCAATGAATATTCTCATTCATATATTTTTTTATGCTTAAATTCATTGCGAAGTATCTCGTAACTCATAAGTATCAAAATATCACAATGAAAAGGGCAATTGGAATAAACTCACTACAACAACTCAAATAAGCTTCTCAGACTTGCATCAAATAACTACAATTGGCCATATTGATCATAAAAATCGAAATGTACATAAAATGCATATCATGCGTGCTAGTAGAAGTTAAAGATTAACATAAACACCTACGCATGGTGTGCCATCTAAAATTGCAATGGTAGCTGGAACAGCTCCATTTTTCCTCACCACTGCCTCAACCTCCTTGGCTGTATCCAAATTCTGCGGATAGGGCATTCCTGGACACAATTAAACTCGTGAGTTTGACAACTACACATTATTAACATGATATCTGCGTGAATGTGTCGGAAAACCAAAAGAAATTTTAAAGGTATACATACCACACTTCGTCAAAAAATATTAAAAAATAACCCATAACATAATTACAATATTAATGGTTTCTTTTCTTGTGGTTTTTTTTTTTTATGTAAAAAGTAGTTTCAGGAAAGTGTTTTGGAAGCACATAATTTGTGCTACTTTTTTAATCGCATTGCTGGTTTATTCAGAATACTTTTTTAGAAAAGCTGTAGTAGGTACCAAAAGTAAAAGCAAAAGAAAACAGACCCTAGGTGTAAACTATTCAGCACCCAATCCACCATAAAGTTAAAAAAATATCACATGAAAATTTTATAAATGTTAGCGTGTCTAAGCGTGAATCTATACACATAGCATGCATCTTAACCTAGTACGATTCAAAGTGGGCAAAGATCAGAAAGGCAATTACCGTGGGAAATAATAGTGGATTCAAGCGCAACAACGCCATGCCCATTTGACAAAGCTTCAGAAACCTCCGGTGAAATCTTGATAAACCCAGAAGTCTATTAAGCAAACAACACAAAAAAAATTTAATAAATAAATAAATAAAAGTAAGAGCAAATTATATAACTTCTTATTTCTAGGTGAAACTTTGGGAAAGAATTTGTTTCGGGAAATAGAATTTAAACAAACAAAACAGGTTTTGGGCGGTAGTAGTGCCTTGTTTTCTAAGCATGACTGTAAGGGGTTGAAGTGTCTGTTGAGATTGGAGAGTCTATTCAGAGCAACAGAAGATGAAGACGCCATTCTTTTGCTTATTGTCTGATACTCCGATGATTGGAGGTTAATAAGTAAAGGTCAAATGACCAAAAGAGATGAGCAAATAATATAACAACAAAACAGTATATTTTCCTTTACATTCCGATGTTTCGGATGTAATGGACTGGGGAATGGAGAGTCCGCAAGTCTCCAAGGTCCTTAGACTACCCTACGTAAGTTTTATCCAATATGCAAAAATAAAATTCAGCACAATTTGATTTATTTTTTAAATAAGAAAGAAAACCCATTTAAAAATCATAATCATAAAATAACATTATGCACCATTAAATTCAAAAAAAATAGTGTTAGTTTATTATAATGAGTTTTAAATATATTATCTAATTTCTCAAATTATTTTTATCAAATATCTAACCTTTCCTATTTATTCTCTTAATTAAAAAATTACATTTTTAAATCATTTTTAGTGAAGAAGATATTAGATAATAAATTTTTTTGTAAAATATAATAAAATATACATGTAACACGTACATATTATATTATATATACATAGCAAGTAAAAAACATGTTTTTTACATTAAAAAAAAATATGTGTATTATTTCACACAGTTAAAAATAAAATTTCATTTATAAAATAAATTAAATCTCTATATTTAAATAAACATATAGATAAAATAATTTTTATTAGAGTTTTTTTAGATCAAATGATATTTTAATATGATTCGAACATGAAATTTAAAATAGAGGAGGAATAAGTCTTATTATCAAACCATTAAACTAAACACTTATTCATTATTTTTTAGCTTTTTCTTCAAAATTATAATAAGTCCAACCTTAATTTAATTAAATTTAATTCGAATTAGTAAAGATGAACCAAAATCCAAATTAAACACAAACGAACTGGTCTAAATTGACTCAAACTAGCTCAAATTGTTAATTATATGTTTTTTTAGTTAATTGAACTTTTTTTTATAAATAAAAAAAATATGTTTAATAATTAAAGTTATTAACTCAAACAACATTACATGAAATACAAAAATGAGTGAAATGATATTACAACTAGTTTTTTGAATAAATGATAAATTAATATTAAATGAATAACTCATATATATAACAAATTTTACGAAGATAATACTTCTCACACATAATTGTTACGTTATAATAACTAATTAATTATAAAATAAGAACAATATTAAACATAAGTTAAAAAAAACTAATTTTTAAAACAAGAAATCAATTTTCAAAAAAATGCAACAAAAGTAATCGTCATTAAACACCTCTCATGCATAAATCAAAAACCGTCATGCCTTCATGAAAACTCACAATTTAAATAAAAGCTCCAAATCTTAATAAAACATTTCCCAACACTAAACAAAAAAATATATGGATAAAATTAAACAAATAATTTTCAACCATTAAATAAAGAGTCAAACAAATCACATATATCAACTCTTCGTATTTTTAATTTTATATTAAATATAATGCACATCTAGAAGAAAAAATTGTCCTTGTTGTTATCATTGTTGACAGATAACACATTTAAATACTAATTACTTATAATATGAGAAATTATGAGAAAATATATTACAACTTTAGCTGTTATTCAAAGGACCAATGAATTCCCCTCGAGTATCCCACGGCCGGCCTTTAAAAGACTTCCCAATTATACTGCGCTTCTCATCTACAGACCCATCTTCGCACCGGTACTCTGGAAAATAGTCCAAGAAGGTTTTACTTCCAAGCTCCTTGATACCAAGGAATAGGAAGTTTTGCAGCAAATCCTAGGGGATTAGAACACAAGTTATAAACACTAGATTAATAGATGGTGATAAAGTTGCTGAGATAATTCATGACTTGTACCTGAGCTTGGTTCTCGCCGATCAGCTTTTTTAGAACTCCATGACCAGGATCCTAATTCCAAATGTTGCCACAAACAGGTGAGTCACAATGGCAAAGAATGGCAGCAAATGACATTATAGTTTATAGTGTCAAAAACATGCAAGGTTTCTAACTACATGATTCAGGAACTCAAACTTGTTTGAATTCTAGGCTAATGAATCATTTCTTACTCCTCCGATATGATAAGTCATAACTGCTTGCAAATACATCCGTTAGCACATGGAGGGGAATAAAACAGAGAAATTCATGATTCCATACAATGGTAGTATCTATTGGTGTATGGCTCATAGAAAGACTACCTTACAATACCGGTAGTATCTATTGGTGTATCCATCTCGTATTGCATGTCTGAAGACTCTCAGCCTAGTCATATTTTAGTCTAACAAGATGATATTGATATCCATGCAGTTATGCATAGAGTTCCAACGTTTGCACATTTGATTTGAACCATACTTCTAAGCACAACCCAGTACATATTGAAATGTGTGGTATGCCAGAGAGAGCCACTCAATGAAATATCACTAACCATAAATAAATAACATAAAATCGCTTAATTGTCTTATTAAATGACATAGATACTAAGACACGAGATATATCTAAGGAAACATTTTGCCTGCACATGACTAAAGATGCATCTTAAAGGAAGCATGATGACATTGAATTAACGATTTTAATCTTCTTTTTTTATCATTTCATAACAATAATCAACCTTTCTTCTTTTTCAGCTTAAGAGGCCTTTGACTGAGCTAAATAATATTCACATATTATCCCAGCAATTTTTCTCATGGGTAATGTGCTTTTTTGTTTAAACATTACAAGCATCAGCATTGGTCGATTGCTAGTTCAATTGTTTATTTACGTTACATGCTCGTAGCAATATGCCTAAAGGTGTCAGATACAAATTTCTATTTCCTTTTTCTTTTTTATCAATCCATTTTTATGTTCTGGTTTAACTTTAAAATATTTGAAGACCATAAAGATAAAGGTGTGATTCCAAAACCTAAATAGTTGTTCAATCAAGATGAGTTGGGTGTGAGCGGGTGGGGGTATATGCTTCGATGAAAATATAAGTAAGACTATGCTTCGATGAAAATATAAGTAAGACTATGCTTCGATGAAAATATAGGTAAGATATCAGCTACCTTTTCTGCTCTCCATATGAGATATCTGTGTTGAGCCGCACAATTGTGAATATATCTGGACTCATCTTTCTCTTCCTCTGCCTTGTCCATCAACTCAAGCCATACCTGCATAAGTAGAGAGTTGTGACACACTAAAGTGAAAATCCTAACTGGTTGAAATGTTAAAAGCTATGAACAAAAAACACGTGAAGTGGCATGACAGTACTGATTCAAGTTCGTTCAAGTCAGTAACTGATCCATGACATTTATACCTTGTAATAATCCATAAATGCAGAATATAAGATGTCATGCTTGTCCTGGCTTGAAGAAAATCTTGTCCATATCACAATAGGTGAGAAAAACTTTACAGACTCACTTGTAAGCTTTCCACCCCAGGGTAAAAGCTGCATGAAATCTGTGTTCAGTCACAATGCCATGACTTTCAGCAAAAATTCTGAATGAAACAAAGATCTTTACATAATAGGTAGATATTGTTCATGGTATTGGAACTAATGGTTAAGATGAGTGACATGTGGCTCAAGTGTGATAAGTGAGGAAAGATTATGTTAATTGTAACATAATAGAGAGATGTATTTATCTAGCTATATATTGTACTACATGGTTTACAATCAATCAATTCACTTCTCTGCATTTTTTCACATTTACTCTCTAGGCTCTCTAAAGTGTTGTTTTCAGAATTTTTTGTTCAAAATATGTTAAAAATTTGCAAGAGAATTCAAGGTTGTTCACCATGAACAACGAGCAAGAAACAAATGTCACAAATCTAAAAAACTCAATCAGAGAACAACTGGCTCAACTTGCAGTTCCCATACCTCCTACGAATGTTTCTCTTGGAGTGAAAATAGACAGAAGAAATCTCTTGATTTGAAAAAGCAAATGATTAGTCTTTTGACTGCTTATGATGTAGAAGAATTTGTAAATGGTGAAAAGTCTGAACTGCAGAAATTTCTTGAATGTTCAACAAAACTTAATCCAGAATATGCTTTGTGGACTTAGATCGATGGAGTTTTGAGGAGTTGGATTTATGCATCAATTTCTGACCAATGGCTAGTAATTTTCTGGAAAAAATACTGCTTATGAGATGTGGAACAATCTTGAAAGAAGCTTCACCTCAATCTTAAAGACTCGTGTGATGGAGATTGAATTGCAACTTCAAACTACAAGAAAGGATGGTCTTAGTGTCATTGACTATTTTTTATTCTTGGTAGACCTGTTGAAGAATAAGATCTTATTATTTTGATTCATGGTGATATTGGCCCACAATTTAATACCTGTGTTTGTGCCTTGAATAGAGGTGAAGTCTCTTTGGATCAAGCAAAGAGTGAATTAATGGCTTATGAGAGTTTGCTTTTGCAACAAGATAAGGCTGAAGAGAATATTGTGTATCAGACCAATTATATAAGCACTGATAAAGGCAATGGTGGCCATGGAGGGTCATCTAGTGTTAACTAGTGTTACAAATAATAATGACAGTAATGGTGGCCGTGGACCATGGCCATGGTGGTAGAAATGAAGGTCGTGGTGGACGACGTAAAAGTAATGTGAAGTGCGAATTTACTTGGTGGTAATCAGAATAATAAAGGACAAGGTTCTAGCAAAGGCAATGCTTCTGCATACGTTGCTAACACGTCTAACTCTGACAATAGTGACAATGCATAGGTTCTTGGTAGTGGTGCAAGCCATCACATTACTAATGATGTGTCAACACTCTCAAATGTGACTAACTAACAGGTTCAGAAGATCTTGTGATTGAAAATGGCAGTATGTTACCTATAACTCACATTGGAATGACACTTTTACTTACAAATGATATTGCACATTTATCTTAGAATCATGTTTGCATGCACCTTCCATGTCTACAAAACTAATTTCTAAACATAAATTGTGTAATGATAATCTTGTATTTATGAAAATTCATGGTGACTATTTTGTTGTCAAGGACAAGGTTCTTCTTCAAGGACATGCTGGAAGTGGATTATACAAACTTGCAAACTGTCATCCCAATTCCAGTATAGGCAAGCACCCAACATTTCTCACGGAAGGATCCATCTGGCATGAAAGATTAGCACATGTTTCTAAAGTAGTTATGAATAAGGCTTTATCTAGTCAAGGAATAGATGTATTTTCTGATTCTAATGGACATAGTACCTGCACATCTTGTGCATTAGTTAAAACACACAGATTGCCATTTCATTTTACACACGTAAATGCATCAACTCCATTTGAACTATTGTACTTTTAAATTTGGGATCCTGCACCTCACATGAGTGTTAATGGTGATAGATACTTTTTTATTGTAGTGGATGATTGTACTAGTTTTTCTTGGATTTTCTTTATACAATCCAGATATCAAGTTACTTCCATTTTTATGAAATTTAAGTAAATGGTAGAATGTCAATTTGGTTTAAGTGTTAAGCATGTTTAAAGTGATGGAGCTACACAGTTTAAACAGTTGGAAAAATTACTTGAAAGTTTTGGAGTTGGATATCAGTTGACATGTCCACACCCCTCTTCTCAAAATTAAACGATACGATGGAATCAAAGCATAGGCGTGTTGTAGATGTTGCCTTAGCATTGTTACTCATATCAAAAGTGCCTCTTTTATTGGCCATATGCGTTTAGGACAGCAGTTTACACATTTAATCAGCTTTTCTTGAGGGTCTTTGGATCTATTCGAATACGGGTATGTATTTAAGCGTCAGACTTGTTAAATATAAAATTATAAGATACTTGGATATGACTAATATATATATATATATATTGAATTTTTAAGCTTGTATCAATATATATTATTATATATATATTAATACTAACAAATAATTCTATATGGTACCAATAGAACACCAAAACGTAGATAAACTTTTAACTATTAATTAAATTTTATTAAAATATAGGGACGATTGGATCTATTATACATCGTAGGAAATCAATCTAGGCGTATGATTCATTCTTGATTTTTAGGAATGTAATTAGCCCCTGATTTTCAGGGTGATTTTGAGCTTTATATTAGTCATAACAACGGTATATATATGTATCTGGTATCAAGAAATAAAGGGAGGAAATTTTTCTGTAAAATAAAAACAACTTCTTTATATCAGAGCTTTCTTTTTTCTGAAGAATCCTTCATCCTCAACATCCTTAGTTCGGTCAAATCTCTACTAAGCTTTTTGACAGCTTGCACTGTAAACCACCTCAACCGCTTGGCCTTTCTATCCATTTTCTAATGGTGACAGAGATGTTTTATTATTTCCACTGCTGAATGCAGAAGATTTAAAAAAAAAAACAGCTTCTTCATTTGAGCTGCAGAGTTTCTAATAACAGTGGGACAAGAACAGGGGGAGCCTGCTTTACGAAATAAAAGCAAGGAATGTTAGAATCCCCACTAAAATTATATTCTTCTAAAATATCTATCTCATCATCACAGATTGAACTCCAGAATTCAATCGCTTGAAGTGCAACAGGTTCCTCATCTTCCTTCACAGCTTTGGCTGTAATGTTGAAGATGTCCCTCATATAAGGAGACAGCTTGTCATAATATGTTGATGATATGACAACCAAGCACTCAAATGCAGCCTGTCAAATCTTAGGCTCAGGAAAAAGAGTAGTCTCGCAGACCACTCTCATAATGTAGTTACGTTCTGCGTCATTGGAGAAATTTTCCTGAGCAAAGCCTAAAGCGTTACACAATGCTCTTGTGGCAGCAAACCTCACTTCACTCCATCCTTCCTATCTTCGGCAACAAGCTCCATATTCTTATCAAGATTCAAAGCATTTGGTTCAAAAACCGCTGCTCTTAGCCTCCTGTTCTATCATGGCAGAAACCGTTGCTCTTAGTCTACTCTTAGCCTCTTCTTCTATACAAAAGACAAAAAGAAATGTTGTAATTACTGAAGTATCTCAATCTAATAATCTTGTCCTATTCACTAAAGATCAGTTGGATTTCCTCCAACAACTTATACAAAGAGCAAACATTAACCCCGCTCATAGCTCCAGTAATTCAACAATGCATGTAGGAAAACTCTCCTCCTCATCTTAGATAGTAGACTCACATAAGAGGTAATCAATTACTTTTCACAACCTACTCACCTTGTAACAGATTTCAAATAGTGTGTGTCACCAATGGTACTCACACCACAGTGGTCGAAACAGGGACCATTTGCCTCTCAAACAACCTCACCCTCAAATCTGTGTTATTTGTGCCTGAGTTTGACGGCAATCTCATATCAGTTAGTAGACTAAATTATGACTTTAACTGTGAAACTAAATTCTTGGCTAAATCTTGTGTTTTTCAAGACCTGAGCTCGAGGAAGATGATTGATAGTGCTAATTTTCGTGCAGGTTTTTATGTTCTTGATGTCAACACTCCTTCAATTCATTTTGTTAGTTATCAATATCAATTGAGTCATAATAGTCATACTAATAAAAAAAATGAAGTTATGATGTGGCACTTTCGTTTAGATCATCCAAATTTTCCTTACTTGAAACGTTTGTTTTCATCCTTATTCATCAATAAAAATTCCAATTTATTTCGTTGTAAAGTTTATCAGTTGGCAAAACATACTCGAAACACCTTTTCACCATGCACACACAAACCAAGTCACCCTTTTTCCCTCATTCATGGTGATATTTGAAAATCATGTCGCGTTCTCAGTATTACTAGTGCTCGATGGTTCTTACTGTTAGTTGATGATCATACTCAATTGTGTTGGACATTTCTTATGAAAGATAAATCTGAAACCAAGCATATATTCACTTTTTCATGTCATGATCCAAACTCAGTTCAATGCCAATATTCAAATCCTAAAAATTGATAATGCTAGAGATTTCTTTAATTCCGATCTCAATAGATATCTCAAACCACATGGTATTATCCAACAAAGCTCCTGCGTTGACACACCATAACAAAACGGTATAGCCGAACGTAAAAATCGTCATATACTTGAGGTTGCACGAACTTTACTTTTTCAAACCAATGTTCCTAAAAATTTTAGGGTGAAACCATTCTTACTGTAACACACTTGATCAACCGAATGCCTTCTCGAGTTCTCAATTTTCACTCACCTTTACAAGTGTTTCAGGGTCAATATTCTACCTCACAACTTATGTCACCAATTCCTTTCAAGGTTTTTGGATGCATTGTTTTTGTCCATATTCATTCACAATATCGTGGTAAACTTTATGCCCATGCCATTAAATGCATCTTCCTTGGCAAAGGTCTCCTCATAATTAACATCATATTCCTGATTGTTCCCAAGAACAAGCTGAGCTTTATAACAATTCAAACTTCCATCAGAACAAACCTTGACTGAGTAAACCCATTTACAAACCAAAGGAACTATAGTGGAAGAACAAGACTCAATGTCCCAGGTATGATTGACCTCTAGCACAACAATTTCTTCCTGCATAACTTGTCGCCAATAGTCATGTTTGACAACATGTGAGTAGCATGTGAGAATATCAAAATTAGACAATGCAGTAGTAAGAACTGAAATAGAATTGTAAAAGACAAAACCATACCTATCTGGGGGTACAGACACTCGAGAAGAGCGACGTACCAAAGGCTCTGGAGGTGCTGCAACTGATTGACTCTGGTGCATGTTAGGATGGGTGAGCCACCGGAAGAGATTGCGGGAGAAATTGTTTTGTCTACACCATTCCTGGTTTGAAGCGAGAACTGTTTTGAAGAAGAGCTAAGAACTGGTGCTCAAAAGAGGGAAGGAACATAGTAGAAGAAGAGGACACAGAAGACATAGGAATAAAATGTTGATTTTCAAAGAAAATAATATTCCTAGAAATGTGTGTACGATGTAATATAGGATCATAGCAAACAAATCCCTTTTGACATACATTATATCCTAAAATGCACATCTATCAGATTGAGCAAATAATTTATGTCGCTCATGAGGTGGTAAATGAAAAAAACATACACAACTAAAGATACGAAGACTATCATAACTAGGTTGCTTAGCAAACAAGCGAAAATGGGTAGATTCCATGTGTAAAACTTAGGAAGGTAAACGATTAATCAAGTGAGTAGCATTCTTTAGAGCCTCAACCTAGAACATAGATGAAACAGAAGATTCTAACAAGAAAGTACATACCATACCAAGAAGATGACGATTTTTACGTTCGGCTATTCCATTTTGTTAGGGAGAACGTTGATGGATAATACCTTTAGAAGCCAAGAATGCTTAAAACTCAATGGACAAGTATTCATCACCAGAATCTGTGCATAATGTCTTAATATTTGCAGAAAATTGATTTCAATATATGCTAAAAACTCATGAAAGTATGAAAAACCTCAAATTTAGAGCGAAGAAAATAAACCCAAGTGAATCTGCTATGTTCATCAATGAAAATCACATAGTATTTAAATTTTTCATGTGAAGTAATCGGGGAAAGTCCACAAACATCACTGTGGATAATATTAAAACAGTAAAAAGCTCTACTAGCATGCACAAGAAATTAAAGATTTTTGTTTTTACCAAGTTTACAAGAATCACACTCGAGAGGTAAAGAAGAACGTTCTTTATTACCAAAAAAGCACGAATTGAATGTATGAGATAAGATTTCAGTATTGGAATGACCTAAACGACGATGCCACACCATACTCAGATCAGGAACATTATTACAAGCAAAAGACTTAATAGAAGGAACTGGATAAAGTGTTAGAACAGGTAAAAGTAGTAGAAACAAGCATCCCACTTTAGGTCCTTTCGCGATCGGCTCCCATGTTACCTAATTGTGCACAACACAACCATCACCAAAAAAGTTAACAGTACAATTGTTATCAACTAATTGAACAACAAAAATGAGATTTGTAGAAAGTTGAGAAGCAAGAAACACATCGATAAATATAGAAGAAGCACTTCCAACAACATTAATTGATAAAGAACTGTCATTGACAATATGAATGATAGATTGGCCAACATAGGGCCGCACAAGAGACAAAGTTGTAGGAGTATTCGTCATATGATTAGAAGCTCCCGAGTCTACATACCAAAGTGTAGTAGAATTTTTACCTTGAAATCTCATCGCAGATAATTAAGAATGGGCAAAAAAACTGTGGGTGTAGTTATCCATACCGTCGGTTCAATTTTTATCAGATAAATTTCGAAGGTAGGTACGATTTCGGATAAAAACCAAACATGAAGCAACGAGTACGATTCAGGTACGGTTATATTGATAACCGTATCTAAAATTAATTATATTATTTAATTGATTTATATACTTATTAAATTAAATTATATACTAATTAATAATTATGGTTTATTTATTTTTCGCGTAGGTATATAGAAATTTTAAAAAAAATTTAAAAATCGGTTTTTTTTCAAGTATTTTTTAATAACTGTCATGAACCGTTACCCACAGATAAAAAAATGTCCCCAAACCGTAACAGCTTTTGGGCAATTTTGGATACAGATTTTATAATTTGGTTTGGAGACAATTATATCAATAACCATCCCCACCCATACCCGTGCCCATTGCTACAGATAATACTGAAATTAACATCTACTGTACCATTTCAGGAGTGTAGTAAATTGCTGCAAGAGGTGCAAGATTAGGAGAAGCACTTGAGGAAGACCCGTGTGCTACAGAAGTTACTATTGGAGGAACAACAACAAAAGTCTAAAATGCTTAGGCCTGACAATTCTGGAAACGGATACGACATTCTTTGATAATATGACTTTTTTTCTTGCAATAAGCAATATTTTTTAGGACAATTGGCAGCAATATGCCCATATTCTTTGCAAGCAAAAACATTGCAAATTTTTAGAAGTCACAGGTGATCCACGTCCTTAGGTAGCATAAACCATAGTTGTCATCATGGAACTGCCATGAGATTGTTCTAGAATAACTTGAGTACTAAGAAGTTCTTTGCGAAGTAACTTACCAAAATAGATATCAAGAAAAGGAACAAGAGATCTGTTCAATAGAGAAGAACGAATCGATTCATATTACAAGCGTAGTTTCATAAGAAATTGATCATGTTGGCTAATCCTGTGAAGATTCTGAATAGTGGAAACAACAGCAACAGGAACATTTGTTAGAACTAAGTCAGCATATTCATACCAAAGAGTCAAAAATACCAAGTAATAGTCCTGGATGAAAAGATTACCATGTTGAAACATGGCAATCGCATGTTCCAACTGAAATCGACGAGCATCATTATCTTGATAAACTTTCTTCAATTAATTCCACATAGATTTAGCAGAGCGATGAACCAGCAAGTTGGTGACGATATGTGGCTCCACCGAACTAAGAAGCCAAGACATGATTCGAGCATCAAGCACAACCCAAGAAGGAGAAGACATGATTTCCTTAGAGTTGACAGTGTCGGATGTTGGTGCAACATCTATGTCATCAATATGACTTCAAAGGTCTTTTCCCTTGAGGAAAAGTTCAAACTGAAAAACTCAGGTAGAGTGATTTTTGCCTATAAACTTAACACACATTAATACAGTGTTCATTGCAAGTAAATGGAACCCGAGACAAATCAAAAGAAATATTAAAAAAAAATTAAAGAAACCGAGAAAAAGACCTTAAACAGAGATTACCGAAGAACACTAGTTTAACAGAAAATGCTAGAAAATATCAATGAAAAGAATACTGAAATTAAAAAAACCGAGAGGACCTTAAACAGAGATTGCCAAAGAACACTAATTTAGCAGAAAATGCTAGATAATATCAAATGAAGAGAATACCGAAATTAAAGAAACCGAGAAGACCTTAAACAAAGACTGTCGAAAAACACTAATTTAGTAAAAAACGCCAGAAAATATCAATGAAGATTTTCTCAAAAATAAAATATCGAAAAATTTACAAACTTGCTCTGATATCATGTCAAAAATATTGTATGAAAATGACTAAATGATTTGGCCTAGTAATTTCTGTATATTTATAGACTGTCCAAAATATAGTAAAGTATGAACAGCTATGGATAGTTTATGGACAACTATTTATGGACAGCTATAGATAGCTAAAATGAATATGGACAACTAAAATGAATATGAACAATTAAATAAATATGGACAACTAAGTTGTACATTGACACCTTCTTGGCTAGCTTCTTCAACTTATCCTATTTTAAGCCATGTTGAGTCTTCTTTGATGTCTGTCTCCTAATGTTATCATTGCTAACAATGACTTGACTAATCATGCTACATCCTCTGCTTTGACACATACCATTTTTGACTCCTCTAAATGTGCCTTCCCATAACTTGGTGAAGTCCCAGCCTCTTATCCCCTAAATTATCTTATAATTCTTCTAAGACAACTTCTCAGTCCTCAACTACTAATTCATGTTCCATAATTTCTTTAAAGGTCTTGCTTCCTCCATTTGCTTCTAAAAATCTTAACACATAGTATGCAAAGCATATCCAAAACTGGTTATTCTAACCCAAAAGCTTTTGTTGCTTCTTCACTTGTGTTATTGACAGCCCTTAAATCCTTCAAAGAAGCTATACATGTTCTTGAATGGCGTGATGCCATAGAATGTGAGTATGCAACACTTAATAAAAATCAGACTTGATAAATCTACTTCTGCTAAGATGATTGGAAACTTATCAGTGTTTAGAACTAAGGAGAAACTTGATTCTCTAGATAAATATAAAGCATGGCTTGTGGCTTATAGTTTTCTATAAAATCTTGGATTGGATTTTACTAAAACTTTTAATCTTGTTGTTAAGCTAACCTCAATCAAAATTTTATTGTCAATTATTTTATTTTTTTGATGGCAAATCCATCAATTAGATGTTAATAATGCTTATATGAATGAGTAACTCGTATATATGAGACAACCCCTAAGTTTTGAAAATCCTTGACACCCTTACAAAATTTGTCTTCTCAAGAAGTATTTGTATGGTCTTAAAGTAGGCTCCAAGAGTTTAGTTTCACAAGCGTTCATGTTGTTTTTCATGGGACAAAGGGCGATTCTAGTTTGTTATGTTGGTATTATAGTACTTTGATGATATTGTGTTTACTAGCTCTTCAACATCTCAACTTCAACAATTTGTGGTAGATATAAATGAGCAGTTTTTTTGAAAGATTAAAAAAGTGAATCATAGAATTAAAAAGTTTCAGGTCCATTATCGACGAATCCCATTTTCTAGGGCGAAATCAACGATTCCAAATGACAAAAGAACGGATCTTCTCGATTGAAAGATCCCCTATATGAGTTTCGCGTTGAAAGAATATCATCCTGTATATATCATGGATTTGCAGAAAGCCAGCCCCCGCCCCCTCCATTTTTTGGTGGGTAGAATTGTTTTTTTTTTACATTGAAGCCACGTTCTCTTCTCAAGATAAGTCAAAACAAATGAGCCAATGAGTTGCTTAATTGTTTTGGCATGACTACCTCTAAGGTTGCTCTCATCCCGTGGCATCAAGAAGAGTATTAAGTAACAAGATGGTGTTACAATGAAGGATCCATCCATCTATCATAGCCTAGTTAGTGCTCTACAATATTATATGGTAACCATACTAGAATTGAGTCTTGTAGTTAGTAAGTTTTGTTAGTTTCTTAGTTCACCAATAGATGTACATATGAAAGCTGCTAAAAAAGTGTTAAGATAATTGAAATGTACGGTGAATAATGACATTGATGTTAATGATACCGATTAAGTTAAATTTGGTTGGATATACAAATACCGATTGAACAAGTTGTCTTGATGACAGAAAGAGTGTGAATGGTTATTGCATGTTCATTATTGGAAACCTAATCAGTTAGTCTTCACCTAAACAAAGAGTTGTATCACGTTCTTAGCTGAATCTAAGTATAAAGCTCTTGTAGGAGGAGCTGTTGAAATATCGTGGATTCTGTCTTTACTTAAAGAGATTGGCTTTGAACTAAATGGTAGATCAAAATTGCTCTGTGATAATATTAGTACTCAATATATAGTTAGAAATCATGTTCAATATGTTAGAATAAAGCATATTGAAATTGATGTACATTTTGTAAGAGATTTAATACTGCAAATACAATTAGATATATTGTATTGTAGTTTTGAAAATCAATTAACAGATGTACTAACTAAGCCATTAGGAGTCCTGCATTTTGATTTAGAAGCAAATTTATAGCTCTAAACAAGCCATAAGTTTGAGGGAGAGTAATGGGACTAATGATTAAGATTAGTGACATGTAGCTCAAGTGTTATAAGGGAGGAAAGATTTTGTTAGTTATAACATAATCGAGAGATGTATTTATCTAGCTATATATAGGGTTGTACTACATGGTTTACAATCAATCAATTCATTTCTCTATATTCTTTTCAAGTTTACTCTCTAGGATATCTAAAGTGTTGAAAATGGGATAATTCCAAAATAAACCTCCAACGATGTAAGCGATTGACCATATATTTCTATTTTAACTTTTTTGTTTCAAATTTAGTCCTCGACCTATTGAATTCCTTAAAAGTTATACCATAAGGATAAGGATCAGTACTTTATAGGTACCTAAGTTCATGTATTGGTACCCTTTATGTTCCATGTTATTAAAAAGTTTTGTTTTAGTATGTGTTCTACGTGTGACACAGGCATTTGTGGAAATTTAAGGGGGAAAAAAGTTAATAGCAAAAATAATAATTTAATGGCTAAAAGAGGTACTAATAATTAAAATGAGGTATAAAAACGAAATATTTTAATAACATATGGCATGAAAAATACCAATATATTAAATAGGATATCTAACCTCGTATAACAATAACTACAATAGTTTAAATTTACTGTTCATTTTTTGTGTCAATACATTGCTATTATCATTAATAATTTGAATTTAAAAAATTTAACAAAATGACATAAAAATTTAGAATAAAAGGTCATACCATTTATTTTTTTTATCTTGTCGGAAATATAATCGTAATTTAAAAAAAAATCCTAAATGCCCTTGTACAATTTGTAATGTAGGGCACATGTGGTCAACTTTAACCAAAAATGAGCAAACATTATTCAAAATAGCTAAAAAGGAAACCGATACTTGAATTGAGGTACTAAAATAGAACCATGTAATAACATGGGACAAAGAATACCGATGCATTAACTAGGGTACCATAAGGACAAATATTGGTAACTTCTAAATCACATACAGCACAAAGTGACCTCTTATTAAGGGGCAATTAAGTCAATACCCCGAAATATGCTTCCTCTTATAATTTTCAAATCATTTAGGCCTCTGGTTTACAAAGCTCTCAATTTAAGTCATGGAACAAAAAATTATTTAGTTTGAAGATGGCCGGAAGTTGTTTTATGCTCATGGGTATTTTTGACTGATATGCAATGAGGTCTGGTGGGACAGTACTAAGTCTGCTGCTTTTAATTTTACAATGGATGAGAAAATGGTCCTTACTAAAGTGTCAAGTTGATGAGAAGGTACTCATGGAACTCACCTGTGTATATTTCACCCCAAGAGGCATTAAGTTTTGATAGTATTTTTCTTTGTAGTCTCTTTGAGTGATGACATCATACAGAGGGTTAAGATCCCTATAAGTAATAGTTAAGGGTTAACCCTAAAGTACAACTGTAAAGTATGGAATAAATGTATGTCAACTTTTCAATGAGAAGAAATTCATGTTGGTACAGTTGTACAATTGTAGTAGCAGTTTTCTCAGTCAAATGAGAGAGAAGAAAACTTACAGCAACACAATGTTTGTGTTTGCGTTGGTAAAAAAGTTGGCACAAAATATGGGAACATCATATTCTGGTTTTGGGAAAACAGCAAAATCCAAAACCTGCAAAAATTACAAAAAGAAGTTTAGCAACCTAAACAGGAAAAAAGAGATATGTTCAATAACATTGGAGAATCAATTGATAAATTAGAAAGGATAACTTCTGAAGTGAAATTCTCAGCTAATTAGGATGGTGTCGAGTACGCTGAACCTGATTCTTTGTTTATATAGTTTCTAGGGCCATAATGAAAATCTCTTGACAGCTCATAATATACCATGCATATGGTAATTGTTAGAATGCTACCTGCATCATTTCACTCTCGATACTCAGGGTGCGTAAAAGTCTAATCTTAGGAGCTTGGAATGATTGCATTTGGAGCTCTACTCTACCATCCATAGAAATTTTGGAACTAAATCTTTCCTGATAATAGAAACAAAAAAAAAGAGTTAAACATGAGGAATTATAATAAGATAACAGCCAAAAGAAAATCACCAGGGTAGTTTGCTTAATCTATTGATTCATTTTATATTTCAGCTATCAGAGTATATATTTATTGTTTTAACATTGAGAGCCTTTGGACACAAAGACATGAAAGACTCCCACATTTCATGTCACACAAAACACGCAAGGAATAAATGTACATCTCAAATGCACCACTTGTACAGCCCAACGATTTTGATACAATTACCTTATCATGTGCATCACAATTGCAAACACGGACAAAAAAACATCTTAGTTAAATAACAAAGGCCCTCCAATCTGAAGAGAATAACATGAAAAAGTAACAATACAACAGAGGAACATTTTCCAATTTTTTTTTCTCCTCCCCATTAAAACAATACAATCTCCTTAACATTGCAGCAAAACTATTACAATCTGAAAATCATAGCTAAAGAAACCCGCCACCTCCTTCCTTAATAATCCTAAGGAATATGGAAATTACTACTAAAGAAGCAATCAAAAAAAGCAAAGACATAACTGTTGGGCCAAAGGGAAACACAAAAAATAACAAAAGTGAATGAAACACAAAAAATTAACGTGATTCGGCAAATTAGCCTAGTCTGCACCTAAAATCACAAATAAATTCACTAATATCACTTTTTGATACAAGAGACTGAACCTAATACCAAATACGTATTCTAAAAATAATATTAAGACCCTAAAATCACAAACCAAAATCTACTTTATACCCAAATCTCTCACATACACACCCAAAAACAAAGAAGCTCATAACTAACAAAATATTCTTTAATTTGCTGCAAAACCTCCTCTAAAACACAAACTGTTTTTTGCGGCAATACTCCTTAATCATATTAGGATATAAGCATGTATATATGTATACCCATAACTCCGATAACACCCGTCCCTTTATATTACTTCAATTTGCTGCAAAACCTCCTATAAAACACAAACTGTTTTTTGCGGCAATACTCCTTGATTATATTAGGATATAAGCAAGTATATATATACCCATAATTCTGATAACACCCGTCCCTTTATATTACTTCAATTAAATTGAAATTAATTACTACACTTCATCACCCACAAGTTTCAACTTTCCATTTCTTTACCTTTTTTTCTCTTCTTTTTTTTTCTTTTGTGACTTTTGACCCACTTTCTCAACAATATCCACATCTTGTACCAAATCATGGCATGTCTACATGTGCCATCATTGCACCCCATTTACGGATAGGGTGCACCCACCACTTCATCTTCAACCGAAGATAACCTCAATCGAGCTTACTTCATCTTAAGAGCAACCCTTTAATACCATATTTTCATCACAAAAAATAGTAACCATTTCATTAAACTTGACCCACTTCTCTTGCCTCACATCACTAATGCAAGATTTCAAAATCAACTTTAAACCAATATTGACCTTATCCTTAATGACAGCTGCAACTCCACTTAGAACGGGATCCCCAATCATCTTGTACATATTATTTTTGTTTTCTCCTTTCATCATAACCAACAAACCTTTACCAACCTTCCTAGATTCATTCCTCGTCAAAAAAACTATAACCTAAGGTATCCAACCTATGCAACAAAACCAAATTCTTCCTTAGTTGAGTATGTGTCTTACATCACCTAATGTCTAGACAACTCCATCAAACATCTTCACCTTCACAACACCTATGCTAATAATCTTGCCCTTAAACCATTAGCCAGTACAACATCACCCGCATCACAAGGTTTGTATATATCAAACAATTCTTTGTTTACAAACACGTGAAATGTGCAAGCATAATCCAAAATTCAGTCATTCCGAAAACTATCACCAGTTGTCACACAAATTACATCATTTTTGGTATCACAAGTTCCAGGCACCTTTGCCCCTTTAGAATCTTGTCTTTTCTTCTCATCAAAGTCTCTTATGGCTTGCAATATTTATTTGCAATACCTTTTGATGTATCCTTTTTGTGATAGTAGAAATACTCAATATCACATTTTTTATGAAGCTTGAGCCAGTTTCCATCTCTACTTGGATATCTCCTCCTAGACATGTTTCTTTCAGAGCTTACTCTTAAATCAACGCCCATAACAAGACAATATCCATAACCTAAGGAACTAATCAATTGCTTCTTATTACCAGTTTTTAAGAGAGTTGTTAACATCTCATCCACTATCAATGTAATTTTTCTCTTAAGTAGTGAAAACATCAATACATCATATGACTCAGGCAGCGAAGACAACAATATCATTGCCTAATCTTTCTCTTATATTTTTGCATCAACCCTTAGTAATTGAAAAACACATCATCTGAATTTATTTACGTGACTTTTAATGCCACCATTTTCAATGTATATAATTGCTTCTCAATGTCACCATTCTGAGTCTCAAACTTTCATATTGTCATATCTTCCATAAACCAGGATCTCACAACCATTAACTCTACTACCACTTGTTAGTAAAGTAGAAGCGCAAAGAATACCAAAAACAACAAAAGCAAATAAGACACAAGAAATTTAACGTGATTCGACAAATTAACCTAGTTCACACCCAAAATCACAAATAAATTCACTAATATCACTTATTGATACAAGAGATTGAACTCAATACCCAATGCACCTTGTACCTCAAGAATAATATTGGGAACCCAAAATCACTCTCAAACCAAATCTCCTTTACACCCAAATCTCTCACACATACAAATCCAAAAACAAAGAAATTCATAACTACCAAAAATTTCCTTTGATTTTGACTGCTGGCAATTAAAAAGATTTGGTTTCACATGTGAGATATTGCTGCAAAACCTCCAATAAAACAGACTTTTTTGTGGCAATACTCCTTAACCACATTAGGATATAAGCATGTATATATATACCCATAACACCCGTCCCTTCATATTACTTCAATTAAATTGAAGTTAATTACCACACTTTCAACTTTTCATTTTTATACTTTCTTTATTTTTCTCTTTTTTCTTCCTTTTTTTGACTTTTGAGCCACTTTCTCAACATGATCCAGCTATTACCTGACTTCTCATTTTCATACTCTACACCCTTCCATTCCTTATGTTGTTTATTCTTAACATACATATCAATCGAACCAAAATAAACTAGATAAAATGCAGTGTCCACTTTTAATAAAAATACATCATGATCCATTTATAACTTTGGCTAGTGAGACAAATGCCCCAAATTAACAAAGAAAGGGGATAAGTTATATATATAATAGTTCTAATCCTGAAATTGATTTTTAGTAAATTCAAGCAAAACTAGCTCAAATTTTCAGAGCCCAATAGATATATTATACCTAACTCGTTAACTACACAAAATTATATTATCAAAAACACTAAGCTCAAAATTAAAACATGAACACTAACTTTAAATGAACAGGAAGCATACAGATAATGGAAGATACCTGTAAAGGAGAAGGGAATAAATGGGTATGGCGTTTAGTTTCATTTAAAGCAAAGTGAATGAATTTCTGGTAAGAAATTGCTGAGACTTTAATAGTATGCCTCTCCTGCTTGTAACTCTGTCTGAGACCACTAGATAAGGAGACAGTGCGGGTATTAGGTGGAACTATAAGTGGGGAGAAGCTCAATAAATAACAAGACTCCATTGGAGAAACAAAAGGCCTCTAACAAAGCATCCAAGCTCCTATAACGCAAATAGAAAGATGCACACTCCTATCTATCTGGGTTTTCAGTTCACTTCTGCCTTCTACGGTTCTACTTTGGGTACTGCTAAAAGGACCCATTAATAGGGTGAAAGTACTCTCGATCAGCTTCGTTAAAAAAAAAAAACAAAGGCATACCAAAATCACGTCCTATTTCCTTAAAGAATATCATACTTTTTTATCAAATTTTATTTTTAATATATATCAAGGAGTGTATATAATTTTTTTATAATTTAAAAAATATATTGTAATATATTATTTTTATAATATAAAAAATAAAATCATATTAAATTTAAAGAAAAATGTATAATATTTGTTAGTTATAAAATTACTACTCAAACTCACATAAGTTGCCTGCATTATTGTAAGTTGATATCATTTCCTATAAATAAAAATATTTGAATACCAAATATATAAATATGTAAGTACATATTTAATCCTAAATTTTGTTAAAGTTTACAATTAAGTTCTTAATTTTTTTTAATTTAGTCCCAACATTCTTTAATTTTTACACTTAAATTCTCAAATTTTTTTCAATAATTAATTCTCTAAACTTTTTAACTTTTACATTTAAATCTTAAAGTTTTCATTTTATCTCTAAATTAAAATTGCTAAGTTAGCAACTAATTAAGGATAAAAATAAAAATTTAAAATTAATGCGTAGAAATTAAAAAGTTTAGAGAAACTATTATTGAAAAAGTTTAAATATTTAAGCATAAATTTAGATAAAATTTAAGAATTAATCGTAAAATTAAGTCAATAAAAAATTATATGTAAAATTAATGAAAAATATATAAATTTAATTATTTTTTTCAGATAATATAATATTAATTATAATATTAGTTTAACCCACACGACACAGTAGGGTATATTATTTTGAATACATTAACAAATTATCATATTATACTTATTATATTTTAAAATATATTATTATAATATATATTTACATAAATTTTAGTTATCGATTAAAGGTTAAATACTTTTTTCGGTTTTGATTAAATTTATTTTTGTTTTATAAATATCATTTATAAGAAAAAAACAAACTATATATAATTGTTTGACTTTTTATAAAAATATGTTTCAAATAAACAAAATTTTCAATAAAGTTAATATTTAATATATTTTTACAATTAATTTTGTTTACTTGTTTTTTATAAAAAACATTCAAATATAAACTTGAGTTTTTATTTTTTTATTCACTATTTACTTTATATGTATTAATACGTTTATTTTAAATTTAAGTGAATATAATTCAAATATAATTTTTATATAATTAAAAATATTATATAAAAACTTATTAAAATTTTAATAAACCAAATACACGTGCCTATAAGCATTTAACTAATATATATTGATAGGTTTAATGGTCATAATTTTTCTTTTTTTCAATGATCACGTTAAAGTTTATAGAAAAAAGAGAAAAAATTGACCTTTAAATCGTAAATTGTTTCGATAGGATAATTTAAAAAATTATATATATGATTGTTAATCATATTTTTAAACTTAATTTTTCTATTTGCTTCTTTCTTTTAAAATTATATATTTTATAATATTTTTAATATAAATTATTTAGATAAATATTTTTACTAAATGATATCGATTGTTAAATGAATATTATTTAATGATATTTGTATTTATAATCAAATTAAATATTTTATTTTATTTTGAAAATTATTTATTAATTTAAATTTTTATATTTATATTTATTAATATTTAATATTTTTAAATAATTTTATCGAAATATTATTATGATTTGACAATATTATTTATTATTGAAACAATACAATAATATATATATATGATCATTATGTCATATTAAATGAAAGTTATGAAATATACATATATTATTATTAATTGATAAATTTGCTTAATGGTTAAAATTAATTTTTTATCAAATGATACGGTATTATTTTTATTTCATAAACACTCGTTCAAATGAGATGAAACAATATAAATAAACAAATATCTTATAAAATTATGAAGTTAAGTTATAAGAGAAAGGTGTTTAAAAGAATATTTACATCCACCGACACCTAAACATACAATAAGCATGCAATATTAGCTAAAAGTCAAGTTATAATAATTCCAATTATATCGACTAAGCCAAGTCATCATGTAGAGTTAAAAACACATTTTTTGAAAACCAAACCATTATAACTTTTCAAAATATGTCAAAAATGAGATAAAATATTTATAAGTTGATAATCTCTATTAATAATAGAACGTGATCAATTATAAAAATTCTATATAATTAATTAAAAGAACAATTATGATGTTGAATAAAATTAACATATAGGCAAAGATAAGATAATATAATGTTTAATCTATGATACTAAAAACTAGTAGATAAGTAACATACTAAACATGAGGATTACAAATACACCATGATGCATCAATCGCTTGATACTTATGCTTAAGGAGCGACAGCCTCATAGTTAAAGCATTATAAAGACACCGCCATAAAAAAGTGTTCTATCTTAGATGACACCTTGATTTTTTAAACAAATTTTAATAATAATCATTCCATCGAGTTAGAGGAATTTTAAATATGTATTTCCACCACCTCACAAACAATAAAATATATTAAATTTATCCAAAAAAAACCATAACTAGTAAACTATCATATCAAATTGTTTTCGTTAGTAAGTAAAACTAGCATAATAGTCTAGATATGTGAGAATTCCATACATAGAAACAATTATATAAAGGTGTATTATTTTTTCAATTTAAATAAGAAATTGGTACTTAAATGAGAGATGAAAAATGTTAATTTATATAATATTTTTGTAAATTTTATTCCAACTTAATCAAACAGACCTTACAAATGTGAATTAAATAAATAACACAACAAAAATATAAAACAATATGCTTAATTTAACACAACAAAAAAAGCTAATAGTGAGAAATAACAAACTACAATAAATACACCAATGATAGTGTAACTCATAAGTTCCTATCCAAACTAACAGTATATATAAACATAGCAAATATTATACAATATACGAATAAGTAATACATGCAGGAAAGTTATAATTAGTGTTCAATCACTTTAATACCTCATATTGTGAACATATTCTATAAATGATGATTACATTTTCATAACATGCAATCATACATAATATGACAAACCATAATAAAGAGTCTGGCATCTAATATATTACCAAGGTAAAGAAATACTGACTCCTTAAAGACTCATACAAAATTCACATACAGATAAAATGCTAAAGCAATACAAATCAATTATGAAATAGGTAGATTAATTTAATACAATAAAAGTAATAAACATAAAGCTATAAGCATGCTACAAGTAAATGAAATAAGGCATGCAACAACATAAATCAAATAAGCTTTATAATCAGAATATACATTTAGTATGTTAGTACATATATGATAGAAACTCAAATTATATTAACATATAAACTAATTATGCATAACAATATTGGAAAAGTCAAATACCTGATATAAAGTTAGGTTAAGAAGATACTAATTACTTAAAGACTCGTCCCAAACATGTAAACAACGTAAAGATAAACATTTAATAAATAATCATAACAGTAGTGCAAATAATCACATAAAAGCAATAACAAATAAAATATAATATTCAATGTCTATAAAGTAAATAATAAATAAATAAATATTTATAATCAGAGTTTAAACTTTAGTATGCAAAAATATATCCAATTAAAACTGAGATTGTACCAATCAAATAATATAACATGCACAACACAAGATATAACGAAATAAATCCATATAGAACCCCTGCCTACGTGGTAACATCTTCGGGATTGCTTATGTTAACCACTCGACAGCAACCAATCCACTAAAACAATAAATAGATACAACACTGACATAAATAAAACCGCAATTATCTCAATTAGTTAAGACCTTCATCTTAACTACCATTGTTATCACTTGCTACATTCGCAACGACTTGGTTCAACACACGAACCCATCTTTTTTCCATAACAAGCATCACTCAATATAGTACGATCAGTAACTAAAAAATCAATAAAGTGAAGTATAATATGAACAATCAAATATGAGGACTTCCCTAAACCATGAACCATCAATAACTAATATGAGAAACACATTCAACCATGTACTATTGCAACCTTCAATTGAACACACGGCTTACCACAACATAGGCTTTTCATTTATGGAAAATATTGCATCCTAGTAACAACCATCTGACACACGACTCACAACCACATGGGCTCTTCAAATATAAAAATTTGAATCTTAGCAACTACCAGATGACACATGGCTCACAACCACACAAGTTCTTCGTATAAAATTCACTCGTAAACATCGTCTTGAGTACTCATCAATGAAAAACACAATTTTGATTATACAATCATGAATCACTAATATTTAACAATACTTAAGGTAATAGTAATTCATAAATAGAAAATAAGATGTCAATTTGACAAAGCTCTACAACAATTTTTCTGGATGAGAAATAAGAAGAGGAAGTATTTATAGAAGTCACCCAAGCTCACGGCCTCCCTCGTTCAAGTTCACCGACCACCTCATTGGGGGTCTTGTGAGGGGTTTGACAAGGGCCTTGTCGAGGTGCCAAAAAATATAATTTTTTGTTTCTACAAATGTTTAGAAATTTTTATAAATATCCACACTCGAAACAAAACAAAAAACACAAATGGCAACGTCATTGAACGAGCATGCACACCAAGAAAATCAATCTCATAGTGTGTGTGTAGATATATTAGCATACAAAATATACTTAGTTATGTGCGTGTATGTGTTATTGATTGTCAGTAATCAACCTTACATAAAGAAAGATCGATACACTAAGTAAAATAAATAAACTCTCTGCTTTACACATAGGAAGCCAACGATGACACAAAAGACTACATGATTTACAATATGATTAACATATTATACTAAAAAAGTTTGAGTTACCAAAGGCACATTCCACCCCTGTGAATTTGGATCAAGAAAATCACTTACAAAATTGATGCTTTGTACATGCACGAAAACTGGTTTGAACATCAGGTTATCTGGAATCCATAGGTCATCCCATAAACGAATCGAGTTACATTTCCCATACCCCATCATAAACCTTTTAATAAAAAAATTTGAGCCTCTATAAAGCTTCTCCAAGCTAAAGAATGAGAGTACCCAATGCTCATTGTAAATAAAGATCCAAGTTGAAAATAACTACTCTTATATGCTTGAGCTAATTAGGGAACTTAATTATATGTCAACATTACTTAGTAACTATGGTCAAATTAAAAGTTTGCAAATCCTTGAAGCATAGGCTCTAGACCTTTTTCACCTTACACATCATTTTCCAAGCTAGCCAATGAGTCTTTCTATTGTTACTTGAAGTACAACACCAATTTTTTTGTACCACATTGTCAATATTAAGACATAAACTATGAGGGATAACAAAGCATTGTATTGCTAAGTTTGGCATAACACATGTCATTGGCTTGAGTAACACCTCATTTTCGTGCAATAACAAAAGTTTACTAGCATAATTATAGACCTTTTATGTAACCTGATATAAAATATAGTTCATATATGCTCTCTTTGCTCTATCAAAAAGAGATAGAAGACTCAAATATTTAGCAAACCCATTATAAATCAAAACACTAAGTCACTTTAGAATAATAGATCTATTTTTTTGGGCATATATTAGTGCTAAAAAAATACTAGGTTTTTAATAATGAATCATTTCCTAATAAGCCCTTTCATACGCATACAAGATATCTATTAACATACTCACGTTTTCAACGTAATTATTACAGAAGGATTAAGGAATCATCAGTAATGAAAATATGTGAAATAGAAGGGCTAATGCTACCTAACTTTAACCCACTAATATTTCTCATCCTTTCATCTCGTCGTAATAGGTAAGAAAGATCCTCAACATATAAGACAAATAAAAAAGGGGAAAGATAATACTTTGTCAAATGCCCTATTATGACTTAATAAACATAATATGCTCTCCATTTAACACAAATGAATAAGTAATCGTAGTGATGTAAGTCATTATTCATTGATCCATGTATAATTAAAACCCATTTTTTACATCATTGCATGTAAAAAAACCATTCGATGCGTTCGTAAGTTTTGCTTATATCAAGTTTCTAGGCAAAATATTATTGTTTGCCTCTTCTTATGCTCTTTAAGTGCATGCATGAGTTCATGAGTCACAATAATGTTGGCAGTGAACATGCGATGGAAAATAAAAGCACTTTGATTTATGTTTACCATATTAGATATAACCTCTTTTAGCATATGAGTTAAAATTTTAGTAATAATTTAATATTACAAGGCATGTTTTGAAATTTAAATTGATTAAATTTAAATTTGACTTTTTTTGTTATATATTACGTTATGAGATTTGTAGTAATGGATACTTACATATTTGACATGCATATGAAGATGAAAAGTAGAGAATGATATCTAGGTAACGTTTGATTCACAAAATGGAATCGAAATTGGAATGAGAATGAGAATGAAATGGAATAAAAAAGAAACAATTTTTTTTGTTTGATCGCTAGAATCAAAGAAGGAATCAGTATTACAATGTTTGGTTTACAAATAGAATGAAATAGAAAACAATGTATATTACCTTAATATCCCTATATTCAGTAAAGTTTAAACGATATCATTTAATTATTATTTTTTCATGAGACAAAATACATTATTCAAATCATTATTTTTCTATATAATTATTACTTAAAAAAATATTTTTAAAAATATTATTTTTCTAAATAGGGTTTAGGATTTTAAGGTTTAAGATTTGAGATTTAGGGTTTAGTGTTTAAAGTTAAAGTTATTATTTTTCTAAATAGAGTTTATGATTTTGAAATTTGAGATTTGAGATTTATGGTTATATTTATGATTAATTTTTTTTAAATATGGTTTTGGGTTTTGGGTTTAGAGTTAAAATTATTATTTTTCTAAATATGTTTTAGGGTTTTAGGATTTGAGATTTAGAGTTTAAGATTTAAGGATTTGTGATTTAAGATTTAGTATTTAGAGTTTTAAGATTTGAGTTTAGGGTTATATTTAAAGTTGAGGTAAAATTGAAAAAAAAATTGAAATAGATATGAAGTCATGATTCCTCGAGGGAGAAGAAAAAATTATGATTCTTTCTCTTTTAAGAATCGATTCTATTCAATTCTCATTTTTTCAGCCCAACGAAACACAAAAATAGAATGAATGAATTCTGATTATATTTCATTCCATTAAACTAAACATAATATTAAAAGAATTTTACAACTAATCAAATTTATTCGATTGTAAAAATTTGATAAATAACTGCAACTCAAAGTGTCTCGATAAGTATTTATTATAAAAAAAAGAAAAAAAAAATAGATACTAAATTATAATCATTTATCGTTAAAAATTTAATAGGTAATTATTATAATATTGCGTTAAAATATAACAAAAATTATGGCACAACGTAAAATATACTAAGTGCAACATTCATGCATTTACCTCTTACCAAATTTGAAGTTAAATATTAAAAAACATGCAAAAGACATTATTATATACAGTTTAAATATTAATAAGTTATACCTTTTAATAGTATTTAAAAAGTTTTATCATATTATATTTTTACTCAATATAATCAACATATATATTTTTTAATATTGCCATTAAAATTTCTTTTTGTTTCATTTGTTAAGATTTTATTAATAAATATATTATACTTTATATAATTATAACGTATATAATATAAATATTAAAATATTATTTTTAGTAAAACTTAAGTGTAACACAGGTGTTTATTATTAGTACGAAAACTGCTAATTATAGTTATCTAAGTAGTGATACATAATATTACAAAATTTCCCACATATTTTACATAAATCTGCCCCTCTCGCTTCAAAGTTCAAAACGCGTGGAAACACCAAAATTCTCGAGCAAATATGAGCCGTCTGATTGTTCGGCAGTAAAAACAAATAATCAACAGTAGAATAGGGCCAACGTGGGTCTGAACAATTGGCTCCTCGTTTCTAATACACTGAACCCTCACAAATAGGCCAACTTTAAACTGCCCACTAGAGAGAGACAGAGATAAAAAGAACTCTATAAACACGTTGCTTCTAAAACAACATTAAAATTTATAATCTCACCCTCAAAATCCCCCAATTCATCTAATTCTCTCTCTATATCTCTCTAGAAAATACCCTCTTTCTTTCTCTCTCTAAAACAATTTTGAGGATTGGGCACCACCATCGCACCACCTTCACCGTCGACGATTTAATCCAATAGCCTATTCATTCGTTTTATCGATTAATCGGACTCCGAATCGGACTCTAACAGGATAATCTAAGACGGTTTAAGTACATATAAATTCGACCCACTAAGCAGTAAACGAATACTCAGCGATTTTGCTCACCGGTGGGAGCCTTTTTGTCCGGCGAATCTTCGTCGGGAAAAGGTGCGCACGATTGTTAACCTGCGTGCGTACTCATTTATGTGTTATTCTCTATTATTCGTATTTACGCGGACTCTCTTTCTTCTTGGTGAGACTATGCTCTTCGACTTCCAATTTTTGGCTTCTCTGTTATTTTTTTTGCATTCGCTTATTTTGACCGTGAATTATATGGACTTAGGTTTTGTCTCTACAGATTTAGGGTTTGGTTTGTTCTTTTTTAGGGTTTGCTCGTGGAAGTTTTATGGAGGTTTTAGTTGTCGATTTTTATAGAATGGCCTCAATTTGTGTGTTGATCTGTTTGATTTGTTTGTGTGATTGGTTTGTTAACATTGAGTGTAATATGCTCATTGGGATCGGAATTTCTGAGTTTTTGATTGGATTGCTGCGAAGTAAGAGTGTTTTGGTTGGTTTCAATTGCAGTGTCTTAGGTACTTAATCTTCTAATGATGTGTGGAGCTAGTTTATGCTGTGTTGTTTGTACGTTTTGCTGGTTTTAGCAGCTGAAATTAATGCTGCTTGTCTGAGTCACCCCACTGGAGCAGTTCTATTTGTTTGGGTTCGGAAAAGTTGTAGGTGAAGATGGAAAGTCAAAATTTCATATGTAACTGCATTGAACTGGGTGCTAGTTCTATTAATTTTTAACCTTTGTTTTTTAGTTTCTTTAACTGTCTTGAATGACCTGCTGAGGTTTCTCTATCTCTCTCTCCCCCGGCGTACATTTATTATCATTTGGAGTATAGTCATCCTTCACGTTCTGATTTCACATTCTGAGTGTTTTCTCCGTTATTTGCAATACTTCATCAGTAGTTTGTTTGTTTGATAAAGTTGTAGTATTCAGTTCCCCCCTTCTGATCACAACATATTCTATACTCACCTGTGTTTGGTCGTTTGTACTCAGATCGTCATATGAGACTGTTGGAGACGTCTGGACACCGGTTGATTCATTGGTGCTTTTTTTTTTCTACTCCAACTATTTACAATTTGGCAATACCAAGTAAATTGCTTTTATAAGTTCAAGTTAAAGGATGGCCTTTTTTAGGAACTTTTGCAGCGAAACAAGTTCACACAGTGTCCTCGAAGAAAAAGGTCATGATATGGATAGAATTCAGAGTCCCCTAGGGACTGAGGATGTAGGCGTGCCTTTGAGTGGGAAGGGTTTTGATATGAACATGGATGTGCAGGAAGGGAGTGAAGGTGAACCAAATGGGGCTAATAAGTTGCAAAATGAGGCAGCTGCTACTGACACGGTAATACATTTGAAATCTTCTGGGAGGAAAAGTGATGTGGCTGGAAAGTGGGGTTCAACATTCTGGAAGGACTGCCAGCCTATGCAATCTCATGCTGGGTCTGATTCTGGGCAGGATTCTGACAGCAGGAATGTAGTTGGATTAGAATATATATCACCACATGGCAGGGAAGAGAGGTTGGATTCTGAGGATGATAATGGCTCAAATGACGTAGATAAGGGTCAACATGGTCATTCTAGTGTCCCTGAAGATGAGATGTTGTCTGATGAGTATTATGAACAGGATGGGGAAGATCAGAGTGATGTGATGCGTCATAGAGGGTTTCATCTTTCACTTGGGTCAAATTCTAGGCCACAACAAAAGGCTACTCCAGGTAGGGCTTCTAGAGTGTTGAGTGATACTGAAGATTTTGGTGATGGTGATGATTACGATTACAATAATGATGATGCTGATGCTGATTATGAAGAAGAGGATAAAGATGGTAATTCGTTTTACACTGTTTTTTAGGAGGACTGCAGTAGTGAATTTCTGAACTGAATTGACAGGGATTTCATAACAATATTTTTAACTCACATTTATCATTCTAAATGAAGCTGGACTGAAAATATGTTTCCCTGTTTGTAGAAGATGACCCCAACGATACAGACTTTGAGCCTGATTACGGTGGTACAAGTGGTCGAACTGCAAACAAGGTGATTTCCTCATCTATTACATAGTTAAATAAATTGTTAACTTCTGATTCCCATTGCAATTCGTCATTTGTTTATGCATGTATGTTTTATGTTTTGAACTGTGCTCAAAAGATTAAATCTAGTATGCTATTATGTTGATCTTTGACTCAAACTATAAGACATTTTGGCATCTAAATAATTGCTTGTATCTCTCTTACCAGAGATACTGTAATGATCAATTTTTTTTTAAGCTTGCATCCTACGTTTAGTCACCGCGGTACCCGTAAATAGAAGAATATAATCCTTTGATGAAGAAAAAGAAAAATATAACAATCGTGAACATGTGATATAAATCTGGTGTTTCTTTTTGTGTAACTATATGTTTTGTACAATTGATTTATGTATTTTTTTTAAACATCTTATTAAATTCCCTTCTTTTTTGCCGATATTTGATGTTGTGAGATGAGCTCTATAAATTTTTTCTGCTGGTTCTGGACGTTATTTTGAAGCCTAATACATTTGTACTCTAATGGTTGTTTTGAAAATAGGATAAAAATTGGGATGGTGATGGTTCTGATGAAGATGATTACAGCGTTGATGAGTTGGATGTGTCTGATGAAGATGATCCTTATTATTCAAATAAAGCTATGGGTAAGCAACGGGCTAAAGGTGGACGAACTAATAAATCTACAAAAGAACGGCACCAATATCCAGTATCTAATAGGCAAAGAAGAGTAAAATCATCATTTGAAGATGATGAGTTCTCTGCAGAGGATTCTGAAAGCAACAGTGATGATGGTTTTAAAAGCACAAGAAGGAGAGGTGCACAGCTCCGTAAAAGTAATGCTAGATCAGCTTTGTCGACTAATATATCTGGAAGAAATTGTGAGACACGCACTTCAAGTAGGTCTGTTCGGAAGGTTTCGTATGTTGAAAGTGAAGAAAGTGAGGAGGTTGATGAAGGAAGGAAAAAGAGGTCTCAAAAGGTGGTTTATATAATGTTATATTTTTATGTTTATTGCATGAACTGAAAGATATGTGCTTGTTAGCTGTGTTTTAAATAAGTTTTGTTTTTGAGAAGACTAAATCTGAAGATGCTAGTGCAATTATTTGGAATTACTTTAAGAACTATATCTAGAAAGACTGAACAAGTTTTGATTTATGAAACAACAATTTCATCTTTTTGATTCTAGTCAGTTTTGAGCAGGAAGAAGCATGTCTGACAACTGAATACAACATTCTTATGCTTCTTGCTTTTGAAAAATCTGTCTGAAATAATCATAGAATTGTTTCATCTCTGCAACTTGGTAGTTCTAAACCCTACTGTCTGTACACGCATCTCTGTTTATCCACTGGCACAGAATTTTATTGTGTTCATTTATTTCCCCTTGCTCAGCCAGGTTCTGGTAAATCATTTCAGAGACTCTGCAAACCCTTTTTTGGTGCTTTTCATGTTGAAGTTTATTCTGCTTTTGCATTATATTCTTAGATTCGTATTTCACTTATTCAGGAGGAAATTGAGGAGGAAGATGGTGATTGTATTGAGAAGGTGCTATGGCATCAGCCAAAAGGGATGGCTGGAGATGCTTCTCTGAATAATAGATCAGCCCAGCCTATTCTGTTAAGTCACTTGTTTGATTCCGTGCCAGATTGGGATGAAATGGAGTTCTTGATCAAATGGAAGGGTCAATCCCATCTACACTGTCAGTGGAAATCATTTTCAGAGTTACAAAATGTGTGTTTTACAATCTTTTTTCTGGCTGTGTTGCATAAAACCTTTTGCTTTATTTAAAGAATTTTGTTGTTGAGTTGATTTGTGATGTAATTTTTGCAGTTTCTCTCCTATATCTAAAATTCTATCTATTTCTTATATGTGAGGTTTGCAGCTTTCTGGTTTTAAGAAGGTTCTAAACTACACTAAGAAAGTGACAGAAGATATTAGGTACAGGATGAAAGTCTCAAGGGAAGAGGTAATTTTTATATTTTTTTTACCATTGCTGAAGCTGTAATATTTCACTTATGAGATGCAACTATTGTTCATTTCAGATATTTTCTATTGATGAAATGAAGACATGTTATGGAATATTTCTACTGCTGGATTTGTTAATTTGCATAAAATTTCCTTTATAACAAGATGATATTCTATTAGTGAATTGAGTAACAGAATCTTGCATACCTCATAGATATGTACTTATTTTCTTTTAAGTTTCAAGCAACAGTTCAAAATTCTCGATAGATTTGCAAAGGAATGAGCCACTTTGGTAGACAAAGTTATTAGCATTTGCATAGTCATAAGTGGTGGTTGTCTGGTACACTTTGGGCCAGGGTGTATAAGTTATGCCTTCAGTCGTATAACTTTAGAACTTGATGAAGTTTATCCTCTGGAGGTTTGAGGCAGTATGCCTTGAGCCATGCCTATTGTATTAGTGTTTCTAGTTGGGTCTGTCCATTTTTTGGGACACCTTGAAGGTTGGTCGAAAATGAAAAGAAAAGAAGGAAAAAATAGAAAATAGAAGAAACTAGAAAGATTTCATAAGAAGATAGCCTAGAATTTAGTGTCTTCCAATCTATTTACCGCCATTGGTAACGACTCTTTTGGCTCTTCTTTTTTCTTTCATCTTTTCTTCTTGTTTTTCATCTCTTTTCACAGGCTTTGGTTAACTATGTACCTGCAATCTTTGCTTTTTCTTTTTTTTGATAAGAAACATTATATTATACTAAAATATGTAATAATTACAAAGGTACAAGGTGGGCCAATAATCCACATACAAAAGGAAACACCATTTTTTTCCTCCCTCGAAAAAAGACGTTATGTGCTGCTTATTCTGTTATCGGGCACAACCTTTATCTTTTGACCAAACAATGCTTAGGGGCCAGATAATTGAATTAGGGACCTAAGGAAATGCCATGCCTATTTGGTATGGTTTGATGCCTCTTTGTAAGTGGATGACTGATCCACTTTTTACCTTTGTAATTATTACTTAATTAATATAATATAATGTTTCTTATAAAAATAATGAAAATAGAAAAGGAAATGCCAAGCCTTTACCAACTTAGGGCAGGTGGCAGGCATTTAACCACCTCAATTGAGGGACAGGGTCACCATTTTAGTAAATTCTAAAAACATTAAGTGAGATGATTATAATGTTTTTAATTTTCTTCATGCTTTATTTTATGCTATAGTCTTTTTGTAATTTTCTATCAAAATATCCCTAAAATTGAGGCTTATGCCCTTGTGTTGTAAAAAAGAGTTTGGTTGAAGGCTTGATTAGGATTGACTTGATTGTGGGGGTTATAGGCTGTGAATATCAATACACTTTCCCACGTTTGCCTAAATATCAGTGCACTTCCAAATTTAGGGTTTTGCTTCAGTCATATACCATGAGATTATGGACCAGGAGTGAGACATCTATTTCTTTCCTTAAAAAAAGACCCGTCGTGTACCTTTTACAGGAAGTAAGGGTCGGATTTTTACACTGTTGTGTGACTTTTTCTTAAATAGACCTTTTAAAACAAGGGATACTAAATTATACCATTCAAAGGAAAAAGGGACTCACAGAGTCCCTCTCCCGTTAAAGTTAATTGTCAATTACAATATTTTGGCCTGTCAATGATATTATTTTCAAATATAGGAGTGCTGATATTTGTGAAAAGTTGAGGGAGGTTATTGATATTTGGCTGTTTATGTTAGTCAATTGTGTAACCATCCAAAATGATGAGATGAAGACAGAAGAGCCTTTATATTTGGCTAGATTTTGAGACTGCATTGCATCCCTTATCACCTACCTTCTATCATCTGTGTTGACGTCTGTGACTTATGATGTAAACATCACTGGAAACTCAATTAAAAAATTACTCGAAACTATTTCATGGATCTTTGAGGCGTGAAATGCAATTTTTTATTTGACACGTGAAATTTTGATTACATTTCATAACAGAATGTGGTTAATTTTCTTTTACTGAAGGGTTGTTTCATTGAATCATTTTCAAACTGATTTTATTTTCACATGAAGTTTCCATTTTATTTTCTTGAAACATGTGATGGATTAGGAGAGAACTTCCCTGTTATGAATATCTGTAATTCCTTTTTGCTCTGTTAGATCTTGTGGAGATCTTTGATTTGGGTGAGAATTACTTTGCAGCTGCGGATATAAAGAATACAAGCTTTGAAAAAGCTTGTGTATGTGTAGAGTTGAATTTGGTGTTTCTGGAAACAGTTTTTGTATACTAAAAAACATTTTTTTTCTATTTTATCCATTGGAGTTTGTGTTATTTTATTTTATTTCCAATACCTGTTTCTAAAACACTAAAATGTAGATACTTAAATTAATTTGTTGGATAGGGTCTGTTTATTACAATGCTTTTTAGTTGTTAAATGTTGATTTAGCTTTTGATTTCCATACACCGCATAAATCTTTCACTTGCTATATGATGGCAGTTTTTTTTAATTAAGAAACGTTATATGATAGTATTTGTAATAATCAGTAAAGTGGACTAGTAATTCACTTACAAAAAGATGCACCAAGCTATACCAAATAATAAGTATATGCCTTGTCCATTACAGACATTTAACTAGGATATACAAGCTTTTCAAATAAAACTGATGAGAAACTGAAAATAATCTTTCAATTCTTGGGAAATTGATGCCAAACACAAAAGTCTCACCAAAAATCGTCATCATTCTTGCTATCATAAAAGTTCTCCTATGTCTTTCCATCCACATTTCCAAAAAATGCTCTCACCTTGCAGTTCCACATCCTTGCCTTGGAAGCCTTCTCTCTTCCAATACTTGTAGTAGGTTTTTGATCTTAATACGGACAACTATATTTATTCTTTCATATAAATATCAGCAAATCAGAGTCTTTCTCCATAGTTCATTAGTTCCATATTGGTATATTGACATTTGTATGCGAGGTTGTTTGCGTGTTGCCACCATACTGTCTTTTCATTCTGAGTTTTATTGTGTTAGAAAAGTGAAATATCACGTTGTGAAAATAAGGATTTGCACACTTAGGTTTATTTCTGTTTTGTAAAATCTGTTGCTTTTCACTTAACAAATATCATAATATTTTAATTTTGTCTTACTTACAAATATCACGTGAGCCTGAATTTATTCCTTCCCTCCTTTTTCTTCTGTGCCTATGTCCTGATTTTAGATCGAGGTTAATGATGTGAGCAGAGAAATGGACCTAGATCTCATCAAGCAAAATAGTCAGGTTTGCTTCCTGCCTGTCTTCCTTATGTATGCTCCCTTTCAACTTCGGTTTCCCTCTCACACCTTCAGTGATTTTTTCAATTATAAACTTTTCCAGGTGGAAAGGATAATTGCAGACCGCATCAGTAAAGATGCCTCAGGTGATGTGATACCAGAGTATCTAGTCAAGTGGCAAGGGTTGTCTTATGCTGAAGCAACATGGTACATTATTCTTGATTTCAATTTTTTTTAGCTGATGTGCCCAATTATGAAACTGCATGTCATTATTCTCTGTTCGTTCATGTTTGCTACAGTGTATATGTTGGATATTCTGCGGATTTTAGTTGTAAACATCAGCTACTTTATTGTGAATAATTGAGAAGTTAATGCAGGAATATTGGAGAGGGTTTAATCTCAATGAGGCAATTTATCAACCTTATTTTGTACTACTATGAGATTAGTCTTTGTTTAGACTTTGGCATTGTTCTGGTTTATTCCATTACTAGTTCTGTGTACAATTATTTTCTGAGTTTCTGAATATGAATGCCATGAATTGTCATTCTCTGTGAGTTAACGGAAAACAGGGTTGACTCTTCCTGCTAAGGAGGATCCTCAAAATGTATTGTTCATTCTTTGTTTATCGATTAAAAATGCACACCTGAAATTCCCTTTGGGCCCATGAACTCATAAAATGTGTAATTTTTTGTATGTACATTAGTCTTATGTGGTTCTGTTTCTCTGATCTGTCATAATGTTGCTGATTTACTTTAAAATATATTGGTGTTTATTGGCTGAAAAGATAGCACTGCTTTCAAGGTCGTATGGCAACCATGAAATTTGAATTTTATCACAACTTGACACTTTAGTCTTTCCCAATTAACAAGTTACTGTTAGTTTTATTTTAAAAGATATAAGTGATGCATCAGCATTAGCACCAACATAAGTTTCCTGTAGCTTATAGTTAATGTTTTCCTTTCTTTATTGTCATTTTCTCCTTTTTTTTCATTGTGTGAGGTGGTTATTTTTTTCCTTATATAAACCTCACCCCACTCAACATTAGGTATCTTTTATCATTATCACTTTGTAATCCTCTTTGAGACTTGGTTTCTCTAATGAAATAAAGATTTCAACCAAAGAATTGATCCTTATTTGGCTCAGAGTTTATCAAAAGACCTCCTGCCCATATAGGTATTAGAGCTTCAAGCTTTCCTTATTCTTAATGGCAAATTTCGACAATGGTAGACTTGTGAGCGACGACGTTCACGACACGAAATAAATGTGATGCAATGCAAAATTTAGGGGATCGAATTGAAAACCGATTAGATGGAATGTTACAAGACGTTCATCAATCTATACTATAATTTGGGTAACAAGTTATTAAATTCTAGAAAAGCCTAAGAAATGGCATAGAGGAACAAATGGGTATGGCACCTATGCATGGATCTTCCAGAGAAGCATACACAATACCCATTTCTAGCTTGTCAGCCATCTCAAACACCAATGTAAGCCTAATTGATATTTCTTTAGAAGATATTCACGCAACATTTACGAGAAAACCATTGTGAATCCAATTGCGAGCCAAAAATTTTGCGTGAGACTTTCAGAGAAGTTCGTGATATCACCAGAACAATCACGACAACCATATCCACCCTAGAATTATGTTTGATCACCATCGCGACCTTCCACATCACCATTGTCACCTTCCTTGTGACTTGCCTAGTCATCAGTCACCATCCAAACGCCCATCTCAATCCTCATTGCATTGACCAAAGAGACCCATTTCATCAACCCATTCCCAGTCGATTCCGATGATGAAGATTTCACACTTGAAAACCCACCAATACCTTCGATCCATCATTCTCAAACCCCTCTCCCTCCAACCCCAACCACAAAACAACCCAAAACCCATCTTGAACACCCTATCTCCTTCCCATCGTGGAAATACATAGAATCCATTTTAGCCATCGATAACCCACAATACCCATTTCATCAGTCGTGAACCCTCCAAAAGCCCATTCCTACCCATTCGCGAGACACCCATACACCAATCGCCACCTAAGAATCAACTTCTTCCTTCTTCGCATTGAGCCAAAATGTCTCCATCCCTAACCCATGGCCCAATCGACTCAGATGATGATGAGCCTACACAAACCCAATCATCTCCTCGAACATACCCAATTCTTCCCCTATCAATCAGCTTTGAGACCCATGAGAACCTAGAGGAGTTAGTCTCACAAAATCAACATCCTATTATAAAATTTTCTTTGTTAAAACCAGGCCAGAATCCATTAAGCCTAATTAACTCTAGACTTGATAATACCACCTAGTTTCTATTAACTAACGTTCCATTTCATACCCATGTTATTGGAGTTGCAGGATCAGACCAAAAATAGGCATTTAAGGAAGAATAGTTTGGAGGTTGTAAAGGGCCAAGGTATACAAATTTTTTAACATTGCTAACACTTGTGAGTACCTAGAATTTGAGCATCAAATCGTTATTCTATGTTTTTATGAGTTTATTTGTGGTGATAAAGTTTTAGAATGGTTGAGTCTAATTGAGAATTATTTTGAGTTTGTGGGAGCTATTGAGTATTCTAATGGAATCCTTAACAAGATATTCAGTTGCATAACTAAAAGTTAGCTTACAAAATATGAACTAGTTTTACCTCAATTTCAATGTCTCTTTGGTGAACAAGCTTACATGACAAGTAGGAAATGTCCCAATGACTTAAGGAGTGATGATTGGTCCTAACTAACTTGTAATCCTACGTTTGTTTGCTATCACACTTGATACAGAGACATTGAATGGTGAGAAAATGGGAATATTAGATGTTGTCTTTCCACTTGTTACATGTAGAGTTGTCTTTATTGATTTTGATGAGACATGCCCCGGAGTTAGTATTATTGCTATTATGGTGTTTGGTTTGGAACGAAAATATATGAAGCCAAAGAGTGTCTTAACGAACAATATCCAAGCTTTAGCTATGGGGGGGTTGTATTAGTCATAGTCGCTGAATATATCCCACATCGATTAGAAAGATAAGTGGTGAAGTATTCATAAGAGGTGTGCCCTCTCTGATGGTATGATGCGTTTAAGGTTTACCCCAGAAGTAAAGTCGTGAGGTGAGGGCCGACTAACTTGCAGTTATGGTCTGAAGCGGACAATTTTGTATTATGGAGTGGGGTTTCCCTATCATGACCCAATTGAACCATGTGGGTTTGCGTCTTTATGACAACGTAAGGCTCCCTAAGGGGGTTGTATGACGTAGTCAAAGTTACGTATATCCCATATCATTTAGGAAGCTAAGTGATGAAATATTCATAAGGGGTATGCATTCTCTAATCGTATGACTCGTATGACGTGTTTGAGTTTACCCTAGAAGCAAAAATGTGAGGTGAGGGCGGAATTGGTGAGTCACGGTTGTGGGCCCGTTGAACTCGTAGTTATTGTCTGAAATGGATAATATCGTATTGTGAAGTGGGGTCTCCCTGCATCAATAAGCCAGTTAAGTATTCCTTCTAAAATCATTTAAATGTAAACACGAAACACATCTGAGTGATGCATATGTGTGCTTAATTTATATTATTATGCTTGTTCATTTTTGTTCCTCCTTCTTGGACACCTTTCCTTTTTCTGCTTTTTTTGATCTAATTGATCAGAATGAATGCTTATGATTAGTTAATTTGCTTTCAGGGAAAAAGATGTAGATATTGCATTTGCCCAGGATGCCATTGATGAGTACAAGGTATTGTTACAGTATCTATAATTCTGACGGCAATTTTTTATGCCAAAAAGGTCATTTGGTTATATATTCTTGTTTTGGTTTCTTTTTATTTGCATAATTTGGACCCTACTACTGTATTGTGTTTGGTTAAATGGTGCATATTCTGTAAGACTGCATATTGATTCTTGGAAAGATTATCTGAAAAATATACTTTTGTTTGTTTGTCCACCAATTCCATTGATTTTTCTTTTATTTCTGATTCTTAAATGTGATACCATGTAGATCTTTTGTGAGATTCCTTATGTTTCTTTTTCTTTTAATGAAATATCCTGTCATCGTTACTTTTGTCCATTTGAGCATAGCATATTATATAGTTCATTAAGAATTGTTGTCTGTCATTGATGAGTAGGCTCGTGAAGCTACATTAGCCATTCAGGGTAAAATGGTGGATCAGCAGCGTAAAAAGAGCAAAGGTTGGTTTTTCTGTGCTTGTTTTGGAAATTTTGATTGTACTAGTCAAGAAAACAAGGATTACTGTTATTTTCTGTTTACTTTCAAGAAGTGAGCTTGTTTATGTGGAAATGTATAATCAGATACTTCATGTGAAAATTGATCCTGAGACAGGAGTCACAGGAATGCCATAAGTTAGTCTCATCTATTATGAATTTATAAGTGCTGAATTTTTTTTTTTGAGTAATAAACAAGATATTGTTAGGAAAACAAAAACAATGGAGTATGTTTGCGGACAAGCTTTCTGCAAGAGAACTTAAGATTTTCTAAGATACGTTGAGAATACCTATAATCTACGCCTGAGTAATAGTCGACCTTTCAAAATGCTACTAGAACATAGAAACAGTAAAAGACAAAATCAGTATTCGAAAGCATATTATATAAGCTTTATTACTGGTCATGTTTCAAGGATTTTCTCAGAAGCTATAATATTCTTGTGAAACATTAGTTCAGCTCAAATACTTGCATACGTACAAATACTTATTAGGTTGCAAAAAATCACAATTTCTATGTCATTAGTTTATCTAAGCTTACTATGCAGTTGTTTGTGATATATACATTTTCTTAGGTTGTTCACAGAATTGAAAAATAATGAGAATGATAATATCAATGGAATGGAATTGAACATTGAACAATGGGATAAGAAAATGATTATCATTGTAATGTTTGGTTTTGAATTGAAATTCAATGAAATGCATGAACTCCACTTTAAGAGGATAACATTAGAAATTAAGATTATTGTTGTGAACTAAATGGGGGGTCAGCAGAAAAAAGAATTTATATTTTATTTATAATGAGGGTAAACATTGAAAAATAAAAAATTTACGTGTCTAAAATGAGGGTAAAACCGAAAAAAAGTTTTGTAATTATGAAACATATCCACGGGGTTTTTTAAAATACCATCAAGTCTCCCAAAGGTTTGAAAATAAGAATACCTTATGGTTTTCCGTATTTTCAAGAAAACCATGTAGAATAACGTTAACAACTCTGTTATTTTTCCTTGCTATTCTCAGAGTACATAATTACAACAAATTTATTTGGTATAATCAATTTATTGCTTTGATTGTTTTGCTTCACTTCAAACTCAATTTACAAAAAGTGATGTTCTTTTATTTCGAAAAGCACATAAAAAATTTACGTGTCTAAAATGAGGGTAAAACCGAAAAAAAGTTTTGTAATTATGAAACATATCCACGGGGTTTTTTAAAATACCTCAAGTCTCCCAAAGGTTTGAAAATAAGAATACCTTATGGTTTTCCATATTTTCAAGAAAACCATGTAGAATAACGTTAACAACTCTGTTATTTTTCCTTGCTATTCTCAGAGTACATAATTACAACAAATTTATTTGGTATAATCAATTTATTGCTTTGATTGTTTTGCTTCACTTCAAACTCAATTTACAAAAAGTGATGTTCTTTTATTTCGAAAAGCACAAAATCATTTGATTTAATTTCATCATTTCACTTAGGATTTTAGATAAACTATTTATAATAAAGTTTTTTAAAAATTGGGAGAAATGATAAATAGAGAGAGATAATCTCTTTATTATGATAGGAATTCACCTTTTTGGGAGAATTTTTTTTAGTTTATACCATTGCGATTGACTCATTTGCAAAGGTTTTTAAAAATTTGTAGTCTTGCCTTGCCATTAAAAATGTTAACTTTAAAAAATAACGGAGGGGCTTTCATACCTTGAGGAGGTTTGTGATAATTTAGGAAACTATAAGGATGTGCTTGATATATATTATTGAAAAAAATATTGGGTTTGGAATTAGAGTAAAATTGAAAAAGAACATATGTTGTTCCAATTAAGGAAAAAGAAAATTACAAATATGGAAAGAAATCATAGCATTGGAATAAAGGTAATCTGATGTGGAGTTTAAGAGTCCACACTCGACTTTATGATTTTGACAAGATATAGATGTTTAGTGTCTCTTATCTTTTTTCTTTTTACAAGAATAATTTGTTTCTAAGACTAAAGAGAAATGTGCTTGATGCAAACCAAATATTTTATTTATAATCTCTTTTAATGTTTATTTTCCATTTTCATCAAACATCTGTACTAAATTATGATCTTTTTTAATATTTAGTAAGTTTACGGAAGCTCGATGAACAGCCTGAATGGTTAAGAGGAGGAAAGTTGCGTGATTATCAGCTGGAGGGCTTGAATTTTCTTGTTAATAGGTATGACATCTGTACTTCTAGACGTTGTTATTGTCACTAGAAATAACTTCTTAAAGTTTTCTTGATAGAAATTCTCTAATTAGCATGTCTTGCATATGATAGTTGGAGGAATGATACCAATGTCATTTTAGCTGATGAAATGGGGCTTGGTAAAACTGTTCAATCAGTATCGATGCTTGGTTTTTTACAGGTGAAGACTTTAACTTTAGACTTTAATTTTCACTTTTGCCAACATTTAAGCATAGGCATAATAACATGAGTATTTCCTTTTCTTTTACTTTATATTTCTTTTTCCACGGTACAGAATGCTCAAGAGATCTATGGGCCATTTCTCGTTGTTGTACCACTATCAACCTTGTCTAACTGGGCAAAAGAATTTCGGAAGTGGCTTCCTGATATGAATGTTATAGTCTATGTTGGTACCCGAGCAAGTCGAGAGGTAAGTCTTTCTTTCTTGTACTTGTGATCAGTTTATACTGGGATATAACATGAATAAATACTCTGATGTTCTAAATGCTTAGTTCGGAGTTCTGCTTTCCTTAGCATCAGTCTTATCTTTATCCAGCCACATTTGGGGCTTATTAAAGTTTTCCAAAGTCGTTTAACAAATATTTCATGCAGTCTAAAGTGTCTGTGCAGTGCATTCTGTGACCATTCATGTTAACACTACACATCATACAATCCAAAGAGGCAGTTATGTATATCTGTTAGTTTTTAGCTTGAAATGTCCAGTCAGCCATTGAGATTTTATTTCTGTGATCATAATACTTGAGCAAATGCTCTCTTATGTCTTACCTATTAATTTCTATATGGCCCAGGACAATATTGTTTCTGAAACCATTTGCTCAAAATGTAGTATTTCGCCCTTTATCCTTTGCAGCCATAAGGTATGGCAAAACAAACTATGGCTATTGAGTGTGTTGTTGGATTTATGTAATGAACTTTCATGGTTGGTGAACTGGGGGATCATAATACTTAAGCAAATGCTCTCTTACGTCTTGCCTAATTAATTTCTATATGGCCCAGGACAATATTGTTCCTAAAACCATTTGCTCAAAATAAGTATTTCACCTTTTATCCTTTTCAGCCATAAGGCATTGCGAAACAAACTATGGCTATTGAATGTGTTGTTGGATTTATGTTGTGTTCATTACGAGCACCAGTCTTCACATTTAATGGATGATTGCTGAATGTGTAATTCAATATCTGTAATTCTTTATGGCTCTATACTTTGTTGTTCCACATGTCATGGTTTTCTATTGACTTTTTAGATGGTAAGAGCATCAATTGAATTAGATTCTGTTCAGATGTTTTGCTTTGATTCTGTTATGTGTTTTTTGTTTTTTTTTCTTTTGCAGCAATATTTTATTCAATGATGTATTTGTAATTTTCATTGGTCGCAGGTTTGTCAGCAGTATGAATTTTATAATAACAAAAATGTTGGCAGGCCTATAAAGTTCAATGCTCTACTAACCACATATGAAGTAGTTTTGAAGGATAAAGTTGTCCTTTCAAAAATTAAGTGGAGCTACCTCATGGTTGATGAAGCTCACAGATTAAAGAATAGTGAAGCACAACTGTACACGACTCTTTCGGTACGCTATTCTTGAAGATGTCTGCCTGCAGTTGAAATCTGGTTTAGTTAGTGATCAATAATGTTGTTGTCCGACAGGAATTTGGCACCAAGAACAAGTTGCTTATAACTGGCACTCCTTTGCAAAATAGTGTGGAAGAGCTATGGTAATTGATTCATCATTTGTAGAGCAATAACTGTAGTAGTATCTGCATAAGCTTCATTCATTATTTCATCATTTGTGGTCTAATCATTAGTAGTTCATTTATTTAATGTCATAGCTGCTTGATATTATGTTTTATGTTATTTATCTGTGAAAGTTTTACTATCTTGATTTAATTTAATGATTTTAGAGCAGTACTATATGGAGAGGCTAATATGTGAAATACCTCAATTTGTTCTGTTCCACGTGTATGTTTTGGGGTTATATATATATTCCTTGCCACTAAACAATGGGAATGCGTGGAAGTTGCCATTCATGTTTTAAAATATATATATTTTTTGCCCCTGAACTTTTCTAGAGTTAAATATATAGAAATTGGCTGACAACATGAACAAAAGAGAAAAAATTGCTGTGTTTCTTGCACTTGAATACCATCACATGCGACTTATCCTGCTCCCTCCCCCTTTTCCCTGTGTGTTATTTAACCAATGTAGTGTTAGAAGTGTTAGCAACCAGTTATCCCAAAATCTCTAAAAGCTTAAGGTGGGTCAATGCTATTCTTTTATGTTCTTTTTCTAGTTATTAACACTCACACTGTTACACATATGGGCTATTGATACTCTTTTTGAATAAATAGGCTCTTGCCTATGAGCCGATTAAGTTTTTATGAAGGGTGCTTTAAGCGGAGATGAATAGGATCTCATTCATTGGATATTTTGATGAGCCCATCAATTAGATATCATCAATTGAATTGAGCAGATAAGTGGTTGAACAATTGATTTGAGTAGATAAGTGGTTGAAGCTAAGAAAGACCCAAAGATTTTAACATACACGGATAAATCCATGCAGGTAAAATTTTTTGGGTTGGGGAGATTAGTACCCAAGAATTTATCCTCTAATACCATGTTTGAAGAGACTTGGCAATAAATTTTTCTAAAAGTTTAAGTTTGGTTAATAATCGTATATGTTATTCACGTGGGTCTTAACAACCAAAACAACTTACATTGCCAGTGAGTAATGTTATAAGAGCATATAGGTAATTCATGCCTTTAATGAGCTAGCATTTTGGAGGGTGGTGGATTTGATCTATCATGCTCTCTGCTGCTTCTCCATTTGTTATCTAACCAATTGACCAAAGAAACGAAAATTGTTGAGTTCCACATTGCTAATAAACAAAGAAGTGCCTCCATTTGCCTTGAATTCTTGATTTTGATTGGACTTATCCTTGATTTCTTACCCTTCTCGCGTGTGTTATCTGACCCATTTAAAAAAAAAATTCACATGTGAGAGACAGTGATAATTTCCTCTGTTTACTTTATGTTTGCCAGCCAATTTCTATTGTTTTAAGGTCTGAAAGTGCACATTTGAAACTTAAGCGGAAAAAGGTCTTTAAACCCCCCACCCCCCTCCTCTTTTTCTCCAGGAAATATTTGAAAAAAAAAGAAAACCACTATTGTGCAGTTCATTAGAAAAATAATTTGTTGGGTGCCTTATTTTGTACGTTTTCATACGAATTCAATTTGGATGGATCTTATCAAATTATGGAGGGCATCATTTCCTATTTTCAATTAGAGTGGAGTTTTTGGATGACAGGTGTTGGTTTGTACTGATCTTGGGACTGGTTAGTAGGAATGATAGCAATAGATTATTTTAGGATTATATATTACGAATACCTTTTTCCTATGAAAATATTACGACGACATGCATGGGTGCACATTTGTGCTTTTCTTACGTTTTACTGTACAAATTTCCTTTTCCTTCCCTTTAGGGCTTTGCTGCATTTTCTTGATCCTGATAAGTTCAAGAGCAAAGATGATTTTGTTCAGAACTACAAGAACCTTAGCTCATTTAATGAAAACGAGGTAGATGTTATGGTCCTTATAATTTTTTTTTTAAAATAAATTCTTTGGGGTTTATGTTGCACATGTCTTTTTTAGAACCATTTTTCTCGTGGAATATTAACTATTTTGCACTGTAAACTAATTCTTTATATTACTTCTAAGCTTGCTAATCTTCATACGGAATTGAGACCTCACATTCTTCGAAGAGTTATTAAGGATGTGGAAAAGTCGTTGCCTCCAAAAATTGAGAGAATTCTTAGAGTTGACATGTCGCCACTTCAAAAACAGTAGGTGGTCTGTTTGTTTTATAAGGCCTTGCTTTGTTATCTATATCAAGAACGTTCATAATTACAAGGTTCTCTCACCTAGGTACTACAAGTGGATATTGGAGCGCAACTTCCAAGATTTGAACAAAGGAGTTCGTGGGAATCAGGTTCTCTCATTTATATTAAGTATCAATTATAAGAATTTTGTGGTTTGCATTTCTATCTCCATTATTGGAGAGCATTGTCAATATTGTGGAAGGCTGGATGGGAAGTATACCAATCAAATCTGCTAGGAAGTCCAAAAATTAAAATTTTCACAAGGCAATGGTCTGGAAAGTTGTTACCAAAGATAATGATGAAAATTATAAATTATTGAGGAAAATGCTGAGTACACTTTCTTTCCCACCTTCCTTTATTTTCTTCTTAATATGCTAGTGCACATTGTATTTATTATTTAATATTTGCATTCACGTTTTCTCTTCCTTCTCCAAGTCATGGGCACAAAAATCTTAAATCGCTCAAGCGGTCCTGTTACTAAACTTTATGCTTCCATTTTTCCTTGTCTTCTTTAGTGCCAAAGTTCTCTCTCTCTCCCCACCCCCTCCTCCTCCTCCTCCTCCTTCCCCTGGCTTTCTTTTCTATTGGTGTCTTTAGTTGCTTGGAGTTTAACCGCTGAATTTTTCATAATTTGAGATTTTAATTTTTTTCTGGACTCCAAGCATTTCTACTACCAACCATATTTACTGGCAAATGCCTGCTCTGCCAAAACGTATAGGTTTCCATTCTGGTTTGGTAAATTGAAAGATTATTCTCATCTTCTCATAAGTGATTTTTTCCATGTTTCTTTTTCTTTGAACTTCAGTCAGATGTGTTCTTCTTTCTTTGATAAACATCATATTATATGATATAATAATTACAAAAGTGTATGGTGGACCAACAAATCCACTTACAAAAGCGAACACCAAGCTAAACCATATAATATCTATGCATTACAAAACTCTATCCTCAATTAGAAATGTTTTCGTCTTCATTATCATAATTTGTTTTCAGTGTGCTTGTTTCTTAGAGTGAAAGGTCAAACAAGTCCTCAAAATTAGGCATCAGGGGCGTTATCCCTTTTAATCCTCATGTTTTGGAAAATATTATTTTAATATTTCTATGAAAATAATTTTTTTCTGTCTTGTTATTTAAACGTGATCAAAACGCAGGCTTTTAGTAAGGGTGGCTATCAATATGAAATTATTTATGGAATATTTTTTGGTAGAATGTTGATTTTTACTTATTTGTTATAATTTTTATAATTTTCATTTGATATTTTATTTTTTCTATTTTTTTCCTAAATAATTTCACACTTATTGTCATTTTTATTCTTGTTAGAGACTTGTGTTTGAACCATGTTTTAATCACATGGTAGAAAATAATATTTTAATAAAAATATGGAATAATATATTTTCTTTAGTTGATTCTTCTCAAAAACAAGAGACTTAAAGAATCATTTGTCTAAACTAGTTCATGATTCTAAACTCGAGTACTACTTTAACACTAGCGTTGGTGTTTTATGTTGGATAAGATAAATAGTCATATTGGAATGAATTGTATTCAATCGTAATATAATTATTATGTACGATATTTGATGACAACTTGTGTAATGCAGACAGATAAGTTGTATAATGTTTGGTGATACAATATTTGTAAAATAATAAATATATATTTAAAATAATATTTAATTATTTTATGTATTTGTATCAAAACAATTTAATTAGAAAAATTATTAGAATTAGTATTTAATTTATTTTTTGTACTTTTACCTTTTAAAAATAAATAAATATTATTTTTAATTTGAGTTAAAAGAGCATGCAAAATATGTAAATTTAAATTATAAATTCAGATGGATTAAGTTCTTTATTACATATCAAAATAATTTCATTTAGAAAAAAATTATTAAAATTAGTATTTAATTTATTTTCTATATTTTTTTATTTTAAAAATAAATAAATATTATTTTAATTTGAATGGAAAAAAAGAAGTCAAGATCCATAATTTTAAAATTGAAAAGTTGGATCCACTAAGTTAGTGTTCAAATGCTTTGAGTTATACATATATGTACAATTTTATTTTGTACAATAGTCTGTGTGTTTAATATGGGCTTAAAGTAGAGGACTAGTGTGTCACCTCACCTGTTTCTTATTCCCTCAATGCAGAAAGGCAATTACTTGTCATATTTATGTCTATTGCTGGTTTCCCTCTGGTGAATTTTGAAATTAGATGTTCATTTTTTTAATTCTTTTTCAGGTTTCGCTTTTGAATATTGTGGTAGAGTTGAAGAAATGCTGCAACCATCCCTTCCTGTTTGAAAGTGCAGATCATGGCTATGGTGGAGTCTCTAGCAATAATGATAGCAGTAAACTGGAGAGAATTGTTTTAAGCAGTGGGAAGTTAGTTATACTCGATAAGTTGCTTGTTCGGTTGCATGAGACAAAGCATCGTGTTCTGATCTTTTCCCAGGTTTGTTTAATTCAAACTACGAAGCAGTAGACTAGAGGCTTATATCCCTAGCTATATGTTTCATCTCATAGGGGATTCTTTGCCTTTCAGTGTATTATCATTGTTTGGATGCATATATTGAAAAGTTGGTGTCAGACGTTTGGGAAGATAGCTGTCATCCTTAACATAATTTGATGGTTGTACTGACTGTAACGTGCCAACGTTTGGAATTAGGGCAATCATTATTCACATTTGTTTGACCATTCCACATCCTTGGCTCCTTGAATTATCTTTAAACATGAGTTATGTCTCCACAAGTTATGCAGTTATGTGACTTATTATATTGATATTATGTTATATGGATGTATTTAATGTTATGTTTTAACAGTCCAAGGGGTTTTAAATGAGAAGACTTGCATGAATATGCTTCTAGATGATGTGATTGTTTTTATTGTATTTAATTAGGATTCCTTGTAACATATGGCAATGTATTGTCTTAGTGTTTGGTCAAGACGATATCAGTTATTATGGTGGTGTGAATATTTTGATACTGTCTAGCAATTTTGATAGCATGAAACTCTTATATTAGGCTTGATTATAATTAAATGTACAATTCCTGGGTGCTTTTCAGCTGAAATTTATTTGATTTGTTATTTATTATTAGTTTTTTTTGGTGTAGGATATTGCAACACATTCTTAGAACTACATAGATTAGGTTGTGCTTTGCTGCTGTCGTGCACTTAAATAACAGGTGCATGACTGCAAGTTTGGTCCAAACTAGTATGATTTTTTGGCTGATTGTAATCCCTTTATGTTCTCTCTCTCTCTCTCTCCGTGTGTGTGTGTGTGTGTGTGTGTGTCCTGTGTTGTCTGTGATTTTGCCTTGCTTTCAAATTTGATGAGTCATTGTTATGCCACACTGCTCTAGTGCTGTTTGTTGCTGGATTCTTTTGGTTAGAATATTTATGAATGAAGTAACAGTTTATTTTTTAACTAGTGCTGAAAAAGATAACAATTCAGTTAATGCATTGGACATGGAGGTAGCTGTAATTGATTTGCTTTTAATATTTTGCAGATGGTAAGAATGTTGGATATACTAACAGAGTATATGTCCCTGAGGGGGTTCCAGTTTCAAAGGCTTGATGGCAGTACAAAGGCTGAATTGCGTCATCAGGCAATGGAACACTTTAATGCACCTGGAAGTGATGATTTCTGCTTCCTTCTGTCAACAAGAGCTGGTGGGTTGGGCATTAACCTAGCAACAGCAGACACAGTTATAATTTTTGATTCGGACTGGAATCCTCAGAACGATTTACAGGTTTGAATATAATTGTAAATATAGAATTCACTCTTATTAATTTCCATTCAAAGATACTACATATTTATATACAAAGTTAGGGACACTATTAGGTGATATACACCTAATACACAACTAATATATCTAACACTCCCCCTCAAGTTGGAGCATAAATATTAATCATGCCCAACTTGTTACAAAGATAATCAACCCAAATCCCACTTAAAGCTTTCGTGAAGATATCTCTTAGTTGTTTTCCAATCTTCACATATCCTGTAGAAATCAAACCTTGAATTTTCTCGCGAACAAAATGACAATTAATTTCAATATGTTTAGTTTGCTCATGAAACACAAGATTAGAAGCAATATGAAGAGCAGCAGCAAAGAAGCAATATGAAGAACAGCTTGGTTATCACACCACAATTTTGCTGGTACTGAAGTTTTAAGATCTACTTCATCCAAGAGCTGATATATTCACATTATCTCAGACGCAGATTGTGTCATAGTCCTATATTTTGACTCTGCACTCGATTGTGACACAACATTATGTTTTTTGCTTTTCCATGAGATCAAATTTCCTCCGATGAAAATACAATAACCTGATGTGGATCTTCTATCCACTTTGGAACCTGCCCAATCTGCATCTGAAAAACATTCAATATGAGTGTCCATGATTTGCATACACACGTCTAGGTGCTCCTTTCAAGTAACACAAAATTTGCTCTAACGTTACCCAATGATGAGCTGTTAGGGATGACATAAATTGGCTAATAACACTGACCGAATATGCAATATCTGGACGAGTCACGATAAGGTAATTCAGCTTTCCAACCAACCTTCGATATCTCTCAGAATCTTTAAAGAGTTTCCCATCTCTTGTAAGGTGGATGTTCAGAGTCATTGGAGCACTACAAGGCTTTGCTCTTAATTTTCTTGACTCAGTTAATAAGTTCAAGACATATTTTCTCTGAGATAGAAAGATAACTTTTTTACTCCTTGTGACTTCAACACCCAAGAAATACTTTAGCATCCCTAAATCCTTCGTGTGAAACTGAGTATGTAGGAAAAACTTAAGAGATGAAATTCCCGTAGTATCACTTCCAGTAATAACAATGTCATCTACATACACAGCTAAAAGAATGATACCAGCTTCTGATTGTTTGTAGAACACAGAATGATCAGACTTGCTTTTTCATCATACCAAACGTTTCTATAGCTTGACTAAATTTTCCAAACTAAGCACGATGACTCTGTTTCAAACCATACAAAGATTTGCGAAGACAATAAACTTGCCTAGACTCCCCCCTGAGCAACAAAACCAGGAGGTTGTTCCATAAACACCTCCTCTTGAAGATCACCATGAAAAAAAACATTCTTGATATCTAGTTAATGCAAAGGCCAATGGTGAGTAGTTGCCATAGAAATAAACAACCGAACAGAGGTCAATTTAGCAACAGGAGAAAAAGTGTCAGAATAGTCCACTCCATAGGTTTGAGCATATCCCTTAGCAACAAGATGGGCCTTTAATCGTGCAATTGACCCATCTGGATTAACCTTAACTGTGAACACCCATTTGCATCCGATAGCTCGTTTCCCCGAAGGTAAATCAACCAAGTCCCAAGTACCATTGTCATCTAAAGCATTCATTTCCTCGATCATTGCATGATGCCAACCGGGATGAGATATGGCTTCGTGAACAGTTTTAAGGATAGAAATAGAATCAAGAGAGGCAATAAAAGAGCAAGAGGAAGACGACAAGCAATTATACGAAACAAAAGAAGAAATAGGATAAGTACATTGACGTTTACCTTTGTGTAATGCAATAGGAAGATCATCGTTTAAGATTGGATCTAATGACGAAGGAGCAGGTGTAGGACATGAATCAGAAGGTCTATGTCTAGAGTAGACTTGAGTAATAGGAGGCCTGACAGGAATTGGATCAGAGATAGGTTCAAATGATGTGATAGAATAGACTAACAAATCATCATCCTCCCTCTGACGTGCAAAAGGAGAAGACAAAAAATATGGTGTCTTCCATAAAGGTAACATCAATTGAGACAAGATATTTGTTAAGATTAGGACAATAACATCTATAGCCTTTTTGGAGATGAGAATAACCAAGGAAGATCACTTCAAAGATTTGGAATCTAATTTAGTTACATGCGGACGAATATCCTGAACAAAACAAGTGCTATCAAATATCCTAGGGTCAACTGAAAATAGTGACTTGTTAAAAAACAAGATTTTGTAAGGAATCTCACCATGAAAAATAGATGAAGGCATGCGATTAATAAGAAAACATGCTCTTGAAATTGCATTGGCCCAAAAAGGTTTAGAAACATTCATTTGAAATAATAAGGTACGTGCAGTTTCGAAAAGATGTTTGTTCTTACGTTCTGTCACTCCATTTTGAGATGAAGTATCAACACACGAAGTTTCATGAAACATGCCATTTTGAACCATATAAGATTGAAACAAAGCTGATATATATTCTTTGGCATTATCACTTTGCAAAGTATGAATTGAAACATTAAATTGAGTTTTAATCTCAATACAAAATGCGCAAAAATTAGAAAACAATTCAGAACGACTCTTCATTAAATATAACCAAGTTATACGAGAATAATCATCCACAAAAGTAACAGAATATTTAAATCCAGGTTTAGACAAAATAGGACGAGGACCCCAAACATCAAAATGAACTAATTCAAAAGGAACACTAGCACGTTTATTAACTCTTGGATTTGAACTAAGACGATGATGTTTTGCAAATTGACAAGATTCACAATCTAATGAAGACACCTTACTGAGAACAAAGTTTCTGAAGTAAAGGAAGACATGGATGACCCAGTCTACAATGTGCCTCGAAGGGAGTGGTTACACTAGAGCAAGCAACAGATTTCGGTATTGGTGTGTCAAGAATATAGAGGCTTCTAGACTCATGTCCTTTACCAATAGTCTTCTTCGTCATAAGATCCTGAAATAAACAACGATCAGGAAAAAATGAGATGCAACAATTAAGATTGCAAGTAAGCTGACTTACAGAGATCAAATTAAAGGATAAGCTAGGTAAATGTAAGACAGACGACAAAAGAAGCAAAGGAGTAGGAGTAATTGTGCCAGACCCAAAAACACTTGATGGTGACCCATCGACTAAGGTAACAGTAGAGTTGAAAGTGTGTGATTGAAGAGTAGAAAAGAGACTAAAATTAACTATCATATGATTTGTGGCACCAGAATCAATAACCCATTTGGAAGATGAGGAAAGAAGACACGTATTTGGTTTACTTGAATCAACAATAACAGTGATAGAAGGTGATGAAGACTTTAGTGATTCTTGATACTATGAGAATTTGGTAAATTCATCTGCAGAGATAAGAATCGATTTTTCAGAAGTATCATAAGTGGATGTAATATGGGCCGAGTGACCTTTCTGATGCTTGTACTGAAGCTTTCTACAGTCATGTTTTTACTCATATAAGTTGACCGTCCAGGCTCATAATTATTATTTCGGTTGACCAAAGCACCATTTAATTGGGCAGGTGGAGGTGGAGTGCCTTCTGTACGAAGTACTCGACTAAATACCTCTTGTAAAAAGGAGATCTCAGAACCAGAAAGAACATGGGACTTAGCAGTCTCAAAAGCAGAGGGAAAATCGGCAAGAAAACTCATGACCGTTATTTGTTTTCGTTGGCTTGGCTGAACCTTCACATCAGGGCTAAAAGGCATCAAATTATTGAGCTCCTCATAAGTCTTTTTAAATTCCATAAAATAATTCGTGAGAGATTGATCTTGTTTCTCTGCATGGTAAAATGCTTTGCATACCTCATACATGCGAGAAAAATTTCCTTTACCAGAATATAAGAAATCCAAATAATCCATCAATTCTTTAACGAATTCGTAATGATTGATCAAGTCAATTACATTGCTCTCAATAGAATTCCGAATCTGTAGATATAAGCGGGCATCTTTTCTAAGCCATGTTTGCTTTGAATCATTTTTAGGAGGATCATTAGTCAAATGAGTATTTTTGTCGATACTTAAATAAATTCGAATGGTCCGTGATTTTATACATCACAGGCACCATATCCGTCACAACATTATATTTCTTTTCAGCCATAACCCCTACAAACTACAAGACAGGGAACAAACGAACAAACAAAATCCAACAAGGATAGCGACCAAACACGTAGCGAACAAGAACACAAAATTGGAAGAACCTAAACCCGAACAATCACAAAGCGATGAGTGCCAAACCACCACAGATGATGCAGGGAACGTCAGAGAGCAACACGAGGACGACTGGAGAAGACTGTTGCAGGGACACGCTGTCACGTGTCGGTGCGTGGGAAAATGGCAGCAAGTCGCAGTGGCGCGTGGGGCCCACTTGTGGCTCGTCTAGTGACCGGACTTCGGGGTTTGGCCGGTCGGTGGCTGGGCTTCCTTCTTGTGCCGGCGGTGAGAGTAAATTTGCACTCCAAAAGGGTGTTCCAAGTTGGAACCCAAAAATGTACTAAACCCTAATTCGTGTTTACCCAAAATCAGACACTAATTTGAACGGAAAGAAAAAGAATTCTTAATTTTGTAACCCAAATGCTCTGATACCATGTAAATACAGAATTCACTCATATTAATTTTCATTCAAAGATATTACATATTTATATACAAAGTTAGAGACACTATTAGGTGATATACACCTAATCCACAACTAATATATTCAACTAGTGATAGACATCTAATACACAACTAATATATCTAGCAATAATCAAATTCATTTCCCTTTGACTGTTTTCACGTGCTTTGATCCTTAGTGCATATCATTGGATGGAAGATACATTTTACTTGTTATGGATGATATTCTGTTTTCCTCTTGATTTTTCCTTAGGCAATGAGTAGAGCTCACAGAATAGGCCAACAAGAAGTTGTTAACATCTACCGATTCGTTACTAGCAAGAGTGTTGAGGAAGATATCTTGGAGCGAGCTAAGAAGAAGATGGTAGGCTTCACACTTAATGATTTGTTACCTTGAAGAACTTCCGAGAGCATTATTTGCATGCTTTTAACATTGATTTTGCACTCTCCATTTCTCAAATCTTTATGATTTTGGTTCTTTCATTCAACTGTCCTTTTTTGCTCTCTCATTTCTATCATTTAAGGGCGACCAAATGACATGTCTCCTACTCAATGGATTCTGTAGGTTCTTGACCATTTGGTGATCCAGAAACTAAATGCAGAGGGCAGATTGGAGAAGAAAGAATCCAAGAAGGGCAGCTATTTTGATAAAGTAAGGACTTTTATTTTTGGGTTGGGATAGAGCTTTAAGAATAGAGAAGGTTGAATTGTTAGCTTGCTTAGTAGGTTCTTTTATTTTTCTGTTTATCTCACCTCCCTGTGTATCTTGGTCACTTATGTAATATTTTGAGCTGCAGCCATTTGTGTGGTTACTGCTATGTTTTTCTTCTTCAAGCATCTGAGCATCGTTTGTTTTCATGGTTGCAGAGTGAGCTATCAGCTATTTTGAGGTTTGGAGCGGAAGAGCTCTTTAAAGAAGAGAGGAATGATGAAGAAAGCAAGAAAAGGCTCTTAAGTATGGATATTGATGAGATTCTTGAAAGAGCAGAGAAGGTTGAAGAAAAGGAGGTTGAAGGAGAGCAAGCGAATGAACTGTTAAGCGCTTTTAAGGCAAGATATTTCCATTTATTTTGGTTGTCATTTTGATTGCATTTTTCTAGCATTTCCTCTTGTTGATATGTTCCCTTGGTTTGGTGTTTAGTAATGGTCGTGGAGTTTAATGTTTTTGGTGCTATATTCAAATTCCTGAAAACAAATTTTTTTTATGTTTTTAAACCACAATTCATGTTCCATTCGTACAATTATTCAGGTTGCCAATTTTGGTAGTGCCGAAGATGATGGAAGTTTTTGGAGTCGATGGATAAAGCCAGAAGCAGTAACCCAAGCTGAAGTATGAAACTGCTTCTTGTTATTTGTATTTTTGCAATTGTAGGCAAATTTTAAATTTATGTTCCTTGGGATATATATTTAGTTTTTATCTTCTAATTATTTGTTACCGAGGTTTAAGAAATAATTAATAATACCTTTTATTTCAGGAATCTCTTGCTCCTCGTGCTGCAAGGAATACTAAGAGCTATGCAGAACCTGCTCAGCCTGAACGTAGCAGTAAAAGAAAAAAGAAAGAAGTTGAGCCTCAAGAGAGAATACAAAAACGTAGGAAAGCAGACTATTCTGTACCCTTAGCACCAATGATTGAAGGAGCTTCAGCTCAAGCAAGAAGTTGGTCTTGTGGGAATTTGTCTAAGAGAGATGCATTGCGGTTTTCTCGTGTGGTAAGGCCAAGTTGGTTATATTGTTTGTCCTTGTATCTTATACTTCTCCCTTGTGCTTTAGTCTGAAAATCTCGCATTGGATTATGTTATCATGTTCTTTCATTCATTTTTATCAGTCATGCTTTTCTTTTGCTCTCTGTTATAGGTAAATGTTGTGTTTCCATTTGTTTAAGATGTAATGTTTTGTTCACAATTGTTCGTGCTTGGTGTGTTTTTCGGTAATACTTTTTTTTCCCTGATCACTAGGCTGCAAAGATTTATGGGGTTCAATTTACATTGAATTGAAAGAATGGAAAAATTGCTATAGAATTAACAATGTCATTTCTATAGAGTTTAGGGTCATAACAGTATTTTAGCAACGAACAGATTTGTCCCTGCAGAAAAGAGGATGCACTTTTTATATATTTCAGCCATTTGTAGTTACAGCTTTTCAGAATCTTTCTTCCCCCTCCCTCCTCTTCTTTCTCTCTCTCTCTCTCTAGACAATTGCTGGTGCATGATTATCTCTGAAGTTTCTTCAAGCCATCGAACATGTCCCCATTTTCTCCAACTCTTTCTCCCTTTCCCTTTCTTTTTGTGTTCTTTGTTCCCCATTTCTCTCTCCCCTCTCCCCTCTCTCTCTTTACTGTTACATTATCCATCATCAACTAGTTAACCAAATTTTTGGAAGTATGTAAATTTCTGTTTGCATCAGATGTTCACATTTCTCTATCATTTTGAAATTAGGTTATGAAGTTTGGGAACCAAAGCCAGATAAGCTTAATAGCTGAGGAAGTTGGTGGTGCTGTTGCAGCAGCTCCACCTGATGCTCAGATTGAGCTTTTCGATGCATTGATTGATGGTTGTACAGAAGCGGCTCAAGTTGGAAGTCTGGACCACAAGGTTGGTGTACAGTTCTGTGTATAACCCCCTCCTCCTTTTTCTCTTCTTCCTTCCCTTAATTGCTTGCCATAGTTGCATTTAATTGTACTCTTCAGACAATTCATGATAAATTTCTATTTGTGGTCATATTTGTAGGGCCCCTTGTTGGATTTTTTTGGAGTCTCAGTGAAGGCTAGTGATCTACTTGCTCGTGTTGAACAACTTCAACTTCTTTCAAAGCGCATTAATCGTTATGAAGATCCCATTGCACAGTTTCATGTCTTGAAATATCTTAAGCCTTCAAATTGGGCCAAAGGTTGCGGTTGGAATCAAAGTATGGTTATTTCTTTTATATATATTTTATATTCTTAGATTTTATTTGTAATTTCTTTTCATGCATATAATATAATACTTCCATAATTTTTTTTAATCTTTTCATCTATTTGATAGTTGATGATGCAAGATTGCTTCTTGGAATACATTTCCATGGTTTTGGAAACTGGGAAAAGATAAGGTTGGATGAAAGGCTTTGTCTTTTGAAGAAGATTGCTCCAGTGGAACTTCAGCACCATGAAACTTTTCTACCCCGTGCTCCAAATTTGAAAGAACGTGCTAATGCACTTCTGGAAAAGGTAACTTTTGGATATAATTAGTAGTCATTATCCTTTTTCTAATAACACGGTGCTAATGCACTAACCTATCTATCACTTCTAATTAGGAAGTTGCAGTTCTCGGTGGGAAGAATTCAAATTCTAAAGCTAATCGGAAGACTTCTAAGAAGAAGGAAAATCTCATGCCTGCATTACAGAGCCAAGGCAAGATAGGGAAATCTGCTTCTAATGTAATAAATGTTCACTTGAGCAAGGAAAGACCTAGACCACAAAGAGTTGAACCTTTAGTTAAAGAGGAAGGTGAAATGTCAGACAATGAAGTATATGAGAAGTTCAAGGAAGAGAAATGGATGGAAGATAAATGGATGGAATGGTGTGCAGATGTTATGGTCCATGAAATTAGAACCTTGAAACGTCTACAGCGATTGCAAACTACTAGTGCTGATCTTCCAAAAGAAAAGGTACGTATGTTTAATCTTACTGTTCATATTTAGTACTTATGAGTATTCATAATTTTATATCCCATCCACTCTCTTTTCTGGATGATATGGGTGATACATTATTGTTCTGTTCCTTGCAGGTGCTTTCAAAAATACGTAACTATTTACAACTTCTTGGGCGAAGGATTGATGAAATTGTTTTGGAGCACGAGGAGGAACCATACAGACAAGATAGTATGTTTACATGCTTAATTCATCTAGGCTGTTCATGATTGAACTTCTCCCATTCTTTCTTGCATAGTCGCTTTTTCTTGTGGTGCTAATGAAGGCTTTAAGAATTAAGACCATGTGTTTTAATTCAAGACAATTTTTGCATGCCTTTTATCCAAGGAGCAAACTGTTCTTTAACAGGATAGTTTTCTTTCAGGGATGACCATGTGGTTGTGGAACTATGTATCTACATTTTCAAATTTGTCAGGCGAGAGGCTTCATCAAATTTATTCCAAACTTAAACAGGAGCAGGAAGAGGAAGCAGGCTCATCTCATGCAAATGGATCTATATCTGGTTCTTTTGGTCGAGAAGGAGACCTGAATCATTTCACTCCATTCTGTGGCCAAAGAGCTCAGAGAAACCATCTAGGGTCAGATCCATTTCAGAAAGGTCATGATACTGCTAAATTTGAAACTTCGAAAAGAAGAAGAGAAAATGAGAGTCATTTACAGATTCAAGTTCCGTCTCAAAGACCATTGACTAATGGTACACGTTTGTCTGATCCAAACTCATTAGGGATTCTTGGGGCAGCACCAAGACATGTAGGTAACGGGAGGCCTCAGAGGATTCGTCAGACTGGTTTACCCCCAAGACAGGGTTTCTCATCAGGTATCAAGTAAGATGGAAAAAGAGTTTGCCGAGGAAAGAGCGAAAACTGTGGCTCAATAGGTTGGACCAAACCTGTAAGCTCTTCAATATTCTCTGGAGTTTTTTCAACCATGAGAATTAAGTGTTGGGAGATTCCTTAATGATGTTCTATGACTGATCTTACACTGTTCTACCAAGTGGGATAATGTATGCATCCCGCCGTCCCCGAGAGGTGGCTGAGAAATGAGTCCTTACCATGAGACACTATCACAAGGCTACAAAGGGGTCTTGTGCCATTCTTTTTGCCGCTTTTCCTTTAATAGATGAGTTCACTTTAAATTCGTTTTACTCTGTATAGTAGAAGTTAGGAGTAGTTCAATCAGCTGATGTATACATACAGTGGGAGAACATCATGTGTATACGCCTCTTGGAAAATGTACATTATCAATTTTGCAATAATTTTTTTTATACACCTTGCTTGTTTTGCTGGCTTTTTGTTGAATCCTCATTGTCTACTCTTTTTTCTTAAATTTATTTATTTATTAAACGTCATTATGCTTACATGCTTGTTTAGACTCGGTACTCATCTCCCTATTATATTAACATGCTATTTGCTAGTTTTTTTTTCCTCTCTCTCTCTCTCTCTTTCCTGAACATATTTGCTTGCGTATTTTTTAGAATTAGTTAAAGACCTTATTTGCATTTCTGCCTCAAAGTACAAAATTACATTTTAGCAAAAAAAAAAAAAAAAATTGTTCTTAAGAATTTTTTTGCTGAAGCGTGTCTAAAGGATTTCAAAAGCTGAAACGAACATATCTCCCATTATCCCATCGGGGATGCTCATTTATGTCACAAGAACATAAGAAAAAATATATGTACAAAGTTGCCAAACGGAAACTGCTATGTTCTCTATTCCAAACAAGGTATGGTTGACTACCCATTGCCTTTTCAACCTCAACCTTCAAATTTTAAAATCTTGTATAATAGATATTAGGAATTGCAGTAAAAAAAGAAGAAGAAAAGATTACAAGATTGGGAAAGTGTGTTAGTCTGTTATGGTATCCATTTCCACTCTCTGTACTTATACTTTTCTCTATTCGCAATTTAGTAATACTTATGTTCATTTCATTTGGGTCCTTTTAAAGAAATTAAAGTTCAAGAAACTTGTCAATGTCGTACTTTGAGCATTTGAGCTTTTTAGACGCCAAATCACAGCGTCCAGTGAAAAATACCAAATTCATGACTTGGTCTATCTTGAAGTAAACTATTTCACTCGCGCGCATCAACTTTACATTGGATGTAGTTTAGAATCACGTAACTTATTTTAATAATAAGATGGATCAAATTGTATTATGGATATTTATAAAATTTGGGATTTTAATTGTCTCATCAACAGTTGCAATTGTAGCCTAGGTATGTATTGCCGGCGTTGAGATGATACTCAAGGATGTGGGATACCCAATATGTTTGGAATTGGAGTAGCAGCTGCTGCTTTTTATTTGCAAAATAACATCCCTATGATTCCATGTCTTTTACTCTCTAACTCTATCATTTGCTTGATCTGGGCTCTGTAAATCAGATTATGCTTTTATTTCCTCTACACTCTTTAGATGCTCACCATATTTATCTCTGTACAAGTGTCTTTGTATAATTTACAACATTTTGAGTCTAAACATCTTCTATTTGTTTAGTTAAACAACGCCAATGATAATACATCTCCGGTAACTTTTGTTATTACTGTGTATGAAATGTTAATTTTATATTTTGTATTAGTTACATATTAGTGTTATTTTTATTAGAAAAATTATTATTAATGAATTATGATAAAATATCCAGATGGTCTGTTTCTTTAGGACAAGAATGTTATTTACTACATTAAAAATAGTTTCAAGTCTCTTTATAGAATAAGTATAATTTAAGTTCATTTATTTGTAAAAAAGTACAATATTAACTTTTCATCTAATTTTTTGTTAAATATAACGAAATAATATATATATCATATGCATGTTTATATTTTTTAATATATATATATAAATTTATTAATACTTTTTTTTAAATTCTTTCAAACTTTAACAAAATTTTCAATAAAATTTTAAAAAAAATATTATTATCTAATAAGTAAAACATTAAATGATAAAAATTTTATTTGAAATAATTTGTTAAAAAAATTGAGGTATTTTTTTAATCAAAAATTTATTTATAAGATATATATCTATCGAAAAATACAAACATACATTTGTCATATGTACTATTTTATTGTGTTTAATAAATTATTCTTGTATTAATAATAAAATATACTGTATCAATATAACTATCCCTATATTATTCTGAAATGTTGTGTGAAAATTTTGTTTTTTTTAAAAAAATAATAATTAAGCATTTACATATATATTAATGGAGATATAACCATACCCTTTCGATCGCATGAAAAATATATATTATTATAATTTGCATGTCGTAATTCTGTTATTAGTCCTTTTTTTTTATATTGTTATTAGTCATATGTGTGTGAAGGCTGAATAATAATAATAATTTGTTTTGAACTTCTTTATGTGCATAAGCAATACTTGGAGAAAATTCTGTTCTTGTAGATTAATATTAGTTTTATCAAATGACAAAGAAAAGGAAGCACATAATAAAAGACCTACAACTTCATTAAGGCTAATTATATAAACTTTATAATATTGTTTTTTATATATGATTTTCTAAATTATATTTAAATTATTAATTAAATTGTCTATTAAAATTTTAAAATATACACTATTATTTAAATTTTAATTTACATTGGCATTAATAATAATAATTCTATATTTTTATATAAAAAAATTAATTTTAAGAGATAATAACAGGTGGACAATGGGTAAAAAAAAAAAAGCAAAGAAAGAAAAACTTGGGAAGCCTTTGGGGTTGAAGGAAATAAATTGCAAAAGTCGTATAAAAAAAATTAAATTACTTCATCCTTTATTAAAAATCATTTTCCTATTAAATAAGATGTATTAAATCACACCGTGTGGTAACATTCAATAAGACAGAAGCGTAATCACCAATTGGAAAAGAGGACGAAGACATAAGTTGATCAACAAAATTTTCTATGAAGAAACGAAATAAAAAATCTTCTCCCAGCAAAAAACAGATCGCAGATAATTGATAGAAGTTGAGAAGATTGGAGGAATATTGATGATTTAACATGGCTTTCTCCAAGGACAATCTCATAGGTTTCATTCTGGCTTTGCTCTCTAGTGGGTTTATAGGGGCCAGCTTTATAATCAAGAAAAAGGGACTACGAAGAGCAGCTGCTGCTTCAGGGGTCAGAGCTGGTGAATTTCTTTGCAACTCTTTTCCATAAAATTTAATGATTATTTTTATGGGTTTTTTATTTTCTCATTTGGGTTTGCCTTTGATTCTCATTTTATGTAGGTTACGGCGGGTATTCTTACCTGTTAGAGCCTCTACGGTGGTTTGGCTTGTTCATAAGTAAGGTTTTCTTCTTTTTACAGATGCTTTTATATTACTTGTAGAGTATGTTGTTCTGGGCGGAAGCAATAAATAGCAGTGTATGAATATATCAAAGCGATAAAATGAACACACAGAATTTACGTGGTTCGGCAATTCGTCTAGGTCCACGGGAGACAGCAGATATTATTTGAACTGAGTAGGAAATATACAGAATACAGATACAGATTTCCTCACTAATAATATCTCTCAAGTGTTTCCCCAAATTTATAGAAAACTCTCAAACTCACAAGTATTTTCTCTCTTTGAGTTTGCTTATGTTCTCTTTGATTTTTCTGATTTTTGCCTTGTTCTTCAATGCATGAACTCTTCCCTATTTATAGATGAAGCAAGACTCCCTTTCCCTAAATTGTGCCATAATTTAAGCCTTAAATTAGGCCACTAATTTCCTTAAATCATGCCACAAATTAGGCCACAAATTAGGCCACTAATTTCCCTAAATTATGCCACTAATTTGTTACTTTTAAAGCCAATATTCAACAATCTCCACCTTGGCGAAAAAGTTCAAAACGCTGCTTCCAAATGCGCCCTAGGCGCTCTAAGCTCGAGAGATGTTGATCAAGTTCAAGCAATGTTGAAACTTGATCCCTGTAACCACCTTTGTAAGCATATCTGCGGGGTTATCTGCAGTTCCGATTTTCTGGAGCATAACATTTCCTTCATCAACGATTTCTCGAACAAAATGAAATCGAACATCGATGTGCTTGGTACGACCATGATGAACTTGGTTCTTTGCCAAACAAATGGCACTCTGGCTATCGCAGAAAACCTCCACGTTCTTCTGAACAATACCCAAATCCTTAGTCAATCCGAGAAGCCATATAGCTTCTTTGAATGCTTCACATGCCCATATACTCTGCCTCTGTAGTAGACAAAGCTACAGTTGACTGCAATGTTGATCTCCAACAAATTGGTCCTTCTGCCATTGTGAACACATAACCAGTTGTAGATCGACGCTTATCCAGATCTCCAGCATAGTCAGAATCCACATATCCAACTAGTTGTTTACCTTCAGTCTTGTCTCTTTCAAACTTCAAACCAATATCCACAGTACCATAGATGTACCGTAGAATGCACTTCACCGTCGCGTGTCCTTTATCTAGGATTATGCATGTACCGACTCACCATACTAACGGCGTGAGAAATATCGTGTCCGGTGCAAACCATTGCATACATCAAGGCACCAACAAAGATTTGTATATGGAACACGTTCCATTTGCTTCTTCTCATCGGTGGTGCTAGGTGACATCAATGCACTCAATTGAAAGTGAGGAGCAAGCGGTGTACTTACTGGTTTGGTTTTTTCATCAATGTCAAACCTTTGTAGTACTTTCTTCAGATACTGAGTCTGTGTCAAACAGATCGTGCCAGAACTCTATCTCTTGTGATTTCCATCCCAAGAATTTTCTTAGCTTCTCCAAGATCTTTCATTTCAAATTATGAACTCAACAGAGCCTTCAATCTGTCGATCTCCACCTTGCTCTTAGATGCAATCAACATATCATCAACATATAAGAGCAAATAAATGAAGGTACCGTCTTGGAGTTTCCGAAAGTATACACAGTGATCAAACTGACTGCGTGTGTACTTCTGCTCTCTAATGAAGCTATCAAAGCGCTTGTACCATTGTCGCGGTGATTGCTTCAAACCGTAAATTGACTTGCTCACCAGCAAGCCCAATTCTCTCGTCCTGGAATTTTGAAGCCATCCGGTTGAGACATGTAGATTTCTTCGTTCAAAGTACCATGGAGAAAAGCTGTTTTGACATCGAGTTGAGCTAACTCGAGATCAAACTGTGCTACCAAAGCCAATAGTATCCGAATAGATGAATGCTTAACAACAGGTGAGAATACCTCATTGTAGTCTATTTCTTCTTTCTGAGCATAGCCTTTTGCTACCAGTCTGGCTTTGTATCTGATATTGTCTTTACCAGGAACACCTTTCTTCTTGGCATAGACCCATTTGCAGCCAATAGTTTTCTTTCCTTTTGGAAGTTGAACCAACTCCCAAGTCTGATTCTGGTGTAGAGACTTCATCTCTTCATCCATTGCCATCTTCCACTTCATACTATCAACTCTCTCGCACGCCTTCTGCGTAAAGTGCATGGGACATCATCATCAATTACTGGAAGTGCGAATGCTACCATGTCTGTGTATCTAGTAGGCTTCCTAATCTCCCTTCTCGGTCGAGTAGTGACAATAGATTCTGGCTGCTGATTGATAGGTAGTGATGGTGAGAAAGCCTCCACCTCAACTGAGATCTCTTCTTGATCATCAATTTCATCTTCACCATAATCGGTAGTCGATGCAATCTTTTTTTGGATCTTCCAGAGTCTCAAGCATCACCTTAGAAAGAGTATTTGGACTTTCATTCTCTTTCTCTGAATTTGTCTGTCTCAGCATAACAGACTCGTCGAATGTAACATCTCGGCTTAAGACGATCTTCTTGGATTCACCACACCAAAGTCGAAATCCTTTAACTCCTTCCTTAAAGCCCAAGAAAACAGCTTTCTTTGCTCTAGGATCCAGTTTGGATTCACTAACATGAAAATATGCTGGACATCCAAATATTCGCAATGAATCATAATCAGTAGCAGGTTGTCTAGACCATACCTTTTTAGGAGTTTTTCCATCTAATGCAGTCGTAGGAAGTCTGTTGACTATATGAGTTGCATATGACAAAGCCTCAGCCCAAAATGCCTTGCTCAATTTTGATTGAGATAGCATACATCGAACTTTCTCAACCAAAGTTCGATTCATTCGTTCTGCAACTCCATTCTGCTGTGGTGTACGAGGAACTGAAAAATTTCTGATTATCCCTTCATCTTGACAAACTTTAAAGAAGGGATCTGATTTGTACTCGCCACCATTATCAGATCTGAGCCTTTTAATTTTCCTGCCTGTCTGAGTCTCGATCATTTTCTTCCATTTAAGAAAGATATCCAGAACTTCATCTTTGTGACTCATAGTGTATATCCAGACATATCTAGAGAAATCATCAATAAAAGTCACAAACCAACGTTTACCTCCAAGTGAAGCATTCTTTGAAGGTCCCCAGACATCCGTGTGAATATAATCAAGAGATCCCTTAGTACGATGAATGGCAGTGCCGAACTTGACTCTTGTTTGTTTTCCCATTACACAATGCTCGCAGAAATCAAACTTTCCAGTCTTGGCACCTTTTAAAAGACCTTGTTTCATTAAGCCTTGCAAAGCCTTTTCACCGATACGCCCTAAGCGTACGTGCCACGCGGGAAGAATCATTTGTCTTTTCTTGAACTACTTGAGATACCGCTTCTTCCTATAATCGTACTCCCATCTAGGAAATACAAGTTCGCCTTTCGAGTACCCTTCATTGCTACAAATGCACCTCGTACAACTTTCAAGACTCCATTTTCCAATGTTACCTTGTAACCATCAGAATCTAGAACACCTAAAGAAATAAGGTTTTTCTTTAGGTTAGGAATATACCTTACATTTGTAAGTCATCTGATTGTACCATCGTGCATCTTTAGTCGTACCGTTCCGATCCCTTTTGTTTGACATGCATTGTTGTTGCCCATAAGCACAACTCTTCCATCGAGCTCCTCAAAACTTGAAAACCAATGTATGTTTGGACACATATGATAAGAACATCTAGAATCAAGGATCCACTTATCTGAGTAGGTTTATGATGATGAAACTGAAAAGGCTGATTCTTCATTTTCATCGGCCTTCTGTGCAACATTTGCATTTGACTTGTCCTTGTTTGGGCAATCTTTCTCCCAGTGCCTTTTCTAGTGACAATAGGCACACTCGTCCTTCGCAGGACGTCTTTTGGATGACTCTCCTCTGGACTTTGATCTGGATTGCCCCCTATTATTTGATCCATCTTATTTTTTGTTGTTCGTCCTACCTCTGGCTGCCATCAATGCTTCGATATTGAGTCTCGTGATCATGTTGATCCTTCTTCCGATACTCATTATTTACCAAAGCATTTGAAACATCTACGTACTTAACCTCATCTTTTCCATATAACAGGGTTGTGGTTAAATGCTCATAGCTCTCAGGTAATGAATTCAGCAACAACAAAGCTTTATCTTCATCGATAATTTCAACATCTAAATTTTGTAGATCAGCCAAAATTTTATTGAAATTATTTAAGTGCTCAATCATGTGGTACCTTTCTTGTACTGGAAACGGAAAAGTTTCTTCTTCAAGTAGAGTCTGTTCTCAATACTTTTCGTCATGTACTTGTCCTCTAGTTTCTTCCAGAGAACTGCAGCCACATTCTCTTTCATGACAAAGTACTTCTGATCTTTTCCTAAGCACAGTCGAATTGTGCCACAAGCTTGTCGGTTGACATAATTCCAATCTTCATTTGAATAATCTTCTGGCCTGGTCTCCAAGGCTATATTAGATCCTTCTCGAAATAATAGATCTAATACTTCACATTGCCACATGCCAAAGTTATTGGTGCCGTCGAATTTCTCCACCTCGAACTTTGCGTTGGACAACATAGTTCTTCGAGTAGAACAACTTGGTTTGACAGAAATTCTAAGGTCAGTTTGTTCACCTTCTTCGATCTCTCTTTTATCAGCCATAAGTACAAGCAGATAACAGAAATTTTGCACTTACAACTTAAAACAGTGTTTTTTTTCCAAATTTTATACCTTATTTGAAAAAACGGAGTCCGCAGTTGAATCCGGAATGGTCCAATTAGCTAGGAATAGATCCAACTCAGCTGAAAACGGATGAAAAACGGACCAACTCGGTCCAAATATCACTAGTGACTGAGTTGACTCGGTCCAACTCGGTGAGTTGACTCAGTGCTGGCAGCAACACTCCGGCAGCTTCTGGCGGCGATTCTGACTTCCGATTTGAGCGATTCTTTCACCGTTGTGTTCGTCTCGTCGAGAGCTTCGATTTGATATATAATACTGCTATATTTGGCTCTGATACCAATTTGTTGTGGGCGGAAGCAATAAATAGCAGTGTATGAATATATCAAAGCGATAAAATGAACACACAGAATTTACGTGGTTCGGTAATTCGCCTAGGTCCACGGGAGGCACCAGATATTATTTGAACTGAGTAGGAAATATACAGAATACAGATACAGATTTCCTCACTAATAATATCTCTCAAGTGTTTCCCCAAATTTATAGAAAACTCTCAAACTCACAAGTATTTTCTCTCTTTGAGTTTGCTTATGTTCTCTTTGATTTTTCTGATTTTTGCCTTGTTCTTCAATGCATGAACTCTTCCCTATTTATAGATGAAGCAAGACTCCCTTTTCCTAAATTGTGCCATAATTTAAGCCTTAAATTAGGCCACTAATTTCCTTAAATTATGCCACTAATTTCCTTAAATCATGCCACAAATTAGGCCACTAATTTCCCTAAATTATGCCACTAATTTGTTACTTTTAAAGCCAATATTCAACATATGTTACAATTTTTTGAGCACACACTAGATTGAATTATTTCGATTATCTTGGTTTTGTAATATGGCGTCAATGGGTTAAATTGTGACTTATAGTGCTTTGGTATTTCGTTAACAATGAAGTGCATTTTTTTTCTTTTCTAAAGGAGAGAAAAATCATGAGCAAAATCTCTCTTAAATTTTGTGATTTTTGATATAGTGTTTGTTGGAGAGGCTGCAAACTTCATTGCATACGCATTTGCTCCAGCAGTGCTTGTTACTCCTCTCGGCGCTTTAAGTATAATTGTTAGGTAATTCGTCTACAGAATTGGTTCAAGTTTCTTGCTTGATTACCGCAATGCAATTTCGTCAATATTATATCAAGAGATCAGATTTGTACTCCCTGATCATGTTAGGAATGATTTATATTTATTTGGTGTGTACAGTGCTGTGCTAGCTCATTTCATCTTGAAGGAAGGTTTGCCTAAACTAGGGATTTTGGGCTGTGTGATGTGTATTACTGGTTCAGTTATCATTGTTGTTCATGCACCACAGGAGCCTCCTATATCTTCTGTTCTTGAGATATGGAATATGGCTACTCAGACAGGTCATAATGTAACCTCATTTCTTTTCATTTTATGTCATCATGTTCGTCGTTTTCCCCTGTGACTGACAGTAGTGCTCTCTTTACCAGCTTTTCTGCTTTATGTGGGATCAGTAACTGTATTGGTTTTCATTCTGGTCTTCTTTTTCGCACCACAATGTGGTCACACAAATGTGCTGGTTTTCACTGGTATCTGTTCGTTGATGGGTTCTCTCTCGGTAATCACTTTCAGTTCTGATAAATGGTAGATTGTTTTGGGTTCACTACTCTAGTAGTATCCTAATTTCATTTTTGGTACCCTTTTTTATCCTTATTATTAATTGGTATTTTAGTGAATTGATAATTTTGACATGTGCACTACATGTGATATTTTTAAGTGCATTTTATCTTTTAATATTTTTTCATATTTATTTTTCTTGTCTTCCCTCTCTTCCTCCACCTCCTCCTTCTATATCTCTATTCTCTCCCTTCTCTCTCACTCTTTCTTTATGATCTCTCTTATCTTTTTACACTTCAAGATAGAACCATTATTCTTTTATACAAACAACTTTTATAAGTGTTGCGCTTCCTTCTACTTCTATATTAGTCATGGTTTGTTTATTTAATTTGGATATTTGGACAATATATAACAGTTATTACTTGTGTGTTGAATTATATTCTTCATTGCAAAAAAAAAAAACTTGTTGTTTTTGGAATTCAATTTCTTCATAGTAAGTCAGCAACAGTTTGTGCAGGCAATCTTCAAAGGAAGATGAGAGGTTGAAAATGAGTCAAAAAGCACTAAAATTTGCATTTAAAGTAAAAAATGGCCGGAAAAAACTTGTTACTGTTGCAAGGCCGGAAAGAGACAAAAATGTCAAAAATTCCCTTAATTAAAATTGCATGTGCTGGTTATATGTGAAAATTGCACCAAAGTGGAAGCTTTTTTTTTTAACGTGTATCATTAAGGTACCAATTAATAATAAGGGTAAAAAAAGTACCAAAAATAAAATTAGGGTGCTATTAATTTAGCGAACTTGTTTCGGTCAATCATCAATAATCCTTGCTATCACCTGTCCATATTAGTTTACTGCAGCCTAAGCATAATCAAATTCCTCGCTTGTAAATTTTGTGTTTTGCTAGCAGAAGAAAAAAATTATTGAAGATGTTGTCTGCTCTTTCACAAGTTGTGCCTTTTATAAAGTTTAGGCCTAATTATGCATTGAAGATACTGATCCTCGGTAGTCCTGAAAGTTAAAACAACAAAATTTCAAAACATTGTGTTTGGTTAAGTTTTTTTTTTAACCCACAAAACTTGAACTTCATTTTGATGTGAGAATTTGAGTGTTTCCTTGAGATTTCTTATTAAGCAAAGTCAGTTGCATCCTCAATCTGATCTTGGTTGAATTGGAGGGAGACAAATTTTTATTTGGTACCATTTTCTTGAAAACTTGTTCTTCGTCTCTGTCTGCTCGAATGATTTATATTAGTGATTCTTATTCTCAATGTATTATTTTCTGTAACATTTCAGGTAGTGAGTATTAAAGCCCTTGGTATTTCTCTGAAGTTGACTTTTGAGGGAAAGAACCAGTTAATCTATCCACAAACATGGTTTTTTATGTTGGTTGTGGCTACATGTGTCATCACTCAGATGAACTATCTGAACAAGGTCAGTTCTGTAATTCTATACAATTATGCCAAATTGATAGTCTTTGCCATTGCGTAGAGTCCCTCACAAATTATAGACTCTTATTCTATATATTATTCAAAACTGATGGCATTACCCTAGAGTTTGGTTTCATTGTATTGTCTATACACATCTGCAACTTAGTAATGTTGCCAAAAAAAGAACCTTCGGATTTTTGTACAAAATATCTAAAAATGATTGACAACAACCATGCAAAACTCTTGCAATTTAAGTTAGAGATAATGCAAAATGGGTGTTTTTGTTGCTTTTTAATCTCAAAATTTTCAAACTTCCTGTAACAACTTTGCTAAGGAGACTACCCTATGTCATGAATGAACCCACAGTGGTTCAGTGTACGCCAGCAGTAATTGCATCATTTCCTGCAGCTAATTCTCTAATGTCATGGGATGCCTTTCATTCACATGGTTTTAAAGACTTTTTTAATATACTCTTACTGTGCCTGTAGTTTCAAATGAATATCTGCTCCAACAGTTTAAATGTGATGTTTATTTCAGGCACTCGACACATTCAATACTGCAGTTGTATCGCCTATTTACTATGTCATGTTTACAACACTTACAATCATTGCCAGTGTCATAATGTTTAAGGTACTATTGTACAATTTCATAGTGTCTTAGTTTGAATTTGCAAGCATGCATTTGTTTTATCACTCTTTTCAATTTGTCTACCTCTACTATTTTTTTGTAGGTACCGTCTATTAAACTCATAAACTTTGCTGTATAGTTAACTGATGAAATAGGTCTGATTATAAATCCATTTTATTTTCAACATTTACAAGCGAAACTTGTGATCTTAGTAGGATTGGGATGACCATAAAATTGGAAGCATCATATCAGAAATATGTGGCTTTATCGTAGTGATCTCTGGGACCATTTTATTGCATACAACAAAAGAGTTTGAAAGAAATTCATCTTTTAGAGGTGCTCAGTTAGCATTTTTTTTCTTTGTACCTTTTGTTTCTTTCCTTCGACTTATTTGATTAAACCATGAATTACTTTCAACAAGTGCAGGTAGCCATATGAATGTATACTCTACATTATATCCCCTTTGCGATGGAAATGAAGAACTACTCAAGTATGATGGGGAAAGCATATCTTTGCCTTATGGAAATTCTTGCTTAAGACGACAAGAGTTGTACTAGATGATGGTACCTTTAAAGAAAATGCTACTCCAAATTGTTTGATAAAAGAGTGAGACGAGTAAATACATTGACAAGAGTTTTAACAATTTGCAGGTAGGCAATGCAGTTTGGTTCAGTGTTACTTCGAATATTGCATCATTTGAGTCATATGGATGCTGGTTTGGAGGAATTTACAACACTAATGCTGAGTTTCAGTGCTGCTGGTACTTGCTTTAGATTGTAGATTGCTGACTTGTTTTAGATTGTAGATTGCTGACTTGTTTGTGGATGCATTGGAAGAACTGAACAAGCTGGATTTTTGCGAGCAGAGCTCCAGCTTGTTCAATTTTTATTGATTCTCTCGGAAAGTGATCTAGGAAGAGAGGTGCTTGTGGAGTGTGTTTTTTTTCTTCTTTCTTATTTTTCAATTGAAATGCTACTCGTAAGGGGTATAGTGGAAGGGGATTAAAGGTATGGGCAAGACTCACAACGGTAAACTCAAATACCATCCAATCAATCGTGAATATGGGAACTTCAAGTGATTTTTTTTTTCGTTGGTCGTTGATGTTCTCTATGAAAAGTTTAGTAAGAAATGAAGAAATGATTTGGTTGTAGATTTGTGAGCTATGATTGAGTTGTAACTTCTCAGAGTGGCTGACATGTAGCATATCCCATATATATACATATCAAGGCTAAGAAAAAGTATATACTGCCTATCTTGAGCCAAATGTAGGATTGATCCTTTCTATGGGTGTTACTAATTCGATCATTTAACAAAGAAAGACGGTTTGAACTGATAGCTATTTCGAATCAAGCTTGAGAAAAAGATAGGCTTGTTCCTTGTTCACTTACACTTCCTTCTAAAATAGAGTATAATAAAACCAGTACTAACCTAAGCCACCAAGCCTGGATAAGCAAGAGTAGATGTCTTGTTGGAAAAAAAATATTAATTTGTTGTTCTCTTCGACTTCACTTATGAATGACTTAAACGAAAAAGTCTTTATAGATTGTTATCCAACCATTCACATAAGAGTTATAATATTTTCATGACTTTTTTAAAAATCATGTCTTTTGGAATCAATATAATTATTCACAAATAATTACAATTCATTCAAAAGATATGTCTTTTTATTGAAGTTCATAACCTCTTAACATAAATCATAAAATTTAACTTTTAAAATTTATAATTTTTTAATATTTTTTACTAAAAGATACAAAAAAAGACGTGTTAAATCATTGTAACTTTTGATCCAAATATTGTAACCATTTTTTTTAAAAATGTTCTAATAATTCTCACCATTTTCAAAACAAAATACATTGAAAACAGTTTTAAAAACTTTTATCTTAAGTATGCTTCAAAGATTTATGCATAAATAAAGCTATCTTTTGAACTTGAATCTTTACTTAGTAAGAACACATCAAAGTAAACCAAAGTTGTATGGTAGGTAAGTCTTTGAACCAATGATCTTATTTGGTTAACCGTACATGTTTCACACATAAGTCTTATTCAACTCCAGTATTCTTTTATTTGTTGACATGTGGATAACCTTGTGTCTTATATCTTTCCTTTTCATGAGTACTCTAATAGCTAGAAAAACTACGTAGGAGATGACACTATCTCCAACACTCATATAGGTGAACTTATAAAGATACCTAAGTAACTAAGATATTTCATATATAAATCTGTTATAAGTTTATTAAAAACTAAATAGTTTATTTTTTCTATTCTATTATATGTACCAATCATATATTTTTTTAGGACACATCTATGTTAATTATTGTCCTTGCAATCACAAACATATGATGTATTTTGGCTTATTGAACCCAAGATTTTGATGTTTAAGTGTTGGGTTGAGTTTCCATCATTGATGATTTGTATGAGGTTGACTTCTATCCCATCTTCTTTCAGGATTATTAATTATGTCTCTTGCAAGACTTTTTATCATAAGGAGCCTGTCAAGTTTTTCTATTACTTTTATAAAACAATGCTTTTATTATGAGCATCAATCATATATAATTATATTTTAAGTATATGTATCAGTTCATTACTTTACATTCGATTACATACGTAGCTCACCCGCCACATTAACTTGATTATTTTTTAAATAATTCATCAATATTAGAAAATTTATATCCTTTTTTATATTATTTTCAATACGTTGAAATTTACTTTCATATAAATGTTTTTATCGAAAGTTACAACCTTTTGCCAATGATCACAATTTTCACCAAGAATAGTGATTTTTCATCAAGAATTTCAACTTTTCACCAAGAATTTCAACTTTTCACCAAGAGTCACAACCTTTCACCAAAATTCATGATCCTTCAACAAAAGTTACGACCCTTCATCAATAGTTACAACTTTTCAAGAGTCACGACCCGTCACAAAGAGTCACAACTTTTCAAGAATCACAATCTTTCATCAAGTCACAACTTTTCATCATGAATCTTCACAAATTGTCACAACCTTTTAACAAATCATGACTTTTCGTAAGAGGTCAAGCCTTTTTAACATATGTCATTAATTTTCATGATTTTTACCAAGGATTATGGCTTCATCAATAGTCATGACAATTTATTATATGCATGTTTCATGTATACTATGCACAATTATAATATGGAATAATTACTTTATAATTTTGACAAATTTTCATGTGACTTAATCACGTGGATAGATTCAAATATAAATATAACATGCTTATATTTTAATATTCAATATTAAGTTCCTCATCAAATAGTATATTTGTATATCTTAAATTCAAAACTATTTACATAAAAAGAAATAATAATATAAGCATACACATGAAAATTTATTCACGAAGATATTCATATTCATAATCATATTTCATAAATAAAATATTAAGAAATTAAAAGTTTCTTACTATTCATGAAACCCGTAACAAATTCACTTGGCAAAATAGCATCTTAAGATTGTTGGGAATAATTAATAAATTTGTTGTTCTTTCCAACTTCACTTACAAATGATTTAAACAAAAAATATATTTATAGATTGTTATGCAACCATTCACAATTCATAAGTTGTGATTTTTTTAAAAATAGCATCTTAAAAATCTATTAAAGGTCACAACCTTTCAACATAAATAACATTTAAATTTTAAAAGTTACAACTCTTTTACCAAAAGACACATATTAAACCATTGTAACTTTCGATCTAAATACCGTAACTATTTTTTTTTTAAAATGTTCTAATATGTCTTAATTTAACTAATATTTTATATTAAATAATATTGCTTGCGGTTCGAATTAAAAGAAGTGTAAATATGTTGGCAATTTTTTTAAGAGACAAATGCATTCAAAGTTTAGTTATGTTAGTATGAGATTAGGATCAATTTAATTCTTTTATTATTTATTTTTAGTAATTTAGTACTTCTGTTATAAAAATTTATAATATAAGAATAAGTAATTAAATTTTATAACTTTTTTACTTTATTTTATTTATTTTGTATTTGTTAATTATTAGCAAAAAAATTACAATCATTATTGTGCATTATTAAAGATAATTTATGAAATTAATAGTTTAATAGTTGAAAAAATACGAGAAAAATAAATTAAAAAATGATCATTTATTTTTATGTTATCGGCTTTTCAAAATAAAATAACTAAATAACTATAAAAAATAAACAAATTAAACTATTATTGTTAACATAACTAAAATAACTATAGCATAATCCATTTATCGGGTCTCTAGTTGTCTTATCAATGTTTGACATAATTTTTGTATTGATTTTTTTAAAGGACGCTAGGGTGTTGTTGATTATATAAGTAGAATGCATAAGTTTTTGATTTTAGTAGATTGTCTAGGTTTTATATCTTTAAAAAAAATAGCACCAAAAAATTATTTTAATTATTGATGGAGAAATTTAATGAGATTTTATCATTTGTTTATCATATTATCAAATCTGTAATAGAATTTTTCAGAATAATAATTTTTTAGTAAATAACTAGAAATAATCTTACAAATTTGACTACATAGCTGACAAATGATAAAATTTAATATAATTTTTCAATTAACAATCAAAATAAAACTTTGTGTTAATTTTGTGAAAACAATAGAATATATGTGATCTACTAAAAAATACGTAATTTATGTGTTCTATTTGCATAAGCAACAAGACCCACTAATATATTTTATTTAGTTATTTTATACTTATATTATTTTCACCAAAATTGTTAATCTTTTTTCAAAACATGTATAGTTTCAAAACATATATATATATATATATATATATATTGTTCGAAAGTCATTACTACTGGTAAGTTGATTTACAAATAATACATCATCAAGAATTTTAAAAGAGAAAGAAGATGATGATAAAAGAGTGAGACATGAAAGGAAGATGAAAGCTATAGGAATATCTCATTGTATTTGCTTTACATTGATGCTCGTATTTATGGAACAATTTGTAACTTTAATTGTAATTAAATTGAATTGAATAATAGTATTCTATTTCTCTATTACATTTGTTAATCAAGAGCATCAAAGTTTGTTACAACTATTCCTTTTCTTAGCTACCCATTGCATAGCTGACACATACATGTGCTGTGTGTTCAATTGCAGAAGATGATGCTTCAATTTTCATGTTATTTCTAACAGTTTGATTTGTATCTACACTTTAGTGTTTTGCACTGTTGCATTCTTGATCGAGTGACTCCACATCTTGAGCCATCGTGTGCAAGTTTTCGATTTTTGATCACATAGCATTATACATGATTTGTTGTATGATAGTACGCTTCCACAACTTGCTTTATTGGCACTCATTTCACCATTACTTGTTTGCATTGCATTGCATTGGTTGTGTGTATTGCTTCCTTAAGCTGCACATGTATGATTGCCTACATTGTTTTTTTTAGCACATGCGTGTGCGCATGGAATTGTTTGTCTACACATCATCACTTGTAGTTATTATACTCATATCAAAATCCATTCTCAAACTTAGTGGCATGTTGATGACACTAGGTTTGTTGCGCAAAAAATGAAATTGAGGGATGGATATGGGCTTGGTAAGAATATCAACTGGTTGTTCAGTAGTGGGTATATGCAACACAAGCAACTTGCCAAAATTCGATCATGCACAAAGTGTAAGTCCAATTTAACTTGATTGGTTCTAGCATGAAGAACATGATTGTCACTATGAGCAACTGCGTTGAAATTGTTACACCATATATTTGAACATCTGGAATTGAAATTTTGATTTCATAAAAGAGATTCAATCCACATCAGTCCTACTGTGGCATTTCTCAATGTCCTATATTCAACCAACGTTACTTCGTGATATAGTGGTTTGTTTTTTTGAAGACCAAAGAATAGAATTGTCACCTAAATACATAACTAAAATAGTAGTTGATTTACAATCATAAAAAAAACTCCCCAATAGGAGTCAGTAAAACCTTAAAGAATAAGTTGGCTAGAATGTTTGAGCCCTAAGCCATGAGTAATGGTGCCTTGAAGATGTCATAAATTATGAAACTTTATCGATAACATATGAAAGGTTTGGCCTGGTTATTTTAAGATTTTGAAGTATATTCACAATGCTTCTAAAATGTTTTGGATTGGCATAAGGTTCACTTTCATAAGCCGATAAAGGACAAGTGGTTAACATTGGAGTAACACTTGGTTTAGAGGTATTATTTCCAATTTTAAAAAGAAATTCCCTACTTTGATTGAGTTAAAAACATATCTCTATGTTTTAGATATGATACTTCAATACCAAGAAAAAAAAAGAGTAAACCAAGATTGTTAAGTGCAAATTTCTAATTGAGAGTTTTGATGAGTTATTGAACCTCCTTCTCATCACTTTCAGTGATGATAATATCATCAACATAGACTAGCAAGTAGATAATACTACAAAAATGCTTCCTAGAGAATACAAACAATTCAACTTTGGATTGTTGAAAGACTATAAGCTTTAGAGCTAAGGTTAATGTGCCAAACCAAGCTTGTGTAGGTTTATGATGAGACCATAAATTATTTTGTGAATTTTGCACACATAATTAGGAAATCGAGAGTCATCAAAGCCATTTGGTTGAGTCATGTACTTCCTCTTGAAGATGATCATTGAGGAGAGCATTGTTAATGTCAAGTTGATGTAAATGCCATCTAGATAAGAAAGCTATAGTGAGGATGATTTTAATTGTAACCTGTTTCACCATTGGGCAAAAAGCCTTAGAAAAATTAAATCTAAGAGTTTGATCAAATCCTTTAACAATAACCCTTGATTTTCTTTCGTCAATAGTGTTATCAAGTAGTCTCTTAACTTTGAACATCCATTTAATTCCTATGATTTTTTTTTATCTTTTGGAAGTGGCATCAAAGTCTAAGTGCCATTTTTTTATATTAAGGAATTAAATGCTTGTGTCATTGAATCTTTCCACAAACTATTGGCAAGAGCTTATTTGATAGAATGTGGATTTTTCATTATAATGTATGTTACTATTGAAAAAACCTTTGGTTTAAATTTTTTATCATATGCTCAACTAAGCATAGGATGGATGGTAATTATTAGAATAAATCATGGTATAGTTGACCCTAGGTCAAGGTGTATAGGAGTTAAAGATAAGTGTTGTGTATTGGCAGAGGAGGAAATATATGGTTTGATGTTGGTAATGAGATTGGTAATTATCCAATTATGATAAGTGTATTAGGTTAAAAAGCTAAATTTGGTGGTAAGGGGTGGTTTTGTAAGAAGAATTCATGGATAGAATAATATTGATGGAAGGTGGATTATGGATTATGGATGACTATGGAAATAGATTAGAGTTGAACAGAAAGAGAATGCATTTCATCAAAAACAAGATCACGAATCACATAGAGTCGACCCTTCTATGAGAAACATTTATATCTTTTGTGCCTTGGGCTATAACTAAGAAATGGGCATGGGACAAATTTTGATTGTAACTTATGATCACTGTAAGAATGAAGGCAATGATAGCATAAGCACCCAAGCACATGAAGCATGAAAGATAATTTCAAAAGGAAACTGATTGGCGTGAATTTTAGTTGGTAATCTATTGATCAAATAAACACTTGTAAATCAAGCTTCATCCCAATATTTAAAAGGTAAAAAGGCATGAGTCGTCATAGGCATAGATAACTCAATAATATATTTATATTTTCTCTCTTCCATCCCATTATGTTGATGAGCATAAGAACAGAAAGTGTGATGGATAATTCCATACATTATGAGCAGAGAAGTAAGCCCATGAAAATCATCTCCCTAATCACTTTGAAAAACTTTGATCTTGTAATTTAGTTGAAGTTCTACCTAAGCTTTAAAGTCAAGGAAGGCACAAGACATCATTTTTTCTTTTAAGAAAATAAATCCAAAAATAACGTGAGTATTCATTAACAAAGCTAACATAGTACTAATATTCATTAGAAGAAGGGAAGAAGGTAACCCATATATTAGAATGAACAACTAAGAGTGGCATAGTAGCATACTAATATTTAGATTTGATAGGGTAATCTGTGACTTTTATTGACTTGACAAGCTAAGCATAACAATTGTGAGTCATTGTTTTCTTTAAAAGTAATATTAGATTGAGCTAAAGCTTTCTTAATTATGGAAGAAGACGCATGAGCAAATCTTTGATGCCACAAGCTTAGAGGAAGTGAAGACGAGGAGGAAAAATTGACAGATGCATGAATGAGAGATTGATCTTTGAGAGATGAAGAAACATAGCCCAAGCTTGAGTGATCAATGTAGTGCCTTGACATATCCAATTCAAAAACATACAGACCATTATGGATGTGATCTTGGAGTAGAAGTGTGCCCTCCACCTAATCTTTAACACAACAATATGTTGGATGGAATTCAAAGAAAACATTATTATTATAGACAAATTTAGAGACACTCATTAGATTTTTTGCTATGGATGGAACATGCAAAATATTATGAAGTTTGAAACTGGGATTAGATGATGTATGTGTTGTAAAAGCTAAATTACCAATAGATTGAATAGGAATTCTCTTACCATAGCCAATTATTATATTGTCATTGTTTGTGTATGGATGAGAAGAAGTAAGATTGCTAAGATCCAAGGTACCGTGGTGACTAACACCTGCGTCAGGGTATCAATAAGGTGTAAAAGAATGTAAATGTATAGGTAAAGAAGCTTGAGATAGTGGATTGTATGGGTGATATTAAGTAAAGTTAGCAGCAAATGGAAACATGAAATTGTTTATGGGTGAAATTGGATATGAGGGTAATGGTTGAGATGAATAAGGTGACTGATATGAGGCATAGTAGGATTGGATTGGTGGTCTCTATGGGTGTAATTTTGTAGTAAAGGTAGGTGCTTGTATGTTTGAAATTAAGGTGGAACTGGTGATGGTCTTGTAGAGTTAGCATGAGTAGCAAGTGATACAAATCCTTTGTCAGATAGATGCCATCAATTTGGTAATAAGTATCCTATTTTTCCACAAAGTTAGCATTTGGGTCTTCCTCTACCTCTTCCATTATTTTGATTGAAGGGTCTATAATTATTGTATGACTAGTTAATGTTCATATCAGGGTTGATTTGTAGGGAATTGAATGGCAATATTTGCTGTTCAGAGGAAGGTTGATAAGGATGGGATGATTTAGAACTTTTTTCAAACACCTTTGATCGATTAATGTGCCAGTATTTTTAACACTAAGATTGATAGAAGGTAATGTTGAGATAGTTAGTGATTTATACCTATCAAACCTACACTCATGACTTAATAGTAGTGCCTTTGCATCATCAACTGTCATTGTTTTAGAGAGCATTCTTTTAGTTAAAATAGAGAAGACATTGTCATATGATTCGTCCAATCCACTGAGAATACACATTCTTCCAAATGGTGTAATTGTTGTAATCTAATTTTATAGACTAAAATGTTGTGAAAAGTAAAAAGATCTCGATCTAGTGGATGTGAGTTTGGATTTTCGGTGTGTTTACCACCACTAGTTATTCTTCCATTGTTGCAACTTAAAGCAAGCAAAATAGCTTAAATCCTCTAATACCATGAAGAATTTCAGAAAAAAAAGAAGATAGATGATAAAAGTGTCAAGAAATGATGAAGATGGAGACACAAAGGAAGATGATAAAACTAAAAGAATATTTCATTGTATTTGTTGTATATTGTTGCTTATACTTGTAGAACTATATGTTACTTTAATTGTAATTAAATTGAATTGAATAATAATATTTTATTTGTTTATTACATTTGTTAATCAAGACCATCAAAGTTTGTTACAATTATCTTCTTTGTTAGCTGCCAATTGCATAGCTGGTATATGTATGTGTTGTGTACTCAACTATAAGAGATATTACCTCAATTTTCTTGTTATTTATAACGGTTTGATTTGCATTTACACTCAAGTGTTTTGCACTACCACATTGTTGATTGAGTGACTCAACATCTTGAGCCATCATGTGCAAATTTTTAATTGTTGATCACATAGTCATTGCACATGGTTTGTTGCATGTCAGTGAGCTTCCATAGCTTTCTTTGTTGGCACTCAATTTATCACTATTTGTTTACATTGCATTAGTTATATGTATTGCATCCTTAGGCTCCACATGTATGATTACATGCATTGGTTTGTTTTCCATCACATGCATGTGTGACTTTATGGCATTGTTTGCTTGCACATCATCACTTGTGGTTACTATATTCACATCAACACATCATATTCGAATGTGTAATTTTATCATTTAATTAGTGGGTGATAGATTTCATTCAAAAACAAAGAATAAGAGTACAATGAAAATGAAGTCCATTTTTAAGAGAGTTAGTTCAAATAAATTCTTAAATTAATAAATTAATGTTATTTAATTTTTTAAGCTAAAATTCGTCATTTTTTTTTAAAAAAAAGGACAAATAAGAATGCCTTATATTATAACAAATTTTTATTTAAAATATTTTAAAATACAAATATTGAGTTCTTTGGATTGTGTGATTACATGATTTATATACTTTAATTATGTAAATTTTTAGGTGAACTTTGTTACCACTATAATTTAAAAAAATGATCAAATAAATTAAATAAAATTTTAAGAGTAAAATTAAAGCTAGATATTTTAATAATAAAAAAACATTTAAAAAAACAATACCCCTCTCCCTTTTTATTTCTTTCTCCTTCCTTTCTCTGTACTATTTCTCTCTTTTTCTCACTTCCTCGTATAAACTCATTCTTTTTCTCTCAATTTTATTTTTATTTTTATTAATAAAATAATGATAAGAAAAAAGAAAAATAAAAAGGGGAGAAGAGAGAAAGAAAGAGAGTGGGAGGAATTGGGTAGTTTTTTTTATTTTTTTCTAATAAAATATATAATTTTCATTATATCTTTAAAAAATTATAATTTTTAAATTTTTTAACTTAATTGATTATATTTTTAAATTATAAAATTAATAGACACTTAAAAAATTATAGAATTAAAGTATATAAATCATATAGCTACAAAATTAAAAATTCTATTAAAAAAAGTAAGTGTTTAGTGAAAATCAATGAATTTTATTTATAGAAAAAAACAAATAGAAATAATATTAAAAATGTATTTTTTTAATTTTAAAAATATTAAAAAATAAAATTATCAAAATTTTGAAATAAAAAACACAATTCACTTTATATTTTTTAATGAAAAAATTTAAGATTGATTTTTATTATTATCGTTGTTAAATACTTGTATTTTAATTAAATAATTTATCTTTATTACTTTTACAAAATAAAAAAAATTAAACTACACCTAATTTTTTTACTTTTTAAAATACAAAGTAAAAATAATTATAAATAATATAAGGAAGGATAATACCAAGTAGAAGGAACTAATTCATGTATATCACCTATTATATGATACTTATCTCTCACTTAAAGTATTACTTTTAATTATTTTTTATAAAAAAAATTAGATACTTATTAAACTTAATTAATAAAATGAGAAATAAAATATGAAGTAAACCTTTAAAAAAAAAAAACATAACCTTAGATCTATACTTGTGGGATGGACATCATACCACCTCCCAAGCAGAAACCGCCTTATTCTTGATTACAAAGATCTTATGTTGGTAGTCTGTTATATTTTTTCTCCTGCTCTGCGTATCGCAATCTCTGTTCAAAAAGTAAATCCTCTGCAGTAAAGTAACGACAATGGAAGCGAAGATTGGGAAATGGTTGGAGTCGGTGGGAAACTTCTTCTCAGGCGGCGATCAGATACCTTGGTGCGACCGCGACATAGTAGCTGTATGATATTTCTCTTCTCAACTACTTCCTTTCATTTAAGTTTTACTTTAATCTTTAATTGTTTCTTCAATTTTGAAAATTCGTTACGGATTTGGGTTCTGCTTTATGGAAATTTCCATCAACATAAAAATTAGTTCTTCTGTGTATGTATAGTTCGATTATCCAGTAAGTTGAAATTTGAAAAGGGTTTCGATTTTTCTGATTTTTTTAATTTTAAAATGTTCTCAATTATCCAATAAACATAAACTGATGATCAAGAGTGACAGAGGCCAAAATGCTCTGATATCAAAACTGATACCGGCCGATATGAAAATAAATTAATATAATTCAATTTGTTGGATAAATGCTCACCACTCTATTGCATCTTTAAAGGGATACATCATATCACAACCCAAAGTGATACAAAAGAGATAAAGAGCTATGGGAAGAAGTTCACTAATCTAATTGAACACCCATGGATACAGATTATTACTATCTAAAGGTTACAATAAGAGTCACAGCACTTTTTGAACTCGCTACTCTAAGGCTCTTACCTAAGAGATATAGGGTTCAAAGGAGAAAACTTTCAAATAGATCTTAAGATACAAAATTACTCAGTATTTTATAACTATTACCAAGTTATCTCATTTGCAAGTAATTCAATGGCTTTTCAAGGAAATGACAAACTTGTTGAATAAGTAGAAAAGAAACTTCCTAAACAAGCCAGGAATATTAAAAAATTCTAAAATCTTTGGCCCACCTGAAGAGTGTTGAAGAAGATACTTGTTTGGCAAGTTTAAAAGCTTCTAAACATGTCTTGGTAAAATGATCATAACTTTCTCTAAAAACGTCCAAATAATATACTGTAAAATGCTTAATAGACTTCTAGATCCTTCTAATGGTATATAACTCCCTTTTTAGTTCAAAGGGGATAATTCTCAGTTTTCTTTCTATGTTTTGTCTTAAACACAATTGAATAGATCCTCAATTTTTTGTATAATCTAAGTGTACTCTTGATCTCCATTAATATTAAGACTTATGTTGGATTTATAAGACACTCTTGTGTTATTCTCTCGGGGGGTTGAGAAGATCTCATCCTTGAGTTTAAGTCTTCATCTTTTGAAAATCCATAGGCATTAGGAAGATAATCCATACAAGCATTTTCATCAAGAATTCTATGATGAGACTCTTGAATAATTGATCCCAAAGAGAACATTGAAGAATACACAAACAGTTCCTCTTAAAAAGATAACCATCTAGCACGAAGAATTGTTTACATGAGCATTCCATGCATTCTTCTATTATTTTTCAAAAATAAGCATCATCTTTGTTGAGTTCTTCTAACATAACAAAGCCTAAAACTTTCACTTACATGGTGGACAACAAATTATATTTGATGCGTGGTGCATTGACTACCACATTTTGAACTCCCAATTGGTGTTCGGTTGTAAAGTTAAAGGATTGAAGAAATTTCACCTAATGAGCATGGCGTTTATTAAGATATTGTTGACTATTTGTGAACTTCAAAGTTTCATTGTCTTCTTGGCTAAGGACCGTAGCAATTCTCATATGAGAAACATTGTATTTAGCTTCTAAAGTAATTCTAAATTTGAGAGGTGAAAGATTATAAGTTGTGAATTCGTTTGACAAGATAAGATTGAAAATCTTTAACACGTTATTTTTCTATTGTTGCTCATAAACTTTGAAGCACTTAGTAAATAAAATCCTTAGAGAAACCAACTTCTTCATGAAAAGAAATGATGAGAACCAACCATCAGAGCTTCGAACATCATGGGAAGTTTTTGAGCAAAATAAAATAAGGCCTACCTTACTTGAGATAATTTAGTCTAAAGAGATGATACTATCCAAAAAAAACTTGCACTTTTTTCTTTTAACAAAAAAACTTTTGATCTTTTAGTGTGCTGAAAACTTGGTATTGATGAAACAAAAATTGAATCTCATATAAGAACATGACATCAAGTTATCCAACAATATAAAATATAATGAAAGGCTTTAAAACATGAATAATTAGAAAGACAAAAGTATAAGGATCTTTAGAATTCATCAAAGATTTCACCTTCCATTCATAAGCACCATCTCTTGCCCTGTAAAGTTTATTCTAATCATGATTAAGTGTCAACTTCATTTGATGATAGTCACATCACACAAAAGATAAAACTTTGAGAAAATACAACTTCAATCATGGATAGTTCTTTCCACATTTAGAAGAATTGATATCAATGTTTTCCTTTCCTTTAAAAGGTTTGGGAGTACCTATAATCTTAGAAGATTTCAAAATCAACTTAACATAATCTTCATCAAAAGTGAAAGCACCATTACAGCCACCATAAATTTATATTTCATCATGATGCCATATACACTCAAAAAATAACCCATAAGCATCGATAGTAACATACCAATCGTTACTAACATGATTCATTGTAAATGAAAACGAATTAAGGTAATATTTGATAACCTCAACTCTATATTTTCTCTAGAAACTAAGAAAGCTTGTAAGAATGAGAATGATCTTTTCTTCAAAGACTCAAATTCTTTACTACGGGAGTAGAGACAATATTTCTAAAGATGTCTTCAATAAAGAAAATATAGTATGTATTCTTATGAAAGGTACTTTTCCAAGTCTTATTCTCCATAAATCTATCAAGAGAAGCTTTATCAAAAGCTTACTAAGTAGAAGTCAAAATATTAGAACTCACATGCACTTTCAACAATCTCTCTTTTGGAAGCAAGTAAAGATTGTAAAAATGATCATGATTCTCTATTTTAAATTTTAGGTTCTCCACCAATAAAATTGAAATTCTCTTCTCAGTGTTAGTTGCATCAATGATAACTTCGTGATTTGTTTTTTCAATGAAAACCACAAGCAAGATTTAGAAAATTTATTTCAAGAAAATCCTCTTTCTTTTCTTTATAAGAACTACATAAATAATTTTTTAATGAATGATTAGAGATTGTACTCTCAATAGAAGCTTCGCTAATGGTTGCATGACTTGTTTTACAATAGAAAACATGAGTGGTCAAAGGATAGAATGAGTACTTACTTTTTCAAACCAATCTTCTTTATTTTCCTAAACAACAAATGAATCTCCAAAAAGAAAAAAAAAGACTCATTTTTACCCATGAGAACAACATCATTTTCTTCATTGAAAATTGGTGGACTTGATTCTTCAATAATCTCCTCACAGTTAGGCTCTTCAATTTCTTCGTAAAAAAAATAGGAGGATTTGAATCATCAAAGATGTCTTCATTGATATCTTCTCCATTTTCCTTACAGGATTTGGCAAGCTTCAAATTTTATTGAGAAGAATATACTTTAAGTTGCTCATAATCACTTAAGCTTTTCTTTGAGTTGTTGCACTTACTTTTTCAACTTCTAAGAGACAATATTTAAGTTCTTCAAGTTGTTTTTGCATGCATTTTTTCTAACTGACAAAAAAGTTGGAACTTGAATTCCTTTCACATAAGAACAATGATGATACCTAGTAGCTATAGAATCAAAACCTCAAGCTTTCTTTTTCTTTTTTTTTAATTAGAAAAAAACTCAAGTTATAACAACCTTTTGTTCTGATGCCAAACTGATGCCGACCAATATAAAAATAAATTAATATAATTTAATTTGATAGATAAACTGATGTTGGACAAAGTTGGTTCTGATACCAAAACTGATGCAAGACAACATGTTTTGATATCATAACCGATACCGACCAATATGAAAATAATTTAATATAATTCAATTTGTTAGATAAATGTTCACTATTCTATTAAATCTTCAAAGGGAGGTAGAATATCATCACTCAAAGGAATACAAAAGAGATACAAGGCTATAGGAATGAGCTCACCGCTTTAATTGAACAAGATATAGATTATCACCACCTAAAGTTTATAATAAGATATACTGAGTTTTTTGAACTCACGTAAGAGATACAAGGTTCAAAAGAGAAAACTCTCAAAGAGATCTCAAGATATAAAATCACTCTCAATATTCTATGCCTCTACTACCAAGGTTGCTTGTATTAATAGACTCTAATCACTTGTTAGTCAAGTTGGCTTCTTAGAGAAGACGATCAATTACTTCCTAAAAAAGTTGTCTCATTTGCATGTAAATCAATGACTTCTCAAGGAACGAAATGAGAAACTTGTTGAATAAGTTGAAAATAAACTTTCTAAAGAAGCTGGGAATGTTAAAAAAATAGTAAAATCTTGGGTACACCTAAAGAGTATTGAAGAATATATTTGTTTGGTAAATTTAGAAGCTTGCAAACATGTCTTGCTAAATTGATCATATGTTTATTGTATGTAAAATGTTTTGAAAAATATACGTCTAGTTCTTTTCAATGGTATATGACTTTTTAGTTCAAAGGGTATAATTTTCAGTTTACAATGTTCTCCCTAAATATAGTCTGGTGGATCAACTTCTTGTATAATCCGAGTATGTTATTGATCCTCCCTAATATTAAGACTTATGTTGGAATTACAAGACACTTCTATGTCAAAGAGTTAGTGTGTTTCTAAGCTCATTGTTTTGCACTGGTTGTAAATTTGAAGGAATGGTTTTGAGCTAGAGGTAATACTGTGATTAATATTAGAAGATTAACACTATCACTTCCCATAAGTATTGGCTATATGTATCATCACCAAAACATTTGTAATTTAATAATTAGAATTACTAAATTTGAACGTAAGAACTCCAGCTCTGATATATGTTAGAAGTATGCGACTAATCTTCCTAAAAGCTTAAGTTAGCTGGTCAACAATCATTTTTATACATCTATATTATATATGGACTGATACAACCATTTTAACTATGCCAGTTTCAAATATAATACAGCTAAAGCGCAAAAATAGGAAAAAAAGCGAAATGAAACTACATGGTACTATTATGTGGCAGTCATTTTTACTAATTTCATTCATGTCTTTGGCTTGTATGTGTTGGGAAAAATAAGAGAAGAAAAATCAATAGCAAATGCTTCATCATATGACTCTGCCTAATTATTGACTCCAAGTCCACGTAATGGAAAGAGCAGTTTTTTTGAACAAAAATCCCTTTTTAGATGAATGATTACTGATAGACGATAGATCATGCTGTAGCATCATTAGTTCCTCTGCTGTCTCTGTGTGAGGTTAATTATGCCCAAGTATTTTTCCGTACTGTAATGATGTTGAATAAGTTGTTTTTGTCTACATGATGTCTTGCAGACTTAGTGGTCTGACTGTATGAACCGTTATTTAAGTGTTGACATTTGGTTGTCCTTTTCTTATTCTTTCATTGACAGGGTTGTGAGAGAGAAGTAGCTGAAGCTCAGAAAGGCTCGTCTGATGAGTTGGTCAAAGAATGCATCATGCGTCTCTCTTGGGCACTTGTTCACTCAAGACATTCAGAAGATGTACAACGTGGGATAGCAATGCTTGAAGGTGAATAAATTATCTGCAAATCCCCCTTCCCCAATTTATCCTGCTTCCCCCTCGGTACCTTTATAAGATTGGAAGTGAGCAAGCTTTAATGCTATGAACAGAAGTGTTATTGTTAATTATTAAGATATACCATAACTAGAATTGACACATCGTCATTGGCAGCCTCTTTGGACAGCAGTAATGGTAGCCCATTGCAGTTGAGAGAAAAACTTTATCTTCTTGCTGTTGGGTATTACAGAAGTGGTGATTTTTCAAAGAGCAGGGGGCTTGTGGAACAATGTTTAACGGTACTGTATCAACTCTTTCAACTTGTGTTTTTTAATTTAATGACTATAATGGTTATGTTACTTAAATTCTGTGTTATTTACCTATTTATTCTTTAATATAGCAATTCAAATTTTTATTTTGTATTTTGTATATAATTTATTCAAAGCTTGCAACTTGAGTCTCACGCTGCGTGAATACTAATACCTCACTTCTCTTGAAAGGCCTCTATATCCATTTATGTCTTTCAAAACCATGCATGCTTTTTCTTTGTTAAAAGATTGTTAGCATCAAATTCTTGCAGAAGCTTAAATTATTAAGTTATTAAGAGGTGAACTAATAATCTTTTTATATGTTATATTTGGATCTTAATGCTCACTTACTTGATGGGTTGGCATAACTGGACTTTTGGCATTCTATGAGTTAATGACCTCTGACTTGTGGATGGAGATTTCAATTATGTGTTGAGTTATATTTTGAAAGCTTGTTAAATTAAGATTTGGGATATCCCAACTTCTAAATAGATGATTAGATATCTTTTAGAAGTGCCCATCAAGGACAAAATGAAACAAAATAGGGTACAAAGGAAAAAAGAAAGATGCAAAAATTTAACATACAAGTAAAAGTATTGGAGTTTGGGATATTCGAATCCAGGACTTTACGCTCTGATATAATATTAGAATTTGTCAGCAAGAATTCTTCTAATAGCTTAGGCTGTAATGAGAAAGGGAGCTAACAATCATGTTGTTTATTATTTGAAGTTTTCTTTTAACAGTTTGGATGCGTAAGTTCCTTTTAATATGGCTTTTACTTGACTAATTTTGACATAACTCGGTGTTCAAAGTGCTTCGTATTTTAGCTCTGTGAAGTGGTGTTTGTTATTATCAAAGTTGGTAGTATGCAATTATTGTGGAACTCATTTTGTAGATTGCACCTGACTGGAGACAAGCGCTGACACTTAAAAAGGCAATCGAAGAGCGCATCACAAGAGGTAGTAATTAGCCCCCCCCCTTCGTTTCTCTTCTTTTCTCTCTCTATGTTTGTGCATGCAAGTGTTTTGTGGTGAAATGTATTTATTGCTTGCATATTTGTTCACGCATGCATATATGCTAGTCAAATTCTAACAAATATATGTTAGGAGCCAAATAATGGTTTAGAATTTTGTTTCATGGGACAATTTTAACCAATTTAATTATTGTTCATATAACAAGATTTTGATAAAACATGAAGAAAAAAAAAATTAATTGGTATGGGACAATAAAGATGCAAAATGAAGTTGGCAGAAGTAGTAGCTTTTTTGTATTTCGTAAAGCTCGATTCTATCTGTATTGGGATAAAGGTGTAAAAACTACTCTGTGCCTGTGGTTGCAATTCAGATGGCGTGATTGGCATTGGGATTGCTGCAACTGCTGTGGGACTACTTGCTGGAGGAATTGCTGCAGCTGTGGCTAGAAAGAAGTAACAGAATCATTTTTCTTTTTTATTTACCTATTACCTGTAAAGTTAGTGCTGATATTTGGCCCCTTTCCCAAAAAAGTTCGAGTTCCTTTAATATCAAATGAACCAAAAAATAATAATAAAAGTTTGAAGAAATATCAGTTTAAGTCTATTTATCTTTTGGAATCAAAGGTTTGATTTTAGAGTTTTACTTATATATATATATATATAAACTAAGAAGAAAAGTCCTGCTTGATTTGGAATCAAAGGTTTGATTTTAGAGTATTACTTATATATATATATATAAACTAAGAAGAAAAGTCCTGCTTGATTTAATGTGGCTTGAAGGCTGGAGCTTTATCTTAATGATGTACTCTTATATATACATATAGTAGTAACATATAATTTTATCAAATCACGTCAAAATATAATTTTATCTTAAAAAAAAATTGTGGGGTGTATCCAGACTATTCTACTCCATTTAAAAAACAAATAATTAAGGTAATCACCTCCATTATCATTTACCATATAATTTAGGGAAAAATATTATAAATTACCATTTAGTTATTTTTCTTATGAAAAATGTATTATTTAATCATTTTTATTATGAAAAAAAGAACTAAGGACTTGATTAGGAATTTTAATAATGAAATAATATTTAAAAATTATCAAATATCTTGACACATTTTTCATAGATAAAATGAGTAAAAATCAATTTTTACCAAAATAAAGTGACTTACTTCCCTATTCATCTTCTATAATCCATAACTAATATGCTTATTCTTTTGTGAATTGATATTGCCGTTATTTTGAGTGTTATTTGTGTAAATATATTTTTACCGATATAACCTTTTTTAAATATTAGTGTACTTCATATATATAGCAATTACTTATCTTTAACATGTGATATTTTGGTTTCCACATAAAATACTGATCGTCTTAAAAATGCTGTATATGATGAGATAAAGGTTAAGGGTGTTCGTTTCGATGCATTGTTCACGTCAAATTCTATTAGTAATACTAGTGACTTTTTGAATGAAGTGATAGAGAAAGATAATAAAGAGTAATTATTTAAAATTAGCAAGATTCATTTATTTATTAATTCATAATATATGTCTGATAATTTGTCTAATAATATTGTAAATAGTACTACTAACTATAGATTTCCTCTTTCACTCCTCTGCAACAAATAGAGGAGTATATGTATTTGTAAATTAGGATAATTGTGAAAACTTAAGCATCCCTACCAATATCTAATTTTCTTTTCTTTCTTATTTTATTTGAAGAAAAATTAATATGTAATTATTTGTAACTTGTAAATTATAATTCAATAAAAGAATATTTCTGTACCTTATAGTTTGATTTTCCCCAAAATAATGATATCCTTGTTGTTGGTAGATTTTTCTCTGGTGGGATGGTATATTATTTAATTTTTATTTTTTTTATTCCCAAAAAAAAAATTATCAAATATGTTCACTTAAAGCCAAAGCCGTAGAATTATAAAAATATCAAAATATATTTAATGGCATTAGTAGAGAGAGAAATAATTCAATGCTTATAAACAAAAATAAAATATCTAAAAATAACTAGACATTTTTTATATATAAAAAACTGTTTCACATCCACACAACGTCGCACACATATATAATGACGTATTAGAATACACGTCCTTTCAATTATCATTAGAAACATACATTATTACACTAATTACTATTAGTCAATCGATAAGTAAGTAGACATCTTTTGAATACCAATTTAGTGCCAAGGTTTTTGTGTGAAAACTAGAAAACCATTTATTTAAGAACCCTAATTGTTTTGGGCCTTAGTAAAGGCTTACACAGTGTTTTCCTTGAGGGCATTTCTTTAGGCCTTAGCTTTGACCGGGAGAAAATAGTACACTCCCAAATTTTAACCACATATTTATACATGATCGGTTATTTTAGTTCAATGTAGATGATTATAATATTTTTATTTTTTCAATTTTTTTTGAAACATTTATCTCTTCAAACATATACAAACACTCTCTTAATAAAATTCAATTTGATCCAATTGAAATTTTTCAATAAAAAAAATTGACAAAATAATCAAAATATCTAAATTTATAACAGTAAAATGATTAAAATACACTAATTTTAATAAATAAGACTAACATATCTAATTTATTAAGGTAAAGCAACAAAAATATCATGCTATTCATGTTATCTATAATTATAAGCGTTGAATTTCTTACAAAATCACTTCCTTTAAACCGCTTTTTTTAAGTGTGAAACAAAGCACGCTCTAACTAAGAAATTCTCTTTAAATTATAACCGTTCGACTTTGTAAATCAATTAGAAAGAGGAAACGAGAGAACCTTGTGAAAAAAGCATTTTAGATGTGCACCCTAATAGCTGCTTTACTAGGAAGAGAAATCACAAAACAGTCATGCTCTAACAAATTTTTTGGATTTTTTTTGTTCTTTTTTTAAGTTCAATGCCTCAATGTTTACTTGGGTAAGGGAGATAAAGCAATTTAGGTACGCGCCTTAAATAATGCATGAGAACTCCCTTCATATGGTAGGCAGGTAAGACCCCTACTACATTTTTTCATATGATAAAATAATTAAAATTGCATGCATTCAAAAACAAAAGCGTCGTTAATCACTCCAACAAAGGATAGAGTGACCACTGAAGCACCCACAAACCATGCTATGCTTCCAAGAAAAATTTTGGACCATAAATACTACTCTTATACACGTGTTCAAAATGAGCTTCATTTTTAAACATGTATTCAATTTTGTGTATAAATTAACCGGGGGTCAAAAATAGAAAGTAGTGTAAGGGGATCAAAAAAGGAAAACTGCTCTCATAATATGCCTCCGAATTGTATAAATCATGGAGAAAAATTATATCAGATGCACTCACTTATGGAATTTACATGACATTTGCTTTTCAACAAGAGCAAACAACCTACTAAGAATTTACATTTCTCACCCTCAATCTCCCACACAAGGCATAGGGAAAAAAATGGAAAAGAAACTCAACTGGCCAAGGAAGAAAAGAAAAAGAAATCAAGACAAATGGGCTAAGGTTATTTTTCAAAAAAAAAACACACAAACCGAACCTTCTAGTTCTTTCTACTATACCCAAGCTTAGTACTCCTCAAACCTTTAGATTGATGGAAGCCGATTAGTGTTAGCTAGTGTAATCTCACTGTAACTCAAGCTTGGATATGAAGAAATCCGCCTTTTACAAGTCATTCTATCCACATGTCAGTGAGCCAAGTCCTCACTCCCAATGCCTACACTAGACTTGTCAATCATGCGCACATTGTATTGCTCATATACTCTCACTCGGTTCTCTGCCCACCACTGCTCTGCTTGTTTCTCACTAAATCTCTTTCGACTGCATTTCACAATAGTCCAAAATTAAACTAAATATTTTACATGATAGTAATCAAGAAACAAATACAAGTAGGATTCATCATCCATGCGATGCAAGTTGAACAAATAATGTAAAAGAAGAACAAGAATGCAATCAATATTCATAATCATGGACATTGAATTCTTCTAAATAAATCCCATAAGCAACACAAGGGTATCTTCAAGTGAAAGGGAAAACAAATGGTATGTCTAAGATGAAATTGTAAACCTTGATTCTGTTATGAAAGAGTACTCCATAACATATTATCCCTTTGCATAACATTAAAGTTGTAAGCCACATACCTGAATCGAACACGCTTCAGATCCTTGCCACCTCCTGCTAGGGAAGTCAGTGTAATGTACACACCTGGTTCATCTTGTTCAACCCATTCAGTTTCATGACGAGATTCACCATCCTTTATTCGACTCCCATTTCGAGATGTAGCATCAGAATGACCTTGTTTGTTGTTACCTAAACCACGGTTACTAGTGGCACCAGAACCATTTGAAAGTAATTGATTATTTGATCCATTCAAATCTGGCTCTTGGTTCATTGCTTGGCAATTTAATTTATCACTAAGAGGACTACAAACATCATTGCAAGCAAGATCAGATCCCAAAGAAGTAAGAGATGGTGATTTAATGTTGCAAGCAGCTCCAATAGGTAGCCTTTCCGCCATGTCTTTTAACTGTCCATGATGCAAACACAAGAAGCATTTTTAGAGTGAGAAGGGGAAATTCAGAATAACTTTGGTCCATTGACCACCTACTTAAATATCTAGATCTGCAAGAAGTGACAAACATTGCATATAACAAACAACGAAATCCATATCACAATGAATTGTAGGAACCACACTTAGAGTAAACAAACATGGAGAGCCATCAATCGCTAATAGAAAACAATCACTAAAAGCCTTTCTTAATTAAAACAGCCCATGATTGTGTAAAACTTAAATTTACCAAGAGTGATTTATTTGTATCAAATTTAATTTTCACAAGTGACCATAATCTCTAACAGAACCAACACTGTCTTTTGACTTTCTTTTTGCCAAAAAATCATTTCATATATTGAATGATACCCAATTTAGGGATGTTGGATGTTGAATAAATGTAAAAAAAAATGAAAAATGAATGAATAATTACCAAGTGGATATTGACTCTTATTACAGATTGCAAAGAGGATTATTTAGTCCTTTTCATTTAAAGCTTGAGTATCTCCTCATATAGTGGCGTACTTTTACCGTATGAATCTAATGCACGCAATATAAACACTCATGCAGAAAGTAATAAACATCACGTTAACGTTAATTGAAAAAATGTTCTCATCTATTACTGCATAAATGAGTATAAACATCTGTCATACTTGGGAAGTAAGAGATTTGATCACTTCTTTTGCTGCCTTGCACTTTGCAGACTCTTCCCCTGCAATTGCTACTGCTTCCTTTAGCTGTTTAGTCGTTCTTTCCAGCTCAACTTCTTGAAGTTGAGCTTTACGCGAAAGGTTATCAACCTAAAAGATAAAAATTGGTCAGACAATCAAAATGGAGATCCATACATTTTATGAAGGGACAGAGCAGTTGAGATCCAAAGTGTTATCAACCGCTTTCAATGGACTACTAGTAAACCATTAGTCTGGAAGGAAGCTCACTTATCTCTTCATTCTGATGCATACAGTTACATCATCTAATCGTTTTCTATTATTAAATCACACTTATATTTGAAGCTTATAACACCAACTCAAGAAAGGATAACTAGATATGTTTTAATCAAAGGGTAACAATCGCAAGATTTTGACAGATCAAAAAAGGAAAATTATTATGGAAATGGATCGTCATTGCTCCACTTTGGTTTGTCTGGTTAGAAAAAAATAGCAGAATTTTTAATGATAAAGAAAGAGAGCTGTTATGGAAAAAGGATAATTTATTGGGCTACTCTGTGGGTTTCTACTTCTGTTCTTTTTGAGGGGGTTTCAAGATTTCACATTCTTCTAAATTATCAAAATGTTGATTAGTTATTGAGATATCTGTTTATCCCACCTTGTTTTCTTTTTTCTATTTTTCCTCATAATTCTTCTTTACTGCTCTAGTGGTTGGACTGTTGTGTTCCACACTTGTCTTTTTTTCTTCTTTTAAATGCACAAATGTTTGTTTTATATCAAATAGTAACAAGACGCAAAGTCTGCACAATCCCCTAACTTATTACTCAGGTCAAATCACAAAAAGAAACTGTTGGATTAAAAAAGGTTCAAAACTTTAATGATATTCTTATTAAACAAAAGGTATCAACTTTGACTCATATTATCAAACTAATACATTATTAAACCTCCTATTTAACAAAAGGCACAACAATAGTCCAATTAAAAAAAATTATATAAGGGTAATTTTGCCTTTATAAAATATTTTATTATTTTAGGACTTCTCTCATTTTGTGCCAATTTCAATATAAAAACATCTCATACCAGCCCAACATTCAACATCAACCTCTACCATCATCTCTGTCCTACTCTTGATACCGCTTTATTCTTTTATTGGCTAACCAATTTTTACAATTTATTGCAACTAATCCACCACCAACTCATTTAAAACACCTCTCTTTGTCCCTGACATCCACCATCACCAGCTCATTCCCTCTAATCTCACTGATCCTTTCTTCCTTTCTAACCACTATATATTTTATCAAACCTAACGTGAAAGTGACTTTGATTGATTGCAAGGTAGTCAAAAAAGGATAAGGAGTCAAAAAGATTGGAGATAATGAGCTAACAATAGTGGCAGACATGGGCATAGATGGTGCTTCAAATGAATTGGTAGTAGTCTAACTTTAATTTCAATAAAAATTGCATTTTTTTATTATTTTGAAGCAAACAATGAAGAGTGATTTGTGGAGAAAAGAATGTGGTGGTGTCAAGGGTGGGACAAATAGAATGGTGAAGGTGGATGTTGTTGCTATGGTGGGATGGGTTGTTTTGTAATGAAATGAACAAAAAAATATGAGAGAGCATAAAATAATAACTATTTTCATAAAGACCAAATTGTCCCATAGATTAGGTTTTTTTCTTTTCAAAACTAGACCATTGATATACCTTTTGTTAGATGGGAGAATTAGTAGTGTACTAATTTGATAATATGAGACCAAATGAGTACTTTTTGTTTAATAAGAGTACCACTAAATTAACGAACTAAATTGAAAATACAAGCACATTAACTAATTTTTTTACCAAATATCGGTTCGTATAGAAACATTTACTTCACCAAAATTTTAAATTGGTAGAAAGGTATATAGAGCAAGTAGATAAGCAGATTTTAAGAAATTGTTATGGCCTCTTTCTAAGCCCTGCTTATCAACAAACAGTAGTACCTGCGCTCTTAGCTTGATAATTTCCTGGCTGAGGCTTTCATTTGTCCTTTTAGCGTCATCTACAACAAACTTTGGTGAGGTAAGTCCTCCAAGAGTAGGAGTTGGTGTAGTAGAACGAGGTGGACTAGGCCGCCTGGAAATTGGTGATGTGGCTCGGGATACAATTCTTGACCCAGGAACAGAAGCCGAGAAGAACTTCTTGGATGAACCAAACACGGGATTAAAAGATTTCGAAATATTAAGAGCTCCCCATTGTGACCCTCCATTTGGAACAGGTGATACTCTACTGCTATTAAATTCTAGTTTCTTGTTTTTCTTTGAAGATCGGGTTTCCACTTGCTTCAAAGTTTCCGTTGAATAGAATCTAGTTACTTGTATACGAGATCTGGAATCCAGCTTCTCATCTTTATCAATAAACTCGCTAGAACCTTGGTTCATACTTCCTCTTCTGGTGATAGATGAGTGGGTTGAACCATCAGTTTCAATAGTTTTTCTTACTTTATTAAAACAATTATCACAGACACGGTAAGGTTTATTGGGGTTTGGTGCCATGGAAGCTTTAAGAGACTTTTTACTGCTGCATGAATGACAAAAAACAAGTCCACAATTATAACAATTGTGGCGTTTCCTTTTGAAATTAAAAGGTATTCTGCAACCAGAACACATAGATTGATCAACTCCAGAGACCCACTTATGAAGGCAGATAGCTGCAGTAAAATTAGTACCACAAGCAATGCTTTTAACTTGCTTGTCCTTTAGAGCTTCAACTAATGTTGGAGAATTCCGATCATCTATATCACCATGACCTAAACGACCATTTGCTCCCTTACCCCAAGAGTAAACTTCAGTTCTTGAAGTCAAAACTGCAACATGATAAGCACCACAAGCTATTTCCTCCACAAAACTCTTGACAAGTTTTCCTTCAACACGAACTGGGAACTTTCCATCAGATTGAGGATTTCCTAGTTGGCCATAAACTGGACTGCCCATTGTGTAGACATGGCCTGAGGTAGTAAGTGCGACTGTCAAACTATGTCCACAGGCAACCTGACAGAAATTGGGTTCAACAAGAGCAGCAACACAGGTAGGCACAAGTTTTGCTTCCTTGTCACCATGCCCAAGCCGACCTTTATCACCATCTCCCCAAGTAAACAGTTTTCCAGAAGAGCAGTTGCTGGAACTTGAGTTTCCTACCATGACTTCTACAACTGCAGCAGTGTGCCAAACACCACAAGCTGCTCGCACAATGCGGAGACCCTTAAGGGATTCCACTTCCCTGGGTATAGAGACACTTTTCCGATCTCCATGACCTAGAACACCAAATGTTCCATCACCAAAGGTAAACAACTGCCCAGCCGAAGTTACAACAGCAGTGTGCCAGGGTCCACAAGAGATATAGGAGACATGTATGCCCTCCAAGGGACCATTTACTCTTTTTGGGACCCAGTGGCTGACTTCATTCCCATGCCCAAGGAGCCCATAATTATGGGTTCCATCACCCCATGTGTACAGTTCACCTGAAAGAGTCACAACACATGTATGGTACTCACCACAAGCCACAAGCTCAATATTTGTATTGCTTAAAGCATCAATAAGCTTTGGATGCAAAACATCAGAGTCTACACCATGGCCAAGCCTGCCACCTGATTCCTCTCCCCAAGAGAAAATCTCTCCTTGTTTTGTCACTAAAGCAGCATGTCGCCCACCACAGGCAATATTCTGAACATCCAATACTTCAACAGATTCTAAGGCTTTCGGCAACAAAGAATCCACCTTACTGCCAAAACAACTTCCAACTTTATGTGGTCCACCACCTAGAACACCATCTCCGGTGCCCTCCCCCCACATAAAAACGTCTCCCAAGGCATCGCCATCATCGTGACCAGAACCTTGACTTGATGAACTAACAGCACTTGACAAACTAACTCTAAAAGCATCCATTGCCATTGCCTTCATGGGACCATGTAAACTATCTGAGCCTCCTGATGACAAAGAATGCATTGAACCACTAGCAGAATCTGAGGGGAAGAAACCCTTGGGAGAAACTGCATAGGGTATTACACCTGGAATTGCCTTGTCCAGACCATTTTTAGGAGGACTTTCAAATGGACTATGAAGGCGAAGATGATCGGCACCATCCTGAATCAGATAGGAAATAAAACATGTTTATGAATCTAAACTCTTGACATTTCTTAAAGAATAACAAAAGAAAAAAGAAAAGTCCATACCCTCTGTAAGCTATCAGTACTACTGAATGGGGAATGCAAAGGCGAACTCCTCCTTGTATACATCCTAGGACTATTTGCTTCAGATGGAATTCCATCACTCCTGGACTCTGTTCTCCATTTCCTTTGGTGGCTGCGGGATATCAGTGCTTTTAAACCACTAAACCATACCTCAGCTTCATCTTTATCTTTGCATATCTAGAAGAGGTATGGACCATATTATGACCTTACGGTAGCTTAGCAATACAGAAAATAATTTCAATAGAACATAAACTTGATTATCTGACAATCTCTGATAGGAGAAGACAGACAGCAATTAAATGCATCAGGGAAACACTTACCAAATCTAATGATCTGTCATTATACATCAGAGAAAATGATTGATACTCCTTCTCTGGCCTTGGATACCTTTGAAAGATTGGCTGGAAAAAATATTTATTTCACATTCAATTAGCATAAAATGGAAAAACCTCCACTTAAAACAATTTTATAAGAGGCGTGTCAAGGCAAGACAATAAAGATTGAGGATGGAACATGGGCTTATCAAAAGACAAAAGCAGATACAAACACACACAGGGATGCAGATGCAAATTAGACAATAAAACAAAAATTGCAACCAGATATCAACAGAAATAAAATAAAAGCTAAGATCATAAAGTAAGAATGAACCAAAGTAGCATTCGATGAGTAGACAAGAACATCATGAAAGTGAAAACCATCAAGACTACCCAATAAAATCATAAGACTACATCAAAATATCCAAATATAAAATAATTTATCATTGTTATACAAGCCCAAGGCCTAACTCAACCCAATAAGATCTCATTGGGTTGAGTTAGGCCTTGGGCTTATATAACATGGTATCAGAGCTAGGCCCTGAGTTCATCGTGGTTTGTGGCCTTCGTTGCCCTTGTCCGATGTGAAGGGGGGTGTTGAAGGATTATATTGCCCCACATCGACTAGGTGTTCAGCTGTAGTGCAGTTTATAAGTATGGGCAACCCTTAACTCAATGAGATCTTATTGGGTTGAGTAAGGCCTTGGGCTTATATAACATGGTATCAAAGCTAAGCCCTGAGTTCATCGTGGTTTGTGGCCTTCGTTGCCCCTGTCCGATGTGAAAGGGGGTGTTGAAGGATTATATTGTCCCACATCGACTAGGCGTTCAGTTGTAGTGCAGTTTATAAGTATGGACAACCCTTAACCCAATGAGATTTTATTGGGTTGAGTTAGGCCTTGGGCTTATATAACATGGTATCAAAGCTAGGCCCTGAGTTCATCGTGGTTTGTGGCCTTCGTTACCCCTGTCCGATGTGAAGGGGGGTGTTGAAGGATTGTATTGTCCCACATCGACTAGGCGTTCAGCTGTAGTGCAGTTTATAAGTGTGGACAACCCTTAACTCAATGAGATCTTATTGGATTGAGTTAGGCCTTAGGCTTATATAACATGGTATCAGAGCTAGGCCCTGAGTTCATCGTGGTTTGTGGCCTTCGTTGCCCTTGTCCGATGTGAAGGGGGGTGTTGAAGGATTATATTGTCCCACATCGACTAGGTGTTCAGCTGTAGTGCAATTTATAAGTATGGGCAACCCTTAACTCAATGAGATCTTATTGGGTTGAGTTAGGCCTTGTGCTTATATAACAATCATGTTACATACATATTACAATCTTTTTTTGAATTTAGACCCTAACAGGTGGTATCCACTTCAAAGTTAATGAATGCACTTGGCATTCTGCATCTAACCTCACAAATCATCTTAACAAAGGTGTTGAAACATACAGACCTAACAAAGGCATTGAAACCTAGAGACTTAACAAAACTTCATGTTAAAAAACTATATCTGCTTATGAAAGTCCAAGTTTCCCTTGAAAAAGTGGACTTCACGTGAGATATTGTCCATACATACAAAAAAGGAAGAAACAGAAACAAGAACCAGTGCAACATTCAAGCATAAAAAATTAACAGATTAAAAATTCATGGAAAATCAAAATATCGAGCACCAAGAAAGCTGGGAACACAAGGTATGTTCCAATTTTGTGATAGAAATCTAAAATATTACAGCTCACAAGCATTGAACTTGATTGAGTTTTCACCATTTTCATAATTCAAACTCAAAATCTAGTGTAACTGAAGCTGTATCACAGTAATAAAAACCTTTTAAGAAGCAAAGCAAGCTTCTCAGCATTGTTAAGCTCAAACATACTAGCCAAGCTTCAAGGAATGGATAAAATCATAATTTATGTATAACATCACAAGATGAAGTTACGCAAAGAGATTTGTTCTGTTCCCATATATGTGCTAACTCCTAAGAATTGATAACCATGTTTAGCTTTTCTTCACATCTAGGAGTAGGACAATATCAGCACCCAACCACCTTCCATTTGTCATTCAGATTAATGTTCAAAACAAATTGAGTATTAAATTATATCTTGATCTAGAATGCTGAGACCAAAGTAAATGAACACCTACACAAGAAACAAAATTGTGTATAAAGATGCTACATAAATTTTAACAATAAAAAATAAATCATCAGCTTCAATGAACATGAGAATAATTTGGCGAAGTGAAAAAAGCAGGTGGCAAATTCTCTTAAGAATTGAGTAGTGGCATATGATGATGAAAATCTTATTCACCTCGCCTTTAAAAGCCATCCCGAACCAGCTCATCAAGGTTTGAGCAACAAAGGATTATGATCAATAGTTTCAAATTTCAAACAACCAAAATATCTGCTAATGACTGAATTAAAAGATCATCAGATCTCAACAGAAAACTAATCATTTCTATGACAGAGAAGACATTGGCAGCTCACAAGGAATATAACCATCTAGGAGTTCACTAGCTCAGAATAAATATGACCAACTTTCAGCTAACTATTATTACATGTTACATGCATCTAAGAAACTTGTAAAAATAGCACAGACATATTTAACCCCTTACCCACATTTTATTCCCCAATAAGTAACTTACCGTGCGCTGCCCAGATATGATTCTAGAGACATTGCTTAGTTTAAGATGCTTTTCCTCTTTCCCTGAGAACCATATCAAAACAGACTCATCCTGAAAGCAACAAACAATAAACCAATAACAAGTTTTAGCAACGAGAACCTGGTTAGCATCCGGCTACACTGAAATGGAACATCTTCATTTTGTTTTTATTTCTAATTTTTACAATCCCTACTAGATGCCTTTCTCATATAAAAAGCCAAATCACTAATGTTAAAGTAATTATAAAAAATGAGTGCACATAACTTCCATAGACAGTATTGAGAGAAACAAGATCAAACTTACATTAGAAAGTCGGAAGGGACAAAACTTGGGTTTTCCTCTCCTCCCATATTTGAGCAAGTACGCCCCCTTCTTTAGAGCAGTTATAGCCTGTTATAAGGCTCAACCATCAACATAAAGCATCTTCAAAATAGTTGGAGAAGTAAAGGCAAGAACAAAGAGAGTTTCCTAGTTCTATAGGAAAATTACAGAAGTTACTGCGCAATCAATTAAACAAGAAAACCAAGAAGAGAGTAGTCATGGTTATCAAAGACAAATATTAAGGTAATGTTTGGATGGATTGAATTCAACCCAGAATGGAAAGATTTTTCATTATTCTCATGCTTGATTGGACTAATATTAAATGGGATCTCCTACTGATATAAGTGGAATTTTCTTTCCTCCACCCACCCCAGGGAAAAACTTTTCCTTTTATGTGTCTGAGCATAAATATTTCCTTCTATGACCTTGTGCATTAAAGCCGGTATGCCACTGTGTTTACAAAAATACATTTTTTTAAACTAACCAAATACCTTAATACCCACCTTCTAATTAGGGGTGGCAATTCGTGAGTGTTGTGCATATTCATGTTTTCCTGCCCAAATTTTACATATTTTTTACTATTATTAAAAAATTAAATTACTTTTAACCAATTTATTTATTATAGTGGTAAGAAAACTAAATATTTTTACAAGCACAAAATAATTAATAATTAATTTTAATTAAAAAATCATTTGTTTCGTGTTGGGTTGGTGTTCTAAGTTGTAGCCCGAATTAACATCCCTATTTGTAATAAAGATACAATATATAATAATTATTATATAATATCAAACTTGTGAGTTTCAGTTTAACCTTATGGGGTATTATTGCAAAGATTATCTTATTCCATTCCAAGTGTATGCTTCAAATTGCAAACAAAACATACTAATAGTAATACTATTTCCATTAACTTTATCATTACCATTCCTATACCCATTATATTCTGCAAACTAAACATGTGCCATAAGGGATTGAGATTAGACATTAGTTTAGCTAGTCAAACTTACACGTTCCTACTACACAACTCTTTCTTTAGCCATCCTTAAAAAAGCAACATGTCAAAAAAACTCCATCTGTTGATTTAGGTCTTTTATCAGACCCATAAACTTTGAAATGGGAATAAATGAATTATATTACTATTACGTGAAAATATTTATTAAAAACAAGAAAACAGTTTAAGAACATATGATGTAAAGAGATAACATTTATTATGAATACCCAATTCCTAAACACCAAATAGAAGCACAAACTGAGTTCATGATGAAACCACAACAGTCATAATGAAGAATAATAAGGTCAATATAATTTCCTTTCTAGCAAGAAAAATCACACATGATTGACATAACAAATATTTGCTAATAAAACGCTTTTCAATGCCAAATTTGGATGCATCATATGTACAAATACGAAGAGAGAGAAGGCAAAGCTTCCATAGGCAGCAGACAATTTAATTGATGTTTATTCATTTGCCAGTGGTTCATGTTGTGGTACCTAAATCATTGATTTTCTTTTTCTTTTTACCAGATTTGTTACACGTACAACATGTTTAACTACTTACCATGAAGGATCACCCAAACACGTGAAGAACATATATTAATGAATTAAAAACCTTAATGGGCCCTAAACTAAGAACATCATGCAAGAAAACATACGTCAATGCATAATTCCGATTGTTGTTATTCATTTATAACAGTTACTGTGAATGCAACTTGATTCCCAGTTTTCCTTATTATGCACAAGAACTGTACTAATACACCAACAAGGCTGCCCTCAAATAAACATAAAGGAAACAAACTAATCATACTAGAACAAATGAAAAAAGATTAAAGTACCTAGAGTAGTTCCAACTAAGAGATGCCAGTTTAACCGACTTTATCCTTCCAATTCACAAATCCATGTGACGAAGCTAATGAAAAGGCAAATAGCATTCCAACCCATCATCACTCAGGGACCAAATATGATAGAATCAATATAACAATAGCAGTCACTATCTTTCAGGCGTACCCGTAACGAGTGTCTATTGAACTACTTACCATATCCAACCTTCCTAATCAATGACACAATCTAATAATAGCATTGCATGCACGCTGCAATAAGCATAGGATATCTTGCTAATGATATCACTAAAAGCAACTAGTTTAATTCCAAAGAACAAACCAAACCAATAAATTTTGTGGTAAAACTATGTTCTGATCAAAGTTCGGTAGGATGTTATATTACAGCCATGTCAGGTTGACAAAATTCAGTATCATTTCCACTGAAACCGCAAAGAATCAAAATGATATGAAGTAATACCTACCTGTTCAAAGTCCCTCTCGACAGGGCCCGTCCTGCTAAGATCCGAAGCCATCCTATCGCCCCGCGACATTCCGAAACAAGCAAGATTTCCTTGACAAAAACCCTAAATCTAAACCATAAATTGGGAAAAATCTAAGCTCGACACTAAACACTGACATTCACTAATCCCTTGCTCTAACTCTAACTCAAACTCCAAATTTCCACACCGATAAAACCTCCATTCAACACCGACACGAGAATCAACCATCACATCCACTTCGTCGCCACTCCAATTCTCCCAACTACAGCTCCGCAGCTCCACACAGCACAAACTAAACAGCTAACAACATAGCTTCAAAATCGCCGAATGAAATAAACGCTAAGAAGTTCGAACTCAACAAATATTGAAATGGCGGAACAAGAACGAATGGAGAGAAAGAAAATCAACTGCTTCCGACGATCCGGGAGTGATTGAGTCGAAACTGATTCACTGAACTCAAAGAGATAATCTGAGCGAGAAAAGTGAGAAAATCTAGGAAAACTATGATCTGATTCTCTCAGTTTGCAGAAATAAGAGGGAGAGCTTTAACCAGCTAGAGAGTTTGAGTGTGTTTGAGTTGGAATTATCTTTTTTTTCTTTTAATTATTTTTCAGATAATTAGTTTATGGCAGTGAAATGAAAAGGATGAGAGAAAATGGTCAAAGGAGAAACGGAAAGAGTAATAAAGAAAATATATAATAAAATTATTAATTAATTATTTAAATATTATAAATAATTATAATTAAAATATCAAATAAATTAACTCTTCATCTCTTATATTTTATTTAATATCTTTAATAAATTTTAATATAATATTATTATTTTTATTTAAATATAATTAAATTTAATCCATTTAGATTATAATTCTAAATATAATTATTATTATTTTGTATTTATATTTATATTATAAATTTAAATAAAATAAAATTTCTTTCATTTAAATTTATTATATTTTTTATTATATTTATATTATTATTATTTTATTTAAATTTATTAAATATAAATAAAATATATTAATAAATATCATTTTATTATTATTTTATCTTATTAAAAATCAAATAAAAATAATTAATTTAATTTTAAAAATTAATAAATTATATTATAAATATTGATAAATACTTTTTCAAAACATAATCACCTTAATTTTTTTCCTTTTTCCTTTTTTCTCTTTTTTGACACTCGCTTTTTGACTCACTATTTTATCTTCTTCCTCCTCAGTCTTTTGCTATGGGGTCTCTAATCCAAGGGTTCTTTCATTTTTTTTCGGTCTATTTTTCGTTTATACTTTCTCTCCTTCTCCTTTTTCAGTTTGATTCTCGAGAATTGTTTTCTATGAAGGATTATCGGGAAAATATACCAAGAAAAATGAAGTGTATAATTATGTAATATTGGGTTTTGATGAAAATTCTTTCTTTATTAGCTGTAACCTTTTATTCTTCTCTTTAGGATATATACGATTAAAAGAAGAAGAAAATGATTTATGAGTTTTTTTTTATTTAGAAAAGCTATTACTTTTTAGATGAACGTTTCCTCTCTTTTGTTCATCTAGTCATTTAGAGTTACTTACACACTCAATGCTAAGGATGATTTTTTTTACCTCAGGATTTAACTTTCATTTCGTTGATAAATTATAAACTTCTCTAAACATATTATCATTAAATTATACCAAAAATTTCAAAAAATTTGATAAGAATAAATTTCATATTAACCAAAAACAAGACCGTTAAATATCATAGAATAAAAATAAAATAAAATTATTGAAAAATGTGTTACTAAATGAAAAGATGTTATCATAATAAATCATAATATAGATCGAATTATCGAATCAAAAAAATAAATATTATCGTATAATTTTGTATTAATTAAGTTCACAAATTGAAATAACTGAACTCGAATCGTTTATATCTACTTTAGAATAAATTACTACCTTTTAAGTTCTGATAAAAAATAAAGAAAATAACTCTCTCTAACACAATTTTCTAAATAGCAATTCTTATCCAAATCTCAAAAATCTGATTACTCAGAAAAAATTATTTTACTTTAAGATCCGTTCGAAAAAGATTATCTTTAAAATACCAATGTATTTCTGTTTTTTTTTTTTTTAATTTATCATCAAACGCAAACAGGTAAATGCAGTAGTCAACTTATTTTGTTTTATCACTTCATCAACAATACTATTATAATATATATACTAAAATATATATTTCTATCAAAATAATTAGTTTGTGAAATAAAGGTATTTTCCCAATAAATAAAAAATAAAAAAGAGTAGCATTTATCGTTACTTAACGCCGTATTATAAACATTTTTTTCTTTGAAATAAAATTAATTATTTTGCAGAAATAGAAAGTCACAATTACACAGAGGATGAGATTAACCATGCATGTGCAAAAATTGATGGAATTTGCGAACGCCCATGATGCCCTTGACAGAGAGCACTCAACAGTCAACACTTGTCTTTCCAAGCTTATCGATGATATGTATTAAGAAATAAGAATTATATTATTCTATATAATTCATAACATATAAAATTAATTAAGTTATCATATATATATATATAAATTGATATATGTATTAAATTTTAATATAAGATATTTTTTTCCAACACCATAGGATAAGAGAGTGCACTTTTTGGCAAAATACAATTAATTTAATAGTAAGTATGGCCTCTCATAATCTTGTTCGAGCCTCATAATTTGCAATTTGTAAAGTTATATTATGAGTAACTTTAATAGTATTAGAAAGATAGTGCAGAAAAGTCTATATAGTCGATTCTTAGGAAGATTGATAAATCATTTCTTTTCGTTTATGAAAAAAATTCTAATTTAATTTGATAATTAAAAATTTAGTAAAAATGATAAAAATTATATCAATAAAATTTATAATCACAAAAATAATATTTATTATATCGAATTCATATATTTTTATTATTAAAAAAATATGACATATCATGTCATATTAAACATTATCTAATTAGATATCATTCAAATTAAATCACGATCAATTTAAAATATTTAATATTAATATCATTTAATTGAATATCGTTTAATGTTTATAAAATATTATTTTTATTGTTATAAATCATACAAATATTATTTTTTATTTTAATTTACTTGTTATAACTATGTTAACGATGAATCATTATACATCACACCCCATTTTTTCCTATGGATCACAAATTTATTTAAAGAAAAAAGATTTTTTTTTTAAATTCTTATAAATATGATCATTTTTTCTTCCAAGTGATCCTGTCCTAACCTTTAAACACCTAGTAAGTTTGTATAATCATTGCACTTAATAAGAACAAGCCCAAAGCTTAATATTATCATCACTTCTTATATCTTGTCAATTTTATTTTTTTTAATATTGAAAGAAATTTGATCCATTCATGCACCTAACTTAATCTCAAAAGGCCATTGTGAGTCAATATTTTTAATAATGGTAGGCACTTGGTATCCCTTTCCCTTGATCTGTCAACATTATATAACAACGCATACTTGGTTTTTGCTTTTCCTTCCAATTTATTGCAACTTTTTAGAGACTCATACTGGTCCCTAGACAAAGGAAACTTCCTTTTTAGCACAGTTAAATTCACAATTCAGGTCAATGATTGTGCCACTTAGGTCTTAGGACTCTCATAGATAGTTTATAATGTGACAGACAATAAGATATTATCAAAAAGAATAATTCTTTTTTTCCCAAAAATACAATTTAAAAAATTGGAGTATAGGATTTCCCACTCCCTCGATCCCCTTATTATTCTTATAAAATATCACATGTTTTCCTGTTTCAAATGTTAGAGTTTGCACAATCTTAGTTATCTATTGTTTAAGAAATTATTCAAACAAAAAAAAAATTGCAGTAAGGACCACATTGACATAAATGTCTAGGTGAGTAACATGGTGGAGAGAGAATAATTAGGGGTAAAGATATGTTTTTTTTCTCTATTTATCTCTTTTAAATTAATATTCTATATTTTAATTAGCTTTGAATAACCTAACTTATTCATACTAATTAATAATTTTTCCTATTTTTTTATCTTTTCAAAAAAATATAGGACCATATTAGATATAATTAACTTTATTTTAGGTGATACTCGACTCCGTAATTAAATTGTGATTCAATCACATTAAATACATTTATACATATATAAAATTTAAATTTGAGTCTTCATTTATTTAAATAAATTAAAAGAATATATGCACTTCTTTGTATCAATTGGTCCAAAGAGTAGGAACATTTTTTCAATATAATGTATAAATATAAATTAATTTTTTAAGTCATATATGTAAATTTATGTAATATGTTCCAATAGATGTTAAAAATTATGAGATTAATTATTTTATCCAATCACATAAAATCACATCATTTAAGATCTTATACCAACAAAAATAATATATATATATTTTAAAAATAAACCTTTATATATAAACATATATATTTACCATAATTACTACCCAATAATAATATAAATGATCGTTATTTTTAACTTAATAACACATTCTAATTCACATAAAAAAAATTTATGGATTCATAAATAGAATAATTAAAAAAATTAATAGATCAAAAGCTATTTTCAAAACAAAATATAAAATATACATGACCATGCAAATGGCAAATAAATTCACTCAGTTATTTCATAACAAGTAGCCTCTCCGTAAAATTCTTATCATTCTTGTTTACAATTTTTAAATGATTTTTATATTATTTTTTGATCCATCGTGCATTTATAAGAAGCCCCGTAAAATATCAAATAATTGGTCATGATTCAAAGATTCGAATAAATATAATAAAAATATGATAATCAAATAGAATGTTAACATAATAAAGAAAACATTAGTATTCTTGATTAGGAAAATTTGGATAAATTGTAAACATAAAGCTGAGCAAAAGATATAAAAAAAAATGAAAAGAGATAGAAAAGAAAAGACAAAGAAACATATTTTAAATAGATCACAACTTTAAAATTATATAAGAACTTGTAATTTTTGATAAACATCATGTTTTTAATGTGTAAAGATGATGCATCGATTATGTCATTGATTGATTTTTATAATAAAAAATATGATGTCCATCTTATTTCTTTTCAAAATAAAAATAAACACAAAAATTAAGGAATAAGTTAAAATGATATCTTAGTTTATGGAAACAAAATTAAGATCAATAAAACAATATATTCACTCTACCATGTAAAGAGTCTACAAGTGTTCTCTTAAGCTAATTAGGTCCCAAACTTTTTTGTACCTTTGAACTTATAAAGTTGAGTAAGACGAACTTAGATTCCTATTGATATATTTAGCACGCAATATGAATCCGTTAATTGTATTTATTAACATTTAACTAAAAAATAGAAACACATTTCATTAAAAAAATGTCGATAATATTATAACGAAAAAAAAACTTCGATCAGAAAATACTATCGATAATAATTTTTGATATTAGTCATTCCAAATTTGATTCTCTTAATCCCTATAAATATAATAGCTTTAAACAAAAGACCACATTTTTGATTATCTTAAAATAGATTATTACAAACTATTTATTTATTTGTTTGTTATTTATGTAGTTAAAATTTAAACTATAAAATTTATAAAGTAACGATATATATATCAAATTATTGTGAAATTATTTATTAATATGAGATCAATTAAATTATATCATATAAATTAATGTATCATATATGTATCAAATTGTGATAAAATCATTTTTTTAAAATTATATGATGTAAAAATGGGAGTATCTAACCTATGAGTTCATTTAAAAATTAAAAGATTTTACTCTAAAACTTATACAATTATTTATATCTTTTGAAAAAATTATAACCTTATTTTCTTTTCTTATCTGTTTGCCATAGATAAAATTCATTTCACGTGAAAAAATTATCTCGATGGATAAAACATTATTTTTTGTTCATTTTGAATAATTTTCATAAAAATTAATATATAATGTAATTCTCAACAAAATATTTAGTGTGATAATTTTTTTCATTTAAATCTAATTTATATCAACATTATGCATGTCTTGGAAAATTTTATTCACATATTTAAATCTAGATTTGATATTCTTATTTTAAATTTCATTGTAATTTAAAATTAAAAAATTCAAAACATTAAATATCAAATTTTATTCAGATTTTAGCATATTACCTATAAAAAGAATCAAGCTTAATTATATGAAAATCAAAAAGAGATGAAGAATAATACTAAAAAAATCTACTAACTAATGTATTTTTAAATTTTAATTTACATGTTATTAGTGTACTTTTAATTTGAATATTAATACAATTAACTAAAAAAAAGTAAAATTGATGCTAAAAGAACTGCTCTTACCCTTCAATGAAACTCGGACGGTTAAGCAAGTCTTGTCTGCATGAAATCGAAATATTCATTTGATGGTGACAAATATAGTGTTGAAAAGGACAAGCATTGACAATGAAAACATGCACATGGAATCGACCCACGTAAATAAGACGAAGAGTCAAACTAGTCGGTTTGATTTGATAAATTTTTGTGAGTTTGTTTATGAAAAGAAATAACATTTCATATTTTTAAAAACCCTTTAATAACTGTTTTTTCCTTGTAAAAATAAACACATTTTATATAAAAAAAAATGAATAAATGACACAATTTATTAACTAAAAGACTAAACAACATCTTCCATAAAATCAAAATAACCTCACCATATTTTTCCAATCATGAACTCACCATTGTTTCATTTGTAGGCTCTGTTTTTACGTTTAACAGGGCTGGAATAGTCTTCCATCCTCCTATCTTCTCCACTCAATTGTTCCTCCTGCACCAAATGATCAAATGACGGATGTAAAGCTAAGCACTATGAACATCTAAGATATTTTTAAAGAACATATATATTGACAAGTGTAAAGTAATGACAAGACCTTTGGCATTATTGTCGATGGTCCTTGGTCACTCACCTAAAATGTCTGATTATGTCTATGCATTGAAAATGATGATGGGTTTAACTTCAATTGTTTAATTTTTTTGACAATATTCTTTTTTAAGTTGGCACCCTGATGTTGTTCATTGACAATTTTCCTGCCATGGTCAAAAGCAGAGTCTGATTTCATCTTTTCAACTCCGTGTTCAAAGCTCAGTTTACGAATCCTGTTACTATTTAGGTCAGATTCCTCGTACACATCCAAGGAAAAATTAATTTGGCCAGAAATAGAACTAGCATGGTTGTGAGAAGTTGATTTATGTCTTGATTCATTGCAAGATTTAAAATCCTGATGATCAAACCCATGTTTGAATCTATGGACTTCTTTCATAACACAGTTCGTGGAACACAAATTGAAATTATAAATCTCATATCTCTGCAAGAACATTTAGAGAGAAGAATCGGTTACACAACTGGAAAGACTGAAGTTGTTTAAATATGTAGAATGAGTTTTGTCCAACCAAACCAATACTCCAATAAAAATGTGAAAAAGCATTAAGCATTAAGCATGTCGACTCACTGTGGTGGGACTTGGTTGCCTCTTTGCTCCATAAATTTCTGGAGAATGAGCATGGAAGGAATTTCCATCATAGCATGCTTCTGCATCAGCATTAAGCAACAATACATGTTAGAAGTCTACCACAAGGTCACATAACAAGTTTCCAGACATAAATTCAATTACTAATATTCTGAAGATCCTTACATAGTTAAATAATCAGGCCACTAGAGATAACTTAATGATGAAATCAAGAAAAACCAATCTCATTCGCAGCTCCCTCAATCAAAATAGCAAATAAGTTCATAGGATCCAATATATATCAAGACATATAAAGCATAGTATTTAGTATATTTTACCAGTTAAAAAGAAAGAACTAATAATATCAAGAAAAAGAAAACAAATTGATATGTAATTCATGATTCTAACCATAACTAAGCAAACAAACAATTTCTCAAAACTAAAATTCAGAGTAAAAAGGCCGCAAACTGTAGATCAAACAAGAATATAAAATAGCAACATACAAAAGAAGGTATTTGAAATTTACCCTTACTATATTCAACAACAGGAATAAGGTTATCACAAGTTAATTTTCAGGAGCTTACATGACTAACTCTAGGTGTCTTCAAATATAAATGACCCAATATGGCACACCTATTCTACTACATTGTGGATCTTCCTCTGCAATTAGGATTCTCAGCCTTCCATTGAGTGCTACTTGCCTCGTTATGAAGTAAGATATGGCAAGCAATTCCAAAATTCTCTCTCGATACATGTCAATAAAAACAATTATATACTAATTATGCATAAAAAAGAGCATGCGTTTTCTTCTATAATTATACAAATTGCAAGCTCATGCAGAGCATTCTCAAGCAAAGTTGGCTAGTGGCAACGTCAGTCAGGGTGCACCGGAATCATTTCAAGATACAGAATGCTGCATCTATGCACACTATAATTCTCTAATCCACACACCGCTAGCTAACACACACAAGGGAACAAAAGTATGAAGTTTACCCTGAGATTTAAAGAACTAAAAGAAAGTTTCTGGCAATTTCAGAAGACCAATTGCAAGGAAATGGACATTTCTTTTCACGAACAAATTGTGTCATAGCATATGATGCACAGGATCCCTAATTGGGGATCCAAATGCACCAGGTGGAAGTGGTTCAAATTCTATGCCAAGTGGAGGACCATCCATTCAATAATGCCTCTTAGATGCCTCTTAAAATACTAAACGTTTATGTCTTAAATCATAAACGAAAAATTCATTTATGAATTAAATTGTCCGTTTTTTCCGTTCTGCTCTCCACCATTTTTTTGTTGGTCCAACTATGTGAGACAACAAATTAAAGAAATAATGGTGGGTGGTGTCGAAAGAATAAAAAGAAAAAAAATTAGCCTTATTCAATAATAGTAGCGCCGAAAAGAAAAGAAAAAAGTCAAAAATGTTATGTTAGAATTGGCGTGAAGGATTCATTATTTACTTTTATAAAAGGGCTTAGTCTTAATCTCAAAATACAGAACAGAAGCTGAGAAAAAAAAACATAAAATATCAGTAGAAAATTTTCTTATAGAAGAAAATTGAGAGAGTCAATTCGTGAAGATAAATTCCACAAATTGAAGATACATATTTATTGTATTTTTGTGAGAAATCCACCTAAAGGTGAAGTTTGTAATTTCATCTTATTATAATGAAAGTTTTAAGTGACCTACGGATCTCGTGATTATTACTTTTATTTTAGAAGATTTTTTCACGCAAAAAATCTTTAGTGTTATTTTTGTTCTATTTTTGGTTTGGGAAGTTATCTTGTGTGTGTGGAATTTATTTCTTTACAACCATCTATTTTTTCCAATAAAGTGGTATCAGAGCTAGGTTGTTTTTAATGAGAGTATTGTTCACATATACAGACAATTCATATATATTGTATTGTACTGTCGACGTACTATTCACATAATACTATTCAATCGCACTATTCATATAGTACTATTCGAAAGGTACTATTTATCGATACTATTTGGTGGGTACTATGCATCGTTAGACAAGTACAAGTTCGACAAAATCTGTTGATTGACGATTCAAATAGAGAGAGAATAGGTAATATAATTAAGTTGATCTCATTTAATTATGTAATTTGGAAGTCGAAGATAGAGGATCTTTTATACATTAAAGATCTGTGGAAGCCAATTATAATGCCGAAGGAAAAAGAAGTAACCAATGCAAACATTGACTAGGCTGTGCTAAACCGAAAGTGTGTTGCTCAAATCAGACAATGGATTGACAAGAGCATTTTTCAAAATTTTGCCATGATCCTTACGTTCTTTGGCAAAAGTTGGAGAAAATGTATGCGAGGACAACCGCACAGAATAAAGTTAATCTAGTGCAATGATTAATCAATTTGAAGTATAAAGACAGAAGCAACGCATCAGAACATATGAGTGAGTTCCAAGGCATTGTAGATCAACTAAACTCTATCAAGATGACTGTAGATGACGAGCTACAAGCGTTGTTAATGATGAGCTCTCTACCAAAAATTTGGGATACTTTAGTTGTATCAGTTAGCAACTCAGCTCCTGATGGCAAGCTTACCATGGATATGGTAAAAGATAGAATGCTAAATGAAGAGTCTCGAAGAAAAGATGAATGATATACTCCTGACACTGAAGCATTTGTCATGCAGAAACAAGGCAAGCAAGAATGGCACAGGAGAAGTAAAAGTAGAAATACCCGTAACCAAAGTCAACAAAAAGGACGGTCGAAGTCAAGATCAAGGCATGACAAGAAGTGTCATCATTGTGGAAAGCCTGGACACTTCATTCGAGAATGTAGAAGGTTAAAGGCAGAACAATCCAGAAATCAGGAAGCAAAAACCCAAACAAATGACACCACAACTGTCACTGAAGAAGTTGTCTTTGTTTGAGATGCTAATTATGTCAATCTTGCATGCCAAGACACCACTTGGGTAGTTAACTCAGGCGCTTCCTATCATGTCACCTCATGACGGGAATTCTTCTCAGCTAACACTCAAGGTGATTTTGGACGTGTGAGGATGGGAAATGATGATGCATAGAAAATTATTGGCATTGGAAAACTTGTGTTGACTGCATTATGGAAAAACAACATAGAGTTGTATTTCGTAGTCTTGCACCATCTAGAAAGGAAAATATTCTAGATTTAATACACACAGATGTCTATATAATGAGTTGTAAGTTACTAGGAGGTGCTCATTATTTTGTGACCTTTATTGATGACCATTCTAGAAAAGTATAGACTTTTGCTTTGAAAACTAAAGATCAAGTGCATGAAGTTTTCAAGCAGTTTCATGTAAAAATGGAGAGAGAAACTGGTAGACGTTTGAAGTGTGTATGTGCAGATAATAGTGGTTAGTATCATGGACCATTTGAGGAGTACTGTAGAAGTTTTGGCATCAAGCTGGAAAAATCAGTACCAAACACACCTCAACACAACGGTGTCGCTGAGAGGATGAACAAAACCATCTGTGAAAGAGTCAGATGTATGCTCTCAAATGCAAAACTATCAAACTCCTTTTGAGGGGAGGCAATGAGGATAACAGTCGATTTAATCAACGTTTCTCCATCGGTTCCACTGAACTACGATGTACCAGAAAGAGTTTGGATGGGGAAAGACGTTTCTTACAAACACTTGAAAGTATTCGGCTGTAGAGCATTTGTTCACATCCCAAGAGATGAACGGTCCAAGTTGGATGGGAAAATGAAGCAATGTATCTTTATGGGATATACCCATGAAGAATTTGGCTATAGACTTTGGGATCCTATTAGCAAAAGGATTGTCAAAAGTAGAGACGTGGTGTTTCTTAAAGATCAAACAATCGAGGATTTGGAGAAATCAGAGAAATCACAATCAGATGAAATTTCAGTTAATTTGGACCCAATCTCTCCACCAATAAATCCTGATGATTACACTAGATACTAATGATGTTAATCCACAAGCTGGCAGTTCGGAACTAGAACAAGTTTCTGAACAAGTCTAACCAGAAGTATAGACAATGATATCCACCTGAGTACGACAACCAAGTCGTATATATTCTCTTACCGAGTATGTGATGCTCACTGAAGGGGGAGAACCAGAGAGTTATGATGAAGCTATCACTGATCAGCATAAGACTGAGTGATTAAAAGCCATGCAGGAAGAAATGAAATCTCTACATGAGAACCACACATTTGACCTGATGAAACTACCATAGGGAAGAAAAGCTCTCAAGAACAAGTGGGTGTACAGAATCAAAAGTGAAGAAGGTAGCTCGCAACCACGTTACAGAGCAAGATTGGTTGTGAAAGGATTCGAGCAGAAGAAAAGCGTTGACTTTGATGAAATATTCTCATGAGTAGTTAAAATGTCTTCAATCCGAGTTGTTTTTGGTTTGGCAGCTAGCCTTAATCTGGAGGTTGAATAACTTTACATAAAGATTGCATTCTTACATGGTGATCTTGATGAGGAAATCTTTATGGAGTAGCTCGAAGGTTTTTAAGTCAAAAGCAAAGAGAAGTTGGTATGCAGACTAAAGAAGAGCTTATATGGTCTGAAGCAAGCACCAAGGCAGTGGTACAAAAAGTTCAACTCATTCATGGAGAAAAATGAATACAACAGAACGACGGTTGATCACTGCGTCTTCATCAAGAAATTCTCTGATGGTGATTTTATCATTCTTTTACTTTATGTTGATGACATATTAATTGTAGGTCAAAATATTGACAAGATTAACAAGTTGAAGAAGAAGTTAAGCAAGTCCTTTGCAATGAAGGACTTAGGACCTGCCAAGCAGATTCTTGGCATGACGATTACCCGTAACAGGCAAAAGCAAAAGATCTGGCTTTTTCAAAAACGGTATGTTGAAAAAGTTTTTGAAATATTCAACATGAGCAAAGCTAAACTTGTTAGTTGTCCACTTGCGAGCCATTTTAAGCTTAATGTGAGTCAAAGTCCCTCTAGTGAGGAGGAGAAATTGGAGATGAGTAAGGTGCCTTATGCATCGGTGGTTGGTAGTCTAATGTATGCTATGGTATGCACTAGACCAGACATTGCACATGTTGTTGGTGTTGTGAGTCGATTCCTATCAAATCTTGGAAAGGAACATTGGGCAACTGTTAAATGGATACTCATGTATCTCAGAGGAACCTCCTGTCATTATCTATGTTTTGGTAATAATAAACATGTATTAGAAGGATATACAAATATAGATATGACTGGCGACGTAGATACGAAGAAATCTATATATGGGTACCTAATAACATTTGGAGGGGGAGTTGTTTCATGGCAATCACGATTACAAAAGTGTTTTGCCTTAAGTAACACAGAAGTAGAGTACATTGCAATCACTGAAGGTTGTAAGAAGATCCTGTGAATGAAAAAGTTCTTATAATAATTGCATTAGAACTAAAAAAATTATATTCTTTATTGCGATAGTCAGAGTGTAATTCACCTTAGCAAGAACCCAAATTTCCACTTAAGGTCCAAACACATCGACGTAAGGTATCATTAGATTCGTGATGTTTTGGAACATAAACTATTGCAAGTTGAGAAGATCCACACCAATGATAACGGGACATATATGATGACAAACACTATGATTAGAGAAAAACTTGCTATCTGTAGAAAGATTGCAGGTGTGGAAGAGCCATGTCCCACATAAGGTAGAGGGAGAGATTTGTTGGTCCAACTATGTGGGCCAGCAAATTGAAGAAATAATGATGGCTGGTGCCGAAAGAAAGAAAAGAAAAAAAGGATTAGCCTTATTCAATAATAGTGGCGCCAAAAAGAAAAGAAAAGAAAAGAAAAGTTAAAAATGTTAGGCTAGAATTGACGTAAAGGAATCATCATTTCCTTCTATAAAAGGCCTTAGCCTTAATCTCAAAATACAGAACAGAAGTTGAGAGGAAAAGAAAACATAAAACCTTAGTAGAAAATTTTCTTAGAGAAGAAAATTGAGAGAGCCAATTTGTGAAATTAAAACCCACAAATTGAATATACATATTTGTTGTATTTTGTGAGAGATCTACCTAAAGGTAAAGTTTGTAATCCCATCTTATTATAGTGGAAGTTTTAAGTGGCCTATGGATCCCGTGGTTGTTAATTTCATTTTGGAAGGTTTTTCCACGTAAAAAATCTTTGGTGTTATTTTTGTTCTATTTTTAGTTTGAAAAGTTATCCTGGGTGTGTGAAATTTATTTCTTTACAACCATCTATTTTTTCCAACATTCTACTTCCGTTTTTGAATTAATTTTTTTCCTGTTACGCTTCCTCTTCTCTGGTCATTTCTCTATATCAATTCTCTTTTTTGTTTCTGTATGATTCTTCTATAAAAAAACAGAAAAGAAAAGCATGAAAAAGAAAAGAAAGATTTGAGAATCAAAAGAAAAAAAACCACATGAAAGTATATATATATATTATTATTTTGATTGTATATTTTATATCTACAATTAGGTTCTTTCGATAGATTTCAGACACTTTAAAGTTCGTAGAATAATAAACTATGGTGTAATTTATTATTATTTAATTGTTGTATCTTAAAAAATAAATTTTCGACGTTCTCAAACACCCACAATTAGTGAAAAAAATATCTTAATGATATCGTGTGATACACAAGTCTCGATTATTATTTTTTATTTATTTAATTTATATATTATTTAAATTTTGTATTTATATATTTTTAATTTTTTAATAAAATAATTTTATTTTTAAATGGTTGGTGCGCATGTTATTTCTATTACATCTTCCCCGTCTCCCTTCACCTCCTAGTATCCTGAAGGCCTATATTGCAGGTTTGTTGAGCCATTGGGCTTTATGGCCGCAATAACTCCATTATGTGCAAGGTAGTTAGTGGTTCCCACATCATAAAGATCCTCATTGTGAGAGTACAGCCTATCATGTGATGGTAAGCTGCTTTCTGAAGATGTATCATCCTCAGCATTAACTCGTGCTGCATAATGAGTCGTATCGACACGGCATAGGTCTGAAGTTGGAAAATCATGCTCATAAAACCTATGACTTTCAGCCTCCATCACATCAACATGCCTATCTCCACCTTTTGTGCTGCCACATGAGCCTTGCCCAAGTCTACTACCCTGATCCTGAATAACTCCACTTGATAAATCTTGACTGCCACTACGATATTTTTTCTCTCTTTTCTTTCCGTGGCAGAACCATTGTCAATCCTAACTTCCCTGCAAGTTCTAATTTCATTTCCTCTGTGGGATATTTGTGCTCTGGGAAAAGTCAAAATATCTTATTTTTGTTAAAGAATGTCACTATTTGTGAGAAGGTGATCAAGATTTCATTAACAGGAAAGCAGACTCACCTCTAAAAAAACTCCAAAACCAATCGCTGGGTTTTTCTTTTAAGCTGTCTTATCTTGTAATTATATTGAGAAACTTTGTTCTCCTCAGAATGCAATTCATTTTATTCTAAACGTAAGTTGAAAAGTAAAAATTAGGCCTGTATAATATTTCCAATAAGCTGCTACGGAAGCATGCAACATTTACTGTCACAAATAAAAAATAAAAAATAATATATATATAAAGAAGCAGCACTGCACAAGTAGCGTGAGCATGTACCTTCTTTTAAAACCAATATCAAAATTTTCATTAGAACACAACCCTAAAAACTTAAAAGGGAAAAGGGGATAACAATAAATAATAATAATAATAAAAATAAAAAGCCACCCCACTAGTTTTAGTAAATAGCCGCCAAAATGGTCAAAGGGGATAACAATTAATAATTAAGATATGAATTTTTTTTTCCAAGGTTATAACGTTTTGACCAAAAACAGGCCAAGTGGTTATCGCGGGGAAGCGGCAAAGGTAGTCAAGTTCATTTTTTTTCTTCTTCCTAACTCTGCCATAACTCGATTGACCTGGTTGGGTTAAGTTATTAGAACCATTTTGACCAAAAACATTGTTTGTGTATGTCAAAGGGTCAAATGGCACTTAGGTAATTATAAAACTTGTGGTGAATTGGTCTAAAAGCATTATTTATGAAATGCAACTTAAGTAATATTATAACTCTACTTGCACAATATTACAGATGACACGGTAAGATATCATCTAACTTTTTAAAAATTTGATTGAATTTTTAAAATTTGTCAAATTCAACACAATGATAAAATTTAAAAATTTCAATCCAATTACAAGTAAATTATTTTTATATATAAACTTTAAATACATTAATTCTTAAAATATTATACTAATTTAGATGTTACATAAGGATTAATTTCAGGGATAGTAATTATTGTGTATTGGGTTCAAATCTCATTGTTGTTAAGAGTGTGCAAAATTTACTAAAATCAATACAAATAGTTTTACAAAATTAACCTAATATTTTTGATTTTTTGATTTATATAAATTGGTTATTATTTATAGAGAATCGATTTATATTAAATTGAGTGGGGTAAGTTTTCATTTTTTAAAACTTTATAATAACCAAAGTAACTTTTATATAATTTTTTTAAATTATTTTAAAACTTTCTTCCTCTGTCATTTTTATTAAAATTTAAAACTACGTTATTCCACCCAAACTAAACAAAAAAATAGGTTAATTTTTAAATTTATTGATTTAAATTAATACTTTTTATTTTTCAAGACTAATCATATTAGTTCAGTTTCATTTTTTTATATAAAAATAAATCAATCTATATATACACACCCATGATTACAGTTTTGCTTTTTTATGTTTTGTGTAAAAAGTGACATAATGCACTAATGGCTATAAGTTAAACTTAAGATTCGACAATTTTTATATGCATATTATGTCCAGCGAGATAAGCTAATGTTTGTATAAAACAATATATATATATAATTATTTAAATGATTCAGAATTAGATTGAAATGAATGAAAATTATGATAGGATTATCCTGTACACTTTTGTTTTTCAATTTATTCGTTAACTTCTAATAGAAATTTAAACACAAATCTCACTTACTACTTAACATATTTACATAATAATACCATAAAAATATTTTAAAATATTATTTATAAATTTTTGTACCTTATTTTTTTTATTCTTAAAATATAAATTTAAAATTATATTTTATATCATAATTTATTAAGTCTCACATCGATAAAAAATTAAGATCTTAGATAATTTATAAATTTAATTAATTTTTATTATAAAGTTAGACTTTATCATGTATATTTATCTTAATTATTAACATAAAAATAAAAAGTAAAACAAATAATAAATGCTACTATCAGAATCCAGCGATGGTACAGAGTATATAAATCTAAAATCATGTTAGCAACTACTTTTAATATCAAATTTATCAAAGTCCTTTTTTTTTTTCACTAAACGTAGAAGACGGATTTATCAGTAAAAATAATTGAATTTTGTCAAAGTCTTCATAAAAAGTCATGTTAGTATGTAATATATGATATGCCAGTGCATCACGGGAAATTAGACGAAAAGGGTGTAAGACAACTGTCACTACATATTTGTCACGTGATCAATAGCCAAGAAATGTAACCACTAACCACAGTCCACAGTATAGCAATTTGTATACGTATCCCCATAAAATTAGTATATTTATTGAAAAAAATATACAACAACATTAAATTTCATTTCAACTTTTTTTTAATAAATAATGTTTCGATATTATTATAATTTATATTTTAATTAATTATATATTAAAAAATAAATTATATTATTTTAATTAATAATTATCTATCATATCAATTATAATTTATATCTTAAAAAATCACTAAATATTAAGCATGTAAAAAAATGCTTTTCAGAAGTATATTAAGATAAGAACTCGAAAAAGAAAATAAACTCAATATATAATCTATTTAAAAATAAAATAAAAACTAGAGGATGTTTTTCTTTTTAGAATAACAAATTTGTATTTATACATTAAAATTATTATACACAAAAAAAATTCAATTATAAAATATAAATAAATAAAAATTAACAAATATAATAATGCATAATCATCATTTTCTATTAAAATCGTTTTTGATGGTTACGATGATAATAATAATCTTTTTTATAAGCTTTCACTTATTAACATGAATTACCCATGATTTAATGTCTTTAATCAAATTATTTATATCTTCGATTTCTAAGATATTAACTATTTTAATAAAAAATCATAAACATATATCCTAGTTTAAGTTTCTAATATATTAACTATTATGATAAAAAAATCATAAACATATATCCTAGGTTTAGATAGTAAAATATTATAGATAGTAAAACATATTAAAAAATAATTAATAACATAAAAATCAAATTAAAAAATGATAAATAAATATGTTTAAATTAAAATTTAAATATAAATACATAATAAAATATGATAATTTTATTAAACTTAACAATAAAAGATTAAAAAAATGTTTGAATATAACACACTTCAATTAAAAGATACATTTTTCTCTATATATCGTATATTAAAAGCAAAAATAAAGTAAAAAAGTGTCAAAAAGTAAGAGATGTTGGTTAGGATTTTTCATGATGGTTGTTAAGGTTGTTTCGTATCTAACACCATATTTTATATTAAAAATACATATAGATTAAAATATTGATATAAAATTTAAATAAAATATTATAAATTTTTAATTAATTTTTTTTATGTATTTTAGAATAATTAATACTATTTTTTATTCTCTTAATTATTATATTATTTATTTAAAATTCTTATTTTTTTATCAATTAAATAATAAATTAAAAATATTAATAATTATTTAAAGGATTTTAGAAATATTAATTTTTTACTCAAGTATTTTTAAATAATAATAATATATTTTTAATCAAAATAAAACTTACTAATAATTATTTTAATATTTTAATAAAATTACATGTTGTTTATAAATAATTCTTAATTAAATGGATATCGGTTATAGGGGTGTCCATAAACCGGATCGGATCGGACCAAATCGTAAAATCGGACCGGATCGGACCAAACCGAACGATTTTACTAATCAAACAGTCCGATCTGGTTTGTATTAATTTTAAATCGTTCAAACCGGACCGGACCGGTTTAATAATATATTAAAAATTTTACATTATTCTTCATTAAATTATAAAAAAATCGAACCAAATCGGGAATAAAACCGGACTGAACGGTTTTATAAGTCAAACGGTCTGATCCGATCCGATCCAAATAATATGAACGATCCGGTCCGGTTAAATTTTTTTTTAGAAAAACCAGACCGGACCATGGACACCCCCAATCGGTTATACTTTTTTGAATTTGTGTGATGTTTAATTAATGAGTAAAATGATACGAATGCTAAAAACAATATTTAAAATATTTTTTTATTAATATTCTCTTATTAACCATGTACAATGGATATAAAAGTAGAGGGATGGGAATTGAAAATAAGTAAAAGTAAGTTAAAATAATATGGATCCTTTATTTCTTATGTATCTAACAATTTACTTTTTATATTTAATAATAATATAAATTTAAAGATAATAAATTAAATGTATTAAATTTTAAAAATTAAATAATTAAATAATTTAAAAATAATAATTTTTTAAGATCTTCGTTATGAATGATATCATATAATTTAATTTAATTTTTAAATTTAGATTAATTTTGTTAAATATGAAAAATAAGTGTACAAAGAGTTACAAAAATTATGTTAATAGATAAAGTATTAAAAATAATAAATTTAGTATAACATAAGTATAGTTTATTAAATAATTTTATCTGAATATCAATATAATTTATCAATATTATTTGTTTAAATAATTTTTCATCGAAATGAATCACGATTATATTAAATTATTATTTTAATTTACATCTTCATAGTTTAATATATTTTGTTTCTTTTATGACAATAATTTCATATATGAATTTAAAGTTATATTCTATATATCCAATTTATTTATATTTTAAATTAATTTAAAGATTAATTTATTAAATTAATTTTGGATTAAAAAATTTTAAATACAGTAATCAAATCAAGTTTAAATCAATAAAAATTAATCATTTGCTAAACTCTATTCTATTACATTTTTTTTTAGTATCAATTATAAATGTCTTCATTCCGGTTTCATATTACAACAAAAAGTCCCATATGTTTACAAAATAACAATAACATCCCTTTTGGTCATTATTTTAAATTTTTTAAGCAAGACATTTGTAAAAATATAAATAAAAACCAAGAAATTTGGGAAAACAATTTATAATAAAATAATAACTTAGGAATGCGTGCTAATTTCCTAAAATTGAAAGATTTTTTATTTTTTATTTTTTTGCTATATTTGAAAATATATAGAGGTTATTTAGTAATTTTTCCCCTTTTGCTTTAAAGAGCTTTGATTTAAAAATAGAAACATATAAGTAAATTAGGTTTTTCAAAGCCGGCATCGCTGACCACCCCCCAGTAATACTCCACCGACCAATCAAAAAATTCCAAACCCTTCATATTGCAAAGAAATTTAGACTTTATCCAAGTCAATTTCTTAACAAATTCTCAAAAAAAAAAAAAGTCAACTTCTTAGCCACATGTATAAATACCCATATCCCTCTTAACCTGTTCATAATATTGCTCTCTCTCTACATCTCTCTTTAAATGGGCAACACACTTGTATTTTCATGTTTTCATCAGAACCCAACTTCATTACCATCATGTAAACTAATATTTTGGGAAGGAACGACAAGAATTCTCAAAGGAAATCACATTGCTGGAGAGATCATGTTTGAATTTCCAGACAAAATCGTTTGCCATGCAGACTCTTTCTTCATTGGTCATCCGGTTCCAGCTTTATCCATAGATGAAGAGCTCATAATTGGTCAAACTTACTTTGTTCTTCCTATTGACCTCTTTGCCAATAATAATGTTTTGTCAACTTCTTCGATATCTGCTTTAGGTTCATCATCAAGTCCTAATAACAAAAGGGTTTCAATAAATTTTGGAGATTGTCCTTTTGAGTATTTAAAAGGAGCAAATGGAAGAGTTTTGATTAAGGTTGTGCCAGAGTTTATAACAAAGCTTATAAGTAATGCATGCAGTGGTAATAAGGAAATGTTGGGTTGTAATAGTACTAGTACTAGTCCTAGTTATAAAGCGTTCCTTTGTAGTACACCAGAATTGCAAAAACGTTATAAACAACTTGTTGGGTCTAAGGAACAAGTATGGTCACCTAAGCTTGAAACTATTTCTGAACATAAGCTTAGATGTTCACCTTGCAGGTTTTTAGGGTTAGAGTACTGGAAACAGAAGGAGAATGAAAGATTTTGATTTAATTTGTAACTTTTTGTTAAAAACAAGTTTTTGGTTTTGAAATTGTAAGCCATAGATAATGCACGTACATGTAGAGGTATTATGAGCAAAATTCATTGAATCTAATTATTGAATTTGAAGATTTTGTACAAAGGATACATATAGTATATAATTACAGTCGGGTTATACATATAAAAGTATTATTAATTTTTCTCTTAATAACTTAATTATTAATTTATTTTTTAGAATATAAATGAAATCTACTATATTGTAGCTCAATAATATTAAAATCTCTTCATAAAACATGTAAATATAAAATTAGGGTTAGGTTTCTAAGTATAAATATTTGTACAATGTTATTTTTTTCATAGTAACCATGCTTAAGTTTTGAGTCTTACCATGAGCAAATGATACTGCAGCTCCAGATAACAGTGATAGGTGAAATAATTTATTTAACTTTTCTTATTCATGATCTAATAACACTGAAATTTGACGTATTTTTAAACATACCCTTCTGATTAATTAACGCTAATGGTTATTTATTTTGGAATCACGTAACATAATGTGTGGTTTTTTAGAAATACTATTGATAATCATTTCGAATGATGATGCAATGCCATTAGGTTTAGGGTGTTAGACTATAGAATAAGAATTTGGGTAACAATATTTTTATATGTGAATGAATTTTAAGAACAGGGTTGGAATAGATTTTAACTTTACTAATAAAATTAATATTCCTGAAAAATAAATTTAAGACTTAAATGTAAATTTTTAAAAATTAAATTGTATAATTTAAAATTTTAAAAATTTATGTATAAAATTCTAAAATTTTAAAGATATCAAATGCAAAGAGTACGTTTTTATTATTTGGCCCAACTACAACCCAACCAGTTCATAAACCTCATCCTTACCAAGTGAACAAGACCAAAATGAGGGCCCAATCCGTATACGTCTTCTTCTTTTTTTAAATCAAAGTAACATATGTATTTTTTTAACACCAATTTATACAATAAATATATCCTGATAATAATTAATATAAATTTTTTTATTAGATAGAGTTACGTTGTTTTAATTATATTTATCGATAATAATTTATTATATAATTTAAAATTTATCTTAAATTAAGATATATAATTTTTTTCAAATGATGGTTTTACAAAGAGAATTATTATTTTTAGAATAAAATATAATAAGGTTAGACTAATTTAAAATTTATACTAATAATTTAATAATTAAATATTTTAAAAATATAAATTTTGATCTAACAATATAAAAAATAACTTTGTTAATAATAATAATTTTTTACAAATCTTCTCTCATTTAGTAAAGATTTTGTATTGATATAAAAACTTGGTATTAATATATTCATACAAAATTTATGTATTTCAAATGTGATAATAATTGAAAAAGGATAGCTAAAGTATGGTAATATAAATTAAATATATTATTAATTTTTTAAAAATTAATTATTTTATTAAATATTTTAATAATTTTTTACAGATTTTGATTTTTTAAAATAAATTTATTTTGTAAGAAACTTAAGTTAATCAGTTAAACATACGGTAGATATTTGAAGATAACAATATTTTAAAAAGTTAAAAAAATAAAAAATAAAGTGATTATAATTATTAAAATTATTAAAATATTTATAAATATAACAAAAATTTGATTAAAATGTATTAATACAAAATAAAATAATAATGTGAAAATAATGATAATTTAAAATCAATTTTTCCATTAAAAAATAGTAAAATAAAAGTTTATACTTATATTATAACATTTTCATAACTAAAAAAACAGTTGTAAAAATTAACTGCGAAAGCCATAGGATTAAAAATAAAATATCTGTTTATACAATAAATTATTATTAATTAATATAATAAATAATTATTAATAGTTTTTAAACTATAAATAAACGTTATTATTATTATTATTATTATTATTATTATTATTATTATTATTATTATTATTATTATTAACATGTATAAATATTTTTTATTAAAAATATTAATATAGTTTCGTCACTAGCTAGCCTAGCAACCAGGAAACATGTTGAAGGTCGACAAGACATGTTGGATGTAAGTCTTAGAGATGTTCAATGTGGCTGGATGGTATCCGAATAACCTTCGTCCCGTAGAAGATAATACAATAGTTTATTTATAATTAAAAAAATAGTTTTCTTTTGATATATCGTATGAAATTATAAACTTTATACATAAATAAATTATAATTAATGAATTTATATGATTTTATCAAAATAAAAAATAAAATAACATTCATCCTCTTAAACTAAATTTTATTGGGACAAATACAATAAATTATCCCAGAACTTTCAACAATAAACCTTAAAAATAGAATATATTCAATATATTATGAATGAAGGGTAAGAAACAAATGAAAAAGGGATAACTACAAGAGGGAATGGGGTAGAAGGTGAAAAAAATTATAATATAATTTTAAATTTTACACATTAATTTATTTATTTTATCAGCCACATTTTAGTATATTTGACAAACATTTAATAACATGGGAGTAATATAAGTGATTATATTACTATAATTAAAATTAATATTGTATATAATTTATTAATAACTATTCTATATAATAATAATAATAATAAAATGAAAGTTTTATAGATTTTTATCAATTCGATATCTTTAATCGTTGCTCAATATTATTACCATAGAATGTAAAATTAAAGTAATTATTATATATTATCTTGATAATGTAAAAAAATTAATACTAAAATTTTTATTTAATTAATTATTAAACTTGTTTCATATTTAATATTCTAAAAAATAAATATGGTTCGAACTTCTTTCATATGTTTTATTAAAAAATTAAAAAATTTATGATTTTTTCAAAGAAACAATGATATCTTAAATTTATATTCTTTACGGCTACGAAATTAATATTCTAAAAATATATTTTATTGTCATTATTTTAATTGATAATTAAATTATTTAAATATTAAAAATTTAAAAATTAATGAAATATTTATTTCTAAAATATATTCTAAATATCATTTTAAATAAATATTTAATATAAAATTAAATGATATAAAATATGATAATTATAATCATGGGATGTTTATTACCTAAATCTAAATATAATAATTATAACATTCTATCACGCTTTTAAAATCCATGTTTAAGATGCTTACTTTTTATTGACATTGACTATATTATGGTCCTTTCTTGTCTATCAATATTCAAGTGATCGTTTTTGATTTAACCTCTAAAATATAATTTTTATAAATATAAATATTTAAGATTATAATATTTTATTTTAATATTAAATTATAATAACTTATTTTATATATTTTTATTAAAATAACAAAAATTAAAAAAAAATTGATATATTTATAGCTTTTCGAGAAAACCATAACTCCCAAATTTTAGTACGTGAAAGATTAGAATGTCAAAATTAATATTCAAAAAATATATTTTATTCTAATTTGTTTGGTTGATAATTAACATGCATTTAATACTAAAAATTAAATGATATTTATTTATAAAATATCTCAGAAATATCATATTAAATGATGATTTAATATAAAAGATAATAATTATAATAATAATATTTTTTTATTTAAATTTAAACTTTAAAATATAAAATAATAACTTGATATCGTAACATTTCAACATACTCACTATGTTTGTTTTTTATCGATAGTATCCCAACGATAACCCTTTTTTTTCTTTTTACGTTTTTACTCTTCTATCAGTATTGTATCTTAATATATATTATAAAATGTAACTTTCAAAATAGTTATAATGATGATGTATATTTTTTATTAAAATAATAAAATTTTAAAAAATGATAAATTTATTATTTTTCGATGAATCATGACCTTTCAAGTTTCCGGTCTTCAAATGATTAAAAACTCTAAATTAATATTCTAAAATTATATTTCATTCCCCTTATTTTATTAATAATTAACATAACTTAAATACTTAAATTTAACGACTAATAAGATATTTATCTCTAAAATATCTACTAAATATTATATTAAATAATTATTTAGTATAAAATTAAATACTAAAAAATATAATAATTATAATTATCAAATATTTTTTACTTAAATTAAAATTTAAAATATAATATGATAATTTAATATCAAAACAAAATATTTAAATATTTATTAAATATATACTTTTTTATAAAAAAGAAGAAGAAGAGAGAGTGAGCTTATAAGCGTTTATGTTATGAAATTAAACAAAATATTAAACAGCTTTAGATCTAGATCCACCGTCCGTGAGTAAAACCCAAACCATTTGACTTACTGTTACACAAGTACGAATTCATCACCCCTAGGTTTTTACTTTTTAGGTCTTCATTTCAATTCCAATCGGAATAAACAGCTTCTTAGACCTAACTCTTCGCAGTTTTTGTCAAGTCTCTAACTTTCACGCGCCCTTTCTAAGTGCTCAATATTAACTAGTTTTTCTTTAATTTTGGAGATACGCGCGTGGCTTAGAGTCTGAGAATCTGAGTATTCATTGAAGGGCTCGAGACAAATCTCGAAAATTGAGATAAGAGAGAGAAAAAAGCTAAGATGTAAGAACGTAAGTGTTGCAAACTACAAAGTTAGATATGCGCTGTACCACAATAGTTGATGTAGCTTCAAAGAAATTTGCAAAAATATCCATCTTCACTAGATGCGCGTCTATGCACGCTCAAAATCTTTTTATAAATTTAAACTAGTAATTTAAAATGCTAAATATTACGAGGGAAACAAATTTCTTTTATAACATACATAAACTTTGCTATTAAACAAAATTTCATTTTTATAAAAAAGTTAAAAAAATAAACATATCCTTTAAAAAATATATATAAAAGAATTATATCATATCATTAAACACAAAGAATCCAAATGTTAAACAAATTAAGTATAAATACATTAAATTAAATTATATTAAAATTATTTATAAAATATTCAGTTATAAATTATATAATATAATTAAATAATATTAAAAATATTTATATTAAAAATATTAATTAATTAATTTTGTATTTTTCTTACTTATTTAAATTATTATATTATTAGAAATTATTTAAATTAATATTTAACTTATTTTTATATTTGAAAAATAAAAAAATTTTAATTTGAGATAAAAAATTAAGACATAATTTTAAAATATAAAATTTAAATAAATTAAATAAAATATCAGTATAAACTTACCCTCATTATTAATATTAATTTCTTTTTACATAATAATATATTTTATATTTTACTATACTTCATAATTAAATATGTAACAATTATACAATTAAATTTTATAATAAACATGTATTAAAACTAAAACTCGCTTTGAATTTTTTTTAAAAAAATTGAATTTCTTATAAATATTTTATTTGGAAAAAAGAATTTTTAAGTTAATTTCTAAAAAGTCTACTTATTAAAAATAATATGATATATTATTGTTAATAAATATAATTAAATTTATAATATTATATTCAATAAAAAATTATCACTTTAATTTTAATATAAAAAATATAATATGAAATTAAAATCTCATTTTTTTTAAAATAACTTGAAATATGTTAATTGTAGCAACTAAATAGCTTGCTATACAGCTTTATAAAATAGCGAAATGTAAAAGTTTATATTTTTTCACGTAACCAATAAGATTTTTATTTTTAATTTAATAAATAATTATTGATTTATTTAGATAGATAAATTTTAATATAAATTATATGTTTCATGTTTATTAAATGAAATTTTATTTTATAAAAAAACCATTTTTTTTCCAAAGTAATACTTTATTTCACTTACATAGGTGGTGCACTTGGATTAAATTCTCTTTATAAAAAAGTACTTAACCTACTTGCTTCTAAATTGTATAAAAATTGCTTCTTCTTTTTTCAATATAAGCAATTTAATTCAAGTTTTTTGAAAAATTACTGTAATTTTGAATTCCATTGTTCTATTAAAAACAAAATAATTACTGTGTTTATTTTTTTAAAAATGAGTGATTTATAATACTTTACTTAAAAATAAGTATGCTATTTTTTTTAAAATCTAAGTGATTTATAATACCTCACTAAAAAACAATTAGATTAAAAAAATTATTTTAAAAAGGCAAGTAACTTTAAATAGCAAATTAAAAATAAATGTACCCAAATTCTTGGAAAACAATTAACTGCTAAAGCCAATAATCCCTTTTATTTTGTGTATGTTAAAATAACAAAACTATCAATTAATATTTAAAAAATAACAATTACATTATTGGTAAGTTGTAATAACTTATTTCCCTTTTTATTAATAAAATTCAAAAGATACACTCTAAAAGGTAACAATACAAGTATAATTTAAAAATGATAAAAAAATCATAAATTTTAGAAATGAAAATAAATTTAATAACTTAAGAGTCATATATAATTTCAATCCATAATAACGATTGAATTATTGAAATGTTAATCACTCATTCAAATGTTTTAAAGATACACACTAATGCATTTATATATATATATATTAAGAAAAAACATTGCATACCTCTCCTTAAACAGTGAGATTATAAAAATTAGTGAGAGAAACTCTTGTGATTTTGATTTTATATGTGTATGTTGATTGAAATCTGTAATATATAAATTAAAAATTGTTAATATAAAAACCCATAAATTTAATAAAAATTGCTTTTAAGAGAATAATAAAAAACAGTTTTGGAATGTTCATATTAAAAAGTAAGTTTTAAATTAAGTAATATTTGGAAGTGGAAAATATTAGTTTTTTAAAATTATAGAACATTATTAAATTAAAAAATTATTGGCAAATATTTGTACAATTATGGATGCATTTATATGGAGAAATAGACAAAGTTTGAATGGTGTTTGTATGTTTGAAAGAGAAAAAAATTGAATAAATTAAGAATTAGAAGAATACATACATGATACAAATGAATCAAAAATATGAATATATTACGCAAGAAAAATAAAAAAAATAATACTAGAAACGATAAAAAAATATATATGTATAAATTAGCTTGTTTTTAAAACAGATAGTAGATAAGAGTAATCACAAAACATATATAATATTATTACATTTAAACTTAATGAAAATCATTGGTTTTTGGAGTAATCACTGTTATTAATTTATAGTTAAAACCGTAATATTCATAAGAATATTATGATCGATCCTCTTTTAAAGAATAGAAAGATATGTGAAAACACAAAAAAAAACACAAATGTAGTGTAACCATATGAAAATATTTGATCTTTATTTAAGAAACATAGACTCAATTTTTATTCTTAAAAGAATTAAACTGAAAAATAAAAATAGCATGAAAAATAGTTGTTTAGGTTTTGAAAAAAAAAATTAATTTTTTTCATAAAAGGATTAGAAAGAGAGAGATATATAGTACTTTTGTTTTGATTCTGATGGCCGGAGATCCAGCTAGCTTGTTGACATGCATGTTTTCATCATTTATCACAACATACCGATCCAGCTCTCTTGGAAAATTTATTTGCAGATTCAATAAGGCATGTCTTCTGTCTTTTCAATTTAATTAGAAACGGATATAGATCACATAATGTTGCAGAAGTTTTTTTTAGTAAGTTTTTTTTTTTTTAAATGACTAAATGATATGTTATGATTTAAAATTTTAAAATAAAGAGTAAATAAGTTATAAATAAAATTAATATAATATACATAATAGTTGATTTTTTTCGATTAGTTTTAGCATTTAAAAACTAAATCATACTTAATATCTTAATAAAAATATTAAAATTAAATAAAACTAATAATAATTCAAAACAAATAAAATTAAGTTGGATGAATTTAGATTAATTGAAGTAATTTTGTACCACAGGAATCATGTAACAATAATTTTATAATTATAATGATCTATTTTTTAACATTTACATTTTTTTATTTGTATAAAACATAAAAGAATTTGTCCAAGATTTTTAAAAAGAAGAAGAATAAGAAGAGGAGTGGGAGGATATAAAGTCTATTGGCATTTTTTTTATACAATATTAACTATTTTAATTGTCTAATTTTTATATATTTATATATTTGATCATAAATTTTTACCGTATTTTATATAATAAAATATTAATAGTTACTTAAGTTAATTTGTATTAATTTTTAATTTTATCTTAAATTAAAAAAATAATTTAAAAAAATGTAATGAAATCATTAACATAAATAAATTAAATATTGATTTAATTTTTATATTATTTTATTATATAAAAAGACTACATGATAAATTATTAATTTTAAATTATTTATTAAAATATTATTATTAATTATATCTATTTATATTATATAAATTGTTATTAGTTATTATATAAGTTAATTATAATAAAACTATGCGATTGTCTCGAAAAACATGGGAACTAAGAGGTAGTGTGATTTTTTAGATTTAAAGTGACGGGATGGGGAGTAAACATAGTAAGAAAATATTTTTACTAGGAATTAAAAAAGTCATAATATAAATATAAATTTAAATATTATAAAAATTTATCATAAATATTTAAAAATAAAAAAAATGTATAACATAATAATTGAGTATAAATATAATCGAATATCAATGACTTAGTTTTCAAGTTCTTGAACACTTATTCAATCAATTTATTAACACCACATTAATGTACTTAGACATCAAAAATAATCATCGAAACCTCTTATTAGGTCGAGTACTTAATTAGTGATAAAGATTGTACTTTATAAGAACAATTTGGCTTCTTTACTTCAATTTTTTTCATTATTTTAAGATTAAGTACCCTTTTAGAAAAAAATTAAATAAATGTAAAATAAGTGAGAAAATTATGGGTAAATTAGGTAGATATAAAATATTGAGTTTATCTCTCTTATTATGATATTCCCAATATATAGAAAAATTGATATATTTGCATGTTAATTTAAAAGGTGTAACATGTATGAATTTTGAATACAAACAAATAAATTGCCAATAATAATAAGAAGAAAATTATCAATATTGACAAAAAATTATGTAAAAGTGACTCTTATCGTACAAAATTTAAACTTTTGATGCAGTAAAAAAGAAAAGAGTAATTTTGCGAAAAATGATGCAGTTTTTTTATTAATAATAATAAGATTACGTAGTTATGAGTGCTTATCATGAACAATGATGGCTCGCATATTTAAAAGTTGGAAAAAAAAAAGATGGAAAATTCACGAGCATAAATAGAAAATTGAAAAAGAAGGACAAGGAGAATAAAAAACTCAAATACAATGATAAATTATTTATAAAGAAATGTTTTTTTTCTTTTTTTTTCTGAAAAATTATTGAACAAATTAAGAAAACCAGCATAATCATAAAAATTCATAAATTTTTGTGATTCACTAGAAATTTCAAATAAATTAATGCTGATTAGGAGAAAAATTTGAAGAAACAAAATATGAATTTGTTTGTAAATAAATTCAAATATTGTAATTTTTATGATTTATTTGTAAATAAATTTAAATATTCTCACTATTATCTTATGTGTATTACACCCTTAAAAATAAATTAAATATTTTATTAATTATAATAAAATTTATTTAATTTAATAATTAATCATGATATAAACTAAGATATATATATATATAAATACTCTTTTATGAATCATTGAAATTACAACATTTAAATTTAAGGCCTTTTTCACTAGTTTCAATATCCTAATTTTTTCACCAAAATCAAAACCATTAATTAATAAATAAATAAATAATTTTTTATATAATTTATAATAATAAAAATAATATTTTAATAATATTAAATTATAATTAATTCATTAATATTTAATATTAAATGATCTAAATAATCATAATTTAATTTAAACATATTTTAATTAAATAACATTTAAAAATTTAAAAATAAATAACGTGTTAATAGTAAAAATAATAAGATAAATATAAAAAATATTATTTATAATTATAAATTTTAAGAATATTATTTTATTATTTTAAAAAAAATTATAATTACTTATATTATCTGATAATTACTGCCTGCAAAATTGTTTGCATTCTTTTTCCTTGATGAGATGATTTATTGAAAAAGGATATTTGTAATCCAAATTTCATTAGAGTTTCTTTTATCCACCATTAACCACCTTCGTTGGATTTGATTTTTTTGTCCGCCTTCTTTTATATTAATTCTTAAGGGATTTTTTTCTTCTTAATCTCTTATGATTTAAGACGATGGTTGTATTTAAGATAGGAAGAGCATATCAATCGGAACAAATATCTCTACACGTTAGGCCTCAATTGCCCTCGTACTAATTGCATCCTAATTAAAAATCTCTTAATAAAAGAGTATAAGAAAACTTTATCCCAACCACGAGATCTTTTCATAAAAAACGGTCCGGAGATTAATCATTATCATAAACTCTATTTAGATGAATCATTGTTTGAATTGAGGATGAGATGCTGTAGGCTTTTTTTAGTCTCTCTTCATCCTAAGATACCAACTCATAAGTCGTAGACACACTCAACCAATTTTTTGGTATGATTAGTGGGTTTCTCAGATCTTATATTTTTCGTTTTCTTCCTCTATGTCCTAGTCACTGACATTTGAATTTGAGGCATACTCAATCTATGGTAAGAATGGTCTAAGCCCGAGCTAGAAGACCCTAAACCGCCACTAGCATTAGAATATTGGGAGCTCTTACTAGAAGAGCCAGAATTAGAAGATCCTAAATCATCATTAACACTATAATATTGGAGACTCTCTTAAGAGCCCGAGCCGAAGATCGATGCTTTTTTCCTGTGCATTCTGAAAAAACTACAAAAACATAAAAATAAAAGGAAACCCGACAGGTAAGATACAAGAAGAATAAGTTATATACGATCGAGTTTGAAAATAAAAGAAAATAATCATTTAAAAACTGACCTCAAAAGAAAGTAAAAATTCGTTAGATTCTCGATACTTGAACTCTAAAAACTCGAATAGATAAAACTACATTCTGAGTTGAATCCTTACCATCGAACTAAAAATATTTTACAAACTTGAGGTGATACGACATAATATTTTTCTTCACTATTTCTCAATTGCACAAGTAATGATGATAAGTTTCAGCCCAAACATCCTTTTATATAGAAGCACTTGGTTTATTTCTCTAATCAATTGACACGTATTTATTACAAAAGGTGAGCAATTCATATTCCATGCATGGTAATTACTCTTTCACCTTATACTAAAACCTAAGCTAAAAAAGTAGAGAGATTAGATGTTTGAATATTCAGACTGATTTAGTGCCCGACCTACTCAAACCACTCAAGTTAAGTCACTAATCCGAAGTGAAAGGTGAAGCATCCTAGATGTCCTACCCGTATGATAACCTCGAGCTCAATAATCAGCACGAGCTCAACGATCAACCCAAGTTGGGGTCGACCTTAACCCCTGATATATTGTATTTTATGTTAATTATATGCCTCTCACATGTAAATATATATACTCATTATGAATTGACACATGTATAGGTAATGTTCTATAAATATATAGACTTTCTACGAAATCTAAATATTCATCCGATTTACAAAATCTACATATTAATCTAATTTACTTAACTTTTCTTTATAAACCAAATCAATCACAAATAGCTATCATTTTTTAATTTTTTTTGTTTAATTTATTTTATACACTGAAAATGTCATATATATTATGTATTTAAAAATAAAAAATTATTTTTTTGATCAATTTTTTTAATTATAAAATTAATATAACTTACTTTAAAAATGATAGGATTAAAGTGTATTAAATAAAAAATAAGAGGAACAGTAGAATTAATGACGTAATATATCCCAAATTTGTAGGACTTTTATTCCATTTCTATCATTTTTTGTGAAGGAAATATGTAAATGAGAACAAACCATTTTTCCTCATTTTAATGCTTCGCTAGTAAAGACACATTAAGGGCATATTTAATATTTATAATCAAATATTATCCAATTTGAAATTAATGGAAACAAACTTAACGAAAAAAAATTAAAATATTAAGTGAAACCAACCCTTTGATCAAATATATTTATTTTTTACCATCCAATAACACAATATATTTTAGGGACAGGGAATGTAAAAGTCACTAGATATAAGCAGATGTTATGTTTATAATTTTTAAACTCAACTATATATTTATTAATTTATCTAAGAGATTACTTATAAATCGCTACTAATCTTGTTCGGCATCCATAAAAAGGAATGAAAACTAATGTTGACCGTCCTCATAAATATAAGTTTTGCATAAAATTTAATTATTTTATTTTTTTTTTCTATCAATTTTATAATCATTATTTTTTATTATTAAAAATAATTTATAAAAATTATCTCAATAAAATTTAAAAAAATAAAAAAAATAATTAAAAATTAAATTATTCTTTTTTAAAAAATCACAACTCATGATATTACATAGGAATAAGCAACAAATCAAAACTATATATTTTTGATAAATTTGAATTTGATCAAATCCAAACGAATTTGAATATTTTTAATCTGAATTGAATTCGATAAGATAATTAATTTGAACAAATTTGAATTTAAACATATAGATTTTTTTTAGATTAGATAAGGTCAAATTAATATTAAAATTTATTTATGAATTATTATTATATATAAGACACGACAATCACAAATTTAAATTTTAAATTGATATTTTTGTTACAAATATTATTATTTATGATAACAATTAAAAAATCAAAAGAATAAGAAGTATTTCTGTATAATTATTAAATTATTATAAAAAAATATTTTTATTTTTAAGTTAAAATAATGATTAAATATAATTAATGTATTCATAATATTTAAATATAACATATTATAAAATAAAAAATATATTTATTTATAATTTAATAATAATTCAGTCTAGATTAGATTAAATATAGTGATATATAAATCTTAATTCAATTTAAATCTAAATAAATTGATTAATTTTCGATCTAAATTTTATAGGATATAAAAATTATTAATCTAATTTAATTTAAATAAATTTAATAAATAAAATAAAATTTACCAATTTAAATAAACTTATTGTATTATTTATTAATTTCTAGTATCACATGCTCATAGTTTTTTAGGACGCTTAAAAGTACAAATATAGCCTACAGACAATTGTGATATCACTAATGTAGGGCTTTCTAGTAAAATAATGAATTTATGAACAGTGATTTTTTAAATGTTTAATGGGTTTAAACAGGGATTTTCAGCGAAATTTTTTTTTATGTTTTAGGAGTGTGTAGCAAAAATATTAAAAATATTAAGTAAATGTAACTGTATTCATGATATTATATACTAATACAAATATATTTAATAGATAAGTATTATTTATTTATTTTAATAATTCGAAATATTACAAAACATTTGTATGATTATAAAAATATCTAATTTTGATACATATAAAATACACCTAATATTATTTTATTATGAAATAAAATAATTTTTTTAATTAATTATAATTTTATCATTATAAATAATATTTTAAATATAATTATAATTAGTTAAACTTTATTAACATTTTTACCGTTAATTCCATTCTTTTCGAACATGTAACCATGTTTAATTAAAAAACAACTTTCAATTCTGAAGTTTGAATAAAGAAATGAATAGATAAAAAAAAAAATATAGTTATCCGATGGGGAGACATATACGGCGGAGAAGAGAGAAGGCACGGGGCTCCAGACCAACAAGGCAACAGTAAACGTAAAGCAGTTTTTTAAGCCATAAATCATAACATTTGGTTTATAAAACTAAAAATAAAATTCTAAAGATAAAAGAAAATAATATTATATAATTAAATACAAATTATATCATAACAAAATTATTATAATAAATAATTATTATTTAAAATATTAATATATTTTTTAATTTAAAATTAATTTTTAAATTAATTATAATAATAATATAATTTATGATAAATAAATTTTTTCCTAAAAATAAAACATAAATGCAACAAGCATTACTTAGGTGAGTTTATTTCTTTTGTAATTTTTATAATAATATAATATTTTTATTATGAAAAATTATAGTATTAAAATCAATGATTAAATTAAAAAAATAATTATTTTATTTTGAATTTTATAATAATTATTTTATTAAAGATAATATATAAAAATAATATTTAAGAAATAAGAGAAATAAAAAATAAAAAATATATTTTTTCAGTTAATTTTTTAAAATAAAATAATTAAATTATTAAAAAAATAAATAGATTAAACTACTTCTTAATATAATTAAAAAAACTTTTGCTATACATTAACCTAAACTTAAAAATAATTCAATTAATAAATGACATAAATTTAAATATATTTTTATATTTATATCATTTTTATTGTGATATATATTAAAATTATCTAAAAATGAAATAATATAAATATTATAAATATAAATTTTGTATATTATTAATACTTTTTATAAAAGATAATGATATTATTATAATTAATTTTATAGTTAATATGATCCACAAAACAATAGATTATATAATTATATAAAAAGAAGTAGTTTTCGATGAAATTTGTGTATCAATCATCTAAAATCCCATAATTTATAATAGAAGGAAATGTTAAATATAACTTTTAAATTCGTTAAAAACTAATAACATGTGATATTCTCATGTAAGGGTATTTGCGAGGAAAAAATTATGCTATTTTAATTGCTTTTTAATAATTTTTCTTATATTTTGATATAATTTGATTTTAAAAATTAAAATATATTATGTTAAATTTTTAAGATAATTATACCATAAATTTTATATTTTCAATTTTTGAAAACATGATACATTATAAATATATTATTAAAATTGAATCAATTTATCACAATTGAATGCTAAAATAAATTTAAGATTTTTTAGGTGGAGAGAAAAAAATATAATTCACAGCATATTATATTATATTTTTTTGTTTTATTCAACTTGTTAGCTATTAAAAATAATAATAATGAAGATAAATAATGAGGCATAGGACACAATTTCAAAACATAATTACAGATCAGTATAAGATTTGATAACTATTGTATAATATAACCGTTTTAAATTGATGATAAATAATTTATACTTAAAATAATATTTAATTTTTTAATATTTTTTTATAAAAAATTATTTAAATACAAATTTATATTATTTTTACATTTAAAAATTTATTTTTTATTTGAGATAAAATAAAAATTTAATACATATAATTTTAGAATTAAAATTTAAAATAAACTAATTAAAATGTCCATACAACTTAAACTCGATACTAAATTTTTATATAATAATATAATTTTAATCTGTATAAATTATACTTTATAACTAAATATACAAGTATATAAAAATTAAATAGTTTGAATATTTAATAACATGCACATGTTTTTAATTATTATTATCTTAATAACCATAAAATAAATTGCATATATTTTGGTTTATGATATTTCAATAATTTAAATTATTATTATAATAAAAATAATTTATTTATTATAATTTTTTTAATAGTAGTTATATTAAAGTATAATTATTATTATAGATAAAATAAATATTTTATATATTTTTATTATAATAATAATAAAAAATTATTATGTTATATTTTACTGTCTTAATATAATATGTGATTTGATTAAAAAAAAATCATAAATAAAGTGCATGGAGCAACCACAATAACAGCAAAACAACTTCAAGAATACTTCAATGCAACACAATTGTGTAGTACCCGTGTTTCTCTCTTTATGTGAGATCCCCCCATTGTTTTTAATTTTTCTTATTATTTTTAAAACATCACTTTTATTTTATATCTTTAATTTAAACTCAATTACAATGAAAGATTTATAGAAGCTTCTAAAAATGATGGTGATAGAGTTGATAAAGAAGATAAATCTTCTAATTAAATGAGGGTAAGTCTTAATTTTTTTAATACGAAACGTAATTATGTAAATTATCTCATTAATATTATTAGTGATAAAAATATTATAATGGATAACATCATGTTAGATGAACATATATAATAAATAAATAATATTTTTTGTGAATAAACGGTGGAATGTGAAAGATTTTAGATTTATTATACCAAAAAATTACAACAAATATTACAATTTTGAAATAATTTTTATGTCAATTAAATATTAAAGTAATAGGCTCATAATAAAGTCTGATTTCAAAGTTTTATTATATTTAAAAATATATTCTTTAATTTTCATTGTAATTTTATTTTGTAATGAATGAATATTTTTTTTTAAAACAATTTGTGTAGTTTGCTCAACTGTAGCATATTCAATTAGATACTTATATCTGTATTAATTGTATGATATGATATTATCAAGATATTAAAATTATTTTAATATATTTAATATATTAATTAAGGTAAGTAAAAATTATTTATTATTTATAAAATATATAATAATATGATATTTTATATTAATAAAATTAAAAATGAATGAATTTTTTTATTAAATATGCTATGAGTGTGTAAATACGGGTGCTTGTCCTTAAAATTATTCTTTAACGAATACAATATGATGTTGAAGAGCATAGATGTACCATGTGACTTTATAGACTTTATAATACTACAAACAAAAACCAAGAAACAAAGGTCTTTATATTCTATATTCTGTCACTCTCTTTCTCTCTCTTCCATTGGTATTGTGATTATTGGAGAGAGATAGTAAGGACTGAGAGGTAGAGAAGAATCAAGAACCCACTTCAATTCCACTTTCTAGGAAACATGTTAGAGATAGAGGAGGGTTTTTAGGAAGAGAAAGAGCTAAAACAAATTAAGAAGTGCACAACAAAAAAGCAAAGAACAAGAGATCCAAAAGTGAAGAAGAAGAAGATGATAGTGATGATAATGATGAGAGTGAAAGTTCTACAACAGTAAAAATCAAAACACACACACAAAGATATTCACACTAACAAGAGCAGATAATACAGAAGTAAAGGTGGTTATCGCATTTTCTTCTGGCCCTCTTGGTCCCCAAGAAGCTCTCTTTCACACTCTCACTCTCACTCTCACTCATCATACAAAACTAAAAATCCAATTTTTTTTTGTCACTAAGCCAAATTGACAGAGGTTAGTATACAGAAGAAGCAGCAGCAATTGCAGAGCAGAAACAGCAGGAATAGGCGCAATAACAACAGCTAACAGAAAAGGCAGAATAAAGCTACAAAGCCACCCAACAATAAGATCATCATCTTCCGCTACCCTTTTTCTATCTCTCAGATTAAAACAAACCCTTTTCATTTTCTTATTTGTTTCACTCAAAACACACTCCATCTTAATTTATCTCTTCAACATTCCAACAATCTCTAAAATCTCAGACACCCCCATTTTATATATACACGTAACACCTACATATATCATATATGCACCATCATATATAGATATAGATTTAGTTCAAGCTTCAGAAATTCCAATTTTTCTTATTTGTTTTCTTTTTGCATTTTCTCGCTCTATTATTTTACATAAGTTAATCTTCAAAAATTGGGTTTGTTATAAGGAGAATCAGTTGTGGCTACTTCCAGGAGGTTTCCTTCGGATTCTGGTGCTTTTGCTGATTGGGTTGGTTCTTCATCTTCTACAGCAGCAGGTAGACCAATTGTAGCTACGGATGAGCTTTCTTTGAGTTTCAATGCCGGTCCGACAGCTACCACAGTCGGACCCACCTCTTCAGGATTATGGTCTAATCCCAACAGAGGCATAAACTATGGACTCCCACCTGAGATGGGAATGTTTGTGGTTTCTCCAGCTTCATTTCACCATAATAACCACCAACACCACGAACCCATTATCTCAGATCCTCATTCCATTAATGGGTCGAACCCAGCTACGGCTCTCGGTGTCGGTGTCGGTGTAGGTGTCGGTGTCGGTGTCATTCCTCTCTTAACTACAACCCCTTGCCTAGGTCCTAACATAGGTGGATCGGTTGATGATGAAAATGGTAATGGACTTAGTGGTCGAATAAACAGAAATAATGGAATTCAATTTTGGCAACAGAACCAACAAGCTCATCAAGTACAACACCAAAACGCTGCTCATTTATTCAAGAAAACTTCAATTTTTGATCATGGGGATAATTGTTCAGGACCTACTTTGGTTCAGAGTAGTGGTGGGATTTTTGGGTCTGGTTCAGGTTCAGCAAGTTCTACAGTGACATGTCAAGATTGTGGAAATCAGGCTAAGAAAGATTGTAGCCATGGAAGGTGTAGGACTTGTTGTAAAAGTCGTGGCTTTGATTGTGTGACTCACGTGAAAAGCACGTGGGTACCAGCTGCTAGAAGGAGAGAACGTCAACTAATGGGTGGGGGGACTTCTGGTGGTGCTGGTTCTACTGGGTCCTCTTCTGGTGCTAAGAAGCCTAGACTTGTTGCCTCTCAAACCACCGCAACTTCTCACAACACTTCTACTTCTAATACTACTCCACCTAGAAGCTTTGATACTAGCTCTAGTCACCAAGGTTCTGAATGGGTTACTCTTTAATTATTTCTTTCTCCAAAATGTATTAAGCTTCTATATGTCGAATTTGTCCAAATAACGGGAACATATTGCATTAGATAGTTGTACATATAACTTTATGTAGTATGTACATAAATGAATCTGTACGTACTACATATAACATATATATGTACACATTAAACTTAATAAGTAAATAGGTACCTACTATATAAGATGACATGTTATTTTGAGGTTGATCTGTTTACATTTATTTATGTACTGAGTGTATATAAACTTGATAAGTAAATATGTACTCAATAGGTAACAAATAACATGTTATTTGGAATTATATTTCATTATTTTCAATATATATGTCATATTTTGTTGCATCAGTCATCAAAATGTTAATTTGTTTCGGGTGGTATATTATTTATAGTAATAGGCAGTAACATGATCCTTAAATTTATATAAATATATAATTTGGATAAATACTAATTCAATATTAATTTTTGGCTGTGATTATAACCGTGTTTTCATGTCAGATATTCACCACAATTTTTCTTTTTTTAACAAACAAATATTGTTTATGTGAAATTTAAGTAGTGTTTTTGTTGAAATTGTGGGCAGATGCGAGTTTCAAAGAGTCATTACCAGGACAGGTGAGAGCACCAGCAGTTTTCAAGTGTGTTAGAGTGACAGCTTTAGAAGATGGAGAAGATCATGAGTATGCTTATCAGGCCGTGGTTAAGATTAATGGTCATGTTTTTAAAGGCTTTCTATATGATCAAGGAGTTGAAACTAGAGATGTGTTTCCGAATATTTCTGAATTGCATTTGGGTGGTGGTGGTGGACGAAATATTAATGGGACATCTTTATCTTCACCCATTATTGATCCTTCTGATGTCTATGCAGCTTCTAGTGGAGCTGGATTGCTTGGTGCTGCTTCAAGCTTTGGTAATCCAATTAATTAATTATATTCTTCCTGGATTTAATTAGTTATAGACTCCAATGGAAATTACGTTATTATTGTAGTATATTTTTTATTCTCCTACTTGCCTACTAACTGATTACTGATGCTGCTTGACTCGCATGTTATCACCTTTTGTATCTTTATTTTAACTGTTTTCAGCTACTTAATGACCATATATTTAATCATGATCTACGTTGTCTGACAGATAATTACATATCCGTGTAACTGAAAAAACCCAATTACATGGTTATGAAATTGCCTGCCAGACCAAAAATAAATAAATAAAAAATACCTGACCCGCATCTTAGAACATTTTTTATATCTGTAATATATATAATATATGAGAACTTTCCTTTATCAAAGAGCAACATGTTCTCAAAAAAGAATTAATAGGTAAATGGCATTTGTTCTTGTTCTTTGAATTAAGTTGTTTATGTGGTTCACATAGTATTTTTGTGGTAAGACTCATTCCTCGTTCAAGTCAGCTTCGTATCATTTCATCTAAAATGAATTGATCTGTTTCTGAAAATCTTTGGTAGTTACGTACTGTTTTTTCCTGTTTGTATTTCTGGGTGTGTAGTTGCTGCTTTTACCGTTCCCTTTTGTTCATAATTGTTAATGTTGCTTGTGAAAGGTAGAATCTAGAGTTGAAAGATTTCCTTTTTTATTTAATGAGTCTGTATAAGAAGTCAATATTGTTTTAATAGAAGATTTTTCTTTCTTTCTACAAATCTGTCTTGATTTGTTTGTGAATGGTGATCTAACTGTTCATTCATGTGCAAAAATACATTTGGTCAAACGTTTCCTGCTTCTACGGAACTATATTGTGATTCATTTCTTTCTATTTTAAAATTGGTAAATATATAAAATAATAGTTGACCATCCTTCAAATAACTTAAAGCTTTTTGTAGAGTTGGTATTCTAACAATTTTTAAGTGGTATTAGAGCGGGAGGTCCTGTGTTCAATGCGTAGCAACCTTAATTGTTGAATTAAAATAGTTTGGTCTACATGGTACAAAGTGTTAAATATATAAAAATATATTTTGCCCTCGTCTTAATCTTTTGGGAGAGCATAAATTATTTTTTGCTCATAGAATATATGATGATAAAATACTCTAGGTCAATGAAAATTAAGATTAATGCAACTTTTCCTTTGAAACAATAAATATCCAATAGATTCTGTTTGGTGAGTAGTATACTCCTTTAGCGAAAAATCAATATGATTTGTGAGTAGTATACTTCAAGAGTAATGAATAACACTCTTGAGAGAGTTAGATTTTCAGTAACTTCTAACAAAAATGAGTAGTTCTTTTTAGTTTGAAGATAGATGGGACCAGTAATTGCAGTGATGTATCCATCCTCTTCCTGTTTGGTTTGATTTGTTGGTTGATCATCAACTAGAAGTAAATGTGATGAATTTCTGAATTTATGAGAAGTGGTTGTTATGTCACCATCATCTGTTGCCAAAGTCCAAAGAGCATTTCATAGATGTCTGTTTTGCCCCACTTAACTGTTGATAATAACATTATGCTATTTGTGGGAAACTTTTTGTTCTATTATATCAAGAAATCATAAACTTTCTTCTGTTAGGTTTCTAGTAATAGAATTGTTCTTATAGATTTTTTTTTATATCAAGATTCGAATTAGAAATATCAAGCCTTTACTATTCTACTACTAGAGAGTGGTTGGTTTTGCACCTAGATTGTAATAGTTCATTTCTTGAATCTTTCTCTATTGACTAATATTTTATATGTTTGTTGTTTCTCTTATTGAATTTGGAAGGGTTGTTCATTATTCTTGAATTATATTTTTTATTAATCAGATTGTTTTCTCCTATTATCTTTTATTAGTTATTTTTTTTTCTTTTTGGAAGAAGTAGTTTCATTAATCTTGAGTTTGAGTTTGATTAACCCGAATTATCATATAATCAATATTCCAATCGAAATGACTAAATTCTCCTGAATTTGTGCTCAATGTTTGATGTCATTACTCAATAGAAGTTTTATTTTCAAGGAATTTTAAATGCCTTGATATTCTCTTTCCAATTCTATTGTATTAATGCTTGTTCGTTTAAATTTGTTTCAAGTGATTATTACTATGTAGTATTTTTTTGTTGGGGTTTTATGTTACATGCACGGACTTGTTTTTAGGGGGTGTCCATTTTAGGTAATGTCCTAATTTGCTAACTTTTCTTGACTTTTTTTGTATTTGGAGTATCAACTACACACCACAATTTATGTTGTATACTATTACTTCATGAAAAATGAATAGTTTAATTAGTGTAATATATGCTGTTCATGAATTGGTATTATTGGTTTTTCATATAGTTATTGATATGCTTACTTCCGACCAAATAATGACATACATAGCCCTAGCACAAGTAACAACAATTTTTTAAGAAAAGTATTGCATGTTCATAGTATGTTATTGGTAGGAACTAAAACACATTATTTGTAATAAGTGGAATTAAACTTGTTCATGTACTCTTAACAATGACAACTTAGCTGTCATGCATTTGTTTTTAGGTGGTTAAATATTAATTTGTTTCTATAAATGTTGACTAAATACTCGTTCATTATTAATTGGAGGTGTCTGAATTCAATGTTTCCATTTCTCCTCACATGCTGTGCCTTTTGGTCGTCTCACTTTATTGATTTAAATTAAATTTTTATAATCTGATTTATTATTTCTTTAATATTTTGTTATCCTTATTCTAATTTTATTCAAATCATGTGTTAATTTTGTTTGACATTTCAATTTTTTTTATTGATTTTTATTCCGTCTAGAAATGTTTCTTAATATTGCACTCTTATCAAAATCTTTAGTTGGCCACTACCAAACATCAAAGATCATGTTTCTTATGACAATATGGTTTGTCAGAAGTAACTTGGAATATATGTTTGTATTGTTTGCAAGACGTGCCCTTTGTCCTCATTTGTGAGTGTTTTATTGATTGTTATATCAGGTGTTGGATGTGTGTGGAGTTTTGGATTTAGGGTTACTCGTGTCATGTTCAACTTAAAGTACTGTAGAGGCTATAAATAATATAAAAGATGGAACGATGAATGTAGATGTGTCGTTTGTTGTTTGATAAATAAGGAGATAATTTGTAAGGTTTAGCACTGTATTTTTTATGTAATTGTTTATTAATGTTCTAATTAGTATGGATGTTTTCAAGGTTAATATTATAATTAGCAAAAAAAAAAAAAAAGAACATAATTCATTTTTTATTCTACAATATAATGGCTTGGAGTTAGGCATTATGTTTGAACCATGCATTGCATTGTGAATTAGACATTGAGGATTTTAATATTGAATTATATTATTGAGCAATATCTCGAGCTCTAAACTTATATTATTCTACTAAGTGTTGTAATGGGTGGGGTAAGATGTTTTTGTGTTTCTTTTTGGTCCAAAAAAGCTAGGGTAACATGCATGTATTATTTCTTGACAAAGCATATATGGATAGTCATTCTGCTGTATCTCTGGTCAGGCGGTATCCTTGGCTGAAGGTTCATTATACAAATTTGAACTTATTTTTTACACCCAAAATGAGTAAAAAAATGTTTGTATTTAAAAAATTTGGCTGAATTTATATTTTACTTGTAAGATATTGGACTATTAATAAAAAATTTGTTAAATTATTAAATATATATTCGAATTATTATAAAAATTGTAAATATATTATTTAATTCTATTGAGTGATAAAAATAATACTAAATTATAAGTTATGTTTTCTATGATTATGATATATTATCGATAATAAATTTGTATAACTAATAAAAAGGTTACTGATAAATTTGTATTAATAATAAGAATTTTGATGATATATTTGTTCCAATACTAATGAGTTTGGTATTATATCTATCATAATAATGAAAGATTTGTAACACTATAATATTTAATTATTATTTTTATTATTCAATAAAGTTAAATTGTTTGTTTGTAACTTTAATTTTGTGATATATTTATTAATTTATTTTAAAACTTTAACCGTTTATCTTTGTCAACAAACCATTTGTATATTTTAATTTTTAATTTTTTTCTTTTAATTCTTTTGTTATTTTTACACTAAATATAATTTACAAAACATAAATAAAAATTTAACACATATTTACAAGATTTTTCATTTTCTATTTTAATTCATAATAATAGGCAATTCTTATAATAATAAGATTTTTTCTCCATAAATTATAAATATATTCACATAGAACAAATTATTTTAATATTTTTTTGATTTTTTTAATTTTCTTAAGAAAAGATAATTAATACATATAATCAATTATTTTTTATATTAAATGTAATTTAAAAATAATTTTTTAAAAATTAAATTATAGTTTGATTATGTTATATGAGAAAATATATTTTTTCAATTAATTTAACACATTTTTAATTGAAATTTAATTTTTTCTTTTAGTTTTATAATAATAGATAATTATCATAATATTCACGAGTCTTTTCATTTTTTTAATTATTAACTCTTTCACATATAATCAAATATTTCATAAAAAATTAAATACTTTAGAAGTCATTTAGTTTTTTATTTTATTCTTCCATTAAAAGATGATTATTAATACAATTAATTTACGTTAATTATAGTTTAATATATAAATTAAAATTTAATATATATTTATGAGACTTATATATTCTATTTTAATTTTATAATGATATACCATTATTATCATTATCATGTATGTTTTGATGTTTCCTTTTTAAATTTTTAGTAAGAGAAAATTTAAAAAAATTAAATTTATTTACATATAATCAATTATTTTAGTAGATTTTTGGTTTTTTCATTAGTTTTCTCACAATAAGATAATTAATAATATAATCAACTATTTTCACCCTAAATATAATTTAGCAAAAAATAATCAAAATTAAATTATAGTTAGATAATAATATATGAAAAATACTTTGATATATATTGGAGATATATTTTTTAAGTATACTAGTTTAGCACATATTTAGAAGAATTTTGATTTTCTTTTAATTATGTAATAATATAGAATTAATATAATATTCATTAGTATTTTGATTGTTTTTAATTTTATCAACTCTCTTAGATAGAATCAAATATTTTAAGAAATTTTTAATTTTTTCTTTTATTATTCTATTGAAAGATAATTGCTAATAAATCTAATCAATTATATTTAAATTAAATATAATTGAAAAAATAAATTAAAAAATTAAAACATATTTAGGAGACATTTTTTTCTATTTTATTTACATAAATAGAATAATGATCATGATTTTTTAATTTTTTAATTTTTCCTTTTTAAATTTTCATTACAAAATAAATTATAAAATTTAAATTTCTTCATATAGAATTAATTAATTTAGGTGTATTTTAGTTTCTCGTTTTAAATTAATCAATAAAATATAATTAATTATTTTTAAATTAAAAATAATTTAAAAATTAAATTATGTTATATAATGAAATACATTGGTACTTGACGCAGAAATCACCAATCAAAATATGGAAAGTCTCCTTTATATAATAGTTAAGTGATTAAGAGTTATTTCATGTTTAATTAAAAAAATGTTGTGCTTAGTTAAGTGATTTCTAAAATAAGTGAAGAAAATAATTAATCTCATTATTTTTAAAAATTGTAGTTTGGTCTTATTATTTTTGGGATGAGTTTAATTGGTTTTAAATTTTTCTAAAAAAAACTAAGTAAATTCAATTTTGTTTTTTTAGTTTAAATAAGACATAATAATATATCGGAAAGACTCGTGTTCTTCTTTTTCATGGAATTAGATGAACTTTATCAATTTTAATGCTATAATATTCTTAAATTATATCATTATATCATTATTATTTTTTATTTGTACCATGGAAAATAAATTCTTAGTTTTTTGGTTTGTTTCAAACATAAAGTTAGTTCAAAATCACAGTCATTAAGTAGATTATTTCAATTATAATTTATAAAAATTTGTATGTGAACTAAGCCAAATCCTTATTACAAACTGCAATACATATGACCTTGAAAATTTATTCATATAAAATCCAAGGATAAATTATTTTGGTTAGAGTTTTCACTCCTGAAGTCAGAAAACAAAGAAATATTCAAGAGATATGTATTTTTTAAAAAATAAAAACAAAAAAATAGATATTGTTTTAAAGATAAAAAAGTAAACTTCTTAAAATTCAATTCTTTTTATCTCAAACTAGATTTAGGATTTCAATAAGTTTATATGAGAACATAATATAAATAGATATTGATGAAAAAAATTGCTTTCTACAAACTAATAATCAATGAAAACTTGTTATCTTTCAAGACAGAGAATATAAACTTTATCAAAATGAATAACATTTTCTTTTTGTTCTATTTTTTTATTTTTATTTATTTATTTATTTTTGAATGCAAAAATTAATACAATAAAAAGATTGAACATAATTAATATAGTATTTTTTCACAAAAAATATCTTATTTTTTTAGCTAATATTATCCTTTAGTTTTTCAACCAATTAATTTTACAAACTAAAAAATGATATCCTAAACATCAATTAACCAATTCAAAAAATCAATGAAAGTTTTTAAGATGTTTTCTCAATCCTTTCTATTCACTCACAAAAGATGTGTAAGATCATAAAAATATACACTTAGCCATGAAAATTATTTAGGCTATATACATTTAGTATCCATCTTACCACAAAACTTAGTAATGTGCATACAATATTTTTGAAATTATTATTTAACAATCAAATATAAAATATGATTCAAACCAAATAGTTTAAAGACAACACCTAGATAATAGTTTCATTTGAACATTTCAAACATATAATACAAACTTATTTTCATAAATTACTAATATCAACATATTTTTTTATAACATTCTTTTAAACTGAATAATAGGCATTAATATATATCAAAAGTGTGCCTAAAAATTGTGCATGAAGTGCCATCACCCCAACCTAAATTTTGACAGTATATTACATGTTTCAAAATTAAATATGAACTAAAAGAATAAGATATATAGGACACTTGATCGAAAAAATTTCACATGAAAATTACCTTGAAGTGTGTGAGCTAGAGATGTGAAACATAAGAAATAAAAATATAAAATAAAATATACTAAAAGAGAGTAAACGATAAGGGATACATAAAATTAGTTTACAAAAAAATAAAACCTGGCCAACGTTTGTAAATAGGAGACAAAAGATGAATATCCTCAAAATGTATAGAATTATCTATCATCTCCATATAATTCTTAAATTTTTATCCATTTACTTTGAAAATTTTACATTGGGTTGATCTTAAAAGGGTGATTAACATTGTATTAGTTGCTTATCCTACTTGTTGTTAAAAACAAATGAAATATTAGATATATCTGGAAAAGGTAATGATTTAGATTTATAATTAAAAAGGAGATACTATGAGGATTCAAATTCATCATATATGTCTACTTCCTCTTCAATAAGTGTATTTATCATGTAGGTATGATAGCATTCATCATCATCTTATGTATACTTCCCTAAATAAAAATATTCATCTCTAGAGTCATATTCCTAAAAGATAGCTTCATAAGATCATTCCTACAATTGATATAGGTATTTATTATAGCAACAAAAGATCTTCCTAAGATGAGTGGGATCTTTGATTCCATGACAACCACTAATCGAGTATCTAAAATTAGAAAGTTAAAAGCGTAGTATAATTTATCGATTTGGATCAAAATATCATCAAGTATCCCTCTAGCTATTTGCATCGAACGTTTAACGAATTGTAGTACCATAGATTCAAACTCTCAAATCCAAGTTACAATTATAATCAAATTGACACTTGCTTCTAAGTCTAGAAGAGTTTGACCAAATTCATGTGTCTCAATATAGTAGAAAATTGTAGGATAACTAGGATCTTTGTACTTCAATGGTATCTTCTATGCTATCACCATACTACCTTGCTATGTGAGGAATGCAATATTCTTAACATGGTGCCTCCTTTTCATAATGCATAAATCCTTGATTGCTTTAGTATAAGTAGGTGTTTGCTCAATCACATGTAAGTAGAAAAGATTAATCTTAACTTATTTTAAGTGCTCTAGGATCTCATCTTGGTTATCTAGATTTTCCCCTCCATATATTAGAGCTTGAAGAAATATTACTTCAATTGTTATCTTCTTCATTACTTCCTTTGAAGTCAAATTTTGAACATTATTCGTAATAGTGTTAGTGCTTTGTTGACTAGTGAACTAAGTATAGTTGACATTGTGTGCATCGGTAGTAGAGGTTTGTGTCATATATTGGTCTTTTGGGTTTAGTCAAGGTTGAGATGGGAACTTTTCTTGCTCTTGTATATTGAGAGTGTTAATTAGTTTGGTGATATGACTTTTGATCTCTTTTTTATCCTCTACCATTTGTGTAAGTAAAACTTTAAACTTTTAGGTAGTTTTACCCTGTGCCTTCATAAATGACTGTAATGATTCCTCTAAAAGACTTCTATTTATTCGTGCATTATATTGAGGTGTTGTGTAATTTCTTTGTGACTCTATTTTCCAGTTTTCATTAGGTTGTATGGATTGGTCAGACTTTTAATTGAAATTTGGATGGTTTCTCTAACCATAATTGTATGTTTCTGAGTAAGGTGAGTAAGTTTTTTTAAACATTTATACGGCATTACATTATTTTTCGTAAACCCCTCATCTCACTTTAGGTTGAGTAATTTTGAGCTAAGTGTTTTAATGCCCCTCAGATAAAGCATATACCCTGAGTTTCTACCCTTGTAACCATATGAGTAGTTCTACTATATTTCATTTTTATGGTCTCTAATTCTTTAGTTAAAACTTCTAGTTAGGCTTTAAGGTTGTCTTCTTCTCTTAAAAGGTAGATTCAAGTTGGTCTTGACCTATTGATGCTACCAGTAGTGCTAAGTCTTGTGTATGTATAAGATTTTTCAACTAACTCATTTGAGTAGTCTATGAACTCATCATGTTTTTTTTTTGGAAAAACTCATTGTTGCATGTTATTTCCATAAATTAATGCTCTCTAATTGTGAATCCCTCATAGATAATTAAATATTTATTTTTGTACCCAAGATGTAGGCACATATATAATAACTCCTTGAACCTTTCCCTAGTATAATATTTTACTATCTTTTTGAGAAAATATTGAGATTTATCTTTTAAGGTTATTGATCTTATAACGAGGGAAGTATTTATTAAACAAGGATTAAGTGATTTTTGCTCATGTACTTATGGATCTCGGTCTCAAAGAGTATAACCAAGTCTTTGATTTGTCTTTTAGGGAGAAAGGGAAATATTTTAACCTAACAAAGTCTATAGTATTTTGTTGGCTATGAAAGATGTCCACTATGTCTTCACATTTCTTAATATGTAGATATGAATTTTCATTATCTAAACCATAAAAAATGGACAAGAGTTTTATAATTCTAGATTTGAAATGCATTTATGGTATGTTAGGGGGAAATATTATGCATGATGATATGGCTATATGGGTAGGGTGGAGGTAAGATTTAAGAGTTCTAACGGAATTATCTCCATGGTCACTTATATTTTCAAAACTAGAAGACTAGTTTTAAGTTAAATTAAAGGTAATTTTAATTCTATTCTTTTCAAAAATCTACATTTTTGTTTCTTAATTGATTCATACATTTTAGGATCATTTTTTTTACCGTTTTATTTTTATTTAACAACTAAATCTAACAAAAAAATAAAAGATAATAATAAAACTAATATTTAAAAAAAATACTAATAACAATTACCTATCAACATAGATAATATTTAATGAAAGTGCTTACACGAAAAAATGGTAAGAATATGTGTTTCAAAAACCACATCTTAGACAAAACAATGTTTTCAAGAAAAACTAGTGTTACTAAGACTTTCAAAATCTAGTCTCTAAGACATAATTCACTTCAATTTTAATGTTCATGTAACAGTACAATTGTCATTGTTGTTGTTTTTATATTTTTATATTTTTTTATATGAAACAAATTAATAAATAATAAAAATTATATAAAAGAAGATAAAATTAGTAACTTAAGAAAAATTAAAAATCAATTATATAAAAATCGAAATAAAAAGTAAAACAATAATAATAATAATAATAATAATAATAATAGAAAAAAAGTAACTATTATGTAATAATTTGAATCTGGTCTTTTATTATCATCTATCTTTCTATCATGAAAATTTATTCCTTGAGATGCGCTTATTTGTGTTTGTGCTGAAAGTGTTTTTTTTTAAAATAATTTCAAAAATAAATACATATAATATACTTCTGTCAATAATCATAAAATATGTTTTTTTAGTGGGTGGAGTGGAATGGTGGGTGTAGTGAAAGGTTGATGGAAGAATCTCACCTTTACAAAGTATACTGTTTCCTCAAGGTCTTATAGAGGCAAATTACGCTTACAAATTAAGCTTCTCAAATCATATAGATAATAAAGCTGTGTCACACATTTTCCAAAGTTCCCAGCTTGTCATTTGAACACAAAAAGACAATTTTTCTATAAATGGCATAGCATCTCCTTCCTTTTTTGTTTTAGTGGGAGGAAGGTGGTATGCCTAAACTATTACGCATTTAAAGTTTGCAAACCCAAAAACAATATTATTATTTTTTCATCAAAGTTACTCAAAACTTTATAATAGATTTTGAGGGAAAAAAATATTGCATGAACAGCAAAAATTTCATTTGTTTAGGAAAAATAACAGCAAAGTTCTTATTTTGTTTTTTTAGTGGTTCATTATTTGTTTTTTTAACATTTAAAATCTTATTATTACTTATCATTATAAATAATTTAGAGAGAAAAAATTCTTATTTCATTGTAATAAAGGTACAAACACACACCATTGAGTAGATGAATTGGTCACACAAATGAAAAGGAAATTACTTCATATGGGCACATTTGAATGTGTTTCTTTTAAAAATGGTTTGAAATAAATTAGTTTGATCAAAAGTAATTTAAAGAAAAGCATTAAAATATTCAACATAAAATTGTTAGTTTAGAGTAACACTTTAATAATTTAATTAAGATAAAAACATGTATACTAAATTAAAAATATGTTAATTTAATTAACATATTTCATTATAAAAATATGTTGTCTTCATAATATCAAGAAGATATCATTAATACGTACATAAAATACTACTTTTTATATGTAAGCAAATACATTCAGGTAAAACAATTAATGGAAGGGTTCTCGACGTAATTCACAAAAGTTTTACCTGCTTTTCATACGAGCACAAATAATGTTTCTCAACATTTTGAAACCACTTCTCATAAACATTGTCAAACATCTTTGAAAGTGCTTTAAGCCATTTTGAAAACACTTTCAACCAAAAGTAAAAACAGTTCCAAACAAGCCCTATATCACTCTCCAATTCTATTCAAGTGCCAAAATCTCATGTGATTTTCCATTCCATTCCGACTGGGATGAATGGAAATGCTCAAATGAAATATTACATATTGGCTTTTCAGATAATAGAGTTTAACCTAAGATGCTAGTGCGGGTGTAAATCACTTTTTCCTTGATCTAAGGATAGGAGTCAAGGTTACTATTATTGAAGCTTACATGTTAGTTTGGTGGTAGATAGTATAGATGAACCATAGAATGAGTGAATACAATTAAGAGAAACTCGAATTATATACGAGAAACTTGTTACAGATGAACACTTTTGTAATTGAAGGTTGATAGGCATTTACACTAAGACACACTGATGCCAGTAAGTTCTAACTGTGCAACTGCAGCACTAATGGCATCTACAATATCCACCTTCCCCCTGCTGACCGCTTCGTCCATTGGAGTCCTTTCATGACTATACAAAACCAGCACCAAAACTAATGAACTATGCAATTGAAAATCAGGATCAGGTCACAGATTAAAAGCAACATACCTGTTTAATACACTAACACTTGCTCCTGCCAAGATCAACTTCTTAACCACCTGCGCGAATTGACATTGGATAAATATCTTGACACAATAATTTCTTTGCATCAAGGACTATTATTACCTCAATATGTCCATTGAGGCAAGCCCAATGCAGAGGCATGTTGTTCTCCTCGTTATAGACATTGAGATCCTGCTCAAATGGCTCATGCATACAGTAAGAACATCATACCATACATTCGAAAATCCCCCACATCCACAGTACATAAATATAGGAACGATCAACTTGCTCAAAATGTCATGACCAAAACTTAGAACTTGAGAGAGGAAAATTGATATATTAACTGTTCAGACCCACTCAAGCAATTGAAAATTGTCCTATCTTCCATCTAAATAGTCACATATACGAGGGTTGCTGCTTAATGTCTCAGCAGCAAGCTTAAAACTCAAAGAAAAAAATTATCAATAAGTAACTTCAAATCTCATACTTTCTATTAGACCCATTTGGTTATTTGTTTGCTAACGTCCCACCATATGGTCCTTAATAATGCAACAGGCCATTCTCAGAAAATTGCATCAGATTATGCACTTCCTGCTTCTTTCCATGCATAAGAATTTATAATTTCAGAAAGAAAGAGGGAAAGAAGTGTCATTATAGCACATGGAAATTAAGGAACAGCTTGATGGTATATGATGAAGTTGTAGACATGTCAGGAAGTTGTAGACATGTCAGAAAGTTGATAGAATCACAAGACATTCAAATTCTTTTGTACATGTTCAATTGTCTGCGTTGTTAATCAAAACAAACTATAAACACAAAAGTAAACATACTGAGAAACAGTGACTCACCACTCCTTTATTGATTAGATATTCCACAACGTCAAGATGGCCATTCGCAGCAGCCATATGAAGTGCTGCAATCATGAATAGAAGTTATAGGTTAAATATTGATCACAAATGACATTACTATCACAATTTTTTTATTATCAATTTTCCAAGAGCATAAAGCAGTGGTCGAAAGTACCCTAGCTGAAAATATCAAGGCCATACAAGAGTACATGTGCCCAAAAAATTAATAAGAGTGTGCACTGCAGTAAGTCTCATATATGCATTACTGTAAAATGCTATTTTGAGGCTCGAGCAAAGGCAAGTCTTAAAAAAAGTTCCAAGGCTTACCCCCTTAACCTTAGGTAGTAAACCAAGGTTTATCCCTTTTTAATCGTCTCAATGCTTTTACACCTCGAGGCAATTGAAGCTATAGCCTCAAACAGTTTCTTTTTTAAGTTGGTTTATGAGTTGCCCATAAAATCCCAATGAAGTTTCATTAAAAAAAAAGAAGTTGAAAGAGAAATAAAAAATACAAACTGAAGAATAACATAATCTCACAAACAAATATGATTGTGGTTGCTTTCTTTATATTCATTGGTCTTCCTCCAACTCTTACCTTCCCTTTCCTTTTCATTCGATAGCTCCAAATTTTGAAAATCACTCACTTGTAGCCTTGCTAATAACATTTTCCCCTATTTGACTACTTCTATTTCTTCTTTTCTTTTAAGTTTACAGCTCCATCTCTTTTGCACACATTAATCCAACATTTTTGTTCTCCTACAATTATGTGTTCTATCTCCCCTATTATTGAGGCCTCTTACTACTCCAAATTGACATTTGAATAATATAAATACAACTCCATATGATTTACTTTGTATGTATCTTCCATTGTTTATTCCATGTTTAATTACTTATTAGATTAATTATTACTTTTATTAAAAATATTAAGATTTTTAATAGGTAACGTTTGAGGCTTACGCCTTGCTTCAACCGAGGAAAATGCCTCTATGACTTACAACATTATGTGAAAGAAAGAAAAAAATAAGAATTGACGTTGTTTGGTATAGTCCACGCGGTAAGGCAACGACCCAAACGGCCTAGTTTGCCTCACCTTAGAATAGAGTAGGTAACAGCTTGCCTGCATGCCAGCCTCCCATGTACGGGATCTAGTAAGCGGGTTGAAGCATATAAAATAACGCGAAGTGATTGATCCACACAATGAGGTAATCAATCTAGACGACCCAAAACATATTGACTGATATTAACAAGTTGTGCCTTGTTTCCTTCGGGTATCTGGACTCAATTAGGCGAGCCATCCTGAATGGACCATCCATCACGGCTTCTTGTTACTGGCCTAATCAAATAGGGTCAAAAGGAGTTGTTCTATGAGCTTGTAGATCCAGACGACCTAAAGGTAGCAGTCTGTACAAGCGGACTATTTTATCTACGTAGTAATTTGTCATGGATCCACCTGTCCTGAAATAAGACCTACTCTGTTACACCTTGAACAGTGTTCACCACTGTAATAGTGACACTTGAAAGGTTGTATGCCAATATATACTCTATCTCTTTCATTAATAAAGGATCTTAACCCTCTCACTAAAAATCCTATAGCATTAAGTATTTTTTAAACAGAGAAAATGGCGGATAGAAAGAATAAATTGAGATGATAATGAATCATATAAACTAGCATATCAAAATATTAAGCGGGAATGTCAATAAACCTGTTCTTCCCATTGAGTCCTTTGAATCAAGAGATACACCAATGGTTTCTAAACTTTTAACATCTTCAAGATCATCATATCTAGCAGCCTGCCATTAATAAACATGTAGAATCCAAGTCAAGTGACAGATAAACCAAAACAAGCATCCATTAATAAACCACTAACATATTTTGTCAATTCTTTTGAATAAAATGCCAACTTATCATACTTTAGATAGAATCAGGCAACTCAATACATCCAAATATTCTTAAGCACAAGATATTGGTTAAATCAATTTGAAATTACTTTCTATATATATTGGTATAGTAAATTAGTGGAGTGATGCAAAAGATAAAGAAAGCACAGAACCAATAGGCTCAACATATTAAGCACACCAACTGTTTGTAAAAATGCTTATTCTATTTAAAACAACAAAACACGCAGCTTTCAGAAAGACTCCACTACACAACACATATGAGTTGATGTTGAAATAATGACGAAGAAAAAAAACCCTAAAACAGCAATAACCAAAATCATAAAATGAACTAGCTGAGTTGGTGCTTTAGTAGATTAATATAAAAACAAAGAGTGAGTAACGATAGAGGATAGGAGGAAGGGAAAGAGGGAAAGAGGGACCTCAAGCAAAGCTTCAATATTCTCCTCAGTTGAAGTCTGGTCCGTTAATGGAGTTGCGTCTTCCCCCATATTTTCTTTCTTTCTGAAACAACTATTCTTCTCCTTCTGCTCACTTTCTCAATTATTTATTTCGCCGCCCAACCCGTTTGTAGAACGTAAGACCTATTTTATTCCTAAACATAAGATTACGGTAACAAATGTACGGTAAAAGAGTGTTTTAGTTTAGTTTTTTTTATATGTATTATTAGTTTAATAATTATTAAATAATGTCATTTATATAAAAAAAAATTAAAAAAATATCATTCAATTACATTCATAACAAAAAGGGAATGGTAGAGTTATTATCGCAACATATTTATTATTAATTATACAAAATTATCAAAGTATCTATAATAAATTTTAATTAGTATACAATAAGTATATTAAAGTTAAAAGGATATTTTTTATAGTTTTAAAATTTAAAAATAAATTGGCTGTGAAAATAATAAAATAAAAATTTGCAATAACCTCGTTAAAAAGATATAATTAAAATTTAAATATTTTAACTGACAGTTAAAAAATAAAAAAATAAAATAGATTATAGAACCTCATCTTCTCTCTTAGAACTTAATACAACCTTTTCTATTCTCATATTTGATTTTGGACTAGAATCTTCTTCTTGTTTGTGTTGCTTGTTTATTTTTTTTTTTTTTTATAGTCTTAACTTTTCTTCTTACGGTGATTTGAAGTTATTAATAAAAATTAGAGAGATAACATAAAAGTTTCTTAGGTCATGAATTTGTGTCGTTTGTGTTATTTATTCTATTAATTTTAATAAAATAATTAATTAAAGATAAATAATATTATTTAAATATTTTTTTTACTTACAATTGATTAAAACATAATAAAACAAGATCCATTAACAAGAAAAAAATAATAATTTTAATATGAAATCATTTAAAAATATCAACAATAATAAATATTTTAACAGAAAATTATTTAAATATATATATATTTTATTTTAAAAACATAAAAATAAGAAAATATCAAAAAAATATTAATAATAATCAAATATTAAAAAAATTATAAATATCGTCATTTTATCAATGTTAAATGATATATTTTTAATCACATTTTAGTTGCTTAATAAGAAAAAATAATATTTTAATAAAAATTGCTAAAATAATATTATTTATTTTTAATTAATTAATTTTTTTAAATTCGAAGGACTATAAAATATATTTTTAAATATGATAAACTAAATACATACTAAGATAATATTTTAACATTTAGATTAAGAATGTATAAATTAGATTCCACTAATAAAACAAAAACAAGTAGAAGATATAATTTCTTTTAACTTTGAGTTAGTGAGGTTTAATAAAAATAAATAACTTTTATGTTATTTGAATGTGTGAGAAATAGATAAAGAGTGTGTAGTTGAAAGTGAAGTGGGTGTTAATTTAGATAGTTTAAAAAAATTTAGTAGTGTATTTGGTGTTTAAATTTTAATTATATCCTTCAAATTATCTTTATATGTTATAAATAATTTTTTATTATTATTTTACGGGACAAATGATGCCTATTTTAAAAGAAAGTTAACTAAAATATCTTTATCAAGAAATTACCATAGAAACCTTGTACAAATGTATGCGTGTGTAGTGGTTATTTTAAAAACATAAAATTGAATGTAATGAAATTGAGGATAAAGTTGAAATTTATTGTTTAGTTTAAGTGATTTTTTTTCCCTCAAATCACAATTACTTATTTTAGGTAGAGAATGGCCCTAAATTTTTGGCTAAAGATAATATAAATTTATCAACAGAACTATCAAGATGTTAATTTTTTGAGTGATAGACACTAAAATGAGTGTTCATTGTTTTAATTAGAAAAGAAAATTTTAGAGTATAAATAATATTAATTATATTTTAAATTAAAATAAATAAAATAATATATTTAATATAGATTTTTTATCAATTTTCTAAAAGTGAATGATATTAATAGAAAATCAAAGATTAAATGCAACACCCATCTTCCTATTATCATTCTTTTTTTATACAAATATTATATCTATTTTAATTTTTATAGTATATTTTTCATCTATTTTTATCCATATATATATATATATATATATATATATATTCTTCATCTATTTATAGTATGTATAGAGAGCTGATAAAATTAATTTTTTTATAAGATGAATAGTCGTTTAAGTAAATTATTTTTAATGAAAGTTCATTTTAGACTCATATCTATTAGATAGAACAATGCAATTTTATTATTTTTATAAAAAAAAAAGATTAAAAAAATCTATTTTGTAAAGTAAAGGACTTATGATATCTTACTTGTTTACTTAAAAAGTGATACACCACAAATACATTACTATATAAAATGAACTTTTGTGATCTTTTTTATAAAGATATTAGATTTATAGTATTTCACTTAATAATTATGAAATTAAAATATAATTTCGTTAAAAATAATGCACTTAGAGTTATATTTTTTTCCTTTTTTATATCATTATAACTTATATCATAAAGTCTTTGAAATTTTGTTTTTAAATTAATGATCGAGATAATAAATAATGAGTTTTGGATAAAAAGAGAATGTTAAGCTACATTTTTATTTATTATTTTGAATTTTTATAAGAAATTTTGAAATAATAAAAAAATATCAATACTAAATATTTTTTGTCTCATAGGCATATGCAAATGCATGTAAGAGAATAAGAAATAAAAATTCAATTCAGTTAGATTCATTGAAAAATTAATGCTTGTACGGATTATAGTGTGATTTTAATACAATAGGGACTAAAACAAATGTAATATAGGTTTTTATATTACTCAAATTAAAACATAGTACACCATTCTTAATTATAGGAATTTGAAATAAGAAAAAGGATAAGACAAATCTTATACGTTCAAAGAAAAAACATTTTAATTTTTTATTTATTAAGTAAAATAATACAAGTTCGTTATTTAAAAAAAAAGAGTTATAAAAATTTATTTTGTAAAATTAATAAATTTATGCTATCTTACTTTTTTTCTTAACTATATCAATGAGACAAAACAAATTTATTATTTTTATAAAAAAAAGTTACAAAAATATATTTTGTTAAAAATAATGACTTATACTGTTCTCCCTTTTTTCTCTTACCTATTATTTGAGACATAAAAAATCCATTATTTTTATAAAAAAAATTCCAAAATTTTATTACTTTTATAAAAAAAAATTAAAAAATATAAATTTATTACCTTTAATAAATGTTCTTTTAGAACATTTTTGTAAATTTGTGTTACCTTACCTAATAATTATAGATCTAAAATACACTTATTAAAAATAATAAACTTGAATAATCCTTATTTTTTAAAATAAATTAAAAATATTTATTTTGTACATAAATTATTTTATATTTTTAATTTTTTTGTTTAAATCTTACAAATATATTTTAAACTTATTTAATATAATTACAATTAGTCTAATAATAAAAACTTTCCGTAAGTTATTTAAGTCAATTATTTTTAACTGAATTAGATTTTGATAATTTAAGATATTTTTAGATAACTTAATAAAATATCTTATTCTAGATAATTTACTCATGAAAAATTTATATACTTTAAAAATATAAATTTACATAATTTAATTACAAATGCTTTAAAATTAGGCTCGATGCATTAAAATACAAAGAATTGAACTCACGTGAGAAAGACGATAATTAATAAATTAATTTGATTTCTTTAAGTCTAATGAGTAATATGTCCCTATCCACACCAAAAATTAAGCTTACGGGTTTTTCTAGACTTAAAAAAGAGAGAGACAATTTAATCTTTAATTTGATAACTAAAGTTTTATATGAAAAATCTATTGACATTAAAAATTCTCTTTATCTTATATATTGAGTTTTAAAATGGATGCTGTTTATTGTTATCACATAAATGATTTTTTTGTCTCGGTAGGATGAGGCATATTCTCAAGTAAAACATAGTAAACCAACAAAACGTCAGATAAATATATAACAACCACACAGATCCGATCATATACGTCGGATTAAATTATTTAAACGCAGGTTCAGAGTAATCCTTATTATATAGTAGATACAAGTCTCTAACTCTTAACTGGGACACAAGGACCAACTACTCATTTTTAATACGCCGTTATTATAGTCTTATATGTTAAATTACCAAGTATCATTCCCACAAGTACACCTTCTCAAACCTGAAAATTTTCATGACCAAAAACCCAGAGTAGCATCATAATCACCATCTGCCACCTGATGATCACAAAAGCAATCTTCACAGCTACCCCAATCCAGAGTTCAGTAGAAATAGCAAATATATTATTTGTTGCAGCGTTTTGAATACACAAATTGCCAAGAAACCAACAACTCATCTTATTAACACGTCCTATTTGCCCAAGTTATCACACAAGGCAAATACTTCACATGAACTTTGCATCATAGAACAGGTTTCCACATAATCTGCACAAAACTAGATCAAGTTAAAAATAAAAGCAGCTTTATCCATCACGTTCATTCAAAGATCATGTTCAGCAATCAGAGAAATTTTTCTAGCACATTCCTAAAGCCTCTAAGGAGAATAATGTGAAGAAAATGATAACCTGTCAGGGGTTAAGTAAATTTAGAAAATTCAGAACCAGTATAAAAAACCATCAGAGGTGATCACTACCCTCCAAATTCCAATAGCAAAAATTCGCCCACCACCCCTGCACGCACGGCGGGGGACTAAGGCCTAACTAAATCAGCAAATACATGAAATGATTTCCTAATATCCTTAGGAGCCCTAAGCCTCTATTTGTATGTGTGTCATAATTGCTACTGAAATTTGTTACAAAGCTTCATGACAGTGACCGTATAATGATAACAAACTGAACCAACAGCAATTTTTTCCCATCAACTCAGAAGCATGCACCAATGCATCAAAAGTAACACTCACCTGTGTACTGATAAGTTCCATCAAGAAGCCAAGGCCACCACTGCTCCATCAAAATTTAACATTGACAAGGCTCCAAAGTTAAGGAGTCTAAATTTGGTAGCAAAAGGATGCAGTATGTTCATCAACACCATTCTCACAGACCCTGACAGTATTAAACCATCAGGTCACAACTTATTTGGATGTGTGTGGGTAGGTGCAAAATAAAAGAAGAAATCATAACCATAATATCATACCAACTATTCATAAGGCATCACACAACATAACGATCTGTCCTGGCAGACTGTCCTTGATACTGATCAGGCAGTGTTGTGAAGGGTTGAGTACCATTCATGAGTCGTTGATGTTGCATCAACTGTTCATGATGCAATTGTTCATTACCAAGCTTCGAGTAATCTTGCCTGAGTTTCTGGTTTTCCAACTGTGACTGCATGGTTGAAACTTGTTTTCCTGGAAAGGGAAAATTGACTGCTGTGGACAAGCCATTATTGTTAGTGACTTGGTTGGGATTTGAATGAGATGGGTGTGTAATGGGAATGGTGTGCCCAGAACTTTTATTTGAAAATGGAACCTGATGTCCATTCAACCAGCTGAAGCCTTTCATTGATGGAGAAACCTGATATCCATCCAACCAGCTATAATCGTCCACTATAGGATTGGCAGCTTTCATATCTGAATTGGAGATAGATCCATTTACTTGTTTAGGAGGAATACTGCTAAAACCGGGTGGAGGGCCAAGATGCCTAGAAGGTCGACTCATTGAATTTTTTTGCAAGCCTGCTGCAGACAAGGTTGATGACCTAGTAACATTTAAACTACCAACAACAGCTCCTGAAGCAGCAATATCAGCGTTAGATGCTATCAGAGCTTCTGGAGTCTTAGTATGGGTGTAGATCATGCCATTACAACCAACATTATTACACTGGTCAGTCGGAGCAGAAAATACAAGATTGTTGTTATCATATTGCAAGTCAGATTTCAATGTATGACCATTTCCCATTAACCTCAAACCACTCAAGCTGTTGGCTAGCAAGGCATCTTCTTCTAACCAATTTGAACCATGAGATTGAATACCCTGAAAATGCTGTGGGACAGTATTACAAGCCGACACAGATGGTTGCGGATGAACATCAAAAGCAGCTTGATGACAAACATTATTAGCAGGAGCAAATATAGAACTGTTAAATTTCATATCATGTGAAGGGGCATTATGAGCTACCTTCAAAGCCTCATTTGATCCTACCGAATCTGGTCGCTTCTCAGCCACTACTGGTTTAAAAACAATTACTTCATCTTCTTCTTCCTCTTCTAGATATGGTTGCTGTTTTTCGTGTGCAGTTACCAAACTAGTTTTTTGTGCATAAGCTTCCTGTATGCGGGGCATATCAGAATGTGTAGATATAAAATTATCAAATAATTGTGGCTCCGCAACAATTGCAAATTTCTTGACCTTCGAATCAAAGATTATTGATTTTTTATCAACCTTAACTATATTTGCTAGAGCCTTGCATGCTGCAAGAATCCTTGCAAGACGGGACCTTTTCTCCTGTCCATCCTTTCCTAATGGGCGCGTCCTCAAAAAATCTAAAATACTTTGCGCTGGAAGAAGTGGCAAAAAACCTCGCAACTCAACATCTTCCCATAAAGCCATCCGGTTTTCAGTTTTCCCTTCTTCATACCTACTCATGTTATAAAAGCAAGTATCATCTTCATCATCTATGATCATTGGCTCAACTGAGAGCAGCTTATTCAAAAAAGATAAACAAAAGTTCCAAAACTTTGATCTAACAAAAGACTGTTTTTCATCAATATCAATACCAGCAGCAACATCTGGACAGCATGCCAACCATTCAACAAAAACTAGAATGCCCGATAGCAGGAAACTCGAAGAAGGGTCATGCAGCTGCAAACATCTCTCCAATATGTGCCCCATCAATTCAAAAGTGGCAGTAAATGCATTCTGAAGCAAAACATTACGTTGCAGAATTTCTGAGTATGTCTGATCTTCAGATTCCTTATTCACATTATGTACTGTGAATATAAGAATGGACACAAGCCGAACAATTAAAAGTCCATTCTCAACAGCATCTGGGCCAAAATTCAAGCTCTGTTCGGGCCCAGAAGACAGCTGCTCTTGCAGGCCACTGCTAACTAAAGAGAGAACTTCCGGAAATGTTTCAAGGCTAGATCAATAAATAAATTCGTGAGAGAATGTGAAAAAACCGGTGTGAGGAAAAACAAGAAAAGACAATAAAATAGAAAGTAAAAAAGGAAATATGTTTAGAGGGAATGCAAACATTTGCACAATGAGATAATACCAAGTCACAATCCAAAAATTTGCACAATGAGACAAGTCACCAGCTAAACATTTCCCAGCAAAAAAGAAAACCGGTGACAGCCAAATATGGAATCAAGATAAATTACCTGGTTCGTGTGAAAAGAATACCATTTAGACGAACAAATCGAGTGCAGAACACTCTGAGAGACTCGAGAATGCTAGAACCTTTTTCCTTGACATGAATCCCTCCAGTACTGTTATCTTTAGATAGAGTTTTTGGTTCTGCTTTTCCTCTTCCTTTTCCAGTCAACCTTGCAGGTGAATCCTTAACTGTAGAAGCAATAGTGTCCCCAGTAAGACAAGAGTAGCCCTGACGATTCTGCAAAAAGACACATATATCAGTGCACAAAGTTCCCCAATAAAAAGACATCATTGATATAGATGCCAAAACTTGGCAAAGCAACAAAAGCATCGTGCATGAGTATACATGTATAACTAGGAAATCTACAGCAATGAGTCAAAAGGATTCATATTTGACTCCATCAAAAGTTGGCCCACAATGTGTGGCAACACTGTTTTTCATATATATATATATACCATATTCCTAAAACACATACAGGGGAACCCAAGTAAGTAGAAAAAAACCTATCAAAGCAAAAGGAAGGGAAAAAATAAAAATAAAATTTGTTTGACCCACGAGTCTAGGGAATCATACAAGTATGCAACTGAAAACAAAAAACAAAAACCTAGACTAGTACTTGGAAAAGCAGGTAGCTGGCATTGTACGCACAGTTCAATGTGTTGCTGTTAACAAGTACTGCACTGTAGTGGTTGGTATGGAGGGACTAGAGAGAAGAGATGGCAACTATAGGTTTTGGACTGAGCTCTAATATTATGTAAAACTGTCTTTTGGTTAACACTTCTTTTTAAAAGCTTAAGCTAGTAGAAGATGGGGCAAGACTAGTTATTACATTGACTTTTTTTGCAAACAATAGCAGAAAAATGTCAGATCAACAAGAAAATGTAACATAATGGCACTTGGAAACATTCTGCCAAGCATGTTACATGCTAATCACACACTATACAGCTCAAGAACCATTCAAAAATTCTTTATCAGGAACCAACACTACTACCAGCAAAAGAGGGCATCAAAATTTTAAATTCAAATCAATATCATATTGGATTGATTTGAAAAATTGGTTGCTATTAGATGTCAAAGCATATAACTAAATTTTAATAGATGTAATGATTTCCTAGCATAGCTGAGGAGAGCAAATAGATACTGCAAAAGTACATAATTAAATCATTTCTAATCTGGTAAAGTTGATACATAATTGTAAATAATTAGTGTATAAGCTTCTTTTCGAGATATTGACCCTACTAAGTTCAATTTGCAGAATGCAAAACTCATATCCACACTGCAACAATTACTTAAAAGAGACCGGTCATTCGCAAACAAAATAAAAAAAGAATAGGAAATGAAAAACTTATTAACAACAAACATTATATCAAGAATGCTTGATAATCTTGTTTTGAATCCCCCAAACGACTTAGCTCATGGTAGACAAGTTACAATTCTACCAGAGAAGAAGTCCCCCAACGAATAAGCAAACATTTATTGATTGATCCAATAAATAGGATAATTGGATAAATTTTCATGGTATTAGAAATCACGTAAACTAAATCAACCAAATATATTGAACTTGAGCGAATCTTGTTCAAAATCATACAATGGCCCGTTTAAATAACGATAGATTGGTATGTACAAGCAAACATCATGAACTTATCCTCAACAGAATACTTGCTCTCTAATGATTGTAGAAGGAATAGATGTTCAACAGAATACAGCGAGTGTCCTTTAACATGCCTATATTTAGGACTACAAACAATTCAATTCCCTTGCACCAGAAGATTCAGAGTTTATCAACATAATTTCTACTAAGGAAAAAAAAGAAAGAAAGAAAGAAAAGTGAAGAATTAAAGTGCCAAGAATATAACATATGTTAAATGCATTGACAAGGAAATACCTTATCGAAGGCAACAATTAAGTTCTCCCTTGCAGTTGAAAACGGACTCTCCACAGCCAGACTACGAAAGTAGCGATAAATAGCTAATAGCTCATCACCCGAATAAGCAGCCAATATAGCAAGCTAGAGGAAAAGAAGGATTTGTAAAAATCAGAATACACAATAACAAATTTTTAAAAAGAAAAAATAACTTTGAGAGCCTTACCTGATGATGGGGATTCCCACTTGATGGCCAAATAGATGCAGCTTGCAAATAGTAACTAGAAGCTGCAGCATACTCCCGGTTTCTAGATTCAGTCTCTCCATACAATCCTTTGTAACGTGCAAGGTCACCCAAGTATATCAAACAGCGGTGACAAGATATTAAACCTTTCTTTATTTCAGCATATTTTTTCTCATCTTTCTCCATGACAGTTTGGTTCTCTGGATCCTCGGAGAATTGACCCAGAGGAAGTCCACAATTTCCTCTAACTTTGACAATTAAATCATGGTAAAACCCTGTTGCTTCAGACAGGAAGGTTTTAAATTGTAATCTTATCTTTGTAACTCGATCTGGCCTGGTAGGACCCTTATTAGCCTGAGATGTTTTTGAACCATTAGAAGCAAGGGCAGCATTGAAGTGTGCTCTTAATTCTTCAATTCGCTTATAGTGTAACTGCCAGAGAGCATATTCAATATTCTGCTGCTCAGAAAAGGCATGATCCTCTAGAATTATGGCCTCATAATTCTCACGCATCTGTTGCCATGTATTAGGATCTGATGGAATTCGGGCCTGGGCAGACCGCCGACGCTTATTCTCCAATTCAACAATCTGTAATGATACAAGTACAATAGTCAAAGCAATTATTGACGTGATATGATATAAAAAATGAGATTTCATGTGAAGACAAACAGATCTATTTATTGATATTACCTTGAGTAATAAATTGACACTGTATTAATTTTTATAAAAGCATATACAGATTAATGGCTCAATGTTCATTACCGAAGCAAAACATACAAACATTGAACATTAAAAATGTTTTTTTGAAAGATTGCAAAGAAGCGAATACCTGGTCGTACAAACGTTGGGCACGCTCTGTCGAAGGAGCAGATACTTTATCCATCTCAACATTCATCATCCATCAATTTGTTTGACTATCAGGAAAATCGCAAGCAACACTATCATCTCAGTTACCTATTCCCCCTAATAATACCTCAATCATTAGACAAGCAGCACAAGGAAAAATCAAATGTTCAACCTTTTTTAGTCAATATGTTATAAATAACGGACATATGATACTCAAGCTATATTTGTAATGCTGATAAGTCACTCAAAATAACCTAGACATGCAAGAGAGTCGCATCATTGCTGGTAAAACAAGATCAGCAACATAAAGTCCACAATCTTATTACAGTGATTGAAACAGAAGTTCCCTATCAACCATCACCAACTATTCCAGCCACATGCATCAAATGTTCAAAACCACTAGGACTGACAGTAAAACTCACAATTTCAAGTGATATGTTCGAATAATACTATCTTTTGATCTAAATACAGTAATGTTCAAAATCACGAGTCTATTACTCTGAAGTAAACATCTAACCCCTTATGCAAGAAATACATAAATAAAAAAGAGACAAACATAAATAGGGTCATACTTTGTTTTATGGTAAAATGCACGAGAAAGAAGAAGACATGTTACTAATTTATTAGAAATCAATAGCTGAACAACAGAAACATAACTAACAAGTAACAAGACGTAGAAATCTACCTAATCATTCGCAAATCGTTATTCCAAGTTTACAATTATAGACTTACTTCCCTTTTCCGTTTACTCATTATGAAACTTGAAGAACATACAAGAAAATTACATTATCAGTACACGGCACAAAAATAAAACCGGAAACCGGAAACCGGAAACCGTAAAAGAAAGAAAAAAAATCAAGCAAATAAAATTTAAAATAAAATGACATAAACAGATCCACAAAACCTAAAGATGGTGATCATTCAGACCGAAAATTTGGCAATGGAAAAATCAGAAAAGAGCCAAAAATCAATGCAAAGAATATAAAATAAACCTTGCAATAGGATGAATGGAGAATCTTGTCTGACTAGGGCATGAGCTCGCGAAATTCGAAGATAGATCAAAATCTGGGTTTCTAGGGTTAAGTTTATCGAAGATAATTAGGAGAGAGGGAGAATTAAGAGGTTGAGTCCAAATAAGAATACTAGAATCGGATGAAGAGATTCAATTAGCTTCTCTTTCCTATTGGAGTTGGGTCCTTTTTTCTCTCCACTTTTTTCGCGACTTTACGCTTTCGCAATTAGGGGGTTTGTGAGTGAATTCTGTGGGTAATACGTCAGAGTTTAAGCTCGTAGTTTTTAGGTTTTTTGGTGTAGTATACTTTGTAATTTTAATTTTTCAAAATAAAAACATTAAACTATCTTAAAAAAAATAATAAATGGATTAATTCTCCTAACTAAAGAATTTGTGAAACGACCTATTTCAATTTTTTCTTTTAACGAAAACAAAAAATAAAAATAAGAAATTTTTCTTTATCAATCTTTCTAATCACTTATTTCCCTTTTATCATTATTTTTAATTTCTTTAATATTTGTTTGGGTGATAAATTAGATTTAAATTTTAAAAATAATAATAATAATAATAAAGGTTATATATCTTCCTATTAATCAAAAATCATATATAAGTACATCTTTTATACAAAATAATAAAAATGTTTTTAATTATTATTAATCAATTATAATTTAATTTTGACTGTATATTTGTCTAATTTAATTAACTAGAATTAAACAATTGTCCAACTATCTAAAGTTGATTGACTAGTGACCTATTTGTTTGAGTCGAGTTGGATAGATGTCCAATTAAATTGGACAGTTGTCTAATTGGTTGGAATTTGATTAGTCGGTGACCATATTTGTCAAAGCAGAGTTGGATACATCCAATTAAATTAGATAGTTGTCAAACTGGTCAGATTTTGATCGAATAGTTACTTTACTCGTCGAAGCAAAGTTTTCCAACTAAACTAAACAATTGTCCAACTATTAAAGATATTATTTTCGATTTTTATTCATATACTCTGTTGGACAATTATTTAACTCTATTGTGTAAAATTGAACACATATCACCAAAATAAAGTCCTTGAATTTTAGTATGACATATGTTCAATTTTGGTGCCCAGATGGACTTATGTCCAATAAGAGAGAGAAAAAGGAATTTGGCCTTACTTGAAAGCTTCTTGACTTTGTCTGTCATTGTCAATGATCATTGGACAATCACATTCTTGACTTTAATTTGAAAAAACATCATATGATTCATTCGATGTTGCCTGTAAAAATATGTGAAGTAAAAAAATAACAAAAATGTGTTTCGTATTCTTGAAAATCCAATCAAAAATTCCACTGATTTTCTTTGTAGCTCTTCTTAACCGTAAAACTTGATCAATAATTCAAGACTTTTCATGAGATTCAACGTGATCTTAAAAGTGACATCTTCTTCATCGAACTCGAAAAGGCCAACTTGGTAGAACATTGGGAGGATCAATTTCCTACCCTCATAAATCTCAATGAGTTCATCCAAACACCAATGAGACTTGGTGAATGTAAGTGAACGACATTATCAATGACAACATCATCCAAACACTAGTGAAACTTGTCATACTTATCGGTTATAACATCAACGTCGTCAAAATCATCATAATTTTGGCCATTATCAGGCGTCGTCTTGTAGGAGAGTAAGGATTGAGCATTTGGGAATCATAAGATAGAGAGAGAACGAAAGGTAAATAGGTAATTATAGAATTTTAAGAAAAATAAAAAAAGAATGTTCAAATTATATCTAAAAGTAAAGGGTCTATATCAACCTATTTTCTTAAAAATAATATCTTTAAAACTTATAATTAAAAATAATATTTTTTACTCATATGCTTTAATCTTACGAGAAACAAATATAAATAAAAAAAATTATTATTTATTTTTGAACTGTCATTTTTTTAAAATAAAATGATTAAACTGGTATAAAATATAACAAAAAGATTAAATTATTTCTTTTAAAATAATTAAAAAACTGTGATATCACACACTCTATTTAGTATTTACCTTCCTATTCCAATTTTTCTTTACAAAGAAAACAATAATGAAAATAAGTAATTTTCCTTTATCAATCTTCCTTATCACTTATTTTCCTTTATTGATCTTTTTAGTTTCCTTAATTTTCGTTTGCCAAGACACATTTGATATTGTTTAAGAAAATTTTCAAAAAAATGATAAAATTAACATTTTTAAAATTTATAATAAAAAAAATAATACTCTTTACTTTTATACTTTCATTCTTATAATAAACAAATAAGAATAAAATGAAAAACATATGTCATTTGTCTATACTGTTACCTTTTCAAAACAAAAGAACTAAAATTGTTAAAAAATAACATAAAAACTAAATTACTATTTTTAGCGTAACTAAAGATTCTATAATATCACCTACCTTATTTAATATTTACATACATATTTCAATTTTTCTTTCCAAAGAAAACAAAAACAAAAATAAGTAATTGTCCTTTATTTTCCTTTGTCGATCTTTTTCATTTCTTTAATTTTTATTAGAGATTGACTCTTTACTATTAAGGTAGATTTGACATTATTTAATAAAAAATTCAAAAATAATAGTCTTTATTCGTATACTTTTGTCTCGTGAAAATCAAATAAAAATAAAAAAAAAAATTTATTATTTATCTTTATACATTTACTTTTTAAAAACAATAAAGCTTCAATACTATAAAAATAACAAATGAACTAAAATAATCACTTTAACACAAGTAAGGAATCTATGCTCATTCTATTTAATATTTATCAATTTATTTCAAATTTGTTTTCAATGAAAATAAGTAATTTTTCTTCATCGGTGTGGCAAGACAAATTTGGCATTGTTTAGGAAGTTTTATAAAAAAATAATAAAGATAACAACTTTAAAACTTACAATTAAAAATAATACATTTTATTCATATAATTTGATCCTTATAAGAAATAAATCAAAAAAATTTATTATTATTTCTCCACTTTTTTAAATAAAATGGTTAAATTGTTACAAAAACAACAAAATAACTAAATTGTTCATTTTAATACAAGTAATGGATTTGTGTAATCACCCATCATATTTAGTTTTGTTATACCTATTTCAATTTTTCTTTCCAAATAAAACAAAAAATCAAAATAAGTTATTTTCCTTTATCAATATTCTTTCATTTCCGTAATTTTCGTCGGGACGACTATTTTTGGTAAAGATAGATTTGATATTGTTTAATAATTTTTTTAAAAATATATGATAAATAACACTTATAATAATAAAAATAATATTCTTTATTTATATAAGAAATAAATAAAAATAAAATAAAAAAATTGATGATTTATCTTCGTGTTGTTACCTTTTCAAAATATAAATATTAAAATTATTAAAAAAACAACAAATAATCTAAACTATTTATTTTAATATAACGAAGAGATTTGTGTTATTATCATACTTATTTTTAATTTTCCAACCCATTCCAATTTTTCTTTCCAACGAAAACAAAAGACGAAGATAAGTAATTTTCCTTTATCTTTCCTAATCACTTATTTTCCTTTATTGTTCTTTTTAATTTCCTTAATTTTCGTGGGGAACTATTTGAAGTCAAGGCAGATTTGATATTGTTTGAGAAAATTTTCAAATAAATGATAAAAACAACGCATTTAAAGTTTATAATAATTAAAATAATAATCTTTACTCATACTTTTATTATTACGAGAAACAAATAAAAATAAAATGAAAAAATATATCATTTGTTTTTTGTTATCATTTTTTCAAAATAAAAGTATTAAAATACTACAAAATAAAATAAAATGATTAAATTATTTCTTTTAATATAATTAAAACAATTGTATTATTACACACCCTATTTAGTATTACCGACCTATTCCAATTTCTCTTCACATAAAGCAAAAATAAAAATAAGCAATTTTCCTTTATGAGTATTCCTAATCACTTTATTTTCCTTTATCGATCTTTTTAATTTCCGTAATTTTCATTGAAAATCGACTATTTGCTACTAAGGTAGATTTTACATTTTTTTTAAAATAACAGTTTTAAAATTTATAATAATAAAAATAATATCCTCTACTCATATATTTTTACTATTAGAAAAAAAAACTTAACATATCATTTTATATTAAATATCATTCAAATTGAATTATAATTATTTAAATCTCTTTAATATTAAATATCATCCAATTAAAACTCGTTTAATATTATTTTAAAACTTACAAGAATGAAAATAATAACCTCTAATTATATACTTTTAATATTATAAAAAAATTGACATATTATTTCATATTAAATATCGTTCAAATTAAATTATAATTATTTTGATCTATTTAATATTAAACGTCATCTAATTATACCTCGCTCATTAAAGTAAAACCTATTATTTATACTCCAGAAGAAATGATTGAGTTTGAAAAACAAATTTAAGAACTTTTATAATTAAAAGTTATAATATCAAATAATTCACGTGACTTTAGTACAACATTCTTAGTCAAAAAAACAAGATTAAAAAATAAGAGAAAAAAGAGAATGATAATAAGCTTCAAAGATTGAATAAAGAAACTATTGATGATGAATATTTTATTCCAACGAAATAAGAATTAAATAAAATAGAAGAAATACATCTCAAGTTTTAATTGTAAAGATGGATTTTAGAAAATAAGAATGGACGACGAATCTCAAAAAATAACGTCATTTAGTTTTCTCTAAAGACAATTTTAATGGACTTTTATACATAAATTGAAACAAGTATCTTTCAAAACTATATAGAAAATATTTACTATGTTTACATAAATAATATTTTGGTTTTTAATAATGAATTAAATAAATATTATTTGAATATTGTTAATATTCTACAAAAATGTATTGTACTTTTTGAGAAAAAACAATGATTACTTAACAAAAAAAATTAAGTATTTATGGTTATAAATTAAAGATGAAAAACATAATTTATGACCTCATATACTAAATAACATTCAACGATTTTTTGGTGAATTAAAAGACAAAATCAATGAAAGATATTCTTAGGGTATTTAACATATACTGAAGTATATATCAAGAAACTTGTAGAAATACGAACACCATTAAAAAAAATTAAAAAAAAATTATATTTAGATCTGGACAGAACAAGATGTTTTATGCATAGACAAAGTAAAATCATAGGAAGAAAAATTATCAACTTTATATCATCCAGATCTAGGATAAAATAATAACTAAAACAGATATTTCACATAAAAATTAGAGAGAAGTTTTAAAAGAAAAAATAGATGATAAAGATGAATATCTTTATAAATACACATCAGGATCTTTTCATAATCTAAAATTAAATTATTATAGTAAAGAAAAAGAATGCTTAACTGTCAAAAAAAATATTAAGAAATTTGTAATATATATAATAAGTTTAAGATTTATTATCAGAATCGATAACAAGACTTTTGATTATTTTTTAAGAACTAATATTACAGGTGATTATAAACAAAGAAGATTAGTCAGATGAAAATAGTGATTTTACTACTACAATTTTGATGTCGAACATAATTTAGGAAACAATAATACTTTAGTAAATGCCTTTACAAGAGAATTAGCGCATTTAACTATTTTTGTTCTTGTTGAAATATAACATCTTAATATCAAGATCAAGATGAAGAAAAATGAGATAAAAATCCTCCAAAAACAACTAAAAGTTTTATATTAGAGAAGTTTTTTTTGGAGATAGAAATTAAACATGAAAAACTTAAGAGTTCAAAATTAGCATTAAAGTCCATAAACATTAAGGAAGAATTCACAATAGATATTCATTCTAAGGAATGTAAAATTTCTAAATAAAGTATTTAAAATGAGAAGGAAGAACATAACAATTCAAGGTCATTAGATCCAAAAGAGAGTATAACTTAGAAAAATAAAAAAAGAAAAGCTTAATTGAACTGAAGAAGTAGAAAATATGACCAAAAATGACTTATTTTGTCTATAATGATCCAAAATGAGGAAATTATAAAAATTGGGTTAAAGCAAGCAAAACTATTATCTGATTTAGTGAAATAAATCACAGTTTTTACTAATAAAATAAAACTTGAAGGTAATTATGTTAACTATAAAATACCAAAACTATTAACACTAGAAGATGTAGTTGAAAATTACTTTGTAGCATTACAATAATAAACATCACCCCCAAGCAGGTTGAAGACCTTAAGAAAGATATTATGACCACCAATACTATTCAAATAAATGCTTCCCAAAAATACAGTAAATATAGTACGATCACCAATACTATTCGGGAAAACATTTTCCAAAAACATATTAATCATTGAAAATAAAAAAATAATATAAGAATTTAAGTAAACCACAATAATTGACTTTCTATAACTTAACCATAAAAGGAACATATAAGAGATATAAAATTTCACACAACAAAAAAATAATTCCCTACAAGTAGTAAATTTAATTTCTCGAAGGAGTTAATCAAATTTTTGTTTATAAAACTTTACATGCAGGTTTAATTGAGAATATATATACAATAATTAATTTAAATGAGTTAAATTATTTTCTTAAAAATTTAAGAAGGGTATCAAAAACTTCAGGAAGAAGATCATAATATGTGACAAGCCTGTTTATATTAGATTTTTCATTTTATACATGAACTGAAATGAAGAAAATTATATTAGACTTTACTATTTTATCAAATTAGAGATTTATAACATTAATAGAGAAGTCTAAAACCAACGATGCTTCCAGAAAAAGAATTCAATATATATTCTAAGAAGACAGATATTATGTTAAATTTATTATGAACTCAAAAAATTGATAATTCTTATTAACAATGTTATAATCACTTCCTATAATAATATGACATTCACTGAAAAAGATGGTAAAAAAATCAATAAGTTTTAAACAAATTTTAATAGTTATAATCTAAAAATGTGTCAAGAAATAAGAAATGTATTTTGTTTTTACGTTAAGGAAACCATTAAGGATCACAAATACATTTATTGCATTAGAGATCAAGAAGATGACGATACATCATCAAAAGGATTATTGGTAGAAAACAATAAAGAGAAACAAAGATATAGAATCTACATTTTTAGTCGACATATCATGTTAAGAAAATGAAAGACTTAAATTCAAATACTAAAAAAAAGTTAGGTGTATCAAAGTATGGATAAGCAATGATTTTTCACTATTGTAAAGAGGAATTTTTTGTCATATAAAAAGAACCCTCATTTCCATTAGTCAGACACAACATCAACAATAACAAATTATTTACTCTAAAAATTATCTATCTAGCAACTATATATCTAGAAACTATGAGTTATTTAGAATCTTTTCAAGGCTAATAGATGACTTTTAAAATTATTATAATAATTATTATTATGAATAAAATGGAGTACAATAATTTTTTTTGTATTATCTAATAAGTTTAATTTGGATACCGTATTATGTACGGAAGTAAGAGGTTCACTAATATCAGGAAGATATTAAGGCTTGAACAAACTGATACATGTAACAAAAGAAGACGAATAACAAAAAGAAAGACCATGATACCATGAGCAAAATAATGTCAGAAGAGAAAAAATTTCTTTGACGTATCTTATTCAATTACAATGGTACAAGCAATATCATATATATTCTTACTAATCGATAATATGAAACAATAAAGGAAAAACATAATTATGCCATGCAAATTGATTAGGTTGCATAATCAATATGTCTACCATTATGTTGCATAATCAATTTGCGTAGTCCTCATATAATAATTTTTTATCCCCTCATCAAGTTAGAGTTTAATGAATATCATACAAATCCAACTTAAATATTAACTTGTTGAATTGAGGAGCTAATAAAGATTTGGTGAACATGTCTACCACTTGCTTTTGTGAGGACACATGTTGTAGTTTAATGAAACGTTCTTTGAAATGATTTCTAACCAAGTGAGAATCAATATAATTCTAAGTTAATTAAGGATATTGAATGATTAAATATTTGTTTATAATATTTATAAAACTAATATATAAAAAAATGAAGACAAATAAACTAAACTCAAGTCTGTATAAAAATATATATGAGAAAATTATAAGATTAAATCAATTTTTTGATAAGAAACTTAAATGTTTGCATTTATATAATAATTTGCATGAAGTAACAATTCACATCTCAAAATAACTAGTTATAATTTAGTATCAGAGCCATATAAAAGAAAATATATTATTACAGGAAAAGTTAATGTCGTTAACTATTTAAGAATATCATTGATATTAACTATAAAAGTTGAGTATATTAGAACTATTTTTTATAAAATTTAAGAGTATATGTAAAGATATGTCAAAGGTTAAGTACATCAATGATAATTTCACTTATAACTTCTACGAGAGAATCGATAGAATTAGTTTTAGAAAATAAAAGGAACGAATTGGATATTTTTAATTTTTAATTTTTTATAAGGAAAATTAAAATAATAAATAAAATTATTAATGTAAAAATTTGAAATACAATTTTATTTTAATTTTATAGGCATGTGTAAGTCACATGTTTAACTCCTTTAGATTTAACAAAAAAATTGATGTTTGAACCGATTGAATTATGATTTTGATACTTTAAGAATTAAAATAGATTGTAATATTTGTATTCTATAAAATTGGATGGAGAAAGACAATATAGAGAATAAAATGGATATAATATTTGTACGATGACTAAAATGGATGAAGAATGATAATATGAAGATTAAAATGAATATAATATTTGTACAATGACTAAAAAGGATGAAGAATGATAATATGAAGATTAAAATGAATATAATATTTGTACACGGATAAAAATAGATGGAGAATAATCATATAAGGATGGTTGATGCATTTGATCCTAAATCTTAAATTTTATATTGATTATAGTTTCACATTTTTAATATGTAATAATTGAGATGAATTCATTTATTTTTATAATTCAAAAGTATGGATAATTAAGTCAAAAATTTTAAATTTTTTTTTTATGAATATAATGGGTTTAAATATTTTAGTAATAAAAAACAAAAACAAAACACACATGTTATCTTCCCCTTTCACCCTTCTGACTCTCTCTCATCCTTGCTTTTTTTCTTGCCCTTTTTCTTACTGTTTTAAATTTTTTTACTTTTTATTATTAAAATATTAAGGATAGAAGAAAATAAAAAAATAACCGGAAGAAAGAGAGAACAAAATGTTTTTTTAATTCAAATTATAAACATCTATTTTGGGTGGAGTGACACAATATGGAGAGAAAGAAGGGGTGATGCTAAATTTTTTAAATATTTTTTATTTATAAAAAACCTCAATTTTTAATTTTTTTATGTAATTTAATCATTATTTTAAATTATAAAATTAAATAAATACATCATAAAAATATATAAAAGTTATAGTCACTATGGGTCACTCGCCCAAAGACTCCCAACCCTTAATAATGGATTTTCTTTCTACCGATAGTAAAGCTAACTAGAGATGTATAATTACATTTTTTAATTGAAAATTTAGTAAGCTACAAAGATGTAAAAATCTTCATTCATTTTAAAACCTGTACACTTATTGAAAATTTAGTAAGTTATATTATTTTTTAAAAATAAACATTTTAATTTTAATTTTAATTTTTTGAATAATGCATCATAACTACATGTTGTTTGTAGTGAACTTAAATTATTATTAATGCATTTTTTTAAACAATTGGTCTATTATAAACAATTGGTCTACTGTAATTCAAAATTCTTTCCCATTGTAACTCTTATTATAGTTAATAATCAAACGTTTAACGCAAATTGGCCATGGCACAAGAATCATTTGAAATTAAAATAAATACATAAATTTACACACATATTAACATTCAAATTAATTGTGCTATGACACATGTCAAAGTTTTATTAAAAATTAAATCATTTTTATATTTTCAAAATCATTTTAATTGATTCAAATACAAATGTGTTTATAAATTTACACATTTAATCTCATCAAGGTCAAGTGAACACAACAAAGATAATTCATTCTTCTCAAACGCTAGATAGATGGGAACAATACAACCATGTATCACCACAAATTTGTTTTTATAAATTAAACAGTAATTGATGTGATTTCATTCGATGACCTAAATCGGTGGAAAGTAACAACCACGGGACCCGTAGGCCACTTAAACTTCCACTATAATAAGATGGGATTACACACTTCACCTTTAGGTGGATCTCTCACAAAAATACAACAAATATGTATCTTCAATTTGTGGGTAAAACTTCACAAATTGGCTCTCTCAAAATCTCTCTCAAAAAGCTCGCTCTCTCTTTTTTTTTCTCCGCTTTTGATCTGTATTTTGAGATTGAAACTAAGGCTTTATAAAGCCAAAAATTTAAGTCTTCTCCATTCTTCACGCATGAAAAGATGGAGACAAAGCAGAAACTTTTGACTTTGTTTAAAGCAGAAACTTTTGACTTTGTTTTTTTTTTCTTTCTTTTCTTTCGGCGCCACATTAGTTGACCAGCAAATCTCCCCCTCCAACTTATGTGGGACATGGCTCTTCCCTACAATCTTTCTACAGATAACAAGTTTTTCTCTAGTCACGGTCTTTGTCATCATATCTGCCCCGTTATCATTGGTGTGAACTTTTTCAACTTCCAGTAGTTTATGTTCCAACACATCACGAATCCAATGATACCTTACGTCCGACGTGCCTGGACCTCGAAAGGAAGGTCAGTTCTTGCTAAGATGAATTGCACTCGACCGTCGCAATAAAAGAACATAGCTTTTCTTAGTCTCGATGCAATTCTTGTAGGAACTTTTTCATCCACAGATCTCCTTACAACCTTCAAGGATTGCAATGTACTATGCTTCGTGATACTTAAGGCAATACACTTTTGTAATCGTGATTGCCATGAAATGCAGCTCCTCCAAATGTTATTAGGTACACTGATATAGATTTCCTCGTATCTACGTCGCCACCATATCCGAATCGTATATCCTTCTCTAATACAGTTTATTATTACCAAAGCATAAACAATGACCTGAGGTTCCTCTCGAGATACCCGAGTATCCATTTGACACCGCCCAATGTTCCTTTCCAAGATTTGATAGAATCGGCTCACAACGCCAACAACACGTGCAATGTCCGGGTCTCGGGTGCATACCATAACGCATACATTAGATCGCCAACTGCCGATGCATAAGGCACCTTGCTCATCTCTGATTTCTCCTCCTCACTTGAGGGACATTGACTCACATTAAGTTTGAAATGGCTTGCAAGTGGACAACTAACAGGTTTAGCTTTGCTCATGTTGAATCTCAAGAACTTTTTCAACATACCATTTTTGGGAAAGCCAGATCTTTTTCTTTTGCCTGTTGCGGGTAATCGTCACGCCAAGAATCTGCTTGGCAGGTCCTAAGTCCTTCATTGCAAAGGACTTGCTCAACTCCTTTTTTTAACTTGTTAATCTTGTCAATATTTTGACCCACAATTAACATATCATCAACATAAAGCAACAGAATAATAAAGTTACCATCAGAGAATTTCTTGATGAAGACGCAGTGATCGGCCATCGTTCTATTGTATTCATTTTTCTCCATGAATGAGTCAAACTTTTAATTACCATCGCTCTTAGTGCTTCGCTTCCACCATACAAGCTCTTCTTTAGTCTACATACCAACTTTTGCTTTGACTTGAAACCTTCAGGATGCTCCATATAGATTTCCTCATCAAGATCACCACGTAAGAATGCGCATTTTTACATCAAGTTGTTCAACCTCCATATTAAGACTAGTCACAAACCAAGAACAACCTGGATTGAAGACATTTTAACCATCGGTGAGAATATTTCATCGAAGTCAACGCTTTTCTTCTCGCCGAATCCTTTCACAACCAATCTTGCTTTATAAGCGTGGTCATGAAATGCCTTCTTCACTTTTGATTCTCAGACACCCACTTGTTCTTGAGAGCTTTTCTTCCCCGTGGTAGTTTCATCAGTCAAATTGGCTTCTCATGCAAATTTCATTTCTTCTTGCATGGCTTTTAACCACTCTTTATGCCGGGATCAATGATAACTTCGTTATAATCCTCTCGTTCTCTCTTCAGCCAGCATCACACACTCGTAGGAGAATATATACGACCAGGTTGTCATACTGTAAGGATCTCCTCGTCTCGTACTGTTGGACTTGTTCAAACTTGTTCCGAAACTTGTTCCGTTCGCAAACTCCGTCACCGATGGATCGACATCATCGCATTTGGTGTAACACTCCCGTCATCGTGAGATTTATTAAGGTGGAGAGACCGGGTCCGTATTAACTAGAATTTCATCCGATCGTGGTTTCTGATTTTGAGAAATCCTCGATTGTTGGTCTTCAAGAAATACCACGTCTTCGCCGACAACCTTTTGCTAATAGGATCCCAAAGTTTGTAGCCAAATTCTTCATTGGCATATCCCATAAAGATACACCGTTTCCGCTTTTCCATCCAACTTGGATCGCTCATCTCTCGGGATGTGAACAAATGCTCACAGCCCAAATACTTTCAAGTGTTTGTAAGAAACGTCCTTCCCGTCCAAACTCTTTCCCAGACATCGTAGTTTAGTGGAACCGATGGAGAAAGGTTGATTAAGTCGATCCGTCCGCATTGCCTCCCTAAAAGGTGTTTGGCGCTTTTGCATTTGAGAGCATACATCCGACTCTTTCACAGATGGTTCGTTCATTCTCTCTGCGACACCGTTATGTTGAGGTGTCTTTGGTACCGATTTTTCCACCGATGCCAAAACTTCCGCAAGACTCTTCGAATGGTCCACGATACTCACCACCATTATCCGCATGTACACACTGACGTCGCTTTCTCTCTCCACTTTTACATGGAACCCGCTTTGAAAACTTCATGCACTTGATCTTTAGTTTTCAAAGCAAAAGTCCATATTTTTCTTGAATGGTCATCAATAAAGGTCACAAAATAGCGAGCACCTCCTAATGACTTACAACTCATCAGTACATACATCCGTGTGTATTAAATCTAGAATATTTTCCTTCGGATGGTGCGAGACTACGAAATGCAACTCTATGTTGTTTTCCCATAATACAATCAACACAAGTTTGCAAGGGTGTACCTTTCATTCCCGGCAAGAGCTCATTTTTGGAAAGAATTGAGACTTTTTTCACTACGTGGCCGAAGTCGCTTATGCCATAGCTCAGAGGAACTTCTTTCCTTGTGGTATTTACTTCTCCTCTACACACGGCTTCGTGATGTAGAGTGATGTATCTTTCTTGCTTTTAGCTATTACTGATTGCCTTTGGTGAGCTTCCACTTTCCTTCACCAAAATAATTATTGTATCCATCATCATCAAGTATACCAAGATAGAGATCAAATTGAGGCGGATATCAGAACATGCCTCACATCTTTCGTAATCAGCATCCAAGATTAGTCTCTAGATAAATATTACCAATACCGACAATTTTTGATGCATCATCATTTTCCATCCTCACACGTCCAAAATCACCTTGAGTGTAGGTTGAGAAGAATTCCCGTCGTGAGGTGACATGATAGGAAGCACCTGAATCAACTACCCAAGTAGTGTCTTGGCATGCAAGATTGACATAATCAGCATCTCGAACAATGACAACTTCTTCAGTGACAGTTGTAGTGTCATTTGTTCGGGTTTCTGCTTCCTGATTTCTGGATTGTTCCGCCTTTAACTTTCTACATTCTCGAATGAAGTGTCCAGGCTTGCCGCAATGATGACATTTCTTGTCATACCTTGATCTAGACTTCGACCGTCCTCTTTGGTGGCTTTGGTTACAGGGATTTCTACTTTTACTTCTCCCGTGCCATTCTTGCTTGCCCTGTTTTTGCATGACAAACGCTTCAGTGTCAGGAGTATATCCTTCATCTTTTCGTCGAGACTCTTCGTTTAACATTTTGTCTTTTACCATATCCATGGTAAGCTTACCGTCAGGAGCTGAGTTGCTAACTGACACAACTAGAGTATCCCAACTTTTTGGTAGAGAACTCAACATCAACAACGCTTGTAGTTCGTCATCTACAGTCATCTTCATAGAGTTGAGTTGATCTACAATGCCTTGAAACTCACTCATATGTTCTGATACGCTGTTTCCATCTTTATACTTCAAATTGACTAATCGTCGCATCAGATTAGCTTTATTCTGTGCGGTTGTCCTTGCATACATTTTCTCCAACTTTTGCCAAAGAACGTAAGCATCGTGTTCATTAGCAAAATTTTGAAAAATGCTTTTGTCGATCCATTGTCTGATTTGAGCAGCACACTTTCGGTTCAGAACGGCCCATTCAATGTCTGTACCGGTTACTTCTTTCTCCTTTGGCATTATAATTGGCTTCCATAGATCTTTAATGTATAAAAGATCCTCCATTTTCGGCTTCCAAATTACATAATTAAATGCGGTCAACTTTATCATATTGTCTGTGCTTTCTTCCATTTGAATCGTCAGTCAATTGGTTTCGCCGAGCTTGGTTTTTGACGATGAATAGTACCGATAAATAGTGCCTTCAATAGTACTATGTGAATAGTACGTATGAATAGTACCATACTCTGTGAATAGTATCTTCCTGAATAAAATCAAGGCTCTGATACCACTTTGTTGGGAAAAATATATGGTTGTAAAGAAATAAATTTCACACACCCAGGATAATTTCCCAAATCAAAATAGAATAAAAATAACATCAAGAATTTAGCGTGAAAAAACCTTTCAAAATTGAAAGTAACAACCACGGGACCCGTAGGCCACTTAAACTTCCACTATAATAAGATGAGATTACACACTTCACCTTTAGGTGGATCTCTCACAAAAATACAAATATGTATCTTCAATTTGTGGATAAAACTTCACAAATTGGCTCTCTTAATTTCTCTCTCAGAAAGCTCGCTCTCTCTTTTCTTTTCTCCGCTTCTGATCTGTATTTTGAGATTGAAACTAAGGCTTTATAAAGCCAAAAATTCAAGTCTTCTCCATTCTTCACGCATGAAAAGATGGAGACAAAGCAGAAACTTTTGACTTTGTTTAAAGCAGAAACTTTTGACTTTTTTTTTTTCTTTCTTTTCTTTCGACGCCACATTAGTTGACCAGCATTAATTATGTATGGAATTAATTACAAATAGATTCAAAATTTTTACTTAGTTGTAATTATATTCAAAATATATGGGTAACGAAAAAAACATACCCAATATTGGACATACGTTGTGGGCATAATTATAGATTTAAACATGCCCAACGTTTGACATATTTTTATTGCTACCTATACATTATGAGTATAGTTGCAACTAAGTAAACGTTTTGAACATATTTGTAACTTATCCCATATGTTGTGTACATGAAGCATAATTAACATGAGAAACAATTAACATATGGTAAAATACTAACCTAGAAAGTAGGATCCATAACAAGGAGAAAGAAAAGAAGAAGAAGCAATGCAAGGATCCAAATTCGGGCAGAAAGACAGGTTGAAAGGGTTAACAACTTATATTTCAGATATATCATATATGCATATATAAATGTATTTATTTACAGCTAATTAACTATGTCCAGAAATTATAAACATGAGTTAATATCTGCAAACCACAGACAGCTAATTACACTACTCCTACCATGAAACATGGGCTGAAGACATTCTTGAAATCTGAACGAGTAATACTAGAGCTAATGCTTGTCCAAGACACCTTGTTGCAGTGAGCATGGTACGAAATACTGCTGAGCTTTGGTAACTACTAAGTACTTTCGAGGTTTTTGAATTTCCAGCTGTTCCATCTAATATTGCTTAGCCATCCAAATTGAATCAAAGGTTGCCCAGATTTTAGCTTTAGAAGGTGCATTCTGTAAGGTATTATAAAGTTCTTCAAACCTGGTATTTACAAAACATCAATCAGAAAATATAAAAAAAGAACTTATGGAAGGAAAAAAGAAAAAGGAAACTTACAACTGGGTTAAGATCCTCTATTGACCAAAGTCTGCTAAACTTTGCTGACTTTTAAATTGGGAGAAGGGCGTCAGTGGTAGACATGACTCCATATCATTAAATTATAGTTTTATTACAAATCCAATTAACAAAGAAAAAAAATAGAAGGGATGATGAGATAGTGTTGGCTTCACTTTTCTTAACGGACGAGATTAGAAGTTTAGCAAAGTTTAACAAAAACTTTACTCAACAGAGGACTCCAATCCTAACCGACCTTCCCACAACTTGACTTCAACAGATAAGTAAACCAACAATGAAAGCTAAGTGCTAGCTCACTGAATTTCAATATGATGTGATACATTGCATACCTGTGATGCACATTCTCTTATAAATTTGAGCAACATGAACATCGCCTTTAGTTCTCATATTTGGCTTCTCCAAGCACTCTAGAAAGGCTAAGTCAGCCTCCAACAGCTTGGCCTGATCATGAGTGTCATAACCAATATCATGACAGTAGCAACAAAAATCCAACCAATCAATTGGTCGCTGGTCCCAAATAAGAGATCCGTTATCTTTCCCACTGGACCAATTAGGCCCACAATAATGCCCATATCTGGGAAATAGCTGAGAAAGAAATGCTCGAGCTCCTGTATGCCATGGAACCTTAGCCACATACGGCCTAAAGTGCACAGAGGTGACCATATTACCCTTCTCAATAATCCCAAGAGGATGTGCACGCCTTATCAAACCTCTGTTAATGGTAGTTGGTTTGCTTATCTTATCTTTAGCATTGATAATCCAAGGAGCAATAGCAAAGAGAGAAAATCCCCACATCTTGATATCAAAACCATCCTTCTCCTTGGGTGTTTCCATAAGGGTAGTACTTGGTTGTTCAAGAGTCGGCCCCAAACTATTGCTTCTTTGGGTTCTAAACCAATGTATATTACCAAGTCTCAGGTCCATTTTATCAACAATTCATACAATCTGGTACCATAGCATCAACAATTCACTTTCACTTGCAAATGAAAAGAAAAACCCAACTGTTTAATAGAATAAACTTAAAACCAAAAATTCTCAATGCAAACTGAACCATAAACAAAGATTTGCATCCAAATTAATATTAAGCTCCCAAAAACTCGCCAAACAACAGAAGCAATATGTTGCTAGAAAAAAAAATATAAAAATAAGAACAAGTTACTAGTACTGTCCACTAAAAAACAAAAGGCGAGTACTTATGACCAACCTAAAGAAAAAATTCAAAAATTGTAAATTTTGATCGGAGCTAAAAATAAATTAGAATCTGAGACAACAGAGGGAAAATTCCTTCCGAATCTCTTTTCCAGCACTAGCAGGATTTAGTAAAGCGTAATTAAAAACAAGGAAGAGAAAATGAAAGATACGGTAACAAAAGACACCGAATTACTCTGCAATTTTCCGGCCAGCCAAACAGAGTCAAATAAATATTGAATAAAGCGTAACACCAATGTTCAAAACAAGAACAGGAACAGGAACAGAAACAGGAAATTAAAATAAAATCAAAACATTATTAAATCAAAATAAAATCTGAATCGATTCACTACACTAGGCGAAAAATACAATCTAATAACACGTCTTTAACTGTGAAGAAATAAAAAGAAAAATAACTGACAGCTTACCTTGGCAAAGTTCATCTACAATCGAAATAGCGAAAAACGTTTCTACCTTCCGTCATCTGAATCCAAATTTTAAATTTTAAAGAAAGAAACTTCTCGAGAAAGTGCTTTTTATTTTGTTCTTCATATGAATGGATTTTGTGGATTGCATTTGCACGACGAACCTCCAATCCTTCAGCCTAATCCAGTCTAATAGTCATTGGTCAGCTCTGGGACCCACTCATAAGTATGTCACATTAACGAGAGTAAGTTTAAGCGTTTCTTTGGTACAAGAATATATTAAGCATAATAGTATTAAATTATATTATATTATATTTAATTGATAATAAATATTATAATATAATTAAATTAAATTAATTATATTATAATAGTATTAAATTTCTTCTCTTGTACACTTGCTACTAGCTTTGATGCTAGATACTAGTTGAGGCTGATTCCTGGGGTAGTTGTTCGTGCTGTTGAAGATGGAATTCATAGTTGTTTTAGGGCTTGTGTTGATTATGTTAATATTGTGCTAGTGAGTCTTCTTTTGCTCTGAAGTTGTAATGTTTGCTGATATTATAATGAAATTTTCCTCTATTTTTTAAAAAAATAAAAAAATAAAAGAAATACACACCCATCGTAAAATTTGTTTAATTCAAACGTTTTGCAAATGTTACACAAACGTTACCCTATTTGGGTAATTTCCGTAAAAGAAATCACATGACAAACATGGTATTAACTCTTGATTAGAAAAAAAAGTATTATCTTAAAAATGTGTAAATGTAATCAACCAATCAATTCTTAAAGTTCTTAAGTTAATACTATAATTTATAATTATTACAAATAATGGCTGTTGAGATAATTACATAATACACAGTTTTGAACGTGAAGATGATGGAAACTTCATCCTGTGATACATTCATCAAGTGCATTTTTGGGTGTGTCTCTAAAAATGTGACATCTTATCAATTTTTGTGTTACTAAAAAAATTTATAACGCTGACATTCTTAAAAACAATCATCCAATATGCATAAATTAGCTAATAAATTTATTTTATTTCAAAAATAACGTAATGGTGGTAGTGCTATAAAAAGTCTAGTTTTTTTTTTGTTTTTTTATTTACTTTTATTTTAGAAAAAGCTCCTATTAATACTTAGCAAAGACAAGACGGCTACCAAACAACGTACATATGTGTCTTATCTGAAGCAAAGACAATTCATATTCAAGCAGTTCCAAAAAAAAAAAAACTATTATTCAAAACTTAACAAAGCTTGCAGGAACTGGCCGTAGGTACATGCAAATTCAAGAGGACCACGCAAAATCAGATTTAGTTTATTCTCTATAAATATTTGTTCACGATGGCCTTACCCCAAACCTATTATGGACACAAGAGAGAACAGTTTGTTTACCATAGTTCAAACAAATGAACAAAAAGGAAAAGAAAATGAACTTAAATATGTGAAGAAATAATCCGAGCACAGGACTAAAATGATACAACTATATGCAACAGTATCAAAGGATATAAAACCACCAGGCCCCGCCACAAGTGTGCCTTCCCTGATCCTGCCACGAGTATGCCTTCTCTTGACTCCTTTGGAAAGCATCAACTCCGGTCATTGGTTTCAAGTTTCAAGCCAGGCATGATGTTATGGACAATCTTGTATGTTTGGTCATCAATTCCATGCCGGGGAGGATGCTCTATAGGCAAATTCTTGTTGAGATTTTGCACCATAGCTCGAGTCAAGGTTATGAAGCTGTTCCAACAGTTGAGACCGCCTTTCCTTGAAGAAATCAAGACGGGTTGTCAATTCCACTAAAGCCGAAGATGCTGCAGATGGGTGTCTTGCATAATCTGCCAGCTGCAATGTATTTACCAAACCCAGTCATGCAAAAACCATCAAAGGCGAGAAAGAGATTAGAAAAAGGAACCAAGTCAGGAAAAACAAGGGAGTAAGAATTATTATGATTGTAATAGTTTCGAACAGAATATTCAGAAAGCTGAGTTGGAATAAATTTAAGTCAGAGCTTGTACGGGACAGAATTCATTTTTTTCTCGGGATGTTCAGAAGAAAACTTGACATAGTGTCACTGTAATTTTAGATGATTTTGTTGAATGGTTTGAAATCAATTTTGAAAGGCTAAAGTTACACAAATAATCCTTAAATTTTTCCACATTCTACACTCCTTATTTTTTCCTTATGATTTGGACCCTTTTTTAATTTTCACATTATGATCCCCTTTTTTCCTTACAATTTAGTTCCTTTAGTTCCTTTATTTTTTTATTTTTTATACTTTAATTCCCTTACTTTTTATACTTTTTGAAGTTTAATTTCAAATTAATATCAAATTTGGGACTAAATGTGTAAAAATTAAAAAATAAATAGACCATTATAAGAAAAAAAGTAAAGGACCTAAGTAAGAAAATTAAAAAATAAACGGATCATCATAAGAAAAAATAATAAGGAGACCAAAGTGTCTGGAAAACTTTTGGAACTATTTTGAAATTAAAAATCATTAACCTACGACAATCAAACAACTCATAACCATTAAGGGAAAAAAAGAAATCAAGAAAGCCTATAAAAGCACCGGCCAATGGCCATTGCATTATTTATTTAAATTTGTTGGAGGGACTGAACAGATTGAATTAAATTGTTCAATGGGTTAAATGATTTGTTAAAATTCTTTACCGCCAAAACGATTAGTATTACTTTAGAAAGAAAAAAAATAAAAACGTTAGCAAGAAATCAATCTTACTTCTACTGCCCTTGATGTGGAAGACATTGCAACAGAATCAACAGCAGAAAAGTCATCTACATAAATACTTGTTGATGCCTCCGTACTTTTAGAACCACTCAAACTAGTTGAATCTGCGAATGGCTTCGTGACTGGTGCCCTGACACCAGTGCCAGATACTAGTTGTTGTTCATTTACATTCCTCCAATCTGTCCCCAATAAACAATCCTGTTCAGAGACAGTCAGTGTTAGATGTTAATGTTTAGTTTACATAAATCTTGATAGACGGAAGCACAGCAAATGCAATGTAGAAATCAAACAATGAGCAAACGTCCAAATCTAAATATTTAAAACATCATGAAATTGCAAACAAGAATGCAAAAAGATCATTTCCAACCAACTAGAGAAATGAATTAAATATTTAGTACATATGGCTAGAGATAAGTGGAGGTCATCTTTTAGAAGCATCAAGGTTTTCCAATGGCAAAGCATATGATCCTTTTATTATGTAATAGAAGTGCTAAGTTAAGATTGTCCAAATGTTGAGGGTTTCAGAAAGCACACCTCCGTCCTTTCTTTCCGTTCGTTGTTGCAGTAGGCAAGAGTGGAGTCAAAATCTTGCTGTAGGAATCTTCTGCAAGAGTAAAATACATGCAATTTAGAATGAGTTATATAATTCTATTTTCATGCTACTCCAGAACTCCGACATACAATATGCAATAATGTACACCGATTGACATAAACCTCCTCAAATTTATATTAAACAAATTAACTATATAACCCTTTGAACCAAAAAAAAAAAACACTTATACAACTAGAATATGAATCTTCATCAAATAATATATATATATATAAGAAAAATGCTAATAATACAAAAATTTGTACACTTTGCACCTAAATCACTCATATACCACGTGGTAGAATTATCTACAAAAATGAATTACTTCTCCATTTTTCAAAATAATTTCACCACCATTTAAGTGACTTAGGTGCAAAAGTGGGTGCATATTTGTGCCATTAGCATTTTTCATATATATAATCATGTGGAAAAATAACCTCTGCTTAAATAACTTGAGGATTGCCCCAGAAAATACCTCCAATTAATAAACAAGAATGATGAAACTTTTTGTCAAAATATAGCATGTGTTTAATAGCTTTAAGACAGCTTCCAAAAGCTTTTTCCCTTGACAAGTACCAGATTCAGCTTGTTTGGTGACTCAAATACAACAATTCAAGAATCTAGGTGGAGGTTGGCAAACGCTTTACAAGTGAGGTATTTCAGTAAGTGTATCTGATAGGTTCTACATCAAAACATACACCATGCATGCAACTACCTATGTCACATGACACCGTAAGCTTAAAATTAAAAAAGAAAAAGAAAAAGAATGCACTGTTAGCACACTTACTGCTTAGAAGTATGATTTTGGACATGCTGATAAGGATCACATGAATCAGAAAGGGAACCATAGTGATGCTGACGCTGCTGATTAAGTTGATAATGGAGCTCTGCAACTTTCTGCTTCAGACTTGCCACGTCAGCTTCAGCAAGAGCAATCTCCTCAAACTCTACCCTTGTCTTCAGATCAATTTAAGTCACAATTTTCAGCATTAGATGTAAATTTAAGGAAACACAGAGGAAATAATTAACACTTTAGACAAACCTTAGAATCCATGCCACGTGAGCTTGAAAACTGCCCATTAGACATGCTCAAACCTACTTCAAAAGCAGCTCGAAGGTCTCTTTCTGCTTGCAGCTGCTCTTGCAACCTAGAAACCTATATGTTAACAGCAAGTTAGAAGTTAGAAGTTTGAACAAAACAAAAAAATGTAAATAACTACGCATATTAACTAAATGCCAATGGAAAAATTGAAGGAATCAGAAAGCTGCAGTATTAATAAAAAGTAAATCAGATTTTATTTTGGTTTTATGAGAAACGCAACATTTTATTAATTAAAAAAGTGAGCATAAATAGTGGACTATTAGACTACTAAAAAGATGGAAACACTAAAAAAACATCAAGACTCCACAGAACTCTACCCCAACCCAGAAAGTTAGGAAATACTCTCAATTAATTCTTAAAAGAAAATTATGGGAAATGTTTCAACTCTTAGGAAACTGATGCCCATGATGAAGTTTAAAAAGTTAAGCTATTTTTTGCTAACCTTCCAGAGAAGAAAAAATAAATAGACGCAAAAATGCCTGAAACGCATGCCTTACAGTGGTAAATTAAACAAAACAAAAATTGAAATGGAGTTTTGTGCCTGGGAGCAAAAATGTGAAAAAACAAAAGAATAAAGAGGCAGCATTTATTAGGTAAGGACGTAAGGTAAGATGATCATACATCTTGCTCAAGAGCCAACCGTCTCTCATGCAGTGCTTGCTTCCTTCTCTCCAAGCTAGCCTGTAGAATCGCATTTCCTCTAGCCTATAATAGATGATTGCCAATTCTATAAATAACAACAGCATATTCAAATATCTACTTCCAAACAGACTAAGTGAGAGTGTTCCTACCTCTTTTACAATCCTTTGTTGCAAGTCATTTTTGGCAATTTCAAGCCTTTGAATAGCAAGCCTATAGATCACCCAATTTTAACTTTTTGGTAAATGCACAAGACTAATTACCAAAAAAAATTAAAAAAAATAAGAATGTTCAATTTGCAAACTTGCTAATTTTCCTAAAAGTTAATGCTAATAAAAGGGATCAATGAATATTTTCTTCCCTGATTCTATATAGATGAAAACACTCCCTCAATGCATGGACAAGTGTGCATGACCAACACATGGAAATGTTCCCAAAAAATATTAAGGAACAGTGTTACAATAATTATACTTGTTTTTCAGCTCTTCGAAAAGCTTAAATTCCAGGGACCGAAGCTGATATTAGTATTTACATTAACAACTATTACCAAAATGGCTAGAATCTTACTCTTCTTCTCCAGAGGAGTCAGCTGATTCCATCAATGGATTCTTTATGACCTGTATGTAAATCAACAAACTATATTAAATGATACATTGCATTTTTCTTTTTCTTTCTTTTTGGGTGGAGAGGAGGGGTGGGAGGGGGGTACTAGGGCATCTTCTTTATGGTTTCTCTTCCACTTCATCACATAATCAATTTCATGCAAAAAGTGCAAGTACTTAGTAATTTGGTTAACTACATTTCATGTCCACAACGTGTGAGTTGCAAAAATGATGAAAACGTTTAAGTAGTTGTAATTATGCCCACAATGTTATGCGTAACGATAAAAACATTCCCAATCTATAACGGCCATTTAATTTTTTGAAAGAATTGTATCACGTGTATTTTCTTGTGGGCATAATTGCAACTACTTAAACGTTTTGGGTATTTTTGTAACTCATCCTATACGTTATGAATATAAAACGAAATTAACCCGCTCAATATTTTACCATAATATCCTCAAGAAAATGCACGTAATACAACTATGTTAAAAATTTAAACGGTAATTATCGATTGTAAATGTTTTTATCATTACACATAATTTTGTGGGCATAGTTGCAACTACTTAAACGTTTTTAACATTTTTGTAACTTATCCCATACTTTGTGGGTATAAAATGTAGTTAAACCTTGGTAATGAAATAAAGTTGCAGTTCTACTGAGATTGATTACATTTGAAATGTCCAAAAAAGGTTTTGACACTGCTTTTGGAGATAACAAACTCCAGGCATTCCTTTGCAATTGACTAAACCCAGCGCATGCATATATCAATTTTGAGGAATCAAACTTATTTCTTTACACACACTTTGTTGTTCCTTCACATAAATCACTTCGAAGTGACTTTATAATAAAGTTATTTTGAGTAAACTTCCTCAGCCTCCTTCCACCTAACTTATGTTTTTTTCACTCCCATTATACTTTAGTTTTTTTACTACGCACAATATGGGGACAAGGTTCCTCACTCCACCTTTTTAACCTAAATGTTGCCAGACTCACTTTTTTTCTCTAATTTTTTTTTCCAGGAAATGATGAACAATATTCACTTCCTCTTCCAAATTACAATTAGAGAGTTAAAACAACAACACTTTTTCTGATTTATGTGCAGTGAAAACACCAAAAACGGATTATCAAAATAAGAATATTGACATAAGAATCATGTAAAATTTGATGTCAACTCACATTGCTTCTTGCCCAGAAGATTGATCTCTTGGTATTATAACTGGAGCTTATAACTTTAGTCATTCCCTTCCCATTACCAGATTCATTTACAGACACAGATGAAGGATTTCTTGGGTCCATTGAAGACAGCATCTCTCCCGTTGAATGATATGACTCAACAGCTGGTGATACACAAGGTTGATCCAACTCACTTGATGAGTTTTCATCAAATTTTTTTGTATTTCCATCTTCTTCCATTATCTTAACATTTGAATCTCTGACCTGTTGAGAATACAAATGCAAATTTGAACTCTCTGCTGAACCTTGATTTTCTTTAGGCGATCCATTATCAGAATCATCACCACATGCCTGCCCATGCACAAAATGAATTGTATTGGTAAAAATGAATGATGGACATCTTCTAAAGCTTTCTTCAATCGTTTGGTCTTTTACCTTTTATTTTATTTTATTAAAGACAGTAAGATTTTTTAAATGAGATGCAGAAACAATGTACCAAAAACCAAAATGAAAGAGTGAGTCAGCACCACACACAAATGAATCGGAAACAACCAATCATATTTGATTGCTCCTGAAACAAAGTTGCAGTGGTACTCCAGGATTTTTCCACATACAAAAATATGTAAATACTACTGCCTTTCTTAGTAATTAATAGTGATTAGGAGGAGATCAAGGAAATTTACAGTCATCAGCATAATTGTAGGCTGATTTATTTTGTTTCCTTTTTTATTATTCTAATTTTACTATAAAATTGCAAACAAGACATTGTAAAATTACAGAAAATAAATAAACATTTTTCAGTTCCTTTTTCCATAATATCCACTAAAGAATTTCCCTTTCTCCTTTCCCAAGTTTATATTACAATATGGATATAAAAAACCCAATTTCTTACAACCAAACACCATGTACGACACATGGAACCCCAAAGTCTTATAAAGCCCCCATATCAACCCACATGTGCAATTTTATCATCTATAACAGGTTCTAAATCAATTTTATCATCCACCACACATAAACTGTATAATAAATACTCGAAAGGATACATGTGGTATTATACACTTCACTGTGTTTAAAAAGACGAGATAGAAACCACCTTATAATCATAGAGGTCACTGCCGGCATAACCACTGCTGTCACTCAACTTCCCACTATTTACACGCTCATCATCATCTGTTTCTGGATCAACTTCATTTTCTGCATCATGGTACCCATTGTCTTTCATATCAGCATTTTCATCCTCAGTAGAATCTTCACTTACACTGTTTTCAATCCGAGAATCAGCTGACATAGAGCATCTCTGCAAATTTTCATCCTGAACAGAGATAAGAACTCGTAAGGAATAATTTAAATTAAGGGAACCTGTAGCAGATTCAAAGCTCTTATCCACATGTCAAGATCAAGCAAACTGTTGTAACACCAAGTTTACTAAGTTTCCTTAATGGGTTATAAGTGGCGAAGCCTGACTCATATGCATGCCCAAGGACTACCCATCTAAAATGCTACCCATACTAGCCTACCTACTTTTTGCATTTTCCTTGGTGACAAACCATTTTCCATTTCTCAGCAAAAAACCTCCATTTATATTCATTATATTAATACCAGTATGGTGGCCAAGGAGTTGGGATAAGTTTGTATTCAGTTCTCAATTCTGCCCAAAGTTTTTAGAGAAACGTCAAAGTAGACGAAATATGCATATTCCACACAATTTAAGAAGAGGTACAACGATATCTAAACTCCCAAGATTATTCCAACACTCACAATTCTATGACAACCATGACTTGGGCTATGAAATGTAAGCTACATGAACTTGGAGTTCGAGACATCTATTGAGCATAGTTGGTAAATTAGGTGCCTCGTGCTGCTATTGCACAAATCTTATATGACACAAGGACATGACCAAAAGAGTCTAAGTGATCAGAAGCTAGCCAATCAAATTAATTTATTTGGAATTGATAGATTTTCACAGACAATCACAATAATGCAAACCAAAATTAAAGTCCTCGACTATAAAACTTTATCTGATTGATCCATAATAGAAGATTTTGTCCATAAGGGAAGGTTGAACTAAATTTCCAAGTCCATGTTGTGCAACTTGAATCAACTCTACATTTTGGACCACATGTGGTTGCAAAGGCACAGAAAGCAATAAACTATCAATCAATTATCTAGGAGTTAAGCAGTAGATTTAGAGTATCTTACGCCAAAAAAGTGTTCATACTCCTCCAAAAGAGTTGTGATGATTGCCTGAGCATTATTAGCAGCATTTGCAGCAGCCAGAAGCTGAGCAGAATTATCTCCATTAATATCAAAGTCATCATCCAATTCGGATTCCCTTGCTAAAAGAGAGCGTAAAAGCAAGGGCGCCATGCATGCAGCAACAGCAGAGGGGGTCATCCGATTCTCATGGGAATGAGAAGATATTGTATGCATCATCTTCAGAATTCTGCAAATCGGTACAATAATTGATAGATACCAGTAACAGTCTACCTTCCAAAGCATCTTCAGAGGAAAAAGAAGGAAAAAAAAGCATGGCAAGCTCAAAAGTGTGAATGAAAGAAAGCAGAGTTTCATGTAAAAAAGGTTTTAAAATACCTTTGCAACAATCTGCGGTTAGGTTCAGGAAATGTCTCTGATATTGCAGAGAGCATGGTATTGATCCGAGCTTCCTTAGGATCAATTTCTAAATAAAATAACAGCAGATAATGGTCCAATAAGATCATATAATCTCGTAATTTTACATATTCAAATTAAAAACATGTTTTGTAACTTTAAAAGTGTACCTAAATTGTCAAATGCATCCAATAACATTTAGGAAAACAACAGGGAACTAATTCATCTGTCCCACTCTATGTGTACCATTGCAAGTACCACCAATCATATGTGTCATATTACTGTATTTAGAGGTTATAACTACCTCTATCTACTCATTTAAATTTTTTCTATTATTTATCTCCTTAAATAGTGACATGCCACTACATAACTGGTGGTATATAGAGTGAGACACTAAAATGATGCAAAAGAATTTGATCCAAACAACAGGCTTGTACCAAAGCTTAAACTACACAGAATCTACTTTTATTACACTTAATGCATAACTTTGTAAGACATTAACCAGTTATATGTCTTATCATATTTCCATCTTAATCAGAGTCTGGAACAAGGTGATGAGAGAAATAAAATATGAAAAATTACGTATGAACGAAAAATGCGTCAAGCTAACTTCTCATTACTAGAAAGAAATTTCTTTGGGGGGAAAATATCATAGAGCAGAACTTACTGTAAGCCTCTAGCAATGCAGTGCAACAAGATGCTGGTACAGGAGAAGAGGGTAGGTTCCGTAAAACATGCTGCCAACCAGAAAGCATGCTTATTAACTCAATACATAAAGCATAGAAGACAAAATTCACAGGAAATTGTGTCAAGAATTAGTACCTTAACACAGTCACCAATAACATGTGCATCCTCATCAGAAACAAATTCAGTCTTGCCTATAAACAAGAAAAACTAAATCAGGTAATTCAAGTTTGAAATGGATGCTTACCGGAACAATACAAATACAAAACTCAATATTAATTACCAAAACACAGGGATAATCCTTTTTACGTTCTTGAAGTCCAACAATTACATTCCAAATGAATTGGAACTTAAATGAAGCACATACCTAGTTCATATTCTTGGACTCTACGCTCCACTTCCTCGACATCTGCAGACTGCCGTAAAATTCCTTCAACTTTACTCCCTGCAGAAAGGTTGATTTTATCAGAAATGCTCCACATATCTCCGTGCCCAATTCAACTGGTAAGTTTTGCTTTAAAACAGTTCCATTGGTATTTTAAAAAAAATGAACTTCAAAACACTCATATGTCACAATTATTAGTGGAATAGAAGAAAAGTTTGCTCTCACCTATGAAACAAAACAATTACAAGTTACAACACCCTCTCCAAATATAGTTAAAACCCAACAGACTTTAAGATCCTAACACCTATTTACTAGCAGTTGATATCCAACCAACTTGTGGAGATAACAACTTACCATAACTTTCAAGAAATCGTAAAGCCTTCTCGAGGAAGGATGGATGCCCATCAATATCTTCCAATGCAAGTAAAATTGGTCTTCCAACAACCAAAGACTTCACTGGACGCTTATCCCTCCCTAAAAATCAGGAAAAAAACATGTATGAGTCATGGTACCAAAAAACGTTTTGTTGCTAGCCTCAAGGTTCGCATCAAGGTGTTTTTTCTATCTGGGCAGCTTTGAGGCTAGCTTATTAGGTGCTGAAAAAAATGTCTTTTTTTATTGAGCCTCAAGCCCTTTTTCACACATTGATGTAATGTACTGAGGCAATTGAGGCTTATAGCCTCATAAGCCTCTGTTTTATACTAGGAAAAGAAAAATTGAAGGGCTTAAATGCAAAATTAAAGTAGCACTTAGACTCTTTAGACAAATTCAATGAATATTTCAGTCCGGATAAGTAAAATACAAGTTGAAAAAACCAAAAAACTATTGTCAAAGTGAGAGTAAAAGTGAAAAACACTAGTTTTTATGGTGGAACTTCTAAACAACCCCTTTCTTCCTCTTCCTCTGGTCTTGTTTTTCGCGGTTCCTTCTTCTTTTAGCAGCCTCTTATTCCTTCCAACATATAGTTTTTGAAAAACACAAGCAGATATTTTCTTCATTGCTGATATTTCTCTTATTTTTTCTTGCTGTTTCTTATTTCTTTTTTATTCTCTACTACTCCTTTTTTTCCCTCTTCTTATTTTTTCTTATTTTGCTTGTTGAGTTGTTATGCTGCCAAAGTTTTTTCTATCAACTGTTTCCTTATTATTTTTTTATGAACTGTTTGTTTATACATTTTATATCTTCCGATTGGTTACAAAATGAATAATAGGAAAAAGAAAACAAATCTGAGCAGTTTTGGATACGTCTCCGACGCCTATTTTTTTCAATTTTGTTTAAATTGTCACCAATTTAGAGTGTTAAATACTCATACCCATGTTCATTTCGTGTTCATTGGACACGGGTACAAAAAATGAAGAATCCATGTAAAATAGGTCTTAATTAATCACTTGAAACTCTATAAAACTTACATTTGAAATTAAAGAATATGATGAAGATGATGGACTCTAAACACGAGATATCTTAGTCCAATGCTTCGTTGCTAGCTTTTTGATGAATCTTTTTTCATTAATATTTTATGGATCTTAACTTTATATGTTCAGATGTTTTAGTTGTGATTGGGTTGCTATATTATGAACTATGTGAGGTTAATAGGATTATTATGATGTTATTTTATGATAATTTGTCCTTTTATTATTTATCTAAAAGTTTTTTATTTTTATTTCGTTTTAATCCCTCAAGGCACGCCTCATCTCGGTAGAAGGGGTAGAACACGCCTTTTAAGACATTGATATGAGTAGAGACACTAAATGGATAAATGAACAAAATTACCAAATGAGACATTGCAATTCTATTAATGGATAAGTACCAACATTGATGAAAAGAGCCCTCAATTGTATCACTGGTGTCATTCCGAAAAATCCCATTATGTCCCATAACAAGGGCAGCATTTGGTGCTTTTGCAAGGGCATGTTCTAGTGCTGTTTTCCATTCATACAAATCTTCTGATGTCTCAGCCTGAAATTTAGGGGAAACTCAGATAACAGATCATAAAACAATGTTAGAAGTGGAAAATAAGCAGCTAAAAACCCTGCCCCCTAGATATCAATGAATAAAATAATCCAATGGAAAAGGAACACCTTAAGTGTGAATGCTCTCCCATCACAACCATCAGGAAATAATACAGTGAGCAGCTTTTTATCTTCTCTGACAATAATACTGAACAATAAAACCAGTTGCCAGGATTTAGCAGACTGCTAAAAAAAATATTAAATTGAACTACTAGGAGAACATGCTGACCTTCCAGAATTGTTCAAGTCAATGCCACCTAATGTCAAATATACCTCACCACCTTTTTGTGGGAGAGCACTCTGCATGGAAAACAATTTAAAAAAAAACTCATTCACACATATTTGGAAAGAGAAATGCTACTATCACATAAATTTATACCTAATTTTGCACATACATATCTTATATCGTAACATGTGTCAAAATTATTTTCGAAATTGAAAAAATGATTCATTTTTCTACATAATACTGACATGTATCACAACATAAATAATGTGGGTGCAAATTTGTATGTCCTAAGCATTCCTCTATTTAGAAAATCAAATAAAATTATGGTCATTAGCGTCGATTCATAAGTACAACAATTGATAGACAATAAAAAAATACATTTCATTATAAATAAATAAAAAACCAAGGTTCAATGTCATGGAACTGGAGGTGGAAGAATTTTGCAGAAACAGAAGTACCAAAGAAGATTTTAAAGAAACACAAATAACCTAAAATTAATAAGCATGACCTGACTTTGCTGTCTCAATTATTATTTTACAATATTCTCCCGTGAATTAATAAAGAAAATAAAGAAAAAGAAAGGATGAAAGGCCTTATACGCCCTTCAATTTTATTTTCTTTTCTGTCTCAATTTCAACTCTAAACCTACATCTTCTCCATTATATGACTAAAATCACCTGCCTTGCCTATGCTTGATAGTCACTGTGAATAATGTGTCGGTTATGAACAACCAAACCATACAGTACAAGACAAATTTTAGAAACAACAATGAATTAAAGAAAGGGGAAAACATACACAGATGGATCAGAGATCCAACTGAGAAAGCCACGAAAGAATAAAGCAATAAAGAAAAAAAGGAAACATGAATACCCTAGAGCAAATAGCAAAAACAGGAATGTCCTAATCCAATTTTCTACAAGCATGCAGAAAATTGATGCTAATAGGTTTCTAAAACAATGTGGGACATAAAGAAAAGAGACATAGATGTGGATAACAAGTTAAAACTACTAACATTATCAAATAAAAGGAAAGGAAAGGAATGATTGATACTAACAGGATCGTTCTTAAAGAAAACCAAAGAAGTGCGAGTAAGGATAAACCACCGCTTTTTCCAAGACTTCCACCCTATTCCTGCCAGTTCATAAAAAATAATTAAGTTGTGTTACAAAAAAGAAATAAATCTAATATATTACTCACGTTCACACATTACGTGAAGTAGCTTACAAAAGTAACATGTTGCATTCAGAATCAATAGTTCAATGGTTTTTTCATGAATGTGTGTTGTAAAGGTAAAGGAAGAATAGCTTATAAAAATGAGCAGTACTATATATCACAAAGATATCATAAACACATTTAATCTGCCACAATCTTATTTGATACAGTTTTGTGGGCTAACTGTATTATCCAATCAAACTCACTCTAACACATCATTTAAGATCTATCACAAAATTGTGATAATTAAAATTTTCCTATAAATCTGGATACCAATTTATGTTTAATTAATTTATTACCAAAAAACAATGAATTTTTTTACTGGCAAAGGTAGAAAGTAAAGAAAAGATTCAATGCAATGCATGAATAAGGAGTCAGGAAGAACACATCAATCTCTGAACCTTATTGCAAAACTTGAAAATTAATTACAAGGAAAATCCCAACATATCTTCAAAGAAAAAGAAAATTACAACATGATACCCTCAATATTTATTATACAAAAATCAGAATGAGATAAATGAACAAACTCCGTAATTGTTGTTTCACTTTTTACCCTTTAAGACTAATTCTGCTCGTGCCCATTAAATATCTTATTGTTTCTTTTCACCCTTAAACATAAGACTCGCAAAATAGCTTCAATTCAACAGTCAACACCTCTAAACAACCTTGACTTTTCTTTCACTCTCAGCCCTATTAAACATTTCGTTATCGGTCTACAAATCTCAGGAGCACCCCACTGAACAATTTTTTTTTTCTTTTTTCCTCCCTTAAATGTAATCTACAAATCTCAATAAGTTTCAAACAGTCACTTTTTAATTTCCCTAACAAGTTGAATTATTTCATACAATCAAGGGAAGGACTGGTGACATTTTCAAACAAAAAAAGAAAGAAAGAGAAGAATCTCACAAACAACAACAACATGATCAAACACATTGAACAAGAAACCTGGATAAATCAATCCTAAATTAAGAAGAAACAAGGAAATGAAGAAGAAATATGTTGATCTTCACCAACCTTTAGAAGATATGAAAAGTGGACCACTCTTGAATACCTGCTAAATAGTACCAAGTGTAAGAAAACCAGAATATTGACCCAAGAAGGGTGCTAAGTGATCTAAAAAGACCAAAGACAGCGCACATCGAGCATTAAGTGATTAGATAGAATTCATAAACCATCATTGTAATAAATTGAAAACCAGTGGTACTTGTTTTTTCAAGATTAACAATGCAGTATCCAAAGACGTGAAGCGATTGAATACATAAGGAAACAAAATTAAGTCATTCTAAAAATGAATTTTTTTTGTTCCAGCAATTAGAAATGGTCTTCACAATGCTACACAGACTAACAAATTCAAATATTTGACTAATGCAATTGAGATAATAGCGCTGCTAGTCCTGGACATAACTCAAAAGAGAATGGGGGGTTGAATTTTCAAATACTTCACTACACTGAGTCAGCCTAATGCAACTTGGACAATTCAATGAACAGCCTAAATAGCAAATATTAAAAAGCATTACTTATAAATTTGCTCTAAAAATATACATGCCCTTCCTGTAATAACTTAAATTTTTGGTAGAGTTAGTTTACCAACAACTTTAATATGATTTCAGAACTAGAAACATTATGTTCAAACTACCATAACCCCCATTATTGAATTACAATTGTTTGGTTATGTTTCATAGTTTCGGTATCCCAAAATTTAAAATAAACTTTTATTTTCCGCCTATATTTACCATTTTCCAATCAAATAAAACAAATAAAAAATTAGGAAGCCAAGTAAGCAATTGCATTTATAAAACAATTAAGCATTTCAACGCCAATAGTTGAGCTTAAAAGAGGAAATATAAAGAAGAAGAAAATAGTTCACAATCGCTTATTTTTTAAATGAAATTATATAAACCAACTATCGCAATCACAATTCACAAGCCACAAAATCTAAATTTTCGTATCGGACACATCTCGATTTTCCCAGAGGCCAAACAAAACAAAGGCACATTACCGTATTAGGAGCAGCAGGCCTCGGACGCTCGAAAGCCGCCAAAGAAGCCGACATTCTCGCCGATGATCATTGAAAAACGAAATCACCAGGAATAATGGTCATATCGTGACTTTAAGCGAAATAGTTAGCAATTAGCTCACACATCCGAGTTCCCATTGACAAAAGACAAAGTGAGTAGATCGTGAAGCAAAGCTATATAACGCTGATGGGTCTGACTGAACCCTAGCGAAGCTAATAAGAGGTTTTGATTATATGACAGATAAATATTAATGGTAATAAAAGAAACAACAACCTCAATTATCACCCAACTGGCTCAGTCTATCTCTCTCTCACTTTCTCATATTTTTCTTTCTCTTTCAATTAGATTGACAAAGAAGAAGAAGAATAGAAGTGAGATGGTAGATAAAGTAGCTGATAATTAATTGAATTTTAAAATTAAAAAATGTATTAATTTTTTCTGTTAACGGATTAGGTAGAAAACAATATTGTTGTCATAGAGACCCATGTGGTAGACTGGTGGTTTATATGTACATATGAGAAAGAGAAAGGGAAACAGAGTTTCGCGTTTCAGTTACTTTCCACACCCGCTGGGACAAGCAATCTAGCTGTTCTTTAAACGTCAATCACTCAAACTTTGTCAAATTTATTATGTATTCAATTAAAAAATTCAATGATTTTTATGGATCGTCCTTGAAGTTTATGAAGAAAAAAAAATTAAGTTTGTAAGTTACGGCATGATATTTAATCTTTATGTGTAATAATTTTATTTTTCATCTTCTTCAAAAATAATATATATTTTTTATTAAAAAAATAAAATAAAATTATATTAAATAATTAAATTATTTATATATTAAAAAGTATCTATAACTCTACGTAAATTTATCAAAATTATAATTTATCTTATCGATGTATCAAGCAAAACATGTTACATTATATTATGTCTTAAATTTAAAATATAAATTAAATAATATAATGTAATTTTATTAGTAAATATTATTAAATTTATTAAATTGTATTAAATAAAATTTTATTATTTTAATTGAGAAAATTTATTAAATTATTTCAAATAAAAAATTATTATATTAATTGAAACAATTATAACGATATTATCTATATTAATCTAAGGTGTTAGTTGTTTAACAAAATGGAATTGAATGAAAATGAAACAATATTATTTAATTTGATTATTAGAATAAAAAAAGAATCAGTATACAACGTTTGGTTTATTACTGGAATAAAAAAATTATAAATTACCTTAATACCCCTATATATAATAAAGTTTAAATAATATCATTTAATTATTATTTTTTCGTAAGACAAAATACATTATTGAAATCATTATTTTTTTAAATAATTATTACTTAAAAAGAAAATATATTATTAAATTTTTTTTAAATAGGATTTAAGGTTTTAAGGTTTAGGATTTAGGGTTTAGGGTTTTAGGATTTGGGATTTAAGGTTTAGGGTTTTGGAATTTGGGGTTTTAGGTTTTGGGTTTTGAGATTTAGGGTTTAGTTTTTTGGAATTTGGGATTTAGGGTTTAGTTTTTTGGAATTTGGGATTTGGGGTTTAGTGTTTAGGGATTTGGAGCTTATGGTTTAGGGTTTAAGATTTTGGGGTTTTAGGTTTTGAGATTTTGGGTTTTGGGTTTTGGGTTTTGGGTTTTGGGTTTTGGGTTTTGGGATTTGGGATTTGAGTTTAGGGTTATATTTAAGATAAGGGTAGAATTAAAAAAAATGAGATCAGAATAGAATCATGATTCTTATAGAGGAGAAGGAATTGTGATTCCTTCTATTTTAGGATTCGATTTCATTTCTTACTTTTTTTTTCTGGCCCAATCAAACACACAAATAGAAAGAATCAATTCTGATTCCTTTCTATTCCCTCAAACCAAACAAAGCATAAAAGACTTCTTTTACGAGTTATGCTATATGTTTTCATATTTTGAATGTATGAGTCATACCGATATTTAAAAAAGTAATTAATGTTATTAAATAGTAAAAAAAAATGATAGGATCAAATTAAATATTTTTACTTTATTTACCCATTATACCATTCTATTAGTTTTTTCGTTCTACTAGTTTTATCACGTAAGTTAGGAACTTAGGATAAATTAATATTAAGATCAAATTTAATTAGATGGTACAATTTTTTTACAAAAAAATAATTTCATTTTTAACATTTTTTATATAATGTACGAAGACATGGCCAACTTTGCCTTGTTTGTTGGCAATGATCCATCACTTTTAATGAAGTCGTGAAGGAATATATATTGGGATAAAGTGGGTGTTTAAAACAAAAATGAATGAAAGAGAAGAAATTGACAAATATGAAGTCCGTTTGGTGGCTAAAGGATATAAACATAAACAAGGTATAAACTATAATGAAGTCTTTATACCTGTAACAAGGCATGAAACTATAAGGATGCTCATATCCTTGGCTGGCAAGAAATCTTAGAAGATTTTACAAATGGATGTAAAGTATGTTTTTCTCTATTGAGAATTGCAAGAAGAGGTTTATGTTGAATAACTTCCTGGTTTTGTTCAAAAGGGGAAAATAAGAAAAATTCTAAAGTTGAAGAAAACGCTCTATAGCCTGAAGTAGGCTCCATGGGCATGGTACAACAGAATCAACACCTATTTTGTCAAGTTAGGTTTTGGAAAATATCTCTCAGAACATACATTGTACACTAAGGTTAGAACTGGAGATAAACTTTTAATAGTGTCACTCTATGTTGATAACCTAATATATATAAGAAACAATTAGGAAATGTTGGATGAGCTCAAAAATTTAATGATGAGAGAATTCGAGATGACAAGTCTAGGATTACTGCACTACTTCCTTGGCATAGAAGCAATTCAAAATTCTTTTGGTAATTTCATTTACCAAAAGAAATATGCACAAGGGATGCTTGAAAGATTTCAGATGGTAGAATGTTGAGCCATTGGGACTCCAGTTGAACCTAGATTGAAAATCAACAAGGATGAAGGAGGAAGAGAGATTGATAACACTTTTTTTCAAACAAATCGTTAGAAATTTCATGTATCTTAATTCAATTAAACTAGACATCATGTATGGTGTAAGTCTAATAAGTAGATACATGGAAAATCTAACATAATTGCACCTAAATGCATCAAGAAGAATTATAAGATACGTGAAGGGGATACTAAACTATGGAGTGTTCTATAAAAAAGATGACAACTCATATTTCTATGGTTACACTCATAGTGATTATGCAGGATCTCTAAATGACCAAAAGAGCACATCGAGTTATGCTTATATGTTAAGCTCAAGAGCTATCTCATGGTCCTCAAAGAAACAACTTATAGTCACTCTATCAACTATTAAGGTTGAATATGTGACAACAACATCAAGCTCCTGCCAAGTGATCTGGACAAAGAAAATGTTTGAAGTCCTAGGATAATCTACTGTGATAATATATCTATTGTCAAACTGTCCAAAAATCCAAAAATGCATGGGAGAAGCAAATACATAGATATCATATTTCATTTTCTTCGTGACTTATGTCAAGATAGGGTTATTAAGTTAAAGTATTGTAATAGTTCAGAATAGGTAGTATATAATCTAACCAAACCCCTCAAACAACCAAGTTTTAAGAAACTCATGAAGTTGCTTAGAATGTGTTCAGTTCTCAATCTCGAACAAGGGAGGATTGCTCGAAGTTGAAGACCAATTTAAAAAACCCTAAATTATTTTTTCAATAGAAAATCAGTTTAAGGGAGAGTGTTGAAAGTAGTTGTTGCTACTCCCTTAAGTTTAGAAATTGTTCAACCGTCTATTTTTTAGGAATGGTGTGTTCTATGTTTTTAGAAGTGGTGTTCCCCACTCACTTAAATTATGTAAAATTGTTTAAATTTTTAATAGTTTGTTTATATAAATTAATGTAATAAAAATCAGAAAATAACAAGAAAAAAACTGTTCTTAGCTTCCAAAATTTGTGTAAATTTAATCTTTAAATTTGAGATAAACAAGATAGAGGTTTTAAAAACTTATCCAACAGATTAGTCATCCTTGTAATCTTTCTATTTTGCTGTCACTTAGTTTAGCTTTCACAATTTCAATTTATTGGAATGTTATGTTATATGGTTGAATTCACAAATTTCTGCTCGTGTAAGTTGTTGAGTGACAATAGTAATTGAACTTTCTTTGTTTAGACTTTATACTTTGACGTTTTACTGATATTTATATCCAACACAGTAATGTAATGATTGCTGTGGTCTCTTAATACTTTACAGGGGTAGATTTAAATTTCCTTATATTGTTATAAAAGAAATAATTAAATTGATTCATCTTCAAATGGTTTCCTTCTTTTGTTTAGTAGTGTAATGCTTTTCAAGTTGATGAATTCATGTGTTCATAAGTTATAACACTTTTTTGTTTGCCATGTCTGTGAGACCACTTAATTGCAGAGGATTAAAAGTGGCATTTTGATGTTTCTTTTTACAGCAACCATGCTTATTGTTGTGCTTCACATAAAGTTGTAGAGGTTAATGATATTTGCTAGTTCCCTTTATACACTTTCACAACTCATACTTTCTAAATTTGCTTTTGTCAACTCGGACGGTTCACAAAAAAGTGATATTTTTCATTTGTTTAAAATTGTATTAATCTCTGATTCTATTGAAACCTATGTCTCAACATTTTTTTTTAATGAATGAGAGAATTTTCTGTTCTTCCTGCTGTTATTATGCTGACCGATTGAATAAAATAATGTTATATCTGCATACATTTGTTTAATGCTTTGTGTTATTAGTCTTTTTTTCAGCGAGAAATTTCTAATATTTTAAGTTGACTTCCTCAATAAAATAAGTGTAATTATTAAGGCTTTTTAGTGTATCGAAACTGTTGATTTTATATTCATTCGATACGATCATGTGTTTAGATTGAAACATACTAATTCGCAACCGATACGATTACCTTTCACATCCGATCAATTTGATCCGTAAATTATTCAGATGACATCCGATCAATCCGACTAATAAACTTAATTAACTATATTTTTTATATTTTTAAATAATTTTTTTAAATTTTCACGTAAATCATAACATAAAATTATTTGATTTAAAAGAAACATTAAAAAATCAAATAAATATATATTAATTATATAAATATATAAATATATATTTAATTTAATAAATATATAATTAATTTTATCAAATAGGATCATATTGGATATTAGTCCTTAATTCAAGGAATAAAACAAGAACCTTAATTCAAGAAATAAAACAAGGAATCCTTAATTCAAGGAGTAAAACAAGGAATCCTTAATTCAAGGAGTAAAACAAGGAATCCTTAATTCAAGGAGTAAAACAAGGAATCCTTAATTCAAGGAGTAAAACAAGGAATCCTTAATTCAAGGAGTAAATCAAGGAATGTTTAATTTAAAGAATAATTGAAGGAGTAAAATTTCCTTATAAATAGCTATACAATTGTAATGAAAACATGAAGAAAATAATACAAACTAGAGAACTCTTTTGTGTAGAGTTATTTCTTGTTTTTTCAACATGGTATCAAAGCAGGAAAATTAACTTGCTTCTGCTTTATTATTATCTTAGCATCTTCAATCTTTGAAATGGCTGAAGACAAGCAGCTAGGATCAGAAGCTGAAAGTTCATCAGTGCTTTCCTTCATGAATATGCATGAGGTGGATGTCCAAGTTGGGGTTCATAAATGAAAGTTCATCAGTCTTGTTGAATGAGTTTAATTACTTGCCTTGGTCAAGAGCAGTGTCTCTGGCTCTAGGTGGAAGGTCCAAGTTGGGGTTCATAAATGGAAGCATCGAAGTACCTGATGTTTCCTCACCAACCTATGAATCCTACGGCTTAGTAAGGATCGGTTGGTTATGTCACGGCTCCTAAATTCCATGGAACGTAAATTACCGAAATATTCTGGTTACTCGAATCAGATACCAACTTATGGGAGACAGTTAAGAAATGTATGGCCATCCAAAACAACGCCGCACGAGTTTTTCAATTAAAAGAAAGACATCTTAGATCCGGCAACAAGATGGCAAGCCTTTTGTACAACTCTTAGGAAGCATGAAAAGCATGTGGAATGAGTTGGAAATATATCGTCCCTCATCAACCGATGTAGCTCGCTACGAAAAGAGAGCGGAAGAAGATAAGATATTTCAACTTTTGTCGATCTGGATTCAACATATGAAGATATACGATGTCATATACTCATGAATACCGAACTTCCTTCCTTCACCAATGTACGTGCGACAATTCAACGTGAAGAAATAAGGAGGAAAGTCATGAACAAGGGTACAATGGCTAGTTCACCCGAGGCAAAGAGCCTATCTAACCAACGAGAGAAGTACAAGGAAGCATCCAAACTTGAAGTGTCAACATTGCAACCATACGGGCCATGTTAAGGACACATGTTGGATTCTACATCTAAATTAAAACCCGATTTTATAAAGGATAAGGGTTTACGAAAGTGAATAAATCGGACCGTCGCAACCGCTTTTGCCTCTACCTCTAACGGGTGATCCATTCAAGAACTTCACAAATAATCCAGTGAACTCATGAACGAGTTTATGTTGTATCTTCAAAGCAAGGGGAGGAGCGAGATTGGTTGTGTGGATAGCATGAAGAAGGAAACTCGACATTGCTAGGCAAGTTTGCTAAGCTCATCAGAACTAGATACAAAACTCATACCACAAGAGGACATGCAAGGTATTATAAAAGCCTTTAAACCGCTTCTTAAAATAAATATGTTGCATGATTTTTGGGTTGTAGATTCGGTGCCTGGATCATATGACAAACCATGTGTCAAACTCTCATAAGTTTGAAAAATTAGCAAATCCTTCTCAAGTTTCAATTGCAAATGGTGAGAATGTAAAGGTTTTAGGAAAGGAAAAAATAAAATTAATGTCGATGAAATCGAGTCGTAGTTTATATGTACCTTCCTTTCCTTTCCAACTTCATTCGTAGGAAAAATCACAAATACCTTGAATTGCTTAGCCATTTTTTCTCCTCACAATGTCATTTTTCGAGGATTGTGTCACCAAAAAGACGATTGGTAAAGGGTTTTACTTAGATGGTCTCTATTACATATCCAAGAACAATCCCAGTGGGTTTCAAGCCAAGTTTAATCCTATCCAAGGTAATCAATTGTGGCATCAACGTTTAGCTCACTCCTACCAATTTTGTCAACTTTATTTCCAAACTTAGGAAATGATGAAATTGCATGTGAAACTTGCCACTTATCTAAGGCCACTAGATTGCCTTTTAATTCTTCCTTATGCCTAGGGCTAGTAAGTGTTTTGAACTAGTTCATTCGGATGTATGGGGACCAATTAATGAATCTTTTGATGGTTATAAGTATTTTGTGATTTTTGTTGATGATTTCTCTCGAGTCACATGGTTATATCTTTTTAAAGTCTAAGAATGAAGTTATGGAAGTATTTAAGGACTTTCATAATCTTGTTAAAAATCACTTCTCTTCTAAAATTCAAACCTTAAGGTCGACGTAATGGCATTGAATACATGTCCCATATCATGAAACAATATTTGAGCATTCATGGCATTACGCATCAAACAAGTTGTGTTGGCACACCTCGACAAAATGGTGTAGGCGAACGCAAAAAACCGGGACTTACTTGAAAAAACTAGAGCATTAATGCTACAAATGAATGTACCAAAGAGATTCTCGGTCCCGAGGGTTATAAGCATTACATCATCAATAGATTACCCACCAGTGTCTTGGATTTCAAGTCTCCCTAGAGGTCATGAAAGGAAGGAAAAATTAACCTTTCACACCTTAGAGTCTTTAGGTCATGACTGTTTTTGTACATATTCAATCTCATCATCGAGATAAATTGGATCTAGAGTCTGGTAAATGTATTTTTCTTGGTTATTCATCTACACAAAAGGGATATAAGTGTTATGATCCCCAACTTAGGAGATTAATTGTGTCTAAAGATGTTCGGTTTATGAAACTAACCCTTTTTTTCGACAAGTCACATGAAATCACAAGTCAAGGGAATGGCATCTTGGATGTATTTCCATTACCAAAATTGAACTCGAGGCTCCACAACAACAAGATCTCAACCATGTCAACATTGATGCATCTCTCACCGAAAGTAACAATGAAGTGGTCTCGTCTTAATGGTACCTTGCATGAAGATGGTGATAATCAAGATGATCCTCACAATATGGTACAAGATGTGAACGAGTGTGAGATAACTCCTTCGCTCCACGACGTAATCCAACGCGTGTTGAGCAACCTCCCACAAGACTTCAAGACTTTGTCACCTACAAACCCACACATCCCATCTCAAATTATGTGTCATATAAGAGAGTGACACCAACCCATGCCGCATTCCTCAACACTATATCGAGTTCCAGTGAGCCTCAAAACTTTCATGAGGCCAACAACAAGAGGTGTGGAAGGAAGCCATGCAAGAAGAACTTAAAGCCCTAGATCAACACAACACATGGAGCATCACCAAACTTCCAAAAGGCAAGAAAGTTGTGGGTTGCAAAATGGATCTATAAGTGAAATTCAAGTTAGATGGATCAATTGAGAGGTATAAAGCAAGATTGGTGGCTGGGGATTCACTCAAACATTCGAGGTGGATTACAAAGAAACATTTGCACGCATTTGCAAAAATGAACACAAGAAGAGCAGAGTGTTCTGCGTACGTAAACAAGTGGTCCATGTACCAAATGGATGTGAAGAATGCATTCTTGCATGGTGATCTCAAAGAAGAAGTCTATATGAAATTACCACCGGGCATCCTCAAAGCAATGAACTGGATTTAGTGTGCAAATTGCACAAATCCATTTATGGTTTGAACAAGCCCCTACGAGCTTGGTATGCCAAGCTAAGCTCGATTCGCTAGTGTTGGTTTCAAAAGCGGCCAATGCCGATTCCTCACTATTTGTTCGCACAAGAAGCTATGGAAAATTGTGGTTGTCTTTGATTTATGTAGATGATCGATAATTACAGGTGATAATGCCGACGAGATTTTCAACCTGAAAGCAGTCCACTCGGAGAAAGGTTTGCAATTAAAGACCTTGGGATATTGAAGTACTTTCTTGGTATAGAAATGGCAACCTCGCACAGCTGACTTCTTTCTTAACCAAAGGAAATATGTCCTAGATTTGCTAAGGAAGCTAACATGAGCGATGCTAAACCGGTCATTACCCCTGCACAGAGCTTCAAACCTAATGCTTGAAGGGCACGCCACTCATGGGATATAAGTTATTACCGGGATCGGTTGGTTGGTAAGTTGATCTACCTAACAATCACTGCACCGACATCACATATTCTGTAAGTATTGTGAGCCAATTCATGCACTCCCCAAGACACTTGAGCATTTGACCCTTGTTAAAAGGATCTTACGCTACTTAAAAGGATCGATGGGTCGTGGTATTATCATGAAAGAAGAATGACAACACACAAATCATGGGGTATTGTGATGCGACAAGGCGGGAATGCAATTGATCGCAAGTCCACCATCAAGTTTCTTGTACATTTGTCGGTGAAAACTTGGTCACATGGAAGAGTAAGAAGCAACCTGTCATTGCGGATCGAAGTGCGAAGGCCGAGTATTGTGCAATGGCTTCAGCGTGTGAGTTGATATGGCTTAAGGTCTTACGTGGATTTAGGTGTTCCTATAACTCTTCCTATGTCCTTGTTTTGTGACAATCAAAGGCCTATGCATATAGCATCAAACCCGGTGTTTCACGAGAGATGAAACACATTGAAGTTGATTGTCATTAATGCTCGCGGAACAAGTTCAATCAATTAATTCGGACACTGCATTATACAAGAAGCTTCGACCAGGGTGACATCTTCACCAAGCCCTTGGCTTCTCATCGCTTTCAACGACTTTTTGTTCAAGCTTGGATCCATAAACCTTCTGGATCCAAACTTCGAGGGAAGTATTGGATATTAGTCCTTAATTCAAGGAATAAAACAAGGACCTTAATTCAAGGAATAAAACAAGGAATCCTTAATTCAAGGAGTAAAACAAGAAATCCTTAATTCAAGGAGTAAAACAAGGAATCCTTAATTCAAGGAGTAAAACAAGGAATCCTTAATTCAAGGAGTAAATCAAGGAATGCTTAATTTAAAGAATAATTGAAGGAGTAAAATTTACTTATAAATAGCTATACAATTGTAATGAAAACATGAAGAAAATAATACAAACTAGAGAACTCTTTTGTGTAGAGTTATTTCTTGTTTTTTCAACAGATCATATGAATAATAATGAAACTTAACATCTGACATATTTTAGAATTTTAGTGATATTATAATGTAACTCAATTCATGTTATTAATATAAGTTTAAAGTTTGAGGATGTTTATGTATGAAACACAAGTGTGTTTATGAAATACGAGGTAGAAGTAAAATAATATATGAATAGAAGTACAAACTATTGTCCAAACTTAAAAAAGAAATAATAATTTGGTGAAAGATATAAAATTTATAAATTAATTAATTAGAAAATAAAAAAATAATATCTATAATGTTCATGATATTTTGATAGAAGGTAATATTTTTCTATATTTTTTTATAACAACATTTTATTGATATTGTTGTAATATTTAGGATATTTTTCTTACATTTTTTCAAACGAGTTAGATATCATATATTGATGTCTACATTTTTTAAGATTTTTCAAATCCAACACATCTTAGATGGGCCTAATCATTCATTACATATTACATATATCCGCTGATACGAATCATGGGTGAACAGCGTAACAAAATTAACTATTTTGATTCATTTGAATTTAATTCGGATTAAATTGAATTTTAAGATTTTTAATCTGAATTCGATCTGAGATGATGTAATCAATTAAAATTAATCTGAATTTAAATTGATCGATTTTTTTGAGATAAAAAAATGTCAGATTAATATTGAAAATTATTTATGAATTTTTATCACATATAAAATATGACATACATAATATTTAAATTTTAAATTAATGTATTTATAATAAAATTTATTATTTATATTTACAATTAAAAAAATCAAAAAAATAGAAGTATATTTATGAAATTATTAAATTAATGTAAATATTTATGTTTATTTTTTAACTAAAATAATAATATAACGTAATTATGATATATATATGTAATATTTAAATATAATGTATATAAAATAAAATACATATTTATATATAATTTAATAATAATTCGATTTAAATAAGATATAATAAATTATAAAATTTATCGATCTATTATATATTTTTCAATTTAAATTCAATTTACAACACATTATATTAATTTTTTCTATTTAAACCAATTAATCATATCAGTTGGTAATTCCTATTACTAGTTATTCTCTAAATAATAACATATTTTATTATCGTGGGAAATGAGAACCATGAAAGATATTGTTCTCATTAAAGGTGTTTACTTCCCTTTTTCGGTTGTGAAAGAGAATGAACAATACTTCCAAATATTATTCTTTCATATATAAGCCATATATTTTCAAAACAATTAATTATTATTGATTCACTTTCCCTGACTTTTTAAAAGTACAATGATGCCAAAATTAACCTTTATAATATTACAATATTTCAAAATGTCCATTATTTTTAATACTTTATCTTGAAATTTCTTCTCGTTTCTTTGTTAAATAGAGTGACAATTTATACATATTTATTTTTGTATTTTGATGGATGATATTTTTCTTAAACAATTTAATCTTATTTTCATTTAAGCATGAACATTGAATTCAAAAGTCTTATAATTGTTATATTAATTATGAACTTGCTGTTCAAACCTCGCGTTTGTTAAGAGTTGCATGCAAATTTATTCCGATGTGAGCATGTAAATATAAAGTGTTCGTTTTAAATTTTAAAGTTTACTTGTGTTTTGATTTGTTTATATCACATGATATTAATATAATTTTTAAAAATAATATATTTTGTTTTAATTATAATTTTTATTTTAAAAATAAATTATAAATAATTAAAAGCAATTTGACTAAGTCATCATTTTATTATTTTTCATTGTATTTACTTTCCATATGTAAAAATAATACATTTTTTAATTATTTCGATTTTAGAAAAAATTAATAAATATAGTTATTTCGATCCTTTCTCACCTTAAGTAAACCACAATTAATAGACATTAGACAGCCAAATTACATCTACGAATTAATATAATGAATAACATCAATTTAATTTCAATAAAAAATATTAGATATGCACAATAAAAATATAACATACTCTTTTTTTTTTAATAAACACTCATAACATACGTTTTTTTAATAATGTAAATGTCAATATTGATAATAAAGAAAGAAAACAATGTTTCTGTCTTCAATTAATTTTTATGATTTTATGAATATATCATTATGAATAATCTTGATTTATTTAATTATTAATTTAATATCAAATATTATTATTATTACTAATCATATACTCAATATTTTTAAAATTATCAAAGAAATTTTTTCATTATTGTATTTATATCTAATTATAATTATAATATTGCATTGTTAGCTTCACCAATCAAAACAATAAAAATACATCTAAGATAATTTATAGACAAAAACAATTCACACATTTAACAAAAAAATATGTTAAAATGTCACACCATAATAAATCTATGTGAAAAAATGTCCCTCATATCTAAATGATTAAATGTAATGAAAAACACTCCTAACATTTGATTTTCATACTAAAAACATCCTACATATAATAATAATAATAATAATTCAATAAAATTATTATTATTATGTTTATTTAATAAAATTTAAACTAAATTTATCAAATTATAAATAAAATGATTTAAAAAATAATTTTTTCAAAGTGAGAAAAATGATAAAAAAAAATTGATATGCAAATATGTGAATAAAATTCAGTGTTTAAAATATAAAATATTAAAATAATTTTCATTACCATTCTTATCAAGATATAAGAACCTGAGATAAAAAAAATAACGTTCTTTTATTAATCTAAAATGAAAAATAAAAAATCAAAAGTTAGAGCCCGCAATTCCTACAATGCGATGACTATCTTCCATGCAAACATGATACGGAGGACAAAGTGACTTTAAAACAGATAGAGAGAAGTGAAATGGGTGAGAAGATATATGCGAAAGAGACAAGAGAAGACAAGAGATAGATGAGTTAGGATTTGAAATTTAAAGAATATAAATTAGGAAAAATACAAAATATAAAAAAATAAATATTGAATTCAATATTTTAATCTGATTTAAAAGTACAATGTTTAAGCCCACTGAAATAACAGATTAAATAACTGTAAAATACTAAATAATAATATTAAACGTAAATAAAAAAATTAAAAAAAAAATAATATCTTAAATATTAATTTAAATATTTAATTAAAAAATGATAAATTAAAATAGATTTATAATTCAACTAATATACACCATTTATTTTAGCATACCAAACTAATCATCAAGATCTAATCTGCGTAAGGCTAGTGGCAGTGTCTCTCTTTTAAAAAAATAATACTTTTAAAATATATAAAATTAAAAATATTTTAATAATATTAAACTATTTTTAATTGAATGATGTATAATATTACACATATTTAAATAAATATAGTTTAATTTAAAAGTCTAAATGATGTGACTTATTTTTTTAAATATTTAAAATATATTAGGTGGATATAAAATATGTTATTTTTGTAATTATAAATTTAAAAAATATTATTTTTATTATTTTTTCAATATTTTTTAGATTAATAATTAATTAATATTATTTAATTTTTATATACTTAATTATTTAAGTAATTTATTTTTAATTTTAAATTTGAACTTTATCATTATAAGAATATATCTTTTATGTTACATGAAAAAAAAATATATTCATTAAATGAAATTCTAATTTTTAATAAATTTTTTATGCAATTAAATAAAATTATAAATAAATTATATATATAAAATAATTTTTTTTCTAATTTTTAAATTTTAGATTTCATATTGGATTAACTTATTACAAAATTATATTTAATATATTTCCACTTATGATATAAATTTAATTTTTTTAATAATATTATTTTTTATTATTGTATGATATCTCCTAATAACAAATTATATATCCACTAATTCCACACTTTGATAAAGTTTGACTAACATAATTTTGCTTAAAGGCTTGGTTGAATACATAACTAATTTATATATTAAAATTTTATAACAATTTTGATAAGTAATATGATATAAAAAATATGGGTATAAAAAATATATAGATTTATATGAATATTAATATTTTTCATGCACTCATTTATTTAGTATAAATAAATAATTTATATTTATACAATAATGTTTATATTTTTAATATTTTTTATCCATATATTTATGGTATATAAATAATAAATATAATAATATATTAAAAATGATATAAAATAATTAGTTTAATAATAATATATTTTAATTTATTATTTTTACTACCTAATTTACAATTTTAGGTTGATTGATTTTTTATGGTTTTTATTTCATTAAAATTAAAAAAAATTAAATTTTTATCATTTAAATAATATTAGGTAATATAATAACAATATTTTTATTATATTTTTACTTTATATATTCAATTTATATTTAATTGATAATTAATAGGCATTGTATATAAAATACTCTAATTTATTTTACGTGTTAGGTAGAAACTCTAAGAGTAATGGTATATGATTATTTATTCCCATTATGATTGACGTGATATTTATAAATAAAAGAAATATAAAATTAACGCATTTATTTATTAGAATCACAAATCATATTATTTAATAAAAAAGTATTTATTAATGTGATATTTTTAATAATTAATATAATTTTTTAAAGAATAAATATTTAACAAAAATATAAAAATAAATTAATTTGATTGATAAATAATATATTTTAAAAATAATAGATGATATTTTTTATTTAATTGTTAAATTAAAAATAAAAATATTATAATTATAAAATCACTAATAATTATATTTGAGTAATGCATCTAAAAAGCATTTTCCAAACTACAAAGGTTTTTCCAAAACAAAAAAAAAAACTACAAAGGTTCGTTTCTCTGTCGGTCAACATCATCGTTACTTTCTCATTAAATTTCGAAAACCCTCGGTTCTTCGACTTAATAATTTCCTCTATTTTTGAACATATTAATTCATTGCATTCTGTGTATTTTTCCATTTTCAACTAACGAAATCAATCCATATTATGACGTCATGTTTCCGACGTATATCTCTCAGTACATCGGAGCGTCCGATTCAACACCTCTGGCATCAACCACGACTACCAGCATCTGAGATTTCGTTTCTCACTCATAACAAAAACTTCAATAAAATCGTTCTGCAAACGAAGTCGTGGAATAAAAAAAATTTACAAAGAGTATTTAGTTATGCGGGGGCAGTGGGTTCCGATGGAGTTTCGGATCGGTCAAACAGTGAAGAGTGTTCGCGCGTTGCTCGAGATTTGGCGACAAAAGCTGAGTATAGGACGGTGGAGAATGGAAATCGGACGGTTGAGGTGATAGTAGCAGCAGCGATTACGGTGGTATTTGGAGTAGGGAATCGAGTGTTGTACAAGCTGGCTTTGGTACCTCTCAAGCATTACCCCTTCTTTCTCGCTCAGATCGCTACTTTCGGGTACGAATTATAATGTCCTTGTTCTTACTTCCTCCTGCTTCTAAAAGTACTTGGGTTAATTTTGGAGTTTTTACTGAGCTCTTGAAAAGATTTAATCTAAAAATTAACAGTATAACTGTTTTTTTTTTTAATATTTGAAGATGATTGTTAGTTTACGTAAAATCTTGATAGGGATTAACATTTACGGATTTGGGTAAATATCTGATGAAAGAACCAGATTGGTAAAATATAAGATAGGTTTTTATTTAAGGAATAAGGGTGGTCAAGTAACTATATTTTATACACGCATTTATTAATTGTGTAAGCACACATGTACTCCATTTAATAGATTTATACAGTATTTTTTTATAAAAGTAATGAAATTTTGGTACAGTGCAACACGTAAAAAATACAAATTACGGGACTAAAGTAGGAGAGTTAGTTATTTTTTCATTTATTCAATACTTGTTTGAAAACGTGTGTAATGAAATTAATGAAATGTATGAATTGTAACCCATAAAGAATTATACAAAATAAGTATTCATAAATAATATTTATTATATTAAGATTTTGGTATTTATTAGTGTAAAAAATATAAAATAAAAAAACCATAAAAATGTATTTATTATATGGATATTTTTGGGATTTATTAGTGTAAAAAAAAAAAATGAAGTTTGGTTCATAATTGAATCGATCGAACATTCATTAAATGAATCGTCACTTTTAATGTAATAAAAACAATTACATTATATAAAATAACTATTTATAAAAAAATATTTATTATATAGATATTTAGTTAGTTATTGGTATATAAAAACTAACAAAAAATTAAAAATTGTATTTATTTTATAGATATTTTGGTATTTAATGTAATAAAAATAATTACATTATATAAAATAACTATTGATAAAAAATATTTATTATACAGATATTTAAGTATTTATTAGTGTATAAAAACTAACAAAAAAATTATAAAAAGATAAAAATTGTATTTATTTTATGGATATTTTGATATTTATTGGTGTAAAAAACTAAAAAAATTAAAAAAATTAAAAAACAAAGAAAGAAAGAATTTGGTTGTCTACCAAAGCCAATATAAGCCTTTTATATATGCTAGTTTTTGCCATAAAATATTATTACCTTAATAAAATTATTTATTTAAATTATGTAATTTGTAAATAATTTATTAAGTAATATATTTATTTTTATCTTATATTTTGTGTTAATACTTATTTCAAAATAACGGTATTACTTCTAAAAAAACCGCAAGTAATGTTATGTTATTTAAATTTAATAACTATATAATAGTATTAGTTATCGAGTAATAATTGATACTGTTTCGTAATTTTTGATTTAAAAAATGTCTTTAAACACAAATTTTCAAATTTGATAAGTACATATGAACATGTTGATATTTATTAATGTACAAAAAAATTGCAAAGAATAACCAATAAATAGTAAAAAAAAAACTCACAAAAAATAAAAATAAATGGGATATAAGTGTATTTTGATATTTATTTGTGTATGAAAATAAATAAAAAGTAAAGAAGTAAAAAATAATAAAACGACACACAATAAAACTAACAAAACAACTATTTATAAAAATGTATTTATTTTATGGATATTTTGGTATTTATTTGTGATAAATAAAAAGCATATTTATCTTAGAAATATTTTGATATTTATTTATGTGTAAAAAAAATAGTGGAACAATGGAAAGGAAGAATAATCAATACTATTCATTGGTTATTTTCGCATTTTATTTATAATTATAAAAAATGTACTTATTTTAAGGATATTTGGGCATTTATTTGTGTGTATAAATAAAAAAGTTTATTTATTTTAGGAATTTTGGTATTTAATTTACATGTACAAATAAAAAATTATTTGTTTTAGATACATTTGTTATTTATTTGTGTATAAATAAAAAGTGGTTAGGGATATTTTAATATTTAATTGTATATATATAAATAAATAATGTTTATTTTAGGGATATTTTGGTACTTATATGTTTGTAAAAAAAATAGTGGAGCAATGAAACGGAAAAATAACTAATAAATAACTAATGTATTATTCATTAGTTATTCCCACGTTTTATTTATAATTATATAAATATATTTATTTTAAAGATATTTTGATATTTACTTGTATGTATAAATAAAAAGTGTATTTGTTTTCAGAATAAAAAATGTATTTATTTGTGTGTATAAATAAAATTGTATTTATTTTATAAATATTTTTATATTTATTTGTACGTACAACTAAAAAGTATTTATTTTAGATATATTTTGGCATATTTGTATGTATAAATAAAAAATATATTTATTTAAAAAAAAAATAATGAAGCAAGATAATAACCAATGTGTTGTTAATTAGTTATTTTTGTTTTTTTATTTATAATTATAAAAAATCTATGTGTTTTATAAACATTTTGATAATTATTTATTTGTGTCAATAAAAAGTGTATTTTTTTTAGGAATAAAAAAGTGTATTTGTTTTTAAGGAATTTTGGTATTTATTTGTGTATAAATAAAAAATATAGATATTAATAGAAATATTTTGATATTTATTTATATGTATAAATAAAAGTGTATATATTTTAGAGATATTTTGGTATTTATTTGTGTGTAAAAATACAAAATATATTTATTTTTTTAAAAAAGAAATCAAAAGAAAAAAGGGAAGGAGAACGACCAAAATGACATGACCTCATATCGGGGCTTTTATAAATAAAAGATGTATAAGTAAAAGTGTGTATATTTTAAAAATATGACATTACCTCATATTGGAGCATATATATATATATACATAGGTTATTTTAGTTTACAAGTTAGATTTTTATTTTATTTGTTTTTTTGTTCTTCGAAAATGACTACTGATAATATAAATTTGTCATAAAACGGCAGCAACAAATGAAGAGGAGAAAAATGAGCTTCAATTGTTTTTGCTTTGCTCAAAGTCAAATTATTGCATGCTTCACATATAGCTTGTTAATTCTGATTCTTTTGCATCTCATCACTGCCCCTGAAGGAAAAAGCATTTATAGCATGACCCTGTGTGGCACAATTATTGCATTCCTTTTTCTTTTAAGAAAAGTCATAAAATAATCAAAAGAATTAAGTTAGCTTTGCTGTAACCAGTGCTATTTGCCTTATGGCACAAATCAATGTCTTTAAGTTTGTATTTTTTTTTGCATCCACACTTTTAATGTCATGCCATACAACAATATTAACTTAAAAAAATAAATCATTTTTTTAATATTTAAAATGTGTGTTTGTTAATGATTTTGATTTTTGATTTTTTTTCAATTGAATTTTTAATTTGATATGTTTGAAAACGATTTCTTATTTTGATTTTCATATTTTAAGGAATCACTATCAAAATATTTGGTGATTTATAAATCTTTAAAAATAATTTTTTTTAATTAGATTTATGATTTTTATTTATTTTTACCAAAAAAATTTCTAGATGTTAAATGAAGTCTTATAACTTTTTTATATATAAATATCAGAAAAAATGATTAAAAACTTAAAATTTCAAAATGATAACAATTTTTTTAAGTTTTTGAAAAAAGAAAATCAGAAGGCAGACTAATTTGTTGGTGGTTTTTGATTTTTTTTCCTTAAAATTGTTATCAAGCACATTAGTGATTATTTTTGCAAAAGAATCAAAAATTACAAAATTAATTATTTGATCATAATAAATCACATATCAGAATTGTTTATCATGCATGGTCAAAATAATTTTTACATAGGACAAGTGTGTTGCAAAATGGGTGCAAAGTTTAATCACCATAAAATTTAAGTCATTTAAAAAAGATTAAATAGTTTCCTTGCTCATTAACATGTCACTTCACAAGTATAAAACAGAAAAAAAAGAGAAAAAATCTATTCTTTGTTTTTACCGCATATCACATGACTATATAAGTGTTAAGTTAAAGTATCCTGCTTATTTATATCATAATAAATTTATATTCTCACTAGCAATTTTATTTGTACTACTGGTTTTTATGTCAAAAAATTATGAAAAATTTAGGTCTTTTTTTTTTAAAGGGGATGCAATGGAGATGAATTTCTAGTGAGAATATATAGCGTTCCTGTGTTCCATTTATTAGCCTAGTTTAAGGGAGTCCCTCTATTCAGCTTGACTGGTTTTTCTAAACGGACCATCACTATTGTTTCAATATCATTTAGTGTATATAATAACAAACGGTTTGTATTAAAAAAGATAATAAAAAAATAAAAAGGCAATTGGATGATATACATTAACACAGCACTTGTTGGATAGAATTATTCAGTTTAAGGAGACATAGGAAGGCATTCGATCCAAAAGACATAATTGTAGTGTGGCTTTAACTATTTTCTTTCAAGACTCTATTTCACGAGTTTTAATACAATGGAATATTGGTAAACCAATTTTTCCCTCTGTTTTTTAAGCAAACGCTTGGTGAAGTTGTGAAATATAAAGAAATCAAACGTATAAAAGGGAAATGTACAGCAAAGGCACTTTTCTTGTAATGCCACAAATTAACAAAATGGGCAAAATCATCATTATTCCAAAAGATTAATCTTCATCTATATTCAACTTGATGATGTCTTCATCAATACTCAACTTGATTAAGTCCACCTCATCAATATTTAACCAAATAAAGTCCACTTCGTCTAGTGGTCAATGAATGGTCATTAGTTGACCAACCTTATCAATAACCAATGGTCAATAATTGGTCAACTTTTGGTAACATCTAGTCAAACATTAGTCAATGACTACTATACATGTTAAGGATGGAAGGGAGTAAATAAAATTATCTATTACTTTATGGTACTTTTGGCAAAATGAAACTTTTAAACTATTAGAATGTATTAGTTTGAAAAGAAAACATATTATATAATTTTTGTTGTATTTTGGTACAAAAAGATGTCTTAGAAGTTGCGCGAGGAGAAAGTTTTATATGAGACATGTGCATGGATGATATGGAAAACCTTTCATTTAAGAATGGACTTCTTTGCATATAAAGACCCATTTTAATTAAAACACAAATAGTATTGTGTTAAAAATATGCACTTAGTGTTTTTTGCTTTTAGCATCATCTTTACCTTGTTCTCAATTGAACAATTAAACAAACTCGTAGTATTGTATTTAATTTAATTTTAATACTACTAAATCTCCGGCCTTAATTTAATACTTAAGTTTCCATTGAATTAAATGGAACTCAATCAAGGTATTTGATCGATTCTTATGTGATTGACTTGTATACCTATTGGTTGTTGATGCCAATTTTTGCTAATTTACACCCAACAATACCTAAACATTCTAGTAGTAGGAATATGGGATTTTTCTAATATGCCCATTTTATATGCAATTGAAAAGTGAGTCTTCAGGCCATGTTTCACATTATTATTCACTTCAATTGCCAAATTTTCATTAAAGCTACATGCAGGCCTGTCTTGTGAAGTTTCAAGCAAAGATTTTTGTGGGAGAAAAACATTAATTGACACAATGAGATTTCTTACGATAGTATGCCTCAGTATTTTAGCAACTAGTTTCCTGATTGTAATTCAAATGAATCAGAAGTAGTCTTCTCGGTATGGCTAGTCTCTAGAAATTCTCATTGTCAAAAAATTTAATTTTCGATATGAAAAGTTCATTGAAACCTGGAACACATATATGCTGAATTAAGAAATGCATGTCAATGGAGCACATATTCTTAAATTTCAGTTTTCGTTTTTTAATTATTTTCTACTTTTTGTATCAAATGGTGATTATGCATTATGTTATTAATTACCAACAGACTCCGATTTTTCCCTTCTGGTTTTGTTCCTCAGATATGTAATTGTCTACTTTTCTATCCTGTACCTACGGTACCAAGCTGGAATTATTACAAATGAGATGCTTTCCATGCCAAAAGCTCCATTTTTAGTTGTGGGTCTTTTGGAGGCTCTTGGTGCTGCTACTGGAATGGCAGCTGGGGGTAATAATCTCATGCTCTTTTATGCCTTTTCAATAAATCTGTTTCTCACATATCTCTTTTGTTTCTTGAGAAATTTTCAACTGATGAATGACAACAATGGTGCTAAGTTTGTCCACCTAATGACATATATGATATCAGTTGGCAACTGGTATATCTGGCTTATTTAACATTTAACTCCCCCAAAACAGTACTTTGTAGTATCTATGTGCTGCCAAAAAACTTAGCTTTGTTGTACATACAATAAATATTTTCATTGAATTTTTATTTTTTGTCCTTTTTATAGCTAAATGTGTATTTACCGTAGTAATTCTAGAGGCATATCAGACTGTATTATTAACTGCTAGCTCATTCTGCTAGTATAGTTGTGGAACTGGTCTTTTTTATTTTCCTCCTTTTGTATTCTTGAGGCATTTATGTGTAACTGAAATTTATCTTATTTGTTGATCCTTTCTATCAGCAATTCTCTCGGGAGCATCAATTCCAATTCTGTCACAGGTTATCATTTTAAATGATTAACAATTCTTTAGTAGCAAGTGTAATGCATGTCGTATGAATTCTGGTGCTTCAATGGCTTCTCTTTTTATTTTACGGACCTGCTTTACTTTTTTATTTTGTTATGATTCATCTGCTTTAAGCCCTAGTTTATTAAGATCTAATTGGATTGTTTACCATTAAACAATCTGTCTATATTAGAAGTGTTCAGGATACAAATTTATGGTTTGAAAGTAACGATCCAACTGGAGGATGCCACTTTTCAGGTGAAAATCAGGAAATAAGAAAAATTCTGATAAAATGGAAACCACTTGGTCTCGTAGTTTTATTTATCTTAATATGCTTAGTTGAGTCACTCAAAATGATAAATTTAGTTACCAAGTTGTAAAGATAAAAACCATTGCAGGAGTCCAGGCAGTAACTAATGAACTCTACAGGAGGCTTCCTTTTGTTAGCAATAATCATCCAAATGCCCATTGGTAGTTTTACTTTGTGATATTAATAGAAACAGTTACCCTATGGGTTCAATGTCAGATATAGTGTAAAAATAAACGTTGGAAGTGGATTCTTCATGGATGTTAAGAATGATTATAGAGAATCCTTTTGTAATAGTAAACTGACGTGTATATTTTCAGCTGGTGAAGTGAACTTGCATGATTTGACATCCTTTAGTTGGGCTACTTAGTTTAAGCTGGATTGTTAATGCAGTCCCAAACTTAATTTTGCAGACTTTTCTAGTGTGGCAAATTCTCTTGTCAGTTGTTTTCCTTCGAAGAAGATATAGAGTCAATCAACTTCTAGGATGCTTTCTTGTAGCTATTGGTGTAATCATAACTGTAGCAAGGTATGTCATGTATATATCTTTTTATTCTGATCTATAAGCATAGAACAAAGTTTACTTAAGTAACAATGAAATAACTTCTTAGTCCAAGAGACCTATTTTCTCCAAGAATTCTGAAAGAAGCCAAAATCTTGAGGTGATAATTGATAACATTAATATGTCATTTCTCTAGGTTTTATATCTTCTTGAATGCCATAATCGTTCATGAACAAACATAAAGCATTTGGGCTGGGATCTTGCAAAATTTGGTTTGAACTCATCGAAGAATTCAAATAGAGTATCTCTTTAACCTGGCGAAGTCACTCCCTCCCAACATATAGGTGCTTGGATTCCATCACTTTCCCTTCTCAAGTTAAAGATTAAAAATAATTTGGAGTTTCTACTTATATACATGTTCATAGTTGAGCTGTATCCTGGTATCTACTGTTTCTTTCCACAGTTGAAGTTGATAATGAGGCCATTTAATATGTTGTTCCCAACTTCAATTACGTTTATTGAAAAGTGGGGACATTCTAGACAATTAAACTGTTCATAGAACTTTCACACTACCTGAGCCCAATGTTTGTATGATCATTAGTGGGGAAGATGTGTATATATATTATATATATATATACACACACATTATAAGAAATATCATATATATTTGTATATATATATATATATATATATATATAGTTACTAAAATTTGTATCATATGGATAATCAATCCACTCAAAACAGAAATCTAACTAAGCTATTCTTTACAAAACCCATCCCCTATGCTTAGAATACACAAGCCCCCAATAGCTTACAAGAAATTGAGAATAATATTTAAACTCTTTTGAAATTGACGCCCATGATGAAGCCAAACATAACACTGTATGTCACAAAAGATTGCTATCATTCTCAGTGGGTAAGGTATCATGGAAAATCGTTTTTACATGTTCTATTTGTAACATGATGTTCTTAGTAGTTTTTTCTCCTGAATCCGTTGCCAACATTAGCTTGTAATATTTTACAGTTTTGAACCCAACCAAAATCCAGTTCTCTTATATGCATGCATGGTTGCTTACCTTTGTATTATTCTGCAGTGGATCTAGTGCTGGACAGTCATTTAAAGAAGCTGGTATATTTTGGAGTCTTTTGATGATTGTTTCATTCTTTTTCCAAGCAGCAGATACAATAGTAAAGGTTAGAATTTTGAGTGCATGACTTTTCCCACTATATGACATTGTATTAGCTCTTCGTAACAGGAGACTTTGTTTGCAGGAAGTAATTTTTCTCGATGCTGCTAGACGATTAAAGGTACAAATCATATTCCAAGTTGCTTCCATGTACTAAATAAATCTTAGGGTGTATGGAAACCAAAGAATATGATGGTTGAAGTATTACTGAAATTTAATGTTTTATCTGTTATTTAGATAATATTTCCTTTTACATGTTAGGAATTTTGAAATTGTATACTACTAGCCAATATGGTAGAGATCAATTTAATCAGTCAAAGATTTCTGCACTGCTCCAATGGATGATGCAAAAGGCAGTTAACTGCAATATTTTTTACTTTTTTCCATGTAATTTAATTCAAATTTTATATGTTACAGGGATGTTCGGTGGACCTTTTTGTTGTTAATTCCTTTGGTTCTGCTTTCCAAGTAGGTTTCCAGCAGTATTGTTTATAAATGAGCAAAGTGGATCCTTTAATATATTTTCTTTTATTTCTGGATCTGAATTAAATCTGCATTTTAATTTTTTTAATTGCAGGCAATATTTATATGCCTACTCCTACCTTTCCTGTCAAAGTTATGGGGTGTTCCATTTTCCCAGATGCCAAACTACCTTAAAGATGGCGCCGCTTGCTTTCTGAACATCGGTACAATATCAAGTGGTATGTGATGTCTCTATTATAATTATATCTTTCTTAACCTTATCTATCTGATAAAAGGTCCATTTATACTCAAGTGGTTGATCCGATTACATAGAAAATTGCATTGAGAAGTAACTGTCTGCAGGTTGCAATGGAGCCCCACTATTACCGTTGTTGTTTATTATTGTCAACATGGGCTATAATATATCAATGCTGCATCTCCTCAAGATCTCTTCTGCTGTAGTTTCTTCACTTGCATCTACCTTTTCAGGTATGCTGGATCGCTCATCTTTCTCTCAAGTAACTTCACCTAGATTAATGACACACAGACAATATTCAAATGTCAACATGAATTCAACATTTTGCTAGGTCCTGGCATCCTGCAAAATGACATTCAACTGCTTCATCATCAGATAAATAAAATCTCATCTAATCTCTGCAAATCCGTTTAATATAAACTCTTTCCCATAACAAAGGGTAACAAATGTGTCAGTCCACCACAATTCTTTAATCTGGCAACAGAAAGAATAATATGGGTTAATCCACACACACACTAAAGAAAATCTCGATGCATTGAAGTTCATATGGAAATTGTGAAATTATTGTTCAAATTCTTTGAAACAATCTGGGTTAGATAAATCCTAGGCTTGTTTTGTTACATGTTTTGCTTTACGTTTTTATGTTCAAACTTGAGTGTTAGAATTTACTATAGTTTGATAACTAATTTTGTTTTACGTTTTAAGCTTTCAAAACTCCCACAATAAAATTTCTAATTCTACTTTAATACCTTCTTTCCACCAAAACCTTGGCCCCTCCTACATCTTTCCTGCCACTGTTCTCGATAAATTTTTTAAATTTGAGAAAATAAAAAGGAAAAATGAGTATTATATAGAATATAAAAAAGATCATGGAACTCAATTTTACTAAATGAGTTTTCTATGTTCTATTTTCGTATCTAAACAACAAAAAATAGAACTTGCTACAAATGAGTTTATATTTTCTTTAACAAAATAATTAGAAAACAAAAAATTAATTTGAAACACAAGAAAACAATAACTTGTTAAAAAACGAGCCCCTAGTGAATCATGAATTAGTCATGTTTTAGTAATGTTTTGCAATATTAACCATAAAAAAAGATGCAACTTAGAGGTAAGGAAATTTCTATTCTAAACGCTTAACATTGGGCAGAATTTGTTCATATCAAGGAAGATTGAATTAGGATAAGCAGAATTGGTTAAATTACTTGAGATCATGACCCTTTTAAGAAATGCTTTTATTTTTGACCCCTCATTACTTTGTTGAACATGTATTCAATTTATAATTATAATTTGATTAGGGGTCAAAAATGGAAAGCAGTGTAATAAGGGGTGAAAAATGAAAACTGCCCTTAGGAATTCCCAGCTTTAGAAAGTATGAGCAGCTGTAAGGCAGCTAAAATGCTAAAGAAAGCAAGTGAAGTTCTTGATTCTTATACAAGTAATGATGTTGAGTACAGAAGCTGCTCTTTTGGCATCCTCAATTGTTAGTTCGTGCTTATTATATCGATAATCAAATTGTTCTAATTGTACTGATTTGGTTTGGTTTGGCAGTGCCGATTTCTGTATACATGTTTACTCTGCCGCTACCATATCTAGGGGTTGCATCTTCTCTACCAACAAGCTTTGTTGCTGGAACCATTGTTCTTGTCATGGGTTTGCTTGTCTATGCTCTGACTCCTGCAGTTGTTTCCTTTAATTCCCCCACATCGCCTTCTTAACATGTGATGATCTCTAAACCCAGTTGCCTCACAAAGTGCAGAGGGTGACATAGGCCTGTTTTAATTGTAGCTGTTTTACTTGAAATGATTAATAGGCATTCGCGATTGATACTGTTGAAGCAATGAACATGTTTTAGCATTTGAAAAGGGAGAAAAGGAGAAGTTGGCTCCTTTTTCTTCTGTGGATGACTCTGAGAGTTGTAATTTCTTTACAATGTATGCATAGTTTTACCATGCAAGGGAAGTATGTCAAAAATAAGGGCTATATAGTCCTACTATAAACATACCATTAACATCAAGCACTTGAGCAGATAATTAGGGATTTTGTTGAATGTTTCTATGATGGGTGGTGATGGAAGAATTTTTGGGGATATGATATCCCTGGATTTTGTGTACTTAATCTCACAGTGCTTCGAGGTTGCATTTTATGAAAAGGACTCTCCTATTTTTTGCTCTCTCTTTCTCACTTGCTAGTTTTTTTATCATTTCCTTTATTCTTTGCAAAAAAGAAACGGAAATTAACTTATCGAGGGTCCAATTTTAGTTTATTTAATAAAGGATTATGAGTTAAGTTAATATTTTTAATGTAGATTTTCTTGTTTGAAGTTTAATTTTCTTGATGTTTGAAACTAGTTTTTTATTTTGTAATTCATTTTAAAAAAAATCAAAATTTGTTTGATAAAAAGTTATGTTTTGATTCATTCTCTTTTAAATCACGATAAAAAAAGTAAAGTTAACTAATGAATTTAAGTTTAAAAAAATAAAAAATATATTTAAAAATAGAATTGATTTATATAACTTGATTTTGAGTTGAAAATAAAATTAATTATTAAACAAAACTTATTTTAAAATTTTGGATTTAAAAATTGGGTCCTGGCAATATGATTGGTTATAAAAAATCTCTTAATAGGTGTAAAAATTTCATACGTGAAAATTTTATATAATAATGTTAACAACTTTGTGTAGGTACAATTTGTGTTGAAATAAAAATTGTAAAATAAATAATGATTAAAACATATTATAAACTAAGGTTAAAATACAAATACTCAACCCTATTTGATTAGTTTTTCCAAAGAGAAACTCCCCCCCACCCCCACCCCCACCCGTCTTTTTACGTTTAACTTCTTCTAAATTGGTGCTGTTTTCCCTTCATAATCTTCTTTATTTTCTTATATATATATTCCTTTCCTTCTGTTGCTTGTTTCTCTCCCACACTTTAACATTTTCGAAAATGCATAAATTTAAAATTAGAATTGAATTTGAAAATAAGACATTTAGTCCAAGGTATCCAAAAAAATGTCCTTGTCATGGATTATGCCTTGTGATAAGTCGATAAGTAAAGTACAACTTATAGTAATTATCGCAAAATTTGGAAAAAAAGGTCATATAAATTGATAATGTATATTTCAGGTCGTTTGTGATCGAAAGGTCACACAACATTGTTCACAAATTATCGTTCCGTAAATAAGACGAGTTAAAACAATATGTTCTAACAATATATATCTACTTTTCTAGTTTATTCTTCTCGTTCTATTTTCATTCAATTTGATGTCTTTGGTCAAAGATCTTCTTTGAAGAAGTAATAAAAAAATTTAGTGAGATATTAGAGAGAATCTAATAATTTGATCATTCATTCATCTTATTAGTGTGATATATATAAACACACAAGAATTAAGTGTCAACGTTACAATGATAATTATTCTGTTCAAAGTGTCAGAGTTGACCTAAACATGATATTTTAAAGTTATAATCAGGTTACCAAAATCATGTTGCTATTTCAACAATCATGTCGTTGGGATTATGCACCCCTTGCACGGATGTGGGGTAGAAATGTGGAGAGCCATCGTGTCATTAGGTGAAGGAAATGCTTTAAAAGAGCTCGAACGATTTGTTGCTCATCAGTGCCAAATCGCCACACACATAAGATGTTTAATACGATGTGCTCTATACAACCGAGGTGATATTGTTAAGGTTGCGCACCTTTCTACACATAACATACCTAACATTAACTCTCCCATTCCGTAGATATTTGGAAAGTTTAAGTAATATTCAAGAACATTAATTTGACTTTAACTCTTACAAATCATTCATCTTTCTTACTCACGTGACTTCATCTATAACTAGCAAAAAAAATTAAATTTTTACCATTTGATGCTTCTTACTTAGCCAAATTTTCTCTAAAGACTCTCAGCCTGATATAACCTATCGCATCACAATTTTGCACAGCCAACCCAAAAAATTCATACATAGTTTGGAATTCAGTTTGTTTTGATAATGACTTCAATAGTTAAATCAACTTGTTTACTACTCTTAGGTCGCTTATTAGTAGATCTGCAACCGCATTTATCAGCTAAGTAACTTATTCATCATTTTCTTCTTTTTTACAATATATTTTTGATGGTCTCATTATACTCCTAGATAATTGAAAATAAATGGTGCAAATCTTTAATAATTGGCTTATTTCATACGTATTTAGTGACAAATACTTTTACCAATGCATCAAAATTTTTTACACTCTTGGGAGGTAATTCAATAAAGCACTGTTGTGTCGTCTCTTGGGAGGTGGCAGCAAATAACTTACAATACATGGCTTCCTTTTTGTTTTTCAGGATGCTCACAGCAACCATGGCCATTTTAAAGTGAATAATGTGAGCCACAAGGTCTTTTATCCTAATATAGGAAGGACATTTTGGGGTAGAAAATATAAGGGGTGGTGTCGTTAACTCAATATCATCCGAAAAAGGTGATATTGATAATTAATCACACATTGTTTTGATATCACTATAGAGCCATAGTTTTCCCTAACCTTTAAGTCGATCATTAATCTTTGCTTCCATTTTTTTCATATCTTTAAATTTATCATCAAGGGTACTACTTGGAGGTTCAAGTAGTACTTGACACCCCTCGGGTGCAACATTCCTCAAACCTATACGTCCTAGGAATTGGTAGGGTGCATTTTGTGCTGGATATTAGCGGGTAGGTTGGGTCGTGTATATGATTCCTCAAGCTGGGTTGAGTATCAGAGTTGTAGGTATACACTACTCTCCTCAGTTATACCAAGTCAATACTAGTGAGGATCTTGTGAGGCATGCTTTGGTCTTGGTGGCCAACTTACCTTTACCGGTGGGGCAACAATCTAGAATGAACTTTTAGCCTTTGAATAATCAACATATATCAACCTTTATCTAAGTTTCTTTTTATCATCTTGAGACCTAATGAATGCTCGTTGTAGTTCTACCACTTGTTTTTGGAGACTCTCTAACTTGTCATCTTTTTCACAGGATGTGCTTTCAAAACTGTAGCTAGAAAAACTAGTAGTTTGTGGAACCATCTTGGTTGATCTTGTCATGTCATCATGGGCTATAGGTTATGTGCCATCAGTGACCTAAAGTCATATGGGACCATACTTTAAACCACGATGTAACACACCAATGGGTGATAGGTGATGTAAATGATCATTGAGGTCGAGCTTTTGGATTGGGAAAGTATGGATGTTCGTTAGTTTAGGATGAGATTGAGGGCTCGCCATAGCGAGTATAGTGAATTTTCCTACTACACGGGTCATTTTTCTAAGGACGTAAAATGTATGGTCTTAATTACCAGTTATAAACTAGAAAGATTTAAGGTCGCACGATGAGTGTCAATTGTTTGGAGAAGCACTTATGTGTAATAGATTCTAGTGAAATATTAGAGAGAAACTAATAATCTGATCATTCATTCATCTCACTAGAGTGATATATATAAGCACACAATAGTTAGGTGTCAACATTATATTGATAAGTACTCTATTCAAGGTGTCAAAGTCGATTTAAATATGATATTTTATAATTATAATCAGGTCGTTATCCCAGCAATCAGGTCACTAGGGTTATGCACCCCTTGCACGGATATTGGGTAGAAATGTGGAAAGCCACTAGGTCATTTACCTCGATGTCCACAAGGCTAGGTCGTTAAGTGAAAGAAATGCTTCGAAAGAGTTCGAACGATCTGCTACTCATTAGTGTCAGGTCGCCACACATATAGGATACTCGATATGATGTGCTCTATACAAGCGAGTTGATCCAGGTTGCTACGATTGTACATCCTGATACACGTAACATACCTAATAGGTCTATAATTCAATTTCTAATTGCTACCTTACATATTCAAAATGAATAGTATTGTTTGAACTAAAAAAATATTATGACTTCTTTAATACTAAATTCAATTATGTCAAATATAGTTTTACTTCTTTATTATTCTATTATTATAATGTAATTATTATTTTATACTTTTATTTCTATATTTGTTCGCAAATTATATCACTAAATGTTTACTAACAAAAATATAAATTTAAAATTTTTATTTTATATTGTAAATTTTTTCTTTAAATTTCATATTACTTACCTACAACTTAAAAAATGAAAATAATGAATATATCACCCCTCTAATATTAACCCAATTAATATTATCTTATATAACTCTTAATTCAAAATAATTGTGTTATTTTTATTATTATAAATTTTAGAGTGTTATTTGAGATAATTTTTAAAAAATAAATACTTGTAACTTACTTGGTGCTCCCTCTAAACAAAATTTATGGTTACATTAATGGTGCCATGTCACCTAATCGGGTGCCATAGTATGCGGTGGACACTGAATATTTCTTGTTGTATGTGATAATCATGAACAGTTTAGAAACCTTTTGACATGAAAGTACTTGTGTCATTCTTTGTATATACGGTTTGTTAGCGAATGGAGCATTTTACTTCAACTTCAAACTAAATCAAACTTCCTTAGCTGACTAATATAATACCATTTCTGTTGCAATTAAATTCACTAGCTTGCTTGTCATATCTCTTTACCAGCAAAACCCAACATACTAAAAATGTAAAAAAGATAAAAATCAGTTATATTCTCACTACAAATTCTCTTGACCTTAGTCTAAAAAAACCAATAAAACCTCCCACGTATACAAAAGGAAGAAAAGATTGTTTCAACTCTAATTCAAAAATAAAATAAAATAATAATAATAATTATTATTATTATAAAACACATCAAACTCCTAAATTCACTCACTACCAGTCCTCTCTAATTCCTTCTCATCAATCCAAATTGTAGCGTATTATTTTCCAATTTTTCTTTTGCCTTGTTAAAATTTACCATACATGTTCATTCTATTGTGTAAGCAACTTTTGTTCAAAACCCAGAACCCTATATCCTTCTCTTGGCCCACCCCATCTTGTTCCTCCCTCCTCCTCTTTTCTAATCATCTTTCTCCCTTTTTCCTACCATGGGCAATTGTTGCTCACAATGCAAAGATGGTGCCCCTTATAAGAATAAGAGAGAAGATGAAAATGGTATAAAAGAGAAAAATACTCAAACTCCGGTCGGGGTTGGGAGAAATTCTCCCAATCCAGTCCGAACAACTCCCTCTCCACCATCTTCCACTAAGGCCCAAAAGCCATGCCCTATTGGACATGTCCTTGGTAGGCCAATGGAAGATATTAAAAACATATATTTCATTGGAAAAGAAGTTGGTAGAGGACAATTTGGTATTACTCATATGTGTACTCATAAGGCTACAGGAGAACAATTTGCCTGCAAAACAATTGCTAAAAGAAAACTAGTAAATAAAGAAGATATTGAAGATGTTAGAAGAGAGGTTCAAATTATGTACCATTTAACAGGTCAAGCTAATATTGTTGAACTTAAAGGTGCTTATGAAGATAAACATTCTGTTCATTTGGTTATGGAATTGTGTGCTGGTGGTGAACTTTTTGATCGAATTATTTCCAAAGGACATTATACAGAAAGAGCTGCTGCTGATTTGATAAGAACCATTGTTCAAATTGTTCATACTTGCCATTCTATGGGAGTTATTCATAGAGATCTTAAGCCTGAGAATTTCCTTTTGCTTAATAAGACTGAGAGTTCCCCACTTAAAGCTACAGATTTTGGTTTATCAGTATTCTACAAGCAAGGTATGCAATTCATCTCATCTATTAAAAATGATCTCGTACCCGATGTCATGTTTACTACAACACCCCACAGCTAATTACATAATCTTGTAACTATAACAAAACTAAGTCGTTACATGATTATGTAACTAATTGTCGAGTGTTAATGGTTCATTACGTTGTCTTTATTAATCATCAAATCACTTGGTAGCCCAATTGAGCGAGTATATAAATAATCTCACAACTTTGTCTTGGAGATTTGTGAAAAGGGTAATCATCAACTCACATTGTTTTTATATAAATACAAAATGCATATATATTTTAAAGGAACCAACCTCTTATGTTAAATTTAGTCCAATAAAGTTGGTTTTTTGTTTTTAATCTCTACAATAGTTTAGCAATGTTTTATGAGAGGAGTATAAATACGAAGATTAAGATTAAAAACAGTTTGTTGAGTATTCTGCCCAAAAATGTTAAATAATGATGAGTTTTGCCATTGTAATTAATGACAGGAGATGCATGTAAAGATATTGTTGGTAGTGCTTATTACATTGCACCAGAGGTTTTAAAGAGGAGGTATGGACCAGAAGTTGATATATGGAGTGTTGGGGTCATCTTGTACATTCTTCTTTGTGGTGTTCCTCCATTTTGGGCAGGTATATATAGACTTAATTTGCTCCGTTTTGGCTCGGTTTGTCTCTGTTTCTGTTCAAAATAGTTTTAGTTAAGAGTGTTTTCAAAAGAAAGCATCTAATTTATGCTTTAGATCGAGGAAATAAATTTTTTTTTATTACTGTAAGAAGCACTTTTACATGGGTTTAAAAGCATAAACAAACATAACCAATTAAATTTAAGTCTATGAAGTTAGAGAAAAATGTGATTTTGATTTGCAGAGTCTGAAAATGGAATATTCAATGCAATTTTGCGGGGACACATTGATTTTTCAAGTGATCCATGGCCTTCAATATCCCAAGGAGCAAAGGATCTTGTTAGGAAGATGTTGACGTCAGATCCCAAACAGAGATTAACAGCTTTCCAAGTTCTCAGTAAGTAGAAATTTCCCATGAAACAAATGGTAACTATTTTTTTTTTTTTAGTTTGAATGTTAGAAAGGAATGAGATTGGTATAATTCGATCATGATTTCTCTACTTTGAAAGAGTAGACTCAACCAACTAATCATACTCTACAAACAAATGGTATTTTAAAGCACATTGAAAAAGAAAATTTGATAGATTGTTCAAGAATTTTAAAGTGTTTTTAACCATAAATTAGATTAATTTTTTTTAATATAAAAATAACTATACTATTCACATACCTACCTAAATTCACCATTTTTATTTACTTAAATTTATATTATATATTTTATAACAGACCATCAATGGATTAAGAAGGATGGTGATGCTCCTGATACACCTCTTGACAATGCAGTCCTCAATAGACTCAAACAATTCAAAGCAATGAACCAATTCAAGAGAGTTGCTCTAAAGGTAAATCATAAAAAACAAAAACAAAAACAAAAAAAAATGTTCAGTTTAAAAAATAACCCATTTGAGAGAACCTACTAATTTTTTTTATAACGTAATGAACATGTGTATTTTTTTTTCATAATTTGTTTTTCGATAAAAACTTGAATATATATAATATAATATATATGAGTGTGTATACTGTGTATGAATAGGTTATTGCAGGATGTTTATCAGAAGAAGAAATAATGGGATTGAAAGAGATGTTCAGATCAATGGATATGGATAACAGTGGAACAATAACACTTGAAGAACTCAAACAAGGACTTGCAAAACAAGGAACTAAATTGTCTGAGCAAGAAGTCAAACAATTAATGGAAGCTGTAAGTATTAATATATATATATATATATATATATATTTTTAATTATACTCTTATATTTAGTTTATAAAGATTCAATATCTTATTTTTTAATTTCCTTTTTAAGTTCTTTAATTGTGTACCGAAATTGAATAGGCTGATGCTGATGGAAATGGTACTATAGACTATGAAGAGTTCATAACAGCAACAATGCACATGAACCGAATGGATAGAGAAGAGCACTTATATACTGCCTTCCAACATTTTGATAAAGACAATAGCGGGTATGCAACCATAACTATATATGTTACTTTTATTAAAATATATTTCGGGTGGGATTCGAACAAATACATTTCTTGAAAGAAATGCCAAGATTTTAATAACTTTAATAGAAAGACGATTGGCAACCATAAATGTGTTGCTCATTCCAACCAATTTTATCATCTACAAATTAAGACAAAAAATTATAATTTATTATTTTTCTAAGTGTTAGTTTTGATTTTAATAGTTGAAAATAGGTTTATCACGTATAATAACTCTTTGTAAATGTATAAATTAGTATCAAATTAGTGTTTTAATTTATAAAGGATACATTGATAGTCTTTTTTTTAATATAAAATAGAATGTATATAAGAATTGACGATAATAAATTAGTAAATTTATCATTTTTTAAATTATTCATTAATGGTTTGCATTCGTTAAATTTGTTTTTTTATGATCATCAGGTAAAATTAATAGGAATTAAAGTAAACTATTTTTAATATAAGAACATAATCATGAAAAATTGATTTATCACGTTATTTTTTATAATAAAAATTATATAAAATAAATAAAAGGATAAAAAATATTAAGTTAATAGATTATTGAAATGATATATATATATATATATATATATTGATTAATTAATTAAAAGTTAATATAAATAAATAAAAAATAAAATTAAAACTAAAAGAAATATATTAAAAATCTAAAAATATAAGATATAATTTATGATTTTAAATTTAAGATAATATTTAAAAAATACATATCAATGAACAATATAAGACTAAAAACTAAAAAAAAATATTAACATTTTCATATAAAAAAACATCTAATAAATTATAAATATATTAAAATATAATACCAAATAATATAATATTAGATAAATTTAAATTTGAAGTAAAATAAATTCTAAAAAAATTTGAAAATTTGATTGACAAAACCTGGCGTTTCTCGTAAAGTTATTTTTATTTTTTTAAGTTTTTATAACATTTAATGGTAATATTCTATTGTAAAACAAAAACTAAATATTTAAAATATGTTTAGATTGTACTATATCATATGTCAAGACCAAAAAAGTATTTTTATGTAATATATACTATTATAATTTTATATATGTAGCTAGTGTTTGTGAACATGTATATAAAAATGCTTACTTTTAATCATTTCACTAAAACATATTATCACTTTTGTTAACATGTGTTTTGAACACTAATGATACATATAATGACATATCAATAAATAAAGAGAATAATTAAACATAATATATATTACCATAAATAAAATATATTTATTAAATACTAAAAAAATACATATTAATTTTGTTGGGAATTGGTTTAATAATACCATATAGCATAAACTCAAACATAATGTATTCATGTAAATAATAAATAGGGTTATATATTGATAAAAAAAATTATTGTTACAAAAAATGATGACTAGAAACATCACAACTGAAGAGCTAGAGCAAGCTCTCCGTGAATATGGCATGGACGACAAGAATGAAATAAGGGAAATTATTTCTGAAGTTGATGCTGATAATGTAAGTAGATAATTTATTTTTTATTTATTAATATAGTTTGTTTGTTTATTTTATGATGATATTAATTTAATAAATATTTTGAATGTAATTAATAATAGGATGGGAGAATAAATTATGATGAATTTGTGGCAATGATGAGAAAAGGAAATCCAGAAGCAAATCCAAAGAAGAGACGCAATGATGTATTTGTTTGATAATTAATATGGGAGGTGATATTGCGAATTTGTCACAATTATATTTAATGGATCCAAGCATATTAATTATTAATTTAAAAAATAACAGATATAACTTTATATCTTAATTATTATTATTTTTAACTATTTACATTCTTTATAAGGATATAATTGTTAATTTTTAAAAATAATAATTAATATGCTATGAAATCATCAAACATGATTTTGTCAATATCTCCTCGATCCCTAATAATTAATATTGTTTGTGTTGGGGCATTAACAGCAGAAAGTTATTAAATCTTTGAAAAACAAAAAAAAATATGAAAGAAAATTTGAGAGAGGAAATAGGATGGGAGTGGGTTAAGAACAAAACATGTATTGGTTTGAAGGAAAGGTGGCCAGGTTTTGAGGGTTGTTTTCTTTGGGTTCAAAATCAGATTGTTAATTATGTTTAATTTGTATTCAGCAGTGTTCAGAATATGTGTGGCCTTGCTAATTTTTAGGAAACATTTTATTATTATTATTATTATTATTATTATTTTAAAATCCATTGTTGAGAGATTGATATAATTGTCCTATTTTCTCTTCCTTTGTTTTGTAGTCTATTTTTTTTTCTTAACCCCTCTAGTAAAGCTATAATATGTGTGGCCTTGCTAATCTAACCCCTCTTGAAAAAATAAAACTATAATACCCATTTGATATTTTCCCAAAAATAAAAAACTTGTAATTATTTATAAAATTACTTCTTATAACCCACAATTGTTTGAAAAAATATATCCATAAATCTTTATGTCGAATATAATATCTATATCTTGATTTATAAATTTGAGAATCAAACAAAATAAAGCTCTAAATTTATAAATAATACATTATTTATAAGTAATAATAATGAAAAATATATTAAAAATATGATTTTTAGAGAGAGAATTCCCTCCAATAAAAAATGCTAAAAAAAAATAGAAAAAATGAGGAAAAAAACTCTAGAGAAAGGAGGAGCACTTTTTCAACAATGCCACTTCAATATACACAATTTTATATATACAACATTACATGAATATATCATACAAGAAATAAAATATAGCATAGATAAATCAAAATTACAAATATATAAACTTTTAAAAAAATACCAAAAGCCTTAAAAGGAACTGCATGTGTAAAAAATTAGGGAAAAGTACCCTAAAGATCCTATGACTTTCAATAAAAATGTCAAAAAATTATATGATTATTAAATGATGTATAAAATTCATGTAACTTTTAAAAAAGATACACATTAGTCTTAAATTTATAATTAACTATTTTTAAAAAAAAGTAGATATACCACATTTTAAGATACATTTTTAAAATTATAAATTAATAAAAAATATTATTTAATTCTTAATCTCAATGAAGCTTAAGTTAATGATCAATTTAGGATCAATGTACATCTTTTTTTGAAAATTATAAGATTTTTGCATAATATTTGATAATTATGAGATTTTTATATAAATTTTTATATACTTAAAAGCCACAAGACAAGTAATGCCTTTCACTCCCAAAAAAATTTGCTCTAGATATGATTACATTAATAATTATAACAATTTCGTATTAGTTTCGAATACATTCAATTAAACACTATCAGTTATAAGTCGATAACAATTTCTTCATAATTTAATCACGCTTCTTATTTTTTAATATTTATTTAATTTTTAAAAAATAAATATTAAAATATTCCTTACTTTACTACATTATTTAAAATATTAGACATTAACTTTTATTTTTAATTATTTAACTCATATTTTATAAGTAAAATAAAATATAAAAAATAAGAATAAATAAAATCTAATATAATTATTTCAAATACTATGTGTTTCATTATTAAAAATATGTTTTTTATGTAATTATATATATATATAAAAATAATATTAATATATATTCGATTTCGTTTAATCACAGTTCTGGTATTACAGTAACCATCCACGTTTCATATCTTATTGATTATAATTATTTTTTAAAAAAACGTTTAAATTTTTATGAATAAATACAATTAAAATAGTCATTTCTACACATATATAGAGTTGTGGCCGGATTTGATATTAATAGTGGGAGTATATTGAACGAATTTTTTTAAAATCTTCACGTATTGGTATTTTTAAAAAATTATTGTTATGATTCTTAATTTGGGACCTATTACACATAAATATCACTTTTAAATTAAAAAAAATAAAATCTTGTTAACTTATTATTTATATTAATCAATACAAATCTACATTTACAATGATGACCGGATAAAATAAAAATGATTGTAGATGGTGTAGACATATAATAGATACATGATTTTAATTTAAAAAGAGTATCATATGAATAGTTAAGAAAATAATATTACTTATTCTTTGGTTATAACTTGTTTTTTAATAAAAAAAATTGTTATATATATATAATTTGATTATAAATATGTGTAATTATTGAGTTCTTAATATATCTTTAAATGATAAAAATTTAAAAATAAAAATCCAAATAAATCACATATGGATATAATTTACATATAATTTAATAAATATTATTGAAAAAAAATTAATAACAGAAAGTAAGAGCGTGCCGATGCCGTTCCCAGTAACTCTAGACTAAATGGATTCAAACCTTCAACATACAAAAGGGCGAACAACATCCATTAATTTTACATTTACTATTTTTTATGGTTAATAATTTATGTTCACATTTAAGGATATTAAAGTAAATATGTTAAATTTTAAAATTTTAAAAATAATTTTTTACGTGTTATTTATGATTATAAAGTACAATTTAATTTAATTTTTAATTTTTAATTGAAATTATTGAATATAAAAAAATAATACATAAAAACTTACGAAATTTTATAAAAAAATTAAAATATTAAAAGTGTTAAAATTGATGAAATTAAAGTACAGCCAAAACAAAGTAACACAACAGTCTACTTTCTGAAATGCAACAACATACCACCCACATTTTCCCGCGATTGATATGAAAAACATAATAATAATAATAATAATAATAATAATAATAATAATAATAATAATAATAATAATAATAATAAACTAGTACGAAAATTTTGATAAATAATTAATAATGTATTAACATGTATCTCTTCATTATAAATATTTTTAACTTGTTATATTGTTATTGTTGCATTTAAATTGTTAATAATATTAATAATTATTGTTAGTTTTTTTAATTTTCATGCATTCTAAATATAAAATTCATAATTTATAATTAAAAAATTAATATTTATAGTACAAGATTTAAAATAATAGTTTCTATCAACTTATTTTATAATAAATTTAACTCATTAATATGATTTAACTTTATACCAAAAATATTAAAATTTTAATGATTTATGGCATGAAGATTATTGCATTCTCTTTAATTGAACAAAGAAAAATAAGGAAACCACCACATTATTATAGACAAAATTTGATCGCAAATGAAGTTAAGTATGTGCAAAATTAAGAAAATAAACAACTTTATGGGATGATTTCATTAAATTTATAATAATATCTTAGATAAAATTAATTATTTTAAATAATTTAAATTAAGAGTTTAATATGGATTATTAGGAAAGTTTGCCAATTAGGGAATCTAAATTCAAAACATAAATGTAAATGAAAAATCACAATTTTTATTAAAATTTAGTATTTTTGAATAACATAAATAAAAAATAACGCTACTAACATAAAAAATTATTTATACATAAGTTATTGACAGCATTATCTCTTATTCTCACATCATAACTCATTATTTTTTTTATAATAACGTAAAAACAACACATAAGTTATCGTTGTAATGATTTTTGTGATTTAAAGAATTTAGGTTTTAATTATAGATAAAAAAATACATGAATTGATGGATTTTGCATATGGGAAAATAAGTTTGATATTTAGGACGAAAGTTTCATAGAATATAAACTATTTAAAATATTATAATAACAAATTTTAATACTTATCTAATTACAATTTTATTTTTAGATATAACGTAAAATAAAACAATGTTAGTATTAAGAATATATATATGATATTTTGAAAACTTAAGATATATGTGATAAAAAAATCTGAAATATTTATGATAAGTTTTTCACTGTATCACATAAAATATAATTATATTAGTATTAAAAGATACATGTAATACTTTAAAAATATTGAAGATATATGTGATAATTTAATAAAATTACTAATTTAAAGAAATTATATATTTACACGAAAATAAGCACATCCATAATTAAATTCAACTTTTGTAGTTACATTATCTTAAAAATTGATAGAGGCGATTTGATAGACAGGCAAAGTTTAATTGGATATATTTGTAATTTACAATTAGCTTTGAACCGATTGAGTGCACTAATTTAATTTTAAATATTATATAACATGATAACATGATGATGTTATTTTCATTTTTTTTATATTTCAATACAAATATTATTTTAAGTACATTTAAAATTATAAAGTTTGTTGAATTTTATAAAATGTTATTATAGATGATAAAAAAAATCTTAGTACGTCCTACGAATCATATTATGTTTTTAAGAAAACTTGTTTAAAACGAAAATTGCTACAAAATTTAATTAAACAGAAAAGCGCTCAAATAGTCAAAGACTCAAAACCAAAGAGATTCAATCAGCTCACTCTTCACGAACTCATGGAGGTCAATCCCCACCTTATCTATCTTCCACTGCTACTCACTCTTCTGTTCGTCTTTCCTTCAATCTCACTATCTAATCAAGTAAGTTCTTAGAATCCATTTTTCGTTTGTTTCCCGGCAAAGTAAACAAGGATTTTTTTTATCTGTTACTTATTTTCTTTGATTAATTCATTGACTTAATTATTTTTTTAGGTGCTTCAGTTTTGTGACGCTGGAGTTCAATACGATGTTTCAAAATGTGGAATGTCAACGGCGTCGTTGTCGAAGATATTGATAAAGGGTGGGACTGTTGTGAATGCTCACATGCAGGAGATTGCCGATGTTTATATAGAGGATGGGATTATTGTCGCCGTTAAGCCCTATATCGAGGTTTGTTGTTCTATAATTATTATTTTTAATTCTGTTTTTGTTATTGCTTGAAAATATAATTGTAATTTTGATTCGATGACTCTTTGCAGAGATCGAGTCTCACTGAAATAAACTCGATGATATAGCTACTTATGGACTTTACACCCAAATTTTTATTAATTAAATTTAGCGTAGTTTCGTAAGGAACTCTTTTGTAATGTTGTTTGATTTTATATTTTTTTTTTTGCCTTTTTCTTCTTCTGGTTGTCACATTTTATAATGTGCATTATATTCTGAAAATTCCATCGACAGGTTGCTGATGATGTTACTGTGATTGATGCCACGGGAAAGTTTGTCATGCCAGGTTTGGTTCTTGCTTTGTACTATGTAACGGTGTCAAACCGTTGTTTCTACAAAATCAAATTATCGCCTATATAAAAGTTTTATGTGCTTAATATCCCAATCCTTCTTTAAAATGGAACGAGTTTCAACTTTTGCATCAGATATCTTGGCTAGGAGGGGTAAATCATATGTGTGCTTTCAAATCCTTTTCCCCTCCCTATATGTGTTTCAAACCTAGGACTTAAATTGTCTCTAGCTTTTTCTGGAGAAGCCTATGTCTCTCAGTTGATCATTTGGTCTTTGGCATGGTGTTTCGTATTTCTATAGATGGTTTTGTGTTTTCTGATGAATGTATCTTCATTTGCTGAATTCTTGTTCCTCATATTCAGCGTACTGTTTTCTGTAATGGATTGCAAATCATGTTGATTATCCTAGTATTATGAAGCCTGCAAAATTATCTGTGAGAAAGTTATTACTCGACAAAATCACATGTTTTTGAGTTTGAAAATCAAGGTCGTATAACAGATTTTTTTTGTTTCTACTAGGACCAATTATAATTGATTATATGTAGCTGGTCCTAAATTCTACTGCAAATATATGCTATGATGGTAACAGGCGGAATTGATCCACATACACACTTAGCTATGGAGTTCATGGGAACAGAAACCATTGATGATTTTTTCACTGGTCAGGCTGCCGCATTAGCAGGTGGGACAACTATGCATATTGACTTTGTCTTACCAGTTAATGGGAGTTTGCTGGCAGGCTTTGAAGCTTATGAAAAGAAAGCAAAGAGGTCTTGCATGGATTATGGTTTTCATATGGCTATTACAAAATGGGATGGGGTCATATCGAAAGAAATGGAGACAATGGTTGTGGAGAAAGGTTAGTCATTCATGTATTCACTTGTAACTATAGGATCTGGTTGGCCATAACAATATTCCATATTCAATTTTTTTATTCACATGCGGCTTTCCAACATACAGGGATAAACTCTTTCAAGTTTTTTATGGCATACAAGGGTTCTTTTATGATTAATGATGAGCTTCTACTACAAGGATTAAAGAGATGCAAGTCTCTTGGTGCCTTAGCCATGGTACATGCAGAAAATGGAGATGCTGTGGATGAAGGACAGAAAAGAATGATAGAACTCGGGGTTACTGGTCCAGAGGGACATGCCCTTTCAAGGCCCCCTGAGGTAATTATGTAAATAAGTTATCCTTTGCTAAGCTGATATTGCTGCTGAGGTTTTTTCTTCTCTATGTTCATATACTGTAAATGTTATTTTCTTTTGTTTGCACTACAGTGCTTCAACTACTGACTATGTTTCCTAATTTTTTTTTATAAAGTATGTATTCTGCAGTTTTCTTTATTTCTCAGCTGTGCTGTTTGGGAACTTTGACACTGTTACATTTGCAGGACAGAATCGTGAATACTTCTCTGGTTATTTTTTATTTTGCTTCCATACACATTACTTTTCTTTCGTCATGCCATAGACAAAACGACTCAGGATATGGCAATTACCAAGAACTAGCTAACCACACTGAAAACATGGCATATTTATATTGCTTGCTGATTTTCCCTCCCTTACTTAGGAATACATCTTTGTTGGCTTAGTTTTCTGGCATGTTATTCTTTCAAACTCCTGAAAGGCTAAAAGCAAACAATTTGCGGTTCTAGAGTTGGATTAGAAATCTCCTGTAGCTATATCTAATAGTAAGTAAATTGTTTGCTCCAATAGTATTATCTAATCTTGGATAACTTGAAAATGGGGCCTATGTAGCTAGAAGGAGAGGCAACTGCTCGAGCAATTAGATTGGCAGGTTTTGTGAACACTCCTCTCTACGTAGTTCACGTGATGAGCATTGATGCTATGGAAGAAATTGCAAAAGCTAGGAAATCAGGTTCTTGAAAAACACTTCAATTTCTAATTGTTTTTCGGTTTTTTAAAGGAGGTTAGTAGGCTGTCTAAGTTTTACATTTGAACCTGTTGGTTAGTTCTATACCACTGTTAAGGTAGAGTACAGTCTCATCCTATGCATTAATTAGTGCTATTTCTGTCTGCATGTGCTGTTGTTGATTAGTAAGATTTTTACTGAAGCCCTATATGAATAAGCGAAATAAACAGCTTGAAGCTTTAAGATGAAGTCATGAAGGGAAATATTAACCCTAACAATATTTTTTTGTAGTGAGCTATATGATGTTTTATAATGTATTATGAACTGAATTCCCATGATTCAAAGACAAATAATGCTACTCATATTGGTGTGAACTGTTTTATGTTATTTTTAATTTTCTTCGCTTATTCCTAACAACATTTTGTTAGCCCTAAATTTCAACCCACCATAAAGCTCCTTCTGTGAGACACCTTCTTTCAAATGATAACATCCTTTATTTCTTAAGGGGGAATAGTAAGTAAAACTGGAAAAGCACCTTCACTTTTTCTTTATCATGGGTGACTTTGTTGTTGAGAAACTTCCATGGGCAGAGGTTTTATGAAATTATAAGGGAGGTGAGAGAAGTTATCCTTTTCCCACTAATAAGAAGTAGCTATTAAATCTATAAAACAATTAATACACCATATAACACACAATAGGCCAGTGTTCTGCCTTGTCAAAACAACATATCAAATTATCAATACACATGTCACCAATAAAAGGAAATGGAAAAACAAAAGCAAAACCAAACCATGTTGTAAATTCTTAACACACATAACACCACAGAAAAATATTGTTAAAAGAGAATTTTTTTTGTGAGTGATGGCAAGCAATGTAAACACAGGCATTAGCTGAAAGGTAAATCTGTCTATTAATAAGGAAAACCTTGGTCAGAACAATGGAGAACTTTTAGATAGAGAAGCAGTTGCGAAATGATAAAAAGAAATAAATTAAATGCTAGATGGTAATAGTGGGTTACTAACTCTTATTGGGGAACTGAGTTCATTAATTTTTTTTGTAAATCCCTATAGTTGGTGCAGTTTTTAAAAATGAGAAGGGGAACAACATCAGAGTGGAGATTTTATTATCCAGATCCTAACATATGGGTCTAGGAAAAATTTGGAGCCAACAAGGATTCTATAACTTGAGTTTTGATGGTTGATTCATCTGATTTAGGTTATTATTGTGACCCTGAACTACAACTATTATATTGCACCTTGTTGTGTTTGCCTTTAAGTATCTATTTTACTTTTGGTTCCTGTAAGGCATGATATTTCCTATTTCATTATCTATTTTGTATCAATAGTTCTAAAAACTGCATGCTACTGCAATGCAGGGCAGAAGGTTATTGGAGAGCCAGTTGTGTCCGGCTTGGTCCTTGATGATTCCTGGCTTTGGCATCCCGACTTTCTCACTGCAGCTATGTAAGTCACGGTACTTTGTTTTTTCTGACATTATAGATAATCTCATATTGTCATGATCACAAAAGCAGCATCATGTGTTTTAATCTATCCTGTTTCAGGTTTGTAATGAGCCCTCCTATTAGAGCATCAGGACATGGCAAGTCCCTGCAAGCTTCTCTTTCATCAGGAGTTCTTCAGGTTTTTCACTCATCATTAACAAATAAAAAAATTAAAAAAAAACATGCTAGTGATAAAAACATATAGAGAAGTCATACATCTGTTTTCCAGACATTTATTAGAAAGTTTTGAAAAGGCTTCCAAATAAAACTTAAGTTCTTGTTAGTTGTTACTTGCTAAAATGAATTAGGGTGGTAATATATAAAATGAAACCAGGCAATCCTAGTTGTAAAATGAACTTTCTTCTATGCATGTATTACAAATGCCTGTTTATCCCATTAGATTCACAAGGGTGGGCTATTTGCTGCGGACATTAGGACTGTCTGGTTTCATTAAAATATAGATGTTACTAGTGATTGTTTTTAGAGAAAAATATTGTTAGGATATCTCTTATTATAAAAATGACATTTAGATTTTGTATTTATTTTTGTGACAGTGTAGTTCTATTATTCATAAATGTAACCGTATAAGAATAAAGTTAATTTTTTTTATTTGTTCAAATGCATTAGATAGAGACTGTTTTAACTTGAATAAACTAGAAAAATTAATTAAAAATAAATAAATAAATAAAACATAAAAAATAATCATTTGTCATTGTACGGTCACTTTTTAATAATAATAGGACTAAAATATCATAAAAAATAAGTGCAATACATGACCTAAGTGTTACTTTTATAATAAGTATGAGACTTGTGCAACCGTACTTTGTTTTTAATTGTAACTTATTTGGTTGATATATAATTGACATATTTCACTAATTTAAAGATGGGAACTTATCTTAGCAATATCTTTATATTATATTAGTATAACATAAAGTCCCTCTATATTAGTATAATATGAAATCACTGTGATGCCCTTTATCTACCCTATTCAAGGGATATTTACATCTAATATTGGATAAAACCATTGCCCCCTACACTGTTAAAGTATCTTTGATTTGTTTTTAGCTGAAAATATTACAATCTTCAGCTTGTAGGAACTGATCATTGTGCCTTCAATTCTACCCAGAAGAGTCTTGGGATTAAAGATTTTCGGAGAATTCCAAACGGTGTTAATGGTATTGGTTCTTGATGTTTTCTGAGCTTAATTAAACCCCAAATTATTTTATTGCTCAGAATATAGCTCTTCTGCTTTCTGATCCGTTACACTTCATGGTAATTGGGTTTAGGCCTTGAGGAAAGGATGCATCTAGTGTGGGATACAATGGTGGTAAGCTGCCATAATTTTTTTTTGTTAATCTAAATAATTTATAAAGAGCCTAGAATGCTTGCTTTGTATTATTTTGACCCCTAACCCTATGCTGCATTTCTTTCAGGAATCTGGCCAAGTTTCTGTCACTGACTATGTACGTATGACCAGCACCGAGTGGTATGTTAGCTATTTTCTTAGATTTTTTCCTTCTAAACTCTATATACTGTACGTATATTTTTCATTTTTATTGTTTTCCCCCAAGTCCATCCCACGATGAGGTGGAATATAAGTTTTGAGATCGAAAAAAATGTGGTCTTTTACAATATTTTATAAATCCCTTGATTTAAAGCCCTAGCATATATTAATGACTGCCATCTCCATGATGTACCCAGTGCCCGGATCTTTAATATATATCCAAAGAAGGGAGCGATTCTTGCTGGTTCTGATGCAGATATAATTATACTCAATCCAAACTCAACCTTTGAGATAAGTGCAAAGTCTCACCACTCTAAGTCTGATACAAATGTTTATGAGGGAAGGAAAGGGAAGGTAATTATTACTGTCACCCTAAAAAATACCGGTTCCCTGAAACATGAAAAATTTGTGCTGTTCATATTATTGACTTTCTGCTTGGTCTTAAATTAGCATGCCTATAGTTGGAGCATGTGTCCTATGACTTGGCAGATATTGATATCCTCTTGAACAAGCTATATAGTGTACACTTGGAAGAAATCTAACCATCTTTTTTGGCCCATGTTTGACACGTTCAGTTTTCTTTGGGTGATTCATTCCCTGACAGGCTGACACTGAATTAGTCTTAAAGTCATACGAAAACACAGTTTACAGTTAGTTTTTAAAGTTTGTTTTCAAATAAATATCCCTGGATGTTTCTTTGAGATAATTTGGAGATGAATTATGGAAAATATGATAAGCTCTAAGAAGCACTTAATATGATGATAGTGAAGGTTCCCATGCAAAAAAGTTGCCTCCAACAATTGATCTCATGATCAATTTTGATACTATCATTTTTTGGTAAAGAGCTTTACAAGTTCTTTAATTGGTTCAAAAGATACAAGTTAGTCCTTTTATTTTTAATGAATTACTTGAGTATTTTATTTGTTGTAAAAGGTGCATTTTAGTCCATTCATTTTCGACTGGGTCACTTACATCCCTTTTGTTTTCACAAAGTGCAGTTTAGTCATATAAGTGTAATTTGGTTCATCCGTATGATCTATTTTGTTACATAAATAAGGGACTTAAACTGCACTTATCGCTAAAGTGGGACTAACTGGTTAAATTAATCCAGTTGAAAATAAATGATTTAAACTCTATCTTTTGGAACAAAAAAAGAGTAGTCAAATGATCTAGTTGAATATAAAAGGAATAAATCTGCATATCTGGCAACAATTAAGGACCAAAGTTCCCCCATCACGTTTTGTTTTTCAGCAGTTCAGGTTTATACTTTATGTGTGTGTTCTGTGACTATATTGCCTGTTTACATCCGAAATTACAGTTTATACTATATTATCATATCCTTTTTTATAGTAATTGATGCCAAATTTCACAATATATATCTAATACCTGTCTTCTCAGACAGAGGCAGATGTATGTAGAGACCTCTGGACAAAAAAAAAAGAAAATTAGGTGCTATATTTATGAAATTGACCATAAATTATATGTACAAGATAGAACTTTGTCCTCCTAAATTTTAAATTTTAGGTTTTTAATACTCAAAAACTCTCTACAAACTCAATAATGTAGACATATTTACACAAATGATATACTTGTAATATATTTTTTCAATTAGAGACAAGTAATAACCGAGAAGCAAGTAATATTATTTTTTATTGTTTATATAGTGCCACTCCTGAGTTCGAATCCTAGATCCACCACTGTTTTAGACATAAAACGCCACATCCCTTCAATATGTTGCCTTAAAAACCTTTTTTAGTCACCACTAACAAACCTAGATCTTGTCATGGAGTTGTGTATGTGAGGCAAACAGACCTCTAATTGTTACAGCATTGAATCATTTCTAGATTATCTGAAACTTTTTGTTATTTTTGTCAGGGAAAGGTTGAAGTTACCATTGCTGGTGGAAGGATTGTTTGGCAAAATGATGAATTAAAGGTCGTTCCAGGTTCAGGCAAGTATATAAAGATGCCCCCGTTCAGTTATCTTTTTGACGGCATAGACAAGTCTGATGCTAACTACTTATCTTCTCTTCGAGCTCCAATAAAGCGATCTATATCCGCTAATTAAATGGCAGGTATTGCACTTTTATAATTAACTTTATTATTGCTTAATATGATAAAGGATGCATGATGATAATTTTTATTATGTAAAATACAAAATGAAAGACCCAAAGTGTTAATGTTTAGTGTTGGAATCATGCGGATTTGTAGTCCATTAGTTCCCAATACTAACTGTATATAGAAGTGCATAATCAGTCACAAACATGGTCTTGTTGACTAGTCCAACATCAACATATATAGATGTATTTATCTCATTAAGCAATAAATACAACACAAATTCTAATAATATGTATTTGATTATTATTTGTCACGTAAGTGATGACAGAGTTGCTATTTTATTTTGTAGCAATAAATATCGTTTTACATAAAAGTATATGGCAAACTACAAAGTAATCCCTGATTAGATTTTTTTTTTGTGATGAACAAACAACATCTCATCTGTACATCTATTAGTTGATAATATAGAGAAATGACTGGAAAGCAGATATGCGATTTGAGTCCATAAGAAATTAAGGTCTTATGCAGCAATTAATGTAGGTCAGCATCTTCTTTCTCCCCTGCATGAACATAATTGAAAAAATTTCTTCAAAATTATTATAATTATTTTGATTTTCTCAACTTCATGTTTATAACAATGTTGATATTCTACCATATAGTGATGACAAAGGGATACATTTATAATTAGAACAATTTTAATTGGTTTACATAAAAAAAAAGGTACAAGAAAGTTACTTTTCATTGATGGTGCGTATGCTAGTATACTTTAGAAATGCCTTATTATGTTTTTTTCCCTCAGCGTGTCGAGGTTGTTGCAAATATTATGCTATTAATATTTTATTATGTTGTAACCAAAATAGGGATTTACAGTAAGCCTTAAAAAATTAAGTATTAAAATGCATCTTTTTAAAATTAAAGGAGTCCAAGAGCTCTTCCACATACGAAATTCGTTAAAGGTATTAGAAAACTTAAGGTATACGATAACACTTTTCTGAAGGAAAATGTGTCAAGAAACATTATAAAATATTTAAAACAAATTAAAACGTGTTTTGACGAATTTGCCCTTGAAAAAGTGTAACCTGACACTGCAACCTAGTGTGTGTGTGTGTTTTCCCCCTTCGTCCAAAAAAACCGAATATTTTATTCACCTTTTTTTTTTCTTATTCCCCCCTACAAAGTTGGACTTTGCATGCTAACTAGCCACAACAGCTTGCTTTCTGTCTCTTAGTAAATTAGTTTAAAGTAAAAACGGCTAAATGGTACTTTTAAAAAAGAAAAAAAGGTCCTTGTAAGTGCATGTTTGAATAAATTCCCCCAATTGTGGTTAAAATAAAAGAATGAATAGCAAGCTCATACCGAGACAGAGTCGTCTTGATGATTTGCAGGATGGACTTTGTGTTGACTTGGGGAGTAGTGGTTCTGCTTCAGTTCAGTTACATTTGTCTTTTTCTGCTTTCTATCATTCCTAGCTGCTGTGAAGACCACTGTATAGTTGGTCGGTCCTGCTGCCTTTTGATCCCATCCTCCAAATTGAGGAACAGGCATCCTACCATTTCTCTGTCAATATTTGTCAAAACAAAAATCATTTATTCACAACTTCATTTATGCATCAATTATATGTCATAATAGAGTTGTAAATTGAGATGATATATTAATAAAATTTGTTTCACTTAATTTTTCATTATATGATATGTTAATAAAATAATACTAATTAAAATATCTCATTTGTTCTAAATATGCTTAAATAAGACGAGTAAAAATATAAAAATAATGAAAAATATGATACATGATTATTTATAATGTGAATATTTATTAAAAAAAACTAATAGAATATTATGTTTAAAGTTAAGTACATTCGAACTACGATTTAAATAAGATGGAATTGTATTTAAAGAGGATAAGACAATATTATATCTTGAGTTTATTAAAAAGAACTAAACAAGATAGTTCATTTTGCATATTATGGTACAATATAATTGGTTCTCAATAACTAAGTGATTTTATAATTACTTAAACATATTGCATCTCAATTTTTCATTCAATTCACTACGAATACATATCTTATATATAAAATAATTTTATACATATAGTATTACAACGAAGAAAAATAAGCTTTGAAAATAGAAAATTCTTGCATCTTGTGTGAGTTACATCCACCCTTACTCATATATTTACTCATATATTGTTAGGTAGTTATCAAAATAAAGAATTTCAATATTTAAGTACTCTCATGTGTGAGATTTATTTAATAAATTTAAAGATTTATATGAATTACTCTTTATGGAGTTAGGGATGATGTAATACTTCAGAAAATGAAATACAAGATTAGTATATTACAAAGTAATAACCTTTAACAATAGATTTCCAACAATAAATTCTACTGCTTCTACCCTAGTATCGAATGTTTTTGATTTTTCATTGTGTTCTAGGATAAGGGGAAAAAAAGTGAAAGTTTCATTCTAGCTAAAAGACAATTTTTTCCGGCATAGGAAATGTTTAAATATTTCATTATGAGAAGGCAATGAAGAACAAAATGGTATACAAGAAATAATCGAAAGTCACAAATGAAAATGAAATGAAACATTTGTAATCACACTTCAATCAAGTAAAAAGAAAAGAATAACAACAAAAATGAAGCTGGTCGAAGAAAAAAAATAGCATTTAGAAAATTCCAAAGAAAAAATAAAATCGAATTTTAATAATATTTTGGAAAGTAGATGAAGTATGGATTGGTGAACATACCTCCTTTCTATCCATGTGAATGGTAAGAGAAAATGGTCAGATGAGTCTCAAAAGAGAGAAGATTTGTATTGCAATTGCTATAACGACGGCTCAAGCATATTCTCTCTATTTTAAGGGAGTTCCAAATTTGTTGTTTAACGTATGGTAATGTCTTTATATGTATTTACGTGCAAATTTAGGTAGTAATCAATTATTGAGACAGAGAGATATTTGGCTAAAGATGTGCTCCTCCAGGCCAGGGCAGAGATATTCTTAGAAATCTAGGAAACAGAAAACTAGCAACCAAAAAAAAAAAAAAAAACCAAACTTAGATGTTAATATATAAGGTGTGGTTAAATTAAGAGTAAGGTATTTTTTTTATCTATAATATTAACTAAAGCATGTCAAATATTCCAATTTTTACGTTAATTATATCAATTTTGATTAAATTTAACAATTATTTTAAAAAATTTAAGTAATTCAGAGATATCAATTATTGTTAAAATTGACAAAGATATATATTAATAATTTAAATAGTAATATTTGATGTGTTTAAATTAAAAATAAGAATAAAAAAATATCAAAACAAAAAATAGAGATAATTTAAATGTATCAATATTCTAATATAAGGATAACGATATTAGCATAATTAAAATCATATTTTACTCTTAATATGAATTATATATTAATGTACTTATTTTTAGATAAAATTATTATTAAAAAATATTTTTATACCATTCATAATTTATATTATGAAAATATCATTAACCTTATAATAATATTTATCCATATTAAAATTTGTACCGACGGATCCTATTTCTTGCTTTTTAAAATTTTTTATTAAACATGTCCAGAAAAAATAAAAGAAAGATTCAAATATAGTTTTTAATGGATCGAGACTTGTACCCGGTGGCGCAAATAGACTTTTACTAATAGGAAGAATAGTATTATTTGTCACAATTAAAATTTGTATCAGATAATAGGAAGTTCGAATCTTATATTTACGTTTATTTATTTATTTTTTATATTTTTAATATTATTATAATTTCTTCCTTTTTATTAAACATGTCTAGAAAGAATAAAAGAAAAATTCAGATGATACCTAGTGGTACAAATAGACTTTTTCTGATAGAAAGAATAGTCGTATTTCAATTAAGAAAAAATAACTTATTCTCTTTCGTGTATGAGCTCATTTTCTTATTCTATGTTAAAACTCTAGTTTTTCAAATAGGAAAGCATCCCATAATTTACTTTGAACATATGCTATTTTTTATTTAAAAAAAAAACTTTGTATTAAAAATTAGTTAATTTATAGTATGACTTTAAGTTTGATTATGCTTATAGAAAGTTAGGTTAAGGTTTACCAAACCTTCTTACAATATCCCGCTTATTTAGAAAAGGTTTGTCAAACCTGTTCGTGATTTACAACAGACGAACATGTTTTTCACGATTTTTTGCACCATTTTTTGGGTTTTTTTCTTCTTCTTTCGTATCTTTAATGTATATATATATATATTTAATTTTGAGTTTTAAAAGTCCTTAAAATCAAAATGTCATGATATGCCAATGATAAGTAGTGAGTGCGTTGAAGAAAATAGGTCTTAAGTTAGAAAAAAATGATTTCATAGAATTTTAAGAAGTGAAATGATTTTGTTAGGAATATTTTGAGCGTAGATATTTGTATTTAGGGGATAAATTACTAATTTCATACTCATATTAATTGATTTGAAAAAAAATTAGAATTGTCAAGATTTTTTAAGTTAAATTCACGATGTTTTTAGCATTTTTTTTTCAAATTAATGTTGTTAGATAACTAGTTATATTTTTAATTTTAAAAACTTATTTTCAATCTCTCAAACCCCTACTGTCAAACTTCAAATCTTACCACGATAACTTGCATTCACCTCTCTCAAATCCTAACACTTTTTTTTTCCTTCCTTTTTCCTTCTACTTTAGTTCACTTTTAATGGAGAGAACCTTCCTTTATAAAAATTAATTCTCTTTGAATAATTATTTATTTTATTTTTAGTCTATTTTAATAAAATCAATTATAATTATGATATTTTTTATTTAGATTTTAGATCTAGAGTGATATATTCTTACATATAATTACCCTAACTTGACTTATGCATGTTTTTATTTTTGTTTTGACATTATTTTCATAAAAGTTTAATAGTTAAAGATGATAGTATTATGATTGTAAAATACAATTAATTAACGAAATTAATAGATACAATTACACTTCTGGAAAAATCTAAGCAAAAAAAAAGTCATACCAATACACACACCCTTATTTTATAGTATGTATATGTGTTATAATTGAGTATATATTTAGGTTATTTATGTATTCCTCAATTTCAATGAATGCATCTTTCTATTGAAAAAAAAAACCTTTCATTAATGAAAATCACGTTTGCATCTATTACACTGTCGTTCTTCGTTCCTAAAATATAAAAACCAAAATGATTTATTAGATAGGAAATAAAAAGCATGACACATGAGATATTTAAAAATCGGGTATTAATATCCTCAAATTCATCAGACGCCTTAGATGATTAAGCATTTAAGATTTTAAGCAAAACAAACAGGGAAAAATAAGCAGGATTTGATATTTTCGCATCTTGCGTGGTCAGGTTTTCATCTAATGTATTGCGGAATAGTATGCACAAGAGAGCCAAAAACTCCCTAATCCGCACTAAATAAAGTCTGATACTATCACCACATCTATGCATTAAACCTCGATACAATCTTTAAGAAAACAAAAGGTAAGATGAAGAAATCATCAGTACAATAAGCTGAAAACTAAAACTAAAACCAAATCATGAATCCTATCCGTGAAAAATTCAACATAATTTCAATGAAAAATTCACAGTATAGCGGTATTACAACAATTTCACAATCTAGTATGACTTGTGCGGATTCCACTATAGCATTTTTCACTCAGTTATGCACCAATATACTTACTTACACGCCTATGTAACTTGGTATACTGGTGTTTAACCAAGTTAAAAAAAAAATTCAAATAGACATTTGGAGTAGACAAAAACTACTTGCGACTTAGTGAAGGAAGCAAACAGTCATACATCCGTTCCATACGTGACGTAACAGTAAGCTTTTGCAATGATTGAATATCAGGCTTTCCCAAGTCAAGTATATCCTGCTTTAAGCTGTTACAACACTGTTGATTAGTAATTCATCCATATATTCATTTGCTAAATATATCATTTTTGTGTGTGCGTGTGTGTGTTCAAGCATATGAAAATGTACTGAAGCATGAATGTAGTCTAAAAGAGAGTAAATAATAACAGAAACTAACCATTTCCATTCACCGGTTCCTTTTGCATGTCTTTCAACAGAATGGTATAGTCGGCCTAGGCTATATAACAACAATCCATACATGCATTGTGCATCATTTTCCTGTGAAACCATGAAATGTCAGCATTATTTACTCTTGTTACACAAATATAGATTTGTACTTCAACAAAATCGTAAAGGCCACTTTATCTAATCGGATCTAGAATTTGGCAAGTCATGATAAGTAATACCAAAGACGTTCACGAGGAATCCTAGACATATATGCCTTATAAGTTGACATCAGAATAGTATTTTACATGCACTCAAGTATTGGAACAACTCATCTGTCTAATCATTTTTTTATTTAAAAAAAAAGGATAAGAAAAGGAGAAAAAAGTTATGGCAATTCACAAGGGGGAAAAGAGCTACTATGAAAAGCATATAACAAGCAAATTTTGAAAACGAACATGAGAGATTCCCAAATGTACATGCAAAATTATGCAAGGGAGTTAGGCAAAAAAAAAAAATCACAATAGATGGTTACTGTTGCAAAATAAATATCAAATATTGTGTTTCCTTATCAGTTTAAAAATCATAAGTTTGAATATTATAGTTTCCTTATTTATCTATTAGTCATTAGGAATTGATATTGCATACATCATTGTACTTCTCTATTATGAATTGAGGATAATAAGAATGAGTTTGCTTTAAAAAATGAGATCAATACGAGTAATTTTTGCTTTCTCATTATCCTCTTTACTTCTAATGATTTCTCAACAGTTACATGTTAAACCAATGTCAGACAGAATGCTCTGCATTTACTTTGCTTAAGAAAATGTAAAGAAAGCAAAATTGATAAGAAAAGAGACCAAACAAGACCAGATTAAGAAGTAATCTTTCAACAGAAACTTAAAATCTTCAACTGAAAGAAAAAACAAAGCAAAGAAATGCAATGCATTCATCCTGAGAGCGGCAATCCTTCAAAAATAACATTCAAAATAGCTCCTTACCATCCCTTGATCAACAAAATTTTGATACAGTGTGATCAGTTTCTCAACCTCTACAATAAGTAGCCTCCGCTGGAGCCGAGCAATTCTACCTCTTCCTTCAGCTCTAGTATCCTGATTTTGTGAGCAAAAAATCAAGGTAGCCAATCAGAAAATGCAGTAATATCACTGACCTGATTCCTCCTTTAGATAATATTGTAATTTTAATTAAAAGCTGCCTGAACGACCTTTGTGTTATGATTTATGTTTTTCAGTTCATGCCCGATGACCTGTTTCTATGAGAGAAGCATTTTTTTTTAAGGAAAGTGTTTGAATGTAAACAGCAGATAAGCAATCTGTAAACAAATTAAGAAACCGGGGCGAGGGAATGATGTAAAAAAGGCAGCTGATTTGTAAACGATGCTACATGTGATAATCTCTTTAGTCTATACACTCTCCAAACCATGCAAGTTCATACAGATCCCAATCAACTATCAAGTCTATTGATGTTTCCAAATTGGACATTTGTTTGAATTTATGCCTGAGTGAAGTAGCACCATACTGTAATGTCATAATGTTTTGGAATAACCAGAATCCTTAGGCATATATTAGATGCAATGAGTTACATGTGAAAACCATCTTATTTGGACTTGTCCATGATAGTTACGCTATTTTCTTTTTCCTTCATGGGTTCGTGTGACTTGGTTTTATGATGCCATACTTCGTACGAGTTATATGTACCATGAAAGTTTCCTTCATTTCAAGTACTTTTTATTACACAAATTACCATTAGCTAGCAGAAACAGAGAGCGAAGCATAGGAGATATATATGTGATCTAGCAACTATAAAGATAAATGATTCACCACAAAGAAGACAAGGCAAAATTCTGTCTATAATGCAAACTCAAGAAATAAATAAATCAATTTTATTTTTTGAACACAAGGATGATGAAATGTTCATATATGCTTTCGAGAATCTTACCCGCTGAAGCCAGGACCGTACTAAAATTAGCAGAAGAAGGGAAACAAAAAATGCAGGTAAGGCAGCTAGAATAGCAAAATTGATCTCATTTGCCCTAAGGATCTGATCCAGTTCAAGCATAGCCCTGCTCATTGGATCAGGTTATTAAAATAAACATATTAAAGTAAGACATTTACGATTTTGATTATCTACCATATAGCTCGTAAAACTCACGTTTCAACATCCAGTTTTAACTTCTGAACCTGTAAAGAAACATGACATAAGCGGTATGAGACAGATATAATTTAGACAGCAATCACTATGCATGAGGGATAGTTGATATAACCTGAATTAGTAAAGCACGAGCAAGCTCTCCACCTAGAAGATTCTGAATAGGATGAATAAGTTCCTTCTCATACCTTTAAACAGGAAAAAAGGGAGGGAAATATTGGAATTACAAACACGGAAGAAGATTCTGCATAGGATGAATAAGTTCCTTCTCATACCTTCAAACAGGAAGAAAAGAGAGGGAAATATTGGAATTACAAACATGGACTTGATAATGTTATCTAGATACATAACTACTGCATGATAATGAGATCAACAAAGTGATGGATTTTATGAAATAGAGTATTGACACAAAGTCACAAGCTATAACCTGCTCCTCAAATAATGTATAACAACATTCTAAATGCCTAAAGGCCTGCAACAGCCATATAGTGTTAACTGTTAAACACTATATCAATTTGTTCGCACCTTTAGAATTTGGAAACTGTACTCAGTTTTACATCCAAAGTTATTTGAAGACGTGAACTTATCAGATGTCATTGGTTTTGAGGTTGATTATGGCTTCCTGTTGGATTACTGATTGGTTGTTTTCATTAAGAAAGAACAATGTTTCCTTCCTAATTTTGAAATTTTGGTAAGCCTAAATTTCATATACATTTCTCCAAAAGAAATTCATATATATTTAAAAAAAAAAGGTGTGTAACAAAAAAAGAGCATAAAAGATGATCATGGAAATGATATTCCATAAATGGTTACCTGAAACTTTAATACAAGACACAACCTATCAAATGCAAATATTGCAAACTATTACTTTACACACCCAAAACAGACCCACCTGGCCATAACTATTTCAAGCATTTCCTGATCTGTTGCATTATCTGGGAGCTTTTGGCCTTTTGTTTGCTCACTAAAAGCCAACAACATCCTGCAAATCAGCAAGATAGGTATTAGATCCTGATTTAATACTCTCAGTGAAAGAAAATGATGAGATTCAAATAAGAAAAGAAATTCAAGGAAGTAAAAGAGGAGCATAGGTTATATTTGCTATCAAATTAATAATAAAGGATGAACATGATTTAATAGTCCTACTTGATGGGCAGGATTCAGGAAAAACTAAAACTTATAATGCATTTATGACTAAGATAACTTAAACTAAATGATGCCATGAAGAAGTGCACGTAAGATCAGTGCTAATGGAGAACTAAAAGATTTATGCGTGTTAGGCCTTAAATGGTGTTAATGAGCCAAAATAACACACAAGGTGGAAATATGGCATGGTATTGCCTGATTTTTTCCCACGCTTTAGAGTATGTAGCTACTGTAAATTACTTTTGGAGCCCATTCTATCCGGTTTGAATTGAAGATCCTTCAATCAGGAGTTCCAGGAGTCAGGACTGCATTGAACTTTAATAATTTTTTAAAGCAGTATTTTTATGCTTGTCCACTGCAGCTATTTTTACTGATAATGAAACATTTGGTTTCCTACAAAAAGGAGAGAGTACTAACACCTTTTGGATGATTGAGCATGCTTACACCAAACAATGTAGACACTATTTATTTATTTATTTTTGAATTTTCATATGCACGACTCCCGTGTGTGTTTTGTTAACTTCTTATGAATTATGTTAACAAAATTTGAAAAATAGTAGCAGATTAAAATAAATTGAGAAGAAAAAGAACTGAAGTGAAGCATACAAAAAAGGTTTTAAATTGCAATATGTCCAATGCTTTTAGTAGTAATTAAATTTAGCAATGACCCATAACGAGGAGTAAAAGAGGAAGCAGGACAGGACAAATTTCTTTAAAGAAAACCTCACCTCTTCTTTAATAAATAATATTTCATTCATTTTAAACATAAAGACAAGATGTAAATTAGATACACTAAAACAAAAGGTATGAACCAACATCAACAAACAAACAATAAAATTCTTAAAGTTTAGAAGGATTTCAATTCTTGGAATTTCTTCAAAAAGAGAGCTTCAGTTGTATAACTGTCTAGATGACTTAAAAAGCAAAGAAAATCAGTTCTGTGTGTGCACGCACGCACACATATGCACATATGAGAATAAATAAACAATTAAAAGTTTCATAGAATATAGCAAATTTGTAAATAGGAAAAAAGGATGGTGAAAGTTTACTGTGACAAGTTACACTATAGTGATTATCTTTTATGTTTCACCAAGACTCGAACAGAATCAAAGATATACTATCCATGACACTAGAGCATTGGATAATATCAACAAACAACACAGAAGGATGACTTACAAGTTTTACTTTGACTGGTGCCATAATGAAAAAGAAAAATGAAGCTGTTTTTAATTCATTCGCATTGAACATCTGAAATGCAAATAGAAAAGAGTTCAAAAAAGGTGGAAAGCAGAAATAAAAACCTGTGCAGAGAATCAGAAGTCAAGTGCACCTCTTCAATGTCCATCATACCTTTGTGCCTCTTTCTGAATGTGTCAAAAAGTTCATCTCTAATAGACAGGAGCTGATAATCTAGAGTCAGATCACTTACCATTTAAATCCCACTTTAGATATAAATGGTGTGAATAAGGAGAGAGAGAGAAAAATAGAGGAGAGAGGGTGGTGTATTTTACATTGCTAATAGAGAGAGGAAGAGAAATTTTGACGCCACAAATCATATCTTGATATTTTAAAAATTCTTGATATGTTAAGGAAATGCTCGCAGTAGATCTCAATACTTGGAGGTTCCATCAAAGACACAAAACAGAAGCAATAGTCATGTAAGCAACCAATGCACTTTAGCAAAGTACAGAAATATATCAGTGGACAGCCTTAAATTAAGATTTATTTAACTATTTAGGTGACAAGTGATCTTCAATTATCATTAAAGAGAAGTAGAAGAGCTAACACTGAATGAAGTTTCTTTTAATAATATGGAACATAAAAACTAATAACAAGTAAACAGCAATGAAGAATTTTGATCTATTTATCAAATATAGGCTTATCAACATTCAATAATTTAATTTGAATAGTAATATTTTTTTTATATTCAAATTACATATGAAATCAAAAAAATTGTCTTTTTAAAGCTTATCTACAAGGTCCATCCTCAAACTTTGTCAAGGTTGACTCTTTGGTCTGAAACCAATTTTTTCATATAAAGCTTCTCCATCTTAGAGGACAATTTCAAAACCAATAACACAGCTGATTTCACAGGTCTTCTCAGAATAATGCAGTTCCTTTCATTTCAATCATTTCATGGTTTGATTATTCAAAAACATAGATGTTTTCTGATTTCATGATTTAAATGTCACTGCTCTTTTTGCATAATACTATGATTACAACTATGTGATAATTGGTATGTCAATTTTGACATGATTTCAACTCCTGAAATTACAGTTAGTCTCACACTTATTCCCAATTAGTACCATAAGAAAATACCCCCTTTATCTAAGGAGGCAACAATCAAATTGTACCATATTTGATTGTTTACTTTAAATTTTAAGATGTGTTTTTAGAGTATTTATTGGGTTATTGTTAGAATTTACTTTTGAGAGGGTTGCTTTGCCAACAAACTTCAAACAATTATATATCCTGATTATTATGGTAAGATGACAAACAATAAGACGGACACTAAAAGAAATATACCGGTTGCTCCACATGATCCTTGAAAAAGCTAACAGTAGACTTCTTCGCCTCACGTACCCAATTGTCAATATCAGGACTTCCCATCAAACTACTATGCTTTAGTAGCCACATAGAACAGATGGAGATGCCAACAGCACCACATGTGTAGCGGATCCAATATCGGGTCACTTTCCTTGGTTTTCGATGTTTGGCAATCTAACAAAACACGCAAACAAGCATAAAAGAGAAATTAAAAAAAAATCATTTCCCTTACACATCACAAAAAGTGTTAATGCACTGGAAAAAATTTAGCCATAAAAGTGTCAAATTAATGTGTTTTCTAAAAACACTAAACGAGGACAAAAATAATCAACATAAGAGTGTCAAATTAATGTGTTGTCTAAAAACACTGAAATTAGCCCACCCAACTCTTAAAAGCTTTGGCTTTCAAAAAACAATGACAAACCAGCATAATTTACCATGGCATCAAACAAGACACGAGTTCAAATTGTCATATTTTCCCAATACGTTAAAATTTTCATCTTCATTAGCTATCAAAAATCTACTTCTAAAAATGCTGATTAAGAATCCGAGACTGACTATTAAAGAACTCCCTGGGTCTTAAAGGAATAAATATGGATAAAATATCAAAGACTCAAAATCAAATTCATTATTCAAGCAATAATTGATCCTTTATTCGCCACAATTCCATGAAAAGATTTTGCAACACTTGCAACAATCTAAACTCCCAATTCTTACAACCAGCTACTGTAAACTACTACTTGATAGATCTTTTAAAATATCTTGAGCCAAAAAGGAGAATTTAAATATATATATATATACCCTTTCCAATGAGATTCCGAGAAGTTGTAAGTAATCCTATGGCTCATATGAATCATTAATTTTTTTGGTTGAAGCACTCTCAATCAAGTACATTTATACTATTATTAACTATCAAGATTATTCTGTCAAAAATGAAATGAGGAGTAGAAGATAATTAAAGTCTAGTTATTGTGATCACTTTGACAAAAGATTTGAAACAATTGCAGAAGTTTAAGGGCATTGAGGTAGCCTAAAAAAAGAGTTGTAAATATGATAAGATTTGCTAACTAAAATAGATATTAGGAGCTAATTTGTTGAAACTTCTCTCGAGAATCATACCAATATTTTCTGATCAGTGTCATTGATATAAACTAATGATGCAAGATTTAAAATGCTAAGGACTAATGTGGCCAAACAAAAAGGTTTGGAACAAAATTTAAAAAACATGAGAAGGGATGAGAGCCAATATGGACTTCCCTTCACATGGAAGAAACAAATCAAAGTGGTTCTTGACGAGGCTGCACCATTTACAAAGACCCATTGAGATGCATCTTGTGCATAATGTTTTAAGAAAGAAGAATGAATCAAGTGCATGGAGAGTTCTGTGTGTTCATAAAATTGAGTAGAACCAAGAGAAAAATATCAAAAGTGTTGATGAAAAAATTATTGAATAAGTTAGTTAAAAAAAACTGTACAATTACGAAGTGTGGTTCCTTGTCAAAAATATTGTACTTTATCTTTGATATATTGACAAAAAAAGCAGCTGAACCATATCAATTATGACATAGGTAACACACAAGGACTAAAAAAAGAGGCAAAAAAAATGAATTCCTACAAAATACAAACTGCACCATGCAAATTAAATTTTGAATGGGAGGCTACATTATCGTTTAATTTGCTTCATCGAAGTCACTAAAAATAATAGTCAAACACATAAGGTTCAAGTAGTCAACATTAAAGACATTTCATTGGCTAGATAGGCTAAATTTTGGAGGTAAAATCTCTGCTGGTTATGCTAGACACCTATCATGCATTGGAAATACTCTTAAAACTAGGCCATCAATATTACTTATAAGAACACAATATCATCTTAAACTACAACATTGATATGATGGCACAATCATATCTTGAAAGAATTTGAGAGCATATGAAAAAAACTCTTACAAGTAATGATAAGTAAGAGTCCAGTTTATCTAGATTTTGGTAAACCAAGTTGATAGCATCCTTAATTTCACAATCTGTCCACTGAGATCCTTCTTGATTCACTTCTGGCAGTTTCTCAAAAAGTAGTGGAAGTGAGTAGCTCCCATCAATTGATGAATCAATCTGTATAACGAATAAGAGAAAAAATTGAACTCTGAAACTATATATATATATATATATATATATATATATATTGGGAAAACTACATGGTTCATTAAAGAAAGGAAACCAAACTGATACACATGCATAGACATGGATTGCTAATTAAGTTACCTGGCGGGTCGCATGTAGATGCCCAATTGACACCTCTAATTTGGAGAATAAATCATTAAGTTTGACTAGTAAAGCAGGCAGAGAGGTTTCGGGATTATTCACCAACTCCTCCCCTGACCGCTCTGCTTCAACATAAACCTTTAAGAAGCAACATTCAAGTGCGTAATTAAATGAGAAAAAGAGGGAGAATAAATTATATCCATAAGATATAGGTACAATCTACCTTCTACCATGAAGAAAAAGTATTCCACCACTATAACAGCATCATGCATATATACACCTCTGCCTTCCGGTGTATGATATGATGGTCCACTAATGCAAATAGGATAGAGGGGAACACACACATAGAAACTACCAAATCTCCCTTATCTTAAATCTAAAGCAAGATTAAGTTACCTAAGTCAAGAATTCAATCATAAAAAATGCCATGAGAGAAGATTGTAAGATAAGTAATGGAAATAAGTTATCAGATATATAAATATGCACTTAGCCACATTTTCCCAAAGATGCAATTCTAGCACATTTTCACTAGAAACTAGTTTGTCTGAAATCTAAATAACAAAAGACATCATTTAGATCTAGTGAAGTAAACTTTCGCATCCAGGCAGGTAACTCATGTAACTACATGTGAGATACAAGATTGATTCATAAACAGGTAAAACCATTGTATGCTGCTCAACTGAGTTGAAAGAGCTAACCTGGGAGAAAAATATGGCAAGAGAACATCTTAAGCTAGTTAATATAGCAATCCTTTCAGATACATGAGCAGATGCAGAATTGCCGAAAAATAGCATGGAAGAACCTTGGACGACATGTTCACGTATCAACTGAATTGCTCCTTCAATAAAAGCACGTGGCCCTCTTTCAAACACCATAAAATAAACCTTTTGAGCATTTGATCCCTGAAATCAGAAATAACAGATAGTATGGATAAAAAAGACGTTAAAATACACCAGCAATAACGAAAACATGAAGATATGGTCACCAAATGAAAAAAAAAATTTCCATTAATTTTTTCTTCAATTGAAAAAGTCGCACCTCAGCCTTGGACTGCCAAAACTGCAAGTTATTCTGGATGTTATGCAAATTTGAGCAGGTGTGCTCCAAAATATCCTCTAAAACATTGAAAACTCTGGAAGCATCTGCTTTCACCCTGTATGTTATGAATTTGAAAATGCTATTAGGATATGTCATGTAATAATCAATAATTTCATGCGAGGTGCACCCTTTTCTGAAAGTGCATGTGATCAAATGACTTGCTAGCATTAGTTAAATTAACCCACATTCTAAAAGAGTAGTAAAGGTTTGGTACCAAGTTTCTTGGTTCGATCCCCACCCCGAATTATTGTTTCATAAAAGAATTAGTTAAATTAAAAATAGTTGCTTTTGGATTGATGTTCAAACACCATGTCCTTGCTCATCTCAGTAACAAATGAAACTTTTAAAGAAAAAAAATTAGATCAAGAGTACTTAGTATGATTCAAACTTATGACTTAAAACGGGAGAGATGTGAGTCTTAATGCCATATGACTATGTGAAACTTTGGAATAAAAAGAATTATCAACACAACACCAGCATCAGGTGTGGCATGTATGATACTGTTGGTCCAACTATGTGGGCCAGCAAATTGAAGAAATAATGGGGGTGCTACCGAAAGAAAAAAAAGAAAAAAAAGGGGAGCCTTATTCAATAATAGTGGCGCCGAAAGAAAGAAAATAAGAAAAAAAATGTCAAAAATCTCTCCATATAATCCGGAGAGAAGGATGGAGCTTTAGCTCTATAAAAGCCTTACTTCATCTTAATAGAATAGAATAGATCAGAAGCGGAAGAAAAGAAAACAGAGAGAGTTTTTGAGAAGAAAAATTAAGAAAGCCAATTTGTGAAATTTTACCCACAAATTTAAAATACATATTTGTTGTATTTTGTGAGAGATCCACCTAAAGGTGAAGTGTGTAATCTCATCTTATTATAGTGGAAGTTTAAGTAGCCTACGGGTCCCGTGGTTGTTAATTTCATTTTGAAAGGTTTTTCAACGCTAAAATCTTGATGTTATTTTTGTTCTATTTTGATTTGAAAAATTATCCTGAATGTGTGAAATTTATTTCTTTACGACCATCTATTTTAACCATCTATTTTTCCCAACAGATACAACCACAATAAAGTATAAGCACCTAAACATGAAAACCCATTATAAATGATTGAGGTATTATTCAACTAAAAGAAAAACAAGCATACTATTTCATTTTCCAGTTCACTATCAAAATTTCAGAAATAACATGAATAAGTTGACCAAACAAACTATTTCAACCATCAAAATGACCCTAAAGTAACCATTGGATAGTAATAGCATGGGGCGTCAACTTCCACGGCAAACAAATAAGTCAAAATGGAAATAAAATAATTTGTGAGCAATAAAAATCGAGGTAGACTGGACGTACTGAGAAGAATCGAGCGCATTGGGATGCAATGGAAGGGGGAGACATAATCGGCGTCTTCTTGATCTGGCGCGAAAATTTGAAAATTTCCCGAGAAAATGTGAATCAATAGAAGGAAGTAAACCGAAGGCTCGGTTCCAGAGGTAATTGGAGTAAAAAAATAATAGGGTTCCGAAATCGTTGGACTGGTTTGCCCCAGAGGCAATTGTGTCGTCCATTGCTGCGCAGGAGTTTCGAAATCTTTCAAAGACAGTTCTTCCCTACTTTGGTGCTATGCGGCAACTTACAAGTAAACCGCCATTTTTTAACCCATTTTTTCTTACTTATTATTATTATTACTGCTAATTTTTGAGTTAATTTGAATATAAAATATATATAATAAATATTATTAATTAAATTTTGAAGAATTTTTTTTAATATATTCAAAATAATAATAAGATATCTTTAAAGAACTTTAACCCCTTAATATTACGGTATTTTTTTAATTAACATGATTAATTAAACTTCTTGAAGTTCAAGAAAAAAATATTGAACGTAAATTGTTATGATTTTTAAATTTTTTATCTTTGTTTGATTTGACAATATCTTTAAAATGTATATGATATTAATAAAAAATTAATTAAAAAATGTATATTAAAAATTCATGTAATAAATATTATTAATTAATTCCATTGAATTTTGAATAAAAAATATAATAAACTCATTTTATTCTAATAAATTATTTAAAATATTTATATTTATTTTTATTATTTAATTATTTATCATGTATTTTTAAGTAAAATAAAAAATATATGTATAAAAATAAATAAAATTTTAATTTAATTATTTAAAGGGTTGTTTGTTTAGTATTAAAAGAATATATTTTATATAATTATATATATATATATATATAATATTAATATATAATTTAAAAAAATCGTAAAAAATTTATATATAATCATAATTTTAATTATTATGGATAAAATGTTCACTACTTACACGTGAGCCTCAATGTGTAATTTAAAAAAATCACTTATACTCATGTAATAAATAAATTAACGATAAAATATTTTTTGTCAAACTTTAAATATAATAATTAAATATTTTTTTTGTGTAAATATACTATTTTTATAAAAAATTATTTTTTTAATATTATATACTAGGTTAGAGATTAAAAAACAAAAATAAATAACAAATAATGTGACTCGTATAATTTAATAATAAATTAAAATTAATTATATTGAAATATAATTAAATTAATTATATTGAAATATAATTAAATTGATTATATTAAAATTATTAAAAATAGTAATAATATTTTTATAAGAAAAATATTTAGATAATTTATTAAAAGAACATTAAAATATATAATAAAATAATAATAATTAATAAATATTTTAAAAAAATCAAATTAATTATCTTGTTATATATTTTAAATATTTGTATTTTTATCCGGTTTTAAAGATAATAATAATAATGTTTTAATAAAAAATTGTTAAAAAATATGATTTATTTTAAATTTTCATTTTTAAAGCAATTTTGGTAAATGACAATCCATTATTTGTTATATACAAATATTTAAGTCACAAAATTTAATACTCTTAATTTTTTATTTATTAATTAAATAATAAATTACCAATATTTAAAATATTAATCATATATTTCATTTTTATATAATAATAATAATTTTAGATTTTTAATTAAATAAATATTTTTAATATTTTAATAAATTATGTTTAAATTGCATATGTTTATAGTTAATTTTAATTTATTATAAATTAAAAAATAATATTAAAATCACGTTAATTATTATGTCTATTAAATAATTTTATAAATGAAAAATTTAATTAATTTTTAAAAAAATTTAATCACATATCATATTATGAATTATAATATGAATATAAATATATGTGATTATAAATTAGGGTTGTAAATTTTTCTTAACATAAATTATTGTTAGAAAATATTTGGTTGGATTGTGCGAGAAAAATTATGACAATAAATTGAAAGTGAAAAAAATAAGTAAATTAATATTTTATAATATAACACGAAGATAGATAAAGAATAATTATATTTTTTGAAACTATATTTTTTAGTATATAAATATATACTATAAATATATTAACGAGCATATGTATATAAACTTAAAATAATTATATATATATATATATATATATATATATATTTTATTTTGAGTTATGTTTTTATTCGGTTAAATTATTAATAATTTTTATTTTATAAAAATTTAAAATCTTATAATTTTTATAATATATTTTTATTATTTTAAATTAAATTATTTGTATTTATTTATAACAAATTTTTATAATTATTATTATATATATATATTTATTTCATATAAATATTTTTTATTTTTTCATTATAAAATATTTATTATTAATCTAATTTTTTATTTTTTTCATTTATAATAAAGAGAATAAACTAATAAATATATAATCGAACAATTATTAAAGTTATAAACATATCTTATAATTTAATCAAAAAATAAAAATAACACTTAATATAAGATTTGAATTTTAAAATTTAATATTTTAATAATTAATATATCAATAAAAATTCAATAATTTAAATATATTTTAAATAGAATGAAATATATATAACATATTTTTAATTAAAAATAATTAATAATTAAAAAATAATATTATTTATTACTTTGTTACCATAAATGTTATTATTCTAACTTTCATACACTTTCATATTATATGAGATTCATATTATATATATTATATGAGAGGGATGTTTATTTAATCTTATAATTCAAAATATTATTAATTAAGTTAAAAAATTTAAAAATATAATTTTTAAAAAATAAAATAAAAATGATATATTTTATTAAAAGACAAACATTAAAAAAACATCTTTCTCTCTTTATTGCTTTTTCTCTTTCTCCCCCCTCTTTGTTATTTCTTTCTCTTTCATTTGTTCTCACTCCCCAGTCTCCCTCTTATCAATATTTTATTATTAAAAAAATAAAAAATTGAGACAAGTGGTAGGAATAGGGAAAGAAAATAACGGGAGAAAAATAGTAAAAAAAGGGGAGAAATAAAAAAGAGAGTCAGGGGAGGAAAAGAGACAGAACATTTATTAATAAAATATATAATTAATATTTTATTTTTAAAAAAATTAAATTTTTAACTTAATTTATAGTACTTATGAATTTGTAAATTACAGGACTCAATACTCTATATACATTTACTAGCCAGCCTATTTCCCTCTACGTTTTCTCCTTTTGTTACTACGTAGTCTCTTGCTCTTGTTCTTGTTCCACCAAGTCGTATTCATTCTCTATCTCATTGTCTTTGCTTAATTTTTTTTAATAATTTTTTATTTGCTGTTACTACAGTAGCATCTGGGCAGTCTGAGGATGGCGACATTCGGTACGGCATCCACCGGTAATCCAAACCCTAATAATTCCTTCGAGGTATTGTATTCCCATTATCTTTGCCAACTTTCTTAGCGAGATTCTTTGAAGTTCGTAATTTATAATTCTCGAGGTTTTATTTCAAATGGAGTTGAATTTATGTGACAGCAGTAAACTTGATAATTACGTTTGGCTGTGAAACTAATTTATGGAGCCTAACGGTTTTCGTACTCAAATTTTCGAATCGTTGTATTCGTTGTAGTTGTAATTTCTTTTAGCGATATGTGATTCCGAGCTCGAAATTAGGGCTCTTTTTTTGGGGACAAAATATTCAATATTCATGCAATAATATGTTTTTTGTTGTTGTTGTGCTACTTAGTCTGACTTTATTATCTTAGAACAGCATTAATGAATAAGGTGGTTCTGAGTTTGAAGTAATTGATTTTTTTTTTTGCTTCTTATGAATTTTTTGTACATGTTACTGTGTTGTTCATGTGCTTTTAAGTTTTAGATGTGCTTGCTGAGTGTTTATAGCTCCTAGGAGTTTAGTATTATCATGAAGAAAGAAATGATTTTCCAAATTTGTTTAATTGAATCAATTAGTTTTGAATATATGATCTCTACAACAACCATTTATGTCAAATACTTTGGTTTTAGGTGGCTCAACCTCCTAGTGATTCTGTTTCCAGCATTTGTTTCAGTCCTAAGGCCAATCACCTGGTTGCTACCTCATGGGATAATCAGGTTTATGTCATGCTACTTTTTTCCTTTGGCTTGTGTTGTTAAGATCATAGCTTGTTACATGCTTTATTAATTTTATAGGTACGATGTTGGGAGATAATGCGGAATGGAAATGCTTTAGCAAGTGCACCTAAGGCTTCAATATCTCATGATCATCCAGTAATGAACTTAAGTCTTTATATTTATCCCTTTTTTTAAATTTCTTTTTTGTTGTAACTGCAATGGTTTTTGGTAATACTGATAAATTTTTATTTGTTTCTTTGTAAGGTTCTATGTTCAGCTTGGAAGGATGATGGCACAACTGTCTTCTCTGGAGGTTGCGACAAGCAAGTTAAGATGTGGCCTTTATTGTCTGGTGGTCAAGCAATGACTGTAGCCATGCATGATGCACCCATTAAAGATATGGCTTGGATTCCAGAAATGAATCTGTTGGTCACAGGAAGCTGGGACAAGACCTTGAGGTAATAGTGAATACCTTTCATAATGGGAACAAAAGTTTTGAGTTGTATTGCTACTATGACAAATGCTATGATATTAAGTAACATGTCGTGGTTGAGTAAACTTATATTTATTAAGGCTATTACAATTTTATTTTGAATGGCTGTTTCTTTCCACCCTCCCAAATGGAATCGCTTGTCAATGCCCATGGTTTCAATAAAGTATGATCTTGTGAGCTGGATTGCTGTAGTTGGTGGGAAAATTTTGTTTTTGGTTTGATGGTGTGGAATCTTCCGCATTGTAACTTACTAAATTGTAAGCTGGGAATGGCTACATATTATTACCCTGGAAAAATGTTTAATTTTTTTTTTCTCATGTATGTGTAGAAACTATTGGCACCCATTGATTGCTTTGAAATTTTTATTTGCACTCTACAATTTTGTTATTGGCTTAGTGTACTCAGTCTGGTATCTTTGGAATCCAATCATCTCATAAATGTGAGTTCTGAGACTATTATTTAAGTTGTTATTATATATAATTATAGATATTGGGACACAAGACAGCCGAATGCAGTACATACACAACAACTCCCCGATCGCTGTTATTCCCTAACAGTGAGGCACCCTCTGATGGTTGTGGGTACTGCAGATAGGAATCTGGTTATCTTTAATTTGCAGAATCCACAGGTACTGCCTTTTCAATGCATTTTAGAATAGCTTTTTTTTTTTCTGTGAAACAATCAAAAAGTGCAGTGTAATAAACATAAAATGTTATATAGTATATAGGATAATAGAGGTCCAAAATATTTTATTTTATATATAGTGGAGTTTATATTTTTCCTTGTACGAGTTTAACAGTATCAGATTAGGAATAAATTGTTATCTGTTACACCCTAAAGAAAAGATTCGTGTATTTGTACTTCAACTAGTTCGGGTTCATGATTGTTGTAGGATATTGAAATTTTTCTCCAACTTGTCTTGCCTTTCTATGTTCTTATGTTATTGAGTTTGGGATCATATCTTCTTGTTGTGGGTTGGGTTTCATTGAAATGTGCTGTCTATATGGTTGTCATATGTTCGGAAAGTGTCATAGCTACTATATATATATATATTTGCGAGCTATAGCTGTGGCGCTACTGGATACAGTTTGTATCCTTAATTCAGTTTCTTTGTTCCATATCATGTCTTTTCAAGACAAGATGCAGTATATCATATCATGTCTTAATTCAGTTTGTATTCAGTTTCATTGAGGAATACTTGCTGCACTATATTCCACCTGAGAATTGCATTCTTTTTCATGTCTTGTTATATCTGCAGACAGAGTTCAAGAGAATCACTTCACCTCTGAAGTACCAGACAAGATGTGTTGCTGCCTTTCCTGATCAGCAAGGCTTCTTGGTATTTATGTACTTTATTCACTGTTATTATTATGAATCTGAGCAAGATTTTATTACTCTATGCACTCTAAAGAATATGCACTCTTTGCACTTTTTCTTGTGAAATATACGTTCTTTGATCAGGCGGGCCTTGCCCTTGTTTGTAATTTCTGTTGGAAGTACACAAACTTTCTTTTGACCCTTATTCTTTCCTTATTTTTCATCTGCAATTTTTGGTATTTTTTAAAATTTAAAACATGTAGGGAGGACCAGCAGTTAACCAAAAGACAAAACATCGACAAAATAAGACTTTAGTACGTCGAAGAACCCCTTCATGGCTAAAGGCACTTCAGTCTTTTTATGCATAAAAAGGAAATCAATATTGAAGTATTCTTTTCCCGTTGTCATAAATTAGATTCCTTTGAACATCATGGAATAGTGAAGACATCAAAGCCTAAGAGCTATAAATCTTCTTGTTTCTTTAGTCATAGCTTATTTTGTCAAAAACATTTAATGAGTATAACTTCATTATTAGGGCATAGTGTAAGAATGTTAGTTACCTTTGCCCATGTGCAGAATTTATTTCCCAAAATTTTCAATTTAGTTGATCACATTCTTATTTCAAGTCACAATTTAAAGGCCAAACCTATCATTCCAACACCTCAATTCAAATAGACATCTTTTACTATTAAGTGTTGTTTATTTCAATTGAGGTGGGATACTTTGAACAAATCCAACTTAATTTAAACACATACCTTGTTTGATTTAGAAGCGATCTCTATCAATTTCAAAGTTCAAAAACTTTTCGTTTGCATGATTAAATCCAAAATTTCCCTTTTGGCTTAAATAGACATGAAAAGCATTGGACCTAATGTCCCAATAGTCTTTCTAGTCTAGGTTTTTTACTTGCATTTCCAAACAGTATGAGAATCACTACCTTCATGATTGGCACAGACCCTAAAATAAAATGTTATTCTTTCGACATACCAACAGAATAGTTTTTCAACTCAACACTATAAGTTCTAGGTACAGTCTGATTAGATGATTAATTATGTAGCATCAGTCATTCTAGTGGATGCTTTCTATTAGTAGAGGCTGAATTTCCAGGTATGTTTCTTTATTATTACTTTATGTAATTTATAATCTTGCCAGATCATTTCATATTAGTTTATTTTCTTATGTCATTAGTGTATGTAGCTACTTGTGCTGGTATCTTTTTTTTCCTCTTCTAATCCTCTCACCCATCTGCATGGTTTGATGTATTGCTCAATTTTCTCTAATCTTCAGATTGGCTCGATAGAGGGTAGAGTTGGTGTGCATCATCTAGATGATTCACAACAAAGTAAAAACTTCACTTTTAAATGCCACAGGGATGGATCTGAGATCTATTCTGTCAACTCTTTGAATTTTCATCCAGTAAGATTTTTTCATATTCTGTATCCAATTTTATTCAATGCTTCATTCTTGGAATGTAAAGGATTTGGGGTTCCTTGCTCTCCACCAAATCCTTTAGGTTCCAAGATGAAATCGAAAAACTCCCAAGTCTTCTCTTTTGAGAAAGATATAAGATCTAAGCTGCTTAAGACTTTAATTTATATTTCTTATCTTTAAAAAATGGGTAGCTATGCTGATTTGTATTTGCCCATCTCTGTTTAGATACATCACACTTTTGCAACTGCGGGTTCAGATGGTGCCTTTAATTTCTGGGATAAGGATAGCAAACAGAGGCTCAAGGTTCATCTCCTGTCTTCACTCTTCCAAAATTTGAACTTCTAATGCTTTTATGCATTTTTTGTCTCAGTCTAAATTACTCATAGTATTTATGAATTCAGGAATTGAAAGTTTGTATATTATCCATTAAAATTTCAGTTACTTATGTTAAACTCTTCCTTGTAACATATGCTATTCTATCTGCCTCTTTATCTACTGAGCCCCTTTTTGGATTCCATGCTCATAGCATGTGAGTTAAGGCTCTTGTTTGATCATAGGGCTTCACCGGGTATTACAGTGTACTTTATTAGTACGATGACAATCTTCTTTTTTTATTGGTCTATTTGGCCAATACTCTGCAGCATGTTTTCAATCATGTTAAGCTGACACGTTTACAATTATCAAATTTTCCCCAAATAGTTTGATCCAAGAATGAATACATATTTTCTTTTCAGGCCATGTCAAGGTGCAGTCAACCCATACCTTGTAGTGCGTTCAATAATGATGGTTCAATATTTGCATACTCGGTAAGTGACCTTTGTTCCCTTTTGGCATTAGGCTAGCTAGTATCCAGGTGTATCTAGCTTTGGAGTTTCTCAAATAAACATAACAATCTTCTGACACAACATAGGACATGAGCTGATGTACACATGCAGCACCACACATGAAGGTGCATAAGAGGAAAGAATGATGCAGACATATTTTTCATTTTTTGAAAATTGGGACAGTGAAACAATAATAGGAAGATATTTGGTCATTACAAACTATTGTAGGGTTATTTGATAGCTAGTGTCATGAAGAGGTTGTTATGGATTGAACAATTCACGTGTTCTTAAATCATAATTTGCTGTGACCATGCCAGATATTACATTCATGTTTCAATCATCTTAATCAGTTTTATTTTTTATAGAGTATTTGAGTTCTCATGTATTTGATTTTCTTTATCACATGTTCAAGTTTGCCTTATTGCAGAGAAATCATTTTCGATTATATAGTTCTAGTTTCTGAAGTACAGATAAGTCACTTATTACGTCTTGCAACACATCCCTTAGCTGCTCTCCCAACAAAACAAACCACGAAAATGTGTATGCTTTTAAAAGCCATGGTTATTGAATTAAGAATTTATTTGGAATCTTGGACTAGTATTTTTTTTTGGAAGATAGCATGAGCTGTGAAAACACTTCCTAATTGTCTATATGCCCAGTTAAATGTTGAGCTTCTCTTATCTTGATATTTAGTGATAGTCTTCCTAATTGTTTATATGCCCAGTTAAATATTGAGCTTCTCTTATCTCACTTAATATTTAAAAGTGATAAAGAGTTCATCCTGAAATAAAAATTGTGATAAATATAGGGTAAACGTTCTATTTCTTACTATAAGTTTTAACTTAATTTTAATTTATTACCTTTTATGTTTTTCTCCCTATCAATTTGGTACTTTGTGTTGTCATTTTTATATCAGTTAGGAATTTTTAATTGATATTGACATTAAATCTTGATAGAATAAATCACTTTGAACGATTGAATTGAGGGGTTATGAATTTTTTATCGAATGGGATATAGAGGGATTTTACTAACGTGACAATCTATTAACTTATTTCGTCGAAATTTAACGTGAATATCAATTAAAATAACTAATTGATATAAAATTGAATACATAAAATATTAAATTAATAGGAAAAAATTTACGGTAGTAAATTAAAAATAAATCAGTACTTTTAGTAGCCGGATGTTTTTGTTTGATGAACAAAGTGCTTCTTGAGAGTACTTATGGTTGTATTTGGATCCTCTTTGTGTGTGTATTTGTTGAAGATCTTAATGTCACTAGTTCCTTTTACTCCTTTATTTTCTAGGTGTGTTATGATTGGAGTAAAGGTGCAGAAAACAACAATCCAGCAACAGCAAAGACCTGTATATTCATGCACTTGCCACAGGTACGATTCTTAAACATGATTAGTTTGTGAATCAACTTGGTAGCCCAAAAGAAGAAATTTTAAGTTAACCTAATTTTTAGTTGGAACCAACAATGCGCTTGAGCTCTGAAACCATTTTTTATTTTTTTGGGATGAAGGAATCTGAGGTTAAAGGCAAGCCACGAGTTGGTGGAACTAGTGGGAGAAAGTGAACCCCCTCATTTATTTGTTTAAAGAGGAGTAGTTAGTAGAGCTTGGCATTTTTTTTCGAAGTACGTGGATGAGATTTTCTCCCTCTATGTAGAGATGCCAATCGTGTGTTCAAGGCGGCTTGCTGTGACAGGCACATCCTATAAGATAATTTTATCTCTTGGTTTCATTTATTTTGCTTTTTTAAAATGTTAAATATATTTTTCGAATGAATGTTAAGTAGATACTTGTACTCTTCCCTCTCACTTTTCGTTGGATTTGTTTTTTTTTAATACAACGAAAAAGAACGTATAATCGTAAATGATAATAGGGTAAAAGTAATCTAGAAGTTACTTTATTTAATGCATTTGAATACTTTGGTGATATGATTTTTTTTAATAGATACGTAATTAACTCGAATTTTAAAATTTGGATATTTTAGTTACGTAATTTTAAAATTATGTGATTAATATGTTCATTTTTATCGTAGAAAATGAATATTTTAATCACATAATTTTGAAGTTACGTGATTAATGTAAATTTTAAAAATAGAGTAATTTATGTGTCTATTATAAAAATTATGTTATTGAAATATCTTAATAATACAAATAAATTGACTCGAAAAACTGGTTACTTATTATAGTAGAGTTGCTAAATGATTTTTACATCTCATTTCATTTGAAATAGATTGAATGAGTTGAAAATGTTTAACTTATTTATCTCGTAAAAAAGAGCTAGTTAATTAGTTCTGAGCTGCTGGATAGCTCAATTAACAAAAATGATATCGGCAAAAATATTTATGACGAGGAATGCATAATTTTGTACTTAAATAATTTGGATATGAAAAGGTAGGTAGTTTTTTTTTAGAGAATTTTATCCTCATGATTAATGTGAATGTATATTTACTTCTCTAATATTATTACGAAAAAAACTTACTTAAAATCATTATGAAAAAACATACTTAAAAGATTATATTTTTTTCTTAGTTTTATAAAAATATAATAAAAATAATATTTATATTATATATTTTTTTGTTTTTAAATAAAATTATATATATATTTTCTTTTAATAATGTTAATAAGTTGGTTCAAGTTTATTTCAAATCATTCTCAAACAAGTTGTCAAGGTACAGTGAATCAAGATGGACTTATTTGTCCTCAATAGTTACATAGTATTCTATTTTTTTTTTATTAACAAACGAATATAACCTATTCTACTACTACTCTTAGATTTGCAAGAGGTGCTACTGCTATCCTCCATCGAAGCAGGTTCCCTTATTCTAGTAATTTTTTTTACAATTTTTTTTAAATTATATTATTTATGTATTTATTGAGATTCGAAATTTAGAAGTTATAACTCTACAACTTTTTAATTAAATTACAAGTTACGGTGTGCTAATTTAATGAGTTATTAGGAATAGGGTTATAGATTTAGAATTATTTAATTTTTTTTTTAGAAAAATGTACTATGATTTTTTTTGTTTTGTTTAAGAAAGTGATAAATAATCAATTTTCTAAATTTAATTTTTGTTCTCATGTAGATTGTTGACACTTTATTCATATGAGAAAAAGTATAATTTCTTTGAAGCTCAAACAAAACAGTACATCAAAGTTAAAAAGTTAAAAGAGCATTACTATATTTATAGTATTTAAAAAATTTAAATTATACTTAAAAATAATTTTGAATAAAAATGACTTATAATTTTAAAATAATGACATATCTTATCTTTTATATGTTATTTTAAATTTTGGAAAAAAAAAATCAAACCAATCAATTCAACTAAAAAGACTTTTATACTATTAAGAAGTTTACTTTCACATCTCTTTTTATAAAAAGAAAATTATATATTTTAAAAAAAATCAATTTTTTTTATTAACTATGTTTATAGTATCTATTTTTGATAGATACGTCACAATTAACTTAAAAAGTTATGATTATTTTTAATTATTTAATTATTTATCATTATCATGTAAATTTTAAACATGTTGCAGACTAAGATAAAGATAAAAAGTTCAAAAAATATAACAATTTCAAGGCAGGCGAGATTTACTATTATTATAAAAATATCATAAACATAACCGATTTATTACAATTTTATCTTATATAAATTTATTAAATTATATTATCAATCAAAATTGTACCACATAATTTAAAATATATTATAAATTTATAATATTTATATATTTTTAACTAAACATAAATTTATAATATTTATATATATATTTTTGTTTTTCATCTCCTGTTATTGTTTTGCCTTTATTCTATATAAAAAAAAATTGATTTCAATATTTCCCTTTAATTAAACCAGCTAAGAACAAAAATTCACATAACTTTTAGGTTTTGAGGTTGCGTGCATGAGTTATGGTAATATAAAGAAAAATATGTATTTTGAAATACAGATATTGAACGAATGAGAAGGCAGTGACATCTTAAATACATCAAGTAAAGTTGCTCCGACAAAAAAGTTGAAGATGATAGATAAAAACTCATAAACTAAAACATTATTTACGTGTAAGTAACACGTACTTTTAACTGTTTGAAATTTAGCGCAATCGAAAAAGAGATTATGACACGATATATTAGAAAAAAAATTTAGCCTTTCAATCTTAATTTTTGGTTTTTTAATGAAATAAGATTAACAAAATAATTCAAAAAACACATTAAAATGACGTAAAAAGAGAGAGAATAATAAAGAGATTATAACGAATAAATCAAAGTATGGCCTTTTCTTTTTAAGAACAAAAATGTCACACGATGACATGGGAAATTCATGTAATGCACCAAAGAGACTTAGAAGTGAGAAGTTAGAGAAGTCATACTTGTTTTGACTCTTGAACGACGGGTAGGTGAATAAAAATGGTTTTTTTTCTCCCTTTTCTTTGATCTATTTACAAAAAAAATTTATTGTAATTATCTAATTTTATTTAATATTTTTAATAAATTTATAATTTAAAATTATTTAAATTTATTTCATCTCATTCAAATTCATATAAATTATAAATATAAAGTGACTCGTATTAAACATAATATCTAATTATTTTCTTTTTACTGAATTTTTTTTACAAATAATTATATTTTACTTTGAACAAATTGAGATATAATACATTATACTATATATTAATATTACAACTCATAACAAAAAAATTATCAAAACTTATATTATCTCAATATTATTCCAACTCATCAAAGAAATCAGTGAAACAAAGTGGTATGGATTCTTAGATCAAATGTCCCAAAAAAAAAAAGTACCATTTTTTTCAGTTTATATTTTGTGTGGGCTATTTGAGCTGTTGAGATAAAGAAAAAACTAAATTTGATTTTTATTTTTATAAAAATATAAAATGAAATAAAAATAAATAAATAAATTAGCCAACCAGTGAGAGTAACTATTTATATAAGAACAAAGGAAACGTAACATCTTACCTTAACTGACTTTTTGGTGCATTATTTTATGTTAGAAAAAATTTAATTATAAAAATTATATAAAATGAATAATATTTAAAATAATATATAATTTTTTATATTAAAATAAAATTAAAAATTCAAACAAATAAAATTGAATGTCAATTACAGTTAAAATTCACACTTTTTGTGGAATAAAGTTTCAATTATTGAAACTTTGGAGTTTAGTTGTTAATTCTATCAATAGGGTTTGGAGTGTAGTTGTTAATTCTATCATTACTCCCTTTGAGGTTTGAGCAATGTGATTGGTTGGCTTTTATTTCTCGGTCTGAATAATTGTCCTTTACTTTTTAGCTCAATTCTGCTTCGACAGTTGGCGAAGACAAAAGCTACAAAGACGACGACGACGACGACGGAAGAGGTGTATATATCTTTCTAACTCCAGCTAGGCTCATCACTCTCACTCTTTCTATAATGGGTATCTGTTCCACTGGGTACTCTTCCTGATTTGGTTTTCGAAATTAAGTTTACAAAGTAAGGTTACATTTTGGGAGGCTGCTAATAATCTGGGATTAGTTTGTCTAATTTGATTATTTTATGTTCAGAGTTGTTTCTACTCTGTCATGGATGATCGGAATACAATTCAACTCGGTGATTACAAAATTTACTATCTCCCAATAAAAGACTCTGTGCTTGCTTAAATTTAGGTATTGTTTATTTACTCTTAGTTTTCGCATTTTCCTTTGATCACGTTTATGTTACAATTTGGGTTCTGGAAAGATTGTCTTCTTTGTTTTTTGTGTTGAAATTGGAGATCAGAGTTTGAAGTTGCACACTCTGTCAAACCACTCTTTGGCCTTATTTAGAATTTAGAATTTCTTTATATGTGGGAAGGGTTATTTAGGGAGAGAAAGAATCGCTTTAAAATTTTCAAGAATTTGTGCGAGTCAGATTTCAACTAATTTGTATTTTTAATTGCTTATTGCTGATCTTAAAGCTCCTGTTTGGAAGAAAATATAAATGCTGTGAGATTTGCTTTTGAGCTGTAACATCTTATGACATTGGACTATTGGTTTTAGGATCTTGAGTTGAGAAATGTATTTACTTTGGAGGTTTGATGACTTAGAGTATTTTCGAGAAGATCAGATAGCTGCTCTTATAATGAATCCAAGCTCCTAGCAGATGACTAGCCTAAAGAAGAAACAAGTTATTGGCAGTTACTGCTAGAGCCAAACAGGTTTTCAAATTCTCATACCACTCCACAAAGTTTAACCATCACTTTGAAGTACTGTGAATGACTAGAGATGTTAAATGGATTGACTAATTCCATCCCATGTCCCATTTAATTTCGTTAATGTGATTATATGTTAAAGTTGTCTATCTCATTTAAAGTTTTCCTTAATAGGCTCATGTTCCATCTCAATTGACACCTCTACGAATAACTAACATTTCTCAAATTTGTTGATACTAATGGTTTCACATTATAAATTTTCAGTATATTATTCCTGATCATTTAAATAATTTAAATTCTTAAATCTTTAAGTTTCTTGGACAAACAATTGTGGATCGTTTTCCTATAAATCAACCTGGCACACTTCTCTCTGCATATTTCGATACAGTCAATTTCTTTTGTTTTCATTACAGTTTGCTTATTTTGCTTTATTTTGTTTTTTTGCTTTTGTTCAGCTCACATGGATGCAGTTCCGCAAAGCATCTCAGTGGAGGAGTTCCCTCAGTCCATGGTAGGCAATCATGTCCGTAGTAGTTTGGTGGTTGCCCAATCTGTCCAGCCTGCTGTCTGTGCTTTTTGCCAAAGGATTCTCTCTGCTGATCATCAGGCAATTGGTGGTCTTGAAACAATAATTAGTATTTGTGGTGACTGTAAGTTTTTGTTCCTTGAAGATCTTAGTACTCCTATACATGAATCTCATGGGATGAGGATTCCAAGAAGAAGAACCAGGAATAGTAGTTCTGAGTCAATTGATGGTCTTTTCTCCCTACAATTTTCGCATATAATTAATCTTGCGAGGCAAAACCACTCAACTGCCGCTGGGCTTGAGGATCTACCTGCCGAGGTTGATGTGGCAACCAGCTTACTACAACGCACAAGTTCCCGTACTACCCCACGGGGATCTAGAAGATGGCGGGAGGTGCCCTCAGATACAGATAGTGATGGGCTAGATAATGTGGATTCATTTTATGCAGAGGGCGGATCAAATGTTAGTTTCAGTAGATTCATGGTGTCCCATGGTGAAAGTGATAATGTTTCTTTTAGTACTTATGAAGGGGATTCTGATGCATCTTTAGATTTGAATGGCTTTCTGGACTCAGAGATGTTTATTCAACCGAATGAGGAAAGTGATTTTGACAGTGACTCCGACATTGATCCGATGCATGCTGGTATGGGTCAATGGAACTCGGATGATGAAGATGAAGAAGAAGAAGAAATTGATGGAGAAGTTGAGGTTGGTGAATGGGAGGAAGGTGATGCTGAGGAAAGCACAAATGAATCTACAGAAGCCAGGGTTCAGTTTCAAAATTTATTATTTTCAGCTACAAGTGGAAGCAATTACACTGCAAACTGGCATCCTTATATTGGTTCTCCGGAAACTGAGGGTAGGAGGTGGAGAATTAGGCAAAATAGGCAAACATATGGCCGCAATATCTTAACCAACTTGGAGGAATTAGAGTTGTCACCTTATGTTGGAAACTCCCATGATTATCTAGATGCAAGAGGCTTCGAAGAACTACTTCAGCATCTTGCCGAGACTGACAACTCAAGACAAGGAGCACCTCCCGCAGCCGCTTCTTTTGTGAACAGTCTGCCTCATGTGATCATTAATGAGGAACACGTGAAGCATGATGGCTTAGCTTGTTCAATTTGTAAAGATGTATTATCAATTGGCACTGAAGTTAATCAGCTTCCATGCAATCACCTTTATCACCCTTCCTGTATCTTGCCATGGTTGAGTGTACGGAGTTCATGTCCCCTTTGTCGATATGAGCTACCAACTGACGAAGAAGATGGGAAGTTGAATGTTAGAATTGGAATTGAGATGCATGACATGCAACACAACTTGAGTGAGGACAGTCCCTCTAGTATTTCTGATGGAGATGAGGAAGATGAAGAGCATGAAATTAGTAGAGCCAGATTAGAGCAAAGAGAGATGCTGAATGCATTACCTGCCAATAACAGCTCCGGTAGAGAAAATGGTAGAGGAAGATTGTTTTTTCTTGCCGCTGCTCCAATTGTCAGTCTCATGGGCATTGTTCTCGTATTGTGGCTAGGCAATCCCCTTGCTGAAAGGAGGAGGTCAATAAGGAGTGGCATCTTCCCTGAAATAGGTCAACATCAAGTTCATGTTCCTAGCTCCTTACCTAACCAAAGGGAGATTAGGAGGAGATGGTGGAGCCTATTCTAAGTAATTCGTATTTGGTATCTAAGGAACATCTTTATTATGGTTCAAAAATGGACTTTTAAGTCTTTTTGGCACGAAAGCTTATCGTCTGGTTTACTTTTTCAGCAGGCCTTGCAAGTTTAACTATAGCTTTTATTGTGTATTAGTTTCAAACTTGCTTGGTTTTGTTGATAAGAAAAGTTTGGAATTTAATTAAATTGATGTTGTTGCAGTTGATAGGAGCACTGTTAATTTCCATAAGCTTAAGACTGCAATGTAATAGGTAAAATTCTAATAGTTGGAGCACTTTAGGTGTGGTGGAATCTCTGATTTTGTGACAGAAAGGGGGAAAATAATAGGTATACTAATTTTCTTGAGTAAAAGCACAAGGGTAAGGAAAAGAAAATCCATGGGAAAACCAAGGAAAAAATTATTAAATAAAATTCTTCCATTTTTACCCACAAAACTGGCAGAATACCGGAGGTTGCAAGGATAATTTTGTTCATCATTCTGAGCTCAAGTGAGTCTTCCTTTCTACTTAGTTGTTTAGACCACTGAAATGAGGATTTGGTTTCTGATTTTAGGATTTGCAGTGGGGAATGGTTTATGTTATATTTGATTGAGATTCTTATGAAATTTATCATATTTGAGGGGTTACATATTGATAAAAAAAAATTGTCGAATTTTTCAGCTTTGTTTTTGTCATTTTGATCAGATTGTAATATCTTCATGGCTGTAAGTCTGAAAAATTTCAATTTTCAATCTTTCATGTTCCATGGTTAGGCTCAAGAGAAAAGCAAGTATTGGAACTTAGTTTTATGTTATGCTTAATCAGTTTATGAATACTGCTTTCTGCTTGTAACAGGTAAACTAGTTGTGCTATCAACTTATTACTTTGGTTCTTTTTCTGTTGAGTTGTTGCAAATGAATGCACTTCTTTTTTTGTTATTGTTCTTCTCTTTGCTTATTTTTCTACAATGATGATGGAGCTGTGGTGATGTATACGTCTTAAATTGATAATTTGCCACATTCTAAGTTAAATATAGCATTCAAGCTTTGCTTTTTCTGTTGTTTCTTAAATAAATTCCCAATATAAGGCATATATGATGGTGGTTTATGTTAATTCTTACTGCCTAGAATAAGAGTTGTTAACTAGAAGTAATAGCTAATTGTTCTATCTTCTTTGCAGGTTGGCCTAAATTTCTACTAATGGTTATGTGCAGCAAAGGTTGAAGTTACTTTCTTCCGCTGATATGTAAATGGAATGTGTACAATGGCAATAGTAGGCAGCTCATATTGATAGTCTTATGGGAGTCACAACCAAAGGAGAAGCTTTGAGCAGTATTTTGCAAAAGGGAGCGAGGGTGGGTGGCTGGTCCCGGTGAGAGTTATTTTTTGTCCCTATGCAAATAATTCATCTCATACTATCATATCTCCAAACTATTTAATCAAATTGCCAATTTTTGCTCCGATCAAACAGAAGTTAACCTAGGTCGTCAATAAATTAATTGCTTAGGGACGAATCTAGAAGGATAATAATTGTATAGGATGAATGGTGCATTTGTTATGCAAAGTTAAACTTAATCTGATTGTTGGGCCCTTGTCCAATTTCATGAACAACACGACTAAATGGTGTGGGAATCACGTGTTGGTTTAATTGGTTGAGCCTACTTCTTTCGTATCTCATCTATTCTTTGACGGTGCTTATCGATTGATCTAAGAAAAAAAAGGGTAAATTGGATGTGAAGAATTATTTTAAGAGATTGAGGTATTATTTGTTAACTGCATGGAACTCCTTACAATTGCTAGTTTGACAGAGCCGGATTAAGTGCCTTTTACATCACTCTATCTAATAATGAATTAGCAGTTAGCATCATCTAAATGAAACTTGCCTCAATTAAATAACTCAAAGTGTGAAATGTTTAATGTGTAGTAATTTTGCCATGATTTATTTTCAAAAGAGGACCATTGAGAAACTTTTATTAAAAAATTCGACCTTCATTTTCATTTTGTCCTAATTTCGACTTAGTTTTGTCCCCCACACCCCCCCACGTTCGTAATAAAACCTAACCTCATCGGAAGGAAGAGATGGTTATTACGTTTAGCATTTGGATTATTTGTATATATATAATGCCAAGATAAATTAACAAAATAGTGTTCGTTCCAATAGTTTTAATGGGTTGGATAATCCAATGATTCGAATTTGTAACATGTAGTACGGTACCAACTTGGCTATCCTAAGTCAATAATTTCAACTTAATTTGACATCACACATTTAACTGTTGTAACATGTTACAATAGATGATTTCATTTAAATTTTATATACTTCAACTATCCATTTAACAAATTTCTCTAATCGAACAACACAAGGATTCAAAGCAAAAAGGTTAATAATAAAAACATTCATTATTTCCTAAAAATAATTTGATCTTTTAGGCTTTAAAAATAACTGGCAGATCTTAAACGGTTAAAATCGATAATTTTTTTAATCACTGTTTTTGCTTGATATGATATATAAGTGCCCTTACACGATAAAATAAACATTTTTGGATATTTGAATGCATTTTAAAGTTAAAATTTTGCATAAAATTAATGAATTTTGTGCAGCAATATTATCTCTTTGTTATTTTCAAATCTGAAAGATGCGTCGCCACAGTGTGTGGAATAAACTGGAACTTCAAGTCTTTAACCCAAATATTATTAAATTAATTGTGCTAGAGCAGATCGTGCTATAAAAATAGAAAGAAAAAAAATAATAATTTAATTTCATTATTTTCCTAAAGAAAAATCTCTTAAGTTATGTGGATATTCCAAAAGAAAATCATTAAATAAAAATAAAAATAAAATTTGCGTCGCAAAGGAGTCGAGCTCAAAGCCCAATCTCGAGCATGCAATTTACAAGATTAGAGCCACAAGTGGCCTGGCATTTTCGCTAAGTTCTTCAAATCCATGGCGTTGGTGGCTAGCTTCTGTTTTGCAAAAGTCATACGCTTATCAAAACCCTCCATTTCTTTCCACAGAAACGGCCCCACGGGCAGCTTCACTCTCTTTGTGCCTTTCTCTTCAGCTGCTTCTTCCTCTTCAGCTTTTTCTCATGATAATCTCAAAAGAAAGAAATGGAGACAGCATGTGGCTTCGGTCCTGGAGCTTGGTGGAGTCAAGATTGCTAAAGATGGTAACTTTTCTCTGTTTTTCTCATATGGGTTACTTCGATTTCCATTCTTTCTCTTCCCTTCATGAATATACTTGTAAGTGGGTTTTGCTTGATATTTCAATTGATGCACATTTAATTCAATTTACACTACCTTGGTTTATTCCGAATTTTGAGCTTCTCTAGTTTAAATATTTTCCCCTGCTTTTGAAAAATTTAGGGAGAGCTAGCAATTTTATAGAATGGAATGAAACAAGCATGGCAGTACTATAGTGATAATGGGGGAAAAAGAACAGTAAAAAACCCTTTTTTGTGATGACTTTTATCTTCATTGTCATTTGCTTCATTAGCAACTTGGGTTGCCATTAGTTATACATTCAGTTTAATGTTCTTTTGTGGAGGCTTCCCTGAACCGATAATTTTGTTATGGGAATTGGAAATTGAATGTAAAGAAATAGCTCTAGAATGCAAAAAATAAGCAAATAGATAAGGAAGGATGACATTATTTAACAACTTATTATACTGTGTTGGTCTCTGCTTGTGGTAAATTCTAATTGATATCTTGAGATGCCTACCCAGATGGTGAAAAAAATAGCATTGAATTTGTAAATTTGCATTGTTATTGATCATCTCCTGTAATTTGGTGATGGAGTTGCTTAAAATGGTTGACAAGTGATGACCATTATCATTAAGTCCAATGATTTTATCTCTCGCAATTGATTTGTTTGAATTTCTTATGTTATGGATTTTACAGATGTGGTGAGAGATGATCCTACTAATAATGTTCCAGATTCAATTTTTACAAAACTTGGAATGCAACTGCACAGACGAGATGTGCACCCGCTTGGAATTTTAAAGAATGCAATACATGAATATTTTGACACCAATTACCCGAACAAGTTTGATAAGTTTGACGATCTATGTCCACTTGTTTCTATTAAAGAGGTAAATCCAAGATTTGATTGAATGGTTTGATATATATGTGTGTGTGTGTGTCTGTCAGTTTATCAGCTCTATGTGTAGCTTCTAAAATTCATTGCTTTTACAGCTTGAGATTCTTATATTTTATTTTTGGGGGGGTCCTATTCTTAAATGCTGTTTGTTCCGCTTCTGCTGTAAATAAATAAATAATAGCTGCATATATTTTAAAAGGAAATCTTTGGGAGACAAGTAGGTTAGTGTCACTCTAAGAGCATCCACACAGCTCCCAAATATTGAGATAGGTAAATTTGCACTTTTCTTTCCCAGTGTAAATTTTTTGGTTGATATGAAAGATTTTATGGTGTCAAGTGATGTTTTTTAATCAAAATTTTTTTATTTGGGGTCTTCCCGGGTGCCAACAGTTAAAGAGTTAAATGGTTATTCTCACTTTCTTATAAGTTTTAATTGGGGAGCTTGTATATTGTAATGATAGAATAGAGGTGGAGTTTTGTATAAGATAATTAGTCTTTGATAAGGCTTGGGGTTTTCTTTTTAGTGGATTGCTGGTTGAGTAGTTGTATTTTTGTGCTTATTTATTAATGCAATATGATGATTGTTATTAAGAAAAAGTGATGTTTGATAATTAAAAAAAATGTTTCATCTGTATTCAGGATTCAGATAGTTTATGCCCTTTGTAAGTTTTATAGCTTTGTTTGAGTGATTTAAAGCCCTGAAAACTATGATGTATTTAGCTTTCCGGGAGACATGGGAAGTCCTTGATTCCTTTGTATTACCTTTTAGATAATTTTCTTATTTTCTTGGATGATACTTGATGAGTTCTTCAAGATGAATTGTGTCATTAAATCATTAATCACATCACAAGTTTTTCCATATTTCTTAAGACATAATTTGCACAATTATAATGTCTGATTATGATTTACACAGTTTTAGATAATTCTATGCGCTTTTTTTATGGAAACTCTACTTTTCGTAGAACTTTGATGATGTGCTGGTTCCTGCTGATCATGTAAGCCGAAGCTATAATGATACGTACTATGTGGATGCTCAAACTGTCTTAAGGTGTCATACAAGTGCTCATCAAGCTGAGATGTTAAGAAGGGGGCACACCCATTTCCTTGTAACAGGAGATGTGTATCGTAGGGACTCTATCGACTCAACTCATTACCCTGTTTTCCATCAGGTTTGCGTTGTTGATGTCAAACGGTGACTTTTCTAACTAATAATGTTGCCCTGATAACCTTCCAAACATTCCTTGAATTCAGCTTTGGATGTTTTGATCAATTATGTTGACCACTTTGCATCTTGGATTGGTAGTCATATTCTAGGAAATAGGAATATTCTCTATGCCAATTTTGTATCCATCTTTTTATGTTTAAGTTAATTTTTTGACCATACAGATGGAGGGTGTTCGAGTTTTTTCTCCTGATGATTGGGATGCGTCTGGCAAGGAGGCTACAACTTTTGCAGCTGAAGACTTAAAGAACTGTCTTGAGGGTTTAGCACGCCACTTATTTGGTAATATTAGCTTGAGAACTTTTATTGCCCAAAGTATGAAAACATGCTATCTTTCCATCATGAACAATTTTTATTTGGAATTTTCATCATGAACATTAGTGGGATTCATACGTTGTTATCCAGTTTTGCTGGGAACTCAAGTTGACTGGTTAAGTTTTGTTTGACATTCTCCTTAATTATGTTAAAGTTAGTCAAGGAAGGTACTTTTGGTGGATGTGTCAAAATTAATTGAACAAAACAACACCCATTTTAATGAGCAGGTTAGATAAATGTCAACTCATGTTTTGATAATTTGTGTTAGCAATAGGTTGAAATACATTTTAGTTTATTTAGCAAGTTTTTGGAGAATTTGAATTTGATTTGGAAAAACATATCATGTTTGGACAGAAGGGGTAAAAGTAATGTATATACAACACTCATGATGTGCATCAAAATGATGCAAGCAAAACTGGAAACATGAAGTTTTGTGATTGTGCAATTTTTATGATTTTGAAGAATTCCCTACAAGGAAACTTGTCCATATGTTATCACAAAATATTTAAAACCTTCATGATCGTGCATAGTTTTCTTTTTGTAATGAAAGTATGAAACCATGGTTTATTGAATAATGTTACTTTTACTATGAAATTTACAGGTGCTGTGGAAATGCGCTGGATCGATACATATTTTCCATTCACTAATCCATCATTTGAGCTTGAAATCTTTTTCCAGGTAGATGATGAGCTGATTATTATTGTCCTTTTTTCTTCGTCTTTTGTTCAAAGGCATGTTTAGTGTTTGTTGCAGCAGAAACTAAAAATCAAATGCATTTTACAATTAGTGCAAATGATATCATTATACAGAGAAGGATGAAAAATAGTTGTAGCATCAGTACAATTTGTTTTTGGGTTCCTATCAAAACCAACGATGCTTCAAATGCTTGTTACTTTTTCTTTCTTTTTTCCTCTCCTCCTGTAACTATGCATGTAATATAGTAATATAATGCCAGGGCGAATGGTTAGAGGTTTTGGGTTGTGGGGTAACAGAGCAAGAAATATTAAAGAGAAGTGGCAAAACCAACAATGTTGCTTGGGCATTTGGACTTGGGTTGGAGCGGCTAGCAATGGTTCTTTTTGACATACCAGATATCCGGCTCTTTTGGTCAACTGATGAGAGATTTACCTCCCAGGTAGTTCCTAAGTCCATTAACTTTTATTCTTTGTCTCTTTTCTGATCCTTATGTTCTGTAAATTCTTCTTGCAAACCTAAAACGTCATTTGTATGCTATTAGTTTCTTTGAAGTCCTTTGCCTGATTGTTTGAGAATTTGATGTGCAGTTTTCGAAAGGACAGTTTGGTGTCAAATTCAAGCCATTTTCAAAGGTATGCACATTTCACACACGTAGACCAACCCATAGGAAATCAGTTAATATGCTTCTTTTTAATATCTCTCCAAAAAGTAAACCATTGTGTTTTTCTTTTTGCAGTATCCTCCTTGTTACAAAGACGTTAGTTTCTGGATTAATGAAGCTTTCACTGAAAACAATTTATGTGAACTTGTCAGAGAAATAGCCGGAGATCTTGTTGAGGAGGTATGCCTTTATCAATATTAGAGCTGTACTGATGTTCATGTACCGTTTTGATTTCATTTCCTCTTGTTATAAATCGATGGTGGGATATTGTAAATTGATCAAACAAGCAACTTAGGAGATGCCAAATGCTAATTGCAGCGCATACTTCCACATACATCAACACCCATGGAAAACAAGCAATGGAAATGAACAAGAAAGTAAATAGATCAAAGTAGAAGAACAAACGTCAAGAATTACAGTGGTTCAGCCCAACATGTCTACATTCACTCTTTACCCTGTAGAAGTGAATTCCGTTGTTAATCCATAAGTTCTAAGTACGTCAATAGTTCAACCATACATAATGATTCACTCACACTTAATAGAAGAACCTCACACAATAGGAAAAAACTTACCAAAGATTGTCCCCAAAAAATACCAAGAGCTTCCTCTCACATTCACCAATGGTGTCAAAAGTTTTCACTCTTGACTAGCCTCTTTTGAATGCTATGAGTCTCAAAGTTTAGAAAACATTAAGTATATATACCCATTCAATTTTGTCCCTCAAAGTGTGAGCAAATACCCAAAATGCTAAAAGCCCATGAAACTCAATGACAGCTTGCCCAATTGAACAACCCCTAGTTTTTCACCTAATGTCCATATCAAGACTCTTCAAATTGATGCATGATCGAATCACGCTCAATCCAAGGCCCTTGCCCAATCAACCTATGGCTCAATAGGTGGCCTGAATTTCACCTTCTCATATTTTGTCCCGAGACTTCAGACTTGATGCTTGGTCGAAACTGGTTTGGTCCATCGTGCTTGCCCGATCAACCTGTGGCTCAATCGGGTGACTCCACATATTTGCATAACAAAATCTTCACATCTTTTTATTGGTAAAGTAGGACCAACCTGGGCTGAACTATCTTTTTCTCTCACACAACAATGTGCACTGGCAAAGAAAAATAAAATTGTTGTGGTGAAGCAGGATTTGCTCCAACCCTCTTGCTTGGCACCCAAACTTTGCTAGCCAGACATTTATTTCTCCCATTTGTGATATATTGTTTTCAATTTCAGGTGCGGTTGATTGACAACTTCACAAACAAAAAAGGAATGACCAGTCATTGTTACAGGATTGCTTATAGGTCCATGGAGCGCTCACTCACAGATGATGAAATTAACCAGTTACAGGTACCTCGGTAGAACTTACTACTTCCTATTAAAACATTACTTCTGTTTTCTCTCTCGTTCTCTTGCTCTTATTTTTATTATTGGAAGGAAGCTGGACTGGAATTTGATTTCGTGTTTATGATGAAATTTATTTTCATTATATGTACAGTGGAATGTAAGAGATCAAGTGCAGAGCAGGCTGAATGTTGTCCTGAGATGAGAAATTCTAGTGCAGTAAACTATTCAGTTGCTTAAGGTTATCCTTTGGGCACTGCAGACTTTCAACCTTTGGGCATACTCGAACGGAAAATCATTAGTGTGTCGGAGCTCCTAAATTACCATTATTTTTTGTATTAACACTGTATATAGGTGGCTTTGTCCCTGAAATGTCAACTAGTTTTTTTGAGTGATTTGGTGAAGTTGGTGTCTTTGGTGTGTGTGTTGACACAATTTGATTGGTTTCTCGAGACATTTTGAAGGGGAAACGGGAAATATATCAAAAATAAAAGGTGCAAAACATATATACATATATAAGACTGCATTTTGAAAAGATTGTTCATAACCCATTTGTTTTCGTAAATGGAATACCAGTAAAGAATACTTAAAGCTGATGGTCTTAACTCATTTTTCTGTTTTTTTTTTACTTTAATTTTGAAAATTACATAAAATAACACATTTAAACTTATATAAAAAATAATTATAAAATAAGTTATTTAATCAATCACATTTTATAAAAAACAGTAAATAATGATACATTTTTACTATTTACTCTATATTTTTATAATAAAAATTAAACTATTCATTTAATGTTTTTATAATTTTTATGATAAATGCTATAGTTAAAATTTTGTTTTTATTATATTATTAAAATAATATTATTTTATTTAAAATATTAATAAAAAATAAGGTATTGTTTTTTATTTTCTTTTATAAAAATAAACGATAAATGATATTTCTTTCCTAATAAACTAAATGATAATTTTACATATGAAAAAAAATTTCAGTTTAAATAAAATATCATATGCAAGGGTAAAGAATTTCAAGCTATTTATATATTAGAGAAAAGGTGTAAATAGAGTTTCAAATTTATGATAACAATCCGTTCCCATCGGAGTTTATGTTTTTGTCTTTTATAGTCCAGCTTCAAAATACCCAGAAAATACATCAAATAAAAAAGAAAACCCGTAACATAAAGCAGAAACGTAAGAAAGATGATGACGATGAGGGAAGGGATGGCAGTGGCTGCGACTGTGAAAGCTCCAACCTTTAATATCATTCCCACAAGACTTAATCGTAGAAGAAGCTCAATCCATTGTATTACCTCTCGCACTTTCCCAACCCTTTCGGCTTCAACCTCCACTCTCAGTGATGACGACCCTGTCACTACATCGCACTCTCTTTCTCTTGGTCACCTCACACGCCCCGATTTCCCTATTCTCAACCAGGTATTTACATAATTACTTAAATGTATAGGATATATCTGTGTTCTATTGAATTTGAATTATAAATTAGACGGTGATGTGGTAAGTAATTTTCTGTTCTCTGTTTCATTCTATGTGTAATTCTGCTCTGACCAATTGTTAAAATTGAGATACTAGTTTAAGGAAAAACTATTTGAATGAATGAAGAGAACATGTGATTCGTTAGAATTGAAGGGTTGGCCGGATGCTATAAATTGATCATTTTGCTTAGTTGGAGACTTCGTGGTAGGTTGAGTATGATTTAGAGAAAATTCTTTATTTTTACCTGTTATTATGCAAATATGGAAGACTCTGGTGGGTTTGGTTTTTCCAAAATTCCTTTGGGACTTTTAGATAGAGGTGGTGTTGGGGTAGTGCTTTTTCGGATTGTAGTTTTTGACAGAGTACCAAGGGATGAGGGGGCAGGATTTGCAGTGACAAGTGACTGCCTATGTGTGAGTAATTGTGAACTATATATTGCCAAAAATGTTGTTTTAGCATGGATGTTCTGGAGTTTTGTTGCTTGCTTTGTGGCATTTGGCCATTTGTTTGGTGTTGATTCTTTATGTCATCTAGTGATTCTCCAAATGGTGGTGATATTTTGACAAGAAGTATACTGTATGAATTTCAGATGTCATATTTCTCTCTCTCTCTCTATTGTTATGAGGGTATTGAATAGTCTATTACCTATGTCAAAGAGAAAAGGGCAATATGCTTGGATTATGCATATCTTTACTAATTGCTTGAACAATTTTTCTACTGGTAACTGAGTGGATGTTGACTTGATTTTGCAGGAAGTCAATGGCTCTAAACTTGTATACCTTGATAATGCTGCAACTTCCCAGAAGCCCACAATGGTATTAAAAGCCTTACAAAATTACTATGAAACATACAATTCAAATGTGCATCGTGGAATCCATTTCTTAAGGTACTTTAAGTTTCGGGAGAGTGCATTATTCTGTAAGTAAGACATACCACCAGCCAAAAAAAAGAAAAAGACAACACCATAGAGAATTTTGCTGCATTCTTCATCATGCCTCAAAATCCCCCCCCCCCCCTCCCCGTTCTTTGGGTCAGGGAAGAGACTTTCAAATTATTTTCTGATTCGTACTATTTGGTTTTCATCTTGGAATAGTGCAAAGGCTACAGAACAGTATGAGTTGGCCAGAAAGAAGATTGCATCCTTTATCAATGCACCAGATTCCAGAGAGATTGTGTTCACAAAGAATGCTACAGAAGCTATCAATCTAGTAGCTTACTCATGGGGCCTCCAGAATTTAAGATCAGGAGATGAGGTGGCAGCTTTTCTTGTTTTTTTTTTTAATATAATTGAGTTAGTAATAGTCTAAGGAATGGTTTGATTAAGCTCTTCCCATAATCTTCTTTTATTTGTGATTGGTATTTGTTGAAATTGGGAGTCTTGCGCTCTCTAACCCTGATGAATAGTTCTTTTTTTCTTTGGCTTTTCATCATTTTTTAGTCGTTATAGTAAGTGATGTAAAATGGGAAGGGTATAGGAGAGAGATAGAAAACGTGCAGAACAAACAGATATAAGGTTAGGGATTTTAGAATAATTTAGATAATAGATAGAGAAAAGAGAGAATAACAAAGGGGCCTATTTATAGGCAATTAGGCACAACAAAATCATAATAAAAAATATTAGGAGACAAATACTGGACACGTCCACTAGGTATTGTAGTTAGAACATTTAGGTCAAGTAGCTTTTTTTTTGTGTGACAGTTTAGTACGCTAATTTTAGAAAAGTGATAGTTTAGTCCAGTGGTTTTAAAAAGTGATAAATTAGTTCAAATTTTAGGTTTTTTTTCATTTTTTTAAAGAAAGTTTTAATATGAATATTTGTTGAAGCACTTTTTAAAATATATAATTTTTGGAAAATAGAAAATATGAAGAAAAACATAAATTTGGCTATTTTGACCTATGTTATCACTTTTTCAAAACTAGTGGACTAAACCCTCACTAAAAAATGTTATTGAACCTAAGTGATCCCTGTCAAAAAGCTAATGGACCTACCCAGTCACCCATCCTAAGATAAAAGATAGTTACTCATAATTAATAAAAAGATGGCTAAATAATAATTCATTTAGATATCCCTATATAATATTTGTTCCATAAGTATTTATTCCTATATTGCATCAGTAAGGTTGTAGTGTTCTGTTTAATTGTGGACTGTTTTCCAATAAAATCAAGCCATTTGACCAACAAAGGTAAACATTATTAACCTGCTTAGCCTACTTAAGAATATCATCTAGTGCAGATCATGCTTACAGTAGCTGAACATCACAGCGCCATTGTTCCTTGGCAACTTGTAGCCCAAAAGACTGGGGCTGTTTTAAGATTTGTGAGCTTAAAATTAAATGAAGATGAAGCACCAGATATCGACATGTTGAAGAAAATGTTGTCAAGGAAGACAAAACTTGTAGTTGTGCATCACGTTTCAAATGTCCTTGGTATGCTTTATGCTTGATTCTCTTGTACACTAATAAAATGGGGTAGGAGCTAGGATTATGTTAATACGAGATTTTAAATGTTAGATATGCCCTTATTTTATGAACTTCTCCTCAAGCAGGAGCATGCATACTCTAAATGCACAACTTTGAACAAACATAAACAATTATTGGATTATGCTTTGTTGAAGAGTCACAATTTTTTATGTTAGGCTCAAAGAAAATGGAGTCGCATAATCATCCTTCATCATTATGACCTCTAAAATAAATGATAATCAACTTTTAGATGTTTAGTACATTCATGGATTATGAGATTATTGGAAATATACATTACTCATTGGTGGTCGCAATACTTCTATAGGAATAAGGAGCTCCCGTCTCAATTCCTAATTTAATCCTAAGTTAGTTTTTGCTCAGAACAAAAGAAAATTAGAAAAGTTCACTTTTCATAACATTGTTAAACAAATTACAATTTTAGTGGTCATATATACACATGTTTATCATTGTGTAGCTTCTGTCCTTCCAATTGAAGAGATTGTGCTTTGGGCTCATGATGTTGGGGCAAAAGTGCTGGTCGATGCATGTCAGAGTGTTCCACATATGGTGGTTGACGTTCAGAACCTCAATGTTGATTTTCTTGTTGCTTCTTCTCACAAGGTTAGAATACTGCAATTCTGCATTGGTTTTAGAAACCTTATTCTTATGTGCAAGTCTGACCATTTGAGAAAATGTTTCAGATGTGTGGGCCTACAGGCATCGGGTTCTTATATGGAAAATTCCATCTCTTGAGTGGAATGCCTCCATTTTTAGGTAAGCTGGATTGGTTAAAAGTTGAGACAAGTTACATGTTTCGAGGGTCCAAATCCCATCTAGTTTTCTTATACGGAGTTCTAAGAGAAGAACATTGGCATTAGTATGATTTGAAGCTTATTCTAATGTTTTTTTCCCGCTTTCTAGGTGGTGGAGAAATGATATCAGATGTATTTCTAGATCATTCCACTTATGCAGAACCTCCATCGAGGTTTGTGCAATCCTTACTATTTGGGGATTTTTATTATACAAGTACATGCAACAGAAATTGATAACAACTGCAATCGTCCTAGGACTTTTCTCTTTAGTCTTTAATGAATCTCTTTTTCTCCCTAAAATGAGGTAAACTGCATTGACACTCATCTTCTTGTTCACCGTACTCTTCATATAAATCCACTGACACCTTTGATAAAATGCAAAACTTGTCTAAGCTTGAATAGTCAAAAACATTAAGCTTCAGATTTATTCTTATTTAAAAGTACTCTCGAACCAGGCTGCCTGATAGCGACACTGCTTCAATTAAGACCAAAAGTTGACTATTTATCAGGGATTTCTTCTTTTAACTGGATCAGATTTGAGGCTGGAACACCAGCGATTGGAGAAGCAATTGGACTAGGAGCAGCAGTTGACTATTTATCAGGGATTGGAATGCAAAAGATACATGATTATGAGGTCAGTAGATAGTTTTTCTTCTAAATATCTGGTCTTACTCTTATATTTCAGAAGTCAATTATTTTTGAGTTTTTGAAACAACTAATGGTGATTCTATGTCACTGATCTAAAATTTGTCTTCATGAGTGAGAAAAAGAAATAAGAATGAAAATATAATTAATAATTTGAATTGTGACAATATCATTACATTTTTTTTATAACCAATTCCTAATTTTCTTAGCATTGGTAAGTAAAAATAAAAACTTGCCATCAATTTTCTTAGCATTGGTAAGTAAAAATAAAAACTTGCCATCTGCTTCTTTCAATCGTACGTGCAATAGAAAATTTATACTTATAAATTAAATAGAAAATTATTTTTATTTATGATAATATATTTGTATATATTTTAAATAAATCATGAAAAGAATTATTAATTTTATACACATAATATACAGTTTATTTTTGGTAGTGATATTTTATTACTCTATTTAAATATTTGAGTTTTATGTTTTTGTATGACATAAAATGATATTGAAAAAAGTCACACAATAAGCAAATAAAATAATTTCATTGATCAATGCTTCATGAATATGTAACATATATATGAAGAAAATTAAAAAGTACTCTTAAGTTCTAAAAGTACAAAATTTTATAGATTAAATCATTATAAAAGTTATTACAAACATTGTGAACAAGTGAAAAATTTACCATATTTAATTTGATAACTTTCTTGCTTTTTATAGTATGAAAAGTCATACATTTTAAGGCGAATGAATAAAAAAAAAGTTGGATTCAAACTTGTTTATGTTATTTATTCACGTCTTCTTGTATTCTCATATCAAATAAACTTACATTCTCTTATTTCAAGCCACATGTTTGAATCACCATATTATTTGATATAAAAATTCATCAAATAATCTTACAACAAATTTGGAAAAAAAAATCATGGTCATATTGTATAGTAATCTAGATATATAATAATTATTGGTGTTGGGTTGGGAGTATCAGAACTTTAACTATTTATTTTTATAGAAAAAATTAAGTTAAGAAATTGTAATTAAATAATTAAAATTGAACACTTTGAATTCTAAGTAGTGATTATGTTTGTTATTTATTATTTACAAATAATTAATTTTAATTAAGAATATTAATTTTAGATGAAATTTAACCGATATAACTATATACAATATATAACTATTTTAATTTTATACAAAAGAAAGTTATGAATCATGATTTAATAATCCAACTTGAAGTTTTTATAAATCTAGTTTTTACTTAGTGTTATTTATTATTCTACAAAAAATTAATTTTATCAAAAACAATAAAATTTTGTAGAAGTATGACCAAAATATTTATCTACAATCTCTTTTTTAATTTTATGAAAAAGAAAATTAAGAGAATGTAATTAAATAATACTAATAAAAGTCTTTTAATATTTATTCTTTACTTACTAATTAATTAATTATGTTTGTTATTTATTATTCCAAAAATAATTAATTTTATTTAAAAACATTATAGTTGTGAAGAAATATGATAAATAATCATATGCAATCTATAACTTTTTAATTTTTAAAAAAAATTATGAAATGATGATTAAATAATCTTAATTGAACCTTTTAAAAATTCAAGTTTTTAATTCCTAATTAAATCCATTATATCTATTATATATTATCCCAAAAAATTAATTTCAATTAAAAAATTATAAAATAAAGTTTTGAAGGGTTTATTAAATAATTTTAACCGAATTTTTTTGAAATTCTAGTTTGTAATTCGTAATTAAGTCATTATGTCTGTTATTTATTATCCCAGATAATTAATTTCAATTAAAAGTATTAAAAAAGAAAAATATGAATGAGTGATTAAATAATTCTTATTGAAGTATTTTACAATTCTAGTTTTTAATTCAATTAAATCATTATGTCAATTATTTATTATAGTAAAGAATTAATTTTAATTAAAAATATTAAAAAATAAATATATAAAGGGTGGTTAAATAATCCAAAATATAGTCTTTTGAAATTCTAGTTTTTAATTTCTAATTAAATCATATTACATGTTTATTTATTATTCTAAAAATAAATAATTTTAATTTAAAAATATTAAAATATTAAAATTCTGAAGAAGTATAACCAAAATAATTACATGCATTCTATAACTTTTTTTCAATTTATAAAAAATAAAATTAAGGAAAGTTGATTAAATAATCCTATAATTTTAGAATTATAGTTTTTAATTCCTAATTAAGTAATTATGTTTTTTATTATTCGAAAACTAATTAATTTTAATAAAAAATTATAATTTTGAACAAATATGTTCAAAATAATTATATGCAATCTATAGCTTTTAATTTTATAAAAAAGAAAATTATGAAAGGTGAATTAAATAATTTGAATTAAAGTATTTTTGAAATCTAGTTTATTATTTTTTAGTCATTATGTCTCTTATTATACTAAAAGGAATTAATTTTAATTAAAAACAAAGTTTCAAATAAGTATGGCCAAAATATTATATGCAATATATAATTTTTTTAATTTTATGAAAAGAAAATTTTGAAAGGGTGATTAAATAATTTTAAGTAAAGTATTTTGAAACTATAATTTTTAATTCCTAATTAAGCTATTATGTATGTTATTTATATCTCAGATTATTAATTTTAATTAAACATTAAAAAACAATCAATAGTGGATTAAATAATTCTAATTAAATGCTTTTGAAATTCTAGTTTTTAATTTCTAATTAAGTCATTAAAGCTATTATTTATTCTCCCAAAAAATTAGTTTTAGTTAGAAATATTAAAAACTAAATATATAAAGGGGTGATTAAATAATCAAAGTTGAAGTCTAAAGATTACCATACGTTGGAATTATTATACGAATTTCAATTGTTTTTCCAATTTAAATAGATAATTGGGACCTAGATAAGAGTGAAAACATCAATTTATGAAATCTTTTCGTGAGCTTTGTATCAATTCGGCCAAGTAGTTCTCAGTTTCTCACAATGTGAATCAAGCAATTAATATAGCAAAAGTACAAAACAACATGTTCAATTCAACACACAATAAAAACTATCAACAGTAAGAAAGAATTTACTACGATACCCATTAGTGACAGTGTACCTCACAAGCTTCTGTCTAGACTAACAACAAACATATGCATGGCAAACAATTAAACAAGTGAGATAAGAATGCATAGTAAACAACAAAGGATTTTCAATCATTTCAAGACTTTATTGATGATTTTACACTCATAGCATGCGATCAATCCAAACATAACAAACCAGTTAAAGAGTCGACGCATGGGATACAACTAGGGTAAGGAGATACAGACTTTTTAGAAACTCACATCAAACTCACATACACATAAATGCAACAGACATAAATAATATAAATTAATCAGAGAGCAAACAAATTAATTTACTACAGCATAAGCAATATTTAGAAAGTTATAGGCATGCTACATAGAAAGGAAATAAAGTATGTGACAACATATAACGAATACACTTTCTCATTGGAGTCTATATCTAGTATGTTAGTTCATACAAGATACATGGATTAGACTGATACGTGATCCGATCATGCATAACATTCAACAGATAAATACATAATTGATAATCATAACAGCAGTACAAATAATCAATTAACAAAAAGCATGTAATAAATAATAAAATCTTTCTAATCAGAGTATAAATTTCAGTATGTAGAAACAAACGTCATGTAAACTCTGATTGTACTAGCCACAAATTCGAGCATGCATAATAACATATATAATGAGGTAAATCACATAAAAATCCTATCTATTTGATAACATTCTTGGGTTGCTTATGACAATTACTCAGCAGTAAACAATTCACTAAAAGTAATAAATTATACAACTCGATGGAAAAGTATAAACTCAAATATCTCTATTAGTCGGGACACTTGTCCTAAATTGCATATTGCTACCTCTGTAACAACTTGGTTCGACATATGAACTCTGTTTTCCTCCGAGACCCACACCATCCAAAATGGTGTGATCAGTAACCGAAGACCGATAATGTATATATTGAATAAGAAAACGTTACACGAATGCAACCACCATCCAACACAACTCATAGCTACACAGGCTATTCATATAAGAAAGAAGAGATGTCAATTTGATTGAGTTTTGCTACCTCTTTTCTAAATACTAAATATGAAGAAATGGGGAGATATTTATAGAAATTTCCAAAGCCATGGCCAACCTTCCCACCACCCATAGTGTGGTTGCTGGTGAAGTCCACGACAAGGTGTCAAAAATCACATTTTTTGTTTCCAAAAATTACCTAGTAATTTTTATAAAGTGTTATTAACTATGTGTGTGTATATTATTGATTCACAGTAACTAACCTTACACAGAGATGAACAAATATACTAAGAATAAAATAGACACCATATTTTGTACACGAAAAGTCAACACACAGACACAAGTACAACAGGACTTACAAAGTCTTTTGAAATTCTTGTGAAATTAAAAAAAAAATCATAAAATCTCTTAAATGTTGGGAAATAGAAATTAAAAAATATGAAAGTCTCGTATACTCCATCTTAATTGTCAAACAATGATATAAATATAATTATGATAATGTAGTTTTTTTTTATGTTTATACAATGAAGGATTTACTTTTATAATATTTTTTAACGTTATTGTGTTTGTTATTTATTATTTCACAAAGAATAATTTTTTATTTAAGACAAAAATTTGGATTAATTACGTTTTATGTCCGCAATGTATGAATAAGTTTCAAATATGCCCTAAAAAAATTTACATAGTTGTAATTATTCTCATAAGGTATGGGAACAATAAAAACACATACAACGCTGCGCATGTTTAAATTTACAATTATGCTTACGATATATGGATATGTTTTTTATCGTTATTTATATGTTGTAGACATAATTGCAAATAAGTAAACGTTTTGAACTTATTTATAACTAGTCTCATACGTTATGAGCATAAAACGTAATTAATCCTAAAAATTTAGAAATATAACCAATAAAATACACAAAAATTTAGAATAAAAAAGCCACAAATCATTCTTTTAAAGAGTTTAAGAAAAATAAAAAATTTAAAAACATTATGATATTTTTCTAATGAACATGCATACTTTTACATTTAGAATAGCTATAAGATCAATATCAATGATTTGTTGAAGTATAATTTTCCTAAAAAGAGTGAAAAGAAATACAATATTGTGAATAAATGATAAAAGTTGTGAAAGGAATACACGGATAAGAGAATTTCAAAATAAATTGGGTACTGAATGTAAAACAATTTATATTATTGAAAAATTCTTTTTAGAAGTGTAAGATTTACATTAAGATGTGTAAAAATTTTGGAAACTTTAATCTTATAATATCAATACGAAGAATTTGTATTTTCTCTTATAAGTTTCTTTCCTAATCAAGTAATAAATTAATATAATAATTGATGGTATATAAAAATCAAAATTTAGTTGTACATAGTATATGAAATGTGTAGCTATAACTAATATTTTCATAAATAATTAGAATTTTAGAGAATACCAACATATATGATAAATATTCAATAAAGTGTCAACCAATTTTTTCTTCATATTCAAAAAGGTGTTTTTTAGTCTTCAATTTTAAGAAATGTGCAAACTAAGGATAGATAATATTATTTTAATGATTTTTTTATATTATTTTTTTCTATCAAGTGATTTAAATACAATTAATATTCGATACTTTAATAATAAGAAAATGATATTTTTTTCACAAAATATTTACGTTTTAATATTTGGTTATTATCACTTCATTTTAATATTTTATTAATTTTTATTTTTTCAATAAAGATATGTTTGTAAATAATTTTCTATTAGAATATAATTATTTTTTATTTTTTTCTTAAATAATTTCGTATTAAATTTCACTTTTACTCTTGTTAATGGCTCGTGTTTTATCGCATTTTAATCCTTTAATAGTAAAAAAGTAAAAAATTATTAAAATAATATTTTGTCTTTACTTTGTCTATTTTCTTGAAGCTGAGGGACTAAAAATATCTTTTAGAATCTTAGAGACAAATGACACCAATATATTTAATATATAGTAGTTGAATTAAATTATATGAGAAAATATATTGATAATTGAAATACAAAATACCAATCAAATTTAGACATATCTTTGTTTGAGCTAAGACATACATAGTTCATGCAATTAATTAATTGCTCGTGTCTTCGTATTATCTAGCTGCTCGTCAAATATTCCTCCATGTTGAAAACTCGTGCACATAAGCGACAAGTTGGAAAGTGACTCAGGCATTCAATATTATGATCAAATCAAAATTAAATTATGGCATACACAACACGTCTGGAATAGTATGTTTAAACTGACACGGGCATTCGATGTTAGCATTCATGTATTCTACGTCATACACAAGACATCTGGAATAGTATGTTTGAACTGACACGGGCATTCGATGTTAGCATTCATGTATTCTACGTCATACGTCATGATTCATGAAGTATATTTCTCTTTAGACCTAAAAGAGCGTAAGTTTTGACTGTTTAATTTCTATTGACAGGTAGAGCTGGCAAGATATCTATACGAAACCCTCCGTGCAGTCCCTGATATTCGCATTTATGGCCCAGCACCTTCAGAAAATTGTCCTCGGGCTGCACTCTGTTCTTTCAATGTTGAGAAAATTCATCCTACGGATATAGCAACTTTTCTTGACCAAGAGGTACGCTAAGATATTAGGAACCTGGGGTTTATGAGTTTGAAGTGTGAATAGAATATATGAGAAACCTATAGGGTAATTTACACCAATAATCGCACGTAACTATGGTTCTACTTGTTTCTGCTTCTGTCAGCAAAATGAACTTCATGATCAAACAAGAAAAAAATTCAGAAAGTGTTTTCTGGGTTCAAAAAGCACATTTTGTGCTTCCTGACAGAAGCACTTATAATATGTTTCTTAAAACTGCTTTTATCTTAAACCACTTTCAACATAAACACAAGCAAAGGGATCCTATGATCCCTTAAGTGCTATACTTTCAACTTCATGTTAAATTTTTTGGATTTTTCTAATTTCAACTATTGTGCTTTTGAACCAACTCCTGAATAAATACTTACAGTACTTTAAATTGCAAGAAACTAACTATAAAATGAGTTCAAGAATCCAATTGATGAAGAAGGAACTAGGTTGAAACACAATAAGAAGTCTGGGGATCTGACTGAAATTATGCAAAGAACAGAAACTTCAATTCCAAACGACCCGAACATTTTTGATGAATTACGAGAAGGGTAAACTTTATTTGCTAATGACATGTAAAATTTCAGCATGGTGTGGCGATCAGATCAGGTCATCACTGCGCACAACCCCTTCATCGATTTTTAGGGATCAGTTCAAGTGCGCGTGTAAGTCTTCATTTTTACAACACTAAAGAAGATATTGACTACTTCATTCAGGCCCTCAATGACACTGTCAACTTCTTCAATTCTTTCAAGTAATCAAAGTCAAATTTTCTTTTATGCCCACTTTGTAATTTCTCTGGGCAAATTTTTGTTAACTTTATTGTAATTCAAGCAGGATTCTTTCCTATGTCATTCACTTGTGCACCATTATATGGCAAAGAATCTGAGTCCAGAAGGCTACTAAATACTAATTGTATTCATCTGCAGTAACAGAATAAATGGTAGACTGAAAGAGAAGCCATAACAGAAATGAAATAGTCGTTCCTGGTTTTTTTTCCCTGATTCTTTTTCTTTCTGAAAAAAGGTGATATTAACTATGATAAAAGTATACAAAAGTCTCCTCATTTTTGGATGGATCACTATCAGTCTACAAACTAGGAAAAAAATATACCAAAAGTCCAAAAATGAAAAAATGTTAAAAATGATTCATGTGAACGTGGGTATTTTTTAAGTTATTATGTGTATCTCAATCAACTGTTATGTGTTATCCAAATTCATAATTTTTTATTTGTAATTAATTTAAGGAATATAAAATAACTTTAAAAAATACACGTGTGTTTAAGTGTTATATTTTTGACTTTTTTTTTCATTTTTGGACTTCTAATATATTTTTTACATCTAGTGAACTTGGAGTGTCCCACCTAAAAGTTGATTTACGTTCGTATATTTTTGCCATAGTTAGTATCTTGTAGCTACTTCTATTTAGTTGTCATAGTTATTTTTAACTATTTTGTTATCTAAAAAAGAAAAATGCAAATTATTGTGTCATTTTATCGGGGTTTAGCTACCAACTAATACCTTATCTTTAGGAAAGGTATACAAAAATACTATATTTTTTAAGGGGTGTATCACAAGTATTTTTATTTTTAAAAATGAAACAATTTAGTCTAAAATGATCATTTATAAAAATTAAATTATCAATGCTACCTTTAACATTTAGCAAATCTTCATTTATGTCATTGAAAATGTCAATGATGCATTTTTTCTTTATATTACTCCGATATCAAGTTGTAGTTAATTATTTTACAAAATTAGTTATTACTTATTGTAAATTGTTATTTAAAGACAAATCTTTAAATTTTTATTTAAAATATTATTTTAATTTTGTATTTTTTTATGTTTATTTTCATACAAATGGTTATTTTTTTTATTTATTTAATAATTTTATAAATATTATAACTAAATATTTAATTATTTAAGATCTTTAATTAGCTTAGAATATTAATTATCATAATTGACTTAGAATTTTAATTATTATATTTGAATTTAATTAGTCAATCACGATCTTTTATTTCATTGTTCGTTTTCTTTTGTTGCACTTAATATATCTTAGTTTGTTCAAACCTTAATATCTTCTTATAATTGTGAAGCTTTTACATTCGTACATAATATAGTGTCTAAATTAGGCTTACTAAAAAATTTAAAAAGAGTGATTGCATTCTATTTTATTCATAATATTAATAAATATTATAATTTTTAAAGTTAATTAAGAACTTGGAAGAGATTATTAACTGTTTATAGCTTCTAGATACATAATTGTTCGGTGAATAATTTTTAGAGTAAAGATGTTATTGTTAAAAATGTGTCCAATTAATGAAAATAAGTGTTTAGGGCAAAGAATCCTTATTTATAATAGTGAAAAATCATTATTTTATCACTTCTTTAATAATTTATCCAACGTTTTTTTTTCGTTTTTGAATCTAAGTTTTTTACTTCCTTGTCATGACCTACTAATTGAATATGTGAGTTCTATATCTTTATTCCTCTTTGTAGCATTCAATCGATAATCTTTTTAATGATGTAGATGATGACACATATTTATCTTTTCAATGTCTTATATAGTAAATGCATTTGTGGTCATTAGTGATTTTCTTGGCGTAAAAACAAAACATATTTTGTTGTTAATTGAAAATTTTTTAGGTTATTATTATTAAAATTTGTCTCAAATTTACTGATTTTTTCACCATCTTTTTCGATGATAGTCATATTACTATAAAAAAATGATTATAATTTTACTAGTAAAATAATTTACTTTGATTTTAGAAAAAATATCAATTTTTTTGAGTTCATGATAAATTTAACCCAACATCTATTATATTAGTATACAAAGTATTGAATTCCTTTTCTAAAAACGCAATGATTTTGGAAGTTCTTTGTTGAAAATCTCTAATTTGATAAAGCAACGGAAACTAACACAATATTCTTCATTCTAGTCCATAACTGAACTGAAAAATCTAAGATAGACAAACTTGTCACATACTCTAATATTTTTCCTGAAGTTCTTAACAGTCTTCTTGAATTTTTTTGAAAAATAATTTAATTTATTTAAATTAATTCCTCGATATAGGTTCTTGATTAAACCTGCGTAAAAAGTTTTATAAACAAAAATTGGATTAACTCCTTCAAGAATATTAAATTTAGTACTTGTAAGAAATTTTTTTGTGATGTAAAATTTCATATTTTTGATATGTTCCTAGGTAGATATTCTGACAAAGTTATAGATGCTCAACTATTGTAGTTTACTTAAATTCATATATTCGTCTTTTTCATCTTCAATGAGTAATGAATTCTTGGGGTATGTTTTTTTTAAATAGTACTGATAGTCTTACTATTTTTACTGTCTCTACGAGATGTGTTTCTTTAAGTAGTATTAGGGGTCGTACTATATTTCCTAAAATCTTTAACCTGTTTGGAGACATTTGTTTTTATTGAAATGTTACAAAGTAATTTTTAATTATATCTTCTTGAACTATTAGTTTTAGTACTTTTTCGTTGGCATAACTGCCTTAAACTTCTATTCTATTATTGAAAGTTCTAAGTTATTCTACTAAATTCGATAATAATTTTACTTATTTCAAGTCAGTTGTTATAAATTCTTATTTTTGGATCATTATAGATCATATAAGTCTTTTTCTGGTCTTTTTTTTTTACTTATTCAGTCCAACTAAGCTTTTCTTTTTTCTTTTCAAATATATTACTCTATTTTAAACTGTCAGGTTCTTTCTTCTCATTTTAAATTCCTTTTTCAGATGTTTTACCTTCCTTAAGGATTCCTCTTTAGAATTTTTGAACTCTAATACTTGTTAAGTTCTTCTTGTTTAATTCCTATCTCTAAAAGAGACTTCTTTAGGTATAAAACATCGAGTTGTTCCAAAAAGATTCTTATCTTCTTTTTCTTTATATTGATCTTGATATCAAAATAACTTATTCCTACAAGAACAAAATATTTAAAAGTAATAATTCTCTTATAAGAACATCTACCAAACTATTATTGTTTTTCAAAAAATGTTCAACATCAAAATTATAATGATGAAATCATTGTTGTCATTTGACTAATCTTCTTTATTTATAATCACATGTAATATTAGTCTTAAAAAATAACCAAAATTTTTATTATTAGTTTTGACAATAAATCTATAACTTATTACATATATTATAAAAAATTTAATAATTTTTTAACAACTAAGTATTCTTTTTTATTATTTTAATAATTGAGTTTTGAACTTTATCATCTATTTTTGTTTTTAAAACAATTCATTGATATTCATGTGAAGTATTTGTTTAAATTATTTTATTATCTGTTGAGAAACAAGTCTAAGAAGATTTCTATTGTGCCATCTTTAAAGCTTAATAATTTTGAGAAGAATGTATTATGTATTAGATTTAGAAATTTTGTCACCTCATTTAATAACTATTAAGATGATAAAAATAAGACATTTTAAAATATATATAAAATGCCAAAAACAGAAGCCATGCAATCACGACCCGGGCTGATGTATTTTCCAATTTATTGGACATCTCCTCTAGTTTTCCCAAAAAAAAAAATATTTTAGAATATCGTATTATTATAAAATTGAAATTTTGGTTTGAGTAATTTTTTAAATTTGAAATTAAGTGAAAAGACATTTAACTACTACTTTTAAAAAATATAATTGGAAAGTAATTTAAAAAAAACTAGTAATGTTGATGCCACACACAAATTTGGATTCTTTTTATCCAAAAATTAACTAGTGTATTAAATATTTAAGAGCACATCAGTTCTACATTTATTAACTTACATATAATGATAAAATATTATTATTACAATTAGGGGACAATATATATTTTATTTATTAAAGCCACATTATAATCCAGTAATTTATAACCAAAATAAAAAATAAAAATGCTAGTAGTAAAGAAATTTTTATCAAAATCCCTCTGCCTCTCCCTTATCAGAAGTCAGTTCCTCTTTGAGAAAACACAAATAATTGAGAAAATTAGTAACAGATTCATTAAAACGAAAAAAAAATAAAACCCTTTCCTCATCTTTTTGGGGAAAATTTTGAATTGCTACAAAATACCAATTCCAGTAGTTAAATAAGTTAAATCATTTATATAGTTTAGTTCTAATAAAGTTTTTTTATGCCGTTGGTTGTTGCTTTTTAAAAAAAGTAACAAAGGACAAACAATATTTCAATATTATTTTAATTAAAGCAATCACATGTATCATTTAAAGAGAATAAATGTATCATTTTACTTGTATTTCTCTCCATTACACAACCACTAAAACATATTTGGTACCATTTTTCGATTGTAATTTCATTTTTACCGGAAAAAAAACCATCACTTTTCTATTTTAAAGGACTACTAGTCACTTGAATAATACCTTTCCATGACAACAATATTTAGAATTAGACATGTAAGTTAACATCTTACCAAAGGCGATGTCGTACCCACGATTCCACGATTCCCAGTAATAAGTCGTCGGCATATCGCGCATAACAAATCTTTATTAAGTAATGGGATTTTTAAGGGGGCAAGCTTACGGGCCAAGCGTCTCTCTAACCTGATAACTAGTTTCGCCTTCCCGCCAAGCTCTATCAGCAGCCCCTTTTTTTTGCAATACTTAAGAAGGTCTCTCATGGCCTAATTATTATTACAGCGTTCTCTACCCTAGAATTTGGCCTTCAAGGTCAACCCGACGACTTCTATGAGGAAGACGGCAAGGGCCGACGAAGGAGGGAAAATGAAAGGCGTTCTCTGGTCCCTCTGAGTCAGGGGGGTGTTTGTGGGGAGGGTGTGCCACAACAAAACAAAAGAATGAAAGGCCTCTAGCATTTCCCAGCTTCAACATGATGGAGTCAAAGGGAGGTTTAATTTTACCAAATATCAATCAGCAGCACATCCAAAACTAACGAAGATTTCTATTCAACTCCCAATAAACCACTGCATACGTGGTTTGACAAAAAATTGATGCAACCTTACGTAATGTCTTCTAAACAGTTTGACACGAAATACTCAACCAAAATAATTTCATATACAAGGACTAGGATACGACTACGACATTTACAAAATTGAAAAAGCAAAGAGCGGCAAGATCACTTTTCTCTGACGAAAAATAAGATGCTTGATACTAATAGCAAAAAAAAAAAGATGCTTGACACTGGTCCACCACAATGTCAACTCAAGCATAATTTTGGGGCACAGTGCATCATTGAAACTATACACTCTTCGTAACTAGAAATGCTGCATTATTCTCACCTTTCTTTCTTAGCCAAAGCCTCCCCTTTGCACTCAATGCAAGCAGTAACCACAAAGCCTGCACCTACCTGGACCAAAGTGCAACATGACTTTCAGATGCCAATACTTGTAACAGCAGCAACACAGAAACAAGAACAAATGAAGGAACAAGCTACAAGGTAGCAGGGGAGAGAGAGGGAGAAGATTACCTGGCAATCTTTTAATACAACACGCTCTTGGAGCTGTACAGTGCTGCAAATTACAGAACCTTGAATATAACAACCATCCTCGATAGTGACATGATTCATAACAATTGAATTCACAATCTGTGGATATCAAAAAGTAATGAGTTGAAATATTTTATGTCGTTTTACTGAATAGGCAGCATCAACAATATAAATAAGCAAATAAAACTTTCCCAATTAACTCATATGAGAACCTATAACTTTACTTTTGAGATTGGAACTTTAAAACAATACAAGTTACCATATCGTGGAAATTTAAATGTCATTTTCATAACATAAAAACAACAACCCAGTTTAGAACTATTATACAAGTCTCGGCATCCTATTTTTGGTGGTCAGTTCTGTGGTAAAAAGTAAACTCCACTTTAAAGCTTCACATAGTAAAATTTTTGAATATTTCTAATTCGTTACAAGGCTTGGGGAACTGAAATAACTGTTGATCAAAGATTTTCTTGCAGCAGAAAAGAAGATCTCAATGGTCAATGAACTCATTACAAATTAGTACATCTTCCTCATGTTTAATCAGATTTAACATCATCATGCTCGCCCAAAACTGCATTTAAGTTAATAATGTGTTTTTCTGAAAACTGCTGGAAGAACTGGTTGAAAAACATGATTTACAAGTGTTGTTGAGAGTCTGCCAAAGTTGAAATAAGATACTCATAGACATTGCATCCAGGTTTCATGTCAATCTTGACCTGATCTGTAACCGATTCAGTTTGAGGTCGACTTAATATCTACCCACTCTTGGTCTGATCTGATAGACATGAAGGTTGGGTCAACATAGATAGGGCTGATCTCAACCTCTTCCCCAACAGATTCTCCACCTTTTCAATCATGTTTTTCATCAATGTCTCGAGCAGGAGCAGCTTCCATGAAAAGTCATCCAAATAACTCAAGTGCAACAGAGTCAACACCATAAAAGCAATGCAATCCCTTTCTACAGAAACGCACGAGCAAGAGAGGGGAGACAAAAGGAAATCAATATAGAGATGTTTTAGCTGCAACACATGATACTGCCATACCATTTTCTTGGTTTCAAGTGGAAGTATTTGGTCTTTTTATGTTTAAAAAAAAAAGGAATGTTTTCGACTTCAGGCAAAGGGTGGAATATTTGTAGTGATAGTTTCATTAAAGTTCCCTTATGACTTACCTTTATGTTGGAGCCTATCCTGCAGTGACGCCCAATAACAGATCGTTTGATACTGCACTTATCACCCATTTGTGATCCTTCGCCAAGCATACAATGTGGACCCACCTAAAACAAACATAGCACCAGATGAGCACAAGAAGAATGACCTGCATATAGTCGTGCTGCAATGACCTAACCCACCACCCCAAAAACAATGACATTTAAGTCATTGCATAAGCTACCAGATTTATGTTAATTTGGTAACCTACTGATTGTTTTCGAAATCTGCACAACTCACAGTAGTCTTAGATCCAATCTCTGCTGAAGGATGGATGATATTATTTTGGGCAGAGAAAGAATATCCTGAGAGATGGTTAGCCTCTCCTATGACCTGAAAGTTAAATAAAAAACAGAAACATGTTTAAACTGCTAAAAATCAACAAGCGAAAAGTGAGAGGGGAGAAATGCAGAGAAGAAAGCATAGCATCAAAAGAAAAGGACCATAATTGTACTACAGACTCACATCTCGATTAATGTCACTGAATGCTTGAATAGAATTTAATCGTGCACAGTATTTGCTGCTGTCAGCAATATAAACGCAGCACTTATGAGTTCTCCGGTGAGGAGCAGAGCCATTAGCACCCACTGAGTGGAGTTGGTGAAAGCTTGGTTGTGATGCATTAGAAAGGATTTGAGACAGCACTTCGTTGCTCGGAGAGCTAACCTGCTCATTTCCATTTTCTTCTGGTTGTGTAGCACCATCTAACAACACTTCAGACCTCTAATGTTCACAGGCAAAATATGAACCATTAGACATTTTTCAGAAACAATATCCCAAGTAGCCTATTATGCAGTGACATGATTCAACTAACCAGCTGGCTTCGGACAAGATAAGGCAGTACATCTAGACTTAAACTATGAAATGTTTCCTTCTGATCTAGAACTTCCTGCAGAACAGATCTGGAAGGGAATTAGCCAATTAGGATATAGTCAAAATATCTAAGGCATTTTAATAATGTCCAAAATAAAGAAAATCTAGAAACAAAAAAGAGAAGGGTGTCAAAACCTCTTGAACGCATATAAATGAGCATCCATGAGATCAGATCGGATTTCCATCTGTAAGAATAGAAACCACAATATTAACGAAAAATGTAGCAAGCCATCAATTTTTAATCATGACGGATAGGTTAGTTGAATATTTATCACCTCATAAATACATTTCTCTCTTCCGAAAAAAGAATACAAATAGCCAAGACAGTACACAACAAATAGACAGCTAGACAGATACTGTTTCCTCACCTGCCCAGCTGCACATAGTATGCTCTTATGAATCCGGGTATCTTTCTCAAATTCGAGTCCTGGCAAGTCAAGATAATACTAAGGAACATACCATATCGGAAGGAAGGAGGGAAGGGGAGGGGGGAGGACTCCAGAGCTAACCTGCTGCTATGTAGAGTAAAAACTCTTTTTTAGGGTCTAGCCCAATGATGTTATAACGTCCAGTTTTCTTAGTTTTGTCCTTCCCACTAGAGGATCCTGACTCAGAAGGTCCACTAACAGGGACGGAGCAAAGCATTGCAGTTACCACTGCATCATGTCGCCTATGAAGAGAAGCTACCGCGCCAGGAGGAACATCAGAAACAATATCACCACTAACAACCTGCCACAGAATAAAGAACTAATAGCTACAGAGAAGAAAGCTCCAATAAATCATGCTTTGTAAACAAGCTTTATTTACATAAAACAAAAAAATCTTTAATGAAAAGCAATATATACCCACCAAAATGTCATTTGCTGTTAGATGATGTGCAACGGCACGAAGTGCACCAGCTGTACCAACATCCTCAGCTACTGCAGCAACCTGCAACAAAGAGAATATTTTAAGTTATAACAATCTAGATGAAGCATTTTAATGTATTTTATTGCTAGCAAACATAGTAGTATATTTGGCAGCCCTACGAAATGCAGTTCACAGCCCAGTTCCTATGTAGAAAGATTCAAAGGAAACAAAGCAAAAAAGTAATTATGAAATGTCATAATCAGCAGAAAAATGTGATAATTACAACCCAAAAGTGAAGAGAGGAACTTCAAGTCAATTTCCATTCGTTCACAAAAGCATTGTTGGGTAGAGTTGGATGCAGTTAACTATCACTAAAAGCAATAGTAAAAAAATGTGATGAGATGATGAAATTACGGGATAGTAGTTTAATGTAAGTTAGTAATAAGAACTTTATTCTGGTCTAATGCCTTCCTGTCTTAATTCATATGAAAATTTTATAATAAGTTCGAATTATGTATTTGTGATCTTACAACTCCAATGAAAGGAATCTCAGGATGTCATTATCAAAATGTCAACATCACTATTGCATTATTCCAGAGATTGATGTTGATCTAGATAGCTAAAACTGAAGGTATTATCATTTCCTTCATGACTCAAAATGTTCAGCAAAAATCAGAAAATGATGATCCTAAAATCATTTTGGTACATGGTTTCCCTTTACCTTTTAACTAAGATACACTTAGGGGAAATTTTGATGCCAGCATCAAGGGGGTTCTATAATGATTTTATGAGAGGAATCGAACTCCCAAGGGCCAGTCGTCAACCAGCTCAACTAGACGGAACGATTAAAAATACATAAATATGAACATTCATGATACCAGCAAATAAGAGTATTGGAAGAAAAATCTCAAGCGTGAATCCTGACCTAACTAAACCATTACAGATAACAAAAGCTTCCAGTTAACCCTTTAGTTTCTGCGCTAAATGGCTCATCATTTCTGTATTAAATCATTCAGTTACAGTGATCCAATTTCATCTTCCCCAGAATCTTGTAGCTGTTCTCAATTTATAGCAATCAAAGCCTGCTTTCCATGCGGCATTACCTCGACATACTATTAAGAATCATGTTAATAATTTAAGCTAACTATCAATTATAACGACTAATAGAGTTTAAGCTTGAATTATAATTTATGATTGCACTGCACTATCAATGAAAAATTAATAACAAACAGAATGAAAATTAATCAAGATACCTCAACGTTTAAGCGATCCACATAAGCCCCAGATATCCAAGCACCAACACGTAGAGCTGCATCTTCTCCTTCAACAACCTATATAGAACATTCACATAAACTAAGCCACAAAAGCTCTAGCCATAAGGTCTTCAACAACTCCTAGAGAAATTTTGAAAATCTAAAACAAAAAATTAGAGAGAGAAAGAGAGGAGAAGAATTCATACGACGATGAGATCCTTGAGATTATTAAGTTCCAAAAGCTCAAGAACGTATGACAGAATAGGCCTATTGGCCACCGGAAGCAGTGGCTCTGGAACCTCCTGCAATCAGAGTAAGAAATCACAGAAAATTGGTTTAATATAGACGAATGAACGACTGTATTAATGGTGTAAATTGTTTGAATCCGGATAGAATATGAAGCAAAGGAAATTTCCTGAGTGAAATTTTCTGACGAATCAAACAATCAAACAAACAGATAGAAAAAAAATGGTGATGAGGAACCTTAGAGACGAGAGGGACGAGCTTCTTTGAGTTGCCTCCAGCTAAGACCACCACTTGAAAATCCATCGCCATTCGCGGCAGTGAAAAAGACACACGGAGAGAGAGAGAGAAAGATTCAGAGTGGGTTTTGGGGGGTTTTCGCCTCTGGAGGATTAACTTGGAGGGTAGGATGATGACGTGATGTTAATAGTGAGTAGAGCCGGCAATTTCGACGTGACATGCCAACTCAAGTGACAATCGTTTCGTATGTTAATGGTTAGTATCTTTTCATAAGCATCATTGTCTCATATTGATTAGAAATAAAACAGTAATATTGTTTATAAGTTTAGAAACTCTTAACTTAATAAGATCTTATTAGATTAAGTTAAATTTGAGTTTAACACAGATCGTAATCCAGGTCTGGTTTACATGTGTTTGAGCGGCAGGTTCTACCATCTGTATGGCGTTAATGTCCACATTTATCCACCGTGTAGAGGGAGGCTGTTAAGTATCCTTGTCTCACATCGACTATAAACAAAACAGTAATGTTAGTTATAAGCTTAAACAACTTTTAACTTAATGAGATCTTATTGAGTTGAGTTAAGTTTGAGTTTCTAACATTAAAACGAGAATCTAATCACTATTTATCATTTCTTATTTTATTATCTTCCTTGTAGTCTTTAAATTCTTATGAATTTACAAACCTAATTGGTCTAATTTATAAAAAATTATAAGTTGTTTTTAAATTAAATAATAACGTGATATTTTATATAAATTAAATTTAATATTAATATAATTTTATTATTAAAAAAATAATTAATATTTCATAAAAATAAAGAATTTCTCCAAAACAAAGTGTCGAGGAATATCTTGAGAAATATTCGATTAAGAAGTTGGGAGAGTTTGTAATTTGGACGTGGACATGTGAATTTGAGTCACGAAAAATGGGTACGATGCCTTTGATTAATGGTAATCTCACACAATTTACGTGTTGGTCAGCAAGTGTATGCGAAAATTTAAGTCATTGACTTAATATTGTAATCAAATTTGAGTTTGTGCAAATATGACGTAAAAGAGGATAGGACGTAAAAGAGGAGGGGCATGCAAGATTGGACTGAATGTTCATGGAATTTTTTTAATATATTAATATATTGTACCATAATTTATTGAATCGTTTAATTTTAAGGAAAATTATTCATTTGTATAAAAATAAAGAATGATTTACTTATATACACTTTTTTCATATAAAAGCTTTATAACTAGTATACAATTGTTCGATTATATATAAAAAATTAAAAAAAATATAAATTTATACACATATTTATTATATTATTCATTTGTTAGTATTATTTAAAAACATAAATTATTTTCGTAATTTTAAAAAATAAATGAGACGTTACATTACGTAAGAAATATAAATATAAATTTATTTGTTACTAACATTTATCTTACATATATAAGTGGGCAAAAATACATACTTCTTATTCAAAAATTATGCATGATAAATAATTTCAATTTTTAACCTAAATAGCTTTATTTAAGATTAATTAATTAATTTTTAATATCTAACAACAACTTAGTTCAAAACTCAAAGTTTTATGATATTAAGGTCACGTGACTCCACCACATCTTCAGTAATCACTCTCGATGATCTTGTTAATTTTTCAATGATTCCACCAATATAATAGTAACTGTTATTAGTGATTTTATTGAAGGTACATGTAATATGTTATATATAAAAGATAAAAAATATTTACATACAAAAATTCAGATGGGTGTAATATGTTATATACAACGGTAATATAGATTACATGTGGTAAGTTTTCAAAAATACAATAAATATAATATGTTATATTTAAATATAAATATGGATATAATATATTATATTCAGTGGATAACATTAATTACAATAGATATAATAAGTTATATTTGATTGGTCATCTAAACTCCTACGAATTGTCGAAATTCTAACGATAATAATTGTCAAAGATATTATGAGATTTACCTTATTTTTATTTTATTTTATTATGTCGTAAGGAAATTCGATATTCGTGGATATAAAATTATAAATTTTTAGGTAAACTTTAACTAGTTTAAAAAAATCAATTGTAAAAAATTTAAAAAATTATATATTATATAAATATTCTCGAGTAATTTTTCAAACAAAAACTAGTTAAGAGTAAAGAGGAAAAAAAAATTAGAACGTGATTATGACAAGAAATCCAATGAGAAGCCCATTTATATTTAGAACAAGTACCCAAACTTAGTTTTAATATGAGAAGCCCATTTCGAACTTAGTATTATTTTAGTTTCTTCATTACTATTACAACCTTTCTCATTTCGGTGTAGCCTCACGGATATATACGAATAGCAACTTTAGGGCTTTTGCATCTCTCTGTTTTGCCGCTTGTTCAAACTTTCATAAGGCAACATTGGAGATGAAGACGATTTTGTCTTCCGAAACAATGGACATCCCTGATGGGGTGACCATCAAAATTAACGCCAAAGTCATTGAAGTTGAAGGCCCAAGAGGTAAGCTCATTCGCAACTTCAAACACTTGAACCTTGACTTCCAATTGATCACCGACGAGGAAGGCAATCGTAAACTCAAAATCGATGCTTGGTTTGGCTCGCGCAAGGCTAGTGCCTCTATTCGTACGGCCATTAGTCATGTGGAGAACCTCATCACTGGTGTCACTAAGGGGTACCGATACAAGATGAGATTTGTTTATGCTCACTTTCCTATCAACGCTTCCATTACGAATGGGAACAAGGCCATTGAGATCCGAAACTTCTTGGGTGAGAAAAAGGTATTTTTTGGGTTTTTTTTTGTTTTGAATCAATTGTATTTTTGATTTATTTTGATTTTTTAATATTTGGGTTCATATATCGATTTGTGTTTTGATCTACTTAGTAAGTTAACTAGCTGTAGATTGCCAGCATTTGATTTGTTTTTATTCTATTTGATTTTTTGTTATTGTTTAGAGTTTTTAGTATGTGGGTTAATGTTAGATTTGCACGTTGTATTCGTTTAATGTTTACCTCACACCTAAAAGTTTATATCTCGAGCTTAATAAATGTTTGACAAATTAGCTAGCTTAAGTTTTTCAGCATTTCAGCTTGTTCAACTTTCAACTTTTAGGCTGTGGATACTCCGATAAGGCCCTGAATTTCACACTTGGTACCTTATTCAGAAACTTCTGAGCTTTTTCATATGTTCCCTATGGCAAATTGCTCTGTACATCAATTTTTGACTTCACATGGTAGTTTTGTATGATCGAATACATATCCAAGTGTAATATCAACATCATTTTTCTAGTAGTTATTTATTATTCTTTGAGTATACTCCTCACTAATCAATCAAATTGCTTTATCTCTCTATCTTTTATCGGGTATTTGTTTTTTCAAAAAAGAAAAATAGCTCAAATTTGTGATAAATAAATTTTTTTCTATTTGAAAATAACAATAGTGGTTGGTGTGAACTGGCAAGTTAGCTAGTTGAAGTTTTTCATCATTGTAGTTAATGACTTGATGGTTTACAAACCAATAATGATGTTGTTTCTTTTTCCTGTTGTATCAGGTTAGAAAGGTGGATATGCTTGATGGGGTCTCTGTTCTCCGATCTGAGAAGGTCAAGGATGAATTAATTCTAGATGGAAGTGACATTGAATTGGTTTCTCGCTCTTGTGCTTTGATAAACCAGGTCTGTCTCTCCCTTTATCTTTTACGTTGTACCCCCTTTGTTTGTTACTTTTACTAAAATTGCATCTTTATTTATGTAGATGATTGTATATGTATGTGCTTATGTAGTAGGAGTGTTTTTCCATCAAGTTGGTTATTGAAATTTCTGACATTTCATGTGTTTGTTTCCTTTATGGACAGAAATGCCATGTGAAGAACAAAGATATCAGGAAGTTTTTAGATGGTATCTATGTCAGCGAGAGGGGGACTATTTTTCAGGAGGAATAGGATCATTGAAGGTTTTTGTGGTTTATTTTTAGTGCCCCAATCAACCTAGTAAATTTTGCTATAGTTCTATTCAAATGAGAAATTTTGTTAAAACTTGGTTTGAGATTGAATCATATTCTGAAATTACCTTTTGTTTTTACAGTAGTCACTTCTTTTTTTACAATTTTCTGTTTCTTTAGTTTTTTTTTTAAATCATTTTTTAGGCTATGGTTAGTAACTATTCTTATTTATAAATTTTTGACTAAATAATTAGTTGTAATTTTATTTTTAAAAAATAATAACCAATATTATTTAGTCATTCTTAATAAGCACAAATGAAAATTACAGTATGCTCAAGTATTAGTAGCTATTCTTATTTATAAATTTTTGACTAAATAATTAGTTGTAATTTTATTTTTAATCAATAATAACCAATATTATTTAGTCATTCTTATGAACAAACCCAAAATACAGTTTGCTCGTATATTCTTTATTGGTATTTAAATCTCAACATTTAAAAATATATTTAATGATTTACATCATTTAATATTATTATAAATGAAATTGAAAAAAAATAATCATTGATAGTTAATTATGAGTAGAGACAAATCATTGGAGGATCTATTCAGTCAACACAACTAGATTTGTGATATAAATTTAATTTTATAAAATTAGTATAATTTATGTATTTTGCACGTAATTTAATTTTAAAATCTCTGTTTAATTTTATAAAATTTATATGATATAATAATAGAACAATAAAAAAAATCAAACATAATAAATTCAATAAAGAAAGATGAGATATATATTACAAAAGGAAGTTAATTGATATTAAAAGATGATATTCATTAGAAAATTACGTTTTTAATACTATAGAAGTCCGTCCGGTCAAGGTATTTAATTTAATTTTTTAAAATATTTAAAATAAAACATAAAGAAATATATATATTATTATTTTAAAATATAAAATATTTTTCTCTAAAATTATTATATATGTGATTTAAATTTTATATATCACATTTATTTAGTTCAATTCAAAGTTGATTTAATTTAGAAATATGGTCCCAAACTAACTTGAATGATTTTAGGTCATGTTTTACTACAATTACTTGAAATGCGTTTAGATAACATCTTTTTTCGATTGGGTATGGTTTCAACCATATCTCAAGCCCGCCAATTGGTTAACCATAGACATATTTTCGTTAATGATCGTAGTAGATATACCAAGTTATCGTTACAAATCCCGAGATATTATTACAGTGAAGGATGAACAAAAATCCAGGGTTCTGGTTCAAAATTATCTGGATTCTCTAGAATTTGAAACTTGACATAGCTTAATTTACTCTTGATATAATAATAGACAAATGTTTTATTTTCTATTATAAGTTTATTTATTTTCAATTTAATATTTTAATTTTTTTTTATAATTTGGTACTTCGTATATTAATTAAACATTTTAATTGATATTTCATTAAAAGCATGAAATAAGTTAAAAGATTCTCATATGATATCAATCCTTGGTGCCCAGTTTAATAAAAAATTAATAATTTTTAAATTCAATGACATCCTAGTATAATTTAATGATAATATCAATTAAAAATATCCAATTGAAAAATATCTAATTGATGTTGAATGATAAAGGTAAAGTATTTGATTTAAAAAAGCTACCTGAAAATAAGTAAACAACTTAGTTGGAAATATAAATTAATTAATAGGTTTATTAAATATTTGTATTTTAAATTAATTTGTATTTAATACTTGTATTTTTAAATATTTAAAATATTTATATTAATTAATAAGTTAATCAATTAATTAAAATATTATATAATAAAATATTTATTATTTTTTGTTAAATATTATATAATGTTTAGTTAAAATATTTAAAATAATTAAATAGAGTATCTAATTATAATTTTTATAAATAGATAAATCTTAAGAAATATGAAAATAAATTTCATTAATTATTTATTTTTTAAAATTACTTATATATATAACAAACATGATATAAATAATAAAAAGGAGAATATATTATCTACAACAAAAGTGAAAAAATTTGAATTGAAATAATTACTTAGAAAGAAAGAAAAAAATAGATATTTTTAATATTTTATTCGATATTTTAATGATATTTGTTGATATTTTAACGATATATTTTGAACTCTATGTTATATTTGATATTTTTTTATTAATTTTAATTTATTATATATAATAAATAAATAAATAATATTATTAAATAATAAGAAAATATAATGTAATAAATTTTAGTCAAAGATATATAATTAGAGTGAAACATAAACTAAACAATATTTTTAAATTTTTTATATTTTATTACAAAAATAACGTATGTATAGTATCGCACTAAATGAACATGTACGATATTATTTATCGCATTATATTAAAATTAAAAATTATTTCAAACAAATAAAATTATTTTTGGAGTTGTTTTTATTTTTATTTTGGTTTTACATTGTTAGAAGGTACTTAGTTGCCAACAATGAGAAACTAAAAAACAAGGCAAGCATGCTTATTGTATTTATGAATTTTCATCGGGAGTTTAATAGTTACTAAGAAAAATAAGTAAAACATATTCTTCTTTTTAAGTTATAATAACTGAATTTTGCTTTCATTAAAAGTTATTTTTATAAAATCTTATAAGATTTAAGTGTACATTATTATACTATTTTTTTGTTTTTATCATAATGATATCACAACTAGGTAAATAATATAATCACGTCTTATTAGAAATTCAATAATAATGATATTAAAAATTAAATGAATATTTTATATATTTTTATTATTATAATAATAAAAATTATTATTATCATATCATTATCTTAAAATAAAATTCAATTTTGATGGTATCAAATTTTAACCAAAATGATTTGAGAATATAAAATTTGGGAATTTTAAGTAAAATAGGATGTGTGTATTTAATGAATTAAACCATCTATTGGTTCCTTTTAAAAAAAAAAACTTTTTAATCTCCTTTTTGTCACAAAATGCTCACTTTGGTACAATTTTTCACCTTCTTTGCCTAATATATAACAAAACAATAAAATATTTTACAAGTTTAATTTTAAATAATATATCTTTTATATAAAATTATATCGTCCTTATAGTAACTCTAAAAAAGACTACAAAAAAGTTGTACCCTTTTTTCAAAAACATAATGTACCAATTCAAACGTAGTACTTGCAATAAAGAGTAGGGCTTTTTTAAAAAAATGGTAAAGAAAAATACGGAGAAGATGGATAAAAATCGTTGTCGTTTATGGTGTTTTTGAAATTAAAAATGCTATGAATATTCTAGTTATGATTTATGAGAGAAGAATCTGGTTTTTAAGATTTATTAAATCACTAAATCTCTAATTTATCCCAAAGTATTTAATTGTTAGTTAAGTATTTAAAAGTTAGTTAATATAATAATGAAAATTTTGTACAATGGGTGGGTGTCACGGGCAGGGCGGAGGTATTGGGTTAATCCATTCGAATGTGTCAATGAATGTAATAATTTTTAATACAGGCTATATTCTACCATTAATCTACCAACTTTAAATTTTTAAAATATATTATTTTATTTTCAAACTCTTAAAATATAATATACAAGTAGCTAAAATTTTAAATTGTATAATTTAATAACTATATTTTTAAAAATTATGAAGTAAATCTTAAATTTTTAATTCATAAATATATATTTTAATATTAATTTAAAGACCTATATATAAAATTTTAAACTTTTGAATTATACAATTTAATTCTTAAATTTTAAATCTTATTATATAGATTTTAAATTTTTGATTTATAAATATGTACTTTATTAATAAGTTAGGACATATACGTAAAAATTTAAAATTTATAAACTAAATTGTAAAATTTTAAAGGTTAAAAATCTTTAACTAGAGTTATAAAAATTTGATAACTAAATTATATGTTTTATAAATTTAAAAATTTATGTATAAATTTAAAAATTGGATATGAATAATTTACTTTTAACATTTAATAAAATGATTAAAGGAGCTGTAAATTTCATTTAATTTTTGTGCAAATGTACGTGTGCATGATAATTAGTGTGATAAACTTACTTACTTAAAAATACTGGAAACCACTCGTAATATATTTAATATAAAATCCATTTAACATAATAAAATTATTTCATATTAATAAATATCTCACATCTCAAATCTATAAATTTATATATAATTAATGTCATTTTATGTATATAACTTAATATATAAAATATTATTAAAAAACAATAAAAACGTCATTTTATGTATATAACTTAATATATACAATATTATTAAAAAACAATAAAAACGAGATGCAACCAAAAATCCAACTTAAATATATTGTATATAAACAAAAAATATATTAATTTTACAATAACAAATATTATTATTAGAACAAATTATTTATTTTAAAAAATATAAAAAATATTCTTATTAATTTAACAATAAAAAGTATCTAATATATATACATATATAGACGATTGATATCTAAAATTATTAACATCGGAATTCCAAAGTCCTAAACGATTACAAAAAATTGGGCCTTAGCCCATATATCCTGAGTTTGACTGGACTGGTTCAATGAACAAAGGCCCAAGTTCTCTCTCTCATTTGCGGATGTCATGTCATATGTGTTAGTGATAAGCAAATCCCAATAGGGAGCGCCAGAACTCATCCAAAAAGGATGTGCCACGCCACCAACGGCTATAAAACTCTTGCTTAAAAAAAGTGTTTAAATCCGTTGGATCCATCCAACGGTCAGATTTGATCAGAATATGACCGTTGTAGCTCAAGATCGGTTCCAAACCTTAAACAAAAACCACCTCTCCATTTTTCGTATATAATCCAGCAATGCTCCAGAAAATTCCAAATCGCTGATAAACGAAGATTGTTTTGATCTGTAAAATAGAGAGAAAAAAAAGAAAATTTCGAAGAAATCTGTAGTTTTCTTTAGAGAATAGTGATAACCACCCAAATTGCTGAAGGTGGCGATCACAAACTCTGAAGAAGGAGGAGGGGAGACGCTCAATAGTCGTATTCAAGAGTTCATTTCGTCTCTGTTTTCAAGTATTGGTGGGGTTTTTGGAAGTAGTTCTCAAGATCAAGATTCAGCAATGGCTTCCAGAGCTATTGCTGTAGCGCCACAACAACAACAACAACAACAACCACCACCTAAAGGTAACCATTATCTCCTTAATTCTATAATTTTCTCTTATAGGTTTTTGAATTTCGTCTTAAATTTGGGTTTGTTGGGTTTTTCTTTTATTTTCTTCTTGGGGTTTCTTTGTTGATCTTCTTGTTGCTAGGATTCATATTAAAGGAATTCTATGATCATTATACAGTTCCACTGTTACCTATTTCTCTAAGTGAATTTGGGAACTTTTGAAGGGTCTTCAAGATCAGTTTTTTTCCCTTCTCCCTTCTTTTATAACAGTTGAATTGCTCTGCAGTCTAAAGGATCAAAATTATGTTCTTTTGAGTCTTTATTATATTTGTCTTCATGATCTTTCTGAAATCCCTTTTACTGGTTTGTTAGAGGGAAATAAGATTAAGATTATACAAGCAGAAGGAAGAAACAGACGTGTTCTTCAAGATATTGGTAACTTAGTAATTGGTAAAGCTCCTGAAGGTAAAGCTAATGCTGCAGTAGAGAAGAAAAAGGTAAGTAATCTTTAGCACTTCTTTTAACATTTTGGCCTCTTAAATCTCGAAGTTTATATTTTTACTGAATAAATGCACGCTGTTAAGTTGCAGAAATCAATCATAGATGCAGCAAAAAAAATAGCAATTGAAACGAAAGCACTTGAGAAGCCAAAATCTGATACTGTGATTGTAAAAAGCTCTGGTAAAGATGAGAAATTTAAATATATCAGCAGAAGACAATTAAGAGATGGGATCTCAAGGAAGAATGTTAAGGCCTTCACCTCTGTCCTTAGTACCCGAAGCAAAGTAAATTTCACTTTCAAATCCTTCATTTCAATTTCATTTTTTGTCTCCTTTTTTTTATGTGCTTATATTGATATTTTATACACCTGAAGGCTGCTTCTGGAAAGCCAAAAGATCCAGTAGTGAATATAGATGAATCAGATGCTGATAATGAGTTGGCTGTTGTTGAATATATTGATGAAATTTACAAGTTCTACAAGCTATCTGAGGTATTTACCTTCTACAGGCTATATCTCTAAATTAGTGTTTTTGTTTGTTGTGTTGTGCTGTGTATGTATCTCACTCTCTCCATGTATATATATCTTGATGCAGAATGAGAGCCAAGTACGTGATTACATGGGTTTACAGCCAGATATAAGTGCTAAGATGAGATCAATTCTTGTTGATTGGTTGATTGAAGTGCATCACAAGTTTGAACTTGTGCCAGAAACCCTGTATCTTACCATCAATATTGTTGATCGTTTTCTTTCAATGAAAGTTGTACAAAGGAAAGAACTTCAATTGGTTGGTATCAGTTCAATGCTCTTAGCTTGCAAGTATGAAGAAATTTGGGCACCTGAGGTATTATATCCCCTTGAGTCTATATTCTAAATGCCATTCTTTTTGGGTTGTAACATTTTTGCTTCTGAATTGTGCAGGTTAATGACTTTGTATGCATTTCAGACAAGGCCTATGCTAAAGAACAAATTTTGGTAATGGAAAAAGCTATATTGGGAAAGCTTGGTTGGAACTTAACTGTTTCCACACCTTATGTCTTCCTTGTTAGATACATCAAAGCATCAGTTCCAGCTGATGAGAAGGTATAGAAAAACAATGACATGATTGGTGAATTTATGTTTTATCTATTTATTATTTGGTGGAGTAATTAGTTGACTTTCCAACGCAGATGGAAAATATGGCCTTTTTTCTGGCTGAACTTGGTCTAATGAACTACTCTGCTATGACTATGTATAGCCCTTCAATCATTGCTGCTTCTGCTGTCTATGCTGCTAGACATACACTTGAGAGAAGCCCTTTTTGGACAGAAACACTTAAACATCATACTGGTTATTGTGAAGATCAACTTATGTATGTAGTATTATTTTTCACTCTTTTCAACATTCTATTCTGATTAAAATTTGTGCATGGAAATTTTGAAATCACATTATTGTTAACTGATGGTGTTATTTGTGTGTTAAAAGGGATTGTGCGAAGCTATTAGTGAGCTTACATTCTGAAGCAGCAGATAGCAAGCTGAAGGCAGTCTACAAGAAATTCTCAAATACAGAACACCATGCTGTTGCTGTTCTTTCCCCAGCCAAAAGTTTTATTACATCCCCCATATCAGCTTTGAGTGTATAAATTTCTATTATGAATTTATGCGTGTGTTTAATAATTTTAATTACCCGTAGATGATGATGGTAATCGGTTTTCTAGTTTTAATAGGGACTGGTATGTTCAAATGGATCATTTTGCTGTTATGATCTGTAATTATAACTGGTTATTTGGTCTCAAGTTCTCAACAACTTATATTTTTGTTGAATTTAATTGGAATTGAATTGTTTTTAAAACATGATCTTTGCAGCCTTGTTTTGTTCTTTTGTCATTTTTGGGATGCCATGCACAACATGATAAAAATCAAATAAAGTTTCCTTTTCGGAAAAACAGAGTATCTGAACTAGTGATACGACTTGATTTCAAATGAATCTGCTTACAGAAACTATTTAGCCAAAGGAACTAAATTCATCTTATTGTTGTTTTACACGAAAAGCAAAACTTGCATGTGGTCAGTGTATCAGAAGCAAGAAGTGTAATTAGATTTGAAATCATATAAAGTTTCCTTTTCTGAAAAACAGAGTATCTGTAGCAAGATTACAATTAGATTTCTCAACCCCTGATTATCTTCTGCTTACAGAAACTATTTAGCCAAAGGAACTAAATTCATCTTATTGTTGTTTTACACGAAAAGCAAAACTTGCATGTGGTCAGTGTATCAGAAGCAAGAAGTGTAATTAGATTTGAAATCATATAAAGTTTCCTTTTCTGAAAAACAGAGTATCTGTAGCAAGATTACAATTAGATTTCTCAACCCCTGATTATCTGGAAAAAAAATCCCAAAACGAATTTGGGTTTCTTGTTCCTGTCCTTCCAATCTCCAACATGACCTCATATTGAACTCGTGAAAAATACGACTTGATTTCAAATGAATCTGCTTACAGAAATTAATTAGCCAAAGGAACTAAATTCATCTTATTGTTGTTTTACACGAAATACAACTGACATTACTTACACAAAAGCAAAACTTGCATGTGGTCCGAATTTGCTCTTGTTCAATTTTTGATCATTGCTGTGAATGCAACTTAACTTTAGACCCACAACAAGAAGTGTAATTAGATTTGAAATCATATAAAGTTTCCTTTTCTGAAAAACAGAGTATCTGTAGCAAGAAGTGTAATTAGATTTCTCAACCCCTAATTATCTGGAAAAAAAATCCCAAAACGAATTTGGGTTTCTTGTTCCTGTCCTTCCAATCTCCAACATGACCTCATATTGAACTCGTGAAAAATACGACTTGGATCTGCTTAGATAAATTATTTAGCCAAAGGAACTAAATTTCATCTTATTGTTGTTTTACACGAAATACAACTGACATTACACAAAAGCAAAACTTGCATGTGGTCCGAATTTGCTCTTGTTCAATTTTTGATCATTGCTGTGAATGCAACTTAACTTTAGACCCACAACAACTCTTCTGGTCATGTCTTAGCCTCCTATTCTCAGCACCACTACTCATCTCATCCTTCCCATGTAACCTTCTATCTCAATTGAACTAGTGAAAATAAGACTGATTTCAAATGGATTAGAGAAATTATTTAGCCAAAGGAACTAAATTTCATCTTATTGTTGTTGTTTTACACGAAATACAACTGACATTACACAAAAGCAAAACTTGCATGTGGTCAGAACTTGCTCTTGTTCAATTTTTGCTGATCCTTCCACCATTGCTGTGAATAATGCCAACAGCTTCTTCATCGTCCAACTTAACTTTAGACCCACAACAACTCTTCCGGTCATGTCTTGGCCTCCTATTCTCAGCACCACTGCTCATCTCATCCTTTCTATCCAAGAATTCTGAGTTCTCCTTCCAAACCTCCCCATTTTCATAAACCTCTTTCTTCCAAATTGGCACAGATGCCTTTAACTCATCAATCATAAACTTACACGTATCCAATGCATCAGCTCGATGCACAGCTGAGACAGCAATGAAAACACTTGTTTCACCTACTGGAACCGGTCCGAGGCGGTGGGCTACTGCAATAGAGTGGAGATTCCAGGATGATCTAGCAGATGTACAAATGGACTTGAGGCATCGGATTGCCATTGGCACATATGCTTCATACTTCAATTCCACAACTACTTTTCCCTCAAAAGTGTCCCTTGTTGTACCAGAGAACGTTGCTATAGCACCTGCTTGTGGAGCACTTACAAAGTTTATATATTTACAAATGTCAATAGGAACATGCTCCTCCAATATCTCAACAAGATTTTGTTCCTCAGATACCATCATCTTAGTTGTGAAAACTTACTAATGAAACTCAACAAAATGACCAATATTTTTTTAACATTATATGTCAGACCATCATTAAGAACACGGTCTTCTAGCCCAAACCCACTTTAGCCACGTGATTTTACTGCATGAACATCAGAAAGTTTGCCGCCATATAAAATCAGAATGTCAATCTCAAATTTTCAAAAATTAATGAAGTATTATTATATCAAACATTCAATAAATCCAGAAGAAGGAGAGAGAGGGAAAAAAACTTTAAATGTATTGACAAGCTCCTAATAACACTTATGAATGATCCGAAGATACATAAAGCTCAGAACACTAAACCAGCTATTATATCAGAGCATCACACAAGGTCGGCTTATCTAAGCAAAAGAACAAAACTGAAACCATTAAATCCAAACCATCATGATAAGACAGCTGAATTCATAAATTAACCATTACTAAAACAATCAGAATATCTGATAAGCCCTGAAGATCCTGTCGGACCCGGAGGCCCAACTCACGCTATATGGACTGATGTCCATGTTCAGAAGCCAAGCCCATTTATCCTACTTCAGCATCATTTTCTTTTATTGTACTTGCTGTTTTAATATTTGCTGGTTTACTTTTGTTTTAGGACAGTTATTTGCACGATTGCACGATTACAATTCATGGGTAGTGGGTGAATGAGTCTCCTACAGACTCGGACACCATTACTTCATTTCAGTTGTTTCTTTGATGTATAAATTTTGAAAGAAGACAATGGGAAGGGGAGATCAGAAGTTAATGAATTTGTGGTTCATTCTCACCCAAAGAGAATACTTTCTTTGTGTTTGTTGTGCTTGTACTGATTGGGACCTATCAATATCGAAAAAGAACTCAAGCCGATGACCCAAATTTAAACCAATATAAATGAAACTGTGAGAGGATTTCGTTGATTTGCAATAATCATGGGACCAGTTAATAAACCATAATTTTCGAATCACAAACTGACTCCGAGAGATGCATCTTACCTCTTACAGTAGCTGAAGATTGACAGATGGAGAACGTGAAAGCAAGATAGTGGGACACTAAAATTGAGGACTGTTGGCTTAATGTGTATGCCTGCAATGGAGCTTAGGGCTTAACGAACTCAACAGCGAGGAATTCTTGACCGGCGTCGTTGGTTTTCTCCCTCAGGGAGGGAGGGATTGAAATTAGGGTAATTGGAACCACGTAAATGTTTTTTGGTCTAAGGTGACAAAACTTTCATTAAAATTAAAATAAAGGCAGGTCACATGGTTTATCCACCTGTAATTTCTCATTGTTGGTGAATTTTTTATTTTGACTTTTGTTCAATATTTTCTTGAAATGGTCAATCATTTTTTATTGTAATAATAATCAAATAAAATTTGAAAATTAAATCTCTAAATGAATATTATCATTCTATTAATATTGGAGAAGTTTTAATAAAATTTTACCATATTAATATATGATCACCTCTCTTTATTATAAAAACAATATGGTTAGGATTCAAGAAGTAACTTCTTACAATGCTTTAAAATTTGGCTAAAATTATGTTTTTTTAAGTATACATTGTGTTACGGTTGGTTTTAACTTTATAAGTTATATTTAATTCAAAAACCCAACTCGACCTGCTTAGAAAATATATATGGGTTAAGAAGTTCGGTTCGAGTTCAATCAAAATCTAAAATTTAGAATTATAATAGTCTAATAAAGAATATTTACTTAATATAATTTTTTTTATTAATTTTTTAAAATTAATAAAAAAAAATTATCTAAATAATTTATAATTTTATATACATAAATATCAAAATATTCTTACATATAATTTAATTTAATAAAATAAAAATAAAATTATATTCTATAATATTCTTAAGGGTTGCTACTATTAGAGTTCTTAAATTATCGTGAATTATTTAAGATTCGACGATCATATTTGATAATCATATTAGAATTTATAATTTATTACACTCAATTATGTTTTTATATGTTATTATATTAATTTTAATTCTAATCACTCGTGTGTATATTTGATGTAACATATTAAATGCATCTCCGATAAGATTATAAGTTGTGATTGTTAAAAATATGATATGATATACCATTAATCTTATTTTATTAAAATTATAAAAAGATATAATCTTTTTATTAAATAATTTAATATAAAATCATATTAAATTATTATAAATTACAAAAAAAAAAACAATTTTTCAACACTAAATCCATTTGCGTAAGAAAATGAGGTTATTAGTTCCAATCAAACAAGTTTTCTTTATATATAAATAGAATACTTTTGTTATTTTTCCTTTATATTAATAAATATATTTGTTATTAATTATTGTTTTAACATATTGTTATTAAAATATTACTAATAGATAATCGTTTTAATTTTTAGGAGTAATAATTTATGTAACTTATATTTATACATTTAATTAATAAATCAAATCTCATTAATTCATTATAAACATATCATATTTATATTAAAATAATAATATATTTTATGATAATATCATGATATATTATATATTAATTAAAATATAATCGATTAACATAAATTAATTTTAAGTAAAAAATACTTAAGTTTAATCATATTGTATCTATCTTATCAAATCCATGTTGTATTGTTACGTTATTAATCTTATGTTAAATCGATCATATTTATATTTATATCATTGTCATGTATTATTGAATGTATTTATTATTAACTAAATTAACAAATTAATTAATAATATTCTTATAAACTTTTTTACAAAATTTTAACATCAAATTTATATATTATTATGATAATCAACGTAAAAGAGAAATTATATTTAAAATAATTTTTTTTCTAAATAATTTGAATAGTAATAATCATTGATTAATAATTAATAATACTATATATTTATTAAATTTGAAACACTAATCCTAACATCATTTTTTTAAATTTGTTTTATTTTTGCCTTTTTTTTCTTTTACACCAATAATACAAAAGTGTGTTTATAATAAATATACATTATAATAATTGTTTTTGATAATGTATAATTTATCATTATATTATTTAGAATAATTGTTTTAAGCGCTTAAAATTATTATAATTATAATATTTGATATTAAGAATAATAATTTATATAATTCATCTCATATTCAATCATTTTATTTATGAAATTATTATTTTTATGTTAAGATCATATAATTATAATTAAAAATATTCAACTAATATATATTATTTTTAATAAAAAAATGCTTATCATTTTTGAACAAATTTGTACCTATTATATTAATGTCGGATTAGTTTCTTAATATTATTGTTTTTTTTATGAATTTGTATTCATTGAAAAAATGTTTAACGTCGTTGTAAGTCCTTAAATTTTATCAAATTTAATACTTTGATAATTTAATATTTTTTAGTAATATTATGCCTATTATCTTTTTAAATATAAAAATTTTAGTTTAAATTTAAAGATAATGAATTACGTTAAATTTTAAAAATTAAAAGATTAAATAATACAATAAATAAATTTTTCAACATGTTAATTATGATTATTATAATGTAATTTAATCCAGTTTTAAAATTTGGATAAAGTATGTTAAATTTAAAAAGGTAATAGACATAATATTACCAAAAACTTAATAGATTAAAATATTAAATCTAATAAAGTTTAAAAATTAATGATATAATCAAGTATTAAAAAATCATATATTATTTAGTTAAATTTAATGAATTTAATATTTATTAATCATTACAATACTCTTATTTTAAATATAATAAAAAATATTAAAGTATTAACATAGATTTATATTAATCTCAATAAAAATCAATAACTATAATCCAAATAAATAAAATTTATTCTATTTATTTATTATTATTATTATTTAATAATAATTAAAGGTATTGATTTTTTAGAAGAGAATTAAAAATATAATTATTAATAATGAGATATTTATTATTGAGTTTATTGATGAATAATTATATAATAAAATTATATTAATATATTAAATCATTGGTATCTATATTATATTTTTATTATATTATTCATAAAATAGTTATTATAATTTATCTATTCATACAAAACATTCCTACGATATATTTTAACTAAATTTTTCACATTATTATTATAAAAATAAAATAAATAATTATATTTAAAGATTTATTTTTTTCTTCTATTTTATAAAAGATTGAATTGTGTCATTAATCTCTAAATTTTATCAGATTAAAATATTTGTCCTTTATTTTTTCTTTTTCATAATATTATATCTATTATATTATAAATTTAATAATTTTAATACAAATTTAAAAATAATGGACTAAATATGTTAAATTTTAAAAATTAATAAATAAATTAATGTAAAAATAACTTTCTTTTTTAGGCTAATTCTGATTGGTACAATACGATTTTGTTTAATTTTAAATTTAAATTAAATATATTAAATTTAAAAAATAGTCTATATAATATTAAAAAAATTGAGAGACAAAACTATTGAATACAATTCAAGTTTAATTACATAATATAACCCCTTTATATATAAATTTTTATTTTTAATCCTCATAAATAATATTTTTTTATAATTTAAATGAACATATATTTTTATAATTTTTTGAGGGATTAAAAATGGAACCATATTAAATAAATAAGGCATTTATATATAAGAAGATAAAAATTATGAATTAATGATATAATTTAATCATTCTTGAATAAATTTTTTGGACAAAATATCCAAAAATAATGAATTTTTTGGACAAAATATCCAAAAATAATGAATTTTTTGGCTCACGGTCATTTATTTTTTTATACTCATAGATATTAAAATGTATTTATAATAAATATATTTATTATAAATAATTATTTCAATAATTTTATAAATATATTTATTAAGTTAGATCAAGTGGAACATATCATATTTATATAAGATTATTTTCTTAAATAATAACAAAAATATTAATTTAATAATTTTATATGTATTTTTATATTATATTTGAGTTATTTATCAAATAAAATTATAAAAATATTGTAAATATCGGATTAATAACTCATGTTTGTATTATATTTAAATTTTATTTCTTATAAAATAATAATTATTATATATTATGCAAAATATTATACAAAATCTTTTAACATTAACTTTTTATCTTATTACAATAAAAGCAATATAAAATTTTATATTTAAAGATTTATTTTTTTGTGAAATAAAATTTTAAATAATAATAATCATTATTCTATAATTAATATTATTATTTATTAATTTTAAATCACCGTTCCATCCACATGTACCGCTCAAAAACTGATACTATTATACACGTATGGAAAATTATAACTACAATAACTAATATTTTTATTTTTTAAATTATTTTAATGAGTAATATTTATTTTAAATAATATACTTGGTTTTAAATGGGTTGACCCGTACATGTATATATGAGAAGGAAAATACCCATATTCTGAGAATATGAGGTATGATCGATCCGTGTTTCCAATTTTTTTATTTATTTTTACTTAACCGATTTGAATTAGATTTCAAGTTCTCATTACGATATCGGGTAGAATGGAATTTTTTAGGTTGATTAAAGCCAAGTTTTACATATGAATTATTATTCCTAATAACAATAATATATATATATAATCATTATATATATAATATTGTTAATCAATATAATGTTTTAAATATAAATTAATATATATATAATAAAATTTAATATTTATAATTACAAATAAAATAATCACAATAATAAAAAATAGAATTAAAAATTAAATTGTTATAGAGGTTTAAAATTTATATTTTATTTTTATATAATTTAATAATTTAATGTAATTATTATATATATAATATTTAAATATAATACATATTAAAATAAAAAATATATTTATTTATAATTTTAATAATAATTTAATTGAGTTTTTATTATAAATGATTATAAAATAAACCAACATTCAAATGAATTATATATTTGAGAACGTTTGATCTTTGGATAAAATAGTTTAATTTAGATGAATTTATTTAGTTATTTGATCACTACAACCTCAAAATAGATATAATTTTTTATAAATTTTTTAGATTAAATTTATTTTTATTTATAAAATTAATTAAATAACACTTTTGTTACAGCAAGTTCCACAAAATATAATTAAATATTAAAAGTGTGATTAATTTATTTCAACAATGAGTAGAGTTTTGTGTAATTAAAATACACAATTTATTTTTTATAAGTTTTAACAATGAAGATATACAAATGTATACTTGTAGCTTGTTTTAAAAAAATCATAAAAAAGCAGCGACCAATGCCGCGTGGGCTCTACTAAGAAAATGTAGTTTAAATAACAAGAATGATTCATAACGATTAGAAATGAAAAGCAGCATGATTCATGATAACATCATAGTTATGCACCACACCTTTTGATTTTCAACTTTCGAGACTATACTCTTTCCTATATTATCATTTTATGGGTAGTATATTTTTTTAATAAATAATATTATATATTAAGTTATATATATATATATATATTACAAATTAAATATAAAATTGTAGATTTTAGATATTATAAAATAAATATAAAATAATTTATTAATATAAATCAATTAATTTATAAGATATATGAAACAAATTTTGATAAACCGTTAGAAAATAGATTAAATTTTACATACAATAGTTATATTTACGTATGATAGAAAATATTGATTTTGATATATCCTTTATTTTTATTAATAAAAATATATATATTACAAATGTGTGTAATGTGAATGATTATAATTAATGAAAACCATAACATATATTATATTTAAAAATTTATCTTTCTTATATGATTGTCTACTATATGAACCAGATTTAAAAATATAAAAATGATAACTTTATATTTTTCTTATTTTACTTTTATAAATTAAAAAATTAATAAACGTTTTTATAATTGAATTACTTTAGTAAACTTAATGGTATATTTTTAGACACTTTATTAATTTTTTAATCAATTTTTATTATCAGAATTATTTGTTATTGAAAAAATTTAAATTAAATTGAATTAAATCTTAATAACAAATGATCGATAGATGTTTGAAGATAAAAATATATCAAAATTTAAAAAATAAAAAAATAAAGTGATTAAATTAATAAAAATTGATATAAATGATTAAAATATTAATAAATATAATAATAAGATAACTAAAAGGTAATAATTTAAAATAGAATGATAAGTATGTTTAATTTATAAAAACAAATTAACCACCACCGTATATATTTTTTATTTCATATAAAAAGGTGAATTAATTTTTTAATCCATATTTTGATTGATACATAATTGATAATAAATACTTATTAATTATTTTAAATTATGATACATGAAAGTCAAATCTACTAATAAATATACCGTTTAATTTAAAATATTTGAACAAATATATTACTTCTTAATTATGAATCATGAAATCATTAAAAATTTACAGCTAAGTTGTTAAATGTTATAAACTTAATATTAAAATTACTATTAATGTTACATATATATTACAACATAAAATTAAATAATAAATGTAGACTAATAATTCAATTATGATATATATTTGTTTATTTTTGAAGAAAATATTAATTTCTTTGAACAATCATACTAGTTGATGTTATCAATTTTTGATTATTTTTCTTGAGAACAAATGTTGCACATATTTTTTTATAAGACTCGATTTCAAAGTTTTTTTTTTTAAAATTCATTAACAGTGCAGCTCCTAACTCGTGTCCAGTCATAAATAAAATTTTTTAAAAAAAAATCACTTTTTAAATCACTATCCTTAAATATAAAATTTTTTGGACGCTTAAATATCATTTGAAAAAAAAAAAAATTCGACCAAAGTAAAACTAAATTGGCGGAGTATAACACAGGAAAAAAAGAAGGGTTGCATTGGTAGATGGAAGGCCTATTTGTCAACTTTTTTCACACCAAATCCCATTTTAGACGAAATCCCTCCCCTTAAGCTTTTCAAAAAGCATCCCTTTCCATATTTTGCTTACTCTCTCTTCTTCTAAGTCGGATGAACTTTGCTTGTTTTGATCAAGTTTGGTTTAAGCAAACAATTACTCGAGAAACCTTGTATTTGATCCCAAGAATCTCAATGCCCAATTATTTGTTTTAGTAATGCTTTCAGCAATTTTCATGATCTGTAAGTCCAAGTTTCCTTTTCCTTTTTTTTTCCACTTTTTTATTATAGCTTTCTATAGTGAAAAGAAAAACCCTAGAAAATAAAATAGAAAAAAAGGTGAGCTAGGTTTTCAGTTTTTGTTCCTCTGCTTCGACTTCGTTACTGCCTTACTGTATTGGGTAATCATCCTTCTTTTCAGCTTCTGTTTTTTTTCCCTGAATTAGTCTGGCTTTAGTTTTTATTTATTTATTATATATAATTGTTATTTGGGTTTTTTTTATTGTTTCATAGCTGGTCAGAGCTAAAGGTTGGTTTTGGAATAATTTATTGGAGTTTGAAGAATTTCGGAATTGGATCTTGCATTTTTAGTTTTATACCTTCCTTTTTTTAAAGGAAATGAAGCGAGAGTTGACAATTGTTTGGTTGTTGGGAAAACTAAAGAAAGTGAAATTAATTTTCATTGACCGAGATATGTTTGTTGTCCACCAGGCTATAGATCCAGGTTTTTTTGGGAAAGAATAATGTTTCTGTTTTATTTTTTTTGGTATTTCTCAGTTACCCATATGAAGTAGCATAATTTGTTGAACTCGGATGGACACCTTTTCTAAAATTGAAGTATAATCTTATGATCTTTACCGTTTGTGCTAATAAAGTGTAGAATGTGGTAGCTGAAAGTGTGATTGATTGGGACTATGACGAAAGTAAGCAGAGATTTTGCGGACTCAATGCAAAAAAAGGGTTTTCCAGCAGTATCAGCTGATGTGATATTTGCATCTAGCCGGTTTCCCAATTACAAAATTGGAGCTAATAATCAGATAATGGAGACAAAGAATGAACCAAGATTTCTATCAATGAAGGAGGTTGTTGCTCGGGAGACTGCACAACTCTTGGAACAACAAAAACGTCTTTCAGTTCGTGACCTTACCAGTAAATTTGAAAAAGGGTTAGCTGCTGCTGCTAAATTGTCTGAAGAGGTAAAAGGACTTCATTATTATTAAATGTTTGTTTGTCTGAGAATTTTGTTTCAATTGTTACTTGTTATTGTTGAAAATCTAGCTTAATTTATTCTTTTATCATTTAACTTCAGCTGTTTCTTGTTGTTGTAGTTATGTTTGTTTTAATTTCATAAAATTTGTGGTTGTAATATTTGAGACCAGTATGAATACGAAGAAAATGAAATTTTTAGTTGCACTGCATTAGATGATAAAGACGGGTTGTAAGAAGATTTTTTTTTTGAAGTACTAATGGATTTTTTTCAAGAAGTATAGTTCAGAATTTTGTGTGATCTTTTCTTGTTTTGAAACATCATAGTTTCGGTGTTTCTATTCTCAACTGGGAAAGTTACAAAAAAAGAAGTTGGTACTGTTGAGAGTGGATTACGTTGAATTCCAAATTACAATGTATTAACTGTTATTTCCAGGCTAAACTCAGAGAGGTTGCATCATTAGAAAAACATGTTCTTTTAAAGAAACTAAGGGATGCTCTCGAGTCCTTGAAAGGGCATGTAGCTGCTAGGAACAAGGATGATGTGATGGAAGCCATTGCCATGGTAAGTATTCTATATCTAACAATCTCATTTGACTTGTCATATACTTAGCCAGTCAGCAATTCTGGAGTATGAAATGCTTTCAAATATATTGATGCAAATACAGCGTGTGATTATTTTTAAGATATATTTACTGCTTATTTCTTGTATTTATTTGAAATATTTTTCTAATGTATTTCTTATGAACTAAAATTATGACGACTCAAGAAATGTTGAAGGGGAAAAAAAATCCAAAAACATTGATTCAATTTGAAATCTCAATCTTTGATGACCCAATTTTTAGTTTAATCGCTAGAGGAATGAATAATGAATTATATGTTAGTTTCTTGTACTAGTCCCCATGATTTTGAATTGAAAGAAAGCATCTTCAATATGCATAGTTATTGAATTTTAAGAATTAATGGAACAACTTTTGCATATTTCAGTGAGTACTAGCCACTATCAATAGAACTCTTTCCTTTTTAACTCTTACCACAGATATTATGTCTTGCTGGAGTCAATTATATGTTGATACTTTGTTTGTGTTTTCCTTCTTACAAATTATACTTATTGTGCAATTTATTTTCAATTCCATTTCGTAATGTATTGCCTTATTTCCCTCTGTAATCAATAATCCATAAATATGTCCGAATAGTCTGTTTACATTTTCATAGTTCTGGTGCCACTTCTTATTTCTTTTGTATGTAGCTAAAATTGAAAATTGTGGCCAATTTCTATAGGTGGAGGCTTTAGCTGTTCAGTTGACTCAAAGAGAAGGGGAGTTAATGCAAGAGAAGGCAGAAGTGAAAAAGCTAGCGAATTTTCTTAAGCAGGTAATGCTAGTCCTTGTGTAGAATATTATCGATCTGTCTCTTGTCTGCGTTTTTGGATTTTGTATGCAATTTGTCTAAGCATCTTCTAGTTGTTCTTATATTTACTGGAAATTCTAAATATTAGAATTTGTCAGTTTTTGTTGTTGAATGTCCGTGGGCTTGTCCTGCCTGTATTAAATAAATGTCCCAAAATAGCAATTTAAAATCATGGGTTGCATGCATATGCATGAATTTTTTTCCCTAGGAACATCACATATTTATTCTTCAAAGACACGCAAAGCCCTATTGGACTCCAACTGATGATGATGCTAAAATTGTTTTATTGAGAGATATGTACCCTTTAGAATGTATTTATTATTATCCCGTATACTTTGGATTGTGTTTTGTGTCTAATGTTAGTCCTTCTGTTTCCTATTAGATTTTTAAGCACCATGAATCTTGGATATTTTGGAGTATGTTTAATCATCTAGTATTTTGTTTAGTAGACTCTTTCCTTTCTAGTTTGTACCATATTCAATTTATTATGGGCTTCTTCCCTACTTCTCATTGGTCTCTTTTTGGTTTCTCTTTGTGGTTTCCTTCTTTCACACGTATACATATTTAATATTACCTAGTATCATTTAAAAAGAATGTATCCTTGTTTTTAGTCTGACATTTATGCCCTACACTATCAAACTAATATTGGTGGGTGAGAGGCAGAGCTCAAAATGAGGTAGAGTACATTTACTTCTAGTTTGACGAGAACTATATTTTGATGGAAGTATCATGCTTTATTCTTAAGCCATGTAATATCTTATCATGTCTGGTATTGATTCTTGTAACAGTTCTTGCTTTATTGAGGTATATTTTTCAAAAATATTGTGCTTAATTATTCATTTGAATTTACAGGCTTCAGAAGATGCTAAAAAACTTGTTGATGAGGAAAGAGCTTTTGCTCGTGCCGAAATTGAAAGTGCTAGAGCAGCAGTTCAGAAGGTTGAATCTGTTCTTCAGGAACAAGAACGAGGATCTAGGGCTGTGGGAAAACAGGTGGATGCTTTATGTGTTTTTAAGAATGCAAGCTTTCTCATTTTTTAGTAAAGCTTTACACTTAACAAAGCATCAATGTCAGAGTTGAGCGTTTAAAAAGTTAAATGTTGAGTATGTATTTTTTTTTAATTATCTTTTATGGGTTATTCTGTCACCATGTACAAGGTTTCTGTTTGGTTTCACGTTACAATGACATTATCTCATGGCTTTGCCCCCACTTTCTGGGTTCACATGGATGTTTACTGACGGTTCTGAATTTTCTGGGTTACAGTTTTAAGTTCTTTTAGGGTGAATTTTTAATGTCTTTGGAAAGCCATGAATTTATGTTTCTTATAATATCACTTCCAATGACAATGAAGTGTCATTAATATCCTCTAATAGTAAGCTACATAAAAATATACTGTTAATGGTTTGACCATTATGAAGTTTGAAAGAATCTTGAATTGAAATGTACATTATCCTTAGTGGTGCTTCTTTTTATTTTATTTAATTAGATTAACAATTTTGTAATCAACATTGTAATAATTATTCTGTCGAACATGCTTTCTGCAATCATTTTAGGACTTGGAAGAATTAATGAAGGAGGTCCAAGAGGCTAGACGGATCAAAATGTTGCATCAGCCAAGCAAGGTGAATAGTAAATACTAGATTGTTGTATTAATTTTGTTCGGCTAACGTAAGGGATGATTTCATTGGGCATTTTAAATTGTATGTGCCATGGGTTTATTCGTTTCTTTTATTCACTGATATTTTCATCTCATTTCAATTAAGTGGAAATCCTTTGACTCTGTCAAGGTTGCATATCATACTTTTCAAGTGTGACTAACTGCTGATCTTTTCAACTATGCAAGAATCTAATTGCATAGCTGAAAAATGTTCAGAGTAGAGTTTAATTGGTGTATTAAGAGTCTTCCTCAATGAATTTTCATGTGGTTTAGTGGATTGCTGCTCCTCCCTTTTACTGTTTTTTCCGTTTTTCTTTAATAAACATTTCTATTCTATCAAATAAACAATAAATATGTTTTTCTTGTGTTACCTTAAGAGGTGATTGGTAAGGTTGATTTTGTAATAAGAAATTCGTTAAATGCTGTGTGTTTATATCAAACATTGGGTATGTTTAAAACTGGTTATGCATGGGAACTGCCAGAAAGTATTTTCTTGTTAGTTTGTAAGTTTGAATATTGACTTATAGGTTATGGACATGGAACACGAGCTTAGAGCACTGAGAGCACAACTTGCGGAGAAGTCTAAGCATTCTCTTCTGCTTCGAAAAGAGGTATGCTCCTGACATGCATGGTAGATTCCAATAAGTAATGATTAATTTTTGGTTATCTGCATTTTCAAGCAAGGTAGTCAACATCGAAAATATCTGTAGAAAGTGCATCCTTGCAGAGGTTAAGTGTCTACAGGTGCCAATTGTGCGGTGGCTTCTTGTGCTTTTTAAATAAGAGTTCAATATCTAATAGAATTCTGTTTGGTCAATAGATATATAAAGTTATATAATGGGGATTTAATATTCTCGGGAAACAAGAAAATAAGCTTTGTAATTGGTTTTTTTTTTTTTGGTGTGGGGTGGGAACGTTATGCCAAAACCATCTAAATTTAGTGAACTTCTAAAGGAGTGATGGCTTCTGTTTAAGGAAATAAAGTAGAAAGATAAACACATCCTCAAAAACTTAAGTAAGCTATCGAAGGTTTTGTATGAGTTTCATTGAATCAATACTTTAAACTAAGTGACGTTTGGTTCATAGAATTAGAATGAGAATGAGAATGAAAACAATTTTGTTTGATTTGATCATTGGAATTAAAGAAGGAATTAGTATTACAGTGTTTGGTTTACAATTATAATAGAATGAAAATATTGTATATTATCTTAATACCTTTATATTCATTAAAGTTTAAATAATATTATTTAATTATTATTTTTTCGTCAGACAAAATATATTATTGAAATCAATATTTTTCTAAATAATTATTACTTAAAAATAAAATATATTATTAAAATTATTATTTTTTTAAATAGGGTTTAGGGTTTTGATTTTTGGTGTTTAGGGTTTAGGGTTATATTTATGGGTTTAGGTTTAGGGTTAAAATTATTATTTTTCTAAATAGGGTTTAAGGTTTAGGAATTTGGGGTTTAGGGTTATATTTGTGGGTTAAGGTTTAGGGTTAATTTTTTTTAAAAAATAAGGTTTAGGGTTTTGGGATTTGGGGTTTTGGGGTTTAGGTTATATTTGTGGGTTAAGGTTTGGGTTAAAATTATTATTTTTCTAAATAGGGTTTAGGATTTTGAGATTTGGGATTTAGAGTTTAGGGTTATATTTGTGGGTTAAGGTTTAGGGTTAAAATTATTATTTTTCTAAATAGGGTTTAAGGTTTTCGAATTTGGCATTTGTGATTTAGGGTTATATTTGGGATTGTGATAAAATTGGAAAAAAAAAATTGAGATGAGAATGAAATCATGATTCCTTAAAGGGAAGAAGGAATCGATTCCATTCCATTCCCACTCTTTAGCTCAACCAAACATAAAATTGGAATGAATCAATTCTGATTTTATTCCATTCCAGTCAACCAAACATGGGGTAAAAGAAGTGGAAGGAGGGAATTGGAGAGGTGTTTGAGACCATGAAGCTTCTATTAGTCTTGCAACTTTGAATTTTATACTTGAATCAAGAATGCATCTATTCTTTACAATGAGATTATTGTGCAAAGATATAGTATACCCATACTTTGTCATGTAGGAACAAGAGGAATGTCCCTCTTATACGGATTCAAAACTTGAACATAACACAAAAGCGTATCTCTAGTACTAAACAACCACTTTCTTGCTTTGTCTTAGTGAAAGTGGGTTGCTGTTTTGCTTTTCTAATTTAAAATTTATACTGATGCATTTATGCTACAATGTGGCCACCATACGAACTTCAAACTCTCTTTCTGTTATCCAATTTTAGCTGGCAATGAGCAAGAGGGGATTGGATATTAATTCCCAATTATATGAGCTAGATGGCTCCGAAGCTTTAGGTTCATACCTGTGGATTCATCCATGCTCTGATGATGCTCCTGAACTTTCCAAGTGTTCAATTCAGTGGTATCGTGTTTCATCTGCTGATGGGAAAAGGGAGCTTATATCTGGTAAATTTTATATTGGTTCTCAAAGCTTTAGTTCTTCTTACTATTGATATTATTCATCTACTGATGGGAAAAGGGAGCTTATATCTGGTAAATTTTATATTGGTTCTCAAAGCTTTAGTTCTTACTATTGATAATAGGTATAAAGTTATGTTGACACATTTCAGCTTAAGCTTTTGGGATATAGAAGAGCATATATATAGGTTTTAACACTAGGCAATTTTCATGTTATTTAAGTTTTCCTATTTTTTTGGTTTGCTTACTTTACTTTTTCAATGTCAGGAGCTACAAAAGTAGTGTATGCACCAGAGCCTTTCGACGTCGGAAGAATCTTGCAAGTTGATGTTGCTGTAGAAGGTCACATTATAACAATGAAAACTGCTGACCCCATTGATCCAGGTACTTTTTCATCTATTTAGTTTCTTAATTTCCTTCATATGTCAAAGGATATTTCTGTTGTTTGTTTGCTGTCATAATGATTTGAAATGGGCGTTAATATCATGTTTATGAGCAGCTCCTGGTTTGGGAAGCTATGTGGAGGCACTAGTGCGGCGACATGACGTTGAGTTTAATGTACGTTTTAAATTGTATTATAATTGGTGGCTCTAGTTAGTCTTTGTGGGTGGAGTAATTTCCGATTGCTTATGTGTCCCCTTTTTTTTGGGTGGTCGTGTTTGTCTGTAGGTAGTAATTACACAAATGAATGGAGTCCATCACCCATCAGAATCCATTCATGTATTTAATGTGGGAAAGATGAGAATAAAGCTTTGCAAAGCGAAGACAACAACAATAGCTAAAGAATACTATTCCACTTCAATGCTGGTAACTCAAATAGTACTCTCTGTTTTCTTTAAACATTTTGCTTAATATAATGCTATTGCAAATCTTCAAAGTAGTATTCATTGTTAGTCTAGGTTGGTCTAGTTACCATCTTATGTTTGGATTTTTTTTGTATGCTTTATGTGGAAAGTAATTTTCTATCTCCACACAGTTGACTACATGCTCAAGTGAAGATAAGCATTGGATTTTGCTCTAAAATGTTTATATTTTACATTCTGGTTTCAATAATGATGTATCATTTTCTTTACCAGTCATCTCTTATTCTTTGTCTTTGCATTAGCTATGTGGAGTTAGAGGAGGAGGGAATGCTGCCGCTCAGGCTGTATTTTGGCAAACAAAGGAGGGAACATCCTTTGTATTGGCATTTGAATCGGAAAGAGAGAGAAATGCTGCCATCATGCTTGCCAGGAGGTTTGCTTTTGACTGTAATGTAAGTTCTGTTCAAATCTTAATCTTAATCTTAATTTCTTTTAGTTCTACCTATCACTAATATTATAATATCTTTTCTTCATTTACTTCTTTTCGAAAAAGTTTACACGAGATAGGTTCATGAACGATTGGTGAAACCTTGCAGTTTACAATAAAATGTTATTAGCTTACACACTAAGAGTCCCATAACTTTGATCAAAAGTAAACTGCAGTCCTTTTATTTTAGACGGCTGCACTTTAGTCCTATAGCAAGTCCCAGTACACAGTTTATGTAACTTATGGGACTCATGCATCTTTAATTTTTTTTTAAAGTGCACTCTTGCTCGAACTTACAGGACTATTAGATACCGTGCCCTATTAGAAAATGGAAACATGTAAAATAGCCATTGAAACACTTCCACGTCACTAATAAAGTTGTTTTGTGTAAAACTTGCTAACTTTCCCTTTCTAGCAGAACCATTAAGTGTAAAATTGATAAACATGGCAGGTCATGCTTGCTGGACCAGATGATAGAGCTCCCTTAGGAACCTGAAGGATGTCTATGAAGCTCACGTTTAACGAGTGTAATTATCAAATTTTTCCCTGTATCATATGTTTGTACTTCATATAAAACTTGCTCGAACTTTTCCTTTCTAGTGGAACCATCAAGTATAAAATTGATAAACATGACAGGTCATGCTTACTGGACCAGATGATAGAGCTCCCGTAAGAACCTGAAGGACATCTATGAAGCCCACGTTTTACGAGTGTAATTATTAAGTTTTTTCCTGTATCATATGTTTGTATTAGTAGAATATGTTAGTTATTGTGTTATTGTCATAGGGCTTCTTAAATTGTTTTTTGGGTTTTCTCTCTCTCATAGCTGCTAAATTCTCCTCTTTTTTATCATGGAGGCCTTTTTTTCAGTTTTATTTTTGTTTGCCCATTTGCTATGAGTGTAACCCTAATTTCCACATAATTTGGAGGATTGATTACAAAGGTAACTTGGAAGGCCTTTTTTATCATGGAGGCCTTTCAAATTCTGGTTTTGGTGAGACACACGAAATATATTGGTCCCCTATTTGTTGACATTTTTAATATTGACTATATACTAGTTGTTTGTGTTTTTTTACACGATTTAAGAACATTTTTGATAATAATCGGAACATTATTCATAATTCGACTTACTAGTCTAAGAAATATATAATATATATTTGCCTCTTCTCTACCATGCATTCCATCATAGCATTAACCACTGTGTACCAGGTACTTGAAAAGGATTGGTAAACATCTTTTTGAAAAAGAAAAAAGAAGTCTATTGTATTTGGGAATAACATAGAATAACGAGTATTTTTATATATTATAATTGTATGGTAATAGTGATTTATATGATGGTGTTTCATTAGATTGGGTTTAATTATTCTTATAAATAATAATATAACAGGTTACTTATGATTTATTATAAAGTTAGTGATGAATAGACTTTTTCTAGCTATTGGGAAATTAACTATTGATTCATATCGGAAGGAAACACAGGTGGTCTTAGCTGAACTTTGAAATTCTTATGACACCTTGGATTGGATTTGTAATGTTTATGGCATTGGAAATACGTTCAGTCTTTCCTTAATAATTATATCATTCTTTAAAAAAACAATAATAGTATTCTAAAATCGATAGTCATGTATTTTTAATTTTTTTAAAAAATTAGTATTTCATTTTATATAAAATTATTTTTAATTTAATGTCATTCAAGTTAAAATATATTCATTTGTCAATTTAGCGTTGAACATTATATAATTTCAATCTCTTTTGTGTTATTTTTGTTGTTATTAGTTTATAATATTATTTTATGTAATTTTTTAAAAAAATCAAGTACAATTCTAATTTATTATTTTTAATTTTTGATATTTTTGTAAAAATAATAATCAATTTAATTGATAAGAATTTTTTTAATGATTTTTAAGAAAAAATAAATAAAAATCATACGTAACTTGTTTGATAATGTTTTCTATTTTCTGATTTTTTTTTCAAAATCTTAAAAAAAAATTGTGGTTATTATTTATAAATTTTAATTTTTAATTATATTCTTCAAATATTTTTACTTACAGAATTTATAAAATTTAATTTACTCTCTAAATATTGTTTAGTAAAACTGAAAAAAAATTGAAAATAAAAAAATGATTTAATTTTTTTGTAAATTATCCATTATTTTAGTAATAATTCTTTAAAAAATTAAAAATTGAAATAAAATATTTTTATTTAAAAAAATCATTTGAAAAAAAATCAAAAATTAGTAATTAAAATTATTATCAAATATTTCTTAAATATTTTATTAATTATTGTAGTTCTTTTAGTAGGTTACATGTACTACAACAAATAAAATATACGGATATGTTAGTAGAGATGCAACACCTCCGCTTACAAATAGAATTTTAATCACCTTAGCTTTTAATTTGTGATAATCAAATAGAGCTCTCTTTTAATTAAAGTTTGTTATCTCTATAGTTTTTTTTTTAATAAAATTACCATAATTTGGATGTATTTATGCTTAGATCTTAGTTTACCTAGGATTACATGGACTTATTAACTTCTACTGCACTTTGTGGTATATTCTTGATTAACTTTTGGCATTTTTTTAATCCATACCTACATCTAAATTTGTTAATTTTTATTAGTTGTTTTTACTCTAGAAATTGATACTTTGGTTAATATTAATACATTTATAAATTTTTATTGTATTTTGATATTTAATAGATATTATGTTTATAATAATTGAATCAATTTAGTTATATTATCATCAAAAGTATAAATCTACTTGTTGAATGGATTTTACTCAAGGAAATTTAGTCATTTATTTAAAAGAGTATCTTTACCAATAAATTAAAAAGAAAAACACATATATTCAAAATAATATCGTTCCCTTGAAAATACACTAGACAATATATTAATTTGTGCTAATTTTTTCCTCCTATAATACTTTGTTTATGAATTATATTACCATTGGTTCTTTCGGATATATGATTGTTGATATTTCTTTATTAAAACTTTTGTGTTGAGTAGAGTTCAAATAAATGTAAGCTAATGTTTTATTTATTTATTTTGTTTTGATGTTTAATAATTTCGAAGACATGTAAATAATATGAAAAAAAAAATAATATTTAGATGTTATTTTATAAATAATATGGAACAAAAAAATTATCAAAAATATTTTTATTGTTTTTATTTTTTTTATAAGATTAAATAATATTTTTAAATAATAATTATTTTTTAAAAAATAATTAAATAATATATTTTATTTAATAAAAAATAAAATTAAATGATATTATTTAAAATTTTAAGATAATTATATTTTAATTAATAAAAAAAATAATATAATAGTAATATTTTTTTTATTTACATTAAATTCTATTACTATTAATATTTTGTGAACAAGAAAGTTTTTGATGTTTTGAAATCTGGAAATTTTAGTTTTTCTTTTTCTTCTACAAAATAATATCAAAGTTATATATTTTTTCCCCCATTTTTCGTAACAGAGAGATGAGGTACCGTTTTACCTTGTTTTAGCGATAAAGAGCGATACCATTTTTTCTCCATTTTTGTCTCAATTTTTAAGTGATTGAGAGGGTGATTGATATGTACGTTGAGGGAGGTTTGTGGGTTGTGAGGAGGGTGGGTTTTTTGGTGTTTGGTATAGGCTAGCTTTTGAATGTGTAAGGTGGGTTTTGTGGGTTCTGTACGTTGTTGGAGTTTGTGGGTTGTGTGAGGAGGAGGGTGGGTATGAGGAAGAAGCTGATGAGGTTGCATGTGAGATGAGTTTAATATGATTTGGCGTCAAAAGCAAGCATTAATTATCCCAATTGAAATTTATCATTTTATTCTTAGGTTTAATATTAAATTTAGAGGGTGTAATTGATATTATTTAAATTTTGTGAATATCGGTAAAGATACGAAAAATGGGGGAAAAAAATTAATTATTTCTCTCATAAAAATTACTTTAACTAGGAAGGTTCTAGACTTATTGGTTTGAAAATTCATAGGGGTAGTCCCGTAAATTTCTATGTCTCTAAATCCTTCTTAAACCCTACTGCTGCTAGTTTGTCACCGTCGAGTAAGGAGTAAAGAAAGTAAAGGAAACCTCGGGAAAGAAGCTTGATTCGAATCTTCAATGGCGAAGCGTCTCATCCCATCTCTCAATCGTATTTTGGTGGAGAAGATCCTCCCTCCTTCCAAGACTAACGCTGGAATCCTCCTGCCGGAGAAAACCACTAAGGTTCCCCATTTTCCAATTTCTGGTTCTTTAGTTTCAATCTAGTAGCTCTAAGACTTCAATTCTTGGACTTCTGGTGTTTGTATTCGTTCACATTAATGTCATGTGAATTTGGGTAATAGCTTTCGAATCGATTTCTTGTTCATTTTCATGATTTAGCGTTTTCCCTAGTCGATAGCTATTCATGAGATTTATATCTAGTTCTGTTGCAATTGAACAGGCTGGTCTCGCGATGAGATGGATGTGTTTATTTTCCTAGTTTTTAGCTCACAACTCTTGGAGTTGGCTTTGATGTGTGGTCCAAGTCCAACTTCTGTGTTATCATGTAATTTTTGATTTTATTGATAGCTTTATTTAAGTTTGATAGATGGTGCTAATCGATTAATAGTTCTTCTTCCAGCTGAAATTAGCTGAATAAGATGTGCTGATCTTTATACTGTAAAACTGGTGCAAATATGCGTCGTGTCTCTATTTTATTTAAGCTTAGACGCTGATAAATCAATTTTTTCCTGCAATTAATTCTATTCCATCATACAAGTTATGTTGATAATTGCAGCCAACCATTGAACTATAAATTAGTTGAAGAAGCTTTTTATGAAAATTTGGAGAATTTGATAAGTCGTGCTCTTTATATGAGAAATTTATCCCTTTTCTTTTGGTTTTGTCAGTAAGAGATTGTTTCAATTCAGTGCTATTTTACTTGATGCCATTGACCTTACAAAAGTTTGGTTCTTTATGGGAATGTTGAATAAAAGTTGCTATGTATAGGTTCAAATAATGTTTTTCCGTCCAGGACGGATGCTTATAAATGTGAGTTTTTCTTAATTTTCGTTTTGGATTCACCAGTCTCTATTTTCTAATCTTCAGCTGAACTCTGGAAAAGTTGTTGCGGTGGGCCCAGGAGCTCGTGATAGGGATGGGAAGCTTATTCCTGTGCATGTTAAGGAAGGAGATACAGTTCTTTTGCCTGAATATGGAGGAATGGAGGTGAAGCTCGGTGAAAAAGAGTAAGCTTTGCTTTATTTTTCGATATTTGTTAAAGGATATATTAATAGTAATACCTTTGTGTTCAAGAATATGCAAGTGTTTATGTGTGATAATCTTTTAGCTCAGTCAATGACTACTAGTTCCTTCAAACTTGGCTTCTAAATGAAGTGACCTTTGTATTGGGCAGCTAGGAATGAACAACAAACAACATACTCTGAATTTGTAATGACTTGTCATTTTACATAGTTTGCATGATTGTGGCTACTATTGAGAAGGTTGTTTGTTGCTTTTGGTTATCAATCGTTGTTCTCAACCTTTGGTGGTATAGCATTTACCAAGCTTTGAATACATGAATAACTGATAATTACTACCAAAAAAACATGAAGATTCAGTCCCATAGTGGAGCCTATGGCTGGCTACCTGCATTATGAATTAAGACGATGCTCTTGCTGTTGGTGTGCTCATCTGTTGACAGATATATGATGTTTGCTCCCCCTTTTCTTATGCAATGAGGCAACTTAAAGTATGTATGCATTTTTGGCTGGGAATGTTGTTTTACTCCCATCTGAAAGCATGTTTCGTTTTTATTTGATTAGGCTCACTTAAATTGGGTAGAGACGATTTATACTCCTCAGGATAGTTTATCTTAAAGATTTGCTGCTTGTTTTTTTTCTTGTTTTCTTTGTCAATTATCTCCTCACAGAAAGTTTTGTAGACCAACCTAAATGTCTGTTTCTCTTCTTTTTGGTTGACGGAGAAATTATTATTTTTATTTTTTAGCGTGTTCTTCAGATAATCTTGAGCTGTTTAGAGAAACAAAAACTATATTATTAATACTGCTTTTGGCTTTCTATATATATTTCAGGTATCATCTCTTCAGGGAAGATGACATCCTTGGAACCCTTCATGAATAAAGCCTAGGTATTTCAACCTCACTATTTCATAGAAAATGGTCGTCATTCTCAGAGAAAAGATTGTTTTGTTGCAAGTTGCTACCTTTATTCTGCTAGTTAAAACTTGTACCATTAACTAGTTTATGGAGAATTTTTTAGGCACTTGATTTATGTTGTCAATCAAACTATTTCATACCTCTGAAAGGAGAATCTATGCTTCCATAATTCCATATGTCCATTAAAAAAAATTTAAAACATAAAGCCTTTCAACTCTATATTATTACTTTCTAGATTTGTTTGTCCTATAATGTTTTCCAGACTCCGAAATAAGTCAAGAGACCAATTGTCAATTGGTAATATCATAATCATATGTGTCTCCCATCTGGTTATAAGAGAAGTGATTGAATTTAAATTGATTACATGCATCATTAAAATTCTCCCAAAAGTATTTATCTTAAGACGATGGAGAAGTACACACTTCGTTATCCTTTCTGACGCACGTTTCATAGCTACAGTATGCCTCGGTCCTATTATAAGTTTTTTCCAATCTTATGACATGTTTGGATCTTGACATAGAGAAACGATAAAAATATTCGTTTCAGATGTGTAACAAGTCAAATTTCTTGAAAAGTATAATAACTTGTTTGTTTACAAAATTATTTTGAATGCAAAGGTGCATATTTTCTTTCATTTTAAGCAACCTATCTTTTGAAGCGAACACAAAGTAGCATTTCTTCAATAAAAAGGTAGAGAGGAGTGTTGTAGAGGTTTTTTATATTAGATTATTAAAATGTTGTTAATTAGTTCAAATTGTTTAAAAGAAGATAAATTATTTTAATGATTTTTTTATTAAAATAATATAATTATCTTGAATTGATTTAAATTATTTTTTAAAGTTTTAAGATTAAATTTACTTTATAAATAAAGAATCAAATGGTATAAATAAATATAATTTAAGGAATTTTTGTCAGAGCACATTCTTGAACTTTGTTATCATTCAAATACTACAGGAAATAGATCTAAATATACAATTTATATAACGATGTTTGATAATAAATTGTATAATATAATTAGATATAATTGATTTTAAATATTTTAATAAAATAATTTATATTTAACATATTTTTTATTATAAAATTTATTTTTATATTTTAAAATAAAAAGTATTATTTTTTACTTGGAATGAAAGAAAAAATAAAGATATAATTTTATAATTAAAAATTTAAATAAATTAAGTTAAATGTAATTGCGATTTAAATCGGATTTAAACTTATATTTTCTCATTGTATTAAAGTTATACATTATCAAATTATACTATATGATAGATTTAATTACCCAATCAAGCGTATGTAAATTATACATTCGGAATCTATAATATTGTCTAAGAAATTTATCCTTAAGGAATAACTAGACAAAAGTGTCCTCGTCTGGTCTTTCACCTTGTCAAAATGTTGTCACATTTCCCCAATCAAAATTCAATCAGCATTTGGACATATCTCCAAATCTGGCAAAGTACAGCCTCTATTTGCTGCTGTTAATAAGGCAATGAAATAACATTTTTCTAAATGCTAATATTTGCTATGCAAATGTGTGACAAAGAATGCACCTCAAAGAATATGGTAATTTTATGGTATTAATATAATGCAACAAATTAAATTACTCTAATCTCAAAGACTAAATAGCTACCAATTATTGTGTTTCAACTCATCTCCCTAACTTACATATCGTTTATTACAGATAATATATTTTTATGTATTATTAATTATACTTGTATTGAAACCTCTTTTTATAATCAATAGAAGCATTCCCAGTATTAATATAATGGAGCAAATTAAATTACTCATATCTCAAAGACTAAATCGCTACCACTTGATTGTGTTTCAACCCATCTCCTTAACTTATATCTTGCTTATTACACATAATACATTTTTATGCATTATTAATTATATTTGTATTTGAACCTCTTTTTAGCATCAATAAAAACATTCCCGTATTGTGAAAAAGAAAAAATAGTAGATTTTGACTCAAAAAATAAATGATTGTTGCTCGAATCATTGGAATGCTAATTTTACCGGTACTTTTATACATATATAATAGAGTTATATCCTTATTAATATATCTATTTTTTATTAATTATTATAAATAGAATCTAATTTTAAATGAGATAGAATCCGTAATAATTAATAAAAAATTTATTTTATTTTTAAGTAATGAAATTATTTCAATATTAGAACTTGTACAAGTTGTGATACAATAGAGATGTTTAGATTTTCCTATTATACAATCTGTATTGCTTGTCAAGTGTCAACTTTAGAAAATTATTATTGGTAACAATTGTTGTAAACACTGAATCCTTATATGGCTGGCTAATTTGAATAATAAACTCATATCTATGAGAGGGAAAGTGGGTTGCGTTGTAAAATTGGATCTGTGGCCAGATTGTTTTTCATTAATATATATATAATTTACCTCCAACAGTTTTTTCAGAATTTGCTATCTTAATAATAATATGATTTTTCTTTTGGTACTTTTTTTATCTAGATTTTTAAGATAATAGCTTTAGGTAACTCCATTTAAATAAAGATATTAATTTAGTGTAATTTTATTATTTAATTGAAATTTTTTGTAATAATACAAGTGTGATATTCAAAAGGATAATTAATTATCTCAAAATATCCTTTTGAATATCATTTAATTAATTAATTATTTAAAAATAACCCTGAATATCTCACATATAAAAAATCTTCACTTATTTGACAAATTACACCAAATTGATATCTTTCTTTAAATAAAATATCACTAAAATACCACCTCAAAAATATGGATAAAAATTGAAGTACTACTAAAGTAACAATTCGTAGTAGTACTAATTCGTTTTTGCATATTCTAATTTACAACAAATGAATGAACAGAAGCTTCATTGCAACAAATATTATATAATTGGTCATACCAACCATCAAGGGCTTCACAGAAACAGTGAAGCTCTAAAAATCTTTAAAGCTGCTTTCATTGGACATCCTTTGTACCAATAATGTCACTCTCTTCAAGACTTCAAAATAACAGCAGCTGGAAGAAAGTTCAAATGGTAGGTTGATGCATCCAATAGTAAGAAACTAAACTTCTAATTAAATGATGAGTTTAAATCAACATCCAGGCCTTTTCCATATGCAGCAATGAGTAGAGCCTCAGCCCTTCCTGGTAAATCAGAAAATATTCAAAAAAAAAAAAACTATAAAGAGAAAATAAACCAGTCGCATTTTTCAAAATTATTTTACTTATATAAGGGCATAAACTTTTTTCACATTACTTGGGAGGATTTTGTATTCATCAAAACTTAATTTTTCTCCATAACACCAAATATTTAATGATTTTCACAATTTAGAAAAGATTACAACCTTCTATCAGAATCACAAGACTGTGCGTGCGTGTGTGTGTGTGAGAGAGTAAAAATAATGATATAAAGAAAGCTAAGCTGGTTCATGCTACATGTACCCTGTATAGACTTCCTTTCAACTTAGGTAGATAAAGTTATCAGCAGCAAAATTTATATGATTCTTTTGAACCTCCTCCAAAACCTTTGAGAATTTGTCCTAGATAATCCCCCAATATCTTTTTAAAACCATTGTAAACCTACATCAACCAGGTGAGTTTCAGCTCTCACAAACAAATATGACTTACTGATTCCTTTCTCCTAAAAAGGTGTCTTCATCCAAGCTGCTTCATTTTTCAGCAAGTTAAGAGATAATTTTTCATCGATATATAAACCAAGGCAGAGGACTTACATATACACGAATGCAACATGGGCAAGAATGTATGAAACAACTTTTTAATCATTAAAGTGATGGACTAATCTATGGTCTGTTAGCTCAAAGTTTGTTATCTTTAAATTTCTCGGCTTCATCAAAATTCTCTGTAGTATGCAATGTTCAACTGATATCTGCAGAGGAAGTTTAAAACTTTGATGGAGGAGGACACTGTGGTGTTTAAGCATTCAATGTTGTTTCCAATTGAACCTAACAAGAGCTCAGCTGTTTCTTTTTATGCTTTACTATGAATACTTCTGTTCAATTTTCAAACTCTACTACTTGTCTACTCGGGGATTTGCCTTCAAACTGTCCCATTGATTTAAAAGTAGCAAAAATATCAATTTACTAAGTAGGCAAAATTGATTACCATGATCCTTTTTCCTTTTCATCTGTGAACTCAGCAAGGGAAATAATGCAGATGCAACCCTCCGGCTATCATCCTGACAAGGAAAAAGTGAGCATCTAAAGTCAATAAACAAATTCTACTGGATAGTTCAGAAATATGTTGATCAAAAAGTTTCTTAGGTTTAACTCATCTACACAGCATACAAATAGCATAAAACATGTTGAGCAAACTCTAAGAAAATAGATCTTGGATCAATAATTTTGCCACACTATAATTCTCTACCCTCATTGCACTCATGGGGATGACTTAAGGAAAATAGTAGTTGTTGTTCAGGTTCTTCTCGTTTCTTTGACATCCTCAAGAACAGGTAAACTAAAAAAATGTGACTGCTTTAGACAAGTACTCGATAGATGTGAGGTTAGAACCAAACAACCTTTGAAGATCCATTCCCAGAGAGTTTGAATTTCTTCTTCCATAGCTGAGATGACACTGGAACAACAGAAAACCCCAAAGCAACTAAAATACCAATCCATAGTCCATAGCCAAATCCTCCACTCCACCAACCCTACAACAGAGAAGAACAAGTTAGTATATAAAGCAACTTGATCTTGCTCTTTGAGAAAAAAAAAACTCTACAAGAGAATGAAAGAAATCTAAAGAATCTAGAGATATCCAACAAATATGAAAGAACGTACAAAAACTGAACTTGAGGACAGCTGGAACTGGTCAGACAAATCTTAAATTTCAAAACTTTAGCAAGAGTAGTGTATAAGCATGATTGCAGAAAACCTCTTTTTAATTTAGTAAAGCAGCATATAAGTGACATTTTTAAACTGCAAGATAGACGTATGATCACTGTTCTTTTAAGTAGGGCCTCTTATCTTTTCCAATAGAATAATCATCATATGTTTTGCAGTTCCATTAAATTTTGAGCCAGGATTGTTCATGCAGACATGTCAGTAGAAAATTGAAATTATGCAATGTTTTGCACAAAGACATGTTCGGGTGACAGCATGTTAGCAAGCAAGAGACAAAATAATCCAAAACAATAAAATAGAAAAAGAAAAATTACAACAGCACCAACTATAACTCAAAAACAACAGTATAATTATGGAAGCAATAGAAAGGTGGAATAAATCATCAACTAGGAGAGATCATACTACCTGTTTCCCATCCTGTGGATAAGGGTTTGATTGCTCTATATACGCAGTAGTACCTGAAAGAAGAAAATGGGCAGCTAATTATGGAAGAAATACAGGCATAAAAGAAATATCATATTTGTTATGGACAATATATAATATTTTGCAATTCCAACCAGAATAAAAGTAATAGCTATTTCAACCTTTTATAAATCTCATGTTAGATAATAGATCATCCCAACAAATCCTAGTGTTTATTCAAGCAATCTAATAATTTTGGGAAACAAGCGACATCATAGAAACATACCAATGGGAGCACCAAAACTGCGGAGTAACTGAACAATGGATTTGGCATCTAAGCGTCGCCTTACTCTTCCACCAACCAGTAGTTGTAAGTGGGGAGAGTCAAATACCTGAAGGACACAATAAAATTTTGGGTGGAAGGTCAATTTGATCCTTTTACTTGTACAAAATGTGTCGTTTAGTCCTTTTAATTTAAAAAATATGTCAAAAAAAACATTTAATAATTTTAAAATTATTTTATAAAAATATATTATCAGAGGTATTCTCCATCATTTCAATGTAAAATTATCTAATTATTTTCTTTAAAAAAATTTATCAATAAAATATTAATTAATACTACTAAAAGTCATTATGTGGTTTCTTTTTATAAGTAAAATGACTAATGAACATCTTTCTTAATTTATGGGACTAAATAACACTTTTACTCAAAGAAAAGGGACCCCTAAGGCATTTATCCCTAAAATTTATAGCACATCAATGACATTTTATGAATCAGTCTATTAAAAATTGGATCAGCAACTAGGTTAACAGGAAAAAATAGAAGTCTGACTAGTTTCCTTTTCTACCATGGCTTCTCTCTCATATCTCTCCATATAAGCCCTTTTTACAGTCACTGCCCCACAACACCTTAATTTGAGAATCTACCTTTTTTATAAGGTACCAGAGTTGAAACCATGCATGTATTTCCAACTTTTCATAATTACACATTTGGTGCCTACATCCCTGATCCAAGCTTACTCCAAACTGGACTAATTTTAATCTTGGTTAGTAAATTTACAAGCCATTAAATTTCTAGCAGTTGTGTGACAGTTGCTACTAGCATAATTAGCATTCATCAAGAAACTTAAAATTACTTCAACCAGGAATCACCTTCCAACCTTTGGATATAATTTTAAAAAAGCAATTTAGCAAAAAAATTAAATAGAAATTGGGTGGGCGATCATATAAGTCCAATAGTTTTTTAAAATGGAGCATTTAGGTCTAATAACTTCTTTTTTTGTGATAATTTAGTCCACTAATTTTTAAAAAGTGACATCACAATGATAAATGATTAATTTTATTAATTTTTTTTATTTTAAAAAATTGCTTAAGCAATTATTCATGATAAAATTTTATTTGTCAAATACAATTGAAAATAATAAATAATAAATTTTTAAAAAATAAAATTGATAATTTTTACTTGTGGTGTTACTTTTTCAAAACTATATGCTAAAATGTCAGTGTGTCAAAAGAAAAAAAAAAGACTTAAGTGTTCAAACTAGGATAACCAGTGGATTGTTACCAAATTTGATTCATAAAAATTATATAATAAACGGAAAAAAATCTGCTATGAGATTATAACGAGTGGAACCCCAAAAGAAGCTAGCAAAAAGCTAACAAGAAGTAATCGAATAACATGAACAAAAGTAATTCTACATGCCCAGTAAACTTCTTTCAGTAGTAAATGTCATTGCATTAACCAGTGCTATACAATTTTTTGAATTTTGAATATAATTTAAAAATTAGCAACTGAGCAAAACCAAGATACAAAAAGAAAAAGAAAATCAAAAGTTCTGCTGTTACATTCAAGAAACCCACCTAAAAATTGATCACTGAAACCCTACTAGAATGAAAAAGAATTACTACAATAACAAACCTCGGCAGAAATAGTGGATCCATTGCCTTTCAAGAGAGATAAAGCACCATGAATATCCGGGTCGATTCCAATAACCCAATCATCGGAACTCAAATCCATTTGGTTCGAAGATTCACCATTGTCAGCACCAAAGTCTTCGCTTTTATGAGGCAGAGGACTGCACAAAGAAGCTAACCAGTCCTCTTTGAGTTGGACCTCGGTGGTCTTAGCAAGCACAATTCTATCACCACTTCTAGAAGAAGCTGAAATGGGTTTGATAGGAATTGAAGGGTTGTGAATAGTATTTTGGGTAAGAGCCGATAGTGTTGAATAGCAAGTCGCTATTTGGATGGAGGAAAAATGGGAAATTTTTGGAATAAATTTGAAAGAGGAGAGTAAGAACCGTTGTGAGCTCATGGATGGTAGGCTTGGCCGTCTGATTTGGATATGGAGGGATTCCATCAAATTGTAGGTGAGCGGGCATATCTTTCATATACTCCAAATTTTGAGGAGACATTTTCTATTAGTGAAAGAACAAATAATGAATACCCAATATTATTAAATAAATAGATTTAATTAATTAAAAATTAATTATACGATATTTAAAGGTGAATAAATTTCATTAAATAATATATTAAAATTTTTAATAATAAAAATACATGAAAAAAAATGTTATATATTTTTTAGAAAAATATATAAAATCATTAAAATAAATATAAAAATAATGCATATATATTTAAGTTATATTAATATTACACTTCATCTTATTATAAATATCATTTTTATTATTATAAATTTTAAAAATATTATTTTATATAATTTAAAAAAATTAAAGAGACATCTAACAAATAATATAAAATAAAATATGTTTATTCAATAGTTTTTTTGTTCTTTATTTTTTCACTAATCTTTAAAAGAAAAAAATATCCACCAAATTCAATATATTAGATAAATTAGATGCTTAAATTTATTAATTTTTAGATAATATATTAAAAATTTATTAAATTTAAAAAGAAGAATATTAGCACTCAATAAAAATCTATGATATTTTAATTTTAAAATTTAAAGTAATTATATTATTCTATTTTATAAATTTAATAAAATTTTAATATATTAATTATATTAAATTTATAACATATAATACCATAGATATTTATTATAACTTTTAGTATTTTACTTTACAAATTAACTAACTCTAAATACAATCAAATTAAATGATTAAATCGTAAAACTTACCAAAACTAATTATTTAAGGTGTATGAGGATATTTCAAAATCACTAGTTGATTAAGTTTGTATAAATATTATCAAACTTCGTTGCAAGAAAATAATAATAAGAAAAAAAATTCATCGAATTTAAAGTCAAACTTAAAAAAAACCTTTACATAAAATGATAAAAGGGATTTTGAATTTTGATTTAATTTAACAATGAATTACACGGGATTTAAATGGTGTAATTAATTTGCTTATATACTCGTAATTAACAAGTACAAATTTTTAGTCATAGTTTATGCAAAAGGAAAAAAAATCAGTAAGAGTGCTACTGCCCACGTTTGTTATAATGAGCTTTTGATTATTTAAATTTAATAAATATATAATTATATTAATTATAGAATAATAGTAATTATTATTCTAAATTTTTTTATTTTATTAAAAAATATTTAAATATAGATTTTTTTATTATAATAAAATAAAAAATTAATATTAAAAAAATCTATAAAATAGCTTATAAAAATACTTTTAAAATAAATAAATAATTATTTGTTATTTTAATAAATAACAAATATAATTTTTTTATGAGCAATAAAGCTAAAACACAAAATAAATATAAGTGAATTTAGATAATATTAACAAAATTCACCTATTTAATAAATAAGTCAATAAATATAAATTTAATTAATTAATATTTTAATTATTATATAATAAGTTAATAAATCAAATTTAATAGTTTTTTTAATAATTTACAATTATTTTTAATTAATATAATATAAAATATAAATTTTTTATAAAAATAATTAATTTAATATAAATATAATTTACTCACAAATAAATTGATTGAACTCATCACACTCATTAAATAAATAAACATCTATAATATAAATTATTATTCTTAATGTGATTAAAATTTATTCATAAAAATATATACAAAAATCGTACACAATTAAACTATCAAAATAATTATTTATTATATGAATATTTAAGTATTTAATAATATAAAGAAAAATAATAAAAATTAAAAATAAAATAAAATGATATAAAAATATATTAAATAAATATCTTGATATATTAATATAAAATTAACACAATAAAAGTTAGAAGAAGATAAAATGAAAATGATTAGATAAATAATTTTTATTTAGATATTTATTAATGTAAAGAAAAACAATAAAATTTAAAAATAAAATAAAATTTAGAAGAAGAAGAAAAATATAAAAATGATTCGATAATCATATATTCCTTTGAGGCGTTTATATATATTAGTTTTGGATATGTGTTAAGAAATTATAAAATGTAATCGTATTAATCAAATTATTTATTTTAAAAAATTTATTTAAATTAATATTTAATTTATTAGGTAATATATTTATTTATATCTCATATCTCATATTTTATGTTAATATTTTATTTAAAATATTGATATTATTTCCTAGAAAACATAAACAATATATGTTATTTAAATTTGACAAGTATAATAGTGTTGATTGTTGAGCAATAATTGATATTATTATGTAATTTTTTATTTTAAAACAAAGTCTTTGCACACAATTTTTAATTTTGGTAAATATATACAAAAAAATTTGATATTTGAAAAAAGATACAAAAAATAACCAATGATTATTACAAAAATAAAAAAATTAAAAAGATATAAATAAATATTGATATTTATTTGTGTATTAAAAATAGATAGGAACTAAAAAATTGAAAAATAATCAAAATGATACACAATAAAATTAATAAAATAATTATTTATGAAAAATATATTTATTTTAGGAATATTTTAATATTTATTTGTGTGTATAAATAAAAATATATTTATTTTAGAGACATTTTGATATTTATTTATATGTATAAATAAAAAATATATTTATTTTATGAATATTTTAATATTTATTTATTTGTAAAAAAAGTTACACGATGAAAAAATTGCAAAGAATAAGCAATAAATAGTAAAAAAACTAGCAAAAAAAAAAAAAAGAAGAAGATATAAGTGCACGTTGATATTCATTTATGTATTAAAACTAACAAAACAATTATTTATAAAAATGTACTTATTTTAAGAATATTTTGATATTTATTTATATGTATAAATAAAAATTGTATTTATTTTATAAATATTTTAATATTTATATGTGTGTCAAAATAAAAATATATATTTATTTTGAAAACATTTTAATATTTATTTATGTGTATAAATAAAAAATATATTTATTTTAGAAATATTTTGATATTTATTTGTATATAAAGACGTTGCAAAATAATAAAATTGAAGAATAATCAATGTAGATAATTAAGATATTTTTTGATATTTATTTATGTATATAAATAAAAAAATATATTTATTTTAAAAATATTTTGATAATTATTTATATGTATAAATAATAAATATATTTATTTTAAAATATTTTGATATTTATTTATGGGTAAATAAAAATAGTAAAATAATAAAGTTAAAGAATAATCAACGCGGATACTGAAAGAAAAAAAATGGTAAAATTAAAACTAAAAAAATAGGAAAATAAAACTTATTGAAGAAAAAAAAAATAAAGAAAAAAAAATAAATGAACGAACGAACAAATATAATGAAATAATTTATTATGGATGTGATTTAATTTAATAATTATAATATTTTAAAATTTAAAATAATAAAAACAATATATTAATAATATTAGATCATGATTTGATTAAGTTGTATCATTTTAAGTTTATGTTACGAAATTATCATGCATTTATCTTAAAAATTATAAAGCCTAAAAGAAAGGTGATGCCACGTGGGTCTTTCGAACATGTACTTTTGTATGAGTATTATATAACATTATTGTAATGATTACATGCTTAAATGAATAAAAAATTAATAAAATTTTAATATTTGAATAATATTGAATAGTATAGTTAAAATAAAATTTATTTTTCGTATCTTTAGAATTATAATATTTTTCGTATCTTTAAAATTATAAATTTTCCATGTAAGTGGTAACGTCAATCAATCAAACGTGAGAAAACTCTTTGGTCAAACCCAGAAAATATGATTATCATATTCTTCTTCTTCTTCTTTGAAAATCATAGGAAACCACAAAGCCTCTAAATTATATATAAATATTTATTAAAGTCAGTATTCAGTAAAATTTGATGTGCTCAAGCTTTCTTTACTTGTTTTTGGGGTCAAAATTTTAATTCATTTTGATTCCAATAATTCAACGTCTAAATTAAAGCTGACACTGTCGTGGGTTGTAGTTGCAATTCTCTCTCTAATTGTTAGTCATACCTATTAATATCAAATCAAATTGTCTTCTGTCAATAACTTCTTCTCTTGCATTTTCTATCTTCTTTATAAACCACATTCACAATTAGAAAGTGGGTTTTCTATTTTCTTCTTCAAAAGACTTAAACTTGGTTTCCTCTTCCTTCTTCTCCTTCAATTGATTCATGGGTTTATAAGTGTTGCTTTTAAGAGGAACATTTGCTACTTTTTTTTTTTTAATTTTTGCAACTATGGGCAATTGCTGTAGACAACCTGCCAAGTGTGCTCATGCTTCTTCCAACAATTTCCCTGGTACCCGTCGAATTTCTCCTTCTTCTTCTTTTTTGTTCTATGTATTTTCATGAACTTGAGACCCAATTATGTTGAGATTTGACTTAAATCTGCTTGCTATTTCTCTGTTGCCAATTCCCCTATCAGGTCTAATATTGATATTACTGATGGGTTAGTTGATTGATCATTATGTAATTGCTATTGAAGATGTAGAAATCTTTACTTTAAACCCTTTAGTTTTCTTATTATTTGTTTGGTGTGTTTCTTTGCTTTCCATCTGATGTTTTCAGCTCATGAGTATGACAGTTTCAAGACTAGTTTAAAATCTCTGGCAGATGACTTCTTTTTCATAGGAAAATTCTCTTCCTCAAGTTTGAGACAATGACGTGGTACGATTTTATTAGCAAGTGTAGTCTAATCTAGATAGTTTTATTCAATGAAAAACTGTAATTGTGAAAAACACCACGCATCCAAACAATTCTGAGTGTGGTAAAATCATATACTATTCAAGTAATTGGGTATTGTGATATTCAATTGTTTGTCAATAGTCTGTTTAGAACCTATAAAATAAATGGGGCACATGCTTTATTCATTGTTTCTCTAGCATTCTGTGCTTTCAAATGGGCATACGAGTTGAATCTCATATCTAACTATCTAACTTGCCCTATTCATTTTAGAAAGTGTGAACCATGGGGACAAGGTTAAACTAGATTCAACCTCTTCTAGCCAACAAGCACCACTTGGAGGTCCTATAGCATCCAAAATTGATACTTCTATTCCCAACAACAATCTTAAATCCTTTACATTTAATGATCTCAAGAACGCCACCAAGAATTTCCGTTCGGAGAGTCTTATCGGAGAGGGAGGATTTGGATGGGTTTTCAAAGGATGGCTTGATGGGATCACTCTAACTCCCACAAAAGCAGGATCGGGAATCGTTGTAGCTGTCAAGAGGCTCAAGCGAGAAAGCTTTCAAGGCCACAAGGAATGGCTTGTATGTTCATTGTGGAACTTATCTTTTAATTTTGTTATTTTATTTTATTTTTTAATTTTCGATTTTTCGTTGCTACTTATTAACTAACTTGGTTTTGTTTTCAACTTGGCAGGCAGAAGTAAATTACTTAGGACAGTTGCACCACAAAAATCTTGTGAAACTCATAGGCTATTGCTCTGAATCAGATAACAGACTTTTAGTCTACGAGTTGATGCCTAAAGGAAGTTTAGAGAATCATTTGTTTCGAAGTGAGTTTATGCATACTTCGATTTTTCACATTTTGCTAACAATGCACTTTCTAAATTAGAAAAATTGTGGTATTTCGATTTCGAACAAGAGTCTAGTGACCTGCTGTACATGTCTCTCTTCCCCCTAAACCCATCTCTATCTCATAGATTCTATCATTTTACGCTCAGAGCATTTTACAATTGGTTCATGCTATGATCTCTTTAGAGTAATAGTGAAAAGCTCTAATTGAGAAATGTTATGCTGCATTTTCCCAATAGTCAAATAGAACTTCTGTATTATTTTCCGTTATTCTTGGAGCTCTAAAAATTGCTTGCTTGGTAAACGCCACAAGACATTGAATGCCTCGCAACACTAATGAAAATTTAGGCCTTTGCATACTTAAGCTTTTGAAAATATTTGTGAAACATAGGCTTGTTTGCAGGAAGAGTTTGCAATGTAGTTAAGGAAGGTATATGTGGTGACTTGATAGGCATCTCAGTATCATAAATGCTCTGGACCGAATCCGATACCTTAAGATGCGTTTTACCCTATTCATTGTAATCATCTGCGTTATTTTAGAAACTGAACCACGATGATGTTTATATCAACCACAGAACTTAGAGGTAATTACAATATGCTTTTATTTATCTGCAGAAGGTATGCAGCCTATATCTTGGGCTACACGGATGAACATTGCTATTGATGTTGCACGGGGTTTGTCATTTTTACACGGTTTGGATGCTAATGTCATCTATCGTGATCTAAAGGCAGCAAACATTCTACTGGATTCGGTATATTGAAATATCAAATTTTTTGATTTTTGGATTGATGATTTTTAGTAGTTGGAAGACATTCTTATTTGTCTGATAGAGTTGTGACAAATTTTTGTAGGATTTCAATGCAAAACTTTCAGATTTTGGCTTAGCAAGAGATGGCCCTACTGGAGACAACACTCATGTCTCAACTAGAGTTGTAGGAACTCGAGGTTACGCTGCTCCAGAATATGTAGCTACAGGTAAATTTTACCTTTAAAACACCTACATGAAACAAGAAACATTTGCTTGATGATCTAGATCTGCCATTAATAAAGAGGATCAGTCCATACACTTAACCCATTTGGCAATCATTATATAAACATCAGACAAGTTATTGACATGAGTAGTTATTGTTTTTCTTGAACTGTAGGTCACTTGACTCCAAAGAGTGATGTGTACAGCTTTGGTGTTGTTTTGTTGGAGTTACTATCAGGAAGACGAGCAATGGACAATGATAAACATGGGAGTGCTGTTGAGACACTGGTTGATTGGGCAAAACCATTCTTGGGTGACAATAGGAGATTTTTAAGAATCATGGACACACAGTTGGGGGGTCAATACTCGAAGAAAGCTGCCCAAGCAGCAGCTGCACTTGCATTGCAGTGTCTGTATAAAGATCCCAAATACAGGCCACCCATGATTGATGTTCTAGCTAAACTCGAGCAGCTCCATTCATCAAAAGATGTTTCAAGAACCCCAAACTCCAGGGTCAATCATCATGGTTTTCAGCATTAAAAAATATCCGCACAAGACTAGCTCTAATACAAACTTGGTACGAACTGTATTGCTGCATTTTATGCAGAAGCAAATTCAACCTATTGTATATTGTTTATATATGATTTTTTTGATATCAAAAGCGATTATGAACGATAAGACTTCTTGACAGTTTTTGTAAAGTAAATGTTATAATTGATGTCTAAATCTACATAGCCCAGCTAAAAGAAACATGGTAATTGGTACTATCAATGATATTGAATTAAAAAAAATCTACTAAAAGAAGCTTCAGTATAATTTTTGAATCAAATGTTACTTGTTTTCAAAATTCAATTTGGCAATCAAAATATACAATTCGATTCAATTTAAAACATCCCTTAAAAAGCATTGTCTCATAAAGAGTAATAAATTGAATGAAATGTTCAAGATTGCATAATTTGGGCAGCTTAGATTGCATAATTCACATGTTGAAGATTCATTTTTCAAAAATCTGTGAAGCCAACTTCAACAAAGCAGAATATCACAAAACAAACCTATCAGAAGCCCATAAATAAAAGATCAACAATTGGTAACCTAACCACAGAATTCACTTAATTCATCCCTAAAACTATATTCCAGCAGAACTATTCTAACGGCAGAGGAGCAACCAAGTAACGGGCAAGTCAGTGATGAAAATATAGACAACTTGATTGAGACGATTCAGAATGACATCGTTCTTCAAAGCTGATATTTTGGTTCAGGGGAGGCCTCATATGGATACATCTTTGCAAAATCCTACAAGTAAACAAACATAGAGCACATAGTTATGAGAATTATCAAGCAAAATCTGCAAGAACACATTACATCGATGAATCCGATTATTGACAAATGAAAAGAAAAAATAACGTCAAAAATCTGATGGAGTTCTGACAATAGCACCAAGTTATGGTTAACACTTGATGCAAGCACTTCCTTGTGGCACCATGCGTTTGAATGATAAAGAAAATCTTAAATTATACATTATAAATACATTACTACATGAAGTCACGACAAACAAAATACCCTAAATAAAGAAAATCTTATTTTACGTTGTAGATAAATTACTACATGAAGTCATGACAAACAAAATACCCTAAAGAAACTTACACATCCTTATTTCTAAAGAAAATTAGAAGTGGGATTGGCATCTCTCATCAAGCTAGAATAAAACCAAGAAAGGGATGAAAATTCCCCGCCTTCTCTTTTTTGAGCTTTATGCTCTCCTGTTCTAAACGAGAAGCCTTGCTGACCAACTCATCGTAGTAAGCCTGCATGCAGCTTTTTGGATCATCAATAACAGAAAGAGAACAACTTATTATAAACTATATCCCAAAAGCAGCCAAATATGTTAAACAAAATTACTTGTTTCCTAGCTCGTGAACCGTGCTGCTGATTCCCTATTCTTGATTTTTCTCTTTAGCCTCCTCTCAATAGTAGTCTCAAATGTATCCAACGCATCTCTCTTCCGTCCCAGCATCGTGGTGTCTGATAATGAATCAACTGAAGAGAAAGATGACAAACTAACCTTTTGTGGGATATTTTGAGGGTTCTCCACTTCGATGGAATCTAACCTCAAAGAATGATTCAAATAAGTTTCGGCAAAAAGTCCAGCTTGTACAAGGAAGTTTTCTACAGTTGTTTCACCAAGAGTAGGTTCTCTGTCCTGACTTTTCATAACCTCGCCATACCTCCTTTTCTGCCCTAGCAGGATATCTCTCCACACTTAATCAATATTCTTTCCACTCAAGGCTCTAGCCAATGTTAAACTGGCCTGTTGTTGGAGTGAAGACACTGAAGATGTAATCTCGGCATTCATCCTCATGGACTGATTTGTCTCAGCAGCCCATATATTTTGAAGAAGCTCGTCAAGATTCATACTAAAAAGTGGTTTTCTAATATCTTCCAACTGATTTTTAACTTCATTGAGAGTGAGACTGTACCATGAGTTTTGCCTTGTCAATGGCAATGGCTGAAAATGAGTCTCTTGGCCATTACTCTGAAATACCATCGTTTGTATTCCCACCACAATCTCTTAGTGCCCTAAAACCTATCATTACAAAAAACATTAGTAACAGAAAAAGGTGGGAAAAAAATACATAATTTAACATTTTGTGCTTTCATGAGATAAATCAGCTCTTAAAGAACCTTTTGGGTGTCAAAGCAGGCACCAAAGGGTTTATTTAAAAAAAAAAAAAGCAAATAAATGAAAATCAAAATTCAATGATCAATTTTTTTTAAAGATTAAACGGTAAGAGAATCTTACTGCCAAACCATTTTGACCCAATCATCACTTGTTAAATAGCCGGCTTGCATCTAAACAACGGGTATTTGTATTAAAATGACCTTTTTGGTGTCAAAGAATATTTGGTGACACAGGGTCAAGGTCAAAAAATGGTAGATCGTCTAAAAATAGGCATATAAAAGAAAGTCAAAATCAATGACCAGTTATCACCGGTTAAGACAATTGGTCCGTAGTCCTTTTAAAAAAAGCTAAATTATGTCATTGTTACCAGTATTTGACTTGAAACATAAATATTTAAACTTTTAAATTATACTATTTAATATTTAATATTTAGATTTTAAAATTTAAAATTTTAATTTAAATAAATTATATATTTTAAATGTTTAAAGATAAAGTTTAGGTACTAATAAACAACTTAAACCTAAATGATAAAGAAACTACTATAGGTCCCTAATTGATGTTTTGAGACCTAAAGGTATAAGGAAAATACCTAAAACAATGTGATTAGGGTACAAATGGTCCTATAATGAATGAAGTGCTTAATTGATCCATTAGTTTTGACAAGTTGAATACTTTAGAAGTCCATTTGGTGGTTTGAAAAACATTGACTTTTAAAATATACCTCCAACAGTGGCGATGACATTAGAAAGCTCTCCGCAAGAGTAGTTTAGTTGAAATCAATTAGCATAGATGTGACTCTCCAAATGACATAATCAATGGACAAAATGATGGTGCAAAAAAATTATCACCCTCATTTTGTTATTTGAAGACGAACCACCATTGAACTCTTATCATTGACAAATTTCCAACGCCATAGATATCCCCACCATTTGAGGTGTATTTCAAAATTCAACATTAGTCAAACTATCATATAAACTTTTAGGATTCTACTTTACTAATGTAATACATAATGCTTTACTAACTACTTCTAGACTACTAGTCAACTAAAGTGTCCAATTGATCTAACCTATTAAACTTGTGTGTATTTTTTCTAAAAAAAAATGTAATTTTAAAGAGAAATCCGATTTTACCTTTGAAATAAAGTGTTTATCAGAGTTACCTACGTATTATAACTCTACCTAAATGAATTAAAAAAAGGGCGAAAACGAATACAAATATTAGTTTTGACATACCATTCTCCTTAAAAGTAATCGCGTTACACCTTTTCGCTTTCTCTCATCTCTTTAGTGCCCTAATGTTTGCATGCAAAACAAAAAGGGGAGAAAACTAATTTGAAAGAAAAACCCAAACAAACAATTTCTAATAATACATACAATGATATCTATAAAAGGAAGCAAATATTTGAATTTTGAAAATAATGATTTTCCATCATAAATATCTAACAGTAAGAAATAGAGGATTAACGGTATTTACCTATACTTTGAGATAAGAATACGAAGATTATTGGGAATAATTACAGGCTCTGATCGGAATCAAGTATGTACAGAAGAAAAAGATGTAATTTTTTCTGTTCTTCGGGAGTCGCAACATCAAGTATTCGAACTGTAAATTTTCTTTCCAAGTTTTCTCAATCGACAAACACTTTTCGCCGGCAAACAGCCAATACATTATGTGAAGCAACAAAAAAGTTCGAACAGAGAGCTCATGCGTATTTTGCCTTAAATATGAAACATCAAATTCAATTCTTTGCATTTACTGTTTACTTCTTTTTCGAAAGGGAGTGTACTTTTTATTAATTATAATTGTACTCGAGAAAGAGAAAAAATTGCACATTTCATTCTAATAAATTAAACGTATTCCTTGCTTTACTTTAAATTAAGAAATATTTATAGATATTTTAATTATTTTAAATTAAATTTAATAGTTTTAATGATTTTATTTTTATATTTTTAATAATTTGATACATTTTTTTCTTTTTAAATATCTATCCATCTCTATTAATATAAGATTCAATTTAACTTGAAGTTTTTTTCATTAAAAAATATCATAAAATAACAAAATTGACAAAAAAAAAAAAATTTAAATGTAAAAATATAATAATTAAAATGCACTAATATTTTTAAAAAATGCTTAATATATTTAATTTATTCTAACAAATTATCAAAATATCATGATAATTTAAAATTAAAATTATTAAGTATTGTAAACTTGAGAAGCTGTACTATATATATATATATATGCTAGTAGCATTTATCTCCAACACAAGGGGAGCAAAAATTCCGCTTTTCCCTCAAAATAAATAATTTAATTTTATAATTTATGGATTAAATATTATTATTTTTATTATTATAAAAAATAAATATTTATAATTATTAAAATAAGTGTTTTTAGTGGAATATTAACTTTTACACTTAAATTAACTAAAAACATAAAACTAAAAATTTACAAAGACTAAAATACTTATTTATACGTAATAACAAAACTAATATAGATATTTTGCAACCAATGAGACTAGTAAAATATTAATTATATCTTAATATATGTATAAAGGTACATACTGATTTGCTCCGATTTAATAATATTAAAATTAAATTTCCAATTTGAATCGAATTCAAACTATTTTCTTAAATTGAGTGCAAAATAAATTAGACCTAAATAATAATATAATAGATAATAGGACTTAAGTTTGTCCCTCCATCATTACATTAATTTATTAAATTTTATTGAGGCTTCAGAAAAAATAAATTGTTCTTATTATCCACCACAATGCATCTTGACATGCCAATTGCCTCACATTCTACTGGCATATGATCGAAGCAACCAGTAAAAATTCCTGAAATCAAGTCCCATCTAATGCAAATAAGTATTTGAGTAATGTAATACATCACTTTTAAGTAAAATGAAGTATCACTTTCAAACACCCAAGTGATTTTTTGTGCAAAACTAGTAAACAAACAATACTCAAGTTCTTTCCGAAAAGAAATGTGCCTTAAACTTGTAAACAAACATAACTATAAACTTGTAAATCAAACATGATCGTATACATTTTTAAGAAAGTTAGATCTTGTGCCTTCAAACAAAATCACGTTATTGACAAATAAAGTCAATAATAAGTAAGCATACAATAATGATTTTCTAACCCGTATTTGTATTAGAAAAATAAAAATCTAACATATATTTAGACCTTCTTTAAGTACTATGTATTCTAAAAGCATACTTCAGTTTTTAAAAGAACTTAAAATATTATGGTCAACTTTAAGATTTTAAGACACTTAAATCTACTAGCTCTGTCAAAGAGACTTTGATTATCTTTCTTTGAAAAAAAAATAAAAAAAAATATTACACTAAAATGTCAAATTTTTAGAAAGTTAAAAGACGTTTGAATCCTCATTTAATAAATCAATAAAGTTTCTAAAATACCATAGTGTGACGACTCTACCTAAAAGAATAAATTAACTAAAAATATAACATTTCTTTATAACTTAAATAACAGAGTATTTTTCTTTAAAAAATAATATTTATCACAATTTAACATAAATCCTATTGATAAGTATAGTCAAACTCATGTAAATATATTCAATAACAAACTATCATATACATCGCATTTATGATATACTTGTTATATATAGAAATACTCTAAAAGAAAATTGCCATGAAAATAGAGAACCACAGCAGCTCATACAATGACATCAACATCTGGAAGGCAAGTTGTTTACGACAACAGGAAAGATAAAAAAAAATCACCAAATTATTTTTAATTTTCAGTTCAAGGCAATCCGTCCTCAAAAAGTGGATTACAACCATTCCCAGCTGAATATAATAAGTAGTAAATTTCTATATTTGTATTATCGAAAAAATATTTCTAAACAATAAAGCATAGTTTCTACCTTTAGCTTAAAATCCCTTTTTTAATTGAAGATAACAAATATTCAACGGCAATCTTTTCAAGTAAATAAACACTTTCATTCAGGAAAAATCCCAGGTTACTATTTTTTAGAACTGAAGGATTGCGAACTAGAAAACTCCTAAAAATGGCAATCATTTACCAACTCTACTAGAAGACCGCTAGCCAAACAAAAAATCCTCATTGTATTGGAACCAAGATAAAAGCACAACTTATTTTTGGAAAAAATGCAGTGAACATAAAGATGCAGTTGGAAACATTAATTATATTATTATATTACTTTTTAAGGTCCAATGAGTTAAAAAAAAGTGTGCATCGTGCGACATACAGAAATAGAGCAGCATACCGTAAATCAAAACTCTTACCATGCATAAAGACATTGCATGATTGCATCAACAAGACCTGACTTTGGCTTCTCAGCAATCAAATTAGTGCTACTTCAAATTCTACACTCCCATCATGTCTCTACTCTATTTCCAATTACAAAGGCCTGGTCTGACTGTAGTAACAAAAACTCAAAACCCTATTATCAAATTCTAACTTCTGAAAACCCCACTCAAATCTATAACAGAACCATATTTTCGTACAAGACACTCCATGAACTCAAGCCAGTGGAGTTAACCATGTGGACAAGCTTCTTACCTTTATACAGGATAGGAGGCTGATCCACTGACAGATGCAGGCCACTGGAGCTACAAACCAGTCCCAATAGCAGAGAATAGCATACCTCATCAAAATGAAAGAGAAATACTAATAACAAATTTGCACAATACCTTTTCATACACTACTATTGGTGTGCCAGCCACGTGGCATCATAATTTAGAATAAAACAATAACTTATTCATTTTCATATACCACATGGCGCACTATAATTGGTGTATGTGTGTGTGCCAAAGTTTGTGTGCTTTCCATTATTGCTAGAAAAAGATTACTGATTGAGTTTCATTCCTCTTTCTTATCAAGAAAAACAAAAGCTCTACTACAGAACATGAGATTATAAGGAAAATATAAAGTCCCTAGAGTTTTTTTTTTTTTGGGCGGGGGGGGAATGTTCCAGATCTAGCTCCAGTCAAAAATACATGTAAAAAGTTCTTACACAGTAAAACAGCTGTTTTTCTTTTTAAATAATAGTATTTTTTGATAATCAACAATCAGAATATTCATTAAAAAAAAGAGTATTTTATCAATAAATATTTATTTGCAATGCCAAATATTTGCAAAATCAAGATAATAAGCATTAGAAAATTCTTTTGAAGGATGTGGTTAGTCCTGCCTCTATTCGATTACACTTCCATCAACAAACTTTTAAATTGTATATATCAATTCTCTAAGCCTTATAAAATTTTGAACAGTTGAAAGAAAGTTACAATTTTTCACCTTCACTTTGAGAAAACTAGTAGTTGTCCACCTTTCTGATCTACAAATCACCATGCAGACATGCAGCGTATTGTAACCTCTCTTGCACTATGTATTATTTTGAGTATAGTAGATGACAGAAAAAGCATTTTTTGCCACTTAGAGTGAGGCCATGCACATAAGACTGATGTTCAGTCAAAATTGAAACAATTTAAGTTGTCCTTGATTACTCTAGAATTTAAAAGTTTGGGGACTAGTGTAATCGAATTAGAAGATTGAACTAAATTCTAGGAAAAAAGTTGAGCACTACTTTGACCATTCACACTTCCCCAAAATAAATGTACCACCAAAGTCAAAAGTCTCATGGTAAGATATAAAGATTAAGAGCACAAAAGAATAAATTTACATGACTGAAACTACTTGCAAGAGCATACAAAGAGTGAACAGTTGTAAAACAATAATAATTAGCAGGTCAAAATCCAGATCTATTGACATAGATATCATCATTTTTTAAAGCACTGGAATTAAAATTTAAAAAAATAAATAAATCCTGACGAAAATAAAAGCAACAGATGTAGGAAAACAATGATCATAGCAGAAAAATGAAAAAGAGCAAATTACTACAAAATAATGTTGGGTAGTACTTGCCATTTCAAGGAGATGAGTGACATTCAAATAGGTGCAGTGAATAGAAAAAAAGTTGTTGGGCAACAAACTTAAAATAAGAAACAAAGTTTTCTCCCTCAAAAGTCTTCCTTTTGCCCATCACTTCTCAGAAAGTTACTACATTGTTTTAAAAACAGTGACTGGGAGAAACATACTAATTAGAAAGAAAATACAGCTTTGAGAATCAGGTCTTTATAGTAGGCAAACAGAAAGATTTCACTACAAATTTAAAGATGTCGTTGCAAGACTGCCTTGAACTTCTCAGAAGAATCACCATAGTCCAAAATAAAATGAGTGATGCACTTATGAGGACATCTGCACATTCAATACATAAATCATAAAAAGAATAAAATCAAAGTATATATATTTACATTAACATATGCAACACACATATAAAACAAGATGCGCAAGATCCATACCTTTGATGATAAAATGGTCAATAAAATACTTAAAAAAGCTAGTGTTTGTGTAGACTAATGTTATTACAAAGGAGTGAAATAAAAAAAACCACGCAGAAGATTATATGACACAAGCTAAAGATCAAAAGTACACAGAAACATGACAGGGCTGAAGCTTCAAAGAAAGAAAAGCTACTAAAACAAGACAACATATCTTAGCATGGGAAGTACTTATACAACAAGGTTATTCTGCATGTCAAACTAAATTCAAGAACAATTATCCTCCTGAGAAGGTTTTGATATAGAAATCCTAAAAACTACGAATAGAACAACTCAAAACAGCAAGAAAATAACCTAGCATAGATAAACTCAAAATTAAAATATGATATTAGAGCTTCAGCTACTTCTCTGATAATGGAGAAAATAGGCAGATAAACCCTTTCACTGTGAAAATAAACGGTTAAGAATCTACTCGTACAACTCAAGCGTGGATGTGTGTCATTAATCTCTGGTATGGTATTATTGCCAGGTTTTTTTTTCCTTTTTGACAGGACTACTGCCAAGAAATGACACTGAAAAATCAAAACAATAATACATGAGATGAATTTCACCAGACATACCTGAAAATCGTATTAGCGACCCATGTAAGGAGCACCGGGACCTTGATGAGGTCTAACACCACTGCTCTGTCCCATTTGAGGGTTCTGGTACCCACCCTGCATCATTTGCTGGTTACCGTAGCTCCCTACAGGCTGATTCCCATATCCCACTGGTGGCACACCCTGGTTCCCCTGCGGAGCACCAAATCCTCCCATCAGATTACCAACAGTCAATCCAGCTCCCTGGCTTGCAATCAATGCAGACAAAGCCTGCCCAAGTGCCGGGTTCAGACCCTGGGCAGACAACCCTGCGTTGAAACCCCCAGGTCCTGATGGAGCCATCAGATGCCCCGGAGGTGGGGCAGCGCCACTAGAGGGATACTTGTTCTTATCTTTTCTGGAATGGTAATGTGGTTGTTGATGGTGATGATGTTGTTGATGAGAATAGCCCTTGGTTTGTCTAGGACCATCTACAGCCTTCTGACAATGCAGTGTAAGTCCCTCATAGTTCTTGTGAGGCTCTTCAAGAGCCTTTTTTGCACCCTCAACAGACTTGTACACAAAAAGTGCAAACCCCTTCGGCTTCCCTGTTTGCTTATCTAAACCAAGTGGCCCGTCTTCAACCTCCCCAAACTGTTTAAAGAACTCAAGCAACTTCTGGGGATCAACCTCCGCCGAAACGTTACTGACAAAAATCTTTCTCTGAGTGTACTCTGAAACAGATGGGGTCACAGGAGGTGGTGCTGTGACAGGTCCAGCAGACGCTAGCTGACACGAAGTGGTCCGACTACCAATCTTCTTCTGTGGCTCTTTCAGAGATTTACGAGCACCACTACGATGTTTAAAAAGAATAAAAGCATAACCTTTAGACTTTCCAGAGACTCTATCCGTTACACACTTGCAATCCTCAATCTCACCATACTTACCAAACTCAGAAATTAGGGTTTCAGTAGTAGAGTCCCAACCGAGACCGTGGACGAATATTTTTCGATGAGCTGGATCTTTATCAGCTACCTCATGAACACTATCGACGAATTCTGGATACTTCTCGGTCGCTTGCTTAACGAGAACCAAAAGTTGCTCCTTCGAGAAGGGTTCAAGAAGCTTCTCCAAGGGTTCTTCATCCAAATCTTCTTCATTTTCTTCTTCCTCTACTCCTCCATTTAACTCAGGTTGAACCCCTTCAGATGAAACGACGACGTCTTGGTTCTGCTCTCGTTCTTCTTGGGGCTGTCCTTGTTCCTTAACGTCATTTGTATCATCTACAGCCATGTATTGTGGTTCTTGATCTTCAACTTCTTCAATGGCTTCAGACAGGGTTGGATTTGGGTCTTCTAGTTCTTGCTCTTGACCTTGGAGCTGGGGTTCCTCAACAACAGGCTCAGGCTGAGGAGGCTGTGCTTGTTCTACATCGGGTTCAGAGGTTTTGGTTGTTTGGGGCTCAGAGGATCGGAGCTTTCGCTTCTTTGCCATGGCGGAATGTAAAAAACTAGGGCTTTAGTTTTAAGTTCTCTAGAATTAGGGCTTGCTTATAAGGGGGGATACGAAGATATTTTATTTTTGAGAAAACTCTAAATTTTTAATTATTATTTTATACTTATATTAAATTATTTTAAAATAAATTAAACTTTTATTAATTATTATAAACCTTATTAAATCCTACTCTTACAATAAATAAATTAAAAAAAATACATAAACTAAATATATAGATATAAATTACTTTATATTTTTAACATTTTTTATTTCACAAATTATAATATAATTATAATTATAATTAATATAATAAATAATTATTTTTTAAATTAAAATTAATTATATGATTATGATAAAATCATGATTTATATTCAATAAACGAATTTTGCCTTTTCTTTCAAATCGTTTCCCTATTGCCTTTTTTTTTTTTTTAAACAGATAAATAATCGAATTTCACACGTATTTTAACATAATACTAATTCAATTCAACTCAATTTATTATTTATTACTGAGATTAGATTGATTTTACTTAATTATATTTAAAATATATATTATATATATATTAATTAAATATATTTGATGTTTTAAAAAATATAATATTTTATATAATTTATTGAAATAAAAATAATAATATTTAAAATATATCAAAAAAAATTATCAAAAAATTAATATTTTATTTATAAAATATTTTTTAAATTATTTTTAATACATAATATACAAAATTGGATTAAAATTTTAGATTATTGGATTACACATCCGATTAACCAACTAAATTTTAGATTTTTAAATTACAAATTTTATTGTCTCACGTTAACCTAGTTTGAATTTGTTGTTTTAGGCCAACTATTTTGAATTTTATTCCATTTGATTTTCATATAAAAAAATTTGAAAAAAATATGAAATTAAAAAAATAATATTATTAAAATTTATAATAATAAAAATATTATTTTAATAATATTAATTAAAAATATTTAATATTAAATTAATTTAATGATTATAATTTAATTTAAACAGTATTTAATTAAATTATATTAATATAAATATTAAATTAATTTAATGATTATAATTTAATTTAAACAGTATTTAATTAAATTATATTAATATAAATATTAAATTTTTTTAATAATAAATATATATAAATTATATTAAAGGTATATTATATGTTAATTATAAATAATATTATAATAAAAATTATAAATATAATGAACTCGTTAACTTTTTTATTAAAAAATTCATAATTTTTATTAACTTTCGTATTAAAATTTTAATAAAAAACAATCTTTTCACCTCTCTTAATAAAATGAAATGCTACTTCGAAAAAGGAAATAGGTAAGTAATAAAACAAAATATAATAAAATAAATTTGAAGGACGTTGTTTTTATTATTTAAAAAAAATAAAGAGAGATAGGGGGAAAAAAACGTGTTTAATTATTCTCTCCAACTCTCTTCTTCGTCTTCTCCGTTCATCACGTCTTTCATCTCCTTGACATTTTCTCAGAGCCAACGTATGTATACATGGCCGCTTCCGCTTATTGCCAATCCACACCTTTGTCTCTTCCACCTGTTGCCTCAAAATTCCAGAATCTAAGTCAGGTGCACTTGATCTCATTTCCAGTCCATTCGCAGTTAAGACACAGTCTTAGGGTTTCAAATGCTACCTTATCAAACCTGAAGGTCTTATCCTTTTCTGGAAAAACCAGAGGTATTTACTGTTTTAATTTACTGATTTGGATTATGATTGTAGTATTTCTGATGCTATACATGGGAATTTCAGTTGAATTAAAGGTTATAATAAAATGATTTTGTCGGAAGTAATTAGATTTACGATAATGGATTAGCGAGAACTTTAATGTAATTAACGGCTTATGGATTCATGAGCTCTATTATGCAATTAAATTGGAACGTATTCTACAAAGATCTTTCTGCTGCTGATCTTTATTTGTCTGTGTTGTATTACTAATCTCTTGTATGTATTTTCACTAGTTCTGATTTGGGTAGCAAAATTTTCTCCGATTCCATCTGTCTTTTATGAAGATTGTAGCATCAAAATTTGGATCCTGGGAAAAGCTATACCTACCTCTCTTAATTGTGATAGCCGATCAGACACATTGAATAATGGAATCTACTGAGAAATGGTTGATTTTACTACAGAAAGTTGTTGACTTGTTGTTGAATTATTGTCTTATTGTTTTTACTTTTTATTAATAATCCACACCGAGAGTAAAAATAGGGCAATCTACCTGAAAAAACTGTGATCTTTGTAAAAGTGTGCAAAGAAGCACCAATTTAGGATCAATGTAAGAAAACCAGGTAGAGAAGCAAACTAGCATGAGAGATAGAGAGAAAAAAATGCTCAAGAGGAAATCTCAAAATGTATATTCTTATTGCTGTTATGTGGATAGTGTTCTTCGACTTGGTATGCCAAAGAAATCTTCTGTTAGTACTTTTTATGAAAAGAATAAGATGGAGGTTATTTTTCACTGAAGAGTGAAGAAGCATATGGATACTTTGTAATGGGTCATAGACTCACAGTTGCTTTATTTGAGCTTTTAAGGTTTACATCCTTGTGCAGATATAAGGAGATTAATTACATGTTAAAACTATTTGAGAGATCCAATTTCATTGAACATATCAGGGTCCATTAATTTGAAAAAAATGTTTTGTCCGATCAAATTTAGCCATTGATGATTTTATATAATGTTGTACATATATCATAACATGAAATTAGAACTTTGTAACCAATTAATCAATAACCAAGCATGAAAGTTAAAATAGTTTATACACCATTAGAAGTGATTATTTCAACTGTCTATAAAAAAATCTTTTGTTTGATTCCCGAGCAATTGCAGACTGATTTCTCTGACTTGGACTTGCTATTGTAATTTTTAATTATTGTTATGATTATAACAAATAAAAAATATATTGATGTGGGTTCCTTTGGTAATCGACTAAGGATATTTTCTGTTTTGGTAATCTCTCATTTGTTTGTTTCATTTTTGTTTTTATCATGCCATTCTGTAACATTATTTTAGGTACTTTTTTTCAATTTGAGCTTCTCTCAGCTGAACCTTTTGTCTTTGAGGTCCTTAGCATGTAAAAAGTAAATTTTTTTAGTTGGTTAAATATTTCCTTTTGGTATGGTTGTTGAATCTGCTTGTTTCTCTGTTGGTTGTTCATGTAAGCTCTGATCCTTGACAATGTTTGGTTAAATTGTCCTTGAGGCTTGAGTTTTATGATTACGTTTCATCCTGAGAAAAAAGAAAGTTCTTTGATGATATGGTTTTTGTTACATGTGAGGCTTGATCTTTATGATAACATTTCATCGAGAGAGAGAAAAGTTCTTTGGTAATATGGTTGCTGTTATATGTGATCATGTAATTGATATCTTTGACGTTGATGTTTCATCTACTACATATCTTCATAAGTTTGATAACTGAAGAATGCCAATTCAGAATGGTTCAAAAGCTAGAATGAAAGACAACATTACTGCCTTGATCGCGTGGCATATTTTATCTTAAAATTAGAGATAATACACTCTCATTTCGATAAGGAAAGATAATTTCCATTGAATCTTACTTGTTGGACTTCTAAAAAACTGGGATTTTTCTTATGATTGTTGAAATGAGTCTTTCATTTCCTTGTCTCTTGACTGCCTGCCTACATTCTTCTGGAAAATAAAGTATTTCTGATCTCTCAGAAATCGTACTAACATTGTCATTCTCGTTGATGATCAGGTTCTAAGATATCATTTTACCTGTGTTGAAATGTTACATTTTGGTGGAATAAGACGTGCATGCTTTGACATGATAGACTATTGCTTTGTAAATGCTGCAGTTGTAAAGAATAATAAAATTTGGTGGAAACTCATGCCAAATTCTGTTGAATATATATATATATATATCTTCAAATGTTTTACAACTCATTAGATTTATGCTGAGATGTATATATACGATGTTCATCTTGTTATGTTGTACATTTGCAGCTCCAGTGGTAAGCAAAGATTCTTGGGAAAGATCTGTCCTTAAGAGCGAAACTCCAGTCCTAGTTGAATTTTATGCCAATTGGTGTGGACCCTGCAGGATGGTTCACCGAGTAATTGATGAGATTGCAGCGGAGTATGCTGGAAGAGTCCAATGTTTTGTTATAAACACCGATGATGATTCACAAATTGCTGAGGAGTATGAAATTAAGGCTGTGCCGGTGGTTCTGCTGTTTAAGAATGGGGAGAAGTGTGACACTGTGATTGGTACAATGCCTAAGGAGTTCTATGTTGATGCCATTGAGAAAGTCCTGAAATCATGAGTAATTAGTTCATAAACATTGATCCAATTTGGTTTTTCTTGGAATCCATCTTGAAATATTTTGATTCATTGGATGTTGGCCGATTACTATATTAGGTGGACATATTTTACATGTATGCCTATCTGATTATTATTTTCCTGCCAAAATATTAGTAATATGTCTGTAATGTTTATTAAGATTAGAAAATATCAATGTAAAATATGGAAAATAACTTGTAAAGATTTCGTAATAACTGGACGCACAAAAATTTACTCACTTTGTGTTGAACAAATGAAGAAAATAATTCATTAACAGAAAAAAAATGATGAAAAGGAAATTTTGTATTTATGAATTGCCAAATATTCAAAAGGGGTTTACGGGACAATGGGAATGCTGTTATTTTAGTTTTATAGTTATTAAATATTTCATAAAAGTTGTATAATTTTTTAAAAATGTATACATTGATTTTAAATCAATAATTTTTTATATTTTTTGAATTTAATCATGTGTTTGGCGCAAGATAATATTTTAAAAAATATTTTTTTAATTAAGAGTTTAATTATAAAAAATTTATGTATTTTTTAGGTGGTTAACTGATCTGAACTCATTTGGAAAACAAGATACACAGATGCAATTCAGAAGCGTAAAAGAACGTGTCACGCCCGGTGGGACTCGAACCCACAATCGCCTGATTAGAAGTCAGACGCCTTATCCATTAGGCCACGGGCGCTGCTAGTGGTGCAAAATCTATTGTGATTTTATTTAGCAATTGTGGATAAGCGCAACAGATTGGTTGTCCGGTTGGTTAGGAACTTGGCAATAAAGAAAGGTATGATTGTTTGCCTGGTTGGTAGCACTTGCAGCGCCAACTAGAAAAGCTTGTTAAGATATCTTTAAAATAACATATTAAATAATTTAAATATAATTATATTAGATTTAGTTTCTATAATATTTAATAGTAAGATATATAAAATTTATTTAAGTAATATTTAATTTATTTTTAAATTATTATTACATTTTAAAATAATAAAAATATTAATTTTAATTTGACATGAAATAAAAGATCAAAACACATAATTTTATAATTTAAAATTTAGATAGATTAAATTATGTGTTTAATATGATTTAAGCATACACTCTTTAATCGTACTAAATTTTTACATAATTATATTAATTTATGTTGTACATGCTAATTGATTTTATAATCAAATACATGATTGTATAAAAATTATACAATAAGATTGTTTAGTTCTTTAGTACTACTTACAAACATGACAAGTGTAAAGTATATCATTATTTTTAAACTTTAATTAAATTCAAACATATGTTTCTAAACTTTTAAAATGTATAATTTAGTCCTCAAATTTTTTAAATTTTATACCTTCTTAAATTTTTAAATCTTACGATTTAGTCCACCAAAATTTTAAAACTCACAAATAAATCCTAAGATTTTGATTCGTAAATATGTATTTCAATAGGCAAGTTAAAATATATATGTAAAAGTTTAAAAGTTTGAGACTAAGTTGTAAGATGTAAAAATTTAGGGACCTAGACGAATCTACGTACCGGTAAGGAAGGGCACGTGTCTCACCTCAACTTTTAACAAATAAATTTTTAGGTATAATATTTATAAAATTATAGATAAATTAATATATAAAATATTACTGTGTCATATCTGAATTTTAAATTTTAAACTTTTAACACTCAATATATCAACAAAACTCAATAATTTAAACATATATATAACATCTCTTTTAATTAAAAATAACTAATATTATTTTTTATTGTGTATATGGTGCCTCTTTTGAATGTAAATCATAAATCTACCACTGTTAATGCATGAAGTATTAAAAATTTGATAATTAAATCGTAAGTTTTAAAAATTTAGATAATTATGTATAAATTTAGTTAAAATTTAATGACTGATAACACACTTTAATCTTCTTTAAAAGCTATTTAAATATAATTTTTATAACAAACGGTGTTAGTCAAAAATATTTTTATAAAAACTTAAAAACCAATCCTTGTAACTTAAAGATAATTATTTATTTATTATTTTAAAAAAATCTCTTTTTTATTATTAAATAAGTTAAAATTATATGGATGAGACTTGAATTTGAGTCTAAGATGATAGGGATACAGAGTCACTTGAACTACAAGTCAATTTTAAGTTATTTATTTTATTTAATTATGTAAAAAATTTGTAGTTTAAATTTTAATTTTAGGTTCCTAAATATTATAATTATTAAGGGAAATTAGTATTGCAATCAGATATTTCACATATGCATAAATATAAATAATAATTGTCTAATTATATGTGATAGCAATTACGTAGGTTTCGTTAAAAAAAATATTTATATGACTTGTAATACATTGCTACGTTACTAAAACGACCATTGTTTAAAAAGTTATGATATATCTTTTTTTTTTTTGTAATAGTTTGTCAGTAATATTTAATTCTCATGTTTCAAGTAAAAAAAAATTTAAAAATTATATATATTGAAATTTGTTTATATATAATTATTATGGATTAATCCCATTTAACTTTTAGGAAAGAATTAGTTAGAGTGATACAATAGCTAGCATAATCATTGGAAGAGCAAGAAGAACCCTCATGCTCTAGGTTGGTATGTGGTTGAACAAGATGAGCTGACTCATTTTTAGAAAGCTAAGAGCCTGCTTAATTCAAAATTGAGAGAGATCCTCCATTCTGTAATAGGAAGCCAAGCAGGGGTGACCTGAGAACATATGAAGCAAATTATTTCAATAGCTAGCAAAATGGGTATTTTGCTTAAGAGTTATTCATGAAACTACCAAATATGTTCTCAAGTCACTCCTGTGTGATTCCTCTACCTCTTTGAGCTTTCAATATTGTGCTATGATTGTCCATATCTTATGTTAAAGTCATGAATTCTTGTTCATATATATACACCAAACTTAACTTATAAATACACTAGCTGACTCTATTATTGTACTACACCGTAGTACACATTTTTCTAGCAAAAAAATAAAATAAAAGACGCTAATAGAGAAAGGGAGTACTGCAACTTCTGTACTTATCATGAGCATATAACCAATAATGTTATAATGGGACTCAAGCCTCACTGGATTTCAAAATTCATATCTTATTACAACAATTACAACTCTCAAGGTCTTAAGTTGAAAAGTATTTAAATATGAGAAATTATAGTTTAATAATAATTTAAAAAATTCAAACAATAAGTATTTATTTTAAATGTAGAAAGTAATAAGGATTAGAATTTGAATTTTAGATTTTTAACTTATGAAATTATAATCTTATTAATTGAACTATTAAACGTTAGCGTTTAACAATTGTTGATATTAGGTGAAAAAAATACATTCAATTGTCCTATTCATTGTGTTACCACAATTTTAATCATATATTTGCTATATTTTCACATTTTGTACCATAGCTTTAGTAGTTATTATAAATTGTAAAAAAATGTATATCCATATAATAATAATTTCAATATTTTTTAGATAATTTTATAAATTTTCCACCAATACATCAATAAAATTGATTTATTATGAGCCATTATTATATTAAAAATAAGTTTTTATCCTTAATATAAAATGACAAAACAAACATAACACAACATGTGAACTAGTTGAATCTCTATTTCAATTTATTGTTTTAAATGTTTTTATCATTTTTAGTATTATTTTACCCACCTTTTTAGGTGTATAAGAAAAAAGAAAGGCAAATGTGAAAAATAAATAATACCTAAAGCTTAAAACTATTTTGGAAAACTACTTTTCTCATAAATCTCATTGATAAGGTTTTTTTTTTTTTTTTTTTGCTATCATGTCTCATTGATAAGTTAAGGAGGAAATAAAAAAGCTCCTTCAAACCATAATTAAAATTGAACCATTTGCTTTTATAAAAGATATGTTTCTCCCATCGCTCGGTGATTATGAAAGATGTGTGATAGGTTCAAAATCTAGACTTGTTTATCAAGAATTAAGTTTTTTAAAAAATATTTTTTTTAAGTTTTGTTGCACAAATAAAACATGCAATACCATGATTATTAGGATTAATTTGTTACATTAATAATATCAAGCTTTTATTTTTATTACTCTTTTTAATCTACATTTTTTATAATACTTTAGTGGTATCTTATTTAAAAAATATATCAAATTGATATAATTTATCATTTAATTGATGATTTTTAAATGTATAATAATACACATATAATATTCAGAGGGCATTCAATTAATTAATTATTTTAAAATACTTTTTTAATATCATTTAATTAATTGATTATTTAAAAATATTCTTTGAATATCACATGTGTATTACTATACGTGTAAAAAATTTACAATTAGATGATAAATTATATTAAATTAGTATCCTTTTTTAAATAAGATATCACCAAAATATCACCTTAAAAATATGGATAAATCTCTACTATTAATAATTTTTTATGATAATAAATTTTATTCCATAAATTATCTATTTTTCTTTGAAAAGTAAATAAATTTAGCTAATCACACCAAAATTTATGTGTTGGTTCCATCTAACTAAACCTAAAAAAAATAGTCTTGAATTATTGTGTTTATTTTGTGTAGAAAATAATATATGAGTAAATAATTTTAAGAATAAAATTATTTTATTAAAATTAAAAATACACAAATATAAATATATGTATAAATTATAAATATAAAATTTAAATAAAGTAAATAATCGATATCTATATATCATACAGTATCCTTAAGATAATTTTTTCGCTCACCGTGAGTATTAGAGAATTACGAAAACTTATCTCTCATGATACAACGATTAAATAATAATAAACTTACATTACAATTTATTATTATACGAACTTACGTGAACTTTATTATAGAAACTAAGTTTAGATAAAAAATACAAAAAAAATTATTTTCCTTTCTTTTCTCTCTTTCCTTTTTTTTCTCTTTCCTTTTTTTTTCTTCTTTTCCTTACTCCGTTTCTCTTCTTGTATTTTTCCTCTCTTTTTTCTGTTTTTTGTTCTATGTTCTTTTGTTCTTCTTTGTTTTCTCTTTATATATACAATAATGAGAAGACCAAAGCAACTAAAGAATAAAACAAAAAATTAAAGCATATCGTTCTAAGAAGAAATTAAAGAATAAAAATAAGTTATTCTTTATTTATGTATTTATTAATGGGAAAACTAACGAAAAAATTAAAAGAAAGAAAAGTAAAAAATATATGAAATTGAAAAAAATAACTGAAATCAATTAAAATATTAAATAATCGTTTTATCAATTTTAATTTAAAATTAATTGTCATTAAATAGTCATTACAATAATTTTAAATAAAATATTTTCTAACAATCACCTACATCACGTTATAATGTGAGTCGAGTCTTAATGAAATTCAAAATTCATATCTTATTACAACAATTACATGCAACTCTCAAGGTCTTAAGTTGAAAAGTATTTAAATATGAGAAATTATAGTTTAATAATTTTTTAAAAAATTCACACAATAAGTATTTATTTTAAATGTAGAAAATAATAAGAATTAGAATTAGAATTTTAGATTTTTAACCAATGACGTTATAATCTTATCAATTAAACTATTAAACATTTAACATTTGTTGATATTAGGTGAAAGAAATACATTCAATTGTCCTATTTATTGTGTTACCACAATTTTAATCATATATTTGCTATATTTTCACATTTTGTACCATAACTTTAGTAGTTATTATAAATTATAAAAAAAATGTATATCTATATAATAATATTTTCAATATATTTTTGTAAATTTGAACCTAACATTTTTGGTGTGCATGTTACAGTGCCACCAATACATCAATAAAATTGATTTACTATGAGCCATTATTATATTAAAAGTAAGTTTTTATCCTTAATATAAAATTACACACCAAACATAATACAACATGTGCCCTAATTGAAGCTCTATTTCAAGTTATTGTTTTAACTGCTTTTATCACTTTTAGTATTTTACCGAACTTTAAGTGTTTAAGAAATAAGAAAGGGAAATGTGAAAAATAAATAATACCTAAAGCTTAAAACTATTTTGGAAAGCTACTTTTCTCATAAATCTCGTTGATAAGGTTTTTTTTTTTTTTTTTGCTATTATGTCTCATTAATAAGTTAAGGAGGAAATAAAAAGCCCCTTCAAACCACAATTAAAATTGAAACATTTGCTTTTATAAAATACACATATAATATTGAAAGTACATTCAATTAATTAATTATTTAAAAATATCTATTTAATATCATTTAATAAATTGATTATTTGAAAATATTTTTTGAATATCACATGTGTATTATTGTAAAAAATTCACAATTAGATGGTAAATTATATTAAATTAATATTTTTTTAAATAAAGTATCAACAAAATATCACTTTAAAAAAATGGATAAATCTCTATTACTAATAAATTTTATGATAATAAATTATCTATTTTTCTTTGAAAAGTAAATAAATTTAGCTAATCACGCCAAAATTTATGTGTTGGTTCCGTCTAAGTAAATCTACAAAAATAGTATTGAATTATTGTGTTTATTTTATGTAGGAAATAATATATGAGTAAATAAGTTTAAGAATAAAATTATTTTATTAAAATTAAAAATATATAAATATAAATATATGTATAAATTATAAATATAAAATTTAAATAAAGTAAAGAATCGAGCAATATGTATCACACAGTATTCTTAAGATAATTTTTTCGTTCACTGTATGTGTTAGAAAATTACGCAAACTTATCTCTCATTATACAACGATTAAATAATAATAAACTTATATTAAAGTTTATTATTATACGAATTTTTAAGTGTGTGAACTATATTATAAAAACTAAGTTTAAATAAAAAAATACAAAAAAAATATTTTCTTTTCCTTTCTTTTCTCTCTCTTTCCTTTCTTTTTTTTCTTTTCTTTTTTTCTTCTTTTCTTACTGTATTTCTCTTCTTGTCTTTTTCCTCTCTTTTTTTCCCTATTTTTTGTTCTATGTTCTTTTGTTCCTCTTTGTTTTCTCTTTACATATACAATAATAATAATGAGAAGACCAAAGCAACTTAAGAATAAACACAAAAAAATAAATTCTATCGTTCTAAGAAGAACAACGAAAGAATAAAAATAAGTCATTCTTTATTTATGTATATATTAATGGGAAGAGTAACGAAAAAATTAAAAGAAAGAGAAGGAAAAAATGAAATGAAACTGGAAAAAAATAATTGAAATCAATTAAAACATTCAATAGTTATTTTATTAATTTTAATTTAAAATTAATTGTCATTAAATAGTCGTTACAATAATTTTTAATACAAGATTTTCTAACAATCACCTACATTAATAAAAATTGACATAGATTTTTAAATCAAATTGTAACACAGAACTAGAGTTCAACAGATCGAAACATACATAGGATAGATAGGTGTTACCCTTTAGACCTTCATCTGTGAAAGTATATTTACCTTATTGACTAACCAGTAGACGCGATGTCCTTGAACTGTTCTACCGTTTATGTAAGCGATGACATATTTTAAAAAAGAGTTTTTCATGACACAATTCAGCTCTTACAGTTATATTTGTTTTTACCATAAACATACGACCAGTTATATGAGAGTCTCTAAATAATTTAGTCATATACAATTATCTTTCGAAGCGACCCCACTCTTTCCTCATATAGATGATCTCTTATCTTTAAAATTAATTTGCGAAAAGTAATCTGCATACTCCCTCAGTATTTTATTCATAATAATCATTAAAAGCCTTAACTTATCATATAATTTACGGGTATCGTTATTTTCATCGTAGGAATGGATTTTAGGATAAATCCCTATAGTGATCTCATTAAGTCTTTACAATTAAGTTGTATATTTGAACCTAGATCTTAAGATCTCCAATTAAATAGAATAGGCTTCCTTTACAAATCCTTATTCATTCATGGACTTTGATCTCATTCCTCTCGATGATTTATCAATTGATTCTCAATTTAACCCTTTAATTAAGGGATTTGTTATGTTATACTTTGACTTCACATAGTCAATAAAGATAATACTAATTAAGAGTAGTTTTTTAATTGTATTATATTCACGACGTATATGCTAAGATTTATCATTATACATATTGCTATGTGCCCTACCAATATTGATAATACACTTTAATCATATAGTTTTTAAATAATTTTTATTAATCATTTAATTTTTTAAAAAAAATCAATTAAGTTTCATTTTTCAAAATTAAATATTTGTTTGGAATTAGTAAAATTAGAGTTCTTAATTTTGTAAAATTAAAAATAAAAGAATAATGAAAAATAAAGGGAAAAGCACTAGCTTTTTCTTCAAAAAATCTTCCTACTTTCACATTATGCCAAAAGAAGATAATAAGATCGGTTAGGTGAACTGATTTTAAATTTTAAGTCAGTTTATACATTGAACCGACTTTAAATTATGTATATTTTTTTTACACATTTTACTCATTTTCTATTATTCTTAAAACTTGTATTCCACCACATAATAGCAAAAAAAGGCAAAATCTATTTAAAAGAGTTTAAATATTGTAAACAATTAAAAAATTAAATATTAATTAATTACTTGAGAATTAAATTTATTTTAAAAAATAATTTACATACAATATATATATAAATATAAATATATTTAACTTAAATTTCATTATTACTATATCCACGAGCAAATTCTAAGAAACTTTTAACTTTAGAAATATAATTATGCTCAATTCTACACTTTGACATCAAAGATTTGTTCATTTTTTATTAATAACATTAATCATATTAAATATGTATTCAACCAATATATTTCAGATATTATTATATATGAAATTTTTAATTATTAAAATATCTATCAAAATATCATATAAAAATAAATACATAAAAACCAAACATAATAAATATATAATAATTTATATATATAAATGCATATAATTAATAAGAATACATATTTTATACATATATATAAATATTAATAAACATATTATATATTATATACATATAAAAATATATCTTATATTTTATTATATATATATTTCATATACATGTAAATAATTTTCAAAAATTATTTATTTAAAATAAATTAATATATATCAAATACCTAAATACATAAAATTATTAAAATAAATAAATCAATAAATCAATAAAAATATATTTTTCTCTTCTAAGTTTGAATAAAAATACAAAATCTACATAATACATAAATTTATACACATAATATACAAAAAATATAAAGAAATATGAATAATAAGTGTAAAATAATTTATAGAAATACTTACAATAGTAAATGAAGTGACAAAATAAAAGAAATAAAGAAAAAATGGTGTTTTGTAAGTGATAAAATAGGTATAAAAAAATTGAGTATTATGCTAAAAAAAATAGGGGGTCTAAAAGAGAAGTTGGAGAGTAAGAAAACTCACTAAATGGTACTAAAATTGATGGTCAAAGGTGGTTAAAAATGAGAAAAGTGGAGAAGGAAGTCGTCGTTTTAGGGTTATAATAGCTTGAAAATACATTCTAGTGAAAAATAGGGGAGAAAAAATAAAAACGTGTATAGCATCGATTGACACGTAGGACAAACGTCACATATAGGACATAGCGTCGATTTTACATGTCAACTGACGCTACACGTGGCTTAAGTCGATTGACACGTAAAACTAACTTAAAATCCTACTTGTAGCCTTAGTTGACACGTAAGAACGACGCTATTTTTAAAATTTTTTAAGTCGGTCTTTCAACGTACCGACTTAAAATTTATTATAAGTCAATTTTTTTTAAACCCGACTTTAAATTCTGACTTAATTGTTCCCTTTTGTAATAGTGTCATCATAAAATCCCCCAAAAATAAAACTAAGAACACAATGTGTATTTTTCAAAAAAATATTTCGTAGAGAATTATATTGACTATAGAACAAGATAGATTTTTCATACTAAAAATCCTTAGCTCCTTCCTCGTAGTGCTAGATTTTGAAGTCTGTAGGGGTTGAAAATGCGTGTAAAAGAATGGATAGTTGTAGGTTGATCGTCAATGGAGGGTTGAGACCGCTGGAACAAGTTTCCTGCTCCTTTGCAACAGTGCAAGCCTATGGTTGAGATGTCAATGGCTCTAAAAAAGGTGGTGAGATGACAATGGCTAAACCTTTGATGGAAAGGTGACGTTGTCAAAGAAGGTGGTAGTTGTGCGACATTGTTGACTAAGGTAATGGTATGCGATATTGTCAGAGAAAATGGTGGTTATTGGTGGTAATAGGTTCATAGGGTATCTAATCGAGAAAGATATGATTTTTTCCTTCTTCTTTTTATTTTTATTTTTATTTTTTTAATTTAAAAAACTAAAAAAATAGAACTTAATTGATAATTTTTTAAAATTAAAAGATTAATAAAACTTATCTAAAAAAAATTACAAAATCAAAAGATATTATCACTATAGTTATACAACCTTAATGATCCCAAACCCAACTACCCTTACAAAACCTCAAAAGATATTATATATGCATGTTGTATAATTTATATTAATATTAATCATTTATCTCATCCTCAATTTTTTTATTTTATTAAAATATTTTATTTTATTAAAATAAAATTCCAAAATAACTTATTTTCTCTCTCTCTTTATATATATATATTATATACTATATATGTATGTTGTATAATTTATATTAATATTAATCATTTATCTCATCTTCAAATGACTTATTTTCTCCATATATATATATATATATATATACATGCACTTATTCTATAAAATATTCGCTCTTTTCAAGTTTATTTTAACTTTTCAACCCATCCATTTGTTTTTCCCAATTTTTTTCCTTATTTTTACTTTTTCATCGGTTAGATGTTATTTTATTATTTATCATTAATTACTTTATATTTTCCATTAACCCCAAACGACAATGGGCTCTTTGAAGATTCTTTAAATATAAGTTACATAATTGATACAAAATATATATTAAAACAAATTTTGAAAAGTTATTGATAAATATACCCTAAAACTATTATTTTTATTTTAGTAAATGCGAAATTGGGTAATAATACATCTTAAGAAAAATAACACAATAATGTTTGCAAAAATTATCCTATATATTTATTTTTCAATTAGCAATACAATCATTCAACTAATTATTTTTAAATAGATATATTAGACATGTAAATATTTGAATTTATACTTTATACCTTTTCATGCCAAGAGGGGAAAAAATTATGGGATTAAACCACAAATCTTGTTTTATTTCTAATAAGTTTTTATAAATTAAACTATCAAAATGTTCTATTTGAAAACCTTATAATATATTAAAAATTAAAACTCATATATTTTACCCGCTCAAAATATTAAATTTTATTAACCAATATTAATTATTAATGTATTTAAATTAGTAATTTTTGATATAAATTTCTTTTATTTAATATTTAATTAATGAAATTTATTTTCTTTAAAACGCCAATGCTATCTTCCAAGTTTCAACAATACACCCTCCAAACAATACTTTCTTCCAAAAAAAAAAAGTTCTTATGAGATCTAATAAATCACAAAAATAGTTAAAAATAGAAATAACAGTTTCAACAATGCACCCTCCTAACAATACTTTCTCCAAACTTGACATTACTGTAAAATAGTTAAAAATAGAAATAAAAGTTCATAAGATCTAATTAAAAAATCACAAAAACTTTAAAGCTTGAACAAAAACAAATACAAAGATTAAAAGACCCTGTTAAAAAAAAAAGAAAAAAGGAAGACAGTATAACATATTCAAAAACTATTAATTCCTTTCCTTCCTTTCCAAAACTACCTACCAGCTAGGCACCAGCAAACACATATATATTACAAGCCCTAATCGATATTCTAACAAGTTGTCGAAACTTCTCAATCGAATTGGCTAGGCGCTTGACATCTTGCACCCTTATACTACATCTTTGCTATATATAAGCACAGAAAAAAAAAATCTTTGCTGTATATAAGTTATATATAGTACCGACCTAAGAGAATGAACATGGCATCGTGAATTATATTCAAAAGGATAATAATAGCAGAAATTATGATATATATATATATATATATATATATAATAACTCTCACAATCTAAACTTACACATGTAAATAAGTTAGAGAGAGAGCAGTTAGGGCTTCATGGGAAAGGCCAGGTATAGAGTACGAACGATACCCAATTAATCTTAATTCCCCTAAAAAAAAATACTATCTATCATACATGTCTACATGAATAATCGATAAATAAACTCAATAAAAATAAATTAAATTCTTTTCTTCAACAATAAATAATTATATAAAGTATAAAATTAAGATAAATATTGGTCAATTAAATTATTAAATTATTATATGGTACCTGCTGTAAACTCTGGCTCAAAAACAAAGATAATAACACAAGTGGTATATATAGGGAAGCCAGGCAGGGGCGACCTGAGAACACATAAAGCACAATTCAAGTTCATTTGAAAAAATTAATGGGTGTTTGTGAAGATCTATGTGTGAAACGCCCAAATGTGTTCTCAGGTCACTCCTGTGTGACTCCTCCATCAATTTGGCCTTCCATTGCAAGGTTATTAATGGTGATAACTGATCGATGATACAAATGATTACCTGAATTCAAGTGATTTCATGTGGTATATATAGACTTTATATAGAACAAATGTTAATTTGGAATTATACATGAGAAAAAAAAAAAGTCTATTTACGAAGAGTTATGTAGTACGTTGTATGGTACATAACGATAAATTAAAAAATAAATAAATCTAATTATTTAAATTAATAAATAGTTATGGTGTGTAAATAGTTAGTTGTAGTTATATACAACCAATTATTTTAAATAAAAGTGTTTCATAAATTAAGTTATTGACTCTATTGTACTGCATTGGACTATTGGAGTACAAGTACTTTTTCTAGGAAGAAAAAAAAAATTGTATGTGAAAGAGTACTACAACTTTTGTACTCCTCATGTTATATGGAAGATTGTAGTACTATATATATGTCCATATATCTCTTTAAACAATAGAATATTTTGGAGATGAGATATTTAAGGCAAAGAATGACATACATGTGCAAATAAAGAAAGTTTGCCTTTACTATTTTACTATTTCTTTTCATTAATTTATTTTCTTGGGGAAGATAAGGTTATTTAAAAAAAACAATATTTATAATTCTACATTTGTAACTTTAAAAATAATATTATTTTGTTTAAATTTTTTTACTTAAAAAAATTAATCCAAAAATTTCATATTGAATATCGTTCAATTAGACTCTATTCGAGTTAAATTCTTAATAATTAGACTCATTCGTTTTTAAAATTTGATTAATTAGAACCAATTTAGTGTTATTTTGTGTTATTTTTATTGATATAAATTTTAAGAATATTATTTAAATAAATTTTTATATTTTTTAATGACAAGAGTCAATAGTATAAGAAGATAAGTGCAATACCATTTAGGATTACTAGTTTTTGAAAATATATAATTTAATCTTAATATTTTAAAATTACGTGATAATATTAAAATAAACAGTATGATTAAAAAATTAGGAAAAATACATGTGCCACGTGAAAATTCAACTTTAATTAATGTCAAAGGTTATTTTAACTATCTTCTACTTGGCCGAAAGAGTTGGATTCAATGTTAAACTAGCCGTTTGACAACTAAATTTCATACATTTCCTTCTTTTTTTCTAGAACATAACGTTCAAATTATATATGATATATGTTGTTTTCAGTTAATTAATTTGAAATCAATTGAAAAATGTAATCTTAACTAAGCCTGTGAATTTAAACTCTTTCAAAAACCTTAAGGGAATTAAAAAAAATAACAATCTTAAAATTTTATAACAACAAAATAACACTCTAATAACATTGAACGAATATTTAATATTGAACATATTTAAATGATTATAATTTAAATGATTATAATTCAATTTGAACGATGTTAAATTGGATGAAATTTAAAATAAAATAATGTATAAGATTTTTCATTAATAGTGAAAATGTATGATTTGAGCAACTTTAAAATTATAAGTTTTAAGGATATTATTTTTATTTTATTTAAAAAAAACTTATGTAATCTTATAAAGACTAATATCTAATGTGAACTTCCTTTTAATACATTAACATCTTTTTTAAGTTGTAGGTTGTTTGGCCAAAGACTTGGTATTCTCAACCATATAATATTTTTGGTTTTTTGAGAGAGATTCATTTGATTTTTTTATTAATACATTAATTGATTAAATTTATGATATTATATAAATTTTATTAACTCAATAATTTAAATATTTGTGATTTTTATAACGAAATTTAGTATTTAATATTTGGTATTTAGACCTTTATATTTGGGTAGGATTTAATAAGTGTGAGGGCAATTGGTTTGATCGATTGTTAGCTTATTTTATAAGTCGATCTTAACTTAACAATTTAAAAAAAAATAAAATCTTAATAGAGTTATAAATTCACAAAAGTCACCTACAATGTCAATTTAAAGGTGGTTTATTTGAAAATTTAAGACCTATAATTTTTTATCAAATATTTCTTTACAAAAGTATAACCTAGAACTAAAATAAAAATCTTAGCACGATATATTTTATTTTTATAGTACTATTTAGAAAATTTTGTTAAATATTAAAATTACTTAAGAAAGAATTTAAAATGTGCATCATATCACGAATCAATATAGATTAAAAAACAACAATAAAGATTGTCAAAATGATTGAAATTTAAAAACAAATAAGAAATAAACCTCACCTACACCTACTAAAAAAATTGTTTAAACATGTTTATCTCCCTCCCAAAAAGAAAAAAAATGTTTGTTTTACATTCAAATGTTTAGGTTTAAAGATAATAATTTATGAAAATAATAAATATATTAATTAATATGTATAAAAATTTAAAAAATATAATAAAATTTTATTTTATTTATAATAGAAGTAGTTAGGTTTAATTTTTTTCGATTTTATAAATTGAAATTTCTAATCGACTCGATTAATTGGGTTTGTTGAATTTTAGGAGTTGTATAACTGTATTATAAATCAATTAACCTATAAAAAATATAGATTCCGTTTAATTGGTATTGAATTCTTTCGGTTGCAAGAGAAGACCATCGTAAGGAACTAGCAGGGGTTGTAACCGGTAGAAATTTAAAGAAAACAATTAGTTAGTATTAATCTCTATTTAAATATTTATGAAAAAATATTTATTAATTAGATTTAGTGATCAATTTGATTTTTAATTTTGTACTAAATGTCTTTTATTTGATAACTTAAAAATATATAGATTTATCGAATTAAATTTAAATTATTTTTTAAATTAGTGAAAGATTTTAAAAATTTATATTATTAAATTTAACCGAGAATAATAATGTATATATTAACAATGGTTATTTATTTTAATAAAACAGATCAAATTGTTAATTATAATAAAATTGATTATGATATCTCTAAAATTATGGATATAAAGATTAATTTTATGTTAAAATATGTTAATAATGTTTAAATTTGATGATTTGTATCAAATTTATCAATAATTTTGAAATTTTGAATCAAATTAATAAAATTGAAATGTTAGAGGTTTTTGAAAAAAAATATACCCATCTTTAAGTTATAAAATTTAAAATTTTAGAGAAAATAATGAGAATATGACTCTTAAAACTTGTAACTAAACATATAATATCACTTAAATCTAATTCGTATATTTATACTTTGAAAAAAATCTCATACATAATTTCATTTTAAATATTATTTAAATTAAATTACTATTATTTAAATATATTTAATATTGAACATCATCTAATTATATCTCTTTTAATATTATTAAAATATTATTTTTATAATTATAAGTTTTTAGGTGTATTATTTATTGTAATTTTTTGAAGTTTTAAGACCTATTATGATTTAACATTAAGTTCATGTTTAAGAATTAGAGTTAAATAATTTTTTTTAAAACGATGATATTGCTACATGAACATTTTTAGAATAATGAGACTTCTCGTATAGAACAAATGAACAAATATTTTTAAAAATTATAAAGAGTTGTTAGTTTCTTTTTCTTAATAAAGGTTTTTTTTTTTGGTCAGTGTCTTATTGATTCGGTTATATTTATTTCCTCATTTGGGTTCGTTGGATCTGGCCTCCATAACTTGGGCTTAATAGGAGTTAAGATAAATTTGTGGGCTAAGAATGTAAGTGAAATTATATTTATGTTATATAAAATAATGAATGATAATTTGTATCGAACTTGAATAGAAAATTTTAAATTATATATGAATATAATTAGATTATTATTAGTTCATATATCATCAAGTTAAGTTTGAGCCGATTAATTACCTTAAAATTAAATTAAAAATATTATAAATAATATTATAATTTAAAATTAATAAAATCTTAAATATAATATAGATTATTTTAAATCTTAATATTTAAATAATGATGTAATAAAATGTTATTAATGTATACAATTTTTTATTAACTACTTATTATAACATTATTTATTCTATTTTTATTGTTTTATATAATGATGTTTGTATTAGTGAGTTTTAATATAATTAAAAATATTTTTTATTTATTAAAAAATTCAATTAATTAAAAGTAATATAGTTAATTTTAATTTGGATTATTTTTTGTTTGTGTTTTATTTGATTTGAATTCTAATTTATATTTAATGCTTGAGTTAATTTCAATTTAAATTAGATTAATTATGATAAATTTATCATTTTTTATCCTATCAAGTTTACTTAAAATCAATTTAAAAGAATTCAATGATCAAGGAATCGGGAACAAAAGAGCTGTCCTCCACACAAAAGGATGCTGGTTTGATTCTTATCAAGTGATTTTAATATTTTATCCGGATGAAATAACTTTGTGTTGTGGGATCAAGGCTACAAATAATATAACATTGCATTTAAGAAATAGAAAAATATTTAATTATAATTAAGGTGGGCATTTGACAAACCAATTTTACTTCGCCAAAACAGCAAGAACAAAAATCACAGAATTAAAAAATAAAATTTAATAAAAATATTTATTCATCGCATATTATTTATGCACCTAATTTGTCATATTCTCGTTCTAATGATTTATAGGAAAAAAATATAAAAATATATATATTAATTAAAAGTATTGTTTAATATTTTAATTTTAAACGATTTTTATTAGTTTTTTTACTTATAAAAAATATGTTCATTAATTATTTTACTTATAAAAAATGTTTATTTATCCTTTTATTTATAAAAAAAAATATTTATTAATCATTTTACTTATAAAAAAAGTAATTATAAAAAAAAATTTATTGATAAAAAAATTTTAAATATGATATTAATGACAGTATTTTTCTTATTTATCCCAACCTATCGAACCAAAAAAATTATAAATATAATTAGTGAGAATATTATCATATTTTATTCACATATTATGAATGAAATATCTCTGATAATTTAAAAAATTAAATAAAATCAAAATACTAAATGTTTAGTTTTTGCACTATTTTTATAAATAAAAACTTAATATCACATTCTTAAAATTAAAAAATTATACGACATGTTTTGTATAAGTAAAAGAAACAATATGAAATTCCACCTTAATTTATAATTATGAATCTAATGTTAATATTATATTTATTAGGAAAAAAAATTAAAAAGATAAATTCATAATATATTTTTACAATAAAATATTTATGTTATTTTAAAAAAAAAATCTATATGTCACAAGTTTTTAACAAATCATAAGTGATATAATATAATATTATTAAAAAATACAATTAAATTTATATAATTATATTCAATTAAAAACTTATACATAGTCATAATTCTCATGTATAGAAGTGATATATTTTGCAACTTCTATCAACATTCAATTTTTAAATTTTATGTAACAAGAATATAAACATTTTTTTTAAATATTATCATGACGTAAATTATTAATATTACAAAAATATTATTAGTGAAAGATTAACTAAATTAAAGTGTATTTAATATTAATAATAAAATAATTTATATTTTTTTTATAAATTATAGTGATATGTTACAGAAGTTTATTAAATTAGATTATTTATATTATTTAGTTTATTAGATTAAAAAAGGTATCAGTTATTCTTTTAGATTTATAAAAATGATCAATTAATGATAAATTATATTATTTTAATGATTTTTTATTTAAAATATTATTATTTTTTATCAAGTAATTAAAACATGATTAAAATACGAATATTTAATTATAATAAATTAAAATTCAATATAAAATAGTTTTAAGAAATAATAATAATAATAAAATTCAATCAAAAAGTTATTTAAATATATATTTTAATTTTTTAAAATTAAAAAATTAAAATTAAATAATAATAATAATTAATAAATATTAAAAAAATAAATATTTTACTAATTTTTTATATTAGTTATGATTTTATTATTTTAAAAACTATTACTTTAATGTTTTTAATCACCTTACATAAAAATAATAATATTTAAATAAAAAATTATTAAAATAATATAATTTATTATTAATTAATTATTTTTATAAAATTAAAATATTAAATGATATTATTTATAATTAAAAAATTAAATAATATAAATAATTTAATTTAAAAAAAATCTAATATTTTTCTCTAAAATTTATTGGGTTTATATCATTACTGTTTTTAATATTTGTTTTTACTAAGAATATGAACATATTTAGTAAAACATGAAATGTGTGCGTTAGGAAAGAGAGAAAAATAAAAAGAAATGTATGATTGATTCACGCGAGTTCGAAATGGACAGCACACTTAACGCTGTCCTGCCCCAAGAGATTCCAATTATGAACACTGATTATTCAACCCTTTGCCATCAGGCCAAAGAGCCGGTCACCTAAATAAAAGGATCAAAAGTGTAATTTTTCATTAAAAATAAGTTGTTATATTATTATTATAATTAATTATGATTAAATACTAATTATTGTTTTTATTTATTTACCTCAACTATACGTATAATTTAGGGTGAACTGATGCAAAAGTTATTTATAATAGTTAATTTATATTATTTAATATTTTAGATTATAAATAATTTTACGTAATACATTAATTTTTTAAAAAAGTTAATTAAAAATAAATTCTATTATTTTAATAATTATTTAAAATATTATTATTATTTACTAAGTAATTAAAATATGATTAAAATAATACTAAAAAATAGTTTCAAAAAATAATAAAACAATAAAATTAAAACAAAAACTATTTAAATATATATTATAATTTTTTAAAAAATTTAAAAATTAACAAAAATTAATAAAAAATTTTAATTTTTTTATATTAATTGTAATTTTATCATTAATAAGTACTTGTATTTTAATCATATTTAATCACTTTATAAAAATATAATAATATTTAAAAAAAATAATTAGAATAATTAAATTTATTAATAATTGGATTTTTTAAAAAAATAAAAAATTAAATAATATTATTTTTAATGTAAAAAATTAAATAATATAAATTAACTAATATAAGAATTTTTATGTTATTTTTTCTAGAATATTTTTAAAAAAATTCTCAACCTTACAAGTTTTCTCTTCCTTTAGCTACAAAGAAGTGAAGAACAGTGAAAAATTAGTGTGTGTAGAGTCGTGTAAATTGATACACAACACAAAACAAACCTGTCGAAATCATACTAGCTAGCTTTGTCTGCTTCTAGTCAATAGAAATATCTAACAATCATCATCAAAATCTCAAAAGCTCTCTCTCTAATATCTCTCATCTCATAAGCTCTCTCTCTGCCTTTTCAGCCAACTCAATATCCACCACAATATCAATTCCATAATCACCACTATCCAAACAAAACCAGTTGCCACCTTTGCTTCTTATCCCATAATTCCCAAGTATATCCCCTTTACGCTTTTCCATGTCCCACCTTGTTTTTATTATTACTGCTCCTATTATTATTATTATTATTATTATTAATTTTGTTGTCATTTGTTACTCGTTTTCTTGTATTATATAATTCTCGATTCTTGGACTGATACTGCTACTTGTAAAATATTTGTGGGTGTTATCGAATTAGACTTTTCACTGTTTTGTTTAACAATTTCGGGACCAATTCCTTCGAACTCTTGAAGTACGGAACTTAAATCTGCCATTTGTTTTAAAGAAGTGGGTAATCGTTTTTGATTTCTTGTTTTGGGAGTTTTTATTTTCAGAATTTCGTCTTACGGGTTTTCGGTATTAATTAGGAAGCTTGATTTTTGTTCCCATGTGTGATGTGATTTCAGAGGAGTATTTTCCAGTTTAAGATCTTGAGTTGTGTTACAGCTAATGCTTGTGAGTATGCGAGTGGGATTTCTTTTCTTAGTTTTGTTATTATTTTTATCTTTTTTGAATTTTTTTCTTGCTGGATCAGTTAAATTTGATTTTCTTTCCAATTTTTTATGACTCACTGAGGGTGTTGGGTTGGGATAACTTGCTTATTTAGTTTGATTTTGATTTTGATCTCTTGCTACTGTTGTGAACAAATTGTTCTATGAACTTATAAGGCATAGTTACTTTAGTTACTTTGATCTTTTGATTTTTGTGGATGTCCCTTCCCTAGCTATTGTTTCTTTGGTTTTTTGTCTGTATGAATTGATGATTTCTGGGTTTTTTTTACTGTATATTTGATCCATATTGATCTTTGTTGGTTGCAAATTGCATTGCTGATACTGCTTAAAAGTTTCATTTATATACATCACGGTTGTTCATACCTATATGTAAATATCCACTTACATAGTCATTTGCTTAAAACTTTCTTTAATACTATCCAGTTTAATGTCTAAGTTCAGTTAACTTTTAAATAATGGTAGTTGAATTCAATTTGATACTCTAAGTGACTAATGAATTATGCTTGGTGGAGGAAGCTAATCCTATTTCAAGCTTTGATAACTGCTTTATGCATGAACCTCAAACCACTTGCAAATAATCAATCAGACCGGTAGTCTGGTAGAATTGTCTGATGCTTTTGTTTATGGACTTGTACTAAATAGTGTATCCGTTTATTCTAGTTGGTTTTAACAAATGAATCGATCTGAAACTCATTGTTTGATATGTGATTCAAAATGCTCTAAAAGGTGCTGGTAGAATCAAAAGTATCAGAGAACCAAGAATGAGTCAACCCAAGATTAAGCGTAGAGTTGGTAAATATGAGGTGGGAAGGACAATTGGTGAGGGCACATTTGCTAAAGTGAAGTTTGCAAGAAATTCAGAGACTGAGGAACCTGTGGCTCTTAAGATCCTTGATAAAGAGAAGGTTCTCAAACACAAAATGGCTGAACAGGTTTTGTTTTCGATGTTTTTCCCATGCTAATTATTGTTATCTTTTCGTTTTCGAACGGTGTCATTTTTCTGTTGCTTTCTATTTTAGTCCTGAAAAATTCTTTCTGGTTTCTTAAAACCACATTGTACTAACAAATTCACAGTTTAATATGGGCATAGTTGTATGTAATAATCTATGTTTTCAATTTTGGGAGCACCCTGGGAATAAAGACGTTTATTTGTCTAGTATTTCGAAATGAAAGTCTCAGGTTTACATGGTCTATTATCAATAAGGGAGTTTTTAATCTACGATTGAAAGAAAGATCTACTAAGTATCACCGATGCAGTTTCATGAGTAATTCAGTTCTTATTGGATATAGCTAACTAAACTTACTTTTTTCCCTCTCTATCCAGATCAGAAGAGAAATAGCAACAATGAAGTTAATAAAGCACCCAAATGTTGTTCGGTTATACGAGGTTATCTCCTCTCTATCTCTCTCTACACAAAGGCACATATCGTGTGTTCTGTATAATACATATTTATCTATGGATATACATATATGTCCCCAACTAACTATTCATCATCTCCCTTGGGATGCTTGGAATCTCTTGGGTTCAAATGTTAGTGGAGCTTCTAGGTTTAAAATTATTTCTTTATGGTTCTTGTGTTCCTAAATATTTTCTTCATTGTCAGGTAATAGGAAGCAAGACAAAGATATTTATTGTTTTGGAATTTGTTACCGGAGGAGAGCTCTTTGATAAAATTGTAAGTTATCACGTTTGCTCTTTTTACCATTCACATTGATCTAGCTAGAGAAATATGTTAGACTATCTGCTATTTATGTACTCAGAACTCTTAACCCATCATAGCTGAACTCTTCTGATTTATTTGGTATGATGGACATGATCTTCTTATAAAATTTTCTTTTCTTGTCAAGGTAAACCATGGACGAATGAAGGAGGATGAAGCACGTAGATATTTCCAACAGCTTATTAATGCAGTTGATTATTGCCATAGCAGGGGTGTCTATCACAGAGACCTTAAGGTACTATACCTGTGAGCACATACGGATCGAAATTATGAATAGAGGAAAGGATTTCATTAATCATCTTGCACTCATATGGTTTTCTTTGCAGCCAGAAAACTTGTTATTGGACGCTTATGGAAATCTGAAGGTTTCCGATTTTGGACTAAGTGCACTGTCCCAGCAAATCAGGGTAACCTTTTTAAGTTTATTTTCTTTCGTCATTTATGTCAAATATCAGTTCTATGATGTTGCTGCCAATTTTTTTGTGAACCAATATGTGCAGTAGCTAATAATATATAGAGCTTAAAGGTGAATGATTATATATAGTATATTATTTATATTGATGTGATTTTGAAGTGGTACTGGGTGCAGGGTTATGAAATATATGCCTGATATATTGAGTTCTGTGCACAAAGAATATATGAAGTTTGAAAATTTTGTATGCCTGAAAATTTGTTAATTTCCTCACTTGAATGTCTCTCCCTCTCTCTCTTTCTCTCTCTTTCTCTCTCTTAAGTTGGAGTTTAATAAGTTGCATTTTTTACAAACATATAGAAATTTATAAATCTCGGTGGACTTTTGAGACGGGATATAGCACGAATCCACAATTAATTGCTTGGACGTATTTTTGGCAGGATGATGGTCTGCTTCACACAACTTGCGGAACCCCAAACTATGTCGCTCCAGAGGTGTGTACATTTATTGTACTGGGCTGAAAATTTTCCTTATCTCATTGCACACTTTCAGGCCGGTCAGATAACACTACTTCACTTGGTGTTCAGGTCCTTGATGACGAAGGCTATGATGGAGCAATTGCTGACATATGGTCATGTGGGGTGATACTATTTGTATTACTTGCAGGTTACTTGCCTTTTGATGATCCTAATCTTGCGACCCTGTATAAAAAAGTGAGCATTTTACTATGTTTATGGTGCAACATATTATAGTTCTTATAAATTTTGACTGTTAAGTTCTATTTCTGCATGTGCAGATCTCAGCTGCTGAATTTACTTGCCCTCCTTGGATTTCTTTTGGTGCCATAAAATTCATAGCTCGCATCCTGGATCCCAATCCTATGACCGTAAGTAAAATATGCTTTCATGTTGTTCTCAAACTTGTGATTCATTGGCATCTATATCAGCATGAATCTCTGAAACTACTAAATATGTGTAATTACTTGGTCTGTTTGTTTATGTTTCTGGGACCATGTAAAAGTGCTTCTGACAGCACAAAAAGCGCTTCATGGATTAAACAGAAAAAGATTTATCATAAGTGCTTTTAGGACTCAGAAAGCACATTATATGCTTGCTTTAAGAAGCACAAGCACTTTTAACAAAAGCACAAGCACCTGGTAATAACTGTCTTCTATGGCAGCGGATCACCATTTCTGAAATTCTGGAAGATGAATGGTTTAAGAAGCAATATAAGCCACCTGTGTTCGATGAGACAGAAGATATAAACTTGGATGATGTAGAAGCTGTTTTTAGGGATTCTGGAGTAAGTTGTAGATTTTTTTGACTGTAACAAAGATTTCTTTCTGTTTTCTTTTCACATGCATTCTTGGTTTTACAACAGGAGCACCATGTACAAGAGAAGAAGGAAGAACAACCTGCAGCTATGAATGCATTTGAGCTAATTTCAATGTCACAAGGTCTCAACCTTGGCAACTTGTTTGATATCGAACAGGTTCGGATATATAAATACATAAACTTCATGAGATCAGACTTTATTTTCTTCTGATTGTTGCATTAAGTTTCAGACATGTGGATGTCTATGAATTTTCTTTCTCCATTGCTTAGCATTTTCCTTTGGAACTTCATAATTAAGCTAATAACTGCAGGCATTTAAGAGAGAGACAAGATTCACATCCAAATGCCCTGCCAATGAAATAGTTCATAAGATTGAAGAGGCTGCAAAGCCTCTTGGATTTGATGTGCACAAAAAGAACTATAAGGTATACAAGGGACATTTAATTTCTAATTGGTAATGCAAAACTTGGGTTCTTGGCATTTTGTCAATCTTTTTCTGGGAATTTAAGTTTTTTTTCTATTTGTCATTTTCTCAGATGAGACTAGAAAACATGAAAGCTGGACGAAAGGGAAACCTTAAGGTTGCCACAGAGGTATTAAGAATCCCAATTTATTGTTTCTATACGAACCCTTTTAACCAAATTATATTTACCGGGCGAGGATTTGAACTAGGGAATTTTCTGAATAATACCAAGCTTTTTACCAACAGTACTATAAGGCGGTTGGCCGAATCATTATTTGTTATGATTGTTTTTGTAACTCGTATTATATAATTAGATATTTCAAGTGGCACCCTCCCTTCATATGGTTGAAGTGAGAAAAGCCAAAGGTGACACCTTGGAGTTTCATAAGGTACTCATGTTTCATCCTCTCTTTCATGTGTTTTATTGTTTTCAATTGATTTATTTTATTGCCATCATTACATTTTTTTTATTTCCGTCTGCACTTCAATGCAGTTCTATAAGAACCTCTCAACCAGCCTGGACGACGTAGTATGGCGAAGGGAAGATGATGTGCAAGAAACGAAATGAAAATTTTGACCTCATGTTCTACATGTTCATTCTTTTCTATTCTCAAATGTAATTGCTTATATAATAAGCAGCATTCGTACTTGGCATGCAAGTTAGAATTTTCCCTACACATCAGAAAAAAGAAAAGAAAATGCATCGATGATGACTTGGAAGAAAAGAGTGACATTTAACATCCGAAGAGAGTAGTGCTAACAAAAAATTTAGATGAAACACAATTAAACTGAATCTCTCAAAATGTGTCTTCCGTCTCATAGCATTCAAGCTTGGCAGAAAAACTCAAGTAATCCTTAGATTGACTAGGTTTTACTAAAAATAATAATGATAACTTAATCTTCCTCATCAATGGTTTTGGTGCCTAATCCCTCGAGTCCTTCCGGAGGGATCTCTGCAACAGTCACAAGAGAGTAGAATTCTTCCTTGGCATCCTCATCATCATTCCTCTTGCGAGCAACGCGAACCCGGAGCCTTCTTGGAACACTCCTAATCCCCCTGCTCCAGACCTGCTTGTTCAGCTTCACATCCACTCTGACATCATTTGTTCCCATGGCCTTCTGTGCAAATTTCCTGATCTCCTTTATGGCGTTAGGAGCCTTCTTCTTGAAGGTGCTATATTTTGATATCATGTCAAAAAGGATAAAAAGGCATCATTTCTCACAATGATACCATTCGAAATTTGAGCATTATTGAGAAATGCACAACTTAAATAAAAAAAATAAGGGTACAAATCAAAACAGATATTATTCTATAAAAATATGTAAACCAGTCTAATTCTAAAAGATAAAAAGGGCAGAATATGAAAAAACGGCTGCAGTAACTTGAATGATTCATAGTTATGAGCAAACAGCTCGTGTAATTCGCATTACCATCTAAGTTCACATCTGGCATTGTAGTCTACTATGATGATTAATTTCAAACATGAAATGGCAAAATGCAAACATCAATCTGCTGAAATTTTCATTTCTAAACTCCACTATGATATTTGTCTTGTGCTTCATCCATAAAAGAAGCAGGACACTATTAAATGCTGATGATCCCAACCTCGCTAACTCCAGTCTAGCTCGGACACAAAAAAAGAGCAGAGAAAAAAATTTCACGAAAATAAAGCTTCAAAGTATCAATCAGCCTCAACTGCACCAAGTAAAATTGCAAAAACCCAAATATACAAAAGCTTAATTGGGAACCCAAACACAGTCTACCCAAATAAATCACCATATAGTTCAAAACCTAGCTACAAATGATCTCATAATACTTGAAAAAACTTAAAGGCCACTTCAGCTGAATAAACATGGAGCAGAAACGGACAATTCGACAAAATAAAGCATCAACCTGTCAGCGCCTACCTCACCAAGTTAAATTGCAAAATAACTCAAAACCAAAAACCCAAAAGCTCAACTGAGAAGTGAGAACCAAGCAGAGTCTATCAATCCAACCTAAACCACCTCAAGATGTCAAAAAGCTATCAGTCATACTATCTTTCTCAATAACATATAACATAGTATCTAAGCAAGCATAATCATCAATATAGTAATATGAAACCATCTTCCAAATATCATTCACCGAGAAAGCATTGTCTTTTTCTTCATCCCAGAAGCATGCCCACAAAAAGTTTCTTTTCTTTCTTACTCGAAAATATATCTTAGTAAGATCATCAGATACTCTAAACGATCACACCACGATCTTTTACAAAAAGTTCGAATGCAATCGATGGTACTAACAAGTTTAATCTACATACAATTCGGAACAAGCACGAAAAGAAATATATATTTTTCGAGTACTTACCAGCCATGGAGGCGTTTGTGGAGATTGATGGTGTACTCCCTGGTAACCACCTCCTCTTTTCTACCCTTGGTCCTCTCCACCATTTTCGCAATTCCTTCACTTCAAAATTATCAGAAGAAATAAAATTGTTTTCAGCTTATTGCAAGTGATTGATAGAGAAGGGATAGAGAGAGAGAGAGAGAGATTACCTTAATTGGGATTCGAAGAGACAGATATATGGGGACGATGGAACAAGAAGAGGCAAATAAATATGAACCACGAAACCCTAGTTTGGCGATGAAAGGTTGTCGCTTAAAATATGGAAAATTATATAAAAAAAATAACGATATTAAAATCTACCTGTCCCGGATTATAAAATAAGGTGAGTTAATGTAAATATTTAGTAAGAATTAATCTTTTATATTATAAAATGTTATTTAATCTTTTATATTTAATAAAAGATAATAAAAAATGATAAATATAACTATTTATTTAATATATTAATAATTTTATGATAAAGTATCATAATAAAAAATTATTTTTATCTTTTACTTATTTTTAAAATAAAATATTAAAAAAATAATTTATGTAAATCTTTGACTTTGTTATACATAATAATTAAAGAATTTAAAGATTAAATGATAAATTTAATTTGATATAAAAATCTGTACGATATTTATATAAAATATATGAATTTTTATTTCTTATTCTTGTTTGTCAATTTAATACCGATATATAAAAAAGGGACTATGGAACAAATAAAAGGTAAGGTTTTAATAATATAATGCGTAGTTAAGTAGTTCTTCTCTTCATGTGAATTACATATATACCCTTCAAAAGATAAAAGTTTATCTAAGAAGTCAACATTCAAGTTGATATTATTTCATTTAAATTTAATACATATATTTTAAAAATAAATTTTTTATAATATCATAATTGATATGAGATGTATCTATTCATTTAAAAGATGATTACAATTATCTTAATAATATATATATATATATTACATATTATGATATTACAACATATTATTATAAATATAAATTCTATTTTTAAAATAATAAGCTTATTTACCTTTTTCCTTCGTATTGCACCAAAACTTATCTTAAAAAATACATGACAATAATTACTTTATTTATTTTGCAATCTACATAAGTTCATTAAAGAGTTGTAGGAGAGATGGATAATATCTTTATATTTATTTTTATATATAAAAAGCTACAATATTTGATTAACGTGCAACATCATTTTTTTAAATATTTTTTTAATTTTTTATATCAATAAATACCAAAAAATTTATACAATAAATAATTTATTTAAATTTTTGTTGTTACTTTTTTACACTATTTTTTAATATATTTTTTGTTAGTTTTTTACACCAATAAATACTAAAATATTTATTTAATAAATATATTTTTATGAATATTTATTTTATATAATATAATTAATTTTATTACATTAAAAATGATAATTCATATAATTTATAATTACCTATTTAATGAATGTACGATTAATTTATTTATAAACAGATCATATTTTTGTTCTATACACTAATAAATACTAAAAATGTCCATATGATAAATATATTATTTATGAATGGATATTTCATATAATATAATTATTTTTATTATATTAACGATTTATACTGTTTATAATTACACATTTAATGAATATTCAATCAATTTATTTATAAACAAATTATAATTTTATTAAATTAATAATTTTAATGTCGATATCATATCATATATCATATAAATTAAAAATTAATTTACTAATATAAATTAATTTTAAATAAAATTATTTATTAAATTCATTCAAGTCATATATATCATCTATGTATGACTAACTTTTTATATAATAAAAATATTAATTAAATAAGTTAATTTATTGTTATGTTATATTTGAGTTATATATTAAATAAAATTATGTAATATTATCAATATCTTGATAAATCACGTATTTTTATATTGTATTTTAATTATGTTGTTTCTAAAATAGTTACTATTATATATTTATTCATCACTAAAGTAACAAATTAATTAAATATTTATTACAATAGTATTTTACAAACCACTTTATGAAATATTTTAACATCAATTTTTTAATTATAATAATAATAAATTAAAAATTTATATGTAAAGACTTACTTTTTTATTTTATAAAATAAAATAAAAAATTTAAAATAATAATAACTATTATTCAATAATTAATATTATAATATATTTATCAAATACACACTTCTAAAAACTAGTGAATAAAAATGCTCAATGTTGTGATTGTTCTCTATTTTTTTCTCGCTTCTTCTACGTCTGTGTATGCTTCCCATTGGTTTTTTTCTAAGCTTAATCGTACGTTAATAAATATCAAAATATTTATATAATAAATAATAATTATATAATTTATATTTGATAATTTTATTATATATTAAATTTTAATTATTATTTTAAAGGTCATAATTATTGTTAAATTAATTATATTTTTTTATGTCAATATCATGTTATATCTAATATTAATTAATAAATAATCAATTAGCCAAATCACTTTTAAGTAAAAAAATGTTTATAAAAATACTTATTAAGTTCGAATAAATTTTATCTATTTCATGTGTTGTCCTATTATATTTAATTTATTTATTAACAAAATATTATTCATACGAAAATTAGATATCACTTTAACAAAGTACCATATACATTAGTTATGCAATAGTTATTAATGTGTATATATTTTTTACTACGTTAATTAATTTTTTACAAATAAAATAATTATTATTATATATTTACTCCGTATTAAAATAATAAATAAACTAATTATTTATTTTAAGAGTATTTTTCACACCTTCTTATAAAATCTTAACATAAAATTTTCATTTTGTTATAGTTATTGAATTTTTTTACTTTTTAAAATAATAATAATAATAATTACTAATTAATTAATATTATTAAATATATTTATATGGATGCAAAACTAATACTCCTTAAAAACGTACAAAGTTTTTATATATACTGTACAACATTCATACTATTTTTTCATTTACATATTTTTCTTCTGAACCAAATGTTCCCCTTTAAAACCACGAAATTATGAATTCAATTCTCATGTGTTATTTTTAATGTAGATTAAGTAACAAAAATTTATTTAAAAAATAACTATAAATTAGAAAAATTGCATAAAAAACAAGCTATTGTTGCACAAAATCATATAAAATTTATTCTTTCTAAAAATAAAAAAGTTCATTTTATCTTTTCCAAACACTAGATGTTAGATTGACTTTGACTAGTAATGATAATAATTAATTGGACGTGGTATGACACTGGATCAAAGTTGATCATAATTGGTCTCATTGATATATAGATATAGTAAATTCATATAATTACAAAATATGTGATTTAACGAAATTAAATTTATTTAAATATAAAAAATATATAGTTAAAATTACAAAACAGTATAATTATTTATATATATAAAATAAAAAACTCAAAATATAGTTGTATATAGGCGAAGTGTATGCTTTACATGGGTTACTTCTATATAAAATCAAATTCACATATATTGAGTATAAATAAAGTGACTTTTATATAATTGAATATAAATAAATTCATTTAATCTGAGATGAGTTTAAATGAGGCACATCCAATTGAATAAATGTAAATTAAAATAGTGAGTTTATACAAAATGCTAATTTTATTAATCTTTACAATATTTTGGAAAAAAATCATTATTTTAAAACTAACTCTTTGTCTATTTAATAGGGTAATAAAAAAATACATAATTGGAAGTACTTATCTACCATTTACAATAAAATAGAATTGCAAACATCAACTAAAAAATTGCAATTTGTATTTAAGTAATGTATATCTCTTATTTTAATATTTTATTTTCAAATCATACTAATATTATTAATTAAATAATTTTTTATTGTAAAAAATACTCACGAAACACACACCATAAAGAAATTATATATAGGCATGTCGAATAAAGATACTATTGTACTGTACTTATAAAAGCAAAGAAAATGAGTTGATAAGATATAAATTATAAATAAATAAAAAATGTGTCTTAATTAATATATATATACATTTTTAAAATATTAAAAATAATAAAATTTAAAAACTAAATAGAAATATATAAGTGGCAATTGTGACTATTTACTGTTAAAAATTTGGAAAGTTGGTTATAAATTTTTTAAATTTATTCTAAAAGTAACATTTAATATAATTTATTTTTTATATTATTTAAGTTTTATTGTTACGTAAAAGTGATCATACAGTGAAAAATAACTATATTTTTTATATTTATATTTTATTTTTTTTCTATTATTTCATAATTTATTTAAGTTATAAAAGTTTCTATATAATATAATTAAAAATTTTTAAATTTTTTTTTATTTTTACAGTCATGTTTTCATAATAATAAAATTAAATTATTTTTTAAAAATAAATATATAAATTTTATAGGAATTAAGTATTATTTAATGTATAGTTACTGGGGACTTACAAGTATGCATAACTTAAATTTAAAATATTTAAATTAATTTTTTAAAAATATTTTATAATAAATAATGAAATTTTAAAAACAAATTTAATTAGAGAAATCGGAGGAAAAAGACATAAAAGAGATCTAAATGGGAGATTTTTATATGCAACAATTTTATTTGTACATAGTTGAATTAATTTTGGTTTTTTTATTTAAAATAAATGTATTTAAAGTCTATTAGATACATTACTTAAAATAATTTAGTTATTTTAAGAAATTTATATTTTTAAAGTAAAAAATATTAATATTAAAATAACTTAAAATTTGCACTCATAATTTAATTAACATATGTTTTTAAAAATAATTTTTTTATTATATTAATAGGATAAATAGCTCTAATAATAAGACTACACAGAGGAAGTGAATATAAAATTCATATATTTATTTTAAAAATAACATTTAATTTTTATACTTATTTTTTTATAATATTTTAGTGTTATTATTATGAAAAATTTCTGTACAGTCACAAATAACTATTTTTTTAATTTTTAATTCTTTCTATTATAACTTATTTAAATTATAATAATTTTTTTTAATATAATTAAAAAAATTAAAAAATAAAATAAATAAAAAATATCTTTGTTATCTAGTAATTATTTTTTATAATAATAAAACTAAAATATTATAAAAATTAACTATTAATTTTACAATAATTCAAGAATCTTGAAGTATTTTTTACTCTTTTAATATGTTGACACATTAATAATTTGATTTATTTATTTAAAATTTTTTGGGTTGGTTCGGAAAATCTCCTCTGGACAATTCGAAAAGCATCGAATATATTTATTTTTATTTTATTTTTTCCCATCACTCTCCCGAAAAAACATCAAAATTAGGGGAAAAATATATAAAAATAAAGAAAAATAAAAAAGGATCAAATTCTCTTAAAAAAAACCCAACTCCAATCCAAATAAACCCTAACATTACGTCGCGAAGTAAATTGTCGAAATTAAATAATCCAATTCCTTTCAATCCCTTCCATCCAAGAACTCGAATTCTTCACTTCCTATGAATTTCGTGTTTTCGAATTCATAGAAACAAATAGGCAATCCATGGCTGGTTCAACAACGCCCGATAAGAGGCCCTTGGTTTCCCCTACGACCTCTAGGTCGGTTACCGAGACGGTGAATGGGTCGCACAAGTTTGTCATTCAAGGCTATTCGTTGGCTAAGGGCATGGGAGTGGGAAAACACATTGCGAGCGACAATTTCACGGTGGGAGGATACCAGTGGGCTATATACTTTTATCCAGATGGGAAGAATCCAGAGGACAACTCGGCGTATGTATCGGTTTTCATTGCGCTCGCTAGCGAGGGCACTGATGTTAGGGCTTTATTTGAGCTCACCCTTGTTGACCAAAGTGGTAAAGAGAAGCACAAGGTTCATAGCCATTTTGATCGATCTCTTGAGAGTGGTCCTTACACTTTGAAGTATCGGGGCAGCATGTGGTAGGTGTTATTTGTTCTCACTTTGTAATCATTGATTGGAATTTGTAATTAGGGTTAGAGGGGCTTGAGTATTATGATGTAAGGGTTTTTCAGAGTCAAGTTTCTCCTGGTTAGGGAGAATTATGCAAAATGAAGATGATAATAATACATCGATAAATTTGTAGTTTGAGTCGTTTGGGATTATTAGGATTTTCTGTTATTGAGTTACTATTGTTAATTCGTTATCTCATCAGATTAGTTTTACCATCACTATCAAGTATCAACATAGGATTTTGATTATTCCACCTCAGGAGCTGCATATCCTCCTGACTTTTGCCTGTATTGGTCTTTTTATTATGTCAATCACGCCGGTTAATATATAACGTGCAATAATATATGCATATCCCTTTAATGAGATTTTTTTTTTACTTATATGCTTTCTTTTTTTTGTTTTTAATATCTATTTAAGCAACTATGTTTTTAGAATTTTTGATGATTATATTGGTTTTAGATACTATAATTATGCATTAATTTTTGTTTTTGTTTTTAAAATATGATTATTGGTATTTTGGTTTTTTTAATAGCTTTGTAGGTTGTCTTCAAGTTGCAAAAATAGAAGTTAATAACTTATGCTTGGATACTAATGCAGTAAATTTATGTGTTTATTTTGATATGTACGTCAGGGGATACAAACGATTTTACAGACGTGCTTTGCTTGAAACCTCAGATTACCTCAAAGATGATTGCCTGAAAATCAATTGTACTGTTGGGGTAGTCGTTTCTGCAGTTGATTGTCCACGATTACACACTATTCAAGTCCCTGAGTCTGATATTGGATCACATTTTGGCATGCTAATGGAAAATATGGAAGGTTCAGATATTACATTTGATGTGGCAGGCGAAAAGTTTCCTGCTCATAAGTTGGTAATGGCTGCTCGATCCCCCATATTTCGTGCTGAATTTTTTAATAGTCTAGAGGAGGATAATCAGGAGACCATTATCACAGATTTGGAACCTAAAGTTTTCAAGGTAAAACTTAACATTCAGGATCACTTTTATTTTGGAGAAATATAAAGAAAACTAACATTTATGTTCTGTCGGTGATGTCTTAATGTTTGTTATTGCTATTATTAGTATTGCAAGTCTGAATTTTATATTATTTTCAACAGGCCTTGCTACATTTTATTTACAGAGACTGCCTCACAGACGATATAATGCTGGAAACATTAAGTTCATCATCTGTATCCTCAGCATCTGAGTCACTAACAGCAAAGTTATTAGCAGCAGCAGACAAATATGGTCTTGATAGGCTCAGATTGATGTGTGAATCCCATATGTGCAAGTATATATCCGTGAAATCTGTTGCCGAAATTCTATCCTTGGCTGACCGATGTAATGCCTCTGAGCTAAAAGCTGTTTGTCTTAGATTTGCCACTGAGAACCTTGCAGGTATGTTTTTCAGCACTTTGTGTATCTTATTAGTTTCCATTTGAAAATATCATTGTTTTTAATAAATATAAATGAAAATTAGACCATGAAAATATCATTATTTTTAATACTTATATATACAACATAGATTTGTGATGATAGTTGCAATGCAGATAACAATTCAATCTCCCAATTGTTGTTACACAACTATTGATTCCGGAGCAAAAATCAGTAATAACTGAGAAATTTAAAATAGGAAGTTGCTCTGGAAATAAGGCTACTTCTATTGATATTGTTTAATAATTAAGAAGTATTTGTTAAGTTGTGCATTTGCAAATTAGATTACCCTCCAAGTATTGCTTATTCATATCGAGTAAATAATCATGCATATGAAATCCATCTTTTGTTTTAGTTGATTTATTACACTTGTATTCTCTTTTATTCTAGAATTAAAGTCTTTCTAAAGTCAAACTGTATCTATTATTTTTCTTTACATTTCTATATAAAAATATTGTAAGTATCGCTAAAGTATCATTGCATCTATCTTTTAATTCTTATTTCAAACTTAAGGAAATGTTTCAGACATGTTCTGGCTGTACTGGGAAACATATGGAACTTGTATACTGGCTTATGTTGGTTGAAAATAGAAATGATTGCTATAGCTACTCAAACATTATAAATTTCTGAAATAAAATTCAAGTACATGGGAAGTTGCAAACAGTCTTACCACTTTTGGCCAGAGTGTAAGAACAGAAACCTTGGCCATAGTTGCGGGATATCTCCAAATTTTCAGTATGGATTTATTGGAAATAGAAGAAGCTTCCTTTGTTGTCAACTACCCATAGGTAATATGTTGAAAATGTTGATGATTCATCTAGCAAAAAAATAATAATGTAGATGGCTAGCAGAAGATATTCCTTTACAAAAACTCACAAATTGTGCTAGCAAAGTGGTGAGATAATTTGTAGAGCCATTTTCTATATCCATCATCATTTCAGTCTTGATTTACAAATTGCACGCTCTTGAACGAGTTAAGCTCATGCGAACCTGATTTAAATAACATCAATGATGGAACAAAGTAAAGGCGAAATGGTGGAACAAAGAAATGTGTGGATATGTGGAGCAGATATTTCTTTATTTTGACAAGAAAATGAGAATAAGGTCAATTACTTAAGATAAAATATCGGGGTGTGAGGTCCCATTTGTTTTCACAGTTTTTAAAATTAGCGTGAGCGGTTTTCAGATCAACGTTCCAATAAGCTTCCCGTCAATCAGATACGTTCTCGATTTAACTGTAAAATGGTTAGCACAAAAAACACAAGTGTCTGTGTGTGTTTTAAAACGGATTTAATAACGAATAAGGTGGGAAGAATGATGAAAAGCCTAAGGAAATTCTAGTGAAAAGATGAAAAAAAGAGAAAGAAATGGGTAAAGAGATGAGGGGAGAGTAAGGAGAGGCATAAATGAAGAAATGGGGAAGGCAAGTACATATTATTACATTCTTATAGAATGATCAAAGCTGCGTCTTTGAGTCAAATTTAAGTGTTTATTGGCCTTACAGTGATCAGATTGGAAAACCTTCAATAGCTGAGTGATGGTTCAAGTATAAAAATTCCTAAATAATGAAGAAAAAAAACAAATTGAAGCATAAAATCAAAAGGCCCCAACATACCATGGTTTGACCTCAGCATGATCGACAATGAAATTTTTTGGATGGGAGCATGAAAATTATTTAGAAGGGTAACTTTAATGATTTGAATATTAATTTGGTTGTTTTTGGTTACTGACAGTGGTTCATTGTAGGGGAATTTGGAATGGGGAGATTTGACTTTAATGATGAATATGTTGGGGAAATACACACTATTGGTGGGGAAGAGGACATTGTGCAGTGAATTAAACGTAAGCAATTGTGGCTTTGAGAACCCATTAAGTTAGTTCAACTCTTATTGCATTTGAGCTGATAGTTCTAAAAACAATTAAGGTCATTTTTCTACTTTGAAGATCACTCATAAGTTGACATCTATGCATGTTGAAATTGCTGCTTATTTTCTTAGCGGTGTGATACATAAATAAAGGTCTCTGTGCACGTTTCTGAAGTTCTCATGCTTTAGTAGATAATCGAATAGTCAAAACTTCTGAAATTTAGAATATTAGGTTTTTTAGCATATTATGATAGATTCATTGGCTGCTTAACTTCCACTGTTCTTCATATTGCAGCTGTTATGAGATCAGATGGTTTTGAGTACCTCAAAGAACATTGTCCATCCCTGCAATCGGAGCTCCTGAAGACAATTGCAGGCTGTGAGGAGGACCATAGCAGTGAAGGTGGGAAATCCAGGAGTGTCTGGGCCCAACTTTCAGATGGCGGTGACACCAATGGTCGGAGAGTCAGGCAAAGAACTTGATCCTAGTTCCCCTCCTCCAACCCCCCTTCTTCTCTCTCTTTTTAGTTGCAATTAGTCATGTCACGAAATTGTAAACAAAAACAGAAACTTCTGTAATCATGTAATTTTTCCAAGAAAAAAAAAATACTAAAAGCCACTGAAACGGTAGAAAAAAATTTGTTAATTGCAGGTTTTATTGTAGATTTGTCTTCTCGTTTGATGCTAATTGGTAGGGGAATTGTACGTATGTGTGTAGCTGTTTGTTGGTTTACTGTTAAATTCTAACAACACCTGTATTACTTTGATAGACATATATGGCCCATTTGTTTGTTACTTTCTATTATTCTATGTTGGTGTAGACTACTCGTGTACGTATTAAAAATCGCTATGAAAATTAAATATAAAACTAAAGCTAAAAATTGAAACTTTGGTGGTGGATTTGTGGGAGAATTTACATCACTCTCACCTCGCGTGTCTATTGAAAGAAGGCATCTTCGTTTTACATTCGTTGGTCTGAGATTATGTAATTCATCCTATAAATCCACCATAAAGTTTTCAACTTTTAGTTTCTATTTTATATTTAATTTTCTTGGTCTCTTAGATTTTTATACACTTGTAAATTTAGATTTTTGAAAGTTTTTTGAATTTTCTTCTCATTCATCACCATATTGAATTGAGTATATAGTAAAATACGTAAAGTTATGGTAATTTTGATGCATCTTTTGTCTTTTAGAATAGATAATCTTCATGAGTTTTTCCATCAAGATTGACAATGGTATTAATCATTTTTCCATTCAAAATTGTCAAATGTAAAATGTAAAGCTTCAAGTGATCCAACAAGGTAATAATATAAAATTAGTTCATCAAAAATAGAGTGACTAATAATTTATATTAACTTATCGTTATTTTTTTAATTGATATGAGATATAATATGATTTTGATATAAAAATTATTACTTCAATAAAATATGATATGTTTTTAAGTCAATTGATCGAACACTTATTCAATGATTAATTATGAATTGTATGTATTATCATTCTTAATATAAAAAATAATTACATTATATAAATAGTATTTATTATAATAAATTTTTATATTTATTAATATAAAAAAACATAAGAAATTTATTTATTAAAGGTATATTTTGGTATTTATTGGTTGTATGGATTATCATTCTTAATATAAAAAATAATTATATTATATAAAATAATATTTATTATAATAAATTTTTATATTTGTTAGTATAAAAAAATTGTAAGAAATTTATTTATTAAAGACATATTTTGGTATTTATTGGTGTAAAAAAAAATAGAGTTTGATTTATGAGTAAATTAATATACCACTCATTAAATGGATAATTATATCTAATAAAAACAATTATATTATATACAATAACTATTCATGAAAAATATTTATCATATAGATATTTTTGGTATTTATTAATATAAAAATATTAACAAAAAGTAAAAAAAGGGTAGAAATTATATTTATTATATGAACATTTTAGTATTTATTCGTGTTAAAGAAACTAAAAAATAAAATATATATATAATTTAATATTATAGATATTTTGGTATTTGTTGGTGTAAAAAATAACAAAAAGTAAAAAAGAATAAAAAATATATTTATTATATGAATATTTTATTATTTATTGATGTAAAAAAATAATAAAAAATAAAGTTTGATTTATAAATGAATTGATTAAAAACTCATTAAATGGAATCATGAAATGTATGAATTTACATATTTAATGTAATAAAAATAATTACAATATATTTATTAGTGTAAAAAGACTAAAAAAGTAAAGAAAAAAGAATATAATTTAATATATATTATATGAATATTTTAAAATTTATTGTTGTATAAAAACATAAAAAATATATTTATTATATAAAATTTTGATATTTATTAACATGAAAAACTAAAAAAAATTAACTAATAATTATGATATATTTGAATCGTCACCTTTAATATAATAAAAATAATTATATTGTATAAAATAAATATTCGTAAAAAAATATTAATTATATAAACATTTTGATATTACCATTAGTTTATTATTAAGTGATATGTCATACCCTCTTCTATTTTAATTGATTGAAAAAACCCACTCAAAATGAAAAATATAAAATAATATAATTGTGATTGGTATTTTGATTTTATAAATTTAAATTATATAACTTAAGTAAGATCCAACCATACCTAAAGATTTTAAATTAAAAAAATCAAAATTAAATAATTCCTAGAGATAACTAAATTTAAACATGTACATACATAATAAAAGTACTCATGGAGATAGATACCTAGCTAATTAATATCAAATACAAAACAAGCTTAGTTGCCAATTAAAGATTACACACTACACCTTTTTTTTAATAACCTATTGATCTTGTTAATTTCAAAAATAATTGTTATATCTACCAATAATAAAAATAAAAACATCTATTTGCCAAATAGAATAAACTTTTTAAGTATTCATGTGTCACTAATATATATATATATATGGCTGGAGGGATGCTCCCAACTTGAAAAGTCTTAAAAAAATTGATTTGACGTTGGTTAATATATAAACTTTGATTGTTTATAAATATTTCAACTTCATTATGCTCATGAATGGCTGAAAAACAAAGTTACAAATATAGCACCAATACCCAATTTTCTCATTAATCAAAATAACTAACAATAAATCAAATCTAAATCAAACAATACTTGGTACTTTTGCAACAAGAACCAAAACTCCTTCTAAAGATGATAATATAAACGTAATTCTAATTTCTGCAGGAGCTAACTCTGGTGAGTTGATATGTCCCACAAAGCATGTTCATTTGGCCGCCTCAACGTATAATAAAAAATTGATTTCGCCAGTAATTTGAACTTAAACCTACAAGTCATAATTCCAATCACTCCAATAACCCACTTGAAGAGTTGTAACAGCTTCAATGCTTCTTAAAAACGATTAATTACAACACATCAAACTAGATTTACCTGGTTCATAGAACTGGTTGGGGATACACATGAGATCTGGCTAATTAAATATATTGGATTGATCAAGCCAATCATATAAGAAGATATCACTTCTTCAAAGATGATAATGACAAATCTTGTAAGAAAGAGTATGAAGGTGGAAGCGTATCTCTTCCTAATGCCAGACACCTAACCAACTCTTCAATTTGATGCGGAAACATGAAAACTTCATCAGCTAAATCCTTCTTTACATAATCATCTATTTTCCTGTCATAGCTTTCAGTTGTTATCTATTGCATCACAAATTTATAGGACAAAAACACAAGGAAAGACTGGGTGATAATAATATGTCGGTACATAATACAGTAGAATAAATGACAAAGGAATGTGATTGGGAACGAGAAGTTACATGCAAATTTTTAATTAAAAGGAAAAATTGAATTTATATTATTATAATGAGTGAAGGCAACTAACCTTATTTGAGATTCTGATTTATTCTTGCATTCAGAGAAAAGAACCTTAGCAACAGGTTGTAGATCTATTTTTTCTAGTGGTTCTGTATTGTCCTCAATGTCCAAACAATAACCATGACACAACCATGAATTTGTATTTACAAGAACAATTAGCAGGACTGGGGACTTTGTTTTCAGATCTCTAACCACAGTCCGAAATGACAGTTCATCTTTTGCATAATCCAATAGCTGATTTATGAACATCTTTTCTAAGGTATAATTCCTGATTAATAAAAAGTTTTTGATCAATAAACTGAATCATACTAATGATTCCACCACTGTACAAAAGGCAAATCAAAGATTCAATACCAAATGTTAAACTAATATTCATCAATATAACCCTTGAGGTCACTAAAACAAATTCAAAAGTTATACTTAAAGATACAAAGGAACCCATTTTAAGTTATTGTGTGCTAACCTTAACAAATCTTGTGATCCAGCAACTGGCAAGCTAGTCGAAACACAGTATTTAAAAATCCGAACTCCACCATCTAATGGTGCACGTCCATTACTAGTAGGGTAGGCTCCAAGAAGAGATGAACATTGTGGGCATGAAAACTCAATCCACTCAACATCATGTGAAATATTAGAAGCTCTAAGCATGAAAATGTTTCCAAGGAGTCCATTTAGAAAGCATTTTTGGTTTTCCAGGATCTTCAAACTTTCATTAGGTTTCTGATCATCTGAAGGAATTTGTGAGACGTGATGCGTGCAACATCCCTGTCCTAATTCCACATTTTCAGAGATATCTGATTGCAAATGGAGATGAGATAAATGGTTACCATCACTCTCATTATCCGTACCTTCACGGTCATATTTTGGAACAAGTTGTCGATCTTTATTTGTAGTTAACCTTGATTTCTCAGAATTAGCATGATTACTTCCTAAATTCAGTGAAAGTCCACCAAAGCCAACCCTACCATCAGAATCTTGCTCAGCTTTGTAGCTTTCATATCCTTCCAATTCAGGAAAATTACATCCCACAAGATCATCCTTGGAAAGAATAATGGTTGTAGAGTTCAAGAGGCACCTGCCCTTTCTACATGTATAGGAATTTGCAAATTTAACAACCAGCTTTTCACTTATACCCCCAAATGAACAGCAGCAAGCCCCAAACCAATTATCAGCTACTTCTCGCCAGTCAACCGAGGGCATTTCCTCAAAGTTGCTACAAAGTGAACAAAAATGGAAGAGTCATTGAGAAATGAACGAAGTCCTCAGATGAGTGGACAACATAAAATTCTAAATGGGTTTTATAATAAACCTCAGGGAGCTTTTGGTCAACTCAACCGAGCAACTTCTGCAGTAAAACTGAACACCACCACATGATGAAAAACACTTTGCATCTGAACCAACCAGCAATGAAAAAAGAAATAACCCTTCATTTATACGTAGTATGTGAGAAATAAAGGACACATAACAAAAGGAACAAGTCAAAAAGAGTTTTCTTTGAATTTTTCTGAGACTACACTATGTCCATAACAAAGTATACTGAAATTACATTACAGCAATAATATCACAGATAGTAACAATAGCCAAAGAAAGTGGCAGATATGAATAATTTGACCAGTAATTTATCATTTAAACCTTTGAAAATTGTAATCAGAAATATGTAAGCTATGAGCAAAAAGGAGAACTAATTGGACCGAAAAAAAAAAAGCTTAACTACAGTACTCCTGAATTCATAACAAACGAATAAAAAGGTAAGATTTGAACAATACAAAAACAGAGTTACAAGTTCACCTCACCAGAGTTCATGGAAAGCCGCTTCGACGAAGCAAAGGATGAATTTTCATCAGTGATAGACAAATCCAGTAAGGAACAGAAGCTTGAAACGAGAGGATGATCAACAGGTAGAAGGAGGGCGAGCTTAACCTCAATGTGATCATCCAAAGCTCCAGAACTCACCGGAGATTCGGCATCAACCAAAACCCTAGGAATCGGAACCCTAACCAATCTTTTGAGTTCAGCATCGGAGTCCTGAAACCAGCTAATAAAGACCAGGGATTGTGAAAGACTAACGTCCACCTTAAGGTTGTGGCAGTTATTCAAGGGGTTAATGTGCGAGTTGAAAAGGAGTAGACGTAGGATTGGAATGTGTGACTGAGCTTCCCATGTGAACCGCCATTTTCTAGGGTTTGAATTGCTGATAAACGATGACATTCTTCTTCTTCTCAAGCGCTAGTGCACTACTCAGTTCAAAGTAAACAACGAAGGTCCGGGAACAATTTACGTATTAAGGTAGCAATACCTTTACACGATAATAATAAAAAAATTAATAAAAATTAATTAATATTTTTTAATGTTATTTCTTATGATTATAAAGAGTCATATTAAAAAAATAAAATGAATTTTATTATATAAAATATACAAAGTAAATACTATTATTGTCCCCCTAATGACATCTTTTTAAGAAACAAAACAGATAGTACTCGTGATACTAATAAATAATTTCACATTAAAATTATATAAAATGATTATTTTAATTTTATAATTAATTATTTTTATTATCAAATAAAATTATCATTAAAAAAATATTTAAACAATTATAAAATTAACATCCTAAACTTATAACAACAACAAAATATAAACTTATAATGACATTATTTTACGCCAACTCAAGTTCTTATTTTTTCTTAAATCAAAATACAATTACTATTTTTATTATTTTAAAATTGTTATTATAAGTAATTTTTCTAACACAATCTTATTTGTATACATTAGGTATTAACTTGATTCTTGGGTAGTGTATTTAGTAATAAAAAGACGACCACTTTAAGCCCGCACACCATTTTCTTTTTCTATTAATAATTATCTTATATTTGAACCTTGATCCATTTAATTTAATCTAAACTAAACTAGATAAAATCAAGTATAAAAAACCATCAAACTAATTAAACAGTTATATATTATTATACGCTTTGCATATTTTAATATTTAATTCAAAATATGGTGTTAAAACTGAAATAAAATTTACAAAACAGAGAAAAAAAATGGATTATTATGTTATAATTATCATCGTTACTTCTTTCTAAAATGAAAACGATTTTGAAATTCTAATAGTTAGAAAAACTAGAATTAGTTCTACTACTAGAAGAGAATACAAAATAATAGCAAAAGAAATCGCAATCTAATCCATTTTGGAACAGGAGAATTCAGACCATAAGCAAAGAAAAAGGCACAACTCCTCATTCGCTATTTGAAGAGCTAAGAGTACGTGCAATGTGCAACGGAAGGAAAGCAAGCTATTTACCTACAATCTGTAGCCTCTCCAGATTTTGGGATTTACCACTCTATTCTTGATGCACAGAAAAGGAGTGAATAAGCTTCCAAGGAAGCTGGGGACAAATTCTAAATCAGGGACAGGAAGGGTAGAGAACGAACCCCACCCTCATTCCCTTGACAACCCTATCCGTAATGCTCTTTTATCTAATTCTAGTGAGCGACTCACCAAAATCATTCATCGATGTCTACCCCAATGAAAATAATTTAGAATTTCAGTACTTTTACTACCAAACATGATCGAGTCACATCTCATACAATTGCATAAAAGACTACGTCAATGTATGAGACAATGTAGAAAATAATTAAACTAATATCATTAGGTGTCCAAAGAGCAAGATAATATGGTCAGCCTGGTGATTATAGATATACATAACATTACCATATCCAAAAGCAGAGTGTTTTTAAAGTACAGGAAAAACAACCAGAGTACCCAGGCAAAACACAAACCAAAATATTTAAACTAGTCTTCACGTTCTTCAACAGAAGAACATTGAGTTGCACACACTTTCCTCCAACCGAGGCAGCTGAGCAACAGAACCGGATCCACCAGAACGCCCACCATGGCTTGATGAGGTTTCAGACATGTCATCAAACTTCACAAATTGACCCACCTGAGATGCGGCCAAGTGTGCATAACATATAGGAGCAACTGCAATGGCAATCAAATAATAATTAAACCAAGTCTATAATTATTCAAACCAATTTAAGATATCAATTTTATAAATCCAGCAACTTGTAACACAGCATAAACATAAAACATCCAAGTCAACAACATTAGTAAGATGATAAATCCCAACATTTTTTAACATTAATAAAATGATAAATCACAACATTACCTATTGAAATGGCCGTAGTACTCCTCTGATACCTGCAACAATGACAAATGAGATTTTTTTTTAATAAAAATGCCAAATATGATTTAGAAATTGTTTTGAGAAATTATGAACAAGCAAAGTAGTACAAGGTTCACATACACATATGATAGTGAATGAACAAGTTCTTGAAGCTCATCTGGATTAATGTTAATTTCATCATACAGAATATGATAATGGGTAGGCCTTGTAGTCCCCTAGGAAGATGGGAAAATAAAAGTTCAGCAGTTAAATGTACTGAAACAGGCAGCCAAATATGGATGATCCGTCAATATCGTGTAGAACTCGAATAAATAAATAAACTTACTATCATTCCAGCATGAGCACACAGATAAAAGTCATTATTCCTTGGATGACAAATTTTGTTGTCTATGATGGTACCTGCAGAAACAAAATTCAATTCTTCACGCGCTCAACTTTGGGAAGAAAAAAATACATGTTTTATCCATCTTAAAGCTCAAAAAATAATTACCAGGTGGAACATTATCAGGAGAGTTAGGCTGGAAGAATTTTGTGTGGTGATTCTTTTGAGCCACAATCACCACGAACTTTGGAGTCCATTTCTCATCAAGAAATTTGCAAGCCTGAAGAGGCGATAGAAATAAAGAGAGTTTAAAGATTTCTGAATCACATATATCAAAGGCCAACAGCAGGCATTCAAACCTCAATTATCTGATCCAGCTCGATGTTAAGAACTTGACTGAACTGAGACTCACTGACCCCATCCCTAAATAAAGATTGAAAACATAAGTAAAAGAACCAAAATAGTAAATGTAAATGACCTCACATTCCTGTAACTATATTTTGCCAATAAATGATTTTATTTTGTTAAATCTTCTCTAAGAAGAAAACTTTTGAGCTTATTGGACGGCCATTATTTGGATGAAAAATAAAACCTGGAACACTTTAAGTTGAAATATACCTAAATATGATTATCTGATCAGGTTTTCGTTTCCCTGAACTCGTGTAAAAGTCCAACAGAAGCTCCCTGAAATTTAAGAAAAATGTATATCACAGTCCGTTGCTAACAAATGACGAAATAATAAGTCTAAAGATACAATCAAGTTAGATTTTAGAATAAATTTACTTGGGTCTTACAGATATCAGCATATATTGTTAGACTGCTAACTACTTGCAAAAGGGATTGCAGGGGAGATGTCCCAGCACAAAAAATAAAAGAAGAACCAATGTGCATTATCCAAAGAAAACAATTCGATGATTACATCATACCTCATAATCCCTTCATCTTCTTCACCTACACGCTTATATAGGGTATCTATCATCTCTGTTCTAGGTGATTGAGTTCGAACTGAGGCCCTGTAACGGGAAATCAATGGCCACTGACGAGAGCTGACCACCTATTTAAATTTAATTTGAGTATATCAAGATGGATATCGTGCTTCATAACATGCATAGTGGAAGTATATTTTGTTACAATATCTAAAAAAGATGTAAAAAAAGAAGTAGAAAAAAGAAGAGAATGGGAAGCATACAGCTGCTATCGACGGAATTGACATGCCAGGAGACCCATGTGATACATCCATTCCAAGGATGATGGTTGAAGCCTTGGAAACCACAGGGATAGAAGGTGTTCTTTCAATAGTTAACATTGAATTTAACCCACCAAGCTGGAAGATTATACAGTCAGCAACTATGACTAGATAAAAGAAGGGGAAAAGCAAATCCCATTTCCAGATAGAGAAACAGGTACCTTTGCATTGATCTTTAACAGAACATTTGTGAGATATTGATCATTAACCCTAGTGGGAGCTATGCACTGAGTCACAATCCCAAACTCAGAAAGACATTTACGCTTCCATGGGCCTGATTAGTAAAATTGAAAACATTAATTAAAAGTACAAAGGAAATTTTTCTCAAAAAGAAACATAACAAAAAAGTCAGACTCAAAGTTCAACCATAAAGATCAGAGTTTTTTCTCTCAGGAAGCAGACAAAGCAGGAATTGAGGTTTTCCAGGAAGTTTTGATTGTATCTGCTCGAAGAGTTTTTCCACTCTAACCATAGGTGGTGCACGTCTAAACTGTGCACCCTCTTCGAAGACATCAAAAGGAGTGTCTATGCGCTTCAAAAGAGGAAAAAAAGATCAGTCACTTAGCTGTGAGAATCTGTGTGCCTCAAAATGAAAAGAAACGAAACTCACAACTCCCTTCATATCTCCACATCTGACGAGATCACGAATAAGGCCTTGAATGTCACAACGTGCAGAGAAGTTAACAACAGCCCATTTCTCAATTTTAGCGGGCTCCACTAATTTCTACAAGCATTAATCAACATAATGAGAACTATCCAATAGAGATTAAGAATGGTGCCCAAATGAAAATCTGCCAGAATACCTTATTGTTAAAGTTCCATCTACCATTTCGTGGAAAGAAATCCTCTCCATTACCAACTTTCAACTGTTGGAAAAGAGCAGAGACAATGAAAAAGATCCCCAGGAAAACATTTTAAGATGTATTTACAGCACAACAAGGCCTTTCTCAAACATAAATATAATATAATACCCTGGGTGCTGGAAGAACACGTCCTTCAACCTGAGTGAAGCCACTACTGATTGAAATACCACAGGTGCGTAACATGGGCTCAGCATCATAGTTATTGGTTTTTAATGCCTGAAATTAAACTCTATTAACTAGGAGCCATCAAGATGAGTTACAATGGTGAAAGAAACTTACATCAGACAAAACCCTCATTCGCTCCTGTGGCTTCTGCCTTGATTTCTCTACCAGTGAGGCCCTTTGTAGAGAGGACAACGATTTGGTGTAACGTTGTAGAGAGACCAGATCACACAGCTGAAAGAAAAATTAATCCATTGAATTAATGCTAATAAAAAAATCAGTAGTTTAGGCACATTAGTTTCATCAACCAAGGTAAGCTCACCTCAAGTGGGATGAAAGTTGGGCGCTTAGGCTTCCCAACATTAATGCATGGGAAATCACCAGAATACTTCAAATCCATACTACGATGTTGCACAAAATAATCATAAACAGTCAATTCCAAAGGTTCATCTCCGTCCCCTCCACCCTTTTGCTTCAATGAAAACCTATCTCAGGAAGATATCATCTAATAAGGGCTAATATAATAGAAAATGTCCTAATGTGAAAAGAAACAATAGAGTGAGAGAGAGGACGTTTGCTCCTTGCAAGGCTTATCACTAAGCCCTGTTATCTTATATTCAGTGTTGGAAGGACTTGTTTTGATCCTTAAATTCTTCAGCATTCTTTTAGCCTGTTGAGAAGACATAAATGGATTAATAAAGCTACTAATGCCACTAATTAAATATTCATGTGGTCGTTACCTTGGCCCAGTCTATTTGATAAGGATCCCTCACGTTTTGGTTCTCAATTAAAAAGTCAACAACTGGTCCTGGCTTAACTATCATGGTAGTTGAAACATCTGCAGAAAATGCAAATTCTCAAGGAATGAGAACAATAAATTTCTTAAAACAGAGCAGATAGGGGAAGATTGAGTTACCAATATTTAATGACAAGCCACCCTGGGAAGTTCTAAAGCTTGAATGGAAACCTCTACAGCCAAGAACACCACCACCAACATCTGCAAAGCATTTTGGATCATTATGAAAGAATGACTGGCGAACTAGAAGACATCCCCTGAAACACAACGTGCACAATTAGGATTGAGCTATACAAAAAAAAAAACATTTAAAAAGATCAAGTCCCACATGCTGGAATCACAGGTACAAAAGGAGAAAATAATGCTTTTTACTTACAGCTTCGAGGCATGTTGCCTTAAAATGATGTCCAACACTCTTAGTGCTTCCTGTGAGTTCTCTGATTCTTGACCTCGAAGGGCATTACCAATGGCCTGCATGGGAATTTTTGCAGCAAAGTTTATCTCCACCAAAAATGTCTTGGAACGGTGCTGACGCCGAAACCTCTTTTTATCATTCTGATTGGGGCTTTCATGACCAGCAGGGCTTAAATTTCCATTGTTTCTAAAACAACAGAAAAATTGAATTAGAGAAGGGAGGACAAACTAGAACAACTACACAGCAATAATTCAGGCATGCACCTGTTTGACGAGAACTCCTCCAATAAAACAGTAAACTCAAGCTTGTTGCGAGGGAGGGCTCCGACGGTGAATAAACTCTTCTCTCCATCATAAGCAAATTCTTTGCCATCAAGATCATCACGATAGGTTTCATGAACCTTATCAAGAACTCTTCTCCCCACACCCTTAGCATCAACAGGTCGACCATCTTCATATGAAAGAGACACCTATTCCGAACAACAGAATGAGTTGAACACAAGAAACTCAAAAATAGGAATACTTCAAGATAAGTTCACTGAACATACACTGTAATGGAAGAAATGACCATCAATGTTGGTAAAATTAACTTTGTAGTGGTTAGTCAATAGAGCCACTTTTTGGCCTTTAGTACCGAGGCCATGTCTAGCAGCTGGAAGGCGTAGTACTTTCTTTTTGACAGGTTCAGGTACTGTCTCGACTCGCAAAGGGACAACATCTGGAGGAATAACAGGAGGTGGGGGTGGAAAAGCATCCTCAGCTCCATTTTCGTTTCCATTCTTCTCAGTCGAATCCATAACTTCAGAAATAAAATTAAAGTACGTTAAATAAGAAGCACAATAAAAGACACAGAACAGAAAGTCGGAAAAAACTAAAGACTCACTGTAATGCTAAATTTCGACTAGCATGTGGGCAAGAATAATAAACCCAACTGAATAAAAGCAGAGAAGTGCGTAACAGAAGGCGAAAACGATAGAAATGGAAAACAACCCAAATCTGATTGTCCCCATGAAAACCAAAAATCATAATACGAAAAATGGCTCCTACGACCATGCATACCGCATTCAAAGAAAAACGCAACCACAAACACAAACGAATATATACGATAAATAATAGAAGAAAACAATTGGGAAAAATGTTGAAATCACAATGCCCTCAGAAATCTATATATGCAAGGGAAAAATGCATGTGAACAGAGCAAAATTAGGAAAACCAACATACAGCTACAGGTCGTGATAAACACGAAAATTGCTACGAAACCACATGCATTTACCCGAAAAAAAAAACTAAGAAAGAGAGAGAAGTCTCAGAAGAGAAACTCCTACGTAAAGCCGCAACCGAAATTAAATCCCATGGCCAAAAAATCAAAATATTGCAAGAGAACAGAAAAAAACTCATCAACAAGAATAATAACAAGACTAAAACAAAACACACACACACAAAACCTGAGAAATAAAGAGAAAAAAAAAACAATACAAAAAGACCTACATTACATGCAGCGAAACGGTAAATACCAGCAGATGACAAAAGAAAACACAGAAAACCCAAATACGAAAATATAAAATAAGACGACGATAAAACAAGGCGTACAAGCCAAAGTCAAAGTTTACCAGTTTAAACGGAAATAAAAAGAAATAAACTTTTAAAACACAACAATTGATCTTCTTAAAGTATGAGGTTGAAGAAGAACTTACAGTCGAAATCGGGAACCCTAATTTGGTTGTTCGTACTATACTCGTCACCACTCTCAGTCAGTCTCAAACACTCAACAACTGCGCAATTGTAAGCTCACACTAAATCTGCCTTTTATTTACCCTTCACCGTAAAATTCAAATACTATACGGTGTGAATCCCTAGAGTTGCCAGTATTTCGCTTCTTGACCCGTTCGATTGATGTATGATCAATGGTGAAATGGAAATGATGAAAATGAACGGTTCTGATTGATTAAAGGTTTGAGCTGATCAAGTGATGGTCTTATCCTTTTCGTACATTTTTCTTCTCTCTCTGTCGTTCGCAATAACCGAAATGCACGATTTTGTAGGTGGGTTCCTCACCTCGATTACATAATCATTTTATTTACAACTTTGCCCATCGTTGATTTACTAATTGGATATGTGTCCTTCCTGAATTTACTTTTTTTTTCGTTACGTGAGCAAAAAGAGAAGACATGTCAGGGTACTTCCGTAATTTTAATAAAGGGATAATTAGTTCCTATAGATGGGACCCCGTGTCCTTTCACTGGACACGATTTTAATCGATGAGGTGGCAATTGTTGAAGGTGGCGTTGACAATATTTTCGTCACTATATTAGTGACGTTAAATTACCTCAGTAAGAAAGTGAGTCGCTTTGAACCACGTATAAATCTCTAAATTCTTAGGATTTATATTTATATTTTTAAGTTTTTAAATTTTACACGTAACTTTAAATACTTTTAAACCTTATAATTTAATTTTAAAATTTTTAAATATAATTTTTAATTTAATTAATAAAATATATATTTATAAATTAAAAAATTAAGTTATATAATTTAAAATTTAAAAATATATATATAAAATTTTAAAAATTTAATGAATAAATCATAAGTTTTAAAAATTTAATTAAAATTTATATAAATTTAATTAAAATTTAAATAATAATCACACATTTTTAACTTAGTTAATTAATTAATGAAAGTTTTAGTTTTACTAAATTATAATTTATTTGATTATATATAAATGTATTTGAGTTATAATTATAATATGTAAGATATATAAATAATTAAGGTAAATTAAATATTATAGCGGATTTCTCTGTATTATTTTTTCCTAAACTCGTGATAAATATCTGATTATCTATATACTAAAAAAAAGCTTATTACAAACTTAAAACGAGATATGAATAAAATAACAAATTTGACAAATATGTTAAAATGGTTAAAAATAATAACAATCATATTTTACCATAATTAGATACTCGCTTGTTTTTGAAATATGAGATAATTTATGAATATACGATGGAATAGGATAATTTTGATTTTTTACTCTTAAAAAAATTATTTGTATTAATATAATACATATAATATATTATGGGTGAGATTTTTATATAAAATCTTCATTAAAATTATATTTTTTTAATTATTAAGTATAAAATAGATTTAAATTTAAATCATTAAATAAATAAAAAATTAAACAAATTACCTAAACTCAACCTTACCATGCTATCATATATCTTTTATACATCTTATTTTTTTACTTTTTTTATTCTCTTTTTTTCTTCTTTTATATAAATATATATATATATATATATATATATATATTAATTTTAAATATCCATTTAATAGTAATAAATATTAAAATATTTTTATAAAAAACAATAATTATATAAGTTATATTTGATAATTTTATTTATATTGACTTTACATTTTGAATTTTGAATTATTATTTTATGAGTCATAATTGTATTGATAAAATTATTTTTTATGTTGACATTATGTTATATCTATTAATCCAATATTAATTAAAAAATAATCAACTAATTTACATTATTTTTAAGTAAAAAAATATTCATAAAAATGCTTGATATTAATTAAGTTTTATTTATTGTGTCAAGTTCAAATGTGACATCCTATTATATTTAAATTATTTATTAAATAAAGTATCACTCGTATTTATACTGTGTGTTACTGTCACAAAGTGACACACGTATTACTCATAAAAAAATTATTGTTGTGTATATGTTTTTCATTAAAGTAATAAATAAATAAATTATTTTATAATAAGATCATTATTGTTGTATATTTATTTTTTATTAAAATCAAAAATTAAATTTTTATTTAATTTAAATATTTTTTAATTTTTATATTAAAAAACCAATTTTTTATTTTATCATAGTGAAAGAAATCTAAAGAAAAATTATATTTGAAAATTTTTTCTTTATTTTTTTAAAATAAAGAAATTTGGAACAAAAATTATTATTAATAATTATTAGTGTTATTATATATTTATCAAATTTACAATATTACAAAAATGGGTATTAAAGTCGGTTCACCGCGTGAACCAACTTTAATTTTTTTTTACAAAATTTACTCATTTTTTATTATACTTAAATTAAAACTTATATTCGATCACTAAATAACAACATGAAGAAAAATCTATTTAATAAATAGTTTAAATAATACAAATAATTGAAAAATAAAATATTAATTAATAGCAGAAAATTACCATGATGTATTATTCTCCTGATGTTATAATACAAACCTATATATATAATACAAAAAATTATACACATAAATAACAACACATAATAACAAAAAAAAATATGAATAATAAGTGTGTAAAATTAATAAAAATACTTACAAGAGTAAATGAAGTGAAAAAATGAAAAAATGGTGTTTTGTAAGTGAGAAATGAGTATAAATTTTTTAAGTATTTCGTTTAAAAAAATAGGGGATCTAAAAGATTAGTTAGAGAGTAAGAAAATCCACTAATTAGCACTGGAAATAGTGGTCGTAGGTGGCCAAAAAATGAGAAAGAGTGGAGGATAAGTGAATGAGGTTTTGAGTTTCCGAGAGTTATGTAATGCTTGGAATAGTTTTTATCTAAGGAAGAAAGAAAAGAAAATAATTTATCCACGTGTGTAGCGTCAGTTTCAAGTGTCAACCGATGTTATCCACACTTGGAACCGACGCTATCCAAGTAGCGTATCGTCGTTTCACCACGTCAACCGACGCTATATTCTACGTGGATAGTGTTGGTTCTACACCGAACCGACTTTAATACCCCTTTTTATAGTAGTGTTAAATCATTCATATGTACACTAAATACACAATACAAAACTAGTTAATATAAATGTAAATTATTGTACACAAAATGAACATTAACACATCATTAAATATGTTTATTTTTATATAAATAAAAAGTGTAAAAAAATAGAAATAAAAAATCATCCATTGGTATTAATAAAAATATACCATAAATTGTATATGAATTTTACCCACATCAAATTACATTATTTAATTTATAATTGTGTATCAAGATTAAAGAATATTTAACCAATTTATTTATGTCGATTCGTGGTTTAAATTTACTTATATTTTAAGTGAATTTAAATTATTTTAATTTTATATTAACATTAAATTTATTATTTAATCAATAATTTAAATAAAAATTTATATATTAACATTTAATTTATAATTATACATCAAGGTTTAATTAGAGAACAACTTTTAAATATGAATAAATTATCGAGAATTTGAGTATATAAAATAATTTAGATTTTCTATTAGTTATAGTAAATATAAATTTAAAAAATATAAGTTTAGTTCGTTTGAGTATCAATTTGTAAACTTTATAATTTTAATAGACATGATAAAACGACCAATTTGTCATTTAAATCATGTATGATTAAATAATTTAATCAATATATTTAAATTAAGAAATTTAATATAATTTTTTGGATTCAAATTATATTAAATTTACATATTTTATAACAGAATTAAATTCAATTAAGATTGAAAAGTAAAAATCTATTCGAATTTAGATTAATAATTTTTGTAATTCATTGCAATCCGATTAAAAATGAATTACTATTAAATTATAAATAAATTTATATTTTATTTTATGATATATTATATTTAAATATTATTCGTATCAAAATAAAATAAATTATTATTATAATTTAAAAATAAAAATTAAATATTTATAATAATTTAATAAGTTGTTAGACATACTTATTAAATCTTTATATATACACGGTGTTTTATACTATAGATTAAAAAAGTATAGTTTTTTAGTAATTTAAAATAGAAATATTAAAATCAATGAATTATATTAAAATTTAAATTTAACGAAAAATATTTTAATTTGCTATTCGTAATTTAAACCATCTAGATGACCACGTGGGCCTGTGTTATGTTTTTATAAATAGAAATAGTTATCTTATTATTCATTTAAATTTACTTTTGATTCTTAAAAAATACATATCTTTATATTATAAAAAAATATGTATTATATACAAGAATAAAACTTTTTTATTTAATTAAATCAATAAATATCTTATAAAAAAATTAACTACTAAAATAACAGAAAAGAAGAAGTTATATATATAGCTACTGTTGATTCTTAAAAACAATACAAAGAATTAAAAAGAGAGTAGAAGTTAACAAATGCTCTGGATTTTACACGTTTTCAGTTTTATTATTATAATTTCCAGATACTTTTTGGTTTGACAAAAGAAAAAAGTTACTATTGAAAAATTTAGTTTTATAAGTAAAAACTAAATAAAAATTATAGTTAAGTGATTAATCACAAACAAATTAACAAAAAAAAACAACTTTTTAAATGAAAAACAATAAAAAATTTATTTATTTTATATATATATATATAATTTAAGATTCAATAAGTATTCACTAATATAATTAGAATAAATATATTTTCTATCATTAAAATTTAAAATTATTATAAAAATTTTATAAAATTTAAATTTATTATTTTTACATCATTAAATTTACAAATATTATAAAATATAACAAAAATATAATCCACAGAAAAATCATAGGTTAACTCTTATTAATCGAGTGATATTTATGATATTTTTATAATATATTATAAAATTAAAAATAAAAAATTTAATAATATTTTGATAATATTTATAAAATTTAATAATATTTTACAAAAAAATCTATTTAATCGAACAATTAAAAGAGAATAAAAAATAAAAATAAAAATAAATAAATACACGTTTGAGTTAAATAAAAACAATAAAGCCGGAAAACGGTTAAAGAAAATAAAAAGTAAAATAAAAAAATAAGATGCGAAATTAGGGAAATTAATAAATGAAAAATCCAAGGAGAAAAGTGCTACGAGGCAATCTACTATCCTTCCGTTACAGAATTTTGGTTTGTATCTATCAATTCTCTCTCTTTTCAAAACCCTAATTCTATCGACTCCGATTCAGTTTTGGTCTTCGAAAATTTCACCTATCTTTTCCTCTTCAATCTATATCTTCCTCAACGATTGCTGTCCGATTTCGATTTCTCGACCGATCACGTTTGCATTCTCGGGTAGGTCTCATTCTCTCGTTCTGATGGGCAAACATTGTTGTCCTTGGTTAATTTCATTTATTGTTTTGCATTTTTCCATAGAACGGCATCTTTTTTTGATGTATATAAGTCTTTTTATTTGATGGAGTTAGGGGCATGAATTTTTGGGTTTGATTTTGTCGATTTTAATTGGGGAACTGGGGAATATTGATTTTATTGTCTGTGCGATTTGGTTTTTGTATGAGGCTTTGGATCGTTTAACGATTGGTGTTTGACCTAATCCGAAATACCATGGCATGGTTCATGGCATATTGAATTTGGAATTTTGGATGTCATATTGGACAAGATCCTTATTTTTTATTATTGTTGAATGATTGGATGGTATTACGGAAGAGTGGTTATTTTTCCTTATTTTTATCAATATTGAGTGGGTTTTCAGTGTTAATGGGTTGGAGAAGGCTTTTGCAAATTGCAACAAATGGTGAAAAGATAAGTATTGAATTTGGCTTGTGAGAGGAGAATGTGTATTATAGCACTGTGCTTGTCTCATATAGTCGTTTTTACTTTGATTTTGAATTGTTGTATAAAAACCACAATAACGTAGAGATTGTCTGAAGGGAGATGCTCTAGATGGATTCTAGTGGGAAGAGATTGATCCCTTGCACTCTAGATTGGAGCAGCTGATTGTTTATGCATTGGGTTGTGGGCTATTTGGTGGCTATAGGTGTTATAACTTATTTAACTTGATAAATTGGTCGTTTTATCTAGTGTACTGGATGTCCGAAGCATGACTTTGGTGGTCAGCCACGGTATATAAATTATGTCAAATGTGATAGATGGACTAATTGTGGGCGGAAACTATCATTTTATTGATTTTCAAGACATCGATGCTGCTGTTTTAATTTCTATATAAGATTTAGATGCAAATTCATGAAACTTATATGTTAGTTTTAGACTTTCAGTTTTAGATTTTTCCCTTTCTAATTTATTTGAATGACTAAGGATTGATGGTATCATACATTTGGTTATTCCCATGATTATTGATGATATCTCTCTAGATGCACTTGTGCACTTTATTTGCTAATGTTATTATGATATTTGTCACGTACATGGAGTAGGATAGCTACGTGGATATTTGTCATGGAGTAGCATATCCACGTATTCTGTTGATTTCCCTTGTGAACAAATTTGGTGACCCTCTATACATTACTATTAACTGAATTCTCTACCTTGGGCGTTACAGGATTATATACGATTAAAAAGATGTCTCCAGCATCAAGGTCTAAATCAAAAGAAAAAAGGGCTAGCAAGGAATCCCAAAAAGCTTCTTCAAAGCCTTCAGTACCTGCTAATGCAGGTACTGGCATCCCAGCTAGTGCTTACAATCCATTTTTAGGAACATTCCATACCTTAGATTTGTCACCAACATCCTCTGCTTCATCTGCTCAGACTAATGGCCGTTTCCGGAACATAGATGAAACAGAGGATCATTCTGGGGGTTCTCTGGTGGCTGGGGTTGAGTATGATTCCGTTTCTAATAATGGCAGCTGGTCTGGTGAGTCAGAAGAGCACAAAGAGAGGACATCACATCTTGCAGCTCGACAGGAATCAATACCTGGAGCTGACAATGACAAGCGAGAAAAAATCCGCCTGAAGAATGAAAGAAAGCATCAACGCCAAAAGGAGAAGCGAGCTCAGGAGTTGCACGAGCGGTGCAGTGGCTATCTTATGTCTAGAAAACTTGAAGCACTTGCTCAGCAGCTTGTGGCAATGGGATTCTCCCAAGAGCGTGCAACAATGGCTCTTATTCTTAATGAAGGTAGAGTAGAAGAATCAGTTGCATGGCTATTTGAAGGCGTTGAAGAAGCTGATAAGGTCAGGGATCAAAACCTTGCTGGGACTAATCTTAAAATTGACATATCAGAAGAGCTCGCTCGAATTGCAGATTTGGAAGTAAAGTTTAAGTGCTCAAAACAGGATGTTGAAAGGGCTGTTGTCACCTGTGAGGGTGATCTTGAGAAGGCTGCAGAAAGCTTGAGAACATCAAAGATAGATCCACCTTCTGCTCCACCCAAGCCTGAAGAAACTGGTGATTTTCCAACCCTCAATAATGGCAGGGTTCTAGCTGCTGGTAATCAGATTAGACCGCAAGCAAAGTCTAACCCTTCTTCTACATTACAACACAGAAAGGATGAAAGGGATTTCAACTACTCAAAGCAACCAGTAACTGCTTTAGTGTCTTCAGAGGGTGCAAGTAAAGATTTGCAGCCTTTGAAGAGAATTCAACAGAAGCTGGAGTGGTCTAAACCGCAACCAGCAGCACTGCAAGTTGACAAGAGATGGCCAAATACGGGATCAAATCTTCCTGTCTCCTATACATTGGCATCACCGTTGCAAATGTCCTCTTCACCAGCCAAGGCAGAAACACATTATGTTGCTGTGGGAAATCAATTAAAGAATCTTCAGGCTGGAACAATGAAGGAGCCTGTTATAGTAATGCAGCGTCCTCAATCTCTTAATATGAAACAAGCTCCAACAAGCATGAGTTCATCCCTTCCTGGCATAGCACCCAGTTGGTATCCCAGTACGAATGTGGAAGCTATGAGGTCTAGTGGCTTCTTGGCCCAAATTCCAAATAATGCTAGAAGCCTTAGCCCAAACAATTTAAGTTCAAATCAAAGGTACCATCAGTATCAATATCAACAGCAGCAACAACAACAACAACACCCCGTTCCTGGGAGCATTCAAGGGGATTCCCCTGGCTCTAGCCGAGGGAATGGTTTATGGAATAGAACTAGTGCATCTCCAACCCTTGCTGCTGCTTCTTCCCTTGGACTTTTCTCAGGTTTGGGTTCGGCTGCATCATCGGGGGCATCCTCTCCCATAGACTGGAATACTGGTGGCTCCATGCTACAGTTAGATTACACCAACATAGACTGGACTTTGGACAGAGGACTATCCACATCAAGGCCTAATGGACTGTGGGAAGGACTGAGTTCTTTTATGAAAAATAGCACCGACATGTATGATTCTAAAGCATCAGGGGTAAGTCCTCAAGTGACAATGAGATCAGCCTCTAATGTGAATGGTGTTTCCATTGCGGGACTACAGGATGGTGGAGCTGCTAGTTCTGAAACATCAACTACCGGTTCTCGGGAATGGACATCTCCATTTGAAGGGGAGGATCTCTTTAGCTTACCCAGACAGTTTGTTTCTTCTCCTTCTCTTTAGATGAGGAAAGTGTTTCAATGAATAAAATTTTAAGAAAAAAATGAAAGACCCAAAAAAAAAAAATTTGCGGGGATTTGATGTTGGTGTTCTTTCTTATGATGCTGCTGTGTTGATTGTTGGTAGATAACCTAATTGCAAAAAGCATCTTGAAAGTCTTTTTGCATATTCCTTTCTGGCTGCATTTACCTTTTGCATAGGAGATGGGAGACGAAGGTATTGATGATTAAAAAGAGGATATTTGCGATTTTAACCTAAAAATTAAACACAACGTTAGGACCATAGGTTATTCGTTACTAAAGACGATAGTACTTCAGTTGCGCAAACATTTTCTTGAAATGTGTTATTTTTATATGTTAAAAACTTGCAACTGATTCAATTAACTGGGAGTAAGAGTATTATATCCACAATAAACACGACCATTTGTAGTCTGTGGAATGATAATCAAAAGTTGCAATTGTTTCAAGGCAAAGAGTCATGGCTGTTTTGTAGGTTAGGTCATTTTAGTAGCATATTAGAATGAAGGCTTGAAATGTCGATGTCGGTTAAGATATTGAAATATAATTTTTACGAAAATGTCAAAGATATTATTACTATCGATAGGAATTTTGAAAAAAATCTTGAAAATTATTAAAATTTTATCAAAAAAAAATTATAAAACATTATAAGACATTAAAATAATTAATTATTTATATTTTAAAATAAATTTTTATTTACTATATATATTTTTAAATATTTATAATATTTATATTAATTAATAATTTGAATAATTAATTAAAATATTATATAATATATATATATATATATATATTTAAAATATTTTTGAATAAGTAGTTAAATAGTTTGAAATAATTAAGTATACTATTTAATTGTATTGATTATTATAAATAGATAAATCTTAATAGTATGAAAGAAAATTTCATTTATATTTTTGATATTTTGTTAATTTTTGTCGACATTTAAATGGTAATCATTTAAGTGATAATTTGTCAACATTTTTTATAATTTAACCAAAAGATATAGATATTATGTTTTGATGTCAAAATTTATAAAATAATAATATTGTTGGAACAATGTTGACGATATGTGACATTTTCATCATTGGTTAAACTAGATATGTTGATATTTTCATCCTTGGTTAAACTGTAGTTCTTTTATCTCGTTGCTTGTCGAATAAGGATAAAAGTAATATATCATTTTAATTAAAAGTATCAAATATCAATCATATGGGTTCATTTAATAAGACATGTGTCATTTTATTTGTCATTTTCATTATACAATTACCAAAACATATTTAACACAATTTTTAAAATATAATTCTATTTTTAACATTAACTAAATAGTCATTTTATAATCATATTAATTAAATAATAATATTATATCTCGAATATATTTTTTTCCATTTTTTTGTCGACTCTTTTTGCAATAAAAACCGAACAAAAAAACTTATTTTTTTATTTTAAAGAACTATTATTCAATAAAGCCTTAACCTATAAAACCTTTGCGACCCTTTTCTCTTGTTCCATTAGAAAAATACTTATTCTGAATGTTAAGCAACAAATATATAACCCCCAAAACTCTAAATAGCATAAAAGGAACCCTTTAAGCTATCCCATATATCTTCCCAATTCAAAAGAATAGTGATATTTTCGTTGTTAGAGTTTTGGGCGACTGTAATTTTGTAAATGTTTTGAAGTACCTTTCTCTAGTAGAATTCGAGTACTTTTCGGAAGAGTGGCTACTCTCAAAGTACGTGCATAGTTAGGCTGCGTCCTCTTCTTAAATGTATTTTACTTGTGTCTCTCTCTTCATAAAGAGAAGGTAATCCAAGAACACATAAATTAGTTCTTTGGCCTTGAGAAGGTACTCCAAGTGCTCTTAAATTAGTTATTTGACCTAATTTTATAGCCCTTTCCCTCAAGCACTGCTTGATGAGATCTGAAGCTTGATAAGATCTGAAGCGACACTACTCATGAGGGAGAAAATTATTTATTCCTTACTTTTTTTAAAAAACTTTTACACATGGTACAATTTACAGGAAAATGGATTTCATCAACTTAAGTTGAATGTCAGAATGAATCAAATATCTTTTTCCTGTTTACTTTCTCAATCATGAAAATTCAGGCGGGATGTGTAAAAATTTTACCCCCATTTAACTTTCTCTTTCCATATGGGTATTTGAAAATTCTAAACAATCAACTCTAAATTAAAAAATTCGCTTGACTCAAAACTTCTTTATAAAATAGCTAAAACTGGACCCAAACAGGGAGATTTCTGTAAAAGAAATATCTGTATATAAAAGTTAAACCCACTTACATTTCCATTTAATGAGTTAGACAAAAGTTACACCGTAATTTAACAGAAAAATCGGTGAATTGAAAGCCGTTTTATACTTTAATTGTCTATGAACTGATGTTGGCATCTGGTGCATGTATAGAATGTAGTTTGCCCTTCATCAGCTGATCTTACCTGTGCATTTTAAGGTAATGAAAGTAAACAACATATAAGACCACAAATGTCACAGAATATTATGAGAAAAAGGAAAATCATGTTGATTGTCATATACCTGTCTGGTGAAATAGGTAGCTTCATCGTGGCCGCATTCTTCGCACATCCTTTTAATCTGTCAAAACATCAATTATTAAAGAATCAAGAGGGAATTTTTCAGCAACATAATATTCCTCTGTATTAAATATGGTAGAAGCAGCTACCTTTGGTAATTCCACCTTCTCTTCATCATGATCAATCAGTGATATACCTAGTTTCTTTCTAATCTCCTGTAGAGAGAAAATAAACAAATTGGAAGAGGCAAAATTCAATTTTTTTTTGGTTTTGTTTTGTTTGGGGGGGGGGGGGGGGAGAGAGAGAGGTTACAGAAGTTTCATGAGCACCAAAAGCGAAACAACGCATGAGTTTGGCAAAATTTTGACCTTCCAAACAGCTGATATCTTTAACATATTCAAACACTTACCATTAGATAAAAGTTTTAGTTACTTGGTATTGTTTCTAATTTTCCATTATAAGTCCAAGCCCTTGTGCAACTTTAAGTTAAAGCTTGTACATACAAGGTCATATATGCATCTATTAGCAAAAAGGGGTCATATATACATCATGCATGCATGGGTCACCACTTGTTTATGAACTAACATACATGCACATTATAATAAACAAATATCACATTCCTTGAGATAGTATTAGACAAATAATGACTATTTGAAAAATACTGCCATTGTCGGAAACATTTCAAAATGAATATCATCAGGCATACCTTAGCAGTAATCGTGTAAGATATTTCTCTTCCTTCAAGACCTGAAAGAAATAGCAACAATTTTTGAATTAGAACCGTCAAAAATGATAAGGAGAAAAAATACAAGAAAAATCCAAATTAGAAGTTGCATGAAATGACAAAATTGAGAAAGCAAATCATCAAGCATAATTCAAAACAAATACTATGAACGCCAATAGTTTGCATACAGCAGATACAGAGTGATTATATAGTTTGGGCCAATAGTCATTGAGGATTTTTAACTTAGATATCACACAACAAGCAATCAAATCCAGTTATACTCTTTGGTGGACAAAATTAGTTATTACTAGGCTTAATATCAAAGCCATAAATTTGCAACTGGTTAGTGTCTAAAAGCAAAGTTCTTCATGCTTTCACAACCAACATGAAAATACACGACACTAGACCAACGATAAAACATGAAATAAAGAGCATTGGTGCAAGGGAAATAAATTGAGCGACAATTAGTAAATACATAAAACCTTTACGAGTAGACTTGAGAAACTTTTCAAGTACTATAATTACTTAAGCATGTTGAAAATGAAAGTTGGATGGATTGACAAACCTTTCCTATCTGGGATCTTCTTGCACCAGGGACACATAACACGGTTAGATTCAAAAACTTTTAAAAATGTCCCACATAGTTCACAGAACAAAAAATTAACGCCTTGGGAGTATGCCATTTGAGTATCTCACCAACTGAACCTGCAACTGCAGTAGGATGCTACTTATTAACTGTTAATAAATTCAGCTACATGTGCCACAACTTGTAATAATGAATCAAATTCACCCAAGCAAGAATGGCTCAAGAGTGTGTGAGGTTCTTTACCTTAAAAATAAGGCCCTTATTTTTTTAATTCAAATGATAAATAACCATTTTGGGCGTGGAATTTGGGGATTAGGATTTGAAGCTTGGACTTGGCCAAAGGGCAACACAACCTTACCAACTGGATTGTGAAGGCATGACAAAGCTCAAGCTAATGGGTGCTGATCCAAACAACTCATATATATTCCTTCAGTACTCGTTTTCAAGCATGGATTACTTTGTATTTGCAAACGTGCATCACTTGATTTATTAGTTATTAAATATTATTAACTAAGTTTTTATTAAAATCAGTATAAAATTGATTCTATTCTAAGCCTAAATCTAACCAATAAACACTATATAAGAGTACCAATCCCCGCCATGATGAAGAAAATACTACAATGCACTTTTGGATAAATAACAACCATGCCATTAGTAATTAATTTTAATTAATCACGGCTATTAACTTTCAAATTAAATTATTTTGTGAGTTTTATTGTTATTTTCGTTAATATTTTTTTTTCCTTTTATCTTAGCATTACAAGTTCAATTTATTTTTTTTGAAAAAAAAGAAGAAAAAAAGTAAAATTCATGAAGTATTATTTCAATCCTTTCACAAATCCAGAAGATAAAAACTTGCAATGTATTGAAAAGTTCATAATAACACTTACGACTGATTCAAAGGTACATAAAACATAATATCAGATCACTAAACTAGCTAATATATCAAAACCTCCACAATACGACAGAGCTAAGTTAAATATATTACCTATTACCAAAACCTAACTAAGCGGATAAACCCAAAATTGAGATTGGTAAACTGAGTCGGAGACAGGTATCTTACATATTACAGTAGAGGGAGATGACCTGATGGAAAAAGTGGAACTGCAATAGAGTGGGAGAGTGGACTTTCAAGACTATTAGCTTTGTGAATGCCGGCAATGGAGCTTAACGAACTGCAATGTGGAGTGTTCTTTCACCAGCGGGTTTTATATGGAGGGGGAGAGAGGGAAATTAGGGAAAGTGTAATCGAATAAGTCGAACATGATTGGGTTTTCCGTTTTTGTTTTTAAGATTGGCGTCTCTTTTAACAATTTTATTTGTAACTTTATATTTTAAATTTTAAGAAATTTTTAGTATAATGTAATGTATACGGTAAATATGATTATATTATATTAAATCATATTATATATTATTTTGTGAAAAATAGTTGGATAAAATATTTTAATAAAATAATTTATATTTTAAATAATATTTAAAGTCTTAGTATGCTTTAAATCACACATATAGTATTAAATTTATAATTTTTATTTTGTATAATATGATATGATTTTATAATTAAATATATAATGATATTAAAATTATACTATCAAGATATTTAATAACGTGTAAAAAAGATGCCATTAAGATGAATTATTTTATTATTATCAAAACTTTTAGTAAATTTCTATAAGCATCTAAATATTAGAAATGTATTATTTAATATTTAAATTTTTTATTTTTTTTATTTATATCTATAAATTTTTAAATCATACAATTTAATACTTTAAATTTTAAAAATTCATACATATATCTTAAATATTTCTTAAAACAATAGATAGATTGTATCTTAATTACTAATACAAATATATAGAGGAGTGTGAGATTCAAAATTCTAAAATTTATGTATAAAATATTAAAAATTTAGAATTAAATTATATGATTTAAAAATTTGAGTATGAAATTATACATTTTAAATTTATTTAATCCTTAAAATACTAATATTATATTCTATTTACCTTTAATCTGAGATAACTATACTGTTAAACTTAAATTAATAATATTTGGAAAAAACAATAACAGTAAAGCTACCAAGAGGTCCAAAACCTCTTTGTCCACCAATTTGTTTGCTATTTTTTCACATGAAACTATAAGAAACTTGATGGTTTTTTTCGAAACAAATAACAACCAATCAAAGTAAGTCAATATTTTTAGAAAGTGGTAATAGTGTAATAGTTATTTTGCATCATTTTTTTTGTTTTTTTTTCTTTTCGAAAATAAGAATATGAATAAAAGATAAAATAAGAAAGGAAAATAAAAGGCATAAATCGAGAAATAATCAAGAACACTATTTTTTTTCTTTCTTTTTTCTGCAATCAACTTCCTTCTAATTTTAAGGGATCAATTGAAAAAAAAAAATCATTGTTTCGTGTTATATCCTTATTTTTCTATCTTTCCATTTTTTTAAATCTTATTATATATAAAAATCTAAATTATTTCTTATAAATTTATGGATAAAAATGAACTCATTTTAAAATAATAACTATTATTATCATTAGTTATTATATAATTTATATAATATTCTTAATTTTATCAATTAAATAATAAATTATTAATAATTTTTATATTATTTATATTTAGTAACATAAATAATTAATTTAATTTATTAATTAAATAATAAATTAAAGCATGATTATTTATAAAAAAAAAGAGCTCATGTTTTGGTTATTTTTAAACTAGACTAAATTACATTATTATTCCTTAAATTTTTAAAACTTCACATATAAATTATAAATTTTGATTCACAAATATGTATTTTTAATAACAAAGTTAGAACGAAATTTTAAAAATTTGGAAATTAAACTATAAAATTTAAAAATTTAAAAGCTTATGTATGAAATTTTAAAATTTTTGGACTAAATAATATATTTTAAAAGTTTTAAAACTTACGTGCAAATTTAGTTAAAATTTAAAGACTAATTGTGCACTTCAATCAAAGACAAATATATACCTGGAAAAAGGGTATCTATATTACCTTAATTTTTGACAAATGAATTTTTAGATATAATATTTATAAAATTATAGATAAATTAATGTATAAAATAAAAATATGTCCCACGAATTTAAAATTTTAAGCTTTTAATGTTAATATATCAACAAAACTCAATAATTTTAATAAAATAATATATATATAATATATTTTTTTAATTAAAAATAAATAATAGTTGAAACTATTAATGTTATATTTTATTTTTTATATGGTATATGTAAATCATAAATCTACGACCAGTTCCACCTTCATGTTATTGTTACTATTTTCTTTTATAAAAAATCAGACTTAACTTAGTGGTATAATTACTTTTAAGGGAATTTTGGCCCGATCTGTGAGACACATTCACATGTGAACCAAAAACAAAAGGATGTGCACAATTAACACAAAAAAAATAAAATGACATTATATATACCCCTAGTCACATACTATTACGAGCAGGTGTCTATGATCCAGACCAACAAACCTCCTCAATGTTGGTCCATCTTTTTTCATTCAATTTACTTAGTCCCAAACTATAATTAATAACACAAATCTGCGAATCTTCCAACCTTTTTCACTCAATTCCCAAACTATAATTAATTTAACCAATTTGGTCCCATCCTTTTCAATTTGGGGATTGAGTTGGTCAGGGAATAAGGCTAAGTTGGTTGAGAGTTAAAAAAGATGGAGAACTAAATTGATACTAAACCCAATTGTTAATATATCAATGCCGTCCTAAGTTTTCGAGTAATTCAGAAACGATAACATATCCAGCAACTCCTATTAAAAGTGAAAGGGTGAATCTTCCTCCTGGAACCAACTCAGGCAATTTAATAGCTGGAGACTTAGTTGAGTATCTGTCTGACCAAGACATTGCAGCAGGGAGAATTCCAAAAAGGACTAATACTAAAAACAGGAAGAAAAAAAGAAAAAAGAAAACAGTGTCATATCACAAGTTATATATGATACAAATAATAAGTTAATTAAGTGTATCTTTATTTTGACAAAAAAATGTAAAACTGATATTTCATGATATATCCATTTCGATATTTTTTAATATTTTCAAAATTTTCATCTAAATTTTAGAAAATTACAAAACTTGTGGAAATATTAGGAAATTTCGACATTTTTAATATTTCTATAGAAATTTCTGAATATTATGGAAATTTCGATGAAAATATCAGGAAATATTTGGATATTTTTAGGTCAAAATGGAAAAAAATGAAGGGGAAAAAAAAAGGAGGAATTAATGCATAAATTAGTCTATCCATAAAAGAAAATTTGCAAGACGAGCCACAATAATGCTTGTGTAAACATTATCTTTAACATATCTGAGTGGCAAACTCAAAATAATGAGAATACAAGAATAATAGTGAAACAAGAGGAAAATATAACAGAAACGCACCTCCATACGTTCCAGCAAAATCCAGTGCTTTGAAGAATATTTCAGGATCAAGCAATGACAGTACCAGTGGTGGAATTAATGTCAATAGGTATGGTAAAGGTATCCTCTGACCAGCCGGAAGTTTCAACACTACATATACGGTAAAAATGGTATTTCATTAACATGAAGTGATGTAGCATATTTTTATTTTATGAAGATCAAAAGAATCATAGCTAAAAATGACAGTCATATTTATGTAAATTTCTAAGGATTTGTTCAAAAGTTTTTTGAACGCAAGTATTTTTAGTGACAATTAGGGTTGTTCAGTAGATGAAAACTGCTGATTTTATACTTATTTAATCTGATCCGATCATCCGTTCGGATTGAAACATCCTAATCCACAACCGATCCGATCACCTTTCACATCCGATCAATCCAATCCGTAAACTATTCGGATGACATCCGATCAATAAACTTAATTAACTATATTTTTTGTATTTTTAAATTTTTACATAAATCATAACATAAAATTATTTGACTTGAAAAAAAATTAAAAAATCAAATAAATATATATTAATTAAATATATATATATATATATAATTAATTTCGATCGGATGAATCGTAGTGAAATTCGCCATCTGATCCGACCATCGAATTGAATTGGATCGGATGAAAAATCAACAGATCGGATCGGATTGATCGGATGATTGAATTTTTTGCACACCCTAATGACAGTGCACAGATAACACATTTTGCATCTTGACATAAAGCACAAATATGCTTTTTGAAACCACTTTATTCGTTAACACTTTTAACAAAAACTACATTTAACAAAACAAGCTAACAAGACCCTTATGGTTAAACACTTTTAACAAAAACCACGTTAACAAAATAATCAAAGAGACCCTTATGGCTAGAATAAGCAACATAAATTTTAGTTCCTCCATATAAAAAGGGTAACAGCAGTTAAAAGATCACAAAAGTTTTTAATATGTTTAAATTAATAAAATAAGCTGGCACATTTAATAAATAAACATTGACAGTAATAAGACTTGCACTCTTGTCTAGTTAGGGTGCTAATTGAGTCTAGTACAGATCAGATGGGAGGAAGTGATTATAGATGTAAAGCTCTTAGAAAGTAGTTTAACATGGTTAGATTAGTTTTAAGTAAATAGGTAAAAGGTTCATATATGGAGTACTTACAGTCAGCAAGAAAGTCAGACAAACCCAGAACGAATCCGATGTAAGATGTTGCAATGGCAAGGAGTGAGAAAGTCTCAACTATAGGCTGTAAAATTTTGACATGCAACAAAAATAGGAAATATAAATACATTGTTAATTATTTCCCAAAAGAATATAAGAAATACACTGTTAATCATATAAACCCCATTTTGTTACATTATTCAGAAGAAATGTTTTGAATTTTCATGAAATCTTACACCAACGGCTCCATTGGAAGATCGCAGTTGTTGTAATGGGTCAACAATCTTACTGGCGGTTAGTTCAGTATCTGTGAAGGTTCCTAGAATAACAGCATCCCATACGAGAAATAAAACAAGTGGTATACCTGTGCCTAGAACAATTGCAGTTCTAAAAAGTAGAAAGTTGATATATTAATGCACAGCATATACAAAGTTACCATAATAATTGCAATTTGCAAACATAAGAAGAAAACTTCTGTTATTTGATTTCGTTAGCTTCAACTGAAGGTAAAAAATATAAAATTCTAATACTTTCAAAGCTAAAGTATAGGTTAATTTCTTCTCACTAACGGTCATTAGTTTATACAAAATTGATATATTAATGCATAGCATATACAAAGTTACCATAATAATTGCAATTTGCAAACATAAGAAGAAAACTTCTGTTATTTGATTTCGTTAGCTTCAACTGAAGGTAAAAAATATAAAACTAATACTTTCAAAGCTAAAGTATAGGTTAATTTCTTCTCACTAACGGTCATTAGTTTATTTGTCCTTGAAGAAAATATTGAGAGATAGTAGAGAGAAACTGAATTCTTGTTTTATTTTCTCTGATTAATTCAAATGTATATACAACACTATAAATAGGACTAAAAGGTAGACAAATTCCCACTAACTTAGGAATAATACAACTGGTATCAACAACTAAAATCCAGCTTGTTTTACACTAAATTCATAGCCTGTACAACACTATTCCAGCCTAATATTCTCAAAAAATCTACACTCCCCCTCAAGTTGGGTAATAGATATTAATCATTCCCAACTTGCAACTCAGTTCTTCGAAATTTGTTCGAGGTAATGCTTTGGTAAAGATATTTGCAATTTGATGATGGGTAGATATATATAGTAGGTCCATAATTTTTCCATCTAACTTAATGAAATGACGATCAATTTCTACATGTTTGGTTCGGTCATGATGAACTGGAGTTTTTTTGCAATTCTTATTGAAGCTTGATTATCACAATGCATGCTGATAGGTTCAAGAGTTGTGAAGTCTAGTTCATTGAGTAGTCTTCTTAACCACATTCCTTCACAAATCCCATGGGCCATAGCTCTTTTATAAGAGACCCATTTTCTCATATCAGGCTCTTTTGGGTTGGTCATGACTCTATTGGAATTTTTCATACCCCACAGCCCAATCCTCTTGCTTCTGATCCTTTCATGATTCTCAATCTTTTGCAGGATGACACGAACATCTCCCAAGGAACATCTCCTACAAGCATCCAATCTCCATCTTTGTCTTCATAGGTAGGTACAAATTCAGATCCTTTGTAGCCTTCCCTTTCAAAGTACTCACCCAAAGTGAATTTGAACATGTCCTCTAAAGCCTTAAGGAGTTATGGGTAGTCTTTGTATACTTTCAAATCAATCTTTCTAAGATAAGGAGCTCCATCCATGCTTACTTTCAAATACATTCCAATAGCCTCTGGTTCAGTTTTCTTTGTTTGACTAATGTTCTTCCTATAGGATCTAACTGGTGGCCAGCCAACTATTTGTGCCTTCTCAGTAGGGATGATATCTTTTTCAGTTTGTTGGGATTCAGAAATTCGACGCTTTGAACGACAATCCTCTTCCATCTCAGGTAAAGATCGTTTCTTGATTTTGACATCGCTAGATAAAGCATGTTGCTCTGTTTCATGGGTACCAGGCAACCCCAATGTCAGCTCTGTTGCCTCGAGGTTTAGATCATCTTCAAATGCAAACCCAATTTCCATTTTTTCCATCTGTATTTGAAGATCTTCAAATTAAACTTGTTGAACCTTAAAACCCAAGAAAAGAAAATTAGCAGTATTGATCAAATCTGGCAAAACCGACTGGTATTAAAATTTTTAAATATCTGACATGCTTCAGATTTTTCTTTCATAAGAAATAATCAAGTGGTTCGAGTATGATCATCTACAAATGAAATAAACCATCGTGTCCTTGTTATGTTTTTGATTTGAGAAGGTCCCCAAATATCAGAGTGAATTAGAGAGAAAGGATGTGATTTTTTATGTGGAAGAGTACGATATGAATTTCTAACATGTTTTGAGAATTCACATACTTCACATTTAAGATCCTTTGAATTTTTATTTTTGAATAATGAAGGGAAAAGTTTTTCCAAATATAGGAAATTAGGATGACCAAGACGATAGTGTTTCAACATGATTTCACCATTGTTATTGGAATTAAAATTTAATAAAGCTTTATTTTGATACTGAACCTCGGATACAGCTTGAAGGACTTGTCTTTCTGGAAGGTCTTCACTATTGAGAAGTAGAGTTCCAAGCATTCTTTAGCACTGCCAATCGTTTTCCCCGAATCCAAGTCCTGAAATTCACATAAATTATGAACAAATTTTGCCACACAATTTTTATCACGTGTGAGTTTAGTAATTGATAAGAGATTACAATCAAGGGTTGGAACAAGAAGGACAAAATCAAGAATAAAAGAATTTGAAATTTTTGCCGAACCAATCCCTGTTACTTTGAATATTGATCCATCGACAATTCTGACAGTGTATCCTTCTTGGGAAGTTTTAAGATTTACAAGAAGAGACGCATCACCCGTCATGTGATCTGAAGCACCTGAATCTATAATCCATTGTCTCTTAACCTGTTTCACACTAAAAACGTTGGTGGTGTTACCTGATTGAGCGACAGTGGCAGATTGGGACCATTGAAGACAATTATACCCATTTAATTTGTGACTGGTGATGGGCATAAGACTGTTTTTTGTGGCCATTTATTTCAATTGTAGATTATACGTGGACTGAAATTTGTGGGGCTGTTTTTTTTTTTTTTAGATAATCTGTTGAACCGGGTCGGATCGGGTATGTTGGACCGGGGCAGTAGGGTAGGGTTTTCCCGGGTCGGGCCAATATATATTACAAAAAAGGCAGCTTATGGGTATTGGAAACAAAAAAAAATGTAATGCAACTGGGACTTACCGACTTGGATCGAAGTGACGACGACGATGTAGAGATGGTCGGCGACGATGATAACTGGTCTAAGATGGCTGAAACTGGACAGATTGGGTCTATTGGGTTAAAACTGGGCAGAGTGGGTCTATTGGGTTAAAACTGGGCAGATTGGGTCTATTGGGTTAAAACTGGACAGATTGGGCAGATTGGGCTGATTTGGTTACAAAATCTCGATGCTGAAACAGAATGCAAAGATGAACCAGATGGCAACGACAATGAACAGAGATGAACGACGATGCATAGCTGAAACAGAGAACTACCAGGATTGATCTTGGGAGAAACGGCGGATCGAGTAATTGGATTTCAGAAAATCTTTCTTGGACAGAATTGGTGAGAAAAAAAATGGATTTCAGAAATGCTCTGATACCTTAAAGAAAATATTGAGAGATAGTGAAGAGAAACTGAATTCTTGTTTTATTTTCTCTGATTAATTCAAATGTATATACAACACTATAAATAGGACTAAAAGGTAAACAAATTCTTACTAACTTAGGAATAATACAGCTGGTATCAACAACTAAAATCCAGTTTGTTCTACACTAAATTCACAGCCTGTACAACACTATTCCAACCTAATATTCTCAAAAAATCTACAATCCCCCCTCTCAGTATGAAATTACTTAAAATTCTTGTTGGGAGTATTTTCTACTATCATGTACCTTTTTTAAATAAAGCATTTAAGCCTACTGTCAGCATCTAAAGGACGACATAACTAGATAAATGGACCTACTAAAATGCTAAAGTGCACTTGGGCCAACCAAATTCTTCTCAAGTATTATGAGGCATGAGCCAACCTATAGGGTAAAAGTCATGTTTATCTCTTCAATGATCTATTCTACCTTCCAATTTATTCCCATTCTCTCATTTTCCTTTCTTTCTCTATACTAACTCAAGTTGAGCTTCTGTTTTAGCAGGTACCTTGGCAGTGCCCTATCAAATTCTCAAGTGTTATTCTATGTCTTCATAGGTGAAGCAAGGATCCATAAACAATGTAGTTACTTTGTTTTTAAAAATTCCTTGGACAATTATGACAAAATCTCTAAGAAAGTTTCAGGGCCAACTTAAACTGGTTACATATCAATTTTAGTCTCTGCATTTTTCAAAACCAACTGTAAGTGCAATGGTAAGATCATTCACCTTATTTTTGATAGGTTTCCTTCAAGGTTTGTACATAGAACTGGCACCACATTCTGAAAAGGGTAGATACAAGTGTTACAACTGCTTCGGTATTGGAAAACTAAAAGTTAAACATGTTACCTGGTAGACAAATGAAAGCACAACTATCGGTATACTCATAGGAACAGCTTGAAAGTTGGCCTTTAAAAGAGCATCCCATTGTAGGTTTCCAGTTGCAACAGCCTAAGAAATACAACAGGCATAAGAACAAGAACAAAGTCACTCTTAGAGGCGTAATTTCTGAAGTACCACTGCTATAATTCCTTTTTATGTACAAATGTATTCTGTAATATAAGCTTCACATTATTGACAATTAATATAGTGCCATTAGAAAAAGTTCTCTCGTTCTAACTTCTACATCCAGTTGGATACATATATATTTTTTTTGGTCAGATAAACAAATTGGATTTGAAGTTGATATATTACAGGGTATGACATATAAATTATATAGTTCTTGAACGGAAATATTACCACAAGAGCTGCGAAGGAAGTGATGATGCCCAATACTAGGAATCCATTAGCGGCACCAATGAAGCGCTGGCTAGAAATGAAACAAATTGAGTTCATAACCAGTTACAGATCTATTAGCAACGCTAGATAATTGATGATAAAGAGATGTGACATGTGAGTAAAGGACTGGTTGGCATCAGTATGTCGCAACCTTCTAATTGATTACTTTAGTCCCAATCTATTATAATAAGGCCATCCTAAGAACACATAACCCCTCCGTTCGTGTTTCTTTCAGGTCATATATTTTTTGGGTTTAAATACTGAATCTCTCTATTTTTATATAGAGGTGGAGAAAACATGAGGCAAATCAGAGTTTTCCAGCAAGAAGATACTTCTGATTTTGTGTATACTGAAGAGTTATCCTAGAATTCTAGAATTTTGATTCCAGTATCCTATCCTTAGTCTTGTTCCCTCTAAACTGTTCTGAATCATCTTCCAAATCCTTTTTTTGGTGCCTGCCTAGACATGAACAGACAGTTCAACTTCATGTTTTCACCACAAAATTGGCCCAAAATCTAACGGCTGATTAGAAAAATATTCATTATGCTTTGTAAACAAGAGGTTGTAACTTCTAAAATCATGATTGATAAAGTAAAAGCAATCAATACCAACCTGCCAAAGTAGCATATTCCTCCCAGAACCAATGTAAATAAGGTTGCACTTTCCCATCTGCAACCATAATGCTTCCATCAACACCTAACGACATCACACAAAATACACTTGAAATACTCAAGTAAACTACCATATGAAAAGTCCAAATGTTGTAATACTAAGCATCTAAGTAGTTAAAGATACTCAAGCACTTAAATAATGGTTGTTCGGTGGTTCAAGCTAAGGTGGACAACCACATAGATCCAGCTATGAGGGGAAAAGAAACAGCGCTTCAACATAATTTATGTACTGGGTGCCACCTAAGCTTGTAACATTAGACACTGGAAAGGAAGTGGAAATCAAGTCATGGCCCAACTCTTTTGAGAAAGGCCTTGTCCCTTATTTGCAGATTTGAACTTCTAGTTCTAAGTGCCCGAGGGATCCCAAAAAAAAGGCTCATTTAGGCACTCCTGGTGCTTGTACCCGGTAATTAAGGAGCTAAGCTAAGGTGGCAATTGGCAGATAGCAACAAGTTAATCCAATTACAAATTTTCCTGTAAATAAAATAGATGAAAGAGGGAACATGGTGAGGTATGTACAAGGGAATGCCAAGAGAACTTGTCAGAATATCTGAAGAACGAGCAACGTAGGCAACCAGAAGTGCATAGTGTATAAAAATGTAGGACCAACTGCAAAGCGAAGTAAACCATAGTCAGAAATTGATAAAATTGTGAAAACACTAAACTCAGATATTGCACATTTTAGTTCAATGTTCCGCCAGAAAAGGTACAACAATTTACAGGAAGAATTCAACATACCAAGTAATCTGAACTCCTACTTTCCCCAGAGTTCTCATGGCCATTGATACCTGAACTCAAGTCAGAAGTAAAAAAGAAGAAGGATAAATGTAAAGTGGACTGAAAATTAATGTGCTCTTGAAAAAAAAAACAAAAAAAAATCTAAGGATATATAAAGTGAAGAATATTAAATCTAACAAACTAGAAGTAAAAAAATGGCATTAATTATGACAAAAAATTATCCATTCTATTCATAAACGATGACCATTTAACAATTTATTGATTCAATTTCACACCAATCTCACATGTTTCCATACTTAGAAATTAGAAAGAGAGTTCACATAGATATAAGCTTATAATTAATTTGAAACAATGAATTATGGAGTATATGGATAGTATCACAGCCTTTCTGGTATTCTTCCTTGAGTATTTTTGGGTAAAAGTGTGAAATAATTCCTTCAGTAATTTGTCTTAACTCAAGACCATGGTAGACCGGCTGTTTTTCTTACAACTAGTAAATAAAATGTGCTTGCCAATAAAGAAATTCAATTTAAAATATTGTAATAAATTATGATATACTCTAATTAATTTAAATTACATATACAATTTTAATATAAAAATGTACAGAGTTTAATAGAAATTTATTTATTTTTTACTGTCTTAGATTTATGATATTTTATTTCTTTCGATTTTATAATATTATTAACTCAAAAAATTAAAATCAAAGTGATGAAGTTAACAATAAGGTAGTAAAAATATGTACAATGATTAATCCCATACTAAGACATATATAACCACCAATAATAGTAATGACATTTAATAATTTTTACAACTTTAAAGTTTATCTAATTAAAAGAAGATTTAGTAAATTTTCAAAATACTTAAATTTCATTTATCAAAACAACTATATTCTTAGATGCATACCAACATAAGATATTTCAAATTAAAACATAAAATAGAGAATTATTCTGAAATCATTTGATTGTATGCAAGATGTGTATTAATACCTCAATACATTTGACATAAATAACATCTAGAATTATGAGGAAAAAATGTGAAATTTTTTAAAATCCTCAAAATATTGGACGCATTATAAAATTATAGAAACAAATAAAAAGATATTGTCTTTTTTAAAAACTATTTTAATCACATTTTAAGATTGCAATTATTTTAAGTAAACCAATTTAATTACATAATAATAGATAATTATTATGATGTTTGAGTCTTTTGTTTTTCCCTTTTTAAGTTATCACTAAAAGAGAATTTATAAATTTTATATTTATTTATATGTTAAATAATAATTATCAATTTCATTAACTCTTTCACAAAAAATCAAATATTTTAGAAGTCTTCTTGTTTTCTTTTTTAATTTTCCAACTAATGATAATTAATATATTGAATCAATTATTTTGTACACTAAATATAATTTAGAAATCTATTAACACAGATTCTGGTTCTTTTGTTCTTCCATTTTAATTTTTCCACTAAAAGAAAATTGGTACCAAGAATTAATTATTTTTTACACTAAATATATAATTTAACATATATTTTTAAATATGTTCACATAAAATCAATTATTTTAAGAGTCTTTCGATCTTTCATTTTTATTTTCCTATTAAAAGATAAGTATACAAAAAATTAATTATTACATATTTAGGAGATTTTTGGTTTTCTCTTTCAATTCTCTAATAAAATAAATAGACAATTATTATAATGTTCTTGAATCTTTTAATTTTTTATTTTTAAATTTTCACTAAAAGAGATTTTATAAATTTTAATCTATTCACATAAAATCAATTATTTTAAGAGTATTTTGGTTTTTCCTTTTAATTCATTCACTAAAATATAAATAATATATAAAGTAAATTATTTTTTACACTAAATATAATTTAGAAAATAAATGAAAAATTTAACACATATTTAATAGATTTTTATTTTATCTTTTAATTCCATAATAATAGATAATTATTATAATAATTATGAGTTTTTTGATTTTTTCTTTTTAAATTTCAATTAAGAGAGAATTTATAAATTTTAAATATAATAAAATTAATTATTTTAAGTATTTTGGTTTTTCTTTTTAATTATCTCATTAAAAGATAATTAATACATATAATTAATTATTTTTACAATAAAATTAATTTATAATTGAATTAGATTATAGGCTAAAATACATTTAGAATACATTGATAGTAATCTACACCTCTTCGATTAATAAATGACATGTAATTTATGGGTCTAGTATGATCATGCAAACTCCATCCTATATAAGATTATAAGATTTTCAAGTAAACCATGTTTATTTCCTCCTTTTTTTTCTCAAGGAAAGAAATATATTTAAGCAAACAAAGAAATACAAGTGAATGACATCTTCTTTCTGATGGAAAGGAATTGACAAATAAACAATAAAGGGATTACCAATGATACACCACCAGAACCCAGTTCGCACATAGTGTTAACATTTACTTCAGCAACAAGCAGCCCAGTCACTACCTGCAGATTACAGTTTGTCACAAATTTCCCTTTTCTAAGGATACCTTCCTAACATTACAAATAACTGCGTAGATCGTCCCAATATCACTATGAAAGTTTGAAAACTCATCACTCTAAAATGCCCATCATGCTTAATTTCTTTAGCATCCTCAACTTATTATCAATATCTATTACAGTCATCTGCAGTAATCTAGGCTCCAAAGGCACATACATCACTATTGACAATGTTATACGCAAATAGAAAAAAGCTCATAAAAGAACCTGTGTTGTTCTGAAATTATGACTCCAATATAAATCCAACAGATCATTGGCAAGAAGCCAAACAAGAGAGAACAGATCGAATTACCATGTAGGCCCAGCAAAAGATACATGTGAAGGCAGATGCTAGGAATCCTGATTCTTGTGTGACGGCAGGAACAGCAAGTATTCCAGCACCTACCTAAAAGTTATCAAATGATAAACAAAAAAATATAAAGTTTGCAACAAATAGAAACAGAACAACAAATGAGAAATTACTGGTTAAGAAGAACACCACCAATGACAACAGCCTAACTCAGAAAGAGTTCTAGAAAATACCCTTAAAAAGTAACTGTGTAAATGAATCAACCAACATAATATTTAGTATCATTAGGTTTATTACACTAATCAATTCCTCTTTACTAATTGTTGGTCAAATTTACATGCACTAAATGGCGCAATAAATGACAATAAAAGAAAAGAGTGATTGTCAAGTCAACAATCTAAGAAAATTGAATGGATGGTGCATCCTTTTGTTGAAAAAAAAAATAAAACCAATTAAAAATTAGTTCACAAAACAAGTAGAAGGGGGGCTTCTATATCTATAAATAGAGCACCCCAATAGGTACTTTGTATTATCCTATTGAAAGAAAAAAACTTTAATGAGAAAAAATTGAAAACAATTTTCTTGAGTGTAATTGAGTTATGAGTGTTGTAAACACTTTGTATAATTTCTCCTTTTTAGTAAAAAGATCTGCAGTAGGTCGAGAGACTTAAGTAAAATTGGTCGAACTCCGTTATCAAATTTGTGTGTTATTTTGTTTATTTTTACTTTCTCATAAATCTGGCTTATTAAAAATTTGCAAAATTTTCCAACAACTAGTATCAAAGCATTTTGTGGTGATTTCTCTCAATTTTTTGCAAGGTTACTATTCACGGTTGTGAATAGCTCGTCAGGAAACAGTAAGTTAAAATTTGACGATGTTCGTGATCTGGTTCTCAGTGAAGAGATCTGTCGTAGAGAGTCGGATGAATCGTCAACCTATTCAATTTTGCATACAGAGTCAAGAGAAATAAATTCAATCAGAGGGAATGGACATGACAGAACAAACTACTGAGATAGATCAAAGGACAGGAGATCTAAATCCAGGAATCCCAATAATTCTCATAGCTTGAAAACTGTCGAGTGTTGAAATTGTGGGAGAACCAAGCACTACAAACATCAGTGCAAGAGTGCACCGGAGGACCAAGAAGCGAAGGTAGAGGTAAATGTTACTTCCACCTCAAGAGGAGATGATGCATTGATATGCTCTTTGGAGAGCAAGGAAGAATCTTGGGTATTAGACTCTGGAGCATCGTTCCATGCTACTTCACAAAAAGATTTCTTTGAGAAATGTCCCCAAAAACCTTGGAAAGGTATATCTTGGTGATGATCAACCGTGTGCTATTATTAGCAAAGGTGTAGTGAATATTAAGTTGAACGGGTCTGTTTAAGAGCTGAAGGATGTCAGACATATTCCCGACCTAAGAACTAACTTAATTTCAATAGGGCAGTTGGCTAGTGAAGGCTACACTATGATCTTCCATTGTGATAATTGGAAGATTTCAAAGGGTACAATGACGGTTGCTCGAGGTAAGAAGAATGACACTTTTTACATGACAATAGGGGCACATTGTTCGATCACAGTTGTAACAGACAATGAAACACCAAATCTGTGACACTAGAGACTAGCCCACATGAGTGAGAATAGGATGAAGATTATGCACTCAAAGGGAAAACTTTCAGGTCTACAGTTAGCTGAAATAGACATGTGCAAAGATTGCATACTTGGAAAGCAGAAAAGAGTCAACTTTCAAACAAATGGTAGAACCCCAAAAAAAGAAAGGCTAGAGCTCATTCACTTTGATGTTTGGGAATCAATGATCGTCTTATCTATTGGTGGGAAACATTACTTCATGACTGTCATCGATGATCACTCTCGAAAAGTATGAGTTTACTTTCTAAAGCACAAGTCAGAAATGTTTAAGGTTTTTAGGAGATGGAAAACTATGGTTGAAAATGAGACAGGTTTGAAGATCAAAAAGCTCAGAACTGACAATGGTGGTGAATATGAAGACACAAGATTTAAAAATTTCTACTATGAGCACAGGATCATAATAGAGAGAACTATGCCAGGCTTGCCTCAATACAATGGTGTAGTTGAGTGTATGAACCGGGCGTTGATAGAAAGAGCCAGAAGCATTCGTATACAGTTAGGTCTACCTAAGCAGTTTTAGGTAGAAACAGTCAACACAGTAGCTTACTTGATCAATCAAGGCCCATATGTTCCATTAGAGGTACTAGAGGATATATGGAACGAAAAAGAGGTAAAACTATCACATCTAAAAGTTTTTGGTTGTGTAGCATTTGTACATATCAGTGATCAAGGTAAGAATAAGCTTGATCCCAAATCCAAGAAATGCACCTTCATCGGCTATGGTGAGGATGAGTTTGGCTACCGCATTTGGGATGACAAAAACAAGAAAGTGATCCGTAGTAGAGATGTGATTTTCAACGAAAGAATGATATATAAGGACAGACATAAAACAGACGCCAACGACTCATAGGAGAATAAGCCAATATTTATAGATATAGATGATGTCCAAGATAGTTCCGTGACGAAACCAATTGTAACAAGTCCTCAACCAGAGGAACTCATTGGACAGAGCAATGCACAGTAATCCTACACACCACAGCCTCCTACTCCAACACCTATATTGAGAAGGCCTTCTTAACCTTATATGCTTAATATGAGATACATGAACTATATGTTGCTAAATGATGGAGGGGAGTCTAAATGCTATGATGAAGCTTGTCAGACTCAAGATGCCAGCAAGTAGGAGCTTTCCATGAAAGAAGAAAGGAAATCTCTCATCTCCAACTAGACATGAGATACCCATGAGGAAGAAGGCACTTCACAACAAATGGGTGTACAGGGTAAAAAATGAGCATAATAGTTTTAAGAGATACAAAACTCGACTAGTTATCAAAGGATTTCAGTAGAAGGAAAGAGTTGACTACACCAACATTTTTTCTCCCATTGTGAAGCTCAATACTATCAGATCAATGTTGAGTATTATAGCCATTGAAGACCTTCATCTTGAACAATTGGATGTGAAGACTGCATTCTTTTACAGAGACTTAGATGAGGAGATATACATGTACCAACCAGAAAGTTTCTCAGAAAGAGGGAAGAAGAACATGGTGTGCAAACTTAAGTAGAGTTTGTATAGCTTAAAATGTCGACCATTGTTGCTACTTCAAGAGATATAGGTCTAGTTACATCATTTTACTACTTTATATTGATGAAATGTTAGTAGCAGGTTCAGATATGGATGATATCATAAGGTTGAAGCAGCAATTATCAAATGAGTTTGACATGAAAGACTTGGGTCCAACAAAGAAGATTCTTGGAATACAAATCACAAGATATAAGAAGAGAGGATCCTTGCAGTTATCTCAGGCAGAGTACATCAATCGTGTTTTGCAGAGATTCCACATGGGCGATGCCAAGCCAGTTAGCACACCCTTGGTCAGTCATTTTTGCCTATCCAAGGATCAATCTTAGACGGAGGAAGAGAGAATTCATGGATAAGGTTATTTATGCCTCAGCCATTGGAAGTTTGATGTACGTGATGGTTTGTACGAGATCAGACATTGGCCATGCAGTGCGGGTTGTAAGCATGTTTATGTCAAATCCAGGAAAAACTCATTGGGAAGCAGTCAAGTGGATTTTGAGGTATCTATGAGACACCGCAAAGAAATGTTTGTACTTTAGTAAAAGAGAGTTAAAAGTACAAGGCTATGTAGACGAAGACTTTGGAGGTGAAGTTGATTACCAAAGAAGCACAACTGGTTATATATTTACTGTTGAAACTACAACTGTTAGTTGGATGTCACAAATATAAAAGATTGTCACTCTATCCACTATAGAGACTGAGTATATAACAGTGACTGAAGCTAGTAAAGAAATGGTATGGCTTCAAGGATTGTTAACTGAGTTGGGATTCAAATAAGAAAAGAATGTTTTACACAATGATAGTCAAAGTGCGATACACTTGGCGAAGAATTTAGCATTTCATTCTAGAACCAAGTATATTGGGCTTCGTTATCACTTCGTCATATCTCTATCGGAAGATGATGTGTTAATACTGGAGAAGATTCAAGGAAACAAAAATCCAGCGAATATGTTGACAAAGGCGGTGATTATTGACAAACTGAAGTTATGTTCAACTTCAGTTGGTTTGCTAGAGCAACAAGACTAAAAACGTTATTACATTAATCGAGGTGTGAACACAGATTGAAATCAGTCTTCAAGTGGGAAAATGTTGATCAAATTTACATGCACCAAACGGTACAATAAATGAAAATAAAAAAAAAGAGTGATTGTCAAGCCAACAACCCAAAAAAATTGAATGAACGATGAATCCTTTTGTTGAAAAAGAAGTAAAGATAATTAAGAATTAGTTGACAAAACATGTAGGAGGGGGGCTTCTGCATCTATAAATAAAGCACCCCAATAAGTATTTTGTATTATCCTATTGAGAAAAAAACTTTAATGAGAAAAAAATGAGAGCAATTTTATTGGGTGTAATTAGGTTGTGAGTTGTGAGTGTTGTAAACACTTTGCATAATTTCTCCTTTTTAGTAAAAATATCTGCAGCATGTTGGAAGACGTAGGTAAAATTGTCGAACTCCGTTATTAAATTTGTTTGTTATTTTATCTATTTTTGTTTTGTCATAAATCTGACTAATCGAGAATTTACGTAATTTTCCAACACTAATCATGTCTACCACATAAATGATTGAAACTTTTGCTTAAAATTACTCAGTAATATAAGCATGTAAGTTTCAAGAGGATAAATACTATAATTACACTTTCAAAATGCCCTGACCTAACCTTTCATTTGTTACAAAACTGTCCTCAAACTTATTTTAGTGTCATATAAATACTTTCTGTTATCACTGTTAGATTCTGGTTCACTGAATGAGAGTAACTTTAACCATAACTCCATTCAAAAGGCTTATAATAATGGGTAAAAAAAAATTGATGATTCACGTGAAGAATAACACATCAAATATAGCACAAAGTTCAATAAGGAAAGCAGAGACCATTTTGACCAGTGAGATAAAACATTCATATATTAGTTTTGACTTTTGAGAAGACTTACAGACTTCCATCAAGGGACAGGCTTATACTGTTGAGTCATTTTTATTTGATACTTCCATCAATTAGAGTGAACAGTATCCTTTCAACAAGCGGAAGATCAGATCAAGTAGAAAAAAGCTCCAAACATCACATGACCCATGCAAGTGGGAATCGTAGAAAATTTAGAAAGTTGGTGAGGTTCAAACTAGGACTTTCGTGTATTCTTTTGAAGATCGTTAGCATCTAATTTTTTCTATTAACTTGCCACTTCCACAACATTCGAATGCATTTTTTTCTCCACAATATTCGAATGCATTTTAGTAACAATTGAAAGTGTTTTAGAAGTCATGCATCAGTTCACTAAATAGCTCGAGTTTATAGAATGGGTGAGCTTGATAACTCATTTATATTCCTTTTACACTCTTGTCAAGTGTTTTACTTTATCTTTACACCATCACGTAAATTTTAGTGGAGAGTGTGTTTAGTTTTTTCTTTTTGCAAGGCTATCGACTTGAAAATTTTGATTGATTTTTAGGTTTGCATAAGATTTGATCGTGTAAATGCTTTATATCATAAACAAGTGTCATACGTCAATTTTACAAAAAAACTCAAGCCTATGGCATGCCGGCTGATAACTCATTTATATCCTTTTTAACATTTTTATCTTTATTTTTTTACAATTATATTTTGGTAAAAAAAAAAAAAAAACGAAAAATGGTCGGGAAAGACATTCATATCATACCGTAGTGCCTGCAACCAGGAATATTGCACTTGATAAACTTCCTGTCAAACATTAATAAATATTAAAAAATGTAAATAATTCCATTCATTTACAATGTAACCAGTAAATCAATAAAATATAACTCAAAGGAAAAGAAAACAAAAACCAGGTTCTCTCTTGAATGTAGATTGATTGAGATTAGAAAAGAGCCTCTCAAATTCATACTCAGAATCAGGTTGTTGAGCTTCTGCTTTAATCTTCTGCGAGAAGCATTTGTAATTTGGGGTTCTGAGATTCTTTGAGAGTCCATCACTTCTACGAAGGCAGCAACGATCAGAGGGAAGAGTACTGTGTTTAAGGAATTGAAGCTGATTTATGTACGAAGAAGAAGAGTGGATTACGTTTACAAAGGTAGGATTGAGGAAGCAACAATGCGAGCTAATTGCCATGATTTTTCAAATTTTTTTTTTTAAGACGAGTATGGTGTTTTTGGGATAATGTTGATAAAAGTTAGAAGTTAGAACGTACGCTGAAACGTGACAGTTAAGTTGAGACCTATTAGCTCCCTCTCGTTGATAACGTGGGCGATTCCTGGCCGCTGACCAACTATAGAAAGGATCATGTATTCATTTTATTTTGATTTGATTACCAAAAACATATATATATTTATATATATATATTTAAATTTATACCCATAAATATAATACGATATATTTTTATTACTAAATAAAATGAATATTGCTTTATTGTTAACGTTGTTTAATTGTACGTCGTTTAAATTAAATTATAATCATTTAGACTCATTCTATATTTAATGTCTTTTAATTTAAATCCGTTTAATATGATTGAGTATTATTTTCATTATTATAATTTTTAAAAGTATAATTTTTTGTAATTTTTTTATTTTTTTTAATATGTTATTTTACGTTATAAAAAATAATATTTTTTTAAAGGATTAAAAATGAAATCATGTTAATAGATAGTTAATAAATACATTAACGATATTTATCTAAATTTAATTACTATTATATATCAAAAATATATTATAATTACAATTAATATAATTAATTAGATAATATTATTTAACTTTTATTTTAATTACTAATAATAATATACTATATCATTTAAAATTTAATTAAAATTAAAAATATATGATTTTTTTAATTTTACTTATTTTCCTTACTTTAAAGTTTTAATTAGTTCATTTAATTAATTTTATATGTGTAATTTATACTAAAATTTATTCACTTAAATATATATATAAAAAAGATATTTTATTTATTATAAAAATGATATTTATATCTTATTTTTATTTTTTACAACAATTTAATCTTATTTTATGAAAAAATGAAATATAAATTTTATTTATTTTATTTTTTAATATTTTCAATTATATGTATATATAAACTATTATAACATAAATAAACTGTAACTGAAAGATTTTAAAAAAATTAAATAAAAACAAAAAATAGTTATTCATCGTTAGTCATTTTTTCATAACAGTAAGACTTGATTGTTATAAAAATAAATACAAAATCTAAGTATCAATATAACATTTACGGTTACATTTACTTAAATATATTAATAATTAAATTTATTAAACTAAAACAAAAAAACATTATTGAACACACATAGAAAAACATAAGCTTTTATATTTCATTCTATTATAAGATCCTCCGATTAACTAATTTGTTGTTTTAATTGATATATTAAACGTAAGAAAAAATGAGTTATTAATAACATAACATAATGTTTAAAACCTAAGACACACTGTGAAAATCACATTAAAACACAAACAAATCAAATATAAACATAACAAAAATCATTATATATAAATATTTAGATGAAAAATATCACTTAAGAATAAGATTTAGGTAAATAAATTTTATTAAAACAATAATACAACACAATAAGAAAATAAATATATTACAAGGGTTTATGTAGTAGATGATTCATTTATTGTAGAAAATAAAATAAATGTATTAGGATCTTTAACAAAAGAGAAGAGAGCATAAACAACATCATGCCTATGTCTATATTAACAAAAACAACGCTACGCCTACACCTATACTAACATGGAATAACAAAAATGTGTATTTGGGATCACTTTAGTTTCATAAATTAAATATATTTATTGATTTGTTTTAAAATTATGCACTTTATTAACTATGTTGTATTTATAGAGATTTTAATCATGTTTAAAATAATTTCAATGATTTAAATAATTTTTTAAAATTTTTTAAGACATTCTTTTTCTTAAAATATCTAGTAAAATTTAATTGAATTCAACTTATATTTTTCAATAAAAAATCAAAAAATACCAAAACTATAAAGAAAGAAAAAAACCTAAAGCATATAATAAAGTAATTAAGATGGACTAATTTTAGAACATGTGAATAGTATAATCGAAGGGTATCTGTGGGGTTGTAACTTTAAGAAAATGATTGTTTTAATTCTGTAGCTTTTAGCTGGTATGCTTTGTCCTATAACTATAATAAATGTATATTTAGTTCAAAAAATGTGAACATATAACCTTATAAAACTAAAATACTCCTTTTATAAGAAAAAAAATACATAACCTCCCATACCCCTCACACAAAACAAAACTTATATGGAATAACCTTAAACACATCACTAATACATTGATAAATAATAAGCATTATACTTTCCATCTATTAAATATATTTACATTTAATTCTTTTAATAAAAAAAATATTTTTTAAATATTAAAAAATATATATTTATTTATATTATAAAAACTTAATATATATTATTTCTCTAAAAGAAATAAAAAAATCAAATTTTACATATATATAAAAAAAGTACAATTAAATCAATATTAATTTACTAATGATCGGATATATATTTATAGATTTTGTTTTGTAGTTATTATTTAATCGAGTTACTGCATAATTTAATCAATTTTACTTGCCAATGGCAGTATATGTCGCTAATTTGAGTGGTATCTAAAATTGCTCGCAACTTAATAGATTAAAATTAAGATCTATATATATATATTTGTTACATATTATAATTATATAATTTTGTATCTATTATATATTTGATTTAAATATATTTATGTTGAATTCAAATTAAAAATTAAAGTATAATTAATTTATTTTATTTGATATAATTTGAAAATTTTAATAAAATAAAGATTATTGTAATACCCAATTAAAATAAATAGTATTTTTGTTATTAACCAGTAAATATATACATAACCAGGTAAAGAGAGGGATATAAAATTAGGTTTTATAGTAAAAAAATAATCCATGTAAGTTATTTCATAAAAAGAAAAAGAAGAAAAATAAGGGTTTTATTAAATTTTAAATACATAATCTTATTAATAGAATAAGAAAACTCTTTTCATATTTGAAGTTACATAAAAAATACTATTTATCTCGTATGTAAAATTTTGAAAAAATTTATATTATATATAATAAATTATGTAGTTTAATGGTAAAAAAATTTCAATTATAAAATTAGGTGTTTTGATTTTTTTATATCTTAATAAAATAATATATTTTTATTTTAAAAATATCAAAAATAAAAAATAATAATTTAAATAAAAGTAATAAAATTATATAAAATAAATTATATAATATTTTAAATATAAATTATTTGATTAAAATATTTATCATTTAGATTATATAAGAAACTTGGGATAAACATCAGTATTAATTTTTATTTTTCATAAAAAAATATACACTTAAATTTTTTTTAAATAAACACTTAAATTTTATTTTATTATTTTAAAAATAATATTTAAATTAATTTTTTATTTCCTCTTTTAATAAAACACAACCATTTTTATCCAATTTATCTAGTATTTTTATTTAGATCCAATTGGCATTTGAGGTAGTAAATAATAAGAAAAAAAACTTTTTGTACGTTAACTTAATTTTTATAAAAATATAAATTAGTATCAAATTATAAGAAATATGTTATTAATACTTTACTTTAATAGAATAAACTAATGAATTAAAAAAACATCAAATATAATACATGTATAAATTAATAATTTTATCATTTTTTCTTTTAAAAAAATTATTCAATACTGTTTGCATTAGTTAAATTTATCTTATGATCATTTTATAATAAATTATACAATTTTTTTAAAAATAAACTTTTAATATTTTTTTTTAAAATATAATACTTTTATATATTTTTTTAAATGTGAAATCAGTTGGTATTTTATCCAATAATAAAAACATGTGATTTGATTGAAAAAAATAAAATAAAACATGGACATTTCAGTAAATAATTCATTTGTGGGTGACCCATATATAAGTTTGAAACCAAAAAACCCTAATGGCATCTATATAAACTTCAGCCTCTTAAAAGACGTTTGGTTTCGGACGCAAAGGGTTTGTTGTAATCTCCGAAGCAACCAACAATGGTGGCCGCCAAGAAAACCGTAATCTCTCTTTACCTCACTTTCCCCACGGAAAATTGTTTTCTTAGATCCATCAACGTGATAATATTTTCTTCTTCAAAATCATCGTTCGGATTTCACTTCCATTGGTTTTTCTCTCTTTTTGTACTTTTTCAATTTTGCAGAAGAAGACCCATGAGAGCATCAACAACAGGCTTGCCCTCGTAATGAAGAGTGGCAAGTACACTTTAGGTTACAAGACAGTTCTGAAAACACTCAGGAATTCCAAAGGTACTCTCTCGAGTCTCTTTCATTTTGGTAAATATATATACATAGAAGTTACAACTCTTTTTTTATTTATTATGTGCGTTTCATGATAATTTGATCCAATATAAAATGCTTCCTGTTACGTTGCCTCTTTTATCTTCATCTGAAAAATGTTAATTTGATTGATGATTTATCTGTGATATAATTAGCTCGAACCAATGTGTCACTTAGATCAGTCAGTTGATAAAATTTCGTGTAGCATTGTTTGTAAATAATTTGTTTGGCTGTGTTATTGTTGTCTTATTGGGTATTCCTGTGACTTCTACGTGTAACGAATTTTGTTTAGGTTATCGATTGAATTCTTTCGTTACCTTGGAAAATTATTATGGTGTTTATCTATTCTGCAGTAAGCTGCTGGAAGATTTGAATAGCATTTATAATGTGGGAATTTATTATTTATTTTTGTTTGTTCATTTGTTGATGTTAGTTATTCGTTCATTTGTCACTAGGTCAATTATTTCCTTTGTATTTGTGATGACCTAGTGTCTCTCTACTATGTTTCTGAACTTTAACTATGTTTTCGTTTTTACCATTTGATGAATGCGTTGTAGTTTAAATTTTAATTTTTATTTCGTTGCAGGGAAGCTGATTATCATTGCCAACAACTGTCCTCCTCTTAGGAAGTCTGAGATAGAATACTATGCAATGTTGGCCAAAGTTGGAGTTCATCACTACAACGGGAGTAAGTCTTTAACTTAAATTTTGTATCAGATGCTAATCTTATCCTATCATTATTTTTGTTAAGGTCCTTGTTTTATTCATAACTGGGTCATCAAAGTTGAAGAAATGTTTGGATAGTATATGGATACTTGGGCTTTTATTTCATGTGTACGCCTGAGTGTTTCATTAATAATATTCCGGTGCACCTTGAAATTTATTCCTTAGAACGTTTGCTCAGGATTATGGTTTTATAAATGTAGTTGTATTGTGCCTTTCTATTTTTTTTCTTGATACTTCTCTCAAAATGTTTTTTTCAGACAATGTTGATTTGGGAACAGCCTGTGGTAAATATTACAGAGTATGCTGCCTTAGCATTATAGATCCTGGTAAGTGTTGTTCATATATGGTACTCCTCTTTCACAATGCTTGCATGTGTTGCTATTGTATGTTTTTCCGTTTCTTTTAAATAGTTGTGATGATCATTCATATTACAATTTCAGGCGATTCAGATATCATCAAGAGCATGCCTGGCGAACATTGAATAGGCTTATTCTGTAACAGAATCTAGATTTTATGTTTTTTGGTTGTATTGTACCTTGTGCTAGGTTTTGAAGTATTCCCTTTTGAGACAGCCTTTTATGTTGAGAGATTGATTTGTTACTTTCAGATGACCTAATATTTACAATGGCTCTTGTACCGGGTACTGATTTAAATTACCATTTGAAATTTTCCTTATTCATGATCTATTATCTTTATATATAAATAGGTTGCAGATTTGAATTGGTTCATTAACTTTGATAAGTTGTATACTTTAGTCCACTAATAGTATCTTAAGCTTGTTAAGTTTGCAATATAGAATACTCAAAGTCTTGATAGACTTGGGTATCTTATTTTTTAAATCTAATGGAACTCTACTATATCACAATTAGTACATTTAGGTTTGAAAAATAGGACACTAGAGATCTTCCTAGACTTCCTAGTGTTATATTTTTTGAACTTATTGAATTTCTAATGTCCTATCTAAAAATTAGTGGACTTAGGTGTTCAATTTATTTAGGGTAGGTATATTGTCAAATAACCTTTGGTATTACCATAATAAAAAATACATGAATGTCCATTTTATTTTTCGTATTAATAACATCTTAGTGGTACTCTTATTAGATAAAGTTATTATTAATGATTATTGTGTTAATAACAATTTGTATTTTGTTAATGTTCTTTATTTAACCTAGATCTTTTTTGCATTTTTCCCTAATATGTATAAATATGAAGGATATTTATCTAAAATATTCGAGTTTAACATATCTTCACTTATGCATTTAAGGTCATTAGAAAATGTTATAATGTCTTTAGAACTATTGATGTTCTTACATCTAATGAGTTGACTTTTTAATCTATATTATATTAATATTTATATGGTTTTAATGCTAAATTGGAGTTTAGGTGTTTAACGTTAGTTGTTAATTCTTATATATTATTAATTAAAGATAATTTTTTAATCTTTTTATCATAATATTGTATTATTTTTATATTCAACTTCTTGCTTATAAGTATATTAATTGATATAAATAAATATTTAAACATTTAAGATACTTAATTGAATTAAAAGTTATAATTATTATACCTAAATTTAATGTTAGTATTATCGTCTTCATTTATTACATCGGTTATATTTCAGTTTTGTTCAAATTTTAATATCATTATGGAAATTGAGTTTTTTACATTCTTCCAAAAGAAGATGATGTTTAATTTAAACTTATTAAAAAGTGTATGGAGTTTTATTTTATTCATTATATCATAATCATTATAATCTTTAGATCAATTAAGAATCTTTTAATCATAATTACTAGATATATAATTATTAGTTTGTATTTCTAGATAGATGGGTTAATATGTTAAAAGTTGTGTTTTTTTAATTAAAATAAGGTTTTCTTCGATATCACTAGTAGTCATTATTTAAAAGAAGAATTATTATTTTATTTTTATTTTTATAATTTTTCTACTTTATTACTTTTTAGTTTACAAATATAAGTCATTCTTTTTTCTCTATACATATTGGTGATTGAAAATTTGTCTACATTTTTATTTTTATTTGTCATCTTTTATTGACGATTTCTCTTTATTATTTCTTGTTATTTTCTATTCATGATGATGTATTTTTATCTTCTTGATCTTTGATGAATCAAATGTATTTGTGATCTTTGGTGACTTTTTTAGCATAGAAATTTTTAAGATGATGTTAAAATTTGTCTCATATTTGGTATTTTTTTACCATTTCTTTGGAGACAACCATGCTATTATGAAAAGTGATAATGATTTTACTAGTTGAGTAATTTAATTTGATTTCATTAGAATTATCAATTTTTTTGAGTTTATAGTAAATTTGGCTTAATATTTAATCTATTAATACATAAAGTTTTTTTGTGTTGAATTCATTTTCTAGAAGCGCTTTTTGTTTGGAAATTTTCCTTTTTGTATTAAAAATCCCTAATTTGATGAAGTGATAAGTATTGATAAATCATTCTTCATTTTAGTCTATTAGTGAACTGAAAAATTTGAGATAAATAAGCTAATCATCGATTCTTATCTTATTTTTGAAGTTCTTGATTGTTTTTTTGATTTTTTTTAAATAATTTAATTTATAGATATATGTTTTCATGCATGGAAAGCTTCGTGGATTAGTTTTTTTTCAAAATGTTGAATATATTTCCAGAAAATTTCTTTTCTATTGTAAAGTTGTAAAGACTTAACTATTTTATTGTGGTTTGCTAAGATTTTTATTTTGATATTTTTTATCTTCAATCACTAATAAATTTTTGGGGGATGTTTTCTTGAATAGCACTAGATGAGTTATTATCTTTGATGTCTATAAAAGATATGTTTTTCTAGATAGTATTGGAGGCTTTACTAATTTCACTAGAGTTATCAACCTGCTTGGTGTTGCTCGTTATTGTTGTAGTGTTGTAAATTAATTTCTTACTATATCCCCCAAAGTTATTAATTTTGGTATTTTGTAATTGACATAACTGTTTTTAACCTTTATTTTGTTTGTGAAGGCTCTATGAATTACTTAATTAAACCTAAAAATAGATTTGTGAGATTTTGCCAAATTATTATAGATTCTTGGTTTTGAGCTATTATAAACCACAAATCTTTTTTTGTCCTTGTTTTTATGCTTTATCAGTCCAATTGAGTTTCTTTATTTTAGAGATGTTATTCTCTTTTGAATTGTTAGGTTTTTCTTTTTCATATTGAATTCTTTCTTTAAAAGTTTTATATTCTTTAGATTAAATTTTTGATGAAAATTGATATTTAGAGTTTTTGAACTAAGAGTTGTTTTGAATAATCAAATTCTATCTATTTATTTCATTTCTCCATAAGAGACTTCTTGAGACATAAAAGCTCGGGTTGTTCATGTGAAATTTTTTTCTTTTCCTTTATCTTGATCTTGATATTAAGATGTTCTATTTCTATAAGCATAAAAATAGTTAGAGGTGTAAATTCTTTGATAAAAACATATGTTAAACTATTCCTATTTTCTAGAAAATTTTCAACATCAAAATTATAATGGCTGAATCATTGTTATAATTTGAGTAATCTTCCTTATTTATAATCACCTACAATATTAGAAATTAAAAAATAACTAAAATTCCTGTTATCGATTGTAATAATGAATCTGAAACTTATAACATATATTGTAAATTTCTTAATAGTCTTTTTAATAGTTAGATATTTTTTTCATTACTATGAATTTAAAAATAAACCATGGAAAGATCGTGATGTATATTTACAAAAATATTCATCTTTATCATATACTTTTACTTTCAAAATTATTCTCTAATATTCTTGTGAAACATATGTTTCAGTTTTCATTTTATCATATGGCCATGAATGTTAAAAAGTTGGTAAATTTTTTACTTTTACTTTTACTTTTACTTTATCCATATACAAAGTATTTTCTTCTATCAATTTCTAGATATGATCTTTTTTTAATTTTACTTATAAAGATTTTTGTATTTTTGCAAGTTTTGTGATATTTGTTTCAGTGTATATCAAACATCGTAGAAATCTTTGTAATTGATTTTTGTCCTTTAATTCACTAGAAAAATCTTGAATGTTATTTAGTATATGAGTTTGTAGATTATATTTTTCATTTTCACTTTTCAACCTTAAATACTTAATTTTCTCCTCAGTAAATACTGTTTTTATTTTAGAGAGTACAATGCTTTATTTCCTGCATTATTGTATAATATTAGATTTTAATCCAAATGGTACAACAGTCTATTGGAATTGTCCTAAAGGCAACTAAATGCTATTAGTTTTTGAGATTTTTCATCTAGTCTTATTTGCTAAAATCTTCTTTTGTAATCAAAACTCGAGAAATATTTATTTTCTTTTATTAATGATAATAGTTTTTCTTTCTTAGAGTAAAATATGTATCATCAATGATTTGTTTATTCAATACTTTAAAGTTTATTATCATTCTATTTTTTCCACTTCTTTTTTCAGCTCTTTTTTCAACTAAGAATGCTGAACTTGAACAGGGTGAATGATAACTCTATATTTTAGAGTTATTTTTTTCAATTTATTAATTATAATTGCTATTTTCTTAAGGTTTTTTAATTAATTTTAAGTTTCTAAATTATTATTTGGTGTTAATTTTGTAAGAAATTATATTATTAGAGAGAAAAAATAATTTGAATTAAAAAAGGACTTAAATGCAAATAACATGAGTCACAAAGTGAGGTCCACTTATCTACTGTTTTAATTGAGTGAATATTTTGGAACAAGCAGAGAACAATATAAGTGAGCAGAGGCCAATATGTGTGACTTATTGTTTTGTTACTGAAAAAAAATGGAAAGAACCAATAGAGAAAAAATATGAAGATAGAACAAAAAATGTATTTTTTTGTTTGTAGTTGAATATTGAGATAGCAACTCTTAAATATTGAGGAATTCTTAAATATTATTATGCAAGATTTTGAAGGGAAATATTGCTCGAAGATCGAGGAATCATCAAATAATTTTTTCTAATCCTTTTGTCTTTACAATTATTTTTATTTAATGTCTAAATATTTTTGGATTGTGATTTCAATGTTTGCTATGAACTAAATTATTTTTGCAATCTAGGTTACATTATGAAACTTGGATTAATTATTTTTGAATGATTTGTGGGATGTTGCTTTTAATTTGTTTATTTTATTTGTGCTTAGTGTTTTTGATTGTTGGAAGATTAACCAATTTATTTGTGAACCTTAACAAACTTGGAAAATATTTTTTTGTATTTTGCTCTTGGATAGAATAACATATATATATTAGATAGGAATATACTTTTATTGTATGTGTAACTACTAAGAACTTTGAGCTTATGAATCTTTATTAAATTTAATTCTCATAGGAATATAAATAATTAATTTAGTGAGATATGTCTACTTGTTATGAGAAGAGACATTTTGATAAATTAGGAGTTCTTGGTTGACAAATTAAATACGAAAACATAAATTAAGAGAAAATAATATGATTCAAGTAGATTAATTTAGTGAAATTGCAATACTAGAGTTTTCTTTCGAGTGTTAATCTCATATATTATTATTTAAAATTAGTTTAGTTTAACTCTATCCAAATATTGATTGTTTGGATAAAATTAGGTTGAAACAATTTTAATACTTAATAAAAATTAGTAATAAATCTCCATGGGAATGATATCGTATTTATTACTTACTACTTGTGATCGTGTATACTTGCACGTTGATATTCTTTTAAATCACCAATTGTGAATTACTTGATATTAAAACTTTTATTTCCAAAAGTTCTTGAATTTATTTTTCAAATTCAATCATGTCTTCTAGAGTATAAATCATTGATTTTATTCTAATAACCTTGTTAGGGTTTCTTAATTTTATGTTGACAATCATTTTAGATTTATTAATTATTGGATATAAAGGATTTTTTAAACTTCGTGTTTTTAATAATTTTTTGATACCTGTTAGAGTTTTATCTTCCTATATTTTATTGAGAAAAAGTTTTATTTCTCTTCTATATCTAATTATGTTGTTGTATAAAAACTGGGTTTAATATAGTCAAAGTTTTTCTTGCTTATGATATGTAAATGATATCACCATATAATGTTAGACCTATTTTATCTAAATATTGTATAAAAAATTGATATTAGTTTTGGAAATTATTTTTATTAATAAATTAACTCATGATTTTTGTTAATATATGGTAAGATTATGTAATTTTTCTCTTCATATCATTATATCTTTATATTTTAAAACCTTATTAATATTTATTATAGTATTAGTAACAACTTTTACGATTAAATTTTTTGGTACCTGTTTTCAGTGTTCTTCTGAAAACACATATTTACTTATGACACACAACTATTGTATTTATATATGTATATAAATGATAGTTGTCATAGTCTTTAAATTTAAGTTCTACCTTGAAATCCGTTAAAGCATTAATCTGTATTTCCTTTTCCCTCACTATCAGTAAATATTATTTTCAAGAAGTTTATATCTTTTTCTTCTAAAATATCTTTTCCTATAAGTTTTCCTATTAAATCTTCTTTTATATTTTTGAAAATATTGTTTCTTGAATTTGTATTTTTTATATTTTTGTTTGTAGGGTTTTGTGCTACATTTATTTATTTTTGTTATTTTAAATCTTTCGTATTACAACAAATTTTATTATTTCTTCTTATTTTTATATTGTTTTCTTTCTTAGTATTTAATGATTATCCAGCTTTTAAATTTTCTTATTCTTCCTCTTAGAGTATCTGGTATGATTTCCTTATTTATGTTATTCCAACCTTATGTTAGGGTTTTATGTAATATTTCAGGTAATTTTTGGAAAAATATTTCCTTATAGGTTGTATGCATAGAGGGTAGTAATTTAGGGTAATACATTTCATATTCATAAATAAAAGAATCTATGTAACACATGTTACTAATTTTCATATTTGTTAAATGTCATTTGACTTCATTGATTTCATTTTCATTAAATTTAATGATAGTTCTTTTTTTTTTATTTTCTCCAATAAATTTATTTTATATTTTATTTACTACTATATCTAAATATTCTCTTCTTGTGTGAGCATTCTCTTCCATTAATAAATGTTATTAGTCTATTAAATTTGAAAGCTAAACTTTAATATTTATTGTCATTTATAAGCTACTAATACCCCTACATATTAATGGGTTTGTTTTTGTAGTTTAAGATGTTTGTATATGTACACTCATACCACTAATTTATTCATATATGATTTTTTTCTTGTCTCTTATACAATCAAGATCTAAGAGATCATATCTATAATTTTCATTGAGCTTGAATTCTGGTAGGTTGCTATCTCTAGTTCCCTAGTGTAACACTTCTTTCATTATGGGTAGTTGTTCTTGTATTGGAAGTGTTAGGCTTTCTTAATGAATTTTTTTTCTTTGCCCAGTTTTCAACATATTGATTTTATTGGATTTGAGTAATATATTAATGTCGAAAGTGTCAAGCATTCACTTTATTATATACTCAGATCATCAAATTCAATCAGGCAAATTGAGAGATTATTGCATTATATGTGTGGAACATCTTTTGTGACATAGAATATTTCCAACAATATAGCGAAGATTCAAGAATGAATCTATTGAAAGAAAGGGGTAATGATGAGGATCAATGAGCATCACCGTATGATCCAGGGTATGTTTCAATTAGGTCTATTAATCAAGGAGACACTTAATTAATCGATTATTCTTTGGATATGAAGCAAGCATATTGGGCCAACTTTGAACCGTGGAGCAAAAATTATTAAATAAAATTCCTTTTGGAAAAATCCTATGAGAAATTGTCAATATTGTTACCGTATCTTTGTCGTCCGATGTCCAATTGATGCGAATAAAAATGATTTAGAAAGCTTACAAAATGGTTACAATATTTACAAGATATAAATTTTCTAATTCATAATTTTATTAGGCCAAAATGGGCTAACAAATTACGGCCATAAATTTAAGTTGATTGTGTGTAAAAAGACTCATTCTTGAGAAGTACAATTTGGATGTCGTTTTCTTTAAGTTTTTATGCTTTTGTTTACATTAAATAACTATTGCTTTACGATTTAATTAATTTAGAATTATTTTATTTTCAAATATCACTTAAGATTTTATAATTATCTTATTAGTTGGTTTATTTTTATTTCTAGTTTATATAAGATAAATATATGTAATAAGAAGGCACGTAAGATATTATGAATAAAATTATGAGTTTTTTTCTCTTAGTTCTTATCAGAACTTATCAAAGGTTAGAAAAACGTGTGTCATTCATTAGCTTATTAAATCTTGAAAATCCTTATAGCGCTTCCTATTTCACCATCTATATTTTAGCTTCTTGGAGTTATTTTACTCAATTTATTGATGGGTTTTAAAGTTATGATCTTTTACGTTCATGGTGTTTTGTTCCTCATGAGTTTTTAAGGTTATTTTTTTTTAGGTTCGTATCGAATTAAAATAAAATATTAATTTACTTAAATCTCTTTAATAATAATAATAATAATAATAAATAAATAAATAAATAAATAAATAAAATATTAAAATAATAGATATTTTTGTAATTTCATCTCTTAAATTTAAAAAAGAAAATTGATATCAATACGGAGAAGGGAAACAATGGTAATGACTCATAAATTTTTAGGATCTTTATTTTTTTTTATCATATTTTTAGTACGTAAACACGTGAATAAGAATAATTCTTTTTTTTCCTTTCTTTTCTTATTTGTCCAAACATTATTAAGCTTTTTTGAACTTGATATCTTACTAAAATCATCTGAAAAATTGTTACCAAAAACTGTTCCGTTTTTTAGGAAAAGAACAATTTATATCTTATTTGATATGCTATGTTATGTTTGCTTGGGTGTGCCATATTGATGCATATATTTACATTGATTTAAATGTAAATTTGTAATTATAATTTGTTTAATTATATAACAATAAGTTATGTATTGAAAATTATAAAAAAATAATACTTTTAAAATTTATAAGAATAAAAGTATTACTTTAATAATATTGAACAAGATCCAACTAGATAAAATATTGAAAGAATTTAAATAATCGTAATTTAATTTTAACGACGTCAAATTGAGCAACTTTAAAAATAAAATAATACACTAAACTTTTTTAATAAAGAAAATGTATGAAATAAATATAACATGCGCTATAAATTATATTTTCAAATGACAATAACTTAATTTATTCTATTTTTTTAACAAAATTAGAATTATATCACAAAACTTATAGTATTAAATGGACTAATAATGTACACATAAAATTATGTATTGATTAATAAAATGAGTTTCCCGTATCACTAAGTGTACAAATAATATCATTAATACTTTCATATATTGAAGTAATATCATAAAGACTTTAAAAAATTTAAAAATATTACAAATATTTTTCAAATTTAACGAAATTAAATAGTAATATTTTATATATAAAAAAGATAGAAATAATATAAAATCAATAAATAATGGAAATAAAAACACAATATATTTTATGATATTTTTCTCAAGAAATGATAATTAGTAACTTTTTTCAAGGAAATACAAAAAACAAGATTAAATATCAAGGAATGAGATGAATTTAAAGATTTATCATTCTCAAGAATAAAAAAAATACAAAAAAATATAGTTTATCATGGAATAAGTAATAAAGAAATGAGTATTAATATTATAGACGTAAAAAGAATATATAATATATAATTAATTGATAAAAAATTATTATAGATAAACTATTAAAAATCCTTCAAAAAGATTAAAAAAATTGGATACATCCGTTTAGGAAGAATCCAATATTAATAGAAGAAATTAATACATCAATAAAATTAATAGTACTAAAGAATAGAATAATAAATAAATAAAGATAACATAAAATACCATAAATTAAAATTTATAGTATACTCTATGTTTGTCATTAATATTAATGATAAGAACGTAAATCAAATATTAAGTTTAGTTTATAAATTTGAAAGAATAAATTTAATGAAAGAAAAAGTAATTCATTTTCAGCATATGACATAGTAGGATATTCATTAACAAACAAACATAATAGCTTAATATATGGATAAAATGAATCAATAAAAATAAATAAAACTTTTTAAAAATTAGGAAAATAATAAAATCAAAAATATTAACAAACTTTAAAATATCAAAAGAATGAAACTTAGATGTTAAAGAAAAACCTCTGATATTAAAAAGAAAAAATATTGTATAATGTTTATATTTATAGATTCTGAAAGAAAAAAAACTTCTAACAAAAAGAAGAGATGACAGATAAAAAAAAGTTATAAGTATTACTTTATGACGTACATTAGGAAGAAAATAATACTATTATTATCCCAATAATATTCAAAAATAAACTACATGATATAGAACTCGATTTTAATGGAAGCCTAATAAGTATAACAAAAAAACCAAATAACAATAATGTAAGCTTTAATTCTTTTAGTAGAAGAAATAAATATAATACAAAAATCAAACATCAAGTTCTTAAAAGATATAAATAAAATACAAAAAAAAATCCTAAAAAATATAAGAAAATCTGATTATAATAAATTACAACAAGACATATATAAATAATTTACATAAAAGAAAGAATATAAATAACATACTTAAAAATAAAGAAATTATAGATTGTAAGTTTAATCCATTTATATGATTAAAAAAAGAACCATATAGAATATAATATGCATTGATACCTAAAAATGAGAAAAAACCCAAAGATAAAATCTCAATTTAATGGAATATAAAAAATAATTAAAATAATAGCTTATGGACCCTAAGAATAGATACATAAAAAAAATTAGTTAGTTTTTTAATCCTAATAGATGAAGAACTATGAATACATTATGTTGAAATTTTTTTTACAAATAAAAAAAATGATATAACAACAATCAATGAAATAGATTAAGAACCAAAAAATATGATCCAAAAAAATCATATTAAACTAATTTCATTACCAGTTTTTCATCAAGAAAGAACATCGAGTTCATATGAGAAGGAAAAAAATAGGCAAAGACCAAAAGAACCTAACATTCCTTATAGAATAAAACAATAACCCAAAATGAAAGAATGATTACAATAGACAACTAGAGGTAGTATCTCTCTAGAATTCAAACTTCATAAAAATTATAAATATGATATTTTAGATTTATGTATAAGAAACAAGCAAAAAGTATTAGATGAATGATCTAGTGGCATGATTGTAGTCATAAAACTTCTCCAATTATAAAATCAAACTCTTTAACTTGTAAAGTCTTAGTAGCCCACAAAATGATAGAAAATGTAAAAAATTAGTTTATAAATTTAACAGAATAACAACATTTACAAACACAAGGGATGCTCCTACAAGAAAAAAGTAGTTATATATAATAGTAAATGAAATATACAAGAAATTTATTATAAAAGATAATACTGTAGTAAATTAAATATATAATGGATTTATTGGAGAAGATAATAATGTAGAAAAGGAAATATACAAAGAATTTATTAGAAAAAATAAATGTCGACATATTATTGAATCCAATGAAAATAAAATTGAGAAAGCCAAATGGTATTTAATTTTTTTGAAAATATGTAATATGTGTTATATATATTTCTTTATTTTATGAATATGAAATGTATTATCATAAGTTATTACTCTTATACAAGAAAATTATAAAAAAATATTTTTCAAAGAGTTAACTTGAGCATTATATAAAACTATAATAAAATGATGGAGTAAAAGGAATAACAAAATTATGCTAGACACCTTAGGAGAAAGAATAAGAACTCTTAAAAATATATAATCATTAAATGTCAAGAAATATAGGAATATAAACAAATAAGAGGAAATGATAACATCTTTTATGGTACAAGAGATTTTAGGATGTCAGAAAAATATAAATGTAACATAAAATCATATAAGTAAAAGTATTAAAAATATAAAAAATACAACATATTTTAAATATATAAATTCAAAAAATAAGACTTTTAAAAATTTAAAGAAGGTATAACAAAGAACCTTATAGAAAAATATATTTTAGAAAAAAAGGTATAAGTCACTATAAAACAAAATTATTTTCCATAAGGGAAAAATGCAGATGTTGAATTTATGATGAGCATGAATATTATGCTAATAAATGCTCTAATACGATTCAACATAAAAAATATATTTTTTTCACAAAAGACAAAAATATTAGGAAATTTTTTTAAGATAGAATTAGAATGAATAGAGGAATTGAATATATATGATACTTGTTGTATTATCTATTAAAAGAAACTAAGGAAGAAATAACTGACTCAGAATATGAATATTATTTATCAGACGATGAATGATATGTATAGTTATAAATCAAAAAAATATTTATATCAAGGTATGATTGAAATTTAAAGGTTACAGAAGCTACCATTTACATATATATGTAGATACATGAGCTAATATGTGTGTCATTAGTAAATATATATTTCATGAGAAACTTTGAAAATAAACACCAAAAGATTTAATTGTAAGAATTGCTAACAACACTATTAATATGAAATAATTTTTTAAACTTACATTAACCTTTAATACTGTATTTAGACTAAATAAGTCTAATAGTATCAGATGATGAAACCATTTATATGTTAAAAATAAAAAAAATATACGATTGTATCAAACCCAACTTTTATACAATAACGTAAAAAGAAAAAAAACGTGGTGAAATAGACACAAAATAATAACAATAAAAATCTTATTTACAAGATATTTTATTAAATATAGAAGATAAACAAACTCTTTTTTAGTTAAATGCATAAGATTAAATCTTACCAAGTATCAAAAAATTATTAAAAAATGTAAGCTCATAAAGTCCTTTAGATCAAAAAGTAAATAAATCTAAAATAATTGTTAACATAAAACTAAGAGACCTAATAAAGTCATTAAAGTAAAACATATGATTTATACTATAGAATACATGATTAAATTTGAAAAACAAATTCAAAAATTTTTAGAACTAAAAGTTATAATATCAAGTAATTAACCTTATTTTAATCCAATATTCTTAATAAAAAAAAGCTAAAAAAGAAGAGGTAAAAAGAAGATGTTAATAAACTTCAAAACATTGAATAAATAAATTATTAATGATATATACTTTATTCTAAAGAAAAAAGAATTATTGTCATTACTAAAAGGAAATAAATACTTCATAAAGTTTTAATTGTAAAAATAGATTTTGACAATAAGACTATATAATAAATCTCAAAAACTAACAACATTCAGTTGCATTCAAGGACAATTTCAATGAATTATTTTTTATACTATTTGGATTAAAACAAGCTCTAGATATCTTTCAAAGATATATATATATATATATAATATTTTTAAAAAATTACAAAATATTTATTGTGTTTATATAAATGATATTTTGTTTTTATTTAATTAATTAAATAAACATTATTTGAATATTATTAATATTATAAAAAAATGGAAGAAATAAGGTATTGTACTTTCTAAGAAGAAAACATAAATTGCTCAGCAAAAGATTAAATATTTAGGGTTAGAAATTAAAGATGAAAAATGAAGAATCCAATACGTGGAAACAATTACATAAAAGTCAATTGTTATTCCGACTTAAATAAGTAACCGAAACATAGATGGAGGGTGGAGATGCCATCTAAAAAATCTTTTTGCGAGCTCTATATCAATTCGGCCAAACTGGCCTTACCAAAGTAAACTAAGCAACTTACATAATAGAAGTATAAAATAGCATGTTTAATTCAACCTATAACTAAAACATTCAATAGATACAAAAACAACAATATGTAGTGAACATGCTAGAGATAGTGCGCCTCGCAACCTCTTGTCCAAAGTAGTAACATACATATGCGTGGAAAACAATTAATAGCATATGAGACAAGAATGCATGCTAAATAATATAGGATTTCCAATCACTTCAAGACTTCATTTGATGGAACATATTTGGTAAATGATAATTGTACTCTCATAGCATGCGATCAATATAAACAAAGCAAACCAAATAAAGAGTGACACTTGGGACACAACCAGGGTAAGGAGATACAAACTCCTTCGAGACTTACGTCAAACTCACATATATACAATAGACGTAAGTAAGATAAATTAATCAGGAAACATATAGATTAATTTATTACAGTATAAGTAATGATTAGAAAGCTATAGATATACTATAAAGAAAGAAAAGAAAACATATAATAACATATAACAAATAAGTTTTCTAATTAGATTATACATCTAGTATGTTTAAACTTATATGAAAGAAATTTAGAATATACTAACACATATACTGATCATATATAACAATCATTGAAGGAGTCTAAGGCCTGATACACAATTAGGCTAAGGTGAAACTGACTTCTTAAGGTCTCCAATCAAGCAGGAAAATAATAAAGAGATAAACTCCTAACAAATAATCACAGATGCAGTGAAAATAATCATAGCTGTAGTGAAAATAATCATAGACATATAATATAAAATAGATGCAATATTCAAGAGTCAAAAAGTTGGCAATAAATAATAAAGACTTTCTAACTAGAGTTTAAACTTTAGTACATAGAGACATTTACTAGTTAAATTTTGATTGTACGAGCCACATATTCAAGTATGCACAATACCAGATATGATAAGGTAAACCCATATAGAAACCCTATTTATGTGGTAACATCTTCAAGTTATTTAAGGCAACCACTTAGTAGTAAACAATCCACTAAACAATAAATCAGTTACAACTCTAAAAGAAATAAAACCACTATTACCTCTACTAGTTGAGACCTTCATCCTAACTGCCTATTGCTGCTCTTACTTACTGTTTCTACAATGACCTTCTTCGACACACAAACTTGACTTTTCTCTAAAGCCTAGAACACCTAAAATGGTGTGATAAAAATACAAAGACCAATAATGTGTAAATTGAATAAGAAAATGTTTCACAAATGTAGCCACTAGTCGACACATAGTTCATAACCACACATAAGATAAAGTTGCACGAGGGCAATAAACAAACAACACTTGGCTCACACATAAAACCTACTCACAAATACCATCTCGAGTACTCACCACTCAAAAGCACGATTTTACTTACATTATCACGAATCACTAATACCAAACAACACTCAAGTTATTAATGATCGAGAAATAGAAAAAATGAGATGTCAATTTGATAGAGCTCTACTATATTTTCTGGATACCAAATAAGAAGAAAGATATTTATAGAACTTAGATTTACCACCTCATCAGCTACCTCGTAAGCCATCTCGCCACCACCTTGCCACCACCTATGGTGAGATTCTTGACAAGATTGGTAGAGAGGTGATAAAAAGTCACATTTTTTTGTTCCAAAAATTACCGAGTACTTTTCATAAATTCCCAAACCCGAAATGAACCAAAAACACAAGTGACAACATTAGCTTGCTTGCACGCTCGTTAGTAAAAAACCAACACTCCATTTAGCATGCACACTACGAAAACCAACCCTGTGATGTATCTAAAATTGCTTGCATACAAAGTGTTCCTAGCTATGTACGTGTGTGTATTATTGATCCATAATAACTAATCTTACACAGAGAAAGATAAAAACACTAAGTGAAATAATAGACACCATATTTTGTACACTAAAGTCAACACACATACAAGAGTAACAAGATTTACAAAAAACATAATCTATATCCTCATATATTAAATAATATTCAAAGATTTCCTAATGAATTTAAAGACAAGACTTAATTATAAAGATTCTTAAGATATTTAACGTATACTGAAGCATACATAAAGTAACTTATAGAAATGAAAAAAACATTTACAAACAAAGTAAAAAAAAAGATCATGTTTTGAAATAGATAGAACAATATGTTTTGCACATAAATAAGGTAAAAGTACATATAAAAAAATAATTGAAACAAATGATTCACATAAATATTGGGGAACAATTTCAAAAGCCAAAGTAGATGACAAAAAGAATATCTTTGTAGATATATAGTCTAAAATTAAATTATTACAGTAATGAAAAGAAATATTTAACTATCAAAAAAACTATTAAGAAATTTACAATATATATATAATAAGTCTTATATTTATTGTCTGAAATGATAATAAGAAGTTTGTTATTTTGTAAGAATTAATATTGTAAGTGATTATAAATAAAGAAGATTAGTTAGATGACAACAATAGTTTAACCGCTACAATTTTGACGTCGAACATCTTCCAAGAAATAAGAATAATTTAACTGTTGCTTTTAAAAGAGAATTAATACTTTTAATTATTTTTGTTCTTGCAAGAATAGAACATCTTGATATTAAGATCAAGATAAAGAAAAATGATATAAGAATTTATCAGAAACAACTCGAGGTTTTATACCTAGAGAAGTCTCTCTTAGATACATGAATTAAACATAAAGAGTTTAGCAGTTCAAAACTAACTTTAGAGTCCAAAAACTCTAATGAGGATATATATATATATTAATAAAAGAATTCAAAACGAGAAGGAAAAATCTAATAGTTCAAAAGAGAATAACATATTTGAAAAAAAAATCTCAATTGGGATAAAGAAGTAGAAAAAGAGTTACGTGATCTGTAATGATTCAAAACCAAGAATTTACAAAAATTGGCTTGAAGCAAGCAAAACTATTATTAGATTTAGTAGAATAACTTATAGATTTTTCATTAATAGAATAAAAATTAAAGGTAGTTATCCAACTATATAATACTAAAACTAATAACTTTAGAGGATATAGTTAAAAATTAATTTCCAATATTATAACAAGAGTCATCTCCACCTAACAGGTTGAATATCCTAGGAAAGATAGTACGATTATCAACACTATTAAAAAAACGTATCTCATAGAGATAATAAAGATAGTAAAACAATCAGTACTATTTAGGAAAACATATCTTAAGAATACATGATCATTGAATATGAAAAGACCAATACAAGAATTTAAGTAAATCACAATGATTGAATCTATATAACTTAATCATAAAATATATTCAAGAAGATATCAAAGATATACATAGAAAAAGAATTTCTTACGGATATCAAATTTAATATTTTTCAAGGAGTTAATCTAATAATTTAAGATTTTAGTAACCTAAGTCATATGAGGTGTAATAAAAGAAGACGAATAATGAAATGAAAGACCATGATAGACTCATTAAATTTAGGTATAATAATTATAATTTTAAGTTAATTAAAATTTTTAAATAATTAAATATTTGTTTATAAAATTTGTAAAATAGATATATAAGAAAATGAAGATAAAGAAAATAGATACACATATATATGAAAATAAATATAAGAAAATAATAAAATTAAAATAATATTTTAATAAGATTTGATTTTAATTAATAATTTATAAAAAGTAATGGCTAGTCACAAAATAATATCAAAATCGTAGAAAAAAAAAATACTAAGTTAACATCTTTAATAATTTTTATAAACCTAAAAAATGTACATGAAGATATATTAAGACTCATTAATATCATTTACATGTGATGATTATGAATTTTTAATAACATTTATTTTATAAAACCTTTTTTTTCCTTCTTCCTAAAATAGAAATAATTTTGGATTTCATCTCCGACGAATAGAAAATAACAAGCTTCGAATCCCTTTATTTCGCGTTTTCAATAGATCATTTAGTCTGAGTTTTATTTTCATTGAAGATATAGTTCTAAGTTACCCTCCAAAAATAAAACTTGAACTAACAAATACACTTGAAAAGAGATCAATCTAATGTAATTGGAATTTGGAGGAATCAAACTTACGAATTCGAAATACATCGACTCCATTTGGGGATCTTAGTTTTGGGAACAATTCTTAATAATCAATGGCAGGCTTGAGCGCAGAAGATCTATCGACGATCGGAGGAATTGCAACGGTGTCGCTTTTGCACTCCTTCATCCCTACTCATTGGCTTCCTTTTTCCATTGTTGGCCGTGCCCAGAAATGGACACTTTCTCGTACTATTCTCGTCAGTATGTTTCTCAATTTCTCTCGTCAATGTAGTTTCAGATCTTTATGGTTTTTGTTACTATATTTTTTTGCTTCTATTTGTTCTGTTGCTATTTACCTCTTTAACATTACATAGAGGTAATTGGGTCAAGAAATTCCGGTTAGTTATCGGCTGAAAGGCTTAGGAAGAACCTACTTAATATATTTGCTACGTTTTGGGGATAGTGGTCTTTCTTTGAGTAATTGGATGGACAATGCTTTCTAATAATCTTTTTGGTGTAACTCGAAAAGTATCTGTTTTCATCTAGAGAGTCATTGTAGCTCAAACATCGCTTATTCTTTCATGCAATGGATGAGTTACTACCGTGTTTGAAATGAATTAGTTTTAGACTTTTCTTGGCTTATGAAAAATAAATTATTTCAGAAACTGCCACCAGCCCACTACAGCGTTTTTAGAGAAAAAAATTGATTTTGATGAATGTTGGATTTTGTTACTGCTCACGGGGCATCAATGTAGGCTCTTAAGATTCTAGCTAATAGCTGTCGCTATTACTATTTGGTTACATTATAGGTGGGAAGGATGTTCTGTGCCTGAAATTGATTTAAAGTTTTTTTTTTGGCTGATAAACTGATTTAGTAAGTTTGATAGTGGTAGATGACTGCAGAGAACTTGGCTTGCTTTAAGGAGAGAAGCACGAGGCTAGTCTTTTTTGTAACAATTAATAGTTGAGGACATTGATGGAGATTGGCACTTTCTTTTAGAACTTAGTTTGAAATCTGATACTTTACAAATTGGTCCATATAAATTATTATAGCTCAGCATTATAGAGCCTACAGGTATAATGATACTCTTTGTAGGAAAACAATTTATGCGTGTGATTAGTTGTAATCCTGATTTTTAGAAAATTAGTTTCCTAAAATTCTGGTGTATATCATGATTTTATTCCCTAGAGATATCCAACGATATATTAGTTGAGATTTTGTATAGATCTTAATTTATAGGAGACAATTAAGGTCAGAATCGATTGTCATTTGTATATATATTTATTAAATTCCAAGAAGTAATACAAAAAGCTATTTCCACAAATCTCATAAAGTTTCATGGTATCGGAGTTTTAGGCCCAAAAATCCCACTCTTCCTTTTTAAACCGTTACTCTTAGCCCTCCTCTTCTATTTCCAAAATCACCTCGTTATGGTAGACCCCGAGCAATCATCTAAGAATTCATCTACATCTAATCCCTCATCTAATATTCCTACTGCTCTTCGGCTAATACTAGTCACCATAGAAAATAATCTCGTTCCTATTACTACCCACAAACTTAATGGCCACAACTACCTTCAATGGTCTCAATCAATGATGATGTTCATAAACGGGCGAAGCAAGGATGAATATCTCACTGGTGTTATTCCAAAACATCGAATAATGCTGATTACAAGGTCTGGAGAGCATAAAACAATCTGGTTGTCTTGGTCAATCAGTTCTATGACATCAAGATAGGAGAATTTTTTTGTTGTATACCACAGCAAAAGAAATATGGGAAGTAGCATGTGAAACGTTCTCCAGTAGCGAGAACACTATCGAGCTTTTCTATGTGGAGAGTTCTCTCCAGGACCTTCCTCAAGGCAAAAATCTATGACGGTTTATTCCATAACCCTTACTCGTCATTGGCAGTTGCTAGACTTATTTGAGACACATGAATGAAAGTGTTTAGAAGATCGTGCATATTTTAGGAAGATCGTGGAGACTAAGCGTGTCTTCAAATTCTTGATGGGACTCGATAAATCTCTTGATGAAGGGGTAGAATTCTTGGAACAAAACCATTACCAAGTTTGCGAGAGACATTTTCTGAGATGCGTAGAAAGGAGAGCCAAAAACGTGTTATGGTAGGACAATCTAATCCTCCCACGATTCCTGAAGTCCCAGCGTTTGCAATAGTCAAAGACAATCCACTTGATTCTGGTGCATTTGCTGCTTGAAGCAATTCTCAAAATATCGATAATAATCAAATAAAGAAAGGTTGCCCGTGGTGTGATTATTGTCAGCATGGTCATTTGAAGGAAACTTGTTAGAAATTACAAGGAAAACCTTCTGACTGGAAATTGAATCGAGACTGCGAGGCAAAAGGAAATGTCGCAATTACTGGAGTATCTCAATCTGGTAATTCTGTCCCATTCACTAAGGGATAGGAATAACTCCAAACATAGCTCCAGTAATTCAACAATGCATGTAGCCAAATTTCCCTCCTCATCTTGGATAGTAGACTTGGGTGCCTCCAATCACATGACAGATGATCAATCACTTTTTACAACCTACTCGTCTTGTAACAGACTTCAGATAGTGCGTATTGCCAATGATATACACGCCACAGTGGTCGGAACAGGAACCATTTGTCTCTCAAATACCCTTATTCTCAAATCTGTGTTATTTGTGCCTAATTTTGACTACAACTCATATCAATTAGTAGACTAAATCGTTACCTTAATTGTTAAACTAAATTCCTTGCTAAATCTTATGTTTTTCAAGACTTGAGCTCGGGGAAGATGATTGACAATGCTGATTTTCGTGCGGGCCTCTATGTTCTCAATGTCGACACTCCAATCTATTTTGTTAGTCATCAGTATCAATTGATTCATAATCTTAAGTCTGATAGTCATACTAATAAGGAAAGTGAAATCATGATGTGACACTTTCATCTAGGTCATTCAAATTTTCTGTACTTGAGACGTTTGTTTCCATCCTTATTCATTAATAAAAATCCCAATTTATTTCATTGTGAAGTTTGTCAATTGGCAAAGCATACTCGAAACTTCACCATGCACATACAAACCAAGTCACCATTTTTTCCTCATTCACGGTGACATTTGGGGGCCATGTCGTATTCCTAGTATTACTGGTGCTTGATGTTTTTTATTGTTAGTTAGTGATCATACTCGATTGTGTTGGACATTTTTTATGAAAGAAAAATCTGAAACCTAGCACATATTTTCACTTTTTCATGCCATGGTTCAACTCAGTTCAAAGCCAATATTCAAATCCTAAAAACTGATAATGTCAGGGATTTCTTTAATTCCAATCTTGGTGGATATCTCAAATCACATGGTATTCTCCAACAAAGCTCTTGTGTTGACACACCACAATAGCCGAATGTAAAAACCGTCGAATACTTGAGGTTGTTAAAAATTTTTGAGGTGAAGTCATTCTTACTGCAACATATCTGATCAACCGAATGCCTTCTCGGGTTCTCAAATTTCACTCACCTTTGCAAAAGTTTCAGGGTCAATATCCTACCTCACGACTTGTGTCACAAATTCCTTTCAAGTTTTTTGGTTGCACTGCCTTTGTCCACCATTCACAATATCATGGTAAACTTGATGTCCGTGTAATTAAATGCATCTCTCTTGGATATTCAGCCAACCAAAAGGGCTACAAATGTTTCTCTTCCATCACCCGCAAGTTTTACAATTCCATGGACGTTATTTTCTTTGAAAAAGCTTCATTCTACTTTAATTCTGCAATTCAGGGGGAGAATCACACAAATGAACTGTAGAATTGGGATTGGTCATCACTAATTGAACCGAGTTCACCATCTCATTTGCCTTCCACTTTGTCCTCTTCCTCCAATACTCCAAATCTGGTTCCAATTTTAGATTTGCACACACTAATGACTCAACAGAATTCTCCATCAAAAACCAAGCCGGATCAATCTCCCATTGCCAACCCTAGACATCTTATTCTTTCTAATGATACCATAAAAGTCTATAAAAGAAAGAAAAATCTTGATTTTCCCATACACAATTAGCAAAGTCAAGAAACTCTTCCAAGCCAAGCTGAACCTGAAAGATTACAAGATGAAGCAGATTCTAGTCCACAATTAGGTCGTGACTTGGAGTTAGATCTTCCTATTGCGTAGAGAAAAGGTGTTCGATTATGCACTCAACATCCTCTTCGCAGTTACATCTTTTATGCAAATCTATCCCCAAAATTTCAGGCATTTGTGACATCTCTAGACAAAATCAAGATTCATAATTCTGTCAATAAGACTTTAAAGGTCCCTGAATGGCGCAAGGCAACCTTAGAAGAATACACTGCACTTGAAAAGAATTGTACATAGATGTTAATAAAGCTACTATCTGGAAAGAAGAAAATGGGCTATAAATGAATATTCTCAGTCAAATAGAAGACAGATGGAAGTGTAGACAAATACAAAGCCCGACTGATGGCTAAAAGGTTCACTCAATCATATGGAATTGATTATTAGGAGACTTTTTCTCCTATAGCGAAACTTAACATAGATCGTGTCTTGTTGTCTATTGCAGTTAATTAGGATTGACCACTGCTTCAACTTAATGTCAAGAACACATTCTTAAATGGAGATATGATTGAGGAAGTTTACATGGATATACTTTTCGGCTTTGAGACTAAGGATACACAAAGGAAGGTTTGCAAGCTGAGAAAGGCATTATATGGATTTAAATAGTCACCTAGAGTATGGTTCGACAGGTTCACAAAGGTCCTCAAACAGGATGGATACTCTCAGACACAGACATACCATATTTTATTTGTCAAACACTTCACCTAGAGTATGGTTCGACAGGTTCACAAAGGTCCTCAAACAGGATGGATACTCTCAGACACAGATATACCATATTTTATTTGTCAAACACTTCACAGATGGAAGAATTACAGTTTTGATTGTATATGTTGATGATATAGTTCGTACAGGGAATCATGAAGGAGAGATGAGAAGGCTTAAGATGCTATTATCCAAGGAATTTGAGATTAAAGACTTGTGACATTTGAAATATTTCTTGGGAATGGAGGTGGCACGGAGCATCAAAGGAATTTCAGTCTCTTAATACAAGTATGTTCTAGATCTCTTACGTGAAACCAACATGAGTGGGTGTAAACCTGTTGAAACACCATTGATCCTAACACCAAACTAATGCCTCAAACTGATGAATTAGTAGCTGACAAGGGGCAATATCAACGTTTGGTGGGTAAGTTAATATATCTGACTCATTCACGTCCAGATATAAGTTTTGTAGTCAGTGTTGTTAGCCAGTTTCTTGGCAACCCCTCAGTAGATCACTTAGAGGTAGTAAATTCTGAGGTATTTGAAGAAAGATCTTGGAAAGGAGCTCATGTTCAAGAAAACAATCAATCGGACATTGGAAGTTTATACTGACGTTGATTGGGCTGGATATACTAGTGACCGAAAATCCACATCTGGATATTGCTCATTTATTTGGAGAAATTTGATGACATGGTGTAGCAAAAAGCAGGCGGTGGTAGCACGTAGCAGTGTTGAGGTCAAGTTGCGTGCATTAGCTTTTGGCATTTGTGAAAGAATTTGGCTAAAACAACTGCTAAACGAACTCAAGGTTGGAACTTCGGATTCTATCAGGATCATGTGTGACAACCAATCAGTAATTACAATTGCCAAAAATTCAGTCCACCATTATCGATCTAAACATGTAGAAATTGATAGACACTTCATCAGTGAAAAAATTGAAAGTAAGACGATCTCTCTCAATTATGTTTTATCTAGACAACAAGCAGCAGATATCTTAACTAAAGATATGTTTCGACCTAATTTTACTGAGTTAAGTGTTGTACTTGGTTTGGAAAATTTATATCGCCTAGCTTGAGGGGGAATGTAGGAAATCAATCTAAACGTGTAATTAGTTGTAATCCTGATTTTTAGGAGATTAGTTTCCTAAAATTTTGGTGTACATTTTGATTTTATTCCCTAGAGATATCCAACTGTATATTAGTTGAGATTTTGTATATATCCTAATTTATAGGAGACAATTAAGGTCATAAGAACCGATTGTCATTTGTATATATATATATGTATCCAATTCCAAGAAGTAATACAAGAAGCTATTTCCGCAAATCTCATAAAGCTTCACTCTTCAGTAGAAGCCAAGAACTCAATCCAAGGTCTTGAATGTGAAGATGATCCACAACTATTATGCTTTCGTTAAGTAAATAGCCACTACAAGCTTGTTCGATGCGCGGGGGAAGTTTGGGGAAGGGGAGGACTAGTAATTGTTATACATCTTTTATTTCAAAACTGGAATTTGTTTTGATATGAAATGAATATGGGATTGTCTATCATGCAAGAAGTGTAACCTGCAACTGCTATTACACTGAAATCTGTACTTCAACAAGTTGAGGCTATTCACTGCACTCTCGCCCTTAGATGCAGTTTTTGTTGCTAAAACATTCAAGGACTATTGTTTAGCTAGCTAGTGGTTATCTCAGTAATCCTCTATTTCTAATTGAGTAATAATTAGTTCTGGAAATCTTTATTGATGTTGGTTAACTTAGCTTTATACTCTCTTTGTTGATAATATTTTGAATTTTTAGCCAAGCTGTTTGTCTTTGAAGATTGGAAGTTTTTCAGTTGCTTCTCCTTCCGTTCTTATTTTAGCTTTTAGCTATCTTATTGAATTTTTATAACCAATAATAGTGACCAAAATTTCAAGCGCTTGTGAATTATAGTTTAATCTTGTCCACTTCCTACACGAATGATCAATTATCCTATTTTCACATAAATCTTCTGTTTGGATACTGTTTGATACACAATACTTTAGCTTCAATAATTGAAGAAAAACTTATAAAATAATTTTGGATTAATTGCTTGCCTCAGATCAAAGCCACTTTCTCACAAGATTTACATGTGACAATTTTCGTTGGATTTTGACAGTATGAAACTTGTTGACTAAATTGGTTTATATTAATTGTTCAAGTGCAAGTTTAGGTTTGCCGTAAAATTCAAGACTATTTTAGAAATGTACCATAAATATAATGCCTCCGTGAACCCATTTTTTAATAATAATATTGTCGTGCAGCTGCATTTGGAGCAGTTTTGCATGTAGTGTCTACTTCAATTCTTGGGATTACAGCAGTCACCATGGCAAATACCATTGCTGGTGAAGAAACAGTTCATAAGCTTGCTTCACTTCTGCTCATAGTTCTTGGTGGTAGTTATATCATGTTATTTTTGATTGGAAAGGGTGGTCATAGCCATTCCCACAACCAACCCATGGAAAAAATGGCTGTTGCTGGACTTGTCCTTGTTCCTGCATTGTCTCCTTGTGCTACCACACTTCCAGTTTTTCTTGCTGTTGGAAATTCATCTTACATGATGGTACTTGCTATCATAGTGCTGCTGCTGAGGTATTTCATTTGAACTTCTTGTTTATTTTGATCTCTTTATACACTTGTCACTTGGTTACTGAACTGTTAATCATGAGAGGGGAGTAGATGATTATAGCAACAAAATTGAAATGAAGTTCTATCCTGCGTCTTAACTCTTGACATATGGTACCTTCCTTCCTCCTCTTGGCTTCAATCAGTATTTATATGTTTGATGTTTATACTTACGATTGATCAATAAGCATGCATTATGTTTCACAGATCATGTGAAATTCAATTTCCTTGTGAACTTTCTTGTTCTTATATTCTTCAAAACTGGCTTCTCTTATGTTACACAACTTTTGTCTTCTCTTCAAATGGTCTAAGTACATTTTTGCCTGGATTTCCTTGTTTTCTACACATCTCCGATTCTGGTTAATCATTAGTATTGTTACTATTTTGTGACTAGTATCCAGCAGTGAATTAGTTTCCAGGAAATTTAAACAGGAAGCATCTTTGGAGCCTTGAGTATCACTTCCCTTGGAACTTTTATGCCACTACTGCCAATCGTTCAAATTGACTTATAAACTGACATTTTAAATGATGTTATGGTCTTACGAGACCTATATCTTCAATTGCACACACTATTTTACTGTCCCAATATTGCTACCCGCATAGATTTCCTGGTTTGTAATTGGTACGAGACAATGACTCATCTATTCAGTAAGATGTTATTACCATGATTAAAATTTGTCAATCCAGTTTGTGCAATTTATTGGTATGAGAAAGCTTACACCGTTTCTCACAATTTGATATTGATCTACAGCACTATAACCGTGATGACCTCGTTGGTTGCTTTGTCATTCTATGGTGCAAGCCAGATCAAATTTCACTGGGTGGAGCGGTATGACAAACTTCTTGTGGGTTCGGTGCTAGCTTTAGTTGGATTGTTGACTCTCATTTTTCATCACCATGATGGAGGGGAAGTTTCTTCCGGAGGGCATTTGCATAGGAAAATTATTGTTCTTTGAAGATTCTTTTTCACTCAATGTATATTGTCTTGGCTTTGAGATCAAGGTTAACATTTGATAACTTTCTTAGTCCTTGACTTGCTATGTAAAACATGTTGTAAACTGTTGTAGGGTGCTGTATGATATAATTGTTCATACTCATGAGTTATGTGGTGATGACCCTTTTTATTTGTTCTTCCTTTTAAAGGTTGCCTTTCCTATCCAGTGTTTCGTACATACTGCGTAACTGAATTTGTTAGTAAATGTAAAAGGGTTTGCGTGAAACTTTAATTATTTTATTTTTACAAATTGAATATATTAATTATTTTTTTTAAAATTGATGTATTTTAATTACTTTATTGTTATATTTTTGGATACTTTAGTAAATTTATTTTTTGCAAATTTTAGTTTTTTAATTATTTTTTGTTGAAAAAATTAAGTTACATCGAATTAAATCTTAATAAAAAGAGTTTGATATGTTTGAAGAGGAAATATCTCAAAATGTAAAAAAAAATTAAAATTATCAAAATTAAGTTGAAATGATTAAAATATATAAAAAAGTAAGATAATAAAGTATATTAATTTAAAATAAGATAATTAATGTATTTAGTTTTCGAAAGTAAAATTATTAGTGTTTAACTTTGTTTTTTAATGTAAAAGTTTTTATTGATCATGTAATTCACTGTTTAATCTTAATGTTTTGCTGGAAATATAAGCTGGTACTGAGAAGAAAAAAATCAGGCGATCCAACAAGTTTCATGCATTTATGGAACACAAATACAAGGCATTAACTATATTATTCAATATTATTTAGTTATCAAAATCTTATAAATTCTCTATTGTTAAATTAAACTTATTCCATATTTTGATTGTATACCTACGTGTGTAACTTCAATTTTTGTCATAATGGTTTCTAATTATTAATTGAAACAAAGGAAAGAAAAATGTATTTTACAGAAGTATGGATGGAAAGATACTTTTAACTAGAGATATAGATTCATAATTTTATATCCCCTCGTATAATTTCGATCTCATATTTCTCTTATTTTTATTTTTATTTATCTCTTTTTAATAAAATATGTAATTTAAAAATATTAAAAAAATTTATAAAAACTAAATACATGAATAAAAAAATATATATTAAAAAATAAATCTTTTCTTCTACAATCGTGAACCAATCAAAACGAGTTAAATACATAATAAATTTAAGTGATACATAAAATAAAGACAACTCAAAAAATATAAAAGAGTTATATTAATATCACAATTTAATTTAAGTTAGTCTTATTTTATAATATGATTTATTACTTTTTTACCATTATTTTGTCATTCTTAACATCACTATACATAATTGTAACAAATAACAAATGTGTGTATAGTTTTCACACATGTAAATTTTTTTATTTTTTTATTTCCACTAATTACACAATATATACTGTAAAAATAATTCTAAATCTAAAAACTTACATATTTTAATCGAAATTTCGAGTTTTTTTTATTATGGACATTATTACAAGATATTTTTGTAAAATAAATTTACGTATATTAATGGTCACGGTTGTTCATCAAGTTGTTCATCAATATAACCAATACCTCTCATATCACCAAGATACTTTTCAATCTTTAACATCTCATAAAGACGTTGACCTCCAAGAGACAACTTTTGGATAGTTTTTATAGTTTATGCGATCTTTCTTTCAATTTTGTTGTTGCATAATTGAAAAAATTCAACAATCTTTATTTTATCCGGCAAGCAAGATTCAAATAATTTAACATCGATAAACTCAACCTATGCTTTTAATCTTGAGATCATTAATCTTAACATCCTTTGTCATCCAACAAGGATTCAAGATATACTTTTTCATTAACCACGATAAAAACTTCATGCATGCTTCAGTTGAGCAGTTTCTTTGAAATTATCAGAAGTATCAAGCATCATCAAGACTGACGATCTCTTAATTCTTCAAGTTGTATTGACCTTTCGAGTTCACTTATTATATGAGTCAAATAGTTATCATTATTCTAAAGGAGAACCTAAACAGACTTGATGTAATTTTACAACCTCAACTTTAAGTCTTCAATGACATTCTCTAGTTCAAGATTAACATTCAAAAGATTAATTAAAAGTTTCAAATGATCTTTATCCTTCACTTTTTGACTATGATCGATCTTCATCATCGTCTTCTTTAGCTTTAAGTGCTCGTAAAGAATTTGATTTAAGTTTGATTAATGTAAAATGGTGGGTTACTGAATTGCTAACGTTCAACTAACCAGAAAATTCGATCCTTCTAGTGCTCCCCGCAGTAGTCCAAGTCGTTGATATTTATTTTAAAACTAAGTTTGACCGAAATCTGTTTGGATCAGAAAGGTTGGATTAAAAAAATATATATCTCACTTAGCTGAGTTAAGCACAACATGAAACCAGAGATAAAAAAAATTCCGCCCATTAGGCTATATTGCTTACTTAAAATATTTAGTATTTAAATTTAAAAAATGCAATCTAACATTAAATATAATATTTTTAAGATAATAACATAATTTTAGATTTTTTTTGATAGGTCGTTCAACGTAAAGAAAAATTTAAACTTGAGAAGCTTATGATCTAATCTACTGTTCCCGTAAAACTCACGATCACGAGTAATATTTGGAGATGTTAATAGATGATAATCTGATCTGATTCGTTATTTAAAAGATTTACTTTGATATAATTTATTTTTATCTATAGATTAGATGTATCGTATTCGTAGATAAATGAATATCCATGATTTAATTTTATATTTTTTTTATTTTTATTTTTATTTTTTAAAAAAACTAAACCAATATTTGATAGATTACATAACATAATTTAGATTGATAAATCTAAAAAAATAATGAGAATATTATATATGATACAAAAACATTTTCTTACTTTTTAAAAACTTTCATATTTATTTTAAACAAATTATAATAAATTAAAAATACATCATTTATAACAAATATAATCAGAAATAAGTAATTGTGAATGCGATTGGATTTGAATTTTTATTTAATAAATTTTAAACAATTATAAATAGATTTACGAAAAATTTTAGAGAGAGAAAGTTAGATTTATAAAATTATAAGAGAAAAAAATTTAAAAATGATTATTTATAACGTAAAGTTTTTCAAAATAATTCATTGTAAAAATTAGAAAAATATGTTGAGAATGTATAATTCTTTTAATTTTAAAAAGATTTAGATTTGGATCATTCCTCGAATCCAATCCTGATCTATTATGATCCGATCTGATCTGTTGATCTTATATATGGATCATGATCCAATCAATCCAAAAATAATTAGTTTTAATCTGTTTTAAAGTAAATCATATGGAACAAATATCCTTAAAGTTTTTATTGATAGATCTTTCTACATCCATAACGATATAACTCAATCAGATAAAGTAATATAAATACACCATATTTTTATATTAATTATAATAATAAAATTTTTAATTGATACAATGTTACGAGACAAAGCAATATAAATACATCCTTTAATTATAACAATAAAATTCTTAATTAATATAAAGTTTTGTAGAAACAAGTAAGTGGGAATGATAAAAGTTTAGAGAAAATATTTATTTCAAAAAAATAAAATTTGTTAATATTAGAATCCAATTTTTAAGTAGATAATAAATATGAATTCATATAATTTTTTCTTTAATTATTTATTTTTCTCACTTAAATTCACTCTGTTTTATTCTTAATTTTTCAATTTTTCAATAATTCAATCATAACATTAACTTCTTTTATTTTATTTTTTTCAATTCTCTTATCTTTCTATATATATCTACGTCAACTAACATATCAATTAAAAATCAAAAAAAAATTAAAATTAATACATTTAAAATTTATAGTAATAAAAATAACGTCATTTAATATTAATTCATATTCTTTTTAATTTTAAAATAAATGTATTATTTTTATTATTATGAATTTTAGGGATATTATTTTAAGTAATTTTTCTTAAAAAATTTGAGATTTATTTGTAAAATTTTACAAAGTTGAGGGTAATAAAATAGTTATTAAAAATTTATGTATGAAGTTCAAGAGCAATTTTCTTTTTTAAATCTTGTTTACTTTTTTATTTATTTTTTATTTTTTAGTCATTTAGACTTAAGATTGAAACATGTTTAAAAATGAAGATTCATTTAAAAACATATTTAAAGGTTTTATCAAATTTTTAATTTTTTTTTTGAAATCATATATAATGATTTATTAGTTTTTGGTAACCATCTCACTAAAATAATTAAAATTTTGATAGTCTTAAGCTTTTAATATATAACTAGTTTTGGATTAGATACATTTTGTATAAATATATATATTAGTGAGTAATTTTTTATTTAGAAGTAAAAATAAATAAAATATATCAAAATTTATAATTAAACAAGAATAATAAGATAAAAAACATATCATTTATATATTTGTAAAATTAATTTTATCATGACACAAAAATATAAAATAATAAAATGTTATTCACTTAAACTCAAAAGTTAAGTTAAGTAATCAAGATCATCAAAATAAAATTAAACTTACACGCATTTTATTTAGTCTCCAACCTAACTTCAAAAAGTTGTTCATAAACGGTTTGGCATGGCATGCTTGGAGCCCCTTTGACATTGCAATTGTATACCACTTCATAAATCAATTTCCCATATATTGCAATCAATCATAAAAGAAAACAAAAAATAAGGAGTATAAGAGAAAGCCAAAAGATTATTGGGATAACATATGATAGAGAAGAAATTATAAGGTATTGGGTAATAAATTGTGAAGATTAAAATAACTCGTCCGGTCTCTTTCACCATTTTTTTTCTATCTCTCAAATCTCCTATTTTGTTTATCTTTTGTGAGGGAGTTGTTAATTTTTTTTTAGTTGTTATGTCTCTTATTTTTTTAGCTTTAATTTTATTCATTTATTATATCAAAATTCAAATGAAAATAAATTGCAAAAAGTAATTATGTATAGGCTAGAATTAATTGTGTAAAAGCTATTCTAAAAATCTTTTAATATATTACCCAATTAATTCCTTTCTTCTCCCATACTCTATTGCTTGATAAACAAAATAAATACATGATGGGAGCCATCATGTATTTATTTCTAACTTCTCTCATACTCTATTGCTTGATAAACAAAATAAAAATAAAAACTATTCTAAAAATTTTCAGACCATCATACCCATTACAGTATTCTTCCTTTCTTCACATGCTGTAGTCATCTTAATCCAAATATATATATATATATATATTAAGTGTGGAAAGAGTAATAAAAACATAGAGATTTGTGAGAAAATTTATTTACTTAATTTATAATTTATTAATAATTGAATGAGATATTTTATTATTTTATGTTTACATGTTAAGATATGAATCCATTAAAAAATATAAATAAATTAAAAATATGAGACATTTATGAGTAATAAAATTTTGAAGGATATTAGAAAGAAAAAAAAACATACAATCTAGTGAGAAATACCTTATCATCGTCGGAAAAATTTCATTATATATATATATATTAAGTGTGGAAAGAGTAATAAAAACATAGAGATTTGTTTGACAATTTATTTACTTAATTTATAATTTATTAATAATTGAATGAGATATTTTATTATTTTATGTTTACATGTTAAGATATGAATCCATTAAAAAAATATAAATAATTAAAAATATGAGACATTTATGAGTAATAAAATTTTGAAGGATATTAGAAAGAGAAAAAAAACATACAATCTAGTGAGAAATACCTTATCATCGTCGGAAAAATTTCATTATATATATATATATTAAGTGTGGAAAGAGTAATAAAAACATAGAGATTTGTTTGACAATTTATTTACTTAATTTATAATTTATTAATAATTGAATGAGATATTTTATTATTTTATGTTTACATGTTAAGATATGAATCCATTAAAAAATATAAATAATTAAAAATATGAGACATTTATGAGTAATAAAATTTTGAAGGATATTAGAAAGAGAAAAAAAACATACAATCTAGTGAGAAATACCTTATCATCGTCGGAAAAATTTCATTATATATATATATATTAAGTGTGGAAAGAGTAATAAAAACATAGAGATTTGTTTGACAATTTATTTACTTAATTTATAATTTATTAATAATTGAATGAGATATTTTATTATTTTATGTTTACATGTTAAGATATGAATCCATTAAAAAAATATAAATAATTAAAAATATGAGACATTTATGAGTAATAAAATTTTGAAGGATATTAGAAAGAGAAAAAAAACATACAATCTAGTGAGAAATACCTTATCATCGTCGGAAAAATTTCATCTAGAATTATCAATAGTATCTCAATGTATTCACCTTTCAACTTATATTCTAGAAAGATTTCTCTACAACTTATTTGCTTTTTTAGGTATGTTTCTCCATTCTCACTAAAGATATATACTTAAGAAAAAGAATTGTAAATAATTTTTTTTGAAAACTTGAACTAAATTACATAGAAGCCAATTATATATGTTGATTAGTTAAAAAATATTATAAAGGTTTGTTATTTTTAAAAATTATAAAATTTTGATTAAACCATTATATAATTTTTTAAAAATACTATTTATTTATAAAAAAATATAAAAAACAACCACGTTATTAATCTTTTCACAATCTCTTAGGATATTTTTCCATAACAATGGCATATATGTTGTTACGAAAGTTTCATATACCAAAAATATATAAATATAAATTATAATGTCTAATCTCATCTTATGTTTTATTTAATTTTTCTAATGAATATGTATTAAAATATTATCTCATTTTATTTAAATATCATATCATCTCAGTTCATTTTATTTATATTATGTGCATAATTTTAAATATAAACTCTATTATTTTTTATTAAAATTACATTATAAATAATCATATATTATATTTTTTTATTTAATAAATTAAAAATAAATAAGATATCTTATATAATAAATTTTATTAATATTTTATATTAATTTCCGATTACCTATTATCCATTGTTATAAGTGTGATCGAGAAAATTGGAACGACAAGACATTGGCATTGAAATGTATTAAATGTCGTATGGAAAGTGAAATAGTAGTCGGAGTCTTGGAGATAAAGTGAGGGATGTCTCTTATAATCACATACTTGCCTCTTTTTTCAAGTTTTGTTAACGTTAAAAATACATATTTATCCTTATTTGTAAACATCAGAATTCGAGAGAGCTATGGGTTTATTGTAAAAAAATTATTATGAAAAAAATACATTTTCAGTGTAAGAAAATAAACCATCAAATAAATAGGTTTTTTTTAAGTCGAACTCTCGTATAGGTGCCTTCTAAATGTGGTTAACAATAAAAAAAGGCCATTTTTTTAACATGTTTACAGAAATAAAATTGCAATATTTAAAGAGGTTGGAAGGATCTAGCGAAAAAGAAACAAGTCGTACTGAAAACACACAGAGGAGAAAACCGAAGACGTCATCCACATAAGAGGAAGAGGAAGAGGAAGAGGTGACATAAATGTACAAGTCGAAGCTGCAGGTGCTGTGTCAGCAAAGATCATGGCCACTACCAGAGTACAACTCCGCAAAGCAAGGCCTCGATCACAACCCTCGCTTCTCGGCTACTGTCACTGTGAATGGCCAACAATTTTCTTCTCCAAACCTCTTTCGAGCGTCTAAGGAAGCTCAAAACGACGTCGCTAAGCTCGCTTTTGATCACTTCTCTCTCCTTAACAACCCCAATTCCCAACCCAAGCTTCCCATTCCCAAACCTTCCTCTTTTCCTCAACCTTCTCTTCCTTCTTCAGGTGTAATTTACGATCATTTGGTTATACTTCTTCTTGAATTTCAATTATTTATTTATTTCAAATTTTCTCTCATTTTTCTTGCAATTTGAGTTTCATTCTCTATTTTACTTGTTGCTTTCTTCAATTAAAATTTAGGAATTTTTGCTATAATAGTTCTTGAATTGTTTTTATTTTCCGTGCATTTAAAATCTTAATGGTGTTTTTATGTGTTTTATCGCCTTTCATTCTACTTTTAGCTTCAATTCTAATATTTTTTGCGTTTTCCCTCCTCTTTTTGCATGTTCATTTTTGTTCAGCATTGGGTATTAAGTCTCCACATTTTTCTTACAATTAAAAAGATTAAAAAAAAGGGTCGTCTACTTTTGAACTTTTTAAGCTCTAAGCATGGATCTGAGCAAAGGCAACATTTTGTATCCTTGAGCAATTCTATGTAGAAAAGAAACCTATAAATTAGAAACAACTATGAAAGTAGCAATCAGGTGTAACTTTCTTAATTAAAGCGTCTTGCACTTGAAAATTCTGCAATGTGTTCTAAATAAAGGAAAATCTCTTCATTAATGGTGTAAAGATGAATTCTAGTCACTTATCGGTTCCCATGGTACAGCATACAGAATTATCCGAGTTAGTTAGATGGTGAATTCTCTGGAAGAGAAATGAGTGTCATAATTTCTACTTTTTAATTCTAAAACTTCCTGACTTATGTTCACAAAGGGCTGTTAATTTCTGCTACTATTAGGGCTAGGCAAAAGCAGAAAATAATTGTATTTCAGTATTTCATTTCATATTGATTTTAAATTATACTTTCTATTACTTTACTATTTTTCTTGTTTATGGTTTTCGTCTTTCTCTCCTACAGGGTCTTGGAATGCAACCTCTGAATCGAACATAACACATATCGTAAAACAAACATTGCAACAGAATGTTGCAGAAAAGCAGATGACTCCTCCTATTAATGACCCCATATCAGTTGGTGAACCTGAGGTCAACAGGGGCAGATCTAATGTCGTAGAAGGCAATGACTTTACAGGTTAGGAAATATTCTGCGCATTCTAGTTTTCTCTTGAGGGTGTTCTTATGACATGTTAAGTCTAATTTGGAGTTTCATTCATGGTATTACTGTTCTAAGAAATTTTCTACATATTCATGTAGGAAGATGCAGTATACCTTGAACATTGAGCGCTTTTTCTTTTGATTTCCTGGCAAGCATACTTAAGCACTGTTGATTTTCTAAACAAGACAACTTGCATTCGCTTAATTATGAAACCAAATGAAAATTCTATAATTCTGGTTCTCTAAGAAATATATAGATTGTTTCTTCTATCCAAGGTTATCGATCTATGTACTTTTTTCTGCTTTATTTTGTGGATGTGATTGTTCTGTCTCTTTCTCTCTCCCTCTCCCTCTCTCCCTTTGTGTTTTTTTAATTAATTTTTTGTTGCTTGGGAGGGTTGGTAAGTTTTCTTGAGAATTTTATGCTTGAACTCTCTGTTGGGGGATGTATTGAGTTTAGAGAGAGAAAGTAGAGAGATGCATTAAATGAGCAATAAATGATGATGTTTACAGTACCACGGCATTATGTTTGATACCATGTCTCTTTATGGTAAATTTTATTCATTTTCTTTATCTTTTATTTGCCACTAGAATTCACAAGTATCTTTCGTATATGGTATACAGCTACTCGACATTTGCACAAGAACCAACTGCAAATTTACACTCAAAAGAAAAATCTCGAGTTACCCTTATACTCTTGTGAATGGGAAGGTCCTCCTCATAACAGGCGCTTTATTGGTAGAGTAACAGTTAGTGGACAGACCTATGAGAGTCCAGGATTTTTTCCAACTTTGAAGGAAGCTGAAAATGCTGCTGCAAAACTTGCGCTAATGTCTCTGTCTCCGGATGGAATTCAAGACGTGAGTCTTTAATAAATTGTTGCAATTTATATGTGATCTCAATATTGGTATTTTGAATAACCCTAATTTCCTCCCATATATGTTTGTTTCCTTGTCCTTTTGTCTTCGATAGCATGACATTGGTGTCTACAAGAATTTATTACAAGAGCTAGTTCAAAAGGAAGAATTTTCATTGCCAGCATATGTAACAGAGAAATCTGGTCAAGTTCATGCACCAATATTTATTTCGAATGTGGAGATAGGAGGAGAGCTATTTAAAGGAGAAGTAGGTAACAGCAAGAAGCAGGCTGAGATGAATGCAGCAAAAATTGCTTACAATACTTTGAAAGCACGTAAGTGTCAGTTGTGTATAATTTCCCCACTTTAAGTTAATTGTATTTAGTTCTAGCTTGATCTTACTTCGAGTATTGTGCTCTTAGCTTTCCCTCCCAAATGAATATGTCCTCACCTGTCTTTTAAAATATATACCATTTAAATATTCTGCTCTTATCTAGATAATTTCAAAAATAACATTTTATGAATTAGCAAACAAAAGTTGAATTACTTGCATTATACATTGGTTCTTGACTAATCCACCGATTGAACAGGCAAGTTGAGACAAATGCATTTAAATCCATTGTCTTGTGAGCAAGATGAGAAAGTTTCAGAAGCTGTTGTTTTAAATCCAATTACAAGTGCTCTGGAGCAAGCCAAGGATGGAAAAGGTGACTTCAAGGGTCAGTTTAATTTCCTCGAAAAATTAAAAATAGCTCTTCCATTTTATGATCGCAGTCACTATACCTCCATTGCATTAATATATTTTGTTGTTTCCCTTCGTTTTTTTAACCTTGCTCTCTTTTTTTCTTTTCATTGTCTTTAATTGTATATGTTGACTTGTCCTCATGAAGATGAATAGATCAGGGGCACTTCAATTAATGTGTTCAAATTTAATCACAGATAGACAGCTAGACATGATACTTTGGAGATATTGAAAACTCAACAAAACTAGGTAGATGCTAATTTGGAATAAAAATGACATGGGCATATTAGAAACTTTCTATCTTGGGTTGCTTAAGTGCATTGTTGAATAATGTCCTGTTAGAAACTAGCCAAAAGCAAATCATTTTGCCTGTTTTATCTGCATGACCTGTTACCAAGGTGACTAAATGGATTTTTTCATGGAACTTTATAATATATGGTTTGCAGGTGCTACATTTGCTTCGCTTCCTGATGGACCTCATGCCTTCTCATCTTCACCTTCCTCTTCTAACAGCTTGAACAATTTAGTTATGAACTCAGATCTCGAGCGACCAGCTGGTAGAACCCTGTCCTGTAACAAGGTCACTGTTATTCCACGCATGGAAAACATTGAAGTTCCTTCTGGAAATACCATTTCCATGAGTGATGACAATTGGATTGCTTTCTCTCACCCAAAGGAGGTCTAGGCCTATAATATTTGTAACTTTGCTTTTGTAGCATATATGCCCCGTAGATGATTATGGAGAACTGTAGCAATTGAGAGTAACATTTACCCAATAACTGCTTTAGCAATTGACCATCCATTACTCTCTGTGTTTTGGTTGATGAAAGCACATTATCCAGGCGTTATCCTTGGAAAATCATCATCATGGAGGATGAATTTCTTCGACCTCCTTGACTGATACTGAAATAAATGAAGAGGTTTTGTTGGGATTTGTTGATATAGTCTGTTTAATCTGAGGTGGACATTGTAAGCATTTTTTATAGATATTCTTTCTTGATCTCAGCAGGAAAAGAAATGCCTCATTCTATTATGCTGAGTTGGAGAGGAGCTTCCATTTCAGGGTTCTCCTTCAGTTACCACTTACTGAAGTCAATGCTGATTCATGCAGAGTGACAAGATAGATTCTAGTATATACCATTGAAAATTGAAGGATTTGTTAGGTTGAGATGATTTCGAGTGCCCAGAGTCACCTCATGCATGATATGCATCCAGCCAACCAGCTTTTGAAGCAGCTAACCTTGTTGAAATCAAGAAGAATATCTTTAAAAATGCCTATACTGTTGTACTAATTTTCTCCCGTAGGTATTTAGCAAAAAATAAATAAATTATCGTGTAGGTTCTATGCTCTGGTTTGCATTGTTTTAGTAGATTTTATCATTTTCTATGTAGCTCTTTTTTGCATTCATGATCCTTGGAAATCTGATAACCTTGTCTAACTTTGACTGGAAGTGTCACTGCTTGGGGAAAGAGCAAAGCACCAAATGGGCTATTTTGCTTTTAACAAAGAACTATGGAATTGAGTACACTCCGATATCTAGCTAAAGTAATTGCCTTTGTACAAAGACTAATTGTATTCAAACATTTAAGGGTTGTTTTGTAACAGATTTTGTTTCATTGTGTTTGAACTTCATTTGGAGAACAAAAGAAAAATTTGTTGGGTAAAAAGTTCTATTTTTTTGTTTCATTTCTTCAAGTCACAAGAAGAAAATGTACAAAAGTAAAATTGAAATATAGTTTTCAAATATTTTTTGGGTTTCAGATAATACAGTATGTATGAAAATTAAATTAAGTTACAATACTTGAAAATGTAATACATGAATATAAAAAGAGAATGGGTTACAAAACAGTCCTTAAATATTTCAAATTCCTTTGAAGCATGGTCAAGGGTTATTACGTGCTTTGAAATTCTCAAGCTTTGTTTCTACAATTCTTTGGAGGATTATATGAGAAAAACATCCACGAGCTTGCATACTTTTCATCTCATATAAATAATAACCTCTTCATACGTTACTAGAAACATTGTTCATTCGTAAAAATTTATCAATCAAATGACAAGTTGCCTCATTTTTCTTGTAAAATGTAGAGAGAGACTATGGAGAATCTCCTAGACTCCCTCTTGTTTGTTTAAACGCAGAGTAGATGATGTTCGATAGGATCTTCGAAACCTACTTGTAGATAAACTGTTGAGTCTTCATAGAAGGTTTGGCATGTGTCCATCAATTATACAAAATATAAAGTATAATTCATATGGAATGGGTTACATATGATAACCAATTGGGATGAACACAATTTGTAATTTTACTTTAAAATTTTTTAAAAAAAATCGCATTTGTTCTATCATTTGCATTAAACGTTTAAACAGATTCCGTTGCATTTATACGTGTTGAGATATAGATAAGTATTTTCTAACTTTCTAAAGAAATAACAGAAAAATGTTACTGTAATGTAAGACAAAAATGAAATAGACTAGTAGAAACTAGAAACAACAAAAATATACAAACATTGCAAAACCAATTCTATGAACAAGTTCATAGCCGTCGAGAATATCCCGAACCTCCACATTTCTTGCAAAGTATCAATCCTACAAAAACATAAAGAAACTTTGAATTAAAATGAAATAAACGTTATAGTATTTTAAAGAATATATATACATATATAGTTTAGATGACCGCACTAGAATAAAAATCAACAATACAACAATTGCATATATTCATCTTACAACAATATGTGGGACCAACAATATGTTATGTGTACACAGAATATTGTATTAGGATAGGATAAGCATTAGTGTTGGGTTAGATGTGATCCAATGTACAATGAAGAGTGGGTTTAACTAAAAAAAAAACCTAAGAATCCAATTCTCCTGGGCAATTTTCGGGGTGTTGCTATATGTATCACAATACATGATAAACACGTGAACAAAAGTAACTAGAAATGTGGGATCTTGTTCCATAAAATATTAACCTTTTATATATTTGTTTACCAACCACTAGCGACACACAAAGTGGTACACCAAAAGTGGGATGGATAAATTGCTTCCAAATCCTAATCAAGGAGTGAAAGAAATACTGTGCACTAGAGATGGAAATAAATCCATAATTAGATGCAATTTGGAAAGGGAAGAACCCTGAACATTACCCTTTCCTTGCATGGCAAAACTGAGATGGAAGGAAAAAGTAGGACTGAAGAACCAAATGGTAAGAGACCACCAAAGATTCATGAACTCAACCAATAAAAATGTTCTCTTAGGAGGGAGTCAAAGAGCAGAATGCAGCAAATTCTATGTTACATGGACTCCCTCATTACACTTTTAATGTCATAAATTTTTTGATATATCTAGGTGTCTGACATGCCTATTTTTCTTCATTTTATTTTTCATTCCTACCAATTTGGAGTATACCATTGGACTACTTAATGAAAAATGAAGGTCCTCGTAAGCAATACCAACTAAATTGGAGATATCCAATTTGTTTACACGATTGCTTTAATTGCTGCGTCTTTAATAATAAAGGAAAAACATAGGAGGAAATTGTTAGCAACAAAATCCAAGAAAGAAAAAAGAAGTAAGAAATACAGGTGTATTTGAAACTAACCTGCACCTTTACACACCCTACAATCAACCATTCCTGTCTCTTGTTTCATCTTACCACTGTCACAGAAAACACATTTTGTCCCACCTGCCAATCAGAAATAGTACTTACTTGAATGGATTAGTTTTACCCATTTGATACCATGCATAGATCATATATCAAACAAAAAAACTTCAAGTGATTTTTGTTTGTTTATGCTTCTGATTGAAGGGGAAAAAAAAGCTCTTCCAAACCGAACATAAAAAATTATGCTTTAAAGGCACATTTTATGTTTTTTGACAGAAGCACTAATAATGTAATTCTTCTTGAAAACGCTCTAATATGAAACTATTTTTAACATAAGCATATACAAACATACCCTTAGTTACATAAACAATTCAGACTGAGTATGCAGATTATTCAAAACAGTAAGATTACTCACGCAGAAACAAAAAGAGGATAACCTAATCCAATGATTGGCACATGTGAAAAAAAAAGCTTCGATAAACCCTATCTAAAGATGTTTCCAAACTAACTACACTCACATTCAAGCTATGTTTCTGTACAACCTATGTTTTGGTGTGAGCTGTGAATTATAACCATGCTGCTTAGTTCATAAAGAAACTAATCAACTAGTCAAATCTGCTTACTTCCACATATCAATAAGAAACGTATTCTTTAAACCATTACTTTACTTTGTACTAAATGGCTCACGAACAAGATTAACATGGAAAACACTTTTTGTTCCCATTTTGCTGCTTATGCCACTAAGCTGGCAACAATCACATAAATTTTGCCCCTTGTATTCTATGGTGGCCAAAACATCGTTTGAAGTGCAGGATTTGTTTGCTGGTGCTTTTATTAAAAGCAATTTCAGAATAAAGTGCTTTCACAAAGGAAGCACATAATTTGTGCTTCTATCAAAAATCACAAAATGTATTTTATGACCTGAAAGCATTTTTGTACTATAAACAACAGAATCTCAAAAGCATAATCAAATAGACCTCACCAATTGAGAAAGTTTGATGCTATTGAGCTGATAGCAAAACGAAGATGTCCCTTGAGACAACAATTCTTGTGCATGGCTTTCTCCACCACACAATTGAAATAAAACAAACACGTATTGTAAAACTTGAGCTTTAATTCAAGATATCACCAACATCAATTGGGTATGAAAGGGTAGCCCTATTGTCAGTGCAATAAAGACTATTACCAAAGAAAATTTTCTATTTTTAAAAACACTTGTGATAAATTATTATGTAAAATTTTAAATTGCTAAGGCATTAGTGATTTTTATTCTGAAAATATCAATTCCCGATATGAAATCCATAAGCTCAATTTAGAAAGCTATGTTAAAGTTTATGCTGACTATATTCGCCAACATAATAATCTAAAGTTGCAGCTGTTCACACAAAGCTCAAGTAAGTAACTCAATAAAAACTATCCTGCAATTATTAACTCAATAAAAAAATTTGAGTACTGATCATTTAGTACCCAGATTATTGAACTTAATTGATGGAAAAAAAGTTCAAAAATTACCATTGCCAGCACAACGATCACAAGGCACTGGATCTCCCTGCATAGAAACTTCCACCATTTATCCATCAAAAAGACCACACAACCCATCAATTATAACTCGTAAAATGCATTCATAAGCTACATTTCTACACATAAAAGAAGCCAAAATGCTTCCTCTGTACTTAAATAAATAAATAAAAAGAATAAAAGACAAATAGTTTCCTTAAAAGAAAAGAAACCCAAATACATATAACAAAGAAAAGAAGCATAAATGGGCGTTACTTACCTTAAACCCAAGAAAGAGAGAGAGAACAACAGTAGCCAAAACACTAACACTGACGATAATAGTTTGGGTATCCAAAAAAGGAGAATCAAAACTAGAAAAAAGCAAAATGGGGTGAATGAATAGCCTTGTTGTTTGAATTTTGGGTTTTAGTTTTGGTTTTGGGTTTGCGTTTGGTGGGTGGTGTTGTGAAACAGATGTTGAGACAGGGACGTTGAGAGATGTTATCGTCGAAGAAGAAGGAGGAGGAGGAGATGAAGGAGAAAGTGAAGACAGAGGATGAAAAGAGTAACAGGAAATTGTAGCCATGGATATCAATATCACCACATCAATATGTGGAGTGAGGCAGCTCACCGCCGTTTTCTAGTTTTATTCTTTTCTCTTTTTCCTTTTTTCTTTTTTCCCTTATTAAGTGCTCTCTCCCCAATAAAATCAATAATTAAGTAAATTATATTGGACAATCTTTTACATCTAAAATCTATACCGTAATTTTATTATTATAGATTAACTAGTTCAATTTAATACTTTAAGTAAAACACTTTTTTTTCTTTTGTATTTTTATTGCCAAATTAATATTTTTCCTTCCAATCAATTTTTTTTTCTTTCTTTTTTTTCTAATATTTTCAATAAGAAATGTAAGTATAAATTGAAATAAATAAGTAGTTTTCAATCAATGGTCTTACACCCTAACAGATATGCTAAGTGTTATAAGATTAAAGTCTCACTAGTAAATAATAATAATAATAATTAGTTCTCTTTATAGTCTTACCAACTACTTTTGTTTAGTAATATATGTGGTCCACTATACGTGTGATCCATTCATTCATCTCTGGCTCATTTACATGTAATCTTGCCCTAATTAATGGTTATATAAGTCACATTAAGCTATTGGTAAAGGGAGTTCTCTTTGAAACCTCCAACAGATTTCCCTCTCGCATTTCACTTCATCTCTTACATAACTTATATCTCTAGTTTCATGGTTGCCTTAGGAATTGGAAGGGGTGTTCCTTCTAGGGATGCCTCCTTTGACTCATTTTTCTATCTTTACAAGTCTCATTCATAACAAACTATCACTTACTTGTCCCTTTCAACTTTATTATTGTTGTATACATAACAATCACGAAGCAAAATGGAAAAAAAGATTCAAATGATATACTGCTTGGAAAACCTAAAGCAATATCAAAAACAAATAAAATGAAATATTATTTATACTTCATGTTTATGTGTATCAGTAATCTTCTTTTGTTATTAGCTTTGATTTTTACATTTATTATTATTACTTATTTTATTTTCTTCGGGTTAAAATCTCTTTAAGTTTCTCAAATCACCAAACATTTGATTATTTCCTCATTTTACTTAGTAATTTAGAAATCCAAATGAGAATTTTTTATATATTACTATTTATACTCCAACTTCTTTATTGAGAATATTAGCAACAACAAAACTCTATCATGAAAAGGAAAACAATTTTAAGTTAATAATATCTTCTTAGATAGGAATAAGAATTCGTTAGAAAGTGAAAATACGAAGAAAATGTGTAATATTTGAATTGTTAAATTAAACTAAAAGAAGCTTATCATAATAATATTACTTCTACGGTTAAAGATATAAATTTCAAATGTTAAATGTTAGAGGTATCATATGCACTGCTAGTAAACGTTGGAGGTATAATTTATAGCTAAGAATTATATTTACTGCTTTTAGTGAAAATTTATAAAATTTCTCTACAGTGGATATATCAAATTTTCAATTTTATGAAAATATGGTTACCAGTATCAATATTTCAAAAAAAAAAGTGTTTACTTGAAATTTTCAAGAACAATTTTTGTGTACCCTCAAACATTAACTCACTTAAAATTAAATGTGTTTTAAAATGAACTGTATTTAAATGAATGGTGAAGATTAGTGTTCATAGTAGTAGTTACGTGCCTTCTAATACAGTTGGTCAATAAACGCTTTAAAATTTCTTAAAAATAGCTTGCTCTAAATCTCCAAATATAGCTCGGTGAAAACATAGTAATGTTTATAGTACAAAAGCTCTTTCAGTGATCAATATTTGTCCTTGCCAAAAGTTGCAATAACTCGACAACATTTGTATTTTTAAACGCAATATAAAATCAATACTTGTTATTAATAATTTATGACTTGTTTCTATAAATGACAAGGTTAACCAAGGTTAGCCGGTGATTTAAAAACCCTCCCTTGTCGAAGCTCCGACAATATGAATATTTTTGAACATTGTTAAAAAAAAAAAATTCACATAAATAGTATCATACACCAAAGCATGTCAATAGGCTCACAAGATCCACTTGTAGCTCCATTTCCCTCCCTTGTCAGAACTCAAACCACAGTCAAGTTCGCAAAGAGAGTGCCGCACACCAAAGAGTTCAAGCCTGAGGCATAATTTATAATTTGTCCCATTTTCCCTCAAAATGAAGTAGTCCAAGTGATGACTTCAGAAAAATGAAGCTTTTTAAAGCTGTGTTCAAACTATAGCATTGATGGAAACAATGCATTAGTACATAATGCAGATTTATTTATTACATAATATGCGAAATATATAAAGGTTTCTATCTAAAGAAAAACTTAAAGCCCTTCAAAGTCAAACTCCACATAGTGGAAACGACAAAAATACCCTTCATTGAATAAATTAGTTCTAGTAAATTTAAACAAAAATAAGCAAACGAAACAAACCACATGGTCAAAATTATTACCAATGTAACCGATCAAGAGTATACACGTAAATTACTGTCATAAGTTGTAGCAATGAATGATTCCTCCAAAACACACACTAGGGATGAGTAGAAACAAAGTTTAAAGTTTTACGGAAGCTTACATCAGTTGGAAAAAGGCAAAGCTGTAATAGACATTACATTATACCCAAAAAAAAATGTAAAACACTTGCCTGCAAGGTTTACGATGATCCAGAATGCTTGTCAGTACCAGTTTCACAGAAACTACTGCCATAATTTTCTTTTACAAGCTCTAATGAAGCATATGGAAAGTGACTCATCAAACATTTGCTAACTGGGTCTAGTTTTCACAAAAATTGGAAGTGTTGTCTGACAAAAATTGACATTTAAGTTACAAAACCATACCCTCTATACATCACTTGTCCAAAAATATTGTTTATGTACTGATACATGATCTGAATTGACGATGAAGCCCATTGATTCTTCACTCTAAGTGATGATCCTCTGTTCGATGACGTAGTAAAAGCTGAAGAGAAGCGTGGTAAGAGGAAGATACATACTAAGTTAGGGTAAATATAAGAATGGTGCATAGCGGGAACAAACAACTATAACCACCAAAACTTGCCAAAACCTAAATTGCTGACTCCATAATCACTCTCCACTTTCACATATTTATGGCCACATGAATAAGGACACTTCCAATATCCACCATTGATGAAAGAAAATCCATTCATGTCTCACCATTACCTAGTTATAAATTTTTACTGGCTTCTCATAGGTGTGACGATTCTGCATAAGATGTGTAAAACTTGTGCAAATGAGAATGAATTATTTTCCGCTTAACATAAAAAATTGCCTAGAGAAAGAAAATACTCAAAATAGCACCTCAGTCAAGGTGGGGGAAAAAAATACGTAACAGATTAAATAAAAAAGTCCCAGACAAGCTGTAATTTCTGTATCTAAGCACACAAACAAACTACTTTTTTGGTATCATCCCACATGCTTGGCAAGAACCATAAAGGAGCAACTAACCTGATTAGCAGTATAAGCTCTTTTAGGAGCACTGTCAGAATGCTCAAGTCCTAGATACTGCTCCCACGCACCATAGACGTCTCTTCTCTGTAAGTAGATTAACAAGAAAACCGTGTAACTATAATAGGAAGCAATAGCACAGTAATAGAGACACATTGCAACAACCATACCTGAAAGCGAGTAGATACAATGTCAGAATCTTGCAGGTACTCTGGGCGACCTAAAGAAATAAATGCAAACTTCCACTGGCCAATGAAAAGACAAAACAGTTAAGCTCTCCACCAAATGGCATTTTAAATAACTATTTAATGCAGCACATTCAGCAGAGGTCACACCTATGACATGTGGCCGTTCTTTATTTTCCTCCTAACAAAAACAAAATAAGGCCAGTTCTTTATTTTTCCATATTTCATTATAAACAAATAATGTGGCCTACAAGAGGGACCCTACCCCCACCAAATCCCACAGCTGGTGTGGCAAACACAAGGCCAAGTCACCTACACTACTAATGAAGGGAAGGTACAACTTTGGTTGCACTGGTGTGCAAGCTTTTAGAACCAAATCCATACTTTATACAATTGTGGTCCGCTTGTGGCCTTTTAAATGTCTAGTTTCTTCCATGGAGTACATATGGTTAGATGACAATAAGGTCATCAAGAATTACCTTGGCAAACTCCTCATCTGGGACCTGTAATTTCTTTTGTATTCGACCTTTGATTTCAGCCAATGTCTCACCCTCACGTATGACAAGGAAGAAAGGTTCTCCAAAGTTCTGAATTTGCTGTTAAAACAATGGAAATTTTAAAAAACGTAGTCTTATTCTGCAATACATGCAAATACTTCATTCACCAAGAGAAGCCATGGAGTCAAATAAAATAGATGCAAATCATTACCATTTGGTTCTGAGCTGTGTCTTTAGTAAAATGATAGACATGAATAGCTTGATCGTGTGGACCAAGATTTTTCTCTTCCTCAGGTATCTAGAGCATTCATGCAATCAAATCAGAGAACAATAAAAATCAGACGAAAATAAATGGAAAAAAAGAAAGAAATAAACCAAAGCACTGTTTAATTATAATCCATATCTGCACGCACTATGCATGTTACACTGGCACGCGCACAAACAAAGGATTGGGGGACAGATACACACACACACACACACACACAGAGAGAGAGAGAGAAACCTCTTCTGCTCGTAATGTCCAGTATTGATCATTTATGTTCTCAATCTTTTCATTTTGGGGGAAAACCTGCCAAAATGTGATGCATTGTCAAATAGCTGTTGAAAAAATTAGAAAAAGGAAAGAAAAATAAAGGACCAAACATCCTCTCGTAGTAACATTATTTAAAAGGAGAAAAAAGGCACCAAACAGCAAATAGCTGGATCCAAAATGGTCAAAATTTACGAGATTTTTTTCCAAGTTCCAAACAACTCAATAACTCAATTAATAATGGATAATTAGCTAGTCCTGGAAAACCATAATATGGTTGCGATATTATAAGGTGCACAATGCTATTGGCTCATAATTATCTAAAAACAACAATTTAGTCCTAAAATTTGTGAGTGACATCTTTAAGTCCAATAATTTTTAAAAAAATAAAGAGCTAGTCCTATTTTAAAATTCCATTTAAAAACTAACAGGGAAGGCCATGTGATAAGCATGTAATTTTCTTTTCAAGGATACATGCAAGATAAAATAAGTTCCAATGTTTTCCAACAGTTTCCCCCCTGTTTTAGGCTCTCTTATAAAACCACCTACAACACCCTTCCTTGCTAAAATGTTGATGTGTTGTGATATAATTTGGCTCTAAGAATTGAAATGGATTATTATAATTTTTTAAGGTAATTCATTGCAAATTTTATATTTCCAGTTTTTAAGAACATAATATATTATGAATATACTACTGGAATTAAAACAATCTGATGTCAATTGAATGGTCAAAAAAACAATACAAATTTGAAAGCAGAGAGGGAAAATATGGTTCACCGTATCATTGAGGTTTCATCACAAAATGACTTAAAATAAAACCTTATGAAATGACTTTCTACTAACAAAAATTAAGTTGATGTTTACAACTCTAACTATTTGAGGTCGGTATTACATTTCTAAAACCTGTAACAGCTTAATATTACTTTTCTAAAACCTCTCACATGTAGAGTGAGCTTGTTACATTTCTACACTTCTAAAACCCGTCACATATAGAGTGAGCTTGTTACATTTCTATTTGAGCTTTGGTATTACATTTCTAAAACCTGTAACAGCTTAATATTACATTTCTAAAACCTGTCACATGTAGAGTGAGCTTGTTACATTTCTACAATGGAATCCCTCTAAATAATTGATACCTATAAGACACATGCTTGAATTTGAGAATGAAAGTGAGTGAGTAATGGGGAAAATGGGTTTGTGAGAGAAAGGAGGTAAAAGCAAGGGAGATAGAAGAGATAGGAGTCTGTTGTTTCTTTATTATTATTTTAACATTAGGGGGCAAAATGACATAAATGCCTTCCAGTTATCTAACACTTTAATCGTCCATATGCTAACCATTACTGCTAATGGGATTATCCAACGCCGTTAGCCTCTTTGGAATAATTTGGCCCACTAATGGAAATAATGGGAATTGCAATGCTTGAGGAAACAATTTCAGTACTCGAATGCATTTTTAAGCACAATTTTAGGCCTAATCTGGTACTTTTCCCCATTGTTATTTAGTGAAAGGCTCTAATTACGAAATGATTAAACAAATACTGGGCACGTAGCCCCTTCTGATAAATATTCTTGTTGACAAATTAACTACTTCGTTCCCCAACAGTAAAACACAACTGAAGGTATTTGGGGCATCCAATATGATGTAAAACAAAATAATCAATATTTTGGATTAAAAAACACGGAAATATTAGTAGATCTAGAGTTGCTATCTTTTATATATAAACATCATCAGATCAGAAATACATTTTTATTTGCAATGCCCAACAAGAATTGTCCCATATTCTATTTGATATACATTGGGAGTAGTGCTCCCTAGATCTCTTTTCCTAAATATGCTAAAATTCTAATTCCAAATCCATACCACTCTTTCTTTTCTCTCACTTCTACCAAAGTCTCTTGAAATTCTGAACATGTTGGTATCATGAAAGGTGACCAGTTCTTCAAGTCATTTTCTGTGTCATTAGGACACTTTAGTCACATAGCTTTTAAGAGGGACCCATAAGTCACTCAATTTTTAAAAATGAGACACTTTAGTCACATAACTTTAAAGCTAAACAAAAGTGTCCATTTTATACTATAAAAAAGGGCACTTTAGTCACATAACTAGCACCGGTGTCATGTATTATGACGTTTTCTTCTTTTTGGTGGATTACTTACTGGTCCGTTGATTGTACTTGTTTACTTATTAATATTGTATGATGTTTTACCCCACCCCTAAAAACAAAAAAAAACAAAAACCTAAAAGTTATCATCAGAAGTCAATAAAAATAAGTTGGGCTACATATTTTCTTATAGGAATATGAGGTGGGCTATACTGGCATGCACACAGATACCTTCAACTCTAAGCAGGGAAGTAACAATCAATGCAAAGTTTATGCTCAAACCTTGTAGATCTTGTGATAGAAAACTTCAAGCAACCTAAGTTCTGCCTCAGGATGAGACAATTCAACCTATTAAAAGAGAGGACAAACAAAATACATAAATATATAATAGCAGGAACTAAATGATATATTTTGCACAACTGCCAGCGTATGGAGTTAGAACATGAAGAAAATCGAGAAGACATTTTGGCTTTAAACTATGGATAAAAGATAAAAAAGGCTTAAGAGTCACCTTTGACTTAAGATCATTAATCACATCGCCAACAGTACTCTGTTTTGGAAGTCTGATACTATGAACTACCACCTAGATGCAAACAGATAATAAAACATTAAAGAATGAAAAATGCTATTCAAAGCTGAACTTGAAGGGTTTATAAAAACACTTACTTCATCCTTTGTAGCATGATGGAATGCTACCTTCAGGGTTTTCAAGCCTTGTAGCTCTGGCAGAGGGATATCTAGTACCTCAAAGTACAATATATCTGAAATCTGTTACAAATTGTCAGGAGAGGAGTGATTAAATATTTAAACTTAACATCACATAACACCTAGTCCTGAAAAAATTACCTGATTGTAGTGAACCAGCATATCGGACAAATGTTCCATGCCACGGTACTTGATAGGCTGAGGCTTTGGCTGCTGAGAGTAACAGTTATGAGATGTAAGCCTTATTTTGGATGAATCATCCAAGCCAAGTTGTTGAGCTACTCTTTCCACGACATCATCATAAGTATAAAGTTTTGACCTATAAAATTCAGATGAGAGAGGAATTAGTAAAACCCTAAAATAAACCAGATAGGGTAGATACTTCAGCACTACCCAATCAAGATCATCCTTAACCAAATTATTGCACTTACATCTCAAGGCAGAAATCATCTTCTTTGGGTTTATCAAGAGAGCGGAAGTGAACAACCTGAAAATATTAGAACATGAAGAATTTCAGAGTTGCATTATATGGTGTGCAATGGATTGAAATATGTATTTCTTAATATTATTCATAATTACATGCCTTGTATTTATAATACAATGAGTGAACTAGAAAGGATCAAATATTAACTCAAATTTCAACTGAATATATCTAATTCCTAACTACTTAATCCCTAATATATTGGGATTTCAACACTCTCTTCAAATTGGATCATAAATATCGATTATGTCCAACTTACAAATGAAATCATCAAAACTTTGTCCAAGAAGCCCTTTGGTGAAGATATCAACCGTTTGTTCTTTTGTTGGAAAGTAGGTCATGCAAATGATTTTGCTTTCAACTTTCTTTGCAAATGTTGCCTAACTTCTACATGTTTGGTTTAATCATATTAAACTGGATTGAGAGAAATGTCGATGGCGGCTATGTTATCACAATAGACCTTAAACAGAAATGTTAATTTGATATGTAGCTCTTGCATGAGTTTTTGTAACCATAATCCTTCACATATCCCTTATACAACTGCTTGAAACTCAACTTCAGTGTTGCTTCTAGCTTCCACACTTTGCTTCTTCTTTTTTTCCAAATTACTAAATTTCTCCAGACAAAAATACAATAACTAATACTAGATCTTCTATCTTCTATCAAACATGCCCAATTTGCATTAGTAAAGATTTCTCTCTCTGCCTACACACTTCTTAAAAATAGTCCTTTTTTGGACAGCCTTTGAGATATATGAGGTTTCCGTACGCCTCTAAATGAATTTTATTTAGTGAATACATGTGTTGACTTACCATATTAACTACAAATGCAATATCAAGTCTTGTATCTGATATATGTGATAAGTAGATTAATCTCCTAACCAGTCATTGATATCTATCTTGGTTTCCAATTTATAGGTTTTTCATGTATTGCCCAACAAGTACTTTTTGTGTCCATTTTTACGACAATGGTCACACCGGTCTTTTTCTTTGGTTCTGACCAATACTAATTTGAGGTCCATGAAAAATTAATTTGGTAATATCAAACCCAATAGGCCCATGAGTTGAAAGTCCCTTGTTGAAATTCATTTATTTCAGGCACATGAGCTTTCCAATTTATTTTAGGCCCACAAGCAAATGAGGTGTGCACAATGGAGGCCCAGTCTTCTCGAGCCCAATTAAAAACCGGGATGACAAGGCTAAACCCTTAGAAGATTTGAGTCTCCTTCACCAGCATTAGTGTGTACCTTCGTTCATCATGGCATACCTATGTAAAAACTTCGCGAGTCGACGGGAATAGTTGTTAGTCGAGAATCCTCCCCTTAACGTCGTCTAATTCTCAATTAAGCCCAACAAGAAATTCAAGTACCCTTTCACTTTCCAATTTCTTTTTTTACTGAACACTATCATTCGTACATTCTCATTTTTCTTCAAAGCTTAGATCTAATTCTTACCATAATGCTACCATCTTTATATAGGGAAAAGGGTCATGGAAAACCCTTTGTTTAGGCCTTAGGTATTGTTTAGTCTCTTTGTTTAGAAAATGTGGTTTTAAGTCTATTTGTTTATGAAAAATGTGTCATACAATGACAAAATTTATTTTCTATCTAATTTTCTGTTAAATATAACGAAATAATACATGTGATAGATATATGTTTTTTTATTTTTCGATGAACATATATCAAATGAAATAATTTTTAATTAAAAAAATTAATCAAATTTTTTAACAAATCTTTTGATCAAATTTAAATTAAATTTTTTTTATCTAATATATGACTTTGGATATTAAACAATGAATTTTTTAAAGTATTTATTGAAAATTTTGTTTAATTTTAAAAGAATTTTTTTTCCTAAAAAATTAAGTAATTTTTTAATTAAATATTAATTTTTTACGTATATACCTATCGAAAATATAAACATACATATGACATATGTATTATTCCGTTATATTTAATGAAAAATTAACTTTGTTCTTGCCTGTACCTTTTTTCACAAATAAGGTGACTTAATGACACATTTTCACAAACAAAGAGATTTAAAAACACTTTTCCTAAACAAAGGGACCAAACAACATATTTAGCTTAAACAAAGTAACCATTTAGGTAGTTCACCCTTCCATATAATACTCCCTGACTTTCTTGTTTCCTTGCTTCATATTCCACAATTGGGTCTTAACTTCAACAATTTGCGAGAAATTTTTAATATCTAAGTTTGTCTCTCGATCTGCATCCCATACATCTTTCCCCGTTGGTAGAAATAAATATGTTTTCCCAATCGATGGCTTCATGAAATGCACCAACCAAGTCATTACCATTGAGTTTTCTGACTACCATCTTTGAAGGTGGACCGGATTGGTATAATCTGGCTTCTCTACTTTGCTGGTAAAGTAAACTAATTTTCCTTTACCATCAATTACTAATTTAATGGATTTGTGTCCATTCACGGCAATTTTTTTCATTAAGCTTTTCAACTATAAGTTGAATGAATGAATTATAGAGTCCTCCATAACTCATATTGGATCTCTCTTTTATTTCTCTGTTAAGATTACCATATGAAAACGACTCAATGTTATTATCATTAACCTCGGTCATTATTGAAAGGGTTTGAGAGAAACCTACTCTAATATCATGTGAAATGGATTGAAATATGTATTTCTTATTATTATTTGTATGCATATGCCTTATATTTATAACACAATGAGTGAACTAGAAAGGATCCCTAAAAATCAGGGAGAACATTAATTCAAACTTCAACTGAATATATACAGCTAATTCCTAACTACTTAATCCCTAATATATCGGGATTTTAACTTCTAGAAGATATGAATTCAGCAGCTTCTAGATAAAAAGACTTATGTACTATATAAGTCAACCAAATCAAGACTTCATAAGTTATTAATGCAGGGAGGCCCCACTCTACAGTACCATTAGAGAGGACATACCCTTCAGACCATAACTGCGAGTTCAACGAGCCCACAGCCATAACTCACAAATTTAACGGGCCCTCACGGCTTTGATTCTAACGTAAACCCAAAACGTGTCATACAATTAGAGAAGGCACACTCTTTATAAATACCTCACCACTTAGCTCTCGAAGTGATGTGAGATATACACAATGACTTTTAAGGAGCCTTACGTCCTCGTAAGAACACAAGCCCACATGATCCAATTGGGTCATAGCTTTAATACCATCTAATGTAGGGAGTCCCCATTTCAAGGTAAGATATTGTCCGTTTCAGACCATAACTGCAAGTTCAGCAGGTCCACGACCATGACTCACCAATTCAGCAGGTCCTCATTATTTTGTTTCTAGGATAAACCCAAAACACATCATACCATTAGATAGAACACATCCCTTATAAGTACCTCATCGCTTAGCTTCCCAAGTGATGTGAGATATGCGCAACGACTTTAACAACGTCAATTATGTTCTTCTTTTTCTTTTTTCTCCCTCTATTTTTTTAAAAGAAACTAGAATATATTTCAATAATACCAAGTATAATTGTATAACTATAGAAAATATTTAATAGGAGTAAGAAACAAAAGGCTGTCATAATATCTCTAAATTCTGTATATGTGGTTCAAAGAACAAGAAGAAAGTCATTAATAAGTAAAAGGAAAGCTGCAGAGGGCACAAAAACAACTGTTTTTTTTTCTTTCCCTCTTCTAAAAAGAAAGAAAACAAAATGCATTTTGATAAAAACAAGAAAAAAACGTATATCAACTCTAATTAGAGTTCCAATGATTACATTTACTCAGGTCATGTTAACAGATTTGTTTGTTGATTCATAGAACATTCATGATTGAAAATCTGAAAATCATGCATAAATCTCTATCCAAAACAGGAGAAACAATTGACCAGTCTTTTACTCATTTCTTAGGTTGATGAATTCCAATTAAAAATGATGGGAGGGCTTACTTGGCGATTATGAACATAGTCCAAAAATGATGGGACATCTGGATAGCGAAAACGTTCACCATTTTCACGTGAAGGGGATTTCTGAAAGCAAACAATGTCTCCATCTTCGAGCTTCATACAACAGAAACAAGTCAATGCTAACAAAAGTGTGCTCAATTCATGAACATCAAAATTGCATGGAAAGTACCTGACTAACTCGAAATGTGATGATTTTATCAATGCGTTCACACATGACACTCGGGTCGAACTTAATTTCCTGGATAAAAGGGTGTTATTATATTAGTAATATACTAGTGTTCAAAATAGCAACATTAGATGACTCTGCAGTCGCATTCAAAACCAGACAACATGCATAGAACTGACAATAAATCAAACACACTGATATTCATGTCTTAATATTGACTAAAATTCAAAACCAAATGTCACAATTATTTTTGGTTCGAAGTTAATATCAACTTCACACGTCTAATTCAAAGAAACAAGTCTTGAAGGGAAAAGAAATAAGCAAAATGTATCAATAGAAAACACGTCAAATTTGAATCCCAATTCTAGCACATACCTTTTTTAAACATCATATTATATTAATTACTATATGTAATAGACTTGCATGTGTATACAAGCGTCATAGAACCCTAATACCATGCTATAAGGCAGCATAAATTAAGCCACAAAAAATATGGTCAATTTTTCAGTTCAATCAGCTCTCCCTTTTGAGCAGAAAAACTTACGCACAACCCCTAATAAAAAGGAAAACCAATTGAAAAGGAAAAAGAATGGTAATTCCATCCAGCAAGCATGAGTGCATCATAAATCTCCATGCAGCACACAGCAAAAGTCAAGACCTGAGTTGAAGCTAGCACTGACATAATGAATTTTTAAGAGAAAAAGAGACAAAAGGGGACTCCAATTCTTTCTTTTTTGTTCTTATAGGGCCAAAATTTACGGGGCTCCTTTTTGCCTTTCTCCTTATTGGTGTGTGCAATAGGCCAAAAGATAGATGATATAGATAATTTGTTTTTAAATTGCCCAGTTGCACATCTTCTTAGGTCCAATTACCAAAGAAACATGGATATTGGGCTATTTTCATATCATGCCAATCTCTATTTTTGGAAACCTTCAGTATGGCTTCAAAGGCAAAGATATTGTGCAACTGAAGGTTGAAAGCAAATATCTTTGTAGATGGAGAAGAATATGAGAATTTTTTATGATACTAAAGATTATAGCGAATTTTTGTGGGAAAAGGTTTTTTTTTAGAATCATGGACAACAATTTCTCGTATATTTTAATTGGAGGGCATGCATATCCTAAATTCCTAATTACGAGTTGGAGCTTTGTAGTGGATAAAGCATATAATCATTATTTGCTGTAATTTTGTTACTTTCTTTAGAAAGTGGATTATTGGTCACTTTGTATTTTGTAATTATTACTCATATTAATATAATATATTGTTTCTTATAATTAAAAATTATGGTTGTCCTTTTACATGCTATTAGCTTCAAGGTTAAAAATGCACCCAATACTCACTTTCCTAATACACCGAAGGCAAAACTAAGATTCTTCCTTGGACATTAGAATTGAAACTATTCAACTGAAAAGGTTGCAGCAAAAACAAAAAACTAACCTCATAAAGATCAATTTCATCATCCGGGGCATTACCAGCCATTTCATTCAATTTTGTCAAGATCTCAACAGGCTTACCAGTATACTTCACAAAAAGCCTTCCCACATAACTGATATCACACAGATAATAACCCAAAATGTCATACTTCATGTAATGCCGACAGTTGACTAGAAAATATTGCATTATAAAGCATTTAGATACCGTAATTCTTCTTTCTCTGGCTCATAAAGCTTAAAGAAAAGTAATATATCATCCTTTGTCTTGATAGGTGGAGCAATAGGCCGTGAATCCTGTTATACATAAAAATTTGCAGAAATAAGAACAACTCCTTGATCAGCAAAAATCAAAAGTGGGAGATTATTACCAGCCCAAGCTCAACTTCTAGAAACAACTTCAGCTCTGCATTGTGAACTTTGTTTGATACCTCCCTTAACTGCCCCACCTACAAAAAGTGGAATAGATCTGAAAATCAATCAAGGCACATCTTTAGACAGAGGCAATAAAAGGCAGCCATTGTACACTTTGCCAAAAAAAAAAGCAAAAAGAGAGGGAGGGAAGGTGAAGCATGGAGAGATGCACATAAGAAAAAAAAAGCTTCCAAGTCCATATAGACAAGATATATATATCATCGCATGCCCTTCTTTTTAGGGAAGAAAGCATCATTAAATAAAAATAAGAAGTACAAGTGTGGATCAGATCAACTTGTCCAACAGACAGCAAAATATATCATCGCATGCCCTTCTTTTTAGAGAAGAAAGCATCATTAAATAAAAATAAGAAGTACAAATGTGGATCAGATATTCGTTTGTCCAAACTGCTAAACAATAAAATAGCAAAGACAAAAAAGGATTACCAACATCAAATTCTTCTGCACCCCATTCAAGGAGATACACAATCTAAAACACCACTGCATACTGTTGATGCTTCAGAAAGAATCAAAAGCAATATTGGGTTTTATCAACTTGTCCAACAGACAGCAAAATAAAGAAAAACAGAGAATTGTGAACAAAATGTGTCACTTGCAGTTAACCTTAGAGATGAGCAGATTAGAACAAGCAACAGAGTAATTTTCAGCAATATGAAACAACCTACCTTGTAACACAGATCTATAATATTACCAACGACCAAGATTTAAAAGTATTGTACCATAAATTACATGGAAACAGGTGTATGGTCACCAAAAAGGGGAATTTATTTTTTTAGAAAAAATTTATAGTATCAGGCACAACAAATTAAAGAATTTAAACAAATACAGCAGCACGCTTAACATTGTTTAAAGATATGCCAAACAAAGAGAAGGATAATATCATCAAAAGATAATTACAGATTGTGTCTCCTCCAAAGGGGTCAATGGCCTGTTTGGACGATATGTGTGGTTTTGACGCTTGGCCCATAACCAAAAACGCTGGTACTGCACTGGTATACCAAATTCTTTAGCAACCTCCTCCTGCAAGCACCATCACTGGAAATCGATAAACTAGCAAATTGAAATAAAAATTGCAAAAGAATCATGATTCCATCTCAAGTTTGAATGAAGATCAGATTTGCAGACAGCTAATATTATACTCAAAATTCTTTGCAAAAATATGGGACAATTTGCACTAGTACGTGACTGTTTGACGAGAAAACTATAAAACTAATTTAATTGTCAAATTAAAAGAAAGGCCTCTCAATTATTAAAATGATAAGTGTTCAGATCATTTTCAACTTTTATATAGGTTAATTGTAATTATGATTAATCAATGAGAATACAATAGTTTCTTCAAATGACTTCCATCAAAGGAATCTTTTTTTCTCCTAAATAACTTAAAGAGCTTCTATAAATCTTGAATAAACTCTCTTAAAGTTTTCCAAATGCTTTCACTTTTGAAATCACTTGTAAGCCCTAAAAAACACATTAAAACAGGCTCTGCATTTCTTTGGCCAACTTGAAAACACAATTTCAAATAGAGATTGACATCGGTCGATTCGGTCAGTTTTTGGCCCAAAAAACTAACCAAGCCTAACCTAATCGGTTAGGAAATACTACAAACCAAAACGGCCTATGTATAAATCACAACCGAACCGACGACCAACACACTTAGCCAATCACTTAGGTTTGTTTTGACCTATATCAATTATCATACTATTATTTGAATAAAATCTAATCACTCTCATTTGAGTAAAATCACCAAATTCAAGTGTTCCATCTAAAATAAATACATCCCAAGTTAAACACACATAATAAGCAAACTTAGTTAACTTACAACCCAACAGATAAAATTTGAAACATTACCACAAGGTTTAGTCCTTAAACTACATATAATATAACAAATATTAATATAATACATACTGAAATTGTTTCGGTTCAGATTGAATAGGTTTTTTATAAAAAAAAACCAAAACCGACCGTTTTTTGGCAAGTTTTTTATAAATAAAAAATGGACCAAGTCGAACCTATTGAACCAACATAAACCACCCTAGAAGATTCATTTTATGCTACATTTGGTTGGTTTTCTACTATTTATGTCCATGCCTAATTTCAAAGAAACACCATTACTTGTCGGGCAACCAAAGCTACTGTCTTATTGACTGAAGATCTCCATTAAGATTGTCATCTCTATTGCCGGAATATCACTTTCACAAATCTTAAACTCATTATGAACAAGTCATCCAATATAAACGTTATTTAATGCCATTAAAATAGTCACCTCTATTGCAGAGATATCTCTTTAGCAAAGTTTTCACTGATTTACTGGACAAGACTTTGAATCAATATTATTTACAATCCAATGAACAAAAGACCGATTTGCTTCATTCTTAAGAGCCCCTTTTCGGATTGCATTATATTCTGCTAAAACCATTTTTGAAAGAATTACTGACACAATTTTAAGTGTGAGCTTTTTCAAAAGCCATTTTCTAAAAGCTGCAAGAGGGCAGCTTTCAAAAGTAAAATCCCTTAAAGTCCAGCTTTTGTTAATATGTAATTATTTCAATAGTAATTAGAGCACTTCTTTATGCCACAATTTATGGTACAACCACCACTGATGCAGCAGTCAATTATTGGCAAAAATAATATGACCCACTTTTTTCAACCTATAATTAAATGCTACATCAGTTGTGATAAGGAAGGGAAAAAGAAATCATAAAAGTCAGTAAAAGAACACTTAATAACTCCTTCGTAACCATAGAAAATTGTACCTTGAAAAAATTGAATGGCATTTGCTTTTGAATGCGAAAACTTCTAACTTTATCATAGTCTACAAGATCAAAATAAATATCCTTTCCAATTTGCTCCACAAGATCCTCATCTCGGGCAACCTATAGGTGTCATGTAAATTATGAGCATACCAAGCTCAAATACCCAAGCACCTAAATTATTTTGGAAAAAAAAGGAACCGTCAAACCTTTATAATAGTATACAAATGTGCCTCAGCTTTTTCTTTCTTCTTGTGCTCCTTCTCTTCTTGTTCTTTCTTTAACCTCTCCTGAAACAAATAGCAAACATACCCAAGACTCATTGTCTATATTCAATTACATGAAATCAGTATAAATGCAGAAGTCCTTAAGCTGACCATCTTTTGCCATAAATCAAAGCATTGGTAATCCCGTACGTCAAAAAAATAATAATAATAATTCTATATGAAATTCATATAAAAGTTCATGACCAGATTTTTGACAAATTCAGATAAAAGGAGAACAGGTGGACCAGCAATCCAACCAAACACCATAACAATGGGAAAAGCAAACAGTGCCAAAAGATCAGTAAGCCTAGTTTTACTTGAATCCATCCATGTCAACCAACAGGACATTTGAGACCAAGTCTAATCCTTTGCAAGATTCAATGGGGGGAAAACATGCTCCATCAATTTCTCAGGTCAAATACATCATTTCCAAGAAAGTGCAATCATTTTTCAACTTAGTTTGGGTATTTTAACATAATAAATTTTGAAGCACTTTACCCTAAGATGTTCGGCAATGTCCTTCTCATCCACATTGCAGACTATTTTCTCCTTGTCGCTTTCGCGTATATAGACCAGCATGTATGCATTGGAGTATTTGGTAAATTTGAAAGGAGTGTTATTGAATCCAGGATTTGTCTGTGGTAACTGTTAAGCCATAATTGAGTAAAAACAGGAGGGAATTACTTTAAAATGAGATTAACAAACAGGCAATTTTGAGAAGTGGGAATACCTCTTCTTCACCACCATACTGCTCCTCCAGTGCCCTCTTCACATCCTCTTTTGTGACTCTCTCGTCATCAAATTTATACCTAAAACTCAGTAAATATTGTGATAATGGAGTATTCAGCCATATGGCAAAGTAATTATTTATAAGAAACATCATATTATATTATATTAATATATGTAATGATTACAAAAGTACAATGTGATTCAAGTAATAAAACAATGCATGCATAGAAGAATGTTTATTTGCTCAGTCTCCTGATATTGCTGGTCCCAATACGCAGCTAAATTATGAAAACTATTTATAGCAGAAGGCTAGCTAGCCCAAGCAATAATTTGTTCATACATATAAAAGGAGATGCTGTGAGTCGGTAACAGTGTAACACAAGTGAGAACATGATGCATAGTTGCATACCACTGATCAGAGAGAGTTGGCCGGATGAAGGCATAATAATGTCCACCATGTACCCCACCACTGTGTACCAATACACTGTAAACAACAACCAAAAAGCATAAGAATCATCCTTGACATGAACAGCTCATTAAATTTATAAAGCAAAGTTTTAAAGTGCAAGGAATCATTAATGCACTAAAAGTTCAAATGTGATATCAGTCAAAAGTAGTAAATAAGTAAAAAGAAAAATAAAACTCCAACTTTAACATATTATAAGCAGATAATATACTACATCAGACCCTCTAATTCAGATACTAGGAAAATGAAACGGACAACATATTCCAAGATCCAACCTCAAATCATGGCTAAGTAAAGCATAGAGACATATTAGACCTAAATTATGCAGTTTTCTACATAGAAATAAAAGTTACATAAAGAGTAACACCACTATTATAAAGACTTCTGCACAATCAAAGTATGATAATTAATATACAACAGTAAATTAGTACATCTCATATTGTGATAATTAGAGAGGGGAGAGAGAGAGAGATATGTGCAATTGGTTATCCACAAACATGAGTGATGCTCTAAAATTAATTCAGGCACAACCGTATGCTTCCAAAACCTCAGCCTATATATCACCCACCAGTGAATGTAGCATTCAGGCTATTCAACTAAGTGAAAAATCATCACAGCTTGAGCAGTACATGTATTTAAGCACCATTAAACAACAAGCTATTGATCTTTGTCAAAAATAATAGCAGCTTGGCTAGATGGCTTTAATCTACACAACAGGTATAAGTAGTCAGCAATGGCACATACCTATGGAGAGTGTAAAGGTTCCGCACGCTCCTATCAGCTTCAGGTGTTAGATATTTACCATTCTCTCGATCAAGGTCAAGTTGCAGGGGAAACTCATAACGGTCATTAATCTACACAATAAGTGGACTTAAGAATTCTTGTCATTTATGTTTAGAAAAAGAGTCGCAATGTATTGGATCGAGCTGTTACTAAAATACAGAGTTACATGATTCCCTTCAAGTCAACCCAGAGTTAATATAAGATGCATATCAATTCTGTGACGATCATAGAATTAACCATTACAATAATAATCATGACATAAAATTAGAAAAATAAATTTTCAAAAACTTATGTCTCGTTGTTTCCACTTCCCAATAGAATTTTTCATTTTAATATCAATAGCAAGTGGAAGCTGATAATGATGTTTGTATTTGATCTCATTTGTAATTTGAAAATATTATTGGATGATACGAACTAACTAAAAACCAGAACTCGATGTTCATGATAACGCTTAGCAGGTTCTGAAAGCTGGGTAATGCTACTTTTGTAATAAATTGGACAGATATTAATGCTAATCAAACACAAAAAAAGAGGATGTAACACGGAATGATATAGTAACAAAGGAACTGACCTTCACCATAGTGTCCCGCATAAAATCATATTCAAATCTTTTCAGCTGAAGTTGAAGAACAGGGGGAAAGTCAATGAAGAGTACACCCTTTTTAGCATCCTGATATAGCCATGCAAAAGTTAGATACAATAATCCATTGCATGGAAAAAACAAATAATAACATTTAGCTGCTGAATTACATCTGTAAACAAGATGTACGCAGGTGAAGATAATTAACTTTTGTAGCCAAAAGAATATTAAATTGAGCTGTGCTAATCTCTTATAGAAGGAATGTCAGATTCCCGCCACAATATACACAGCCATTAACAGGGGTTCAGCTAATTCCTTCCGTAAACTGTAATAAAAAAATCTTAAAAAGAATTAATGACATAAATGATATGCACTGCAAATATGATGAAATCCTTTCTGGCTCAGAGCTCTTGACTACACGATAAGATCGCTTAGAAAAGATAAGGTCGCAACAAAAGAACAGAACAGTATTGCCGGCAAGAGAGCAGAATATTCAAATTTTAAATGGGTAATGTACATAAATTGCAGGATAACTAGAGGAAACATTCCATAGCTATCATCTAGACCCATCACTCATGCCATCTTACTATCTCATCAAAAAGTAAACAAATCAAGTGACCCACCAAAGTCTAGCGGAGCATTAAGAAGCATACAGAAAAACACACCTGCAAACCATGTTGTTCAGCATGATATTTATTATCACCCTCAAGGCGTTCAACTTCAACATACTTATCAAAAGAAGCATACACATCACAGCAACCCTTGACATCAAGTTGAAGATCTGGCATATAGATACACAAAAGAATCAAAAAGTTAACATGCGCAAGAAGTCTCTTTAAAGGAAATGCTTGAATTAAAAATAATAATAATAACAATAAATAAACAACCATACCATAAAATGACTCTTTCCTCGTAGACTTGTAGTCCACGTTAATACATTCAACATAGCTCATATGATGTCCTTCAAATAACTTCTGTATAGTTCCCTCTACAACAGTTCCCTGTGACCGACCAAGGAAGTAAAAATCAACTTTAATGAAGTGTTTCCACCGTCAAGAGACTTACAAAAATTTCAGTGTTAAGGCTTACCTTCATCTTGTCTTCAAGTTTTTCACACAAAACCCTGTTAAGCTCCTGAACATCATGCTGCATAAAAGAATCATAAGTGTCCCATCCAAAAGATTTGGTCAGCTCTTTCGTGGCAACACTGTTGTCACTATACTGCAACTTGTAAAATAGACTCTGCAGTGCCAAAGGAATACTTGCTGATGGCAAATCATTCTCAGTTGTGGGCATGTGGTAAACAGCCTGAAAAGAGTTTAAAACTTTAACCTTTTAACAAATCTCCAATAAGACTAGTTATATTGGTGGAATTAATGTATTCATAAGTTACCTTCCTAAAGTAAGGTATATGATACAGAGTCTGAAGGAGAGAGTTCATGTAACATGTTGCTCCTTGGTTCTTTAGACCAACATAACCTGTCTCCTTTTTTGAGTCATACGTCCAGTAGTCCACTACTTTACGAACAAGAACCTCAGCCTCAATAATGAGTGTATCGTTTACAAGATATCCTTTACAAGGATCATATAGTTCACTAAGAGGCATAAAGGATGTGAATCCCCAATCGCTTTCTCTGGCATTGAACTGGTGTTGTGTGTCTGCAACATCATACAATTAGTATAAAGTTTTTTATAAGAAAAATTAGGATAAAGTTGCTGCAAATTTTACAGGGAAAATGGCATCCAGCAACACAAATGCTCATGATAAAAACAAAAGGAATATAATAAAACATTATGTTAAAAGACTCATGATTTGAGCAATTGTTTCAGCTTAAATATAGAAACAAATTTAATTTCTAGATGTAATGAATTTTATCAATAGACTAGAAAATGTAGTTTTAAAGCAACCTAATATATATGGAAGCATTCAAATCAATGGTGAATTTTTAAACAAATCAAATCGTGAAGACTTAGAAAAGCTAATTCTGTTACAGTAGACAAACTACGTCAAAAATACTCAAGTACAAGACAGAGCATATCACCAACAAAGATCCCAGCTAACAAGGAATCATAAATATAAGGTTAAAATCACACATCAAAATGGTCATCCTTTTCTAAAAAAAAATAAAAAATCTGAACCACTCCAGGAATGAATACACGAAAACCAAGAACACGATAAAATGTGTAAAATGACACTCATCCTGTTCTCCTGTCTAGAATACACAGTTTTCATTCTATTGATACTGAAGAATCTTTTAAATACTTATATGAATTCAATTATAAATAACAACAGCCCAAAAATAAAACATAATGGAACTTCAAAAAGTTAAAACGAATTTTCCCAACATCTTAGTCTAAATTATAAGATGACAAATAACGACCAGGAAGAAAACCAAAACCAAACAGCAACAAGAAAAGTATTACACGACTGTGTAGGCAGTACCTTTCCTCACAGAGTACTTGTTATGCATCTGATTCATCACCCCCAAGCTAAATTGTGCGTACCTACTCCATCCATATGGCAAATTTGCAGAATCTGCCACATCCAAATACATAGACAAGTGCTCTACATTGTTTCCTTTAGGAAAAATAAGCACTCGCCTAGATAAGAGACAAAATAAAAACATTAGGGATACCTAATATAATATACCATTTATGATAGTGAAACTGTCAAGTATGATAGTGAAACTGCCAAGAGGAAGAAACTATAATATACCATTTATAACCACCAACAACAAAAACATCTGAGTAAAGTTTCTTCAAATTCTTCCTAGAGAAGTTTTCAATTTTCCACGTGAATCTCGATGATGGAGGATCCTCCACTGGCTGATTCTCAGCACTGTTGGCAGTTTCAGGTTGTCCAACAACTGGTTTTTGCAAGGAGATAAAAATAGAAGTCAATAAGTAAACTACATCCAATCATACTAGAAAGTAGTTAGAAGCAAAATGTGGCCAATTATATGAAGAAGAAAAAAAATTATTTAGACAGAAATAACTGTAGTTATAGTTTAAATAAATGTAAATAAAGCATTAACATTAACATTGTACTTGTCACAAATAAAAAATAGAAGTGATACAACCAAAGTTTAAGACTTAGGTGAATTATCTACGCTGGTAATAGCAAATCAACAAGACTTGATAACAAACTAACTAGATCAAAATTTTAAAATAAAACTACAAACATAAACACCATAGATTTTCTCTGGATCAAATCGTAATAAAAAATTGAAACGAAAAACAAGGAGAAAAAGAATACCATCCATAGATTCGTGATTATTCTCGGCCAAATCGGAACGTGGGACTAGCATCTCTTCGTCCTCTTGCTGCCATAACACCAAAAACAGTAACATCAATGATAACGTTTTCGATCCGCATCCAAAATAAACCCTAAGTTGGGAACAAACAAATGCAAACGGATAATAATAATAAAAAGTGCAAAATTGAAGCAAATTAAAAACCCAGGAACTGAACCAAAGCCCTAGATTAGCAATTTCGATAACCAAAATACCTTAATCAGGCGAGTTAAAAGTAAGAAAAATAAATGAAGCCCGTGAAATTAATTTCTCTATACAAATACAAAATATGCATTTAATATTTATCTACATGGACATGTACATAACAATAATAGTAGAGAGCGATGAATAAGGGCGTACATCGACAGGAACAGGAGTCGTAACAGTCATGGTGGGAAGATTAGCAATTGAAGACTGGATAATAATAATAATAATAAGAAGAAGAAGAAGAAGAAGAGGGAATGAGGGAGGTGAATACCTCAAAACGGAGTATGAGGTATTAGGGAGAAAGAAAGACTATAGGGGCAGTGCAAGAAAAAGAGCAAACAAAAATCTTAAGGAGATCAATGGAAGAAGCTGCTCGAGGGGAGAGAGAAAGAGATTATTTTGATTAAATATCCCTTAATTATTTAAATTATTTAAAGTTTATTATTTAATTACCTATCGCGTATATCAATAAATAATATTATATAAATATAATAATTAAATAATATAAACGTGATAAAAATAATTTAATAATAAAAATAAATATAATAATCACTATTTTTCTTTTTTTCTAGTTTACTCGGACTATTTAATAGATTCTTATTATCGAAAAACATAGAAGTACCACTAGCTATTATTTCATTGTGAAAAATATTTGAGAATTTTTATATTATACTAAAAGATACACATTAATTTCATTATTTTAATTATATATCATTAATCTTTATTTTTTTTAAAATGCATATAAGTCTTTTATTTTATTTTATAAAAATAATATAAACTAAATTAATGAATATTAAATAATCTTTTTTGTCTATTAAAAATTACTATAATTATTACAAATTTACTAAGTATAATAATACGTGACAAAATTATATAAAAAATTATTTATTTTTCCATTTTTTAATATAATTAGGTCATTTATATTATATAAATTATGTTGGTGTAAAAACATGCATAATTATTAATGTTTTTAATATTTTTTATTTTATTAAATGATAATATTTATCATTCAGTAAACACACTTAATAAAAATGCGTAATAAATTAAACTTGTGTATATTTTTCATAAAATAAATACATACTACATATTATTTAAAACAAATTATTTAAAACAAAAAATCTAAGGTAATATTGATCGATAATAATAAAAATAATTATTTCATTTATAATTTTATAAAACATTGATATGGTTATTTTTAAAATGTATACTTTTATAAAATAAACATTCAAACAATAACAAGATTGTCTATTTTTCTCACATCATTTAAGAATACGTTGATATGTTTTATTTTTTATACATTTATATAATTATTTTATATTTTTCTCATTTGATATCATTTAGAAGTCAAAAAGGTTATTTTTTATTTTTATTTTATTTATAATTTTATAACATTTATTTTAATTATTTTAATTTTATTATTTAAATAGACATAATAATAATATTATTATTATTTTTATCCAATTCACCTCCTATTATAATTATCATTCCTTACACACTATTTAAAAATAGGTTAGAATATTTTTATTTTTTTATATATTTATATAATTATTTATTATTATTTTCATTTGATAATGTTATTTTATAAATTTTATTTTATTTATAATTTTATAAATTTTATTTCAATATTATAATTATTTTGATTATATTTTTTAAATAAATATAATAATAATCTTATTTCTATCTAATTCAATTATTATTTTTACAATATTTTTATTATTTGAACCAAACATGTCTTAAATGTATATTTTATTGCATAAAGAGATAAACATGCCATTTTTTATTTTTATCCCAAAATAGTTATTTTATTATTTTTTTATCATATAATTAATAAAAATTTATGATCGGAAAAGTGAGATATTTACAAGTGAATATTAGATAATTAGGAACGATTCACATGTGCTTCTTATATTGAAAATAAAAATTGAAAAAACTAAATGCAAGTTAAGAGCATCTGGATAATCACAAACACTTAATAATATCGAAGTCGGTACTGAGACAAGTTTGCAAAGACACAATGAATGTATTCTAAACATAGTTCTCAAACTCCTCAAATATATGCTTCTTTCTGTGTCATATAATAACCAACAAAACTTGAATATTGATATAACATCACATGCATATCAACCGTTATTTTCTGTTATATTTTAATATGAATAATCAATAATATTAAACTAATAAAAAATTTATATTTTTTAAAATGTTAATAATATAAAGAATAATAGAAACAAAATAAATTCACATAAAATTCAAAAATAAGCACATGTAAAAATAAATTAAAATACTGAATAATTTATTTATTTATTTTTTCCAAATCACATATAGTAAAAAGGTTATTTTTATTATTTTATTTTCTATAAATGATTGATCGATGGTTCACTTTTAATTCAATTTACATATAATCCAAGATGTAATGATAAAAATAATATAATATTTTAATTTTGATATTTATAGTTAAATTAATATTAAAATTAATAAATGGAAAAAAGTATAAAGATATAAAAAATTGATACTAAATTTTAAAAAATTAATATTTATATTTTAATTAATTTCAATTAAATTATTTAACTAAATTTTTAATAAATTATTTGATTATTATAACAAACACAACACATATTTTATTTCTTAAACGTGGTAAGTATATTTTTTTAATTATGTTAAGTATATCAAAAAATATTTTTAAATTTCTCTAAGATATTGTAAAAAAATATTTTTTATTAATTTAAATATTTAGTTAATTAATTTTTTTATCAATAAATTAATATAAAAAATAAAAAAATTAAATAATATAAAAATATAAATTTAAAAAAATGAACGAAACAGATGAAGATATAATAATGAAAAAATAAATCAAAAGTATTAGATTAACTTTTTAAGATTATTTTTTTTATTTTAATAAACTTTCATGTTTCTATTTATTTTTTTACTTAGAGTATATTTTTATTTTTTAATCATAAAATATAGTAAATAAGTAATTTTTTATTTTATTATTATTTGAAAGGATATTTTAATAATTTAATAAAAATAAAATAAGAGATAATAAAAATAAAAATTAACGCAGTTGATAAGATTTATTTGTAATAATAAGTCTAATTTTAAAATTATTAGATATATTTTTTAAAATGTTAACAATATTCATAAAAAAAATGTAATGTAAGATAGACTATTTTTTTTGCCAAGTATATAGCAAATATAATTTCATAACTTATGGATACGATGGTGTTCACTATAATTGCAAGTATTATTTATAGCTTCCGATAAATTGATAAATATAATATTAAAATATTAAAAAATTATAACCATATCATATAAATTTATAGAGTTATAAATATATTATTGAAATATTATAAATGTTACATCATAACATAAATGATAATTTTATATTATGTTATAAATATAGTACAAAAATATCATAAATTTTATTATAATATTATTTTTTTAATATTTATATTTATAATATGAAAATGTTATATAATATATTTACAAAAAAATTTATATACTTAGGTTATCACATAATTTTATTTACTTACATTGCAAATTTTGAACCACCAATAAACGAGAGCGCGTGCCTGCAGGAAGCGGAGAAAATCACACTCAAAGTATAAAGAATAATGAAGAAAAAAATGAGTAAGAAAGAAAGTATTTTAGTGAGAAATATATAAGAAATAGGTTTGGATGATAATAATTGATTATTAATTTATTTTATTATATTATATTGATAATTTTAAAATATTAAAACTTAAATTATATAATTGTTTTGGTGGTTTTAACCTTGTAATTATTTTATAAAGTATATAAGAATAAAAAAAATTACGTGATATATATTTTTTATATGTTATTATTTAAAAATATTTAATTTTATTAAAAATAACAACGATTTAAAAAAGATATTAAAATATACATTATATCTTAAATAAATATAAAATAAATAACAAACATATAAATTGTCAAATCGACTGTAATATGAAAACAAATAAAAAATAAAACTTGTGATTACTTACCATATGTTATCTTCAACTTACAAGAAAACGAAAAGGAAAATATCTATTTTGTATTAATATGATTGGGTTTAAATATTAGAATTTATGAAAAATAATAAATATATTAATTAATATATATAAATATTATAAAATTAAATTTTATTATAATAAAAATAGATTGATTCGATTTTTTATTGGTTTTATAAAATAAAAACCTCCAAAAGTAAGTTTTATAAATTTTAAAACATACATTAAATATTAAACAATATATATATAGAAAAATTTAATTTAATATTAAATTAATATTAGCACTTTTTTTATTTATAGTTTCAATAAAAAAATTTGCATCATTTTTAAATATACATTTTAGATAATAGTTAAAAATAAAAATTTATCTATAAAAAAAAGAAAAAAATACATATTTATTATAAAAATAATCCTTAAATCATATACTATAATTCAACCACGTTATTATTAAAAAGTAATTGTATAAGAAAAAATGATCATTTTTTTATTTATTGTTTTAATTATAATTTATTTCTAATATAATTTGAAAAAAAATGAATATTTTTTTAATATTATATAAATAATATTTTTATAACAAATAAATGAACGGTATTTTTATCATAAAAATTATAATATACACTTTAATCTATATTTTATGTTGTTTAAAAATAAATAAATTACACATACGTTATTAAAAATCTATATTTTATGTTGTTTAAAAATAAATAAATTACACATACGTTATTAAAAATGCTAGTGCAAGTGTCCTTTTTGTATCATTATCTTAAATTAATTGGACGATAATGTTTGTTGACTTTGGAAAAAAAAGAAAGAAAATAAGAGAAGTATGTTAATTGTCATTATTTTGCCCCATTTTACACTTAAAATGATCAAACATTACTTAAATGATAACCTTTTTCCCATTATTACAATTGCAATACTAAATGGGAACAATGATGTAATTGTAAGATCCTAATTTTTTATTTTTTATTTTTTAAAGATATCGGTGAGATGTTATTCATTCATTTCGAAAAATATATATAATTTAATGCCATTATTTTTTAATTTATTATATAAATTTATTTCCACTATTTTGATCTAATTTAGCTTTTAAATAGTAAAATCTAAACATATCCTGGATAGTGTATCACTAATCTAATATACCTTCTGGTCTCGTGAAAAAAGTCCCAAATATCACTTACATGTATTATTTTTAAAATTCATTCACTAATTAAATTCAACAATTAAATTTTTAATATCATAATTTCTTCTTTTGGGAAAAGCAACATTTAAATGGAAAATTAATATTTAGGCATGGAAGAATTTGTAACCCAACAAAATTAAAATGAAAACTATGAAAGCAGCATATAAACGGTATACATATTCAGTAAAAAGTTTTGAAACTTCAGACACTAATAAAGAAGCATATAAACGGCTATATATAGTCATTAAAAAGTTTTATAACTTGAGGCAATTGAAAAGTACTACTAATAAAGAAATATAAACAATATAAAAAGGGAAATATTTAATAACAAAGGATTAATATAATCATTTTCTTTTATCCTCTTTTTATGACATTCATCAATATTATGTACTTGAACATAGAAAATACTTCGGCTCTTTACTAGAATTTTACATGTTCTAAATCCAAAATTGTTGATTCATGTATGTAATAACAAGATAAGAACAATAATATCAATACGTTGAAATATACTGTTTGAATTGAGTTATATATTAGGTCGTTTTTTTTAAGACGTTTCGTAATTTTGTCAAAATTTATACAAACAAATACAACTCCGTCATCTCCGTGATAAAAACAATTTAGAATATTTTTTCTGTCTTAAAGTTTCACTACATTGATGAAGTTCAGAATGTTACACTTCAAAAATATTTATGTTATTCGAAAAACTTTAAAAAAAAAATTTGTATATTTTTTTCTTTGATTAACTACCAAAAACATTTTCTAAGTTATATTTTGAAACTTAGAGCTATGGTATTCTATTTATAGCTTCAAAAAAATGTACAAAATTCACACAATTATAAAAATAACAATCATAAAATTTAGTATTTTTTCTCATCAATCTTTTTTTTTATTTCACATTATTTCCAATCAAATTATATTTCTTCTCAATCTTATATATTTTCCTATTATATGGTTAGTCTTTTATGTTCTTAAAATCTAAATATGTCTTATTCTTTTGTTTTTTAGGAAAATTTACTCCATCAAGATTGTTACAAACCACAAGTCTTTTGATGATAATTCGTTTTGTTGCTCATAGATGATTGGAAATTTGTTATGTACAGGATAATTCTTTCTAACTTATTGAATTAGTGGTAACTAATTAGACTTTTTAATCTTATGTATGTTTTGTCTTTATCTAACTATTTATGTACGTTATATTTTTCTTGAATGATTTGATTAATAAAATTACTAGTATCTTACCTAAAAATAATAACTTAGGTTGATCTTCTTTAAATACGTTACAGTAAGATCTAAAAACATATGCAAAATATACATTTAGCGAGTAATTAAAAAAGGTTATATGTCCCAAATTCTACCACTAATAACCTACTAAAATAAATAAATTTAGATAATTTTGAAAAATGTATACAACAAAGGAATTTAGGGAGAAAAAAAATTGTTGTACAACAAATGAGAAAGAATAAACTTGAATTGTCAATAAAAAAATGCCTTTTTTTCTTTCTATTTTTTCATTCTTCGTCTATCTGTTTTCTATTTACCTATTTCTAATATAAAAGGGCATTTTTGTTCTACAAAAATAAAAATACATAATTATTCTCATTTTTAACAATACTACAAAAATACCATTAAAATTAAATGTCATAATTTCATTTGATGCATTTTTGAATAATAAATTTAGTTTTAGTGGATTATGTTAAAGAGAGAAATTATGAACTAACTAAACAAAACTTATCATTCCATTAATTTCTGTATGTAAATTCTTAATATTTAAATAAAGTAACTGATGATATGGTTATATTAAATTTAATATAACAATAAGTTAATTCAACAAAAAAAATGTACGTTAATTCATTTATGATTTTGTTTATATTATAACATATAAATATTATATTGACTGTATTGTTTTATATTATGTGTTTGTTTTTACTTTAACATTTAATTACTTCTAGTTCATATGATTTTTCAAATTTTGCAAAGAATTTGTCAAGTATTTAGTAGTAATTACTCAAAACATCAACGTTAGATATAAGGTGTTCATGAACCTATATACTAATTTTTGCTTGGGAAAATTATATATTTTTTATTTCCTCGTACATTCTTGTTTCACTTCTTATGTAAGTATATCTATGCTAGAGGATTCTTAGTACCTTATACGTTTGCATAATGGATTTGTCCTGACTTTTACACGGTTAATTTATGAACTTGCATAATTTTTATAGAGTAATTTTACTTTTGACCGAGTATAATTTAATTTCCTTGAATTAGCATATATGTCTCTCTCCCTCTATTTTTGATTTTACAGGTTTCAATCTGTTAATTCCATTATAGAGTCCTATTGTTGGAAGAAATTTGATGTTATCTCAATCTCATGTTTATTGAAGCAAACAATGTTGTGAGACAATAAAATAAAATTAAGGTGTAAATATGGCTAATAAACTGGTTTGTGTCCTGGTGATTTATGAAGTAAATGGATTTTTTATTCATAAAATTTCGAAAGTTGATAAAAAATATTATCAAACTTTTATTTGATTCTAAAAGTTTATATTTTAGTTACATATCTAATTAGCTAGAAGATGAATGTATAAAAAATCAAAAAAATTTAACAAATTAAAATTTTATAAAAATGAGACATATAATCGCGTGTAAATAAAATAATACACAAATATAAATATTAGAATATGAAATTTTTAGAACAATCTAAACTACATCATTGAATTAAGAGAAAAATCATTAATTTACCGAATCAGCTAACTATCCAATATAAAAAATAATATCAAATTACAACTTTAAGACTTAAAATACCCACCAAAGTAATACCCATAAATAATATACTTTCGAGTCATTACTTTTATTATAGTGTCTACAAAGAATGTGTTAGAATTCGAATCAACGTTATGATGAGTTCGAGTCCCGAGAGTTAACCAAGTCCATACAGTTAGTACTTGAAAACTTAGCATAATAATATAAGTATAAATATGTGTCATATAGTAGATTTAGTAATAATAACTATAACTAAATGATTTAATAAATATATTAGATAAATAAAAATGAACTAGCAATCGTAGAACAATCAGTTTAATTACAAATTTAATAAATATAATTTTTTAAAATATTAATAATCAAATCAAATAATCATACTATAATACACACAATTATTTTATCTAATAATTCAATAACAAAAATAAAGAATAAGCTATAAGAATATATGATCAACATATTATAAATCAATAAAACACAATCACTAATATTTGATAGATTAACTAAATAATAAGTCGAAAGAATTATGATGTTATATTTGTAAAATAAGAGATAAATTAAGATGAAGAGAATAATGTTCTTATATGGTTGACAAAACTGTGAGCTAATGGTTTGATTAACTAACATGAATTGAAATCCTAGGTAAAAGGTTAATTATAAAGTTGTCCTTAAAAGTATTTAAGAAAGCTTAAAAACATAACAACGACGTAGTAAAAATGCTAATTAGCTAGAGTAAAAATTAGGTTAAATCCCAAAGCCTAGTTGTTTGATCGATATAGATTTAGCTCGATCGATCTAGTATAGCCATTCAATCGATCTAGTCAAGATCGACTAACTATGGATAGTTCAATCGATATAGTTGAATCTTGATCGATCTAAAAGAGCTTTAAAATATAACGACAATATAATAAAAATATCAATTAACTTGAGCAAAAATTAGATTAAATTTGAAAACTTGGTCGTTCGATTGATCTAGAAATCTAATCAAGATCGATCGATCAACTATGGATAATTCACTTAATCTAGATAAATCTCAAGTGATAAATAAATTAATTTATAAATAAGTGGATCAATTTAATTAATTCAACGAGTTTTAATTAAGTTCGATCGATCGAGCAATCTATTTAAACAATGTTCCTATGTATCTAATATGAAATATAATGTGCATAGAAACCAAGATATACTTAAGATATGAACATCGAGGCTAGATAGTTTATTTAACTCGAAAATATTATTGAAAGACACACCTATAAACTAATATTACATACAAGTATTTTGTTCACAAATATCGTTAACACTCACTAATCTTACAGATATTTTCAATATCATTAAACTTCATACATGTTACAAAAATACTATATTTTTTTGTTATTTTATAATATTAAACTTTATAAATATAATAAAAATATCATCAATGTACGTATAATTTGCAGTTAAATCCCATCAACTGATTGACATCGATAATATTTTTGTAACATTTTACAAAATTTAATGTAATGAAAGTAACAAAAAAATTTAATGATATTTTGATAATAATTATAAAGTTTAATGATATTAAAATAATAAATCAAAGTTCAATGATATTTTTGTATAAAATTAATGATAAAAATATCTATTTAATAATTTTAATGGTAAATAGCGATGAGAATTGTTTGAACTTTTTAGCATTTTTTGTATATTTTTGTTTATGAAATCGGCTTGTATGTACAAAAAATAATAATTTAAGCATGTTATTTTAATATACAATGTTGTCAATTTTTACTTACATGTTATAAAATAATTAGTTGTTTGCAATTTATTTCTAAAAGTGAAGAATTATGTTAAATATAAAATTTTAACTCTAATTTAATTATAAATAATCACGATATTTAATACAAAATCGTATAACTACCATCCATTGTAACTTTTATAGGGAATTTATATATGTATAAATATTTTAATGTATTAATAGTTTTATAAAGATTACACTTTATTGAAGATCCATAGTATAGTAATGATTGAAAAAAATTACTTCCAAAGCTACAAATCTATTAAAATGAATTGATTTTTTTTATTTTTTAATTTAATATTATTAATATAATTTTATTATAAATCAATAAAACTTATTTTTTTAAAGAATATATTGATAATTTTAATCTACTACTATTATTTATATTTATTTTAAAGAAAATCAATATCGATGCATGTAGAAATTCAACTTAAATGGATCTTTACTTATAAACTCTTCATATCTGCAGCGATAATATTCTTTTCATTTGGATTTTTGCAAAATATATTTTATTTTTGTTTAGCCCACATACAATTCCTTATAGATTAATAAACATTCATAACATGTATATTGTTGCTAGTATGTAAGAAAAGTGCAAAATAAAGTCACTTTTTTTTAATAATTATAAATTTGACGGCGTTAACTTAAAAAAAAAGTGTTAAATGATAATAATTTTAGTATAATTGATATAATTTAATCATTTAAATTTTAAAAAAATGTTATAGATTACATTATTTTAATATTATTTAAAATAATAATATTTTATTCTTTAATTCTTAGTTTTTTCTAAAATAATAAAATTATGACATTATTTTTAATTTAATAAATAAAACAAAATAAACGTACTTTTTAAAAGACAAAACATGCTATGAAAATAGTTTAGTGATTGTCTCTGTTATAGAAAACGATGTAAACCGGCATTTTCATCCACCAATATTTCACTAATTTATGTCTGTCGCTGATTTATTCACTTTTGATCAGTTATGTATTAGTGATAATTATATAGCATATAATTTACTTATTTTATCCATCGTAGCATTTTTGGTTGTGTTAAAAAAACATGACATTTTTAATGGCACGAGACTATGAGAATATATATATCGGTTTGTTTGTTTAGTTGCTATTATCATCAGAATATCAACTTAAAGTTATGGTTTATTATATCTTATAAATACATATAATTTCTATTATTTATCTTTAAATTCAACGAAGTTAATTTCAATTATTAAATTTTATTTATTTTTTATTCTTTCTATTTCTTCTGAGATAAGGTTGATAAAACCAACTCCATCAGGGATTATGCTCCTGTCAGTCTACAATTTTAGTTAGATATGAAGAGTAGCAAATATACGACTATGCATGGAAGTGTTCCAAATGGAGAAACTGTATTCATCGAGCATTAATCCCATGTCTAAGTAGTTTCCATTGTTTGTTAATTGCCTGGTTGTTGATGAATTTTCTTGCTACACCATGCAGATTGGGCGTGCCAGATGTTTGCATGAGATTTATCACCTTTTTTGTCTGTTTCCTTTTCCGTAGACAATGGCCTCAAGAGCAATTTTGCGGACGAAGAGGTACTTTTCAATCCTCCAAATCAGTTCACTTTCTTGATTCATGGTCTCTTGAGTTTTCAGCATCAGCAGTCATCCCAATCTGATGACTTAGCAAATGGGGGCTCAGTAATATGTCAACCATCCATAACTTCCACTAGCAGGAATGAAGGGAGTGCATGTTCAATTCCGATAGTATATTACCCTCTTTTACAGCGGCAGGATCTTTAAAGCAAAGTTTCTCAAGATTATACAAAAAATGGGAGAAACGACTTTGTTTTCCCTCCAGTTGGTATATTGACCTCGCAATCTATATGGCACAGTTCAACAGCAACTGCTGGGCAGCCTAAAATTGGGAGTGGTGGGGATGGAAAGGAACAGTACTATGTTTCCCAAAAGAAAAAAGGAAGCTTCACCAGAGGAGTGTGCATTAGAAAATCATATTTCCTATACTAAATTAATCTAAGTATTTTTTTTAATTATATTAACTATTTAATAAATTTTAATAAATCTTAAATTACTTAAATTAATCGATTATATATCATTTTTTAACTTAATTAAGAGATTATAAAAACTAAATACATTTTCGATTATGGTTCCTGATACATTAAATTATAAAATAATTTATATTCTCTTCATCCGTAAGAGAAACGAAGATCTCGTTGAAAAATTATGACGATTTGGTTGAAGAATATTATAAACTATTCTTTTTGTGTTCATTCGTTTGTGATCGATTATCAAAGTATTTTCATAATAATAGACAATCTTTCACGATGACTCTAAATATCTTAATCGAATCTATAAATACTTAATAATCTTACATGATATAGATCTTAGAATTTTTAATATCCTAGAATCTTTATGGCTATAATCTCTTTATGACTTTCAGCAAACAGTCGAAGGTTTGAGTGCAGTGAAAGCCAAAGCCAAGCAGATGCAAGATTCCCAAAAAAGTGTTAAAACTGTGATAATGACACGTGGGCTAAGCTTATGCGAATTGGTCCTGCTGTAGAAGCTGTGGCTTCCATCAGTCTTTCTCGAAGGGGGAGGCAGCATCTCACACGCACAACAGTTGATACCTTCAGGCTAGTTCCTTTTGCAGTTTTCATTATAGTTCCATTTATGGAATTCTCGTTGTCAGTGTTCCTGAAATTGTTTCCAAACATGTTACCATCGAGAAAGAACAGCTAATAATTTTGAGAACTATTAGAACTGCTAGAAGTTGTGGTAACTGTTAGAAATTGGGAGGGGGTGTTAGTTTACATTATAGTGTATTTTTCCTTCAGCAGGTCTCCTTCCTTCTTTATAACTAGATGCCTTTTTTAAAAATGTATCTTGTGTAGTTTGGCAATCTTCTGCTGCCTTTGTATCGGTATTTAGTATCAGTGGATATCTTATACCAATAACCCATGGCTGCAGGCCTTGTTCCGTGAGAATGTATGATGTTCATAATATAAGCATACACATCTACTGTAGAGGTAATTTGTTATATTTCACGTGACAATCAAAAAGTGATCTTAATAAACAAATATTTTTATGGGTAAGGCTAATAAGTATCTACACAGAATTTTGAAAACAATATAATTATACCAAGGGAAATAATTATCCTTTAGTTTATCTTAAAAAAGATAAACGCCCAAAGATCTTATATATTTTAAGGGATAATCTAACAATAAGTGAATAAGTGAATGTTTACGGTTTTGTAAGCTTACCTTGCTGTTTGTTATTTACAGGCCACGGTTAGTAAATATGTGCAAGTACATGGGTATCAGCCCAAATGGAACAGATGCGTCTCTGGGTTATATGCTACGGAAGAGGCTGCAACAGTAAGATATGTCTTTTTAGATTTTCTAGTCTAATAATAAGTTTACAACTTCTATAGTGTCTTGTTTACAACCACTTTTAGCTATCATAGGCAAATAATTTAACTTTATTTTATAAATAATGGTGGATCACGTATTCCAAAATATATGTTTCTATTCATTGGTTTATCACCCAATAAAAGAAGTTTCTGCATATTATGAGATATCTTTTCTTTTGAATTTGCCAACAAATAATTTATAGTTCTAAGATATAGTTACAGCTGGGCCAGTTATCTAGTATTGTATCAAGTTAGGGTGTGTTGAAAATCTTCTAAATTTTTCTCGTGGTGGGAGGAATATGTGACCTGTTACACATTCTACAAAAGTGAAGAGTGTATATGGTGTATAACTATAACATATATGCCAATCAGAGAATTATTGAATTTTCTCCAACATAACTCTGTTTTGCATGCTTTAAGACCAGTTTTTTGGTGCGTGTATATTTGTATGTATGTACGTATTATAAGAAGTTTTTGGTATATTAAAATGCTTAATGAGTAGAATTTTATGGGTCATCTTTGAGGAATCAAGAAATGTTAGAAATCAGGTGAACAAAAAAGATCTATAGTTTATGAAACAATGCCTGAAATTTCTCTTTGGAAAGTTGTTTAATTTGAATTTTGCAGAATCATGAATGATGATAAGATGATTCAAGCTGAGGGTCTGGAATCCCTCTCAGAGAGAGAGCTCATGTTGGCCTGTTGAGAAAGAGGCATACTTGGACCACGTTCAGTGGAGGAAATGCGGCAAGAGGTTGGTAGGAGTTGCAGTATTTTAATCAGATGGAACTTTCAACATCTCAAACCATTCTATGCTAGCTAGTATTTATAAGTTCTGAAAACAATTATGAGCTGGGCAACTTCACTGCTTAAGTTTTTGTCAGGTTGTGTCACTCATTAATTGTAGAAGGCAAGCTTCTTTTTTCTAGCTACATAAAATTTTCTTTCTCCGTGCAGTTGCGTGATTGGTTGGATTTGTCTTTCAACCACTCTGTGCCATCTTCCCTCTTGATTCGTTCTAGGTATCTATCTAGTTGCATGACCTGTTTGTATCTTTCTCAAGGTGTAGAGTTGTATATAAGTTTTTTCATCATCTGGTAACCATGGCAGAGCCTTCTCGGTATCCGGCAAGGTTAAGCCAGAAGAAGCTGTACTAGTCTCCTGACATTTCAGCATTGATTTAATCTCTTATTATGATATGAAAGGACAGAAATCAGAATTTAGCTTGATTGGATTATTAACTTTTAGTATTCTTAAAAAATCTTGATTAACAATATTTTAGTTAAAAAGGTGCTGTTAAACCTCAACAAGATCAGATGTTCTTGATTTTTCTATGCCATGCATAAGCAACAAAATGTATTCTCTTAATGAGCATATTTTGATCATATTTGAAGTTAAACATTCTTACTTATTTGTATTGCAGTGGCCTTTATTAATTTTTTATTTCTGAACAATTTACGCTTTGGTTGTTCTCTAAATGATTTTTCTACTTCTAATAAATTTTTTGGTTTCCTTGGAAGGGAGAGAGTGAGAGAAATGTAAACTCTTTGGAAAGAACAATACTGTAAATTTTATATATTAATCTACGGAAGCCTGTGACTAAAAAAAAGAAATTAATAATTCTGCAGAAGCCTGTAAATACTTAACGTTGTTACCGTTTTCACATTTTTTAGTAATAGTTCCTTGTTTCTTGATATGCTTTTTCTTTTAGTGTTTTATTATTATTAGTATTTCTTGCTGATTTAGCATGCAGGAGGAAGAAGAGGAGCAGGCAAAGTTGAAGGCACCCAAGAACTTACTAGCAAACTTTCCAAGGATAGAGGTCACTTATTATCTTGTTTGTATAAATGACTGTATTTTGCTCGGAACTTCTGTTTATCTTGTTTTTGATTCTTCTCTTGTTCCTTTCCTCCTATCTTTCATTGTTCATCTCACCCTTCGTCATGCTGCAACAGAAGAAAGATACTTGTTGAAGATATATATATATTGTCAAATTAGTAAGCCCATTTGAAGATGAGGTGGACCATGACGTGGAAGCAAGAAAGTCTTAGAGGATGTAAACTTCACAATTTTGTCTCAAATGTTGGAAAATTACGCAAATTTTCAATAAGTCAGATTTATAAGAAAATAAAATAGACAAAATAACACTCAAATTTGATAACAGAGTTCGCCCGATCTTGCTTACGTCTCCGGACCTGCTGCAGATCTAAGAGGAAAAATTACACAAGGTGTTTACAACACTCATAACCCACAACCCAATTATACCCAAGAAAATTACTCTCAATTTTCTCTCACAAAAGTTTTTCTCTCAATTGGAATGAACACTTGGTTTATTAATTCATTACAATTACACATCTATTTATAGGAAAATTCACTCCTTAAATTAATGGTTCTTTGAATTGCTCATTGAATTAAGCTCCTTGTTTTGCTCTTTAAATTAAGAAGCTTTATAACAATCTTCAATAATCTTCCACTTGAAGACTGATTTCAATCTGTCTTCACATCTCGATCAATGCAGTAGCTTTTTTAGTCTTGTTACTCTAGCAAACCAACTGAAGTTGAGCACAACTTCAGTTTCATAGCAAGCTCCCACTTGCTGGCATCTCGAGTTTGACAAGCTTCATCATAGCATTCAAGCTCTCCTCCATCAGTCAGCAACATATAGATCATGCATCTCCTGTTAGGCACATGAGGTCGAGAAGACCTTCTCAATACAAGAGCTGTAGTAGGATGCTGTGGTGTGTCAGACTGATGCGTACTGCTCTATCCAATGAGTTCCATTGGCTGAGGACTTGCTACAATTGGTTCATTCATGGAACTATCTGAGACATCATTTGCATCTGTAAATACTAACTCATTCTACTCTGAAGTCATTGGCATCTATTTTATGTATGTCCTTATACATCACCTTTTCGTTGAAAATCACATCTCTACTACGGATCACTTTCTTGTTTTCATCATCCCAAATGCCGTAGCCAAACTCACCCTCACCATAACCGATGAAGGTGCATTTCTTGGATTTGGGATGAAGCTTATTCCTGCCTTGATCACTGATATGCACAAATGCTACATAGTTGAAAACTTTTAGATGTGATAGTTTCAGCTCTTTTCCGCTCTATACCTCCTCTGGTATTCTGTGCTCCAATGGAACAGATAGGCATCGATTGATCAAGTAAGCTGCCGTGTTGACTGCTTCTGCTCAGAACTGCTTCGATAAACCTGATTGTATACGAATGCTTCTGGCTCTTTCTGTCAACGTTCGGTTCATACGCTCAGCTACACCATTGTGTTGAGGCGTGCCTGACACAATTCTTTCCATTCTGATCCGTGCTCATAGTATAAATTTTTGAATCTGGTATCTTCATATTCACCACCATTATCGATTCTAAGCTTTTTGATCTTCAAACCTGTCTTATTTTCCATCATAGCTTTCCATCTTTTGAAAGCCTCAAATACTTCAGACTTATGCTTTAGAAAGTAAACCCATACCTTCCGAGAGTGATCATCGATGAAAGTCACGAAGTAGTGTTTTCCACCAATGGATGAGACGGTTGTTGGTCCCCAAACATCAGAGTGGATAAGCTCTAGCCTTTCCTTTTTTGGGGTTCTACCACTTGTCTGAAAGCTGACTCTCTTTTGCTTTCCAAGTATGCAATTTTTGCACATGTCTATCTCTGCAGATTGTAGACATGGAAGTTTTTCCTTTGAGTGCATAATCTTTATCCCCTTTTCACTCATGTGGCCTATTCTCTGGTGCCACAAATTTGGTGTTTCATTGCTTGTTGCAATTGCGATCAAACAACATGCTCCTGTTGTCATGTAAAGAGTGCCACTCTTCTTGCCTCGAGCAACCGTCATTGCACCTTTTGAAATCTTTCGATCATCACCATGGAAGATCGTAGTTTAGCCTTCACTAGCCAATTGCCCTATTGAGATTAAGTTCTTTCTTAGGTCGAGAATATGCTTGACATCTTTCAGCTCACAAACAGATCCGTTCAACTTAACCTTCACTACACCTTTGCCAATAATAGCATACAGTTGATCATCTCGAAGAATTCTTTTTGTGAAGTAACATGAAACGATGCTCCAAAGTCTAACACCCAAGATTCTTCGTTGCTTTCCAAAGAGCATATCAATGCGTCATTTCCTCCTGAGGTGGAAGTAACATTTGCCTCTTCCTTCACTTGTTGGTCCTTCGGTGCACTCTTGCACTAATTTTTGTAATGCTCGATTCTCCCACAATTCCAACACTCCACAGTCTTCGAGCTATGGGAATTATTGGGATTCTTATATTTGGACCTCTTGTCCTTAGATATACCCCCGTAGTCTATTCTACCATGTTCATTCCCTCTGGTTGAATTTCTTCCTCTTAACTCTGTATGTAAAACTTAAAAGGTTGGCGATTCACACGACTCTCTACATCAGATCTCTTCACTGAGAACCAAATCATGAACATCGTCAAATTTTAACTTATTGTTTCCTGACGAGCTACTCACAACCGTGACAGTAACATTTCAGTTTTCTGGTAGAGAAGACAAAAGTATCAATGCTCGTACTTCTTCATCGAATTTAATTTCAACTGAACTCAATTGGGTTGTGACTGTGTTGAGTTCATTGAGATATTGAGCTACTGATGTGCCTTCCGTCGTCTATAAATTGAACAAACGCCTCATCAAGTGCACTTTGTTTGAGGCCGATGACTTCTCATACATATTGGAAAGAGTTGTCATAAGACCCACCGTGGTCTTTTCCTTTACTATGTTAAAAGCAACATTGCGTGATAACATCAATCAAATAACTCTGAGGGCTTGTCTGTCTAGAAGATTCTAATCTTCTTCCTTTATAACCTATGGTTTCTTCCCTGAGAGAGGTTGATATAGATTTATTTGATACAGATAATCTTCTATCTGTATTTTTCAAAACCCAAAATCTGTGCTATCGAATTTCTCGAGTTTTACCTTTCCTTCATCTGCGGCCATTGCTCCCACTCAAATTTGATTTCCTTTAGATCGTTTTTGACTATTTCTACAAACCACCATGTATTAGAACACCTCCGTCGACGAACAAATATCGTATACAAAATTTCACTATTTACATAATTCACGTGAATAGTATCCTTGCAAGAAAATGACAGAAATCACCACCAAAAGTTCTGATACCAGTTGTTGAAAAATTACGTAAATTCACGAGAAGTCTGATTTATGAGAAAGAAAAATAGACAAAATAACACACAAATTTGATAACGAAGTTCGACCAATATTACTTACGTCTCCGAACCTGCTGTAGATTTTTTTACTAAAAGGGAAGAAATTACACAAGGTGATTACAACACTCACAACTCACAACTCACAACCCATAACCCAATTACACCTAAGAAAATTACTCTTAATTTTCTCTCACAAAAGCTTTTCTCTCAATTGGAATGGACACTTGGTTTATTAATTTATTACAGTTACACATCTATTTATAGAAAAATTTACTCCTTGAATTACTCTTTAAATTAATGGTTCCTCGAATTAAGCTCGTTGTTTTGCTCCTTAAATTAAGGAACTTTATAACAATCTCTAACATCAAATTAGTTTGCTTTTATGTGCCCGAGCATCGGTTACATTTTACTGAGATACTCATTGACCGATCAGTTTCACTTTGAGACATTGGTTTTCAGGTTTCATGCTAAGCAAACATAATATGGGTGAAAAAAAAACAAATACTATCCTTAAAAGACTCAAAAAATTGGATCAAAGTGCACTTTACACTAAAGTTATGGGTTTAAAGTTTATATTTTCTAAAATTGTGGGATTGAAGTGTTCTCTCGTTACAAACTATGGGAAGCTCATTTTCTTAAAGTTATTGGATCGTTAGTTCCATTCTCACTATTTAAGGTTCTTTGTAAAGGGTAGTTTATAAAAATATTGAATTTGGTGTTTATTAAAGGTATCATATTTATGAATAATTTGTATAGGATGAAATTTCTATTGGTTTGAACTTTGAACCATATAGTGTTTTTGTTTTAATTATAATGTATCGTATCTATCAGCTTGTTGCCAAATACTTCTGGGTTTATTAATTTTTGACAATCCCATGAAGTTGTTGTGAAACAAATTAGTGTAACTTTTGTTGTACCTTTAGAACTCATCCACACAAAATGTCTTATAGAGAAAAATCTAAAACATTTTTATATTGATGCATTAATTCAAAGATATTTCAATAATACAAATAACGAATTAAGAGAAAAAACTATTAAAAGTATTAAACTGATTTTTTTACATGATATTAGTATTAAAATAAATGTTTGTCCACGTATTAATTGGCTACACTTTTTTATAAATAAAAGATAGTGATATTATTACAATAATTTTTGTATTAATGATAATTTTATTCAATAATAATATACTAAAATTTAATTAATTGAATGAATAAAATAGATAATTTATACACATTTATTTCGACAACTTATGCCAATATAATTAACCTAAATAAATAGGATATATATATGATAAATAATTAGATATATTGTTTTTGAGAGTGAGAATTTAAATTAATCTACTCATTTAAGGCAGTGGTGTTGTTCGTATCCTAAATTACAAAAAGGTACTTTTAAGCCGTCATTTTATGTAAAATGTGTTAAAGAATGACAAAATAATATTTTCATTCAATTTTTTATTAAATATAATCAAATAGTATACATGGATATATGTATTTTTTCTCAATATATATATATATAATAAAGTAATTTTTAATTAAAAAAACATTAATAAAAAATTTTAATTTACAAATTTTTGAGGAAACTTAAACTAAATTTTTTATTATATGATATACAATGTTATAATCAAACTCATCATAGTTTTGTTATTTTATTATTGATTAAAATATAATTGAGTTAATAAATTTCAAAATTATATATTATAATGAATCCCTAGATATTTTTGTTCTTTTTTCACTGAAGTTTTTGATAAATTAATTTATTTTTCTTCAAAGAGGGATATTATTCTATAATATACAAGTATATTTTGTAGATTTGTTTTGTTGATATTTATTAGTTATTTTAAATAAAAATATATATTTATGTTGTTTTTTAGAGAAAGATATGAAAATGAATCCTTAGTTATTTTTGTTCTTTTTTTTTTCTATAGAGTTTTTAAAAAGTTCATTTATTTTTCGTGGGATATTATCTATAGTATACGAGTCCTTTTTCGTATATTTATTTTATTTATATTTATTTTGAATAAAAATATATATTTGTATTATTTTTTATCTAGATTTTGTTATAGTTTGTTTTTTTATCTCATTGAATATTTATTTATTATGATTTATATCATATTTATGTTCGTGAAATTTATATATTTATTTAGAATTGTAGTATTAAATATCATAAAAATTATAATATAATATTGACTTATTTTTTAAAAAACAATTAATATATCAGTTTAATAAATCAAACAATTGGTTGAAGTGCTTAAGAATGCTTTCAATTTTTATTTAATTTTTTTAATTATTTACAAGATTATATTTTTTTAAATCTAAATCATACGTTTCTGTTTTTTTAAAGTAAAATAACGAAAATGGTTTTAAAAAAAAAATTAAGGAAAATAGATTCTTTAGCAATTATTATATATATAGTTGTTTTTTACGATAATGGATGATTTACGAGGAGTTATAGTGTAATCCGGTTTTAGTCGATTAAACTCGGCCCAAAACGAATCGATCGAACGCAATATAAGCTGTGGCCTTAAGCTCTAAGACCACACCATTGATTGTTTGTTTTAATCTCCAGAGCTTGACAATTATAAAAAAGAAGAGGAAGCGATTATGGGAGAGACCACAACCGATGATGATTTACTTCTCAAGAGCTTCTTCGCCGAAGTCAGTGAGGTTGAGAGGGACAACGAGGTCGTCAGGTATATTATCTCTTTATTGATGTCAATAACTTTTTTTTTTCGATTTTTTTGGGTTTGAAAAGATTGATGGTCAAGTAGGGTTTGATCGAGGGTTAGTCCTTGTTTTGCATAATTACGATTATTGTTCCCTTAGATAATTTTGTTGGTAGAATTTACTTCAGGTGTTCTTTATTGGGTAATTTTGTATTCTCGAGCTATCGAGGTTGTGTTTGTGCAATAAGAAAATCCCTTGAGTGCACAAATTGAGGATTATTGAGTGAAGTCTACATCATGCAACATTTAGATATCTCTAGAGACTACATAGGCTGTGGCTACAGTTGTCCCCGGGAGGATTCGTATGCTTACATTAATGGAATCATTTGTAAGATTTGTAAAATCGCTAAGATAATTTGGGGTTTATGGTTGTAGATACGTTATTGATTGCATGGAATTAAGACCGTCCAGAGTTGATTTATCCATTTAGGTTTAGGTTTTATTTAATCTAGCTCTATAGATGCAAGTCCTTTTTTTTGTGAGGGGAGGCTGGAAATTCCATTGTAGATAACTATGTCTACTAGACTTGTACTCATCACGTTAATTAAAAGAATGAACTTTGTTTGCCATCTGCATTAAATTGAAAATTCCCTTTTCTTTTTTTGTTTTTTGAAGTTTTTGCGAGTCTATAAAGCACAGGGGTTGGGGATTTCTCTTTCAGAATGATCAGTTGTGATCTGGATGATTGATAGATTTAGCTGTTGAGAGTCTATGTTTCTCTTAATAATTTATCAAGGAGATACTATGACCAGATTCACGATAAGACTTTTGTTCTATCAGGAACAAAAATGATTATAAGTTCAGTAGAGCAGGAGGAAAGCCATTATCCATGGGTGTTTGGAACATTCTCGAGAGGACATAGCTGCGGGATTTTGTGGACGTTCGCATTATGGTTTAGTTTATGCTCGAATTTATTTTCTAATTATTGTGAGTTGTGAGACATTTAACCGCTAGGATTTAGATGAGCGCATATGCCTCTAAGATGCAATTTTGTTAGAATTTGTGGTGCATCTACTCGTTGCTTATTTATGATATTCATGTGTACTTATTTTACTTATTTGGTTGGTTGTATTTGTTTGTGTTCATAATTGTTAGACTAAAAAATAGATGTTGGCCTATCTCCTAAAAGCTTAAGTTTTTGGGTTGATTGGTGACAAACACACTCTAGTGCTCCATTATATTGAATTTTAAGTGTTGGGCCTAGAGTTGTATAGAACCAATGAAGTGTTAGGCTATATAATAAATGATTGCCTGTTTCCTGTTAGCTTAAGCATTTTGGAGGACCAACACACTCTAACAATAATCATATTTATAAGTATCAGTATTTGCATTATGAATTTGAACATGCTGCCAGAGAAGTGGAGATTCTTTCATGTTTCTGTTGACTTGTTTTCATTTGATATTATCTTCCTTGCAATCAATATCCTTGGAAGATTCCTTCATTCTTTGACTTATAATCTTCATGTATCAAATAATACTTTTTCCTCTTTCAACAACGAATTTCTAGGATCCTTTCATGCTTCAAGTTGAATCCCTTTGAGCATCTTAACCTTCCATTTGATGCATCTCTTGAAGATGTTAAAAAACAGTATCGCAAGGTATTTCTTCAACGAATTGAATTGAAATGGCTATTTGTTTTATGAGTACTTGCTTGTGGTTTAGGAAGTTATTGATAATTCTGCTTTTAATACTAATAGTTATCACTGCTGGTTCACCCTGATAAATGCAAGCATCCACAAGCTAAAGAGGCATTTGGAGGTACGTAGCTCTCTATATACACTTTGGCAGGTGGATAAAAACATACTGTAAGTTATGTTAACTGCTGTTTTAGTTAACATGTGAACAGAACCGAGTCTTTGGACTAGTAAAGATGTGGCTTAATGAAATTAAATGCAATACAATGTCCCTGAATTGTCCTTATGGTGCATGGAGTTTCTGAAAACTTCCATAAATTTCAGTTGTTGACATACATTATTTTCTTTTTTATAATAGAAACACAAGAGGGCAGCTAAATGATACATTTGTAAATTGTAATCGGTAATCGCACTCAACAAGGGGTTTGACAGTATAAATAGTCTTTTTAAGGACTATTGGTGTTTCTTTATAGCAAAAACTAAGCATAGTCTGTATCTTTTGTGCTACTCATGGTAGCAAAGTAATTACAATAAAAAATATAATATTATGATGAAGAGCGAAGAAAAAGGGTGTTCCAATCACAGACTCTTGTTTCCCTTTCTCCCCTCTCTAACGAGATCCGGACTTCGAATAGGACATTGTTATTCCATAATAAATAAATAACTTGCATGTGCATCTAAACAGCACCCATTTTTATATATTGCTAGTTAGATGGATTTTGACAATGACATATTCATTTTAAGTTTGTATTTGTGGCAGAGATGCGTGATAACATAAATATTATTTATATCTAGAATCTGATGATGTGAACATGTATATCTGTGATCTAAAATGTATGAATGGGTTACTGACCCAGAGATTGTTGTCGTTTGAGCAGCTTTGGCAAAAGCCCAACAGCTTTTACATGATGAACAAGAAAGAGATTACATTGTGAGCCAAGTCAATTCAGCAAAAGGTTAGTAATCTACTATTCTCTTAGCTCTTTATTTATTTTTCATTTTTTAATTTAGATTTCTAGTCAGACTTAATTGTGTTCTGTATCTCTTAGCATTAATGGGCAATCTGTCAATTTGCTGATAACTAGAAAGTTTAAGCTTTTATACCTTTTCTCATCCCCCTCCCACCTAAACAAAATGGATGACTTCTGAGCTCTGACTCCTATGTCCATTGGATATACCAAGTCTTGAACTATTGTATATGAGTTAGAGTTCACTCTTTGTGAACTTCAATAGTAATTTTGAGCTTTTCATCCTTTCTTCATTGATTTCTTATGGGGTTTTTTGGGGGCATGGGAAGGGGAGTTTACTGCTGTTGTGACAGAAAAGAGCTCATTTTTATGTTGTTGTGGACTGCAGAAGAACTTAGATTAAAGAGGAAGAAGCAGTTGAAGAAAGATACAACATCTAAAATAAAGTCACTGGTTGAAGAGGTATATTGGGTTTCCTTTTTATCAATGTTTGTTCTTCATTTGTGTTTCTTTTGATGAATATTTTGGATGGAATAGATGATGTAATGTTGAGTTTAATAAGTTGGTTCAAGGCAGAAAGTATTTAGGTGTGTTTCCTTTCCAGTCATGCGCTTTGGGACATCCTACTTAACGTTACTGCTTTTTGACATGGTATAGGGGAAATATGAGCAAAACTATGAACACTCAGAGGAGTTCCGGCAAGAACTAAAATTGAAAGTTAGAGAATTATTAACTGACCAAGAATGGAGGAGGCGGAAAATGCAGATGAGAGTATGCACAAAATCGATTTTTTCATCCCTTGTGTTATTCTCATTTTTGATTGATATTATAATGAAACTCGGTATTTTTCTTTTTCTTTGGTCGTGTAGATATCAGAAGAGGAAGGTAGATTGAAAAAAGATGAAGAAGAATCAAAAGAGATGTGGAAAAGAAAGCGTGAGCATGAGGAGCAGTGGGAAGGAACAAGAGAAAAGAGGGTTTGCTTCTATCTCTTTTCGATTAAACTCTATCCTTGTTTGAGCATGCAATGTATTTTAAGTTTATAGCTTTATTATCAAATGTTAGATTGGCCCTCATTAGAGGTAAGGTAGAAGAGTCCCACATTGATTGTAGGCATGGTAGAGTTTATACATAATATGGATCTCACCACTCATTGGGTTAAAACCTTTGTGATTGGGCAACCATTGACTCTACAAAACTTCACATTATAGCGTAGCTTCAATCAATCTTTTGGTCAAAAACATGTGGTCCCCCTTGCAGAAAATCTATATACGGGCCTTTCTTTGCAAGGACAAATGATCCAATGGAAGAATATAATCAACTAAAATATAATTAAAAAAAAAACGAAGTGTTTGGGCTTTTGCAAGAGACAAAGAGCCAACATTGTAAGAGGATGTTAGAGGTAATTGAGAACCTTCAGACATTGATTGTGGATTTCCTTTAATAAATGATATGGGCCTCACTGGGGTTTTAGAATCATTTGAATCGGTTCCACCTATTTCATTAACTTTAAAAAATTACCGAAGAATTATGTGGTGGATAGTCATAGTTCCACTGGAAAGCCTTTTTTTTAGTTGTAAAGATGTGGTGGATAGTCATAGTTCCACTGGAAAGCCTTTTTTTAGTTGTAAAAAGCAATTTCATGGTTTTTGTATCATCTTTAAGCTAAGTGGTCTTTATTTGCTTTAATTAAATATCTATAAGCTTTTATGATCCAACTCTACGCCCCTTTTTAGATCCAACTCTACAGCCAAGGATTATCTTAAGAGCTGTTGCCCACCTTCCTATGTTTTATCTTATGTCCCATTTTCACTGTTTTGACAATTTTCTGTTCGTATTTCATATCTCATATCTCATTTTGAATTTCTATCTTCTGCTTTTTGTCCTTCGGTCAAGTTGGTTCAAGTTTTTTAATTACGTTCCTTTAAAATTCATTGTTAGGTTTCCAGCTGGAGGGATTTTATGAAATCAGGAAAGAAGGTGAGTGTGAGATTAAGATAACTATACAAAGTTTGATTGCAGTAATTTGAGCAATAATTGATGGCATGAAGAAAAATAATACAAACATTATCACATGCAGGGCAAGAAAGGTGAAATTAGACCTCCAAAGTTGAAGACAGAAGATCCCAACAAATCTTATGTTCAAAGACCTGTAAAGCGAGGTTAATTGGCTGTACAGCCTAGGCGCTAGACGAACTCGGCATTTGGCTGCTCATCTCAACAATGTACCTCACAGACGAGATTAGTATCAACTGCTATTGGCACCACCTCCATAAAAGGAAGAAAAATCAGATTTATTTTCATTCTGTTTATATGAGGCATGCCAAGATAGTCTTGGTATCATATCTGTTTAACCAGAAACCCTTAAAGCTATTCTAGAATTTAATAACATACTGCCTTGTAATTCAACATGAGACGATCTTCATCCTTTGTATGTGTTTGCAACGTCCATATGTTTAATTGTGAGCATGTTATTGTAGTCATGCATTTGGGTCTGGTAATTTTGCAGCAGTTATTAATTGAACTTACCATGTGATTCAAATTAATGTTGTAGTAATTGGATCCGTTTTAACCTTGAAAAAATCGTGATAATGACCAAAATGAAGCTCTTATTTTGTATCGTGTAAATAAACTCGCTAACCGAAACATAATTGGCCAGCCACTTTTTAATATTGTCGGTCAAAGCATAGTTCGTCCCCAAATATTGTTTGATTAAAAAATTGTCAAGTAATTGACTGAAAATGACAGTACTTGCATATTGTCAAAACTTAAATTAAGCTATTTTGTTTTTATTTTTTGAAGGATAAGCCTATTGTCAAGCTCTAAAATGCACTATACAATTTCACAAAAAATACGTGAAAAAAATAGAGTAAAATTTTAATTAAAATATTAACACGACCTGCGTAAAACATCTTTAAACCTGGAAGTATGCTTACCCTTCTTAAAAAAACCTACCAACTTTATCAAATATTATTATCACAAAAAGAGACCGTCGATCGACGTAATTTTGTTGCAAAATAAACGAAACTGGCAATAAAAAAACTATAAAATCATTTATAGTAATACAAAAAAATAAAAAGAATGATTTTGAGTATTTTTGTGTTTGATTTGATCATTAACCTATAATGAAATGTAAATAATTCTAACAGTGGTAAAAATACTCATTCCTTACACCTCTCAAGAATACTTTGAAATGTTTTTCTCATTTAAAGGTTAAAAAATTCAATTTTAAATTTAGTTTATTTATAATTTTATAAATTTTATTTTAATAATATAATTATTTTAATTCTACCATTCAAACAAAATAATAGCAATACTATTTTCATTACATTTTCCTTTTGCAAACGAAAACCAGTTCTCATTATCAAAAGAGTACATAGAATTTTATACCACCAAATTATTTGGATTATTACAAATATATCCCAAACTACATCTGAGATTAATTCTATCCGAAGTTAACGTTTGATTACGTGTAAAACCTTAAATACCTCTCACTGCAACACCATAAACAACCCATCGTTTCTATCGCCACAATTTGTATCATCACAACTAAAACAATTCGACCAATTACAGCTAGTCCCACCATTTTCAAAGACGGCCACAAAATCTGGATACGATGATCTAATCAAAATTTGTTCGTTCTTCTATCCTTCCTATTTTCGATCTTTGGATCTAGTTTCAGAAACTTCCTAATATCTACCGCCACCACCTGTTTGACGATTTGTCCAACCCAGAATGAAAACAACAAAGAAAACAATAGAGCATTGCTAATCAAAAACTCAATCGAAAACAAATCTAAAACTCACTTAAAATATAAATTATTCTACCATTCCCATAATTAAACCATTAATGTCGTGAGCCAAGCACTATCAATAAAGATCCACAACGACAATAATGAAGATTTGTGCTAACTCTCTTTGAAACAGCAATAGTAATGATGGATGGTTCATGGTGTTATAGTGAGGGGTATTTAGGATTTTATACACTTAAACGGAAACTCCCATTAGAATTAGAATTAATCCAGAATGATATATTTATAACAAGTAAAAAATTTAATAATATAAAAATAACAAATGAAACTTCGGTGGTATATTTCTAATAGTTTGGTGGTATAAAAATCTATTTACTCATAAAAAAGAGGAAAAAAAGAATTTTCCTCACGGGTCCTGAACCAATTTGTGTAGGCATCACATATTGTGAACATTTACACGAGACTAATTGCATAAAGAATCAAAATGTTCAATGCTTTGAGATTTGATACAAAATTTGACGTCCCACATAACAGATTTGACTAGTATCAATAGTAACAGATAAACAACATTTCAATCTACAAATTTTACGTGTAGGAGCAAAAAAGATTGCTTATATCTTCACACAAATGTTACAAATATATAAAAGCAAAGATGAAACTTACACAATGCAACACCTCTATGATACATGAAAAACATTCTAGACATTTATATATCTCATCACAAATGCCCTCAAACGAGAAGAAAATTATATAGTAAGCTCTAAACGAAGAACAAAAATATATAAATTAACGAGAAAAATACTCGCACTACCATAGAAAGAAAGTGATCTCTACCTGCTTGTGGCTCAATTTACAAAGGGTGATTAGAACTCAGCTGCAACTTTTTAGCATATACCATACAAAAGTAAACTTTTTCCCACTCGCCGCCTACTCGCACCAGAGTTGCATCTATCCTCGTCAGGAGTCAGGCCAACAAATTGAGCTAGGAAAACAATATGTTCAAAAAGCCTTCCAATAATTTGTTTCTTCTTTCGATCCTGGAGAAGATATCACAAGTTACAAAATCTTGTACAGAAGACCAGAAGCCCCAGGGAAAGTATAAGCTTCTGACAAAGAAACTGCGAAAATAAATGTGAAATGGTGTAGTGGACTATATCCAAGCAAGTGAGCCTCGATCATTTGTTACTTGAGGACGGCCTCTTGTAGGCGTTGGAGGTCTGTTAGCATTCAGCTCCTGTTTGACAGAAGACCAGTCAGTCATAGCTAAAACTCACTATTGATAGTGCTGGTTAGAGGATGAAATTCCAATATCTCAGATATGCCTATATATAGTACCTGCATCCATGTATCCTCAATATTGCGTTCTGGTGATGTCTCTGGTGATGAAATTGCTGGTGGCAGGGGATGAATAAGTTTTGGCACCACGACGAGATCTCTACCCAAAACTAAGATCGCCCCAGCATTATTTGCAGTGCCTGTTGAAAGTGGGGGGAGAGGGAGAGAGAGAGAGCAAAATGCTTTATTATCCCTAGAATCCCAAATAGCAGCATAGTATGTGAAGTACATGCAGAGACATACCACAGTAATTGGTGGCAGAGAAAAGTGTTATCAGATGTCCCTGAGCAAAGCGCTCAAATCCATCCATCACACATTCATGTGCTCGAACAATCAACTGAAGATCATTGTTATTACAGAACTCCATGACACGATCAGGCTGAAAAAAGCAAACCCCTTTAGATGGTATGCAAACATGCAGGACAATCAACAAATCATTGTTTTTGATAATTCCATGATATTAGGGTGTGTTTACTAATCCGTAATGAGAATCAATTAGAATGGGAATAAACATGGATCAAAATGAAGAGAAAAGAGACTATAAAACTCATTCCCTTTCTTTACGTTTACTCCAGAGCTATAAGAAATCGGAATAAATATATGTACTTAAATCATTTTAAATGTAATAAATAAAAGAAATTGTTAAAATAAGGGATATTTTCGTAATTACATCTTGTGAATTTGAGAAATGGAATCAATACTAAAGGGGGTAGGAAAACAATCAATGGGAATGACTCAAATTTGTGAGGTCCTTGTTCCCTTTCCACCATATTCTAAGGAAGTAAAAAAAAGAGGTTCCCCTCATTCTCATTCCCCTTCCTTGTTAGTAAACACCCTTAAGGCAGAAAAGTGTGTGCTCACATTCTCTCTCTCAGATCCTAAAAGTAACGCAGGGAACCAATAAAACAGATATTGCTCTTAGGGTAAGATTTTCCTGACTTTTGACAGTTGATATTTAGTTGAAAGAAAACACACCAGCTACAATGATAACCTTGCCAGAGTATACGTCAGAATCAAGGTATCCCAAGAAAGTTTTATTTTAGAAGTCAGATTTGCTAGTGTCCACAGTGAAAAGAATAAAATGATTTAATCTTAACAGAAATTTCAAAACTGAATTATAGACAATACTCGCATAAGCTTAGTTTCATCCGAGTTTAAGAAGAATGCCACAGTAATACGTAAAAGGAGCAAATAAACACTCACCCCAAAAGTAACCAACCCTGGACCTCTCGCATTTGGTCTCAATCCTTCCACACTGTCGTTCTCCGTTGGGTCCGACCTGAGGAAAGCGATATGAAAATGTCTTTATCAATCAGATAAACACGTGATAACTGGAAGCAACATAATGGAATGAGATATACAAAACCTCACCACAATAAATCCATAAGTACAATTGACCCTGCTTCCATTGTAATTGGTCGTTGAAGATTCTCAATTTGTTCCACGTGATTTATAGACCGACCAATACCACCATGCATACAAATAATTTTCTTTTCAATTAAAGCTGCTAGAGGAAGCCAGTTAAACAAACGGTTTACCCGATGCCACACCCAAATTCCATCTCTTTCACCCTGCTCCATGATAATTAAGTCAGAAAATACAACCAGTTGAATCTGGAATAAATTGCAATAATTTGTGAATTAGCATTATAATACCATGCGCTCAATGCACTCAATGCGGAAGCCAAAAAGAGCATTGATGTCTGCAGCTTCATGGTTCCCACGAATCAGATGTACATTGTTGGGGTACTCAACCTGTAAGATTGCAATGGTTATAAATTGAATGATCTTGGCAGCAAGTTTCAGCAGAAAAACATTAATAAAAGCAGATGTACAATACCTTCAATGCAAGCAGAAGAGTCATTATTTCCAAGCTATGCTGGCCTCGGTCAACATAATCTCCTAAGAACAGATAATCGATATATCTGATAGTCATTCATATAAAATCAGCATTATAGGAACCATAAAAGGAATAGGGTAGAAGTTCTTAAGTTACAGACAATTAGAATGGATTAAATCATTATACCAAAAAACAAAAGTGCAAATCCGAACACAATGGATGTGAAACTTCCAAGATATGAACAAGAAAGAACTCAACAACAATAACTAAATGAACAGATCATAAATTAACCACCACAGTAAATATCAATTATGAAGAAAAATATTTGTGCAGTTACAGAAAAATAACAATAAGAACTAACTAGCTTCTAAAATGTAGAAAAGGGATTTTAGGTTTCTGCCAGACACCCAATAAGATAAGACTAATGTAAACGTGAACTTTCAGAGCACACTCTTAAAATAGGCCATTGTACTGTTCTGATTGCTTCCAAACAAATACATTTAATTTATAAAGAAGCTAGTTAGTTCTTATTGTTATTTTTCTATAACACACTCTTAAAAACTCTACATTTTAGAAGCTAGTTAGTTCATATAAATTAACAGTTCACGAGTTTTTCCATCATCAATGAGTTCTATAGATTGCTTCCAAACAAATACATTTAATTTATAAAGAAAATGACCAGAGTTAGGTTTCCAAAGACAATGCAGAGTTGCATTCGTGATGGTGACCTGCATTTGCATGTATGCAATGTGCTGCTGGAACAAACTAACAAAGGAATAATGTAATAATGATGTGTTCTCCTTATTCTTCTTTTCTCTCTCTCTCTCTGCCTCTCATATAATATGTATTATTGCACTCTGGTTAATTAAATATTATCCATACTGACCAATATTTTGGACTTACCATAGAAAATATAAAATTGGCCTTGAACCACATTAATGCATAATTTGAGATACATAACCATAATAACTCACTCAAGAGAAGCACAAAATTGAAAAAAAGACTTACGCGATGTCGCCAGCAGTGGAAGGTGACCCATACTCATCAAAAAGGCGCATGAGATCCCCAAATTGCCCATGCAAATCACCAAATATTTTGATGGGAGCCCTAAGCTGTAAGACACTTGGCTCACTTGTGAATATCCTCTCAGCACTATCACAAAGATCTGCTATTTCATTGCAGTCTAAGAAAAATTGCCGGCGAACTGGGGGTTTCCACCCGCGAGGCTTTAATAGATGTGCTATAACCTGATACAAAGATGAAAGTGATTGAAAAATAAGACAAAATTGGAAGCTGTTTTAATATACAGGGTTGAGTACATGCATAGATAAGTACAGGCAAACAAGTCAAACTGTTCACTGGATGCCGTGTTCATCCAAGCAGTGTCAAAATAAGTACCAAATTTTCTATGGAAAATAGTATGCATTCAAGTCTCAAAAAATAAAGACAATGCACTTGCAAGAAGTAAAGACAATGCACTTGCAATAATATCTTCAAATAAACATGCGCAAAAGAAGCATGTAAGTCTGAAATCAAGTTTATACTTCAATATGATAATATCATGTCTCTAGAGTAAAAAATCATAACAATTTTGTAGTTGTAGCGATCTTTATGTTAAACAGGCTAAGCTGGGACAACTAATCTCAATTAAAATGTAATCTCTTTGTAACATATATATAAATATAGTTAGCTTTCTTTTTTAGTGGAGTAGTATGCAATAGAGCGATGTTAAATTAAAATGCTTTATATCCAGACCATAATCTTTTATATCTGAATTATTAATACAATTACAGGATAGAGTCAGAAGCAGTTTACAAAATTATTTGTGGCACCCTCCTTTTTTCCCTACTAAAAACTGTAATCCAAACACAGGTAAAAGTCTCCGACACATGTTCGTGTCCAGAGGTCGGATAAATAGTTTCACTTTAAAAGCTAGGATTAACGAAATGAATATCTTGACAGATATGTTCTGTTTCACGATGAAAACATGCAATAATCTTAAAAAAAATCTAATACCTAAGGAAAAAAAAAGCAGCTGAGAACAATTTAAGGATATCAAATGAGGCATGGACTACCTTTTTGGGCACACTATTGATGGACATCTGTCGGTCTAATAATTTCCTGGCAGCAGTTGCATTTTCAGGAGTCCCATAGCTGACCCGCCTGCCTTCATTTTCAAATTGATCAATTGAAAGTTGTCTAACCATGCCACCTAAAGCACCACTAGTCTCTGCTGCTATAACGACCTGAAAAGGCATTTGAAGAAACATCAAGTGTCAAATTGTTTCTAGGGCAAACTAACCAAGTGACTAGAAATATTCAAAGGGCAGATTTTAATACTGACAGCTCTATGATGTAGCCGGACCCCAGCAGAAGGGATATTATTTGATCCAGCTGAATCAGGAGGTTTAATCAAGGTAGATATCTGATTCCCACTAGGAGTAGCCTCTGAACCACGATCACGATCAGGCAGCTCAACTTCTCCATTAACTTGTCGTGCCTTAGCAGCAGCTAAGGTGGCAGAGATTGCCTCTGCTTCTGCAGCTGATGCTTCCACTAAATACTCAACACCTTTGCCCATTCTCCTACAAAATCATCCAAATACAACATCTCTACAAATGAAGAAAGCAAACAAGAATTCAAAGACTTCAAAGCTCAAATGCAAATTAAAACATTAACGCTACAACTAGCTTACCGGGACCCTTGAAGCATGGCATTTTCAGTGCTTATATCAGTATACATATCACCATTTACCGGAGGAGCAACTGGATTGCCAACCACAACAGCCCCATCGGGAGCTGTTTCAGGCATTTTATATCGTGTCCTGTCCTCCATAAATCCATACCTACCAGACAAACGTCCTGCCTGTACATTTGATGCCGCAGCAGCAGCAGCAGCTTGTGAAGCTGCCGATGTTGTCTCAACAGCGGCGAGATCTTCAGCAACAAGTAGGTCATCAAGCAACACCCCTATAGCACAGGTACAGCATATTACCATTTGTCATTTGTCAAAATTTTATATTAGCTTCGCAACATAAGATCCCATAATGCGCCCCCCCCTAAAACGACCCTTTTAATCCATACACTAGCAATTGCATAGGCAAAATTTCATGATAAATACAGATTTTGACTGGGGAGAAGGAAAAAAGGAGGGAAAACAAAAGAGCAAGTACAAAGTCAAAAAGTATATAAACAGAGCATAAATTTAAGAACCCAAGAGGCATTCATATTCAACAACAATGTCCACAGATTAGGCAGAATTTTGAGCAGATTTCTAATAACGCCGCACAAGGATAAACAGACTGGATTGAGCTTCACACAAAGGTGAGAGTTAGACTAATTTATACTGGTTGCTGAATGCTGGATTTGTTTAAGGGGATATTGAAAGCAATTGCAGTAATGTTATTTTTTTCAATAGGTCAATCTCTTACCACCACGTAAACCTCCATAAATAAATATCAAGTCACCAACAGCAGCAGCTGCATGCCTGCAACGCCTTGTCAACTCAACTTCAGCATCTCCACCAGCTGCATCGGCACTGTAACGGCCTGTTCTTGGACTGGTAACAACTGATTTTGTATCACACCAAACACCTGCTGCGGTATCCAATACTACAAACAAAAGAAAATAAGTTCCTGATAAGATTTTCTATAGTATAATACATCTGGTAATCATACAAGGTGGCATTCCTTTCAGCAAAACAGCACCAATGAACAACTATGAGTTAAAAGTTAGAAGCAAGCTAACAGAATATCGCTCTTAACTTACTTACCTTCCAAAATTTTATAATGGAAGATAACAAGTACCAAACATGTCAAACAGTAACAAAAAAATATCAGCTACCAAATTTCAATCAAGTAATTGCTTCTTGAATTACACAAAATTGATGTGACTGGCAAAAAGCACAAAAATGCAAGTAGATAATATGCACATGAATACTAAACAGTTCTTAGGTAGGAGCCAGAACAATTAGTATTATATAGTTTATTGCTATGTAAAGCCCAATTATAAGAGGCCCATTAGGATAGGTCTTAACTATAAATCAATATCTTTCATTGTATATTAGGAACTTTTGATGAATATTTGATAGAAATGTTATGGAATGAGAAATTTGGTTCTCAATTTTATCCCTAATCCCTAATTTCATCTTCTTCATTTCTTCCCTAATTCATTTCTTACTTCATTTCTAAATCTCCCTACATCAGTTCTACTCCTTCACATGCATGCCTAAGGAAAAAAAAAGCCTACACATAATCAGTTTATTTATGCCAACGTTTAGCTCACAGACGTGCAAAGTGCAAACAAGCATCATGCTGGAAGACTGTGCAATCAACAGTGCACATGGCATGCGTGCAGACTGTCAGAGAATGAATAGATCCTAACAAACATCTACTTCAAGATATATGCAGAATCTACAATCACAGCATCCTAGAGAATAAAAGCTCTAAAAACCATTAACATCATTATCATATACCTGCAACACTGGAAGAATCTTCTACCATACGTCCACCACCAAGTGCTCCCCCAGACACATGCAACCGTGCATTGACAAAGACCTAATACCAGAATTGTAAATTATTCAGTCTTGCTAAAATTCTTTATTTCTTTAAACAAATAATGACCCAAATGCAGAAAAGAATGTAACCCACGGCTGCATGTTGATATCTTGATGAAGGTGAGACACCAGGAGCAATTGCCCATTCCCAACGGCCATCCCTATGTTTAGCAAGTCCATAAGCATTGGCCAATGGCTACAAATGAAAACAAGGACGACCAGCTTAGCTATCCACATCCTAGACTTTAAGTGTGCTACAATATTTGGAATGAATAACTTATATAACCAATCGTAAAAAGATTTCCTGAGACCTAGTAAACACTAGGCAAGAGCTAGCACATCAACGAATTACTAAAATAAATTTTGCAAATAGTAAAGTACGGAAGCTACAGTTTACAACCCAAGCTACCTTTATAAAAAATAAAAAACAAATGCTTTAAATGAAATTAACATAATTTTTCAACTAAACAGGGAACTCAAGATACTTAAATTAATTCCGGTTGCTACACTTTTCCAATCTTTTAGTACACAAATTATATCAGATTCAATAATTGAATGTGTCGTAAAATACTAATATATCTTCAGACGATTAAGAACTTTGTAAATTTGGTAAGGGTGATTGAATTGTTCTACTATGTGTCAGGTTTAAAAAAATATGTCTACAAGTTGCATCTTGAGTATTAATTTTTGCTACCAAAGACAAAGTGATAGCTTTAACTAACCTGCTGGGTTCTGAAGTTGTGACTTGACCAATAAAATATTTGGGTTTACCACTTAAGGCAGTCCAAGGACACTAGAGTTAGAAGAAAGACTGACAGGATGGAAGAAGGATTTTTTCTCTAAAAAGAAGCCAAATGACTTTCATAAATTCAGTATTGTAGAATCTCCCACTTATAAAGTATCAATTTTCAAAATACTCATCGGAATTGGTCCACTTTGTAATTTTGTAATTAATTCTTGTGTTAATACAATAATGTTTCTTGTTAACACAAAAAAGAATACTAAAAACAAGGCACATCGTCAATTTTGAAAGACTCCAAAATGTGCTTAACAAATTATAGACTTCCATTACGCAGCCCAAAAAAAAAAAGGTAAAGATAAATGGTATTGATCATTCGCATGGGGACTAATATTTTAGAAGCTACCCTCAGAAAACAATTTAAGAAAAAAGAGTAAAAATAAAGAAACAAGTATTAATAAATTCCTGTGGTTATTTCAGCCAACTAAAAATAATATATTCATCAAGAAAAATAGTGTGCAAAGAATAGCTCGACAAGAAGTAAACTCACCACACTATTTGCATCCCTGCCCCCACAGAGGAGAAGAAGACCATCAGAACGTGCACTTGCTGTTGCATACCTAGTCATATTGAAAGAGTACTAAGGTCAGACATATCTAACAATTTTGTCTAACACAAAAACATTGGAATGACTTTTTCTTTTCTTGATTTTCTTCTTTGGTCAGAGGTAAAATTTAGGGCACACAGGACATGAATTTCATGAAAGTTATTCATAATATTTCCATCACACACGCTAGTAGGCCCAGTACTGCTGACAATAGCAATTTTAACTGATATATCCAAAATAGAAGGGTCAAATGAACTAGGCTAACTCAACTTGATCAAACTCAACTCATCTTAGATGGGTTGTAGCTCAGCTCAGTTCAACATATCTAATTTTTAAATTAACCGAACTGAATTTTACTCATTTATATGTAAGATGAGCTGGACAGCTCATTAAATTTTTTTTTATTGAACTCATTTAATTTTTTTAAACATTTAGGTTATATTTGATAACCATTTCAGTTTCTAATTTCTAATTCTTGAGTTTTAAAATTAAATTTTTAATTTCAAAAACTTTGGGGAAAAAAGTTACTTAATAACCAATTTCTAGTTTCAATTTGGAAAAAATAGAAATTGAAAATTAATTATTGCTTGTTTCATAACTAATTCTTAATTTTTAATTTTTAACATTTTACGCTTTCTATAGAAAACTCGAAATCACGAACTGTAAATTAAAAAAAAAATAGACTTTTAGAGCTTTCTAATGTTATATGGAATTATTCATAATATTTTGTAAGATGCTCCATTTTATATTTCAAAAATAAGTAAAAAATGTTCTACTATATCTAAACAATTATTAGTAAAATGAACATAACTTTCTATAAAAATTCGAATTCACAAACTATAAATTTTTTAAAAAAATAAGCTTTTAGAACTATCTAATAGTATATGAAATGATTCATAATATTTTGTAAGGTACTACATTTTATATTTTAAAAACTACCGAATCTAAACATCATTAGTAAAATGGGCATAACTTTCTATAGAAAACTCAAAACTGTAAAATTTATTAAAAACTAGACTTCTATAACTTTCTAATGATATATAAAATTATTCATAAATTTTTTTGAATTAATAGTTTTTATTTTAAAAATGAGTAAATATGTTCTTTTGAATCTAAACAATTATTAATAAAATGTGAATAACTTTCTATAAAAAATTCGAAATTATATTCTGTAAAATTTATTAGAAACTAAACTTCTAGAAATTTATAATGGAATATGAAATGATTCATAAAATTTTGTACAATTTTTATTTTAAAAATGAGAAAATATTATTTTGAATCTGAATAATCTTTAGCAAAATATGCATAACTTTATATAAAAAACTCGATACACAAATCGTAAAATTTATTAAAAACTAGATTCATAAAATTTTAAGAATTAGTACAGTTTATATTTTGAAAATGAGAAAAAAAAATGTTCTTCTATATTTGAATAATCATTAGTAAAATATGCATAATTTAATATAGAAAACCCAAAATCACAAATAATAATTTTTTTTAGAAACTAGACTTATAGAGATTTCTAATGATATATGAAATGAATCATAATATTTTATGATTGGTATAGTTTATATTTCAAAAATATTTATTAGAATATAAACAATATTCAATAAAATGAGTATAACTTCTCTAAAAAACTTAAAATTTTAAAATGTAACATTTCTTATAAAATAGACCTTTTTATATTTTCAATTTTATATGAATTTAATTATAAATTATTATAAATTAATACAATTTAAATTTAAAAATTGAGTTAATGATCATCTCTTGTGTATATTTTTAAGTTACTATTTATCTTGAAATTCTATATTTATTGAAATATTCTAATATAAATTCAATTTAATTTTATCTTTTATTTATTTAAAAAAAATCAGTAAATCGATTATTAATTTAACTAATATTAGTATTTTTGTTAACTTTGAAGTAAAAATTAATAATTAAATTTTGGTAAATTCTTCATTTTATACCTTATTTGTTAGCTTTTTAATTCAACATGTATTTACATGAGCTCATTTAAATTCGTGAGCTAGGTGAACTGGGCTTTTTCAACTTATGAGCTCAATGGGCCAACTTTAAATGAGTTGAGCAAGGATGAGTAGCTCATTTGACATCTCTAATTCAAACAAACCTTCAAAGCATCTCATTATGTAAAAAAATGGAAGTATGGAACAAACAAAATTGCAATTCAAACACAATTACAAGAACAATTATCACTTAATTATAAAATTGGAATCAATACCCTAACAAACACAATAAATAATATTAACTAATAGCAGTTCCAAAGACGTTTATTTTTTTAACTACACCTTAACAGAAGTTCAAGCAAACATTGATGAAACTGTTATAAAACGAGCAATTATTTTGCATGACAAAGATGCAACCAAAACACCTCTTAAATTTGAACATATAGAATACTGGTGGCGTACTATCTATAACAATAAATAAAAAAGGAAGAAATAAAATGATATTCATGGAGAGAACACAAAATAAATTTGAAATAGTTTATTGCTAAAGCAGGATATTGGTGAAAGAAAAATTGAAAAGCTAATATAATGTGAGAAAATAAACTCTTTGGTAGATACCCAACTACAATTTTTTTTTAAACAGTGAGACAGTACAGTTCCCACACATAAAGTTCAGGAAACAATTTGCTAGCATATTTGGGCACCTTATAACTTTGCAAAATCTTATTAGAGCCTTAGAACACAACATATCAATGTTACAAATTGCTTAATGTAACATTATAAGTCAGATAACCACCAAGATCTAACTGAACCTTAGACAAAACATATGAATATTACAACTTGCTTAATTTAGCACCATAAGTCAGATAACGGGCAATGTCTGGCGTAAAGGAGACAAGATCACCAAATAATAAAAAATAAAAATTGTCCCATGAAAAGAAATCAGAAGCTAAACAACAAAGTTTTTTAAACCCTCTTTTTTTCATGTGGTGCAGCATGTATTCAGTATAATATGAACCATAGTTCAATGAGGAACTCAAAAACCTTCATCCATGGATTAACCAAACATGAGGAATGAACCCTTTAGAAAAACCTAAGAGTACAGATCTCCGAATCACCATTATAGATCTTCATCTAGAAAATATCTTTATCATGACTGTTTAAAATTAACATCAATGAATCACAACTAAAAAGTATCAGCTGTACAACTGTACCCTCAATATTCTAGAAGGTCGACATTAAAAACAGTCAACTATGGATTACACACACACCAACCTGTTCATTAAGGTGTGTGAGTGTAAATGCACATAGGTAAAGAAAAGGAAACATACATGCATGGAGGAGGACCCTCCCCTTCTGGTTCCAACTTCCGCCATTCATAAGGCTTGGCAGCTGTGTCTAGGGCCCATACATCGGCTAAAGGCCGCTTACCTGAAAAGCACACAGCATTTTCCCTTTTTCTTTTATCCACTTTAATTACCAAAACATAGTTATTACTCAACAAATCCAATTAAATTAATAGAAATTGACAAAGCTAAACCCTAAAGTGTCTCACCATCATTCCCACCAATTACCATGAGATATCTCTGCCCCACCAAAGCCATCACATGGCCGTAACGTGATCCTGGTCCAGGACCATGGACAACAACTCTATTGGAAAATCATTTCAATCTCAGTAAAGACAACATAAAATAGACTGAATAGATTAGGGAAACAAAATTTGCACAAGTCAGACCTATGCCACCGTGGTCGCTGTTGTGTAAGGTCAATAACATGAAGATCCTCAGCTGACAAGCCAGCTGGACCAATGCCACCCTAAGATATAAAGGATGTCAGAAGAAATCACTTATTAATGTTTATCTAAAATGGAATGAACAATCATTTCGCGTTAATAACTTCAACAACATTCCAGGTGCTAACCTGAATCACAACCATAGTCCCCACAGCAGTTGCCACATGTGCTGCCCTTGGTGAGGGTGGTTCTCCATAGGAAGCTATCCTGCAAATTAGATCCACCAATCAATAATGTAACCACATAATGGTAAAAAAGGAAATAATCACTATGTATACTAATGTGATAAAAGTTTTTTTTTTTTTAATTTCAAGTAATACCTTGACCATTTATTTGTCAAAACATCATAACAATGCACATCAGCAGTAGCACCAGCTAGTCCTGAAAATAAAATGCAATGATAGAAATTATTAGAATAATGTACATGGAATGTATCACTGCAAATCTGGTAGATTAACCCCTATATAAATTGAAGGACAATTATATTTTCCTCCTTACATTCCCAGCATCAAAATTTGATTAATAATAAATAAATTGCCCGTACACCATACATATTTTCACCAGTGAAATTCATACAGCATATTTATGTAACGGTTATATCCGGCATGAATGACATTGAAAGATAAAATTGGTTCTGACTTTGCATAAAATAGAAGGCTAGTAAAATTAAGAAAATGCCTCTCTAGATGAGTTGGAGCTCAAAACAAAAATATAAAAGGACTGTTCGTGCTATGATGATACTCAATGGACCCCTATCATGCTAACTACTATTTCAATCTCAAGATAACTAGAACTTCAAGAGCAACTAAAACCAGAATCACCTTTTACACAATAAATGGAAACCAATCATACAAGTGGCTTGATTTGGGGATCCAGAATATGCAAAAGTGTAAATGTTATTCTATCATGGTAAAATCAAGATATGGCACATTTAAGGTTCCTGAAAATATAAAATTGATGAAAGAACAACTACATGCCTTTATGTAATTATATTTGTATCTCTATTTTCATTTGCACAATTTCTTGGCTTCTACAAGATTACCCATTTAGTAAAGGACTTTAGCACAATAATGAAACTGAAGTAACATATCATGAATGCAGTAGAGGAAGCAACGAGTCAAAATATATAAATATTGAAAATAAAATGTGAATTATATTACTTCAGGATATAGTATAGAAGATAGCATACAATTGAAAAATGAAAAATTCTCTACTAGACCTCAATCCCACAAATTTTCTTCCTAGGCCATGTAAATATCCCTCACTGCCAATTGATTTCAAAGCACCTATTGGTTTGGTAAAAAAATTAAAATTTGTAATACTGTCGTCATTAATGATGTAGGAAGAGACTACAATCGCACTGAAAATTACTCTGCTTCAGGATTTAATGAACTACCTAATAAACTATGAGTTCAAATTGGTCAACAACCTTACCTAATAATACCAAACAGTAATGGAACAATCAAAATCTACAGCCCCAATAGCATGGGAGGAAAGAAAAAGGGCTAATAATTCAAGCACTACTACTTGACGCCCCCAAAAAAGTTGGATAGCTTAAATTTTCTTGAATCAAGAAAGGTCAAATAACTACAAACATATCCTATAAGAAAAACCTAAAAAATTATGGCTTCAGCTAAACAGGTATACGACAAAAAGCTACCGGACAGTTTAAAGAACAAAATCAAACATTTAACATACGTATGCCAGCACTTCCAGCTGAAGACGGAGTCCCAGAAGCCGCAGAATTTCCCTCAAGAGCCGTGGCACCACCAAACAAGATCAATCTAGGACCAAGGTACCCAGGTGTCCCCTCTTCACCAACAGCTGCTACCGACGTCAAGGTGTGGCCGCACCTTGGCCCAGGCCCGTCCTCCTTTTTGTCCATTAAGGCATTAATGACCGAGTACGTTGGCGCGTGCCTCGGTCCAGCCACTGGAGTTTGTTGGCCCTGAGAATCGGCCTGTTGTTGTTGTGGCTCTTCAAGTTGCGCCTGTGGAGATCCACCACCACCCAACTGCGGCGACAACGGTTCAGTTAGTTGCTGCTCTTTATCCATGGCCGCCGGAGACGAAGATGATGACAACGAAGTCACCCTATTATTATCATTCTCTAGGGCCGGATCATGATCGGTCTCTGGCACCATCGATGAATCCACATCCATAGCTTCCACCTCCACAAACCTTCAATTCTAGCATTCAAGCACTACGTTCAATATCGGAGCTAGAATTCCCGAAAGTTACCACACTGAATCAACATTCCCATTTCCCATGGATTGCTGAAAAATCAATCGCCAAATTTCATGAACAAAAAAAACAAATATCTATGATTGAAACCCTAGCTTGGATCGTCCTCAAAATTGAAGGAGAAAAATTCACGAAGTTTCACCGGAAAAGTTGTTGTAGGTCACTTTGACCTTTTTACGAACCTCTTCAGAATCAAAATAAAGGAGGAGAAGAGAATCGAAGAATAGAAACGGGTCCGAGACAATCTTAGAGTCCCCAAACCAACAATCACAGGCGCATCAAAGTGAGAGAAAAATTAATGCCTCTATCTCTCTCTCTCTCTAAAAATCTCGCACTTTCTCTATCTCCCAATCACTTGCTTTCTTCCTCTAAAAAATTAGTTTTTTTCTTGTTACTTTTTTTTTTAAAGAAAAAAGTGTTTCTTATTTTTTATATATAAAAAGTTGTTACACGATATTTAAACAATAAAATTTATTTTCATTTTATTATAGTTTTGTTTTCTATTTTTGAGCTTCTCTTTTTCTTCGAAATCTGAGACTATTTAAAAGATTAAAAAGTTTTATCTGGTGAAAAAATCAATAAAAATCAATAGTATAGATTATCTATTTTAATTTAAGATTTTTGATGTTAATCGACACAACATGAAAAAATAGTAGATGTACATTTTGAACCCTAGTTACATTTTCAATAAAAATAATAATATATGAAAATTGTATAATAAATTTTTTAAAAACATTGTTATATTATAATCATAATAAATATAAAAGTTTTTTATTAATATAATTATATTTAATAATAATATAAATTTTATATTATTTATAACTTATTTTAAATTTAATATATATAAATTTTACTTTACAAAATAGGCATTTTTATGGTACAACAACAAAATTATTATTATTTTTCCATGCTACTTTTTTATTTTAGGTTATCTTGATAACACATTCTTTTTCTCTTTTCTTTTTTAACAAAGTGTTCAGTAAGACGTTTTTGTTTTTAGTTTTATATTTTTTAGAAGTTTTGAAATATAATTTTTTTGTGAAAATTTAAAAAGTATATTTCAAAAATAATTTCCTATTTCCTTTTTATCATATATTTTATTTTACAATCAAGTTAATTTTGAAATTGTTTATATAAAATAGTAGACCATTATTATAAACATTAATAATTTTATTTTTAATTTATTTTACTTTTAGTAAAACTGTAATTATCACATGTTTCGTGCAAATTGCCAAATGGTATTTGCACTATTTGAAAACTTAATGGCAAACAATCATGTGACACTTTTAATGAGCAAATGTGTCATGATCGAGTATAACTCACCGAAAATTTAATATATATATATATATTCACATATTCATGACATCGTTAAAATATTTAAAATTCTAAAAAAGTTGAAAAGTTTATCCTCCAAACATTGTAGAATGATTCTTTAAGTGTGATTGTTGTTTAAATTTCCTAACATTGTTAAATTATTTGACATTTAACTATGTTATAATATCACTATCATAGTTGTAAAAATTCAAATACCATATACAATTAAACTCATATAAGCATACATAGTATGTATAAGAGGTTTAGTGATTTTTATTAATTTTTGGTAATTTTTACTAGACTCATTGATTTTTTTATCAATCTTTATTGCTCTTTGCATTTAATTAGTTATTGTTGCAATAAATCATTTTCACGAAATTCTCTCCGATAATTGTAGAGTATGAGTAAAAAGTTTGTTGATTTTCATTTATTTTTGATAATTTTGCTCGATTCATCTATTTTTCTATTAATTTTTATTAGTTTTCGCATTTGAATATTGATTGTTGTAATAAATCATTCTCTTAAAACTCTTTAGATATTATAAACTCTCAATTATCTTAATTTTTTCTAATTGGAGATTCATTATTTGTGAAGTTCAAATGCTACTAGAAATCAATTAGTCATTTGTTGTAGAAATCTTTTGTGTGATTACTCTCTAAATCTATTATTTGATTGTTAGATTATTCGATTTAGTTAATTTATTTACGATTTTTGCCTTGATTTGGATAAATCTCCCCCATGCCTGATCGTGTTTTCTACTTTTTCATTGAGAATTAATTTTCTAGACATCATGTTAAGATGATTGTATCTCTATTTTGGTTTGAACTTGAAGGCGATTTTATTCGAGTGAGGTATCTCTTGTAGTTTTTTGGTTTGTTTCTTGCTTCAAGAATTTAAGAGTTTTTTTGATAGAATCGTTTATTTGATTTTTACATGGAAATGAATTTGGGTGAAGAGGACGATGATGATGGAGACAGTTACCTATTAAAATTTTAGATTTGTTAAAGTTTATTATTGTCTCTATTATTTTAAATTTCTTTAGTTGAATTATTGTGATAAGTTAGTATGAGTTATTAATGCAGTTTTATGTCTATTAGTATGTTTTTGTGTTCTATTTAATGTTAGGTTGTGTTAGTTTGTGTATGTTATATAGTTGGTGTGTTGTGTAGCATGCTTGATTAAAAATTGGTTGGCCTTATATGTGTTTGCTAAAGAGTACTAGCTCGACGACTAGTGCTTTGATATATAATTTGAGACGTTGATTTTAATGTATATTCGGACTTACCACTCATAAAACTTGGATATTCTCATTTGTTTCGTTAGTAGGGGTTACTGAATAGTAATACTCTAAAGAGTATGTAAGAGTCTTATGTTATAACTCACCTTTGGATAACTTTACTATTTGTGACAGGGTGTTATGAAAAAGTCACATTTATTATCATCAACCTTATTTGTTGAAATTTTTTATTGATATATCTACGTTTCAATAATAATTTTTTATTTTTTGAAAAAAAATGCTAATAGGCATTTGTTGAAAATAATATGCATTAATGTTTGTTCGATAATAATTTTATTTTTAATTGAATTATTTAATTAGTTTTCAATTTTTAAAATTTTAAAGACTTATTTTATAAAGAAATTTATGGTTTCAATTTCCGAAACTACATATCACAAACTGAATTTTTAAGTTTAACTGAAATAAAAACTTAAATGAGTCAACAAACCTATCAAATTTCAAAACTTTAAAATAAAGTTGGAAACTCAAGTATGAATATTTTTTTGGTAAAAATTTATCTTTATATCTTTATCACTCATAAAGTCATCCCCCTAATTAAAATATCTTTATAATAAACATTCTTTAAATAAATAATTTATTTCTTAATTTTATTATATATTGATTTTACATTATTATATTTAAATAATTATTTTAATATATATCATATATATAAATATTTAAATCATATCTTATAAATTTTTAAATAAAATTTTTCACATATTTTAACATAATGATTATTATTATCATTAATTATTGTATAATTTATTTATGGTTCTTATGTTTATAAATTAAATAAAAAATTATTAATAATTAAAATATTAAAATTTATCAATAAAAAATATTTATAATTATCAATATTATAGCTATTTATTTTTTATACAATGTTATTTATCTTAAGTAATATAAATAATTATTATTTTCAGGTTAATTATCACAAGTCTTATTTTTTATCTGTTAAATAATAAATTATTATTAATTAAAATATTTAAAATTATATAAATTATAATGATTTATATTTTTTATACAAGATTATTTATCTTCAATATTTTTTAATTAATTATCTTAAATTTTAATTTTTTTATAAATTAAGTAATATCAATAAAGTAATAAAATGTAACTAATTAAAGTATTTACAAAATTATTTATCAAGTAAGATAAATAATTTATTTATAGTTAATTATATTAAATTTTTATTAACAATTAAGTAATAATTTAACTTTATATGGTAACTTGATTAGTCATTATTAAAAGTGATAATTTATACAATTTATATATATCTATTTAATGAACGAATTAATCAAATAAAATTAATTAATTTATAAATAAATCACATTGTGTTAAATTAAATATTTTTATATTTAGATCATATTATATCTCATATTAATAAAAAAATAGTGAAATAATTTACATTATTTTTAAGAAAAATACTTATAAAAATAAATATTGGGTTTGATTAAGTCATGTTTGGCATGCTAAGGATTAACTTATTAAATAATTAAAATATAATGTCAAATTATTTATATTTCAATAAAAAATTATTACACTTATTGTATATTTATTAATAATTTATTTTAAAAATATTTATACAAATTACTTTCACACAAAAAAAAATTTAATATCAATTATTTACATTATAATAACAAAAACAACCTAAAATTCATATTTAAAAAATTCATTTTTTATTTATAAAATAAATATTTTCATAACAATAATAATTATTATACAATAATTAATAATATTACATATTTATTAAATTTAAACGACCACCTATGTATACACACGAGTCCAACACTATTAATATATTTAAAAAAATGCATTAAGCAAAAAGTTACAAACACCAATAAATAACTTCTTAGTAAACTAGTTATGAACACATGCATAAGCATATCTTATCTTATATACATGCTAATAAAATTTATAATTGGTATAATATTTAAAATGATAATAAATATTACTATCTTAAAAATTAGGATATTTTTATAAAAAAAAATTATTGTATAATATAGATTATATAAGATAAAATTATATACAAAATTTGAAAAATGATTTTTAATGTGTCACAATCTAAATGAATAAAGCTTGTTGGCTTCAAAAATTAAGTGATTTCACAAATTTTCTCAACACCTAATAATCTTAATATTATAATCAATAAAAAACTAACATATGAGTTAAAATACATACAAATTGAGATGTATAACATTATTCAAAAAAATTATATGTTGTTTAAATATACTTAGTTGATATTATCATAACTTATTACTTTAAATAAATTATTATTAATTATAAGTGAATTATTATGTTGTATTGTACAACTTAAATGAAAAAGAAAAGGAAAAATATATAGAAAACGGTCTAATTAATGAAAGAAGATAGTTAATAAATGATAAAATTTAATAAAAAATGAATCAATGAATTATCTTTCAATAAAATGAGAACAAATGAGATAATGTCATGTGACATAGAATCCCAAAAATTGAAATATGGACAAATAACAGTTGGCTTTGTAAGGAATGAAAACATTAAATATGAACTAGTTGCAAAGACTTATAACAAAATTAAATCCACAGAATACGATATATTATTCCCAAGAGAAGTACATTAAAAGGTTCAAGCTTTTTTTAAATAAATATGACACCCACCCGCTTCACAAAGCCAAGACTCTCAAAACCTGGCCCAAAAGAAAATTAGCAACGTAATGATGTTTTTCGCTTGTATAAATTTGATGATTTTAAAATGTAGAAAGCAATCACTGATCCACACCACCATTAATGTGCCTGGTGACAAGGCCGTACTAAAATTTTGAAAACATCAAAGCCATTGAATGCAAAACTTCATTTCAATTGTGCCAAAATTATCAAATAGGTAATACTATGTTTTTAAATGGAGCAATTATTTATACTGTTCATTATAACAAATAATTATTAATTAAGACAGTAAGATATATTTTTTCTTTAATCTATAATTATATACTACATTAATTCTTGTATAAAGATAAGTTATTACTTAATTTTGTTCAATTTATTTATGCTATAAAAAAAATGCTCAAATTCTTCCCGTACAATATAAAATATAATTTATAAACGGTAGTTTCGGTATTACATAAATAACTTATTAGAGCTAGTCTTAAAATATAGAACCATAAATTTAATACGCATGTAAGAGGGAACTGACTAGAAAGGGGGGGGCAAAAAAATAATAATAATAATAACACGCATGTAAGAGGGAACTGACTATTTTCCACACAAATTGAATAAAAAGGTTCGGTATTACTAGCAAGTAGCAACAACAAATTTTCTTTGAAGTCTACAATGATGCGATGTAATAGGAAAAATGTTCATATCCCTTTAATGGGACCTGTATTCACAGGCTTCTTAAAAACTCGTACTACCGGCATTCCATCGCCACCATCATTTCCAACCCTCCATGAACGATCTTTTTTCCTTTGAGGCTTTTTGTGGTGTTTAAGAGATGCACTAGGCTTCTTATTAGTAACTTTATTGGCTGCAATCCCAGTAGACACATCAAATGAATTGAGATCATCCAGCACATGATCAAGATCGGGTACAGTACCACTTTCTCCTTCAACATCGGAAGGGCTTTCATCATCAGATTCATCAGATTCATGAATATCAGACAAGCAGTTTCCTGCAGAATTGTAATCATCATTCATTCCAGGGGGCATTTGATAATGGGGCAGCTTCCCATCAACATAATCTTTCAAAATTTGGCGAGCAGCTCTTGTTTCATCAGGCAAGCCACTCGAGGCAACATATCCACGGGATGCACAATAAGATCTCAAAAGTTCAGTTGCCAGAGGTGGCCGAGATTGTGGTTCATATGGTTTAGGTCTTGGTAGCTCGATTCCATAAAGACCTTCAATGGCATTCCTTGAAACTTGATCAGCTACAACCTGTACAGCCTCCCTATGATCAGTCATCCGATCAATGGGAAGTACCCCAGAAGCTATCATCTCGTGCCTCGAACTTGAAAATGATGGGAACACTAATCCAGGACAATCACATAAGGTAAGCTCATCAGATATAATCAATGTTTGGAAATGCTTAGTCTTCCCAGGAGTAGAGGTCACTCCTGTGCGCTTCTGACCTACCAAGGCATTAATAGTCGAGCTCTTCCCAACATTGGGATAACCAACAAATCCCACAACTACATTCTTTCGTGCCGAGCTTCCAGCATCACTTCCACTGTTAGAATCAACACTGGATGCAATTACACTATTGGAGCCTTGCCTCTTCATCTTAGCTACCTGTTCTGCCTCAGACTGCAAATGGACCAAAAGCTCCTCCCTGCCATAAATTTTTGTGTCGGAATCTGTTTCCGGTCCATTATCCTGAGGCATCCATGGAACACTGAGAATTTTCCCCTCTAGAGTTGCAGTAGCAGATTTAGCAGACCAAAATGCAAAGCTAAGATTTTGATCATGAAAATATTTTGCCCACTTCTTTCTGCAGATAGAAGCATGCAACGAAAGATTTTAGTAGGGTGTACGTAAAATAAATGAGGGGCGGTAGAGAAAGACAAGGAACCTACTAACCTTACAGAATAAGGTAATAGATCTGCTTTATTAACAAGAAGTAGAGTTTTCTTATGCTCGTCGACTTCTCTTGCATATGCCTGCATCATATGGAGTCAGTGACTCAAATTTCAAGCATGAAACAAATGCAAAACAAATTTATGAATTTTCAGCATCTCTTTATTTTGGAGTATTCAAACGCAACTTGGAATGGACCATTCTGGAAGATTTTAAAAAGGACTAAAATAACCAATGATCTAACACTGATCTATTATTGTAGCATAAAATCGTACAATTGAGCTGAAAATGAACGATATATATATATATATATATGCGAGCAGCTACATGTAAACAAGCCCACACCTAGAGGAACTAATAACAGCATACTTTACAGAGAAAAATTGACAAAATTTTACCTTTTAATTCTATATTTTAACAATTGGTGATTGTTCTTCATCAAGTAGCAGCAAAAGCATTAGACTTTTGCTGTTGAATGGTTCTCTCATAATTTGTCATATAAGCAGAAAAAAGGTATGGACTGCAATGTTCCATAGCATCTTTAGCTCACCAAAATAATAATTAAAAAACAAAAAAAAAGAATTTAACAAGCAACAGCAATATATCAAGCAATGTTTAGGTTCTGATTATAGTTAACGGACAACGTAGGATATACAATCTCAGGTTAGCCACATATCCAATTATTCAAAGGAACTACAATTAAGATAATGCGTCCTGATTTGGCATGAATCTCTCTAAATTAACAAGTGTTAGAAAAAGAGGATAATCATCATTACCTCAAGATCTGGACAGCGGTAGAACAGAGGGTCTCGTGCATCAATAACCATCACAAGCTGGAAGGAAAAAAAAAAAAATTTCTTTAGGAAAACCACATTAAGAAAAGATCAAGTGTGCTTCGTATTTTTGAGGAACACATGAAGGAAAACAATGAATGCCTAAAATAAGCAGGAAGTACCAACAAAACAAGATGTGGAACCCAGTCAATTTAAAGATTGAGGTTTACAAAGTAATATACTAACATTAAGCATGGCAAAAAAAACTTTGATTATATCTTCTTAAAAAGTGCACACACACACACAATTGATCACTCACAAGAAAGCAGGAGCCCATAGATGAAGAGGAAGGATATTTATCAAAAACATTGGAAACTTAATTTTCAATTTATGCAATATTTAAAAATGAAAAACCTAGAAATCAAGCTCTTTAAAGAAAGCATCTCGTACTTCTTATTTGCCCAAAATTTTATACAATATTTGAAGTAACTACCACGTCCATTTATTTAATGAGAACCAATACAAAACTTTGGCACAATTATCAAACACCAACTTTTTATTTTTACAACACCAAATACTAGAATAAATACGATATACAACATAACCTAGTAATCTGCCATTTTTTGTCACGGCTATTCCTTCTACAGCACGATTGACAATGAGTTTCTGATGCAGAGTATGGAATCATTAAAGTCTATCTAGTGAACTCAAGAGTCAAAACTCAAGCACCTACGTGTTCTACATTTAAAGCGTCTAGGTTAAATACGACGGTTCATGGTTTCTAGCTATGTTACCCTGACTTGGCACTTTGTCCCACTGTACCGGTTCAAAATGACACGAACCAGACATCGGTACAGGATATGTGTCAATATGCCTCTTGTTAAATAGGACTCGGCTGCAATGTTGTAAAGGAATAGGAGAAATGTGTGATGCCTAGAGCGTATTTGGTTTATCCAAGTAGTTAATCCATATCTTTCTCCTATCATTCTAAACTACCACCACACCCAATCAGTCCCAAGTCATTATACTTATTCTTACGTCCCTACGATCGGAGAAAAAGGCTGAAGAAGAACTATTTTTAAATGTTAGCACGGAATGAGGATTGAGCTCAAAGTTAAATTATTGATGGCAACAGTAACATAAACATAGTTTCAGCATCTATGGTGGAGCAGCTCAAATGCCCCCATGTAACCTCACTCAAAGATCACACAAGGTAGCATGACAACATTTCCTTTCCAATGAAAGTAGCACATATTCTACTTGGAAGTCCTTGGCTTTCAGATAAAGATGTGCATAGAAAAGACCTATACTTTCATATTTAAGAACAAAAGGTTGTTCTTAGACCTATGACTACTGATAACATAGGAAAGTATGTTAAGGCTAGCTAAGTCTAGAACGTGCCTGAAAATTCTAATAACTTACTTCATGACCAAATAGACCATGTTAAGACACAATTATTTCAGTCCTAAAATGATCAAGAAAAAGGTGCAAGTTTTCAACTTATCAAGGCCAAAATTAAGAGTAACAACAAATAAAACCAACAATTCAAACTCCATACTCAACATGCCTATAATTTCTGTAAGAATTATGAGTGTTGGCTATTTTCGTGGACAAAATATTTACCTGTAAACTTTTTTTTAGGTCTGCTATTAAGTCTATCAAAAAAAGCAGAATAAATACTTGAGTTTCAGATAGTCGTACTTCAGGTATATCTTTTATAACTAAGACACATAGGATAACACTTATGTATTTAATAGCACATGTTTATAAAACTGAAATTATTTTTTGTACTAAAATATTTATTTAAACTTGAATCAATTTATGAAATTACTAATTAAATATTTTTAGATGTGTTTTAATATTTTTAAGATGTGTTTTAAAAAATGATTTTTATAACATTAAGATTTTTAATGGACTTAGAAAAATTAAGTCCAAAATACATTCAACCCTAATACCACTAGGTTATTATTATTATTGTCTATATATATAGATACAATAGGGTTGAAAAGAGTGCCCCAATAAAAATTAAACTGGTGATAGCTGCCGAAACTACCGAGGAGGGTTCTATATATATTACATTGATTTCGTCTCCATTCAGCTTGAAGTCAATCAAGACAAAGATGCAATAAGTACTTGATTTTGATTAAGTAATTTCTAGTAATCTAAGAGTTAATGAACAGAGGCTGCAGAAAAGGTAATCTTACATGGTCATATAAATTGATTTATAAGAAGATGAGGGTTTAATGTATATAGGACATCGACATATCATTGGTTTTTGAGACTTAATTAGGAGATTGCTTTATATATTTCTATATTTTCATAATTTATAATCAAATTGGTTCATATTTTTTATATTCATATAGCATCTTTTTAATTAGGGTCTTTTATATTTAAATAAAATAATTGTATGTGTGATCATGATAATATGATTTAATTATTGAATTTTAAAGAAGCTATTTTTATTGAACTTGTGCTTAATCTTTTTGATCTAGAATTTGTTAGTTGATTTGATCTAAGTCACATATGTTTTGAATCGTCTAGTAAGGATTATCGATTATTAAATCCGTTCTAAAACACACATGGATACTTGTGCTTTTGTGTTAATCTTTTTGTAGTTGATTTGTGAATTATCTGATTGGTGGGAAGCTTATTGGAACGTCATACTAATTTTAGAAACTGTGAAAACAGAGCAAAAATTCGTAAGTAAAGTACATTGAGGTAGTAATATAGGGAGAGTAACATAAGATCGAATTTGTACTTGAACATTTGATTTTCATAGTGGAAAGTTAAGTAGTTTGGTGAACACGTTTTCTTCTTAGATCATGGTTGTAATCTAGGTCATTTATACCTAAAAATATCGTGTGTTATTATTTTATTTCCACACTTTATTCTTACACATGATTGCATGCTGGTCGCTTTATTTAGGTTATTAAATTATAAATTGATAAAAATTAAAAATAACATATTCATAAAGAAAGGAATGAGACACAAGATTTTAAAGAAAGGAGAATTCAAATGACATGCCTTTTATAAAGTCCTATTTTGGAATCTGATTCGAAAAGAAAGTTTGTCGAATTTAGTAAAGGCACAAATGTGGTTCAAATCTAATATAGGTAATTCCATATGTTTATTCTCAGATTCTTCTCACTACTATAAAGGGATTGCAGAGTATCTAGTAAAGTAAGAAAGGAAAACCACCATCAGACTATACAGAGATAACAGATTATGCAATTCAGCAGTTGAAATAAAATAAAAATAAAAAAATCCACTAGCATTTTCAAGTCCTTAACTCGCTGGGGTCAAATTTTCCTACGCTGCCACCGAACTTAAGAGTCAAAGCTCATGCACCCATACACTTTTAGTTTTCATCTAATTTTATAAGTTGATGAATTTAGGAAAAATATCTACATAAAAAGTGCATAGGTCTTTTTTAGGACATTTGATGCTTTTGGGGTGGGACTCTTCCCTTTAAGAAAAGGGTCCACTTCACAATTTTGAGGGGAACAGGCAAGAGTGTATAGGTTAATAACTTAATTATGACGGTTCATATATTTTTAGTTTATGCACCTTTTGGGTTCATGCACTAAATATCCCAATAGAGTTGTTCTCTTATGTTTTGTATGATGCAAAACAAAGATGTAATGCCTACGGTTTCTAGAAATGATGCCCATGGTTCCAAAAAACACACTAAGGCGACACCTTGAGGCTAGCGCATCATCTACGTAATTTGAGGTTACGCCTTTTTCAGTGAGGTATACGCCTTGAGGCAATGAGACTTAAGCCTCTTTCATGAAACAATAAAGGGCCAAATTGTGTTAGTTTTTAAGTTAGGCTCAAGCTCAATAGCCATTAAATAAAAAAATGAAATAAATAGAAAACAAAGAATTTTTTTGTTTATATCATGTATAACAAAAAACTTAAACATAGGCACATGAAACTTAAGACACTCAAAAAAGATGAGGATCTTTTGGTATTTGATGATGTGCCATCAGATGATAAATAGTGTAATGGTGATAGAGACATAGAAAACCTACAATTAAGGGATACAAATGAACTTGAAGATAAGACTTTGATTGGAGAGAAGGAAGGAACGAACATCATACCAAAAAAGTAAAAGATTCTCTAAAACTAAAAAAAAATTCACCAACAAATATTAAGGATAAACGTAAGTAAAGATGATGATGAAGATGAACAAAGCTTTAAAATTAGATATAGTGATGGCTCAATGAATAACAAAACCAATAGTGACGAGGGTTTAAATTAATAGGCTCAAGGGATGGAGAGGAAGAAACTAATAATGATCAACATATTAAAACATGTTTTGTGTGTTATATGTGGTTCATTTTGAAACTTATTTTGTGATTTTATTTGAACCTGAACTTGTGTTTTAGACATTTATTTATATGGTTTGTGACTTTACATCCAACTTACTTATGTTATTCTTACATTTTATTATTTGCCTTAACTTTAGTATATTTTTACTCTATATAATAAGTTATTAATAATTTTATGTATTTTTTTTTTCAATTCTAAGTGAGGATTACACCTTGTCTCATTTGAGACAACCACCTCGGTACCCATTTTGGCCTTTTGGAACCTTGATGATGCCCATAACATGCTTGAGTAATCCAAGTAGTTAATCTCTCTCTGTCGTAATCCATTTCTCCCATAGTTTCTAAACTGCCCAACAAACCAATGGTCCCACATCACATTCTGATAAACTACAATCATGTTAAACTGATCCTCAGTAGTTTAAATGGATATTCTCTACATTAACCCAGTTAAGGACAATATGGTTAATTCATAGTACCAAATCACTACGTTCCACCACCCGCCAAAGCTGTCTCCAGATATCTAGGTTCTTCTCAAACGGAGTGAGAATAAGCCTTTCATTATCTTCTAGCCTGCAATGCCAATGCTACACCAAGTGAGTATGAATAACACAAATCAGAATATTTATTAAATACATCATTGTGAAGAACAATGTGAGAAGGGGGGGGGGGGGTGCCTCTAAAAAAAGATTAAAAATACAATAATAAAAAAACTCAATAATGTTTTCCCTAGAATATCACTTCAACAGAAATCCTAACACAAGAAATATCATATTCTCCAATACTGCATCTCTCTACAAATGCCTCTAACCAAATGAAGGAGCTAACCTTGCAAGACTTCGACGCCAAATCACGAATGATTGCCTTTCATTGGCATCAAGCTCATCAACAGACATCCCAGCTCTCCATGGGGGCCTGAAGCAAAAATCCAAAAAATGTTCAATATTGTGTAGTCCAATTACATAAACTGAACTTTTCTTTAACTACAACAGAATTTAGACAAACCTCCTTGGAACTCGAAGACTACTTGCATGCAATGCCTCCTGTTTCTTCTGCTGCTCCTTCCTTTCCTCTTCACCCAATCCACTTGAGCCAGCATTGACATCCCTATTCATACAAAATAGACCTTAAAATAAGAACAACAATAACAACAAAAAGGAAAATTGAAAATTGAAAATTGATACATATTAAACGAAAGTTGCTTCTATGGTGGCTACTAGTACTTGAAATCTCATTTATCCACTACTCTCCATTTTAATTTCTGGATACGACTCATCCAAAAACAACAAAAATATGAAAGCAACTTCTAAATTCTAAGGTACTTGTTGGTGAAGACAACAATGAAAAAAAAAACTACTAACAACAATAACAGAAAAACAAATAGGCAATTTTGTGTAGGCCTCGTGTACGTGGTTAAAATCCAACATTCAAACTCTCTTATTTTAAGTTATGGGTTCGAACTTCGAACACAAAACATAATTTGTTATCCAACAAAATAAATAACTGAAAGTTATCAGGCATAATATCGCCAGCAACACGAAAGATCAGCCAAAAAAGAAAAGGATAAAGTTGGGTATCTTATAAAGTAAAAAAAGGAAAATAAATTAGAGAAAAATGGAACTCACAATCTAATAGGAACAGAAGGGGAAGGATGGGAGAGGGTGGAGAGAAGATCGGCATCGTCGGAGTTTCCAATAACGGCTTCAATGTCGCTGATTTCGGTGACCGATTCCAGGACCTTCTTGTCCTGATTCCTGTAAAACCGACCCTTCTCCTTGTACTGCTCTATCATCTGGTTATGGTTTCTCACGAGTGCCCTTCCCAAAGCTGTCTTTTGGTTCTTCCCCATCTTATATCACTGTGTTATACTCTCTTTCTTCTCAATAGTATATATATCTCTGCGTTCTCTCTGTGGTCTGAATATGGGGGTTTGAGCTCAATAGCTATGGCGGTGGGAAACTTTCCCTTCCTCTGTTTTTCTCAACCTCACGTAACGATCGGTGTTGTGTTTGGCACTTAGGTCTTGTTCTAACTTACTTTCATTTTTTTCCCTTTTCTTTTCGTCACAAAACTCTTTTTTTTAATCACTTAAACCATTGGTGTAGTGTTACTTAATATCTTTATTTAAAAAATTTATTTTTAATTTCATTCAATTATAAAAATGAGTTATTAAAGAATAATTTTATTTTTTTATAAATATTTTATTATCAAAATTATAAAAGATATATCACATGATAAAAATAATAAAAATAATAAAGATATTATAATGAAAAATATTATTTTTTAACAAAAGAAAAATCAATTGCATAAAAAAAACAAACTAAATTTATTTCTTTTATAAATATTTTGTTATCAAAATTATAAAAGATATATCACATGATAAAAATAATAAAAATAATAAAGATATTACAATGAAAAATATTATTTTTTAACAAAAGAAAAATCAATTGCATAAAAAAAAACTGCTTGTATTTTTGTACATCTCGATTCTCAATCAAAAACTCAAAGTAAAACTCATCCTTAACTCAACGTAGATACTAATCAAATTTACAAAATGATACTTATAAATATCAATATAGGTAATTTCAATATATTATTAATAATTATTCTAAATAATTTAAATTTTTTATTCACTAATCCTATAATTTATCATGTGTCTAGTTAACATTTCTAACCTTAATATAATTATGATTGTTATTGCTTTTAAATTTGTGTTCATTGAATTTCAGTTAAGTAAAATATTTTAAATTATTTTTGAAGTAATAATTTTATAAATATTTTATCAATTAAAACGTATAAATTTTAATTATTTTAATAATAAATATTATTAATAATATTGAATGCTCAATTGGTATTGAATGTGGTTTAAGAATAAAACTAATTTATATTTTTTCATTAGTTTTATATTTATAGATTATTTAGAAAATAAAGAGACCAATTAAAAAAATATAGTTAAAATAAAAATCGAATAAAAAAAAGTAATTAGAGATGAATAAAAGTTTTTAAATAACTTATATATCCTTAAAATATTTTTTATTATATTTAATATAATATAATATTGTATCATAAATCAAATTATCATTGCTCTTTTTTACAAACAATTTAAGGGTATTAAATGACCCAATGGCATGACTAGTTCAACCGTTCACCTTTGTTTATTTATATAAAAAATTTTTATTTAGAACAACTTATTGTATAGTAATAAGTTATGTAAAATACGATGACATACTTAAAAAAAATAAGTTCAACCATCTTAACTAACTATTATATTTTACGACAATAACTTATTACAAATATATATATATATTATATTAGTGAAAGTTAAATGAAACTTTAGTTTTCATGTGTTATGTTGGGAAATTATCATTAATATCCTTAAGGTTTAATATATTTTTATATATGTCTTTTAGGTTTATAAAAAGAGTTTTAATACTATTAATGTTTATAGTTAATATCACTAATGTTCTTTAATTGATAACGATTTTATCTTTTCATTTAATGATATATTTTTCTTTCATATAGTTATGATACCAAATCGTGACTAGCTATTTTATAACGCAAGTTGTTACTCTTATAAATTATTATTTAAAGGCAAACATTTTATGTTTCTTATTAAAATATTGTTTTAACTTTATAATTTCTTTATGTTTATTTTTATATAGACTTGTGGTTATTATTTTGTTTTCATTTTCTTATTAATTATTTTTATAAATGTTATAAATAAATATTTAATCATTCAAGACCCTTAAATGACTTATAATTATAATTATCATATCTGATTTTAATGAGCCTATTTCAATCGTTCCTTTCATTGTTTATATTATTTTGTTACATCTAATACGTCTCAACTTATTCAAACTTTAATAATTTTCTAGTAATAGTAAAACTCTTGTATCAATATATGGTATGATGTCTAAATTAGATATACGAGAGAATATGAAAAGAGTGATAGCACTAAATTTTATTTATAATATTAATAATTATTGTAATTCTAAAAGTCAACTAAGAACCTTGAATAGATTCTTAGTCACTTTTAGTTTCTAGATACATAGTTATTAGATGAATAAATTTTAGAGTACAGAGTTTTCTATTGATGAAGTTATGTCCAATTAATGAAAATAGAGGTTCCTTTTATAAGACAATAAATCTCTGCTTATAATAGTGAAAAATCTTTATTGTATCCCTACTTTAATAACTAACCTAACTTTTTGCTTTTGGTTTTAGGATTTAAGCCTTTAATTTCCTTGATATGATTTGTCAATTAAAGATGTTGGTTTTACATCTTTATTCCTCTTTATCGTTTTCTATCAATAGTTCTTTTGATGATGTATACGATGATACACATCTTCACCTTTTTTATCTCAAATGCAACAAATGCACTTATAATCCTTAGTAGTTTTTTTAGGGTAAAAACAAAACACATTTCTTTATTCTTGAATTTTTTTCATATTATTACAGTTAAAATTTGTTTCAAACTTACTAATTTTCTCATCATCTTCTTCAGTAAGAGCCATATTGCTATGAAATGTTATTATAACTTTACTAACCGAGTATCTACCGTGACTTAAGAAGAATTATCAATTTCGTTAACTTTATGATAAATTTGATGCATATGTCTTCTTATAATACATAGTTTATCTGTATTGAATTTCTTTTTAAGAGCGTCTTTGGTTTTGAAATTTCTCTATTAGTGTTAAAAATATCTAATTTGATGAAATGGTATGGACCAACACAACCTTCTTCATTTCAATCTATAAGAAACTAAAAAGTCTAAGATAGATAAGCTTATCACCTATTCAAATATTCTTCCTAAAGTTCTTGATAACCTTTCTAAAATTTTCAAAAAAATAATATAATCCACTTAAATTAATTCTTAGATATATGTTCTTAATTAAACATACAAGTAAAGTTTTATAAACAAAAATTAGATTACCTTTTTCAATAAAATTAAATTTATTACTTGTAAGGAATTATTTTTCTATAGTGTAAAATGTTATGTCTTCGAAATGTACATAAGTAAATTTTATAGCTAATTTATAGAGACATCCATTGTGGTTTACTTAAATTTCTATATTAGTCTTTTTCGTCTTTAATGACCAATATATTCCAAGAGGTGTTTTCCTAAATAATACTGATGATCGTACTATTTTTATTGTTTTTATAAGAGGTATTTCTCTAAATAGTATTAGTGATCGTACTTTCTTTCCTAGGATTTTTAACCTGCTTAGTGGCGATGATTATTTTTGTAGTGTTATAGAGTAATTTTCAATCATATCATATGGGGTTAATATATTTAGTACTTTATAGTTGGCATAATTGCTTTTAGTTTATATTCTATTAGTGAAAGATTTATGAGTTATTCAATTAAATTCGATAGTAACTTTCCTTGTTTAAGGTCAGTCGTTATAAATTCTTGCTTTTGGACTATTATTGATCATATGGGTCTTTTTTTGGTCTTCTTTGTTTGCTTTACAACCTAATTAAGCTTTTCTTTTTTTTCCTTTTCAAAAGTGTTATTAAATTGTTAGATTATTCATTCTCATTTTTATTCTTTAAAAGTTTTACCTTCCTTAGAATGAATATATCAGGTGGATTCACCTTTAGATATTTTGGGAGTTTTAAATTGTTGAATTCTTCATGTTTAATTCATGTCTCCCAAAAGAGATTTTTCTAGGTATAAAACCTAGAATTGTTCCTAAAAAATTCTTATCTCTTTTCTTTTATTTTGATCTTGATATCAAGATATTTCATTTATATAAAAACAAAAATAGTTATGTTATATAAGCCCAAGGCCTAACTCAACCCAATAAGATCTCATTGAGTTAAGGATTGCCCACACTTATAAACTACACTACAGTTGAACGCCTAGTTGATGTGGGACAATACAATCCTTCAACACCCCCCTTCACATCGGACAGGGGCAACGAAGGCCACAAACCACGATGAACTCAAGGCCTAGCTTTGATACCATGTTATATAAGCCCAAGGCCTAACTCAACCCAATAAGATCTCATTGAGTTAAGGATTGCCCACACTTATAAACTGCACTACAGCTGAACGCCTAATCGATGTGGGACAATACAATTCTTCAACAAGTTAAAAGGTATTAATTATCTTGTAAGTGTATATGTTAAACTATTCTTATTTCTTGAAAGATGTTCGATATCAAAAATATAATAGTTAAATTAACCACTATTGTCATCTAACTACTCTTCCTTGTTTATAATCAAATGCAATATTAGTTCTTAAAAAATAACCAAAATTCTTGTTATCAGTTATGATAATTAATCTAAAATTCATTACATATATTGTAAAATTCTTAATAACTTTTCTAACAATTAAGTATTCTTTTTTATTACTATGATAAATTAATTATGAAAAATGGAAATATCCTAATGTATATTTATAAATATGAATAAATATATTCATCTTTGTCATCTACATTTTCTTTTAAAACTGTTCTACAGTATTCATGTGAAGCAATTATTCCAATTATCATTTTATCATTTGAATATCGATGGTATGAAATTGATAAAAAATTTACCTTTGTTTTTTACTTTATCTATGTACAAAGTATCTTGTTATTTTCACTTCCAAACATTATATTTTTTTTCGGTTTTATTTGTAAATATTTTCGTATCTATGTAAGTTTCTTAATGTATGCTTCTTAATTTATTGACATCTTAATAATCTTTGTAATTGATTTTATTCACAAAAAAAAATCTTGAATGTTATTTAATATATGTGGCTGTAGATTATGTTTTTCATATTCAATTTCTAGCCTTAAGGTGACGTTTGATTCACAGGATGAAATCAGAATCAAAATGAAATGGTATGAAAAATAAACAATGTTGTTTGGTTTGATCATTGGAATCAAAGAAAAAATCATTTTTTTTTCTCAAAAATTACATTGTCTCATTTCCTATATTGTTATATAAAATTAATAATCTCTAAATAATATTTATTTTTTTATTACTGAAAACTAAAATATCATATATGTTAACACAACAAATATTTTATAATTTTTAAAGATGTTGTCTATAAACATTTTAAAAATACTTGGAGCTTGCTTTAATTCGACTAAAACAACATTATATTGGAATTATCCTTAGGGGTAATTATTAATTATTGAGGTTTCTTATTGAGTCTTATTTGTCAAAATTTACTTTTATAATCAAAATTTTAAAAATTATTTATTTTCTTTTATCAATGTTATTAATTATTTTTTATTTGGAATAAAGTATTAATCATTAATGATTTCTTTATTCAATGTTTTAAAGTTTATTATCATTCTATTTTTACTTTTCTTTTTTCATCTTATTTTTCGATCAAGAATATTGGTCTAGAATGAGGTGAATTACTTGATATTATGACTTTTAATTTTAAAAATTTTTGAATTTATTTTTCAAATTCAGTCATGTCTTCCGAAGTATAAATCATAGGTTTTACTCTAATAATTTTGTTATGATATTTTAGTTTTATATTAGCACTCATTTTTTTATTTATTTACTTTTGCATCTAAAAGATTTTATGAACTTATTGTTTTTAATAATTTTCTAATACTTATCGACTTTATCTTCCTGTATTTCATTAAAAATAAATTTTTATTTTTCTTCTATATCTAATAAAATATTTTTTAAATAAGTTTTTATTGTAGCTTTGTGTTTATCTCAGTGTTTTTTCTTTTTATATTGTTTCATAAAAATTACGTTTGATACATTCAATTTTTTCCTTATTTTAACACATAAATAGTTTCACTATCTAGTTTTATTAAACTTATTTTATCTAAATATTGTGTAAAATATTTATATAAGTTTAAAAAATAATTTCTTATTAATAAATCAACTTATGTTTCTTGTTAATATATGGTAATAAAAATTATCTTATACTATCGTTATATCTGTATATTTTAAGACTTTATTAAGATTTGTTATAATATTATTAATAATTTTTACAATTAAATCTTTTGGTATTTGTTTTCAAAGTTTTTCTATGAATAAATATTTACCAATTACACATGTACTAGCTACATATGTATATAATTGGTACGTTGTGTAACATTTAAATTTCAATCCTAACTTAATATAAGTATTGCTTGAATTTGTAATACTATACAAATTATTCATTTTCCGATGAAGAGGCTTTATATTCTTAAGTATTTATATTATGAATCAGTTATTTCTTTTTTAATTTCTTATAATATATAAATACTATAAGTATCATCTATATTTAATTCTTTTATTAGTTTTAATTCCATCTTAAAAACTTAGTTTAAGATTCTTGTTTTTGTAAAAAAAAATTTGTGTTGAAACCTGTTAGGACATTCATTAGCTTAATATCATTCTTCATTATAGTTCCAACATCCGTATTTTTTTTATAATGCGTAATATTATTTGTTTTCTAGTGGCTTATACATTTTTCTCCTAAAATAAGTTTTGCTATAAAATTCTTTATTATATATTCTCTTATATTTTTGAAAGTCTTATTTTATAAATTTATATATTTTCAATGTTTTGTATTTTTTATATTTTTGTTTATAAGATTTTATGTTACATTTATATTTTTTTAGTATTTTAAAACCTATTTTATCACAATATATTCTATCATTTCTTCTTATTTATTTACATTCATGTATTTTTTGGCATTTAATAATTATTTAATTTTTAAGAGTTCTAATTCTTCCCCCTAAGGTGTCTAATATAGTTTTTTGATTTCTTTTATTTAATTATTTTGTTATAGTTTTATGTAATATTTCAAGTAATTTTTGAAAAAATATTTCCTTATAAGTTTCTTACATTGATAGTGATAACTTGTGATAATATATTTCATATTTACAAATAAAAAAATCTATATAACACATGTCATATATTTTTATATTTGTTAAATATAATTTCGTTTCCTCGATTTTATTTTCATTGGATTCATTGATTCGTCTACCTTTATCTTCTTCAATAAATTTCTTGTATATTTCATTGACCACATTATCTTAGTACTCTTTACCTAGGGAACATTCTCCCAACATTTATAAGTGTTGTTATTCTATTAAATTTGCAAACCAATTTTTTATATTTTTTGTCATTTGTGGGCTACTAAGACTCTACAGGTTGAAGGATTTGATTGAGTGATTAAATAAGTTTATATGCTTACATTGGACTATTCATCTAAGGCTTTTTTTTCTTTTTCTTGTACAATCTAAATATATATGAGAATAGATCTATAACTTTTATGAAGTTTGAATTATGGTGTGATATTACTTCTAGTTCTCTGATGTAATCCTTCTTCTATTTGGGGGTGTTGTTTTCTTCTATAAGAAAGCTTAAGTTATTTTAACCTTTGCCTATTTATTTCTTCTCTATCTGAGTTAAATGTTTTTTTTATGAGAAATGGTAATAAAATAGGTTTCATATGATTTTTTGATATCATATTTTATAGTTCATAATCATTTTTATTAACTATTTATATCATATTTTCTTTTATTTGTACAAAGTTTTTCATCATAATATCTTCTTAGTTCTTTATCTGTTAGAGTTAGCAGATTAACTACTTTTTTTGTATCACTATTCTTATGATCTATAAATTATTCTTCTAATTATTTTATACATTTTATTAAACTGAGATTATAGCTCATTCTTTGTTTTCCATTACTTGTATTAATTCATATGATCTCTTGGATAGTTCTTTTTTTAATCATACAAATAGATTAAGCTTATAATCTATAATTTAATTTTCTCTAGGTATGTTATTTATATTAATTCTTAATTATGTATGTCTTGTTATAATTTATTATAACCATATTCTCTTGTTTTTTAAGAATTTTTTTTATTGTTCATTTATATCTTATAAGGACTTGATGTTTGATTATTACGTCATATCTATTTTTTATTTTAAAAAAATTAAAGTTTTCATTATTGTTATTTGGTTTTTTGATATGTTTGTTAAGCTTCCATTATAATATAATTTTATATTCTATAATTTATTTTTGAATATTATTGAGATAGTAATGATATCATTTTTTTCCTAATATTATGTCATGAGATAATATTTTCATTATTTTAACTTATTGTTTTATATCTGTTACATCTCTTTCTTTGTTATAGGTTTTATTTCCGAATCTATAAACGTAATGGTACATTATTTTTTTTCCTGATATCAAATGTTTTTCTTTAATACCTAAGTTTCATTCTTCTTATATTTCAAAATCTGTTACTATTTATAGTTTTATTATTTGTCCAATTTCTTAATTTTTTTATCTATTTCTATAAATTCATTTTGTCAACATATTAAACTATTATGATATTTGTTAATGAATATCCTAATATGTAGTTGATTAAAAATATAAGATTTTAATTTTTTTTATTAAATCTTTCATTTCAAATTCATAAACTAAACTTAATACTTGATTTAAGTTTTTATTATTAATATCAATGAAAAGCCTAATATATAATGTAAATTTTAATTTCTAGTGTCATAGATTTTCATGTATTATTACTAATAAAACATATTTTCTATTTATTATTCTATTGAACAAATTTTATTAGTGTACTAATTCCTTTTCTAAAATGTATTTAATATTTGCATTCTTCTTAAATAGATGTATTCAACTTTTCCTTTATCATTATGAAGAATTTTTGATAGTTTATCTATAATAATTTTGTTATCAATTAATGATATATTATATCTTTATTTTATGTTTGTAACATTAATACTCAATTTTTATTATTTATTTCATAATAAACTATATATTTTCTTGAAAATATTTTTTTATTCTTGAAAATTATAAATCTTTAAATTCACGTCATTTATTAAGATTTAATCTCACCTTTTGTATTTTTACAAATTTCTTTTTGCTATTTATCATTTATTGTGAGAAATATTCTAAGATATTTCATGTTTTTATTTCTATTATTTATTGATTTTCTATTACTTCTATCAATTTATACAGTATAAAAGATTATTAATTACTTTCGTTAACTTTAATTTGTATTAAATTTGAAAATATTTTTGATGTTTTTAAAATAATATTTATGATATTACTTTAAAGCTTGAGATTATTATTAATAATGTACCTCTTATGTTAGATATTTTTTCCTTAATGTATTTTTTTCATTTTAAAAAATTCTCATAGAATAAGAAAAACTTCAAAATAGTTTTTTTTCTTAAATTTTTATATGAAATATTTATTTACATAATCTTATACTTTTAAACACTAAAAACATATTTTTTACATTATATAAAAAAAATTGTGCTTCATGCTAATAGATTAAAAATAAAATTTCTTAGAAGTAGTGGGGTTATGCTATCAATTAGAGCCATATTTTTAACATAATAAGAAATACATAAGATGTCTCAATACAAATACAATTAAAAATTATAAAATAATAATTCACGAGGAGGTGTGTGGATAAAATTGAGTAGTAAAGTCTTTGAGTTGTCAAGTAATTCATTCTATCATTTTATTGCATCATTGCCATGAAACTCTTCATGACTCTTGTTAAGTTAAATGATGGGATTATATTATTACTTGGACAAAGGGAATAAGAATACGCAAAATAAGAAAAAAATTCAATGGAATAGTGCAATTTTTTTTTTTGTGTGGTAATATGGAATATTGCCAAATTAGTAGGAAGATAGGTAATTTAGGAGTTAAAATTAAAAATAATATATTTTTTCTTTTTGTAAGAGGAAATTAAAAACATCTAAGTTTATGAAATATATTTTAATAACAAATATTAATAAAAAAATTAGAGAAAATATAGATTTTATTTTAAAAGAAAAATATTTTTCAATGGTAGTAAAGGGTATAGGTTTTTTTCTTGTTGAAATAACCAATTAATGATTTTTGGTTGCATGCAATTAACATGAATATTTCCTTTATTTCCTGCAATTCAAATGAATTAAAGAAAATAGGATGAAAACGCCTTTAAGTTTCAAACATCTATACAAATAGAATTATAAGAAGACAATAAATAGATAGACATTATATACGATACTATATAAAATAGCTATTAAGTCTTATGGTTACGCAATATAATCTAAAAATATTCTAAGTATTAAACTAATTAACTTCGTGATAATAAAATTTCATCATCAAATATTATATAAAAGAAAAAAATTGATCAGAAGCTTCACAGTTAAAGGTTTTGTTAAAGTTTCTTATAATTTATTTCACATTAAAGTTTAACTTTATATAATATTATATTATTTTACATTATATTTTAGTAATATTTATTAAAAGTTTTATTTATATAAAAAATTTAATATTTTTTCATTTTTTCATTCTTTTATTTTCAATCTTATATTGTTTACGATGCGACTCTCAAACTTAAAATAGTAAATCATATATTATTTTTAAATTTTTTTTTAATTTTAGTTTTTACACTGATGTGTTTGATAAAATCTCCTATTTATTTATATTAAATTTTAGTTCATTAATTTAACTAATATATATATATATATATATTGGTAACGTATTATTTTTTATTTTTTTATTTATGTTATATATATTTTTTATAGATTATAGTGCATTAAATCAAATCTTCTTAATATTTTATTCAATTATATCTCATGATTAACTTCTTAATATTTTAATAAAATAAAATATTTTTAATCCAAAAACAATATTTCTAACTCCATCCCTTGAGATTTGGTTGATAATAGGTGTGATTTCTCTGGTAAATTTTTCAAAATTAATAATTTCACTCACTTATAGATTTTTTTTTTAATTTCTAAAAATTGGGTTACATGTCTTACTTACATCCTTGGCTCAATGGTGCTTATTTTGCCTTGTACATCAAGGTCAAAACTACGAAGCAAGATAATGAGTTCAATTTTTATTTTTTTTACTTAAAAATGTACAAACATGTTTAATAAGATTTGATTTTAGAATTTTAAAATCATATTAATAACAATTACTATGCAATGAGTTCACTTGGATAACCTTTTCTTCGAAGTTCTTTATATGTTTGGCTAACATATCACACTAATTATAGCATAAACATAATAAATGTAAATGAAATTATAAAAAAAAATAATGCAAAAAATAAACAAAGAAAATTAAGCAAATAATCGAAGATTAAGAAATGAAGTATGTATGCATATGGATTTAAAGTTTTGTTTTATCTCATCTTTTGATTTATTTAATATTCTTAATAAACCTATATTATAATATTATATTATTTTATTTAAATATTATTTTATTTAATTTATATTGTAATTTTAATAAATTTAATTTTAAATATAATATTATATTATTTTATTTAATAAATTTTCATATTATAAATAATCATATATCATATATTTTATATTTTTTGTATTTTTATTTGTTTCAATTAATACTATTTTATTATCATCACATCACATGAAAAATTAAGTAATACAATATCATATAAATTTTAAAAATTAATAAATTATACCATAAGTCCTATTAATATACTTCTTAATTTACAACTTTACATATTGATGAATGGTTCTTTCTCATGCTTGAAGTCGTGAACAATAGGCGTTCATGTTTTGTAAAATGTGAATATATACATTAAAATGAGTGTTTGGCGGTTCGATAAAAGAAAATGAAAATGAAAACAAATAAAATTTTAAATTTAAAGACTAAAATTTTATCAAAGTTTAATTTCATTGACGCAAAGATCGATTTTTAGTAAAAACCATAACGAAGCGTTCATGTGCTTTGTAAGTTGAAGGAGTTAGAAGGGTTTTAATGCTCGAGAATTCCAAATACATTGTTAAAAATTTTGCAACTTTGTTTTCTAAAACATCATCAAAAAAATCTAATTTCACGAAAATCAAAAGAGTGAAGTTTTTAAAGTTTTGAGTTTTGAAAGAATTACTCATTACTTAATGGTATAGTTCTTACAAATTTTCATCTAGTATTTACCCAAACTATCTAAAGAGTAATGAATAACTTATTGTGAGTACAAAGAATTCAAATATGTGGATAATTTTGGTAAATATTAGATAAAAATTGGTGGAGAATATATACAACTCTATTAAAATTGGTAAAGAATAGTTTTTCACGGCTTTCACTGAAAATAGATATTTTCATTAATACATATTCAATTCTATTAAAATTTTAATCTTTATACGTAAAATTTTATTTATTTATATTTATTATTTTTCTTTAAACTTCATTTAAATCCTCCGACCACTCATTCCAATGTGTTATATTTTAAAAAAACATAAACTTTTTTTGTTTGCAACTTCAAGCTTTGGAAAATAACCTTTTATGTATACGTGTATAAATTGAATTGTTTTGTTAATAAGATTTATATATTAAATTGAGATAATATGTAAATAGGATAAATAAAAATACAAAAAATTCATCTAAACAAATAACATCATTTTAAATAAGATCAACAGAGTGTGACAAATTTATTATTATAAAAATAAAATAATATAAACATCATATAATATATTTTTCTTTTTCTAAACGATAACGAGGGTTAAAAAATAAAAATAAAAATGTTTATAAATATAATTAAGCCCACAATTTTATTTTTCTATTAATTATTTTTCTTTTTCTTTTTCAAAAACAGTAGAGTATTTTGTTTTTTTTTTTTAAATTAAGCCCACAATTTTATTATTTTTTAGAATTTGAATTATTTTCCTTCTAAATAGGAAGGAAAATCTATGTTTTCTTTAAAGGTGGACTCAGAATAAACATGCAAAATGTTTAAAATAAAATGTAATAATTAATAGATTGAATGATCAATTTACTAAATTTTTCTAACTTAATTGAGTTAATCTTGAAAAATTTACTATTATTTTTTAATTTTGATTAATTTGATATTTATATTTCTGCTGCTAACCTCTTCCATTAAACTAATATAAATATTTTATGGGTAATAAATTGATCCAATTAAAAAATTTAAGATTTTAATTAAGTTAAATTTAAGAAGTTAAGTATTAAATTGATTAAATTAATAATTAAAAAATCACTTAATCTAATCACAAAAATTAATATATTATTTAACAAATTACTTCTCAGCCGTGTACCCAAATTTGCAGCTGAGATTATTAGATACAGGTCCCTACTACCCTAGCTATAGATAAGACAGTTACCTCCACCAGTTAAGGCTAAATCAAAAGCAAAAAAATATACAACATATACCAGAAGACTTTTATTAGATATTATTTTCTGGTAAGTATTGAGAGTTTTTTTTTAAACTTAGACAACATGGCCGAGGACAATTTAATATTTTCCGCTGTCTTTAGTTAAAATCTATTTTTTTTACATCAATATCAAATGATAATTTATTGGAAGAATAATTTTTCTTTTTAATATTCAAATTATTTAATGGCAAAATACTTTTTCTTATATAGGAAGATATAAATATTTCGTTAAAACTTATATTTAAAAAATATAACAAAATTATATGAAACTCATAAATACTAAATATCTTAGATTAAGTTATTTGTATAATTTAATATGTAAGTTAGAAATAATATCATTTAATTTATTAATTTTGTAAATAAAGATCAATTAAGAATAAATCATATTATTGTATTAATTTTTTATTAAAATATTATTATTTTTTATTAAGTGATTAAATGTAATTGAAACACGAGTTTTTTTAACAATGATAAAATTATAATTAATATAAATAAATTTTTAAAAATATTTATTTTTAAATATTTGTTAATTGTTATTATTTTATTAATTTTTAATTTTTATTAAAAATTAAAATATATATTAAAATAAATTTTTATTTGAATTATATTATTGTTTATTTAAAAAAAAACATATTTCATATTAAGTTTCACTTAAAGACTAATATTTTAATTGTGTTTTATTTATTTGATAAAAATTAATAATATTTTAAATAAAAAATATTAAAATAATATAATTTATTTTTAATTGATATTTTTTTATAAAATTAAGTAACTAAAAGATAATGATTTTAATTTGAGAGATTATATAACCGAAACGATATAATTTAAGTAAATTATGTGATAATTAATTTTATAGAATAAATCAATAAAACAGTAGAGATCCTTTTTGCTAACCTCGCTTTATATATTCGCTTGTTTTATACCATATACCATTTTCTTTTTATTTATTTTTTAATTATATAAAGAAAAGACTCAATATTTACGATGCATGACAAGTCAAGAGACCAGCTGGGTTGATTGGGAATTTCTTTTTTATCAACTTTGGTGGATTGATAGAGATTTTAGCGAATCATTTCATTCATATAATATATTTTATACATTTATAGATAGACATTTATAGAAAGGTAGTGGTCTTTTAAAGATAAATATGATTCTCTGTTACTTTTTCCGTATTATTTTATGTTATAATAAATAACTTGTAAATGTATGAATAAAATGTTTCACACTTTATACAACATTTTTTTACACAAATTTAATGCATATTTATATCACATATAATAATATTGTTTATAAAGTAATACATTATACATATTTGATGATTTATATAAGAGATAAATAATACGTAAATATATCATTTTTATCTAAATAGGTAATTATATAAAAAAATAATCATAAAATCTATTTAAATGATTAAATAATACACATAATGTTAATTCTAATATTTTATATATTTATCAACATTTCACACAAAATCTAATATCTCATATCTATGAGAAAAAAAAAACAACTTAAGATGCAATTTCTACACTTTTTTTTACCTTTAATTACAAAGCAATTTTTTTAGTTTCTTTATTATCTAAGAACTTCTCCTTTTAACTTAAAGTAATCAAAGATTATTATTTTATAATGGTTTAAGATACTAACAATTTTTTTTGTAATCATAAAACGATAAAAAAGATAAAAATACTCCATTGATATTGATAAAAATCTACATCAATAATGATATAGAAGAATTGTACTCAAATTGATAGATAGATAAAGTATCAATAGGTTTGGGTGGTATAGGAAGGAAGACAAGAGGCATCTATCCTTTGCTTTCTTTAGCTTTCATCATTTTGTGGCAATCATACTGTTTAATTTGGTTTTAATTTTCTCCATTTTCTCCACCGTTCTATTGCATTGCTGCTCCTTTCCCTCCTCTCTATTTTTCTATTATTTTCAATAATAGGAGTGATTCCAAGACTTGCTTGGAGTGTACGTTCTTTGCATGTGTAAGAATGTGTTTGTTTGTGTTTTTATAAAAAAGTATTTAAATTTTTTTTAAGGACGCATTGTTTTTGCTTCTATCAACAAACATAAAATGTGTTTCCTGTGACACAAAATCACTTACATAACTACTTTTTTTTGTGGTCTAAAAACACTTATACTGAGTTTATGAAGACGAACCGAACATATCATGACTATACTCATGTAAATCATTTATTATGCTTAGAGCTTCTAGTATTTATGATATTCATATTATGCTACTTTTCATGTTACTATTATTTAATATGAAATTATTTTAAAAAAATTAACATGAATAATATTTAAACATAAAGTTATTAAAATAAAACAAAAATAATTAACAAGTATTAAAAAAAATAAGAAATAGCATAGATCCTATTTTTGATAAATGAGTCAATTTAATTCCGTTATTTTTAGATCATGTATTATAAATTTGATTATTATGAAAAGTGAACACATTTAATCCCATAATTAATAAGACTAAACACTTTAATATCATAATTATTAAAGATAAACACTTTAGTTTCATAATTACTTAAAATCATGTAATTTAATCCTAAGGTGCACTTTTTACATAAAAATTTCTTATTTTTATAAATTATAAGATTAAATTGACCAAACCATAAATAAAGGTAATGAATTAACTTATTTCACATAATAAAGGACTCCTAGTATTTTTATCTCTTAAAATAATATTTTATGAAATGTTTTCTTATACATATTAATTGTTAATATATCATTGTTAAAGTCTCGTATTTTAATAACTTTTAATCAATTGACATAAAAAAATAATATTTTAATAAAAAAATCATTAAATTTTTTTTTTATAATTAAGGGATTAAATGAAACTATTTATAATCTAAAAGACTAAACAATAAAAATGATCTAATCTAAGAAACTTTTGTAACATTTTATTTTTTATTTTTTATTAAACATGTTATATCTATTCAACACTAGTATTTTATAAAAAATGTACACTTGATGTAAGTGTGCTTGTTACTAAGGCTATGTATAAAATTTATTTTATTTTTTATTTATAACAAAGTAATTTTAATGGTATTTGACAATTGTTATGTGAAGCATTTTAAATTTTATAGAAATATTATTAGTGTTATAAAAAGAAGCAAACAATACGTAATTTTGACTTTTGGGTAAACCATTTGAGCATGTACACTCCATAATAATTACTAAAAAACAGCACCCAAAATTGTTTTTATCAACTAAACATATTAACACCACTGCCTTTTAGCATAAAATTGAATAATATGCGTATTTATTGAACATTAGACGGAATATATGTGAAAACCACAATTTTTAAGAACAGTGAAAGATCAGCACAAATATATAATTATAAACTATTGCTTTTTAAGCAAAGTTCCCAAAACTTATAATAAGTATTCTTGCGCTCATTAACATTTAATACTTCATATTTAATGTAAAATTGTTTAGATTCTGACACTACTTTACCGATAAGGGAAAAACTGCAAACCAAAAAGAGTCTTTTTCTTGGTGGCTTAGTAAGAGGGTCCCAATGGACATGTTCCAAACTAAAAGCCGTTTTGTCGATGATATAAATTTACAAAGATGTATTCGTAATAGAATAATTTAAAAAATATTCATTTCTTAAGAATTTTTTTCATAATACACCATTATTAATGTAAATGTAAATATGTACGTTTTAAGTGCATCTAGCATCTCTCCCCCTCTACAAATACCCCATAACCCTCCACAACTCATTCTCATAAAAAAAACCACAGCCTTTCCACAAGCATCAACTTCATCGATATCATTATTTCCATCATAATAATCATCTTTTTAATATTCTATCTGCAATTGGTCTCTCAGCCCTTTTCTCATCCCCAATTGGTCTATGGCTTTTCAGATACCTCTAATGGATGGTAGCCATTGCTTTTCTTTATAACAAGGTACGTTACACTTCTCTTCACCACATGTCTCAGCTTAGATTTGCCTATATATACATAGTTTCTACATATTAATAGTATATGATAAATTAATATTATATGCTTTGCTTGAACTGTTACTACCATTTCGATCATTCTACCACTTGGGTACTTATTGTTTTTCTGATTACTTGTTATTTTCAATTGCATTTGTTCAGCTGAAATTTTGAGCTAGTTTCTTCCGAGTTTCTGGAATATAAGCTGATCAACATGTCCAGTTATCTAAGCAAGAGCCTTGAAAAACAGGGCATAGTCTCAATTCTTGGGTCTGATCATGACTGTTATGAGAGGACTATTAACAGAGCCAAAGTCACTTCTATGAGAAGAACTCTCTCATCGACAGAAATGTCATCCAAGAAATGGAAATTTGATCAACATGGGTTCTCTTCAATGAAGAAGATTTCTTCATCTGAAGATCTCTCTCTGTCTTTTGTTGATGCAAATAAAGAAAAAGAAGATTATGATCACCAAGGAGGCAAAAATGAACCATTTGATATTTGGAGTTCAATTGTTATGTCTAAAAAAGCAAACAATAATGACATATCAGAAGAAATACCTCCTTATGTTCATCCACTTGTGAAGAGATCATCAACAAGCTCTTTGAGTGAAAAGAGCCTAGAAATTTGCACTGAAAACCTCGGATCAGAGACTGGCTCTGATGGGTTTTCTTCATATCCTGCTTCAGAGATAAGTACTGATAATGAATCTGATCAAAAGGAAGAGGAACATCATCAACAAGAAGAGAAAGCACTTCCACAATCTCTTTTTTATATTGGTGATCATCAAGATCAGTACTGTATCACTACTACTACTACTAGAGCAGTAGTGAAGTACAATTATGCTGCTAGTAACAAAAAATTGTCACCTAAATTTTTCCCTCCACCACTTCAAACACTTTCTCAAAGTGATGGGGCTTCGATTCAAATGCGAACCCATCGTGACAATGGACGCTTAGTTCTCCAAGCAGAGTCTCTTCCTTTGCTTAAGAAGAACTTCAGTGCCCAGCGCCAAACAGGTCGTTTAGTTCTCACCTTTCTTGAGAACAACATTACTCATCATGACTTTGAAGAGCTCAACTATATTCAAGAAGCCGTTGAGGAAAAGAAAATTGATGTTGAAGAGTTTGATGAAGACTTTGGGGAAGAAGATGAAGAGAAAGAAAGAGAAATAGGAGATGAAGAAGACGAGGAAGAAAGTGAGGTTGAGGAAGGTGCTAAAGAAAATAGAAGTAGGGAAATCAATATAGTAATAATGGACCAACGTCCAAAAATAACTACAGCTAGGTTAACTAGTGTGCATAGGTTGGCCCTTAAAGTGAACAAGCCCTTTAGGTTAGCAAATAGGCTTAACAACAATAAGTTCAATGACGTAGTGAAATTTGATCAAGGGTTAAAGAAGGAGGTAGTAGAAGAGAAGCCAACACCATTACCAAAGTCACTTCCGCCGAGGCCTCCGGTGGGTCAGTCAACCTCTTCAACCCCAGGAGTGGCAAAAGCAGCAGCAGTTGCCTCTTTCAATGCTTATGAGTATTATTGGAGGGAAAATAAATCAACTCAACACATCTCCAAGGACAAAGGCAATCATAAGCTTAGTGTTTCCAATGATCAAATAATGGTGAATAATCAGCAGCAACAAATGGTAGTGTATAGAGGTCACAAAGATGAGTCCTTGGTTCCTTTGATAAAGTGTTGCAAAGAGCAAAGAAGATCTCTTCTTTGGGAGCCTTATTGTGTTGCCACCTCCTAAATCAAAACCTCACGACTTGAACTGATTCCAACATTTAATCTAAATTATTATTATCTATTATCCCAAAACAGTTTTCTCTAGCTTTGGTGTAGAGGGACAATCTGATTTCACTGCAAGAGTTCAAAGAGACCTCAGAGAACCCAATTGGAAGAACATGTATAATAATTTGCATGGTACTCTATGCAATTTTTACCCGATAATAATTGGGATATTGATAGAACAAGGTTTTTCTTTGAAGTATTTTTACCACTCTACTAGAGGGTGGTTGTTATGTGCTACTTCAATTAAACATAGCTTAAACAAAATCTTAGCATGTCAAGTCTGTCTATGCATTATTACTGTTCCTTTTCATCACTTTTTAAATATTTTCCACTTTTGCAATTCTAGCCTATGGGGTCCAATATGAGTCTGGTCTTTGTCTATAATTGAATCTATTTTGTAAGCTTATAATTGGGTAAAAATTATTGTCCTAATTTTTTCTAAATTTTTGTAATACAAATCCATATGTGTGCGACTTTTTGTCCGGGCATAAGTTTGCTAGAGCAAGAATGAAATCAAATAAAGTCAGAACAAGAACATCAACAAATATATATATGAACCGCTCAAATTGTTAACAATAAGCAAAAATACCTCTAAATGGTATTAAAACTGCATACACTTTGAACAAAAATTCTAGCACTTGGCTTGATGTACTCATACCAGTAAAGGAACCAAGAAGCGAAAACCAATTTTTTACTGAAGACACAAGATTGAATGAAAAAGAGCATGACAGAATAAAATAAAAGTGAATCACAAGGTTGGTTCATGATGCAAGTATTAATGCTTAGAAAATGTGTTTAAATTAAAAAGAAGATATATTATTAAAAAATAAAGGTATTTAGGGATATCTTTCAGACCACGTTAGCTTAGAGATGCAGGGAAATAAACATAAACCCCACTTATGGGATCTTATTCAAGTTATTCCTAATATCAAGTTTCACCAGTCCACAATTTTCATTACCTGATAAGAATTAAACTTCAAGTGTAGATAGCCATTAATCTGACTCCACAAGCCATCACTGGCAATTTGTCGTTATTTAGTGCTTATAACCGATTCCAAGTACCTCTCTACAATGTCTAGTCCACACACCTCCTTTACGACAGGCATGGTGGCAGGAACATCCAATTGGAATACAGAATCCAATGCATCAAAGCTACTACTCCATGAAAGAAGTTGTTTCCTAGCTTCTTTAATAGCAGCTCTTACAGCACTATGAACTGAAACTGCAAGAAGTAATGGGGGCTCTCCAGAAGCTGCAGAAACTATAATTTTCAGCAAGGCTTTCTAAAGAATGTCAACGAAAGATAAAAAGAGAAAATTATCCATACTTATAAAAATATAAATGATCCCATAAAGATTTCATTATTGTTTCCAAAGAAAAAGTACTCGAAAGTCGCATTGAGAATTTTGTGAACTTTTGAACGTTTTCCAATTTCATTAGTTTTGCCCATTGGTCTATTTTGAGATTTTCGAATGCAATTCCTTTTATTCTAAGTTCAACATAAATTAGTACATTAGAATAAGAATATCAACATTAATAGTATGTATGATCCAAATTAAAAGATCAGTCTTAGAAATAAGGCTCCGTACAAGAGTTTTAATAGTGTCAACAGTTTGTAATATGAGATTCAACGTTTTCCTTATTTCCACATCTCCAAACTGTTTTCTATAGACTAAGGGCATATTTCTAGAAAACTGGAACTAAAATGTTGTATGTTTATTTCAGTATATTTAAATAATGGTCACTTACAAATTTATAAGGAAAACTATGGTAGAAAAAAGGAAACAAAATTTCCTAATTAATACAAAACAAATCAGAATCATATTTGCTAATAATTACAAATCTTCTACTTATATCCCCAATATCAAAATCTTAAATATTTCAGGATTTCAAAACTCTCTTTCAAGTTGGACCATAAATGTTGATCATATCTAATTTGAAAATGAAATCATTGAAACTTTGTCGAGAAAGTCCATTAGTAAAGATATATCTACAACTTGTTCTTTTGTTGGAACATAAATCTTCAAATAATTTCATTTTCAATCTTTTCTTTGATGAAGTGCTTGTCGACTTCCACATGTTTTATCCTATCATGTTAAATTAGATTGAGGGAGATGCTGATGGCAGTTTTATTGTTATAATAAAGTTTAATTGGTGACTTTAATAAAATTTGAAATTCCATCAACAATTTTCTTACCAACAATGCCTATCAAATTCTTTGTGCAACTAACTTAAATTCAACTTCTGCACTATTCCGGACGACAACATTTTGTTTTTTACTTTTCCAATTCACTAAGTTTTCAAAGACAAATATACAATATTCAGTAGTGGACCATTTGTCTTCTATTAAACTAGTCTAATCTACGTCAGTGAAGACTTTTATATCTTTGACTTCGTTTCTTTTTAAGAACAAGCCTTTGCCCGATTATCCTTTGGGGTATTTGAGAATTTTGTATACTACTTCAAGATGAGCTTTCTTTGGAAGATACATGTGTTGACTTACTACATTAACTACAAATGCAATGTCAAGCGTAGGTATATCAATTTTTCTACTAGTCTATGGTATCTTTATTTGTTAACTAACTTTCCCTATTTCCTTCCCATTTTAAAAGTAGTATCACTTGGTTTGCATACCCGTCTCAGTAAGAAAATCGAGAATGTACTTATATTGAGAAACATTGATTCCCTCTTGATTTTTCAACTTCCATTTCTAAGAAGTCTCGCATTTGTCTCAAATCTTTGATTTCAAATTCTGTTGCCAAGTTGCTTTTTAGTCTCTCTATTTCTTCTAAGTTATCTCCAGTCAGGATTATATCATCAACATACACAATCAAAATTGCCTTATTCCCATCTTCATTTTGTTGGAAGAACAATGTATGAGCTAAGTGTCCCTGCTAATACCTTTGTTTCCAAATTATTTTTACAACCCTATCATACCACACTCTTGATGATTGTATGAGACTACACAATGATTTTTTTAATTAACACATTGTGTTTGTATTTTCTCTACCGAATCCTAGTGGCATGGTCAGAAAGAATTTTCTTCTAGTACTCCATTTAGGAAGACATATTTGATATCCACTTGTTAGAGAGGCCAATCTAGATTTGTTACTGGTGATAGGAGCACCTTTATTATATTTAGTTTGACAACTGGTGTAAATGTTTCTATATAGTCAATTTCATGGGTTTGTATACCTCTTTGCAACCAAACAGTCTTTGTACCGCTCTATTGTTTCATCGACTTTGTACTTTATCGTGAATACTCATTTAAAACAAATTGGTGTCTTCCTGTTACATCCAAAGTTCTGTTTTTTTAGCACCCTTATTTCTTCTATAATAGTCTCTTTCATTCTAGAATTTTAAGAGCTTTATAAATATTTTTTAGAATTTCTATAGTGTCAAGATTAGAGGTAAAAACACGAAATCCAGTAGACAGTATCATAATAAATAAATTTAGAAATGGGATGAAGTTGGCTTTTTCAGAACAATGAGAAAATCACAAGACAATAAAAAATTAGAATTACCTAATTTTGACACATTTTTAGATATTTGGATCTATCATTGGATATGACTCTCTTGGTATATCAAATGTGAAGTTTTTTCTATCTTTTAATTTAGAACTCTATGAGCAAATAATTACCTCTTTGTTTTTTTGACTTTATTTGTATCTCTTTCTCACTTTAAGTTTCCTTCTTTAGGTGGTACAATAGAACTGTATGGAATAATAGGTTCACTCTTTGGATGATAAGGTCATTAAGGTCCAAGTACTTACCAACAAGCTTTCTTCACTCATTTTCTCTCTACGAAGAAAGGGTATTTAGTGATAAAGTATGTCTTCGAAAAAAGTAACATTTTCGCTAACAATGATCCTTTTTGTGGAGAGTTTTTTTACCCCTTTTAAGTAAGAGAATACCCGAAGAAAACACACTTGATTATTATAGGATCTAACTTAGAATTTTTATTTAGGTAAATATGAACAAAGACAGTACAACTGAACATTAAGAGTGAGTTCAGACTAAAAGTGAGATGTGGGAAGATGTGTTTGAAATCTTTGAATAGGTGTTTTGAAGGAAGGACAAGGCTTGGCATCTGATTAATTAGATAGGTTGTAGTTAAAAATGCATCCCCCATGATGGTTTGGCGTAATTGTAGTAAACATCAAAGCTCAAGCTATCTCAAGAAGGCGTCTATTTTTTCATTAGCTATCCCATTTTGTTAAAGTGTGTAGACATAAGAGCTTTGGTGCACTATCCAATTTTTTTTGTAAATAATAGCTTAAAGTATAGTTAAAATACTCTGAGCCATTATCTATCCTAAGAATTTGGATTTGTGTTTGAAACTGTGTTTGTATCAACAGGTGAAAATATCACGAACCTCAGTTTTTTCTTTAAACAAATAAAACCAACACTCTAGTATGATCGTCAATAAATGTAACAAATCACTTGGAGTGAGTGCGGGTAGAAAAGCGAGAGGATCCCCAAACGTAACTGTGAATTAAACTAAAAGGTTTAGATGGTTTATATTAGACATTTGAGAAGGAATGATGTTAGTGTTTTGCAAGTTCACACATTTTACATTGAAAATTAATTGCTTTATTTGAAACCATAGAAGGAAAAAAATGTCTCAAATATCGAAAATTAGAGTAACCCATTCTATGATGCCACAATATAAGTTCATTATTCCTAAAAACAAATGCAGAATAATAAATTACAATTTGGAACGTGAATGGCAAATGTGAGATACATAGAGTCAAAAATTTAGACACTCACTTTGCCAGTATCGGTTGAAAGAGATCCACCTGCTACTCTAGCTTTAAGATTACTAATACAAGATGACTAATAAGTGATAGGTATCAGTTGTGTGATCAACCGCATCAGAATCAATGATCTAAGGATTTTTGAATTGTGAGGTAGTAACTAAGACATTCAAGCAATTATCTTTATAGGTCGATGAGACTGAAGATGATGATTGACCAAAATTATACATACTAGAAAAAAATATGTAAAGTTGATTAGTTGATGCCTGATAATTTCGGGTCCTATTTTGCCTTGTTTCCTATCAATTTCTTAACATGTATCTTTCAAATGTTCAAGCTTACGAAAATGATCACAAAAAATTATTTTTTGTTATGGATAATTTCCTATCCGATTTCTGTAGGGTCCATTAGTAGAGTTTGTTGAAGGCCCATTTTCTTGGGGGAAAAAAGGCCTATTTTGTATTTTTCCCTGGGATGAATGAGGAGACAACCCAAACCCATCTCTTGACTCACCAGTCTTTCCCAGTTCTCTTGGCCCACCAAGTCCAATTGGGCTGTTCGATGTATTACCAAGCGCATCGCTTCTTTCAGCATTACTTAGCCCTCCTTCTACACTCATTCCAGCCCTAAGCGTAGAGTGCATCAATCCATTGCAACCGGACCGTCTGGAGGAAGAGGCTTGTAAAACATCACCTGTAGCCGACTTTCCTCTTACTGGTTGTCGAAAAATACTTCTCGAACTAAGGGTAACAGATGTCAAACAAGTATTCTTCCACAGACATCATCCAACTCGCAACTAAGCCCAACCAAAAATTCAAATGTCATTTTAGTTTTGAGCTTTTTCCAATAAAGTGCATTGTCACCTACATATTCCCACTCCTCTTTTGAACTGAGGTCAAGTTCTTGCCATAGAGATAGCATCTCCATATAACAATCAATTCTGAACTCCACCATTGTGTTGCACTGACATTGACTGAAACTGTTTTTTTTTTGTTTAGGTAACTCATTTCTCCTATAGGTAACCCATTTCTCCTATTCAATTAATTACAAGTTAGTCTTCCCATTAATTACAAGTTTGACTGACTGAGCCCACTCTCGATAATTCCTTCCACTGAGTTTCTCTATAGGGAGTTATAAAGATGAGATATCTAAAAAATTCATGGTAGGGTTAGTGGTCGTAGGGATTATGACATCTACGGTTATTTTTGATATTAAATCAAACATGACTAGGTTCTATCAAAAACCTGCTTTGATACCATTTAAAAAATTGGAATTGAAATGTATGTTTATTTCAATATATTTTCACAACGGTCTACTTACAAATTTAAAAGGAAAACTACGGTAGAAAAAAGAAACAAAATTTTCTAATTAATACAAAACAAATCAGAATCATATATGCTAATAATTGCAAATCTCCTAATTATGTCCCTAATATCAAAATCCCAAATATTTCTAGATTTCAACAATATTAGCAAAAGGGACAAAATAATCAGAGAATTGGATTGTTTTCCCTTCTCTTTATTTACTTCACTTTTTTGTTGAATTCGGAAAGGAAATGGTGATGATTCCAAAATACTATTCACATTCCCCATAGTACACTATTTTCAATCTCACCTCCCCTGGTTATTGATTCCAAGTCCCCTCCATTTTTTTCCTTTTTCTATATGTTTTAACTAATGACAAAACAAGCCTTATAAAACTTGTATTATTTTCAAATAACTAATTACAAAGCTATTTGTTTTGTTATAAAAATAATATTAACTCAAACAATAAACGTTAAAATTACACTGCATAAAGAAAAAGTATTTATGAATTAATAAATTTTCATTGCTATTTATTGATTTTTTATGTATATTATTTCTTTATGACTTAAATTATCTTTATTAATTTAGTGTTATATTTATTATATAAATAAATATTTGTGATATTTAAAATATAAATATTCATATTTTGATTTTATAAAAACATATTAATATTTTTTACAATATATAATGATGACAAAGAAACATTAATATTAGAAGAACAATTTAGTAAATTAGTTACTTCTATTACAGGAAAAGAATAGCAATAAAAAAGAGTTACATTCATTCCCCTTCATTTCGATTATCATGTTTATTTCACATCACATTTGAAAGGAATCCAATTCTAACTTATTATGATTCTAGAAAAATATTGGTAAACAACATCAAAAAGTAATGAATTCAATTATTATCCCTTCTTATTTTGATTCTGTTTGATTTCGATATTGGATTAGTAATGCCCTAAGTTAACAAAGTCCTTCAAACATGATGAGTACTAAAGTAAATACAAGTCTTAAAGGGTTTGCTATTTTTCAAAATAGAACCCTTAGCCACGGGAGGACTGTTGAACTTTTTCTTCAGGTCCCTATGACAGTATTTCTCTTCAACATTCTTCAGCAATGGTAAAACCGATCTCTTTATATGATTTAAAATAAAAGAAATTTAATGGAACAATAGTTGATCACCATGCATTATTACGTTATTTCTTCACTTTAAAAACTTTAAAAATTCTAGAACCAAGGGATTTTGACTACTCTAGTTATATAGTGTTCACTTGTATGTAAGCTAGAGAGTCAAATTTTAGTGCGACCTGTAAGAGGTTTAACTTAGTCTTTTGAGTTTTATTTTTGTAACATAATATACTTACCTTTCCCACTCCTACACGGTTAGGTCCATACCCATGCCCCTTTTTTGTGCAAATTGCAATAGATGCACACTTTTTAACTAAAACATTATTTTTTTCCCACATATTCTCACCTTTTGACTTCTTATAGAAATAAATTTAACAACCTAGTTATACAACTGTACACCTGAATTTAAACGTAACATATGTAAAAATTTCGTCATTTTGCTAGATTATGAGTATATAATTCAATCACTCGAAGTATTATACAGCAACATAAATGCAACATTATCAAAGAAGTTGAATGGGTCTCAGAAAGATACCTTTTGAAGAAAGAACCCGTTTTTTGTGATGACCACTGTTCATTATTTCAACATTGAACTGTTTGGGTAAGGTATCCACAGAAGGAATCTTGTATGTCCAAGTACCTTCGGCAATCACTAGTCCATCCGAATTTGTCACGTATTCTTCAAACATGAAAAATCCAATTCCTTGAACAAAAGCTCCCTCAATCTGCACGAACCAATTTTCCCATTAAATGCTTGTATTATAGAGAACAGGGTTTGGGGGGCTGAGAAAAAATCAATTCGGATATGAACATTTTTGAATTTCAAAATTAGGCTCAATTTCAAAAGCAAGTTTTAGGGTTTAGAAAATAAAAACTAAAATGGGTTAACATGCCAAGTTAAGAAGTTTAGAAATTGAAAAGTGAAATGGTTATCAAACAAGCACTAACCTGTCCTAAATCAACGGCAGGATTGAGACTCTGTCCACAGTCGTAGATAATATCCACTTGATATATTGTTGTTTCGCCGGTTAAAAGATTAACCTCAACCTGTGGCAAGATGAGGTGATTATTAGAGTTATGGGATCAACTTGAGTGCAAATTACTAGAATATGACCAAATATAAAGATTAACATTGGTCCACTGTCTGCCCTCCACCTAAAATCTCAGACTTTGGGTTAGTGGAAAATCAATACATCGTATCAGAGTAGAAGATTCTGAGTTGAAACCCGAATTGAAATTTTGGCATAATAGCTACCATACTTATACTTTGATTTAAACACCAACATTGCAAGGAACCACTAAACATTTACTGACCTCACTCACTGCTGCGCCATAATTTAGGTATTGCATTGAAGACAAATCAGGGACATAGTAATGACTTGCTGACAAATTAACAGCTTCCGTGTGTGCCTGCATTGTAGCAGATTGTGGCAGAGACAAGAGTATTAAACTTAAGTTGACAATATCTATAAAAGAAATGCAATATGAGGCATCGAGTTGGATTTTCTTTTTTTAATGCTGAGAAGATGCTCCAAAAAGGCTAATGTTGCAAAAAAAAAATAGAGATTTTTGTCAAAGCTGAGAATTTCATAACTTTCAATAAAGTCATTAAACACATGGGCAAAAGCAGATTCACAAAGCAGCACTAACTGCATCCAGGACATAATCCTACAAAAGCAGCAAAAAGATATTGCCAAGCTTAAAAAAAGTCCAAATACCTGACGAATAAGCATCTCCCATTTAACAGGACCCATTTGCTTCTGCAACCTTTCCTTGAGTGGCAATAGCTTCTCCACCAAGATATTGCAGCATAATCTAACAGCCTCACAGCTTGACTCAGATGTAGTGCTCCCAGCAGTAAATCCTCCTTGGATTAAGCTCAATGTATCAGCTTGTACGACTCGTACTTTATCCAAGATGTTTGAAGTATCATCACAGTGGACTAAAGCAAGAGCATAAGCAGCCATCTGTTTTGCCTTTGTCCAAAGCCCCTGGCCCAGCTCGATGCCTCCAACCTCAACAACAACTGATCCATCCTTTAGAATGCTTACTTTTCCTGGAGTTGGTCTCAATGATACTTCATGCACAATTGGCACACGAGAAATGCCTCTTTTTTTCCATTTATTTGACTGATTAAATTCCAGTACTCGTTCAACCCTTTTGTCTAAGCTTGAAGATATGGCCAAGCTATCCCATATTGAAGGTAAAGTATACTCCAAAGTTTCTCCAGCACTCTCCTCATAAAATAAAGAAAGGCTGTTATGTGTGTGAAGATTCATCTTTCTGACAGAATCAACTTCCACGGAAAGGCAAGATGCAACATGTTCAATTACAGCTTCAGCAATAAATGAACCCTGTACCTCACCTGGCGCCCGCATTGCTGACTTACTTGAATGATTTGTTTTGCATACTTTTATGTCAAAGGACAAAGCACCCCAGTCATACTTCTTAAGTGCACCCAGAATGTTCCGTGGCATCGTTGGACTTATATCACTAGACATACCTGCATCAATCAATATTTCTAGATCTAGAGCTGTAATTGTACCATCAGACTTGAATCCAACACTGTAAGTTATTTTCATTGGATGCCGCCCTCCTGCCATTATCATATCAGTCTTGCGATTGAGATACATCCGGACAGGACGATGTAATTTGTGTGCTGCAAGTGCACATGCTGTTGCAACCTATAAGTAAGAGAGTTCCAGCAAGAGACTCTTAACTTTTGTTCGAAAAGAGAACCAAAGAAATAAGGTATATAAGTTCACATATACGAATATCATAGAAGCATTACACAAAGGTACGAACAAGAAGCATCCACAGACAGACAGAAAGAGCACACACACAGGTGTGTGTGCTATATATTCTGCAAATAGCTAGAAACAAGTATCAATAATTGATTGCTAGTAGCATTCCGAGGAACAACTTCTAGATAAGACATTATTGTATGCTATGCAGGTTACTGTTTTCTCATCAAATAAAATAATCCATTAATAGTTGTAATTTAAAGATTGTCATTCGGTAAGATAATTACTTTCCAACAGAAAAATCATATTGATTTTCACGATGGTTCTAAGTGTCCAATTTTCAATTTATTCATGGCAAACCTCATCGATACTAACTCACCCAGAAGAAACCTCATCGATACTAACTCACCCAGAAGAAACCTCCTCAATACTAACTCACCCAGCTGAAAGCGTTATCAATACTAATTCTATCAAAATATTGTAATTTAAATATCCAGGTAGTGTTAATACTCACAGGCATCGCTTTAATAGCCTTCCCACCAAAACCACCCCCAACCCTTCTTGTTATAACACGGACATTGTGTTCCGGTATGCCCAAACATCTTGCAATTACACTGTGTGCATACTCGGGACATTGACATGAGCTATAAACCACGATACAATTATCTTCATCTGGTACAGCAAGGGCAGTTTGTGTCTCCATGTAGAAATAGTATTGGGAACCAAGTCTTATCTGAAGATAGTAATAACAAAAGATATGAAAGTTGGAATAATCTCATAGTTTCTTTAATGAATCACTGTCCAAGATGCTTATTTGGCAGCTAAACAGGCCCAGAACTACATCTAGTATTTTTTCATAGTATAATGAACAAACAAAATTTCAATCCTCTCTTTCTAAGATATACATGTGAAGAGTATGTGAGAGTGTGTGTGAGGGAGGGAGAGAGAGATCACTTGGTGTGTCAAAATGCAGTGATCAAAGGAATTAAGGAATACTAAGTAAGCATGCATTAGTTTATAAAGTATAAAATCCATGAAATATCGTAAACTTCCATAAATATCCAACAACATACTTTTATTATTCTCCATCGATTGGCCCACACTGCTTTAAAAGAAACTAAGGGAAAAAATTAGATATGAAGCATGAGAATAAGAAAGGTACAAAAGAAGCAAAGCCCTAGGCATTAGAGGAGTAGATTAGGAAGAGAGGAGAGAGAAAACAATAAATAAATAAATAAAAAGAAAAGAAGATACCTCCGCAGATGTAATCTTGTGATCAGCTTCAGCCATTCCTTTTGATATATCACCAACCTGTTTTGGGTTAAAGAAAGGAGGGACCTCAAAGAAACTTGATCTTTTAACAGCTTCTTCTACAGATAAAATGGGTGGTTCTAGATCTTCTATTCTGTAATCAACCACTGCAAGGCTCGCAGCCATATCTGCATGTTTCTGTGTGTCTGCGACCTAACAAAGTAGCTGCCAGTTATTACAGACTATTTTAGAGTCGACGGAACTGAAATCACAGCATAGCTATATAATTATTTAGTATAGAATTACCACAAAGGCAAGACGCTGACCAGCACACTGAATGAGGTTGTCAGCAAATAGAGGTTCAGTACCAAATATGGTCATAGACCCTACATTGTCTCCAACCTCAGGGATGTCCTTAAAAGATATAAGAGACACCACTCCATTTGGATTAGCATTAGATTCAAATTTTATACACTCCAGCCTAGCCAGAGGTTTTGTGCTATAAATGAATGCTCCATGTAAGCAATCTATTGGCGAAGGAATGTCATCTACATACACAGCCTCACCTGTCCAGTTAATCAGTAGCGAGCACAAATAAGATTGATTGAGTATTCGGAAAAGGCAGAACTAAAGTGGTTCAATGATATAAATGTTTATTGGCAAATAAAAATTTGAAATTGGTTGAACTGACATGAATGAATGAGAGTTATTTTGGTAAACTAGAAAAATCCATTTCAAAGCATGAGAAAAGGTGCAAGCCAAGCTAGTTCCACAAAAAATGAAAGATGAAAAATAGAACAAGGAGTTGTCCGGAGTAGTTTAGTGGGTGAACAAAATGCAAGGAGATGTCCACGACTCTACATGCACCGCTGCAAACAAGTGTGTGATCAAGTTAAATTATGCGAAAAAGATACCAAGAAGTTAGATATCACTCATTCAATGAATATAACAAGTCTACCATAAACCAGTTCTTAACAATCAGCACTAACTCAATACCAGTTCACAGGGGATGAATTAATGCAGTAATTGAGGAAGAGTAAAAGAAAGGTCAGACCAAGGATAACTTTCTTTGTCACTGGGAAGCATCCTCACAGCATGTTATGAGATTCAATATACAGATACACGAACAAATGCAGACATGCATGTTGTCACATACCTGAAGCTTGGATCGCAGATCCAGATTTCGCAATTGGCTCACCAACTGGATAGAACGCTTTACTTAATTCCAGAACCTGTTTTGCTGAACAAAGTACACTTGGAACTGTACTACGAAAATTTTGGTCATAGTTCTGTCTCAATTTGGGATCCTTGAAAGATAAAGTATTTGTACATCCATCCAAGATACTATTAGCAAGGACAGGATCCATTTCTATTAAGGGGCTAAAAAATTCAAAAAGAAAACCTACAGCCAAGCTTGATTTATAGGCAGCCTTCACAGTGCCATGTTCAGGGACCACAGTGGCTCTTACTAATTTGATAGCTTCATATAAAACATTAAAAGTTAGTTTTCTTCCAATTAGAAATTCCTCAACCCTCCTTGCTCTAATTGCATGTTTAGTCCCATAAGCGCCAAAAGCCAGCTGGCAATGATTCACCAAGATTCCCTTGGATGTTTCACAAGGAGAAACCTCAGCCAGGAAGGCTGCATTTAAATAAGCCAACGCATTTCCAAGTGGTCTGGTTGCAGCTCGAAAGGTTTCAAATAGCATCCTGGCCTTGGTTTGTGCTGAAACATTCCTTGTTGATACCCAATTTGGGATTTTAATACTCAATAGTACAATATTATGATCCAATGGAGGCCTTCCTAAAAACTCTTCTAATGTAATCTTTTCAATTTTAGAACCACTCATTATATCTACTGTTGAACCTAGTGGAAGAAGAATTGTAGCAACATCTGAAGGAAACTGTTTCCTCTGTGCCATCACCAAATTCCCTCCTATACTAGCTGTATTTCTAATGAACCCAGAGGCAATTTTCTCCATATGGTCAGCAATTTTAGAGAACACTTGACTTGTTGATGGATATTCGCTTTGATCTGCCTTCCTCAAAGCTTCAATAGTCTTGGAGATCGTCAAAGCTGCTCCAATGTCTATTCCTGTTGGATCAATCCTAATTGTTGAGAGTTCGGAAATATATTGAATATTAATGTATCTCTCATGGCATTCTAGTTCTTTATAGTAACCCATTCCTGTATTTCCAACTACAAGCTTCACGCTGGAATCATTACTTTTTAATAAGTTTTGAAGCTCCTGAACACTAACAGGGTAGTACCAACTGAGTCTTTTTGTATCCAAACGCATGGATGACCTGATTTCCTTCTTTAGGTACTCAGGAAATGTACAAATCTCAGCATTATGGCTATATATAGGTAACCTACTAACTTTTACTTCCTTGCTCTCTTCCTTTCTCCAGAAAGAGTTAAAGCCCAAATCCTCAATATCAATGTCAACTGCGAAACTCTTGCAGGCATCAGCTATGGATCGATATCCTGTACAACGACATAGGTTTCCAGCAATGGCCTTTTCAGCTTCAGAAACAGTAAGTTTGGAGAAGCCTGGAGGAGGCTCTTCTCTATCGGTTTTTTCAGCATTGACAAGGGCAGCAAAGAGTGAAACACACATCCCAGGAGTACAAAAACCACATTGAGAAGCATGAAAGCCAGCAAACCTCTGATGAATAGTGTGGAACCCATCTTTGCTATTTCCAAGGCCCTCAGATGTTGTAACAGAACATCTATTGACACTACAAAGTAGTGTCAGGCATGAACTTACAGCAAAATCCTCAACTTTGTCAAGCACTGGGTCATACTTGGATAGTAGCACAACACAAGCGCCACAACCGCCTGCAACCATAGGTAGGGTACATCAAAGAATGCAACAATATCAAAAATAAAAAATAAAAAGAATGCCAGCTTTCATCAAAATGTGACATGATGAAATACTAGAACTTCATAAGCCCACCAAATCCAAATTACCATTTGGCACAATGATATTGTTGTCAAAATTCTAAGAGCATAATCGTAGTTACCACATGAATCTCTTTCTAAGTTGAATCCTTCAATGAGAAAATAAATGTGGACAAAGCTCTATTTCTATTCTTCATTGGTATGCAAATTATATAAACCTGTTGAACTCAGAATGAGAAAGAATTCATTTTTATTTATAACATACCTCACTTCCAAAAAGATATCGTACAAGTAATTACTCTTAAATACTCTCACTCGTCCTACACGGTCATCAATACCACTTCAATGTTCACTCTCACAATACTCACGTCACACGCTAACTCACTTTCACTCAACACTGTCGCTAATATCACTTCACTCCTCACACACTTCACTGACACCACAAAAACATCACTGCAACTACCTATATATAGATGAGCCTGTCGGTGACTGACCGACTTGATTAACGTTCCAGATTTTTCTCCATAGGTGGAAACATTAAAAAATGTTTGAGGCAAGCTAATATTCAATTATATGATATGTGCCCATATTGTCAAAAATATGTCAAAAATATTGTATGAAATAATCAAATTATTGGTCTTGTGATTTCTCTTTTCTATTATATAAACTGTACAAACAAATTCTATATATGAAAAAAAATTATGTATATACTAATATTATCCCTATACAATCTGTCAAATATTAAGTTAATTAAAATAACCATAAATCAAATAAACAAATCTCAAAATAAATAGAAATAAATATGGACAACAAAGTTGTCTGTTGACAACCCCTTCAAATTGATACAAATTAATCAACAAGCATCAAATTGCTACTAAGGAAGCAATGTCGATGAGAAATGAGAGCCTAGGTGAAGATATCAACAATTTGTAGTTCAATACAAATGTGTGGAAGAGTGATAACACAAGCTTCAAAAGCTTCACGGATATAGTAACAATCAACTTTAATATGCTTTGTGCACTCATGATAAACAGGATTGACCGTAATCTGAATAGCACTTGTATTGTCGACATGTAAAGGTGTAGGATCGATCTCAGAAAAGTCTAACTCAACAAGCAAACCTCAAAGCCAAATAATTTCGGAACAAGAAAGAGATATTGCTCGGTACTCAGATTCTATAGATGATTTAGAAACTCTGTCTTGCTTTTTACTCTTCCAGGAGATCAATGCATCACCTAAAAACACGCACCAACCAGTGATGGAGCGACGTGTATCAACATAACTAGCCCAATCAGCATTGATATAAGCAACAAGATGAGGAGATGCAGAAGTGCCCTAGAATAGCGTATGATTTTACGGACAGCAACCAAATAAAGATGACGAGGAATCTGAAGAAATTGACTAAATTTTTGTACAACAAAAGAAATATATGGTTTAGTGATGGTGAGATAGATAAGGCCACTCACCAATTTTCGATATAAACTGGGATCAACAAGTAAGTCACCATCCTCTTTGCGAAGCTTGACATTTAATTCAATGGGAGTATTGACAGAGGTAGCTTTCTGCAGCCCAACTGTAGCCAACAAATCACTAGCATACTTATATTGATTTAATGAAATACTAGAGGGACTACAATGCACCTCAAGATCAACAAAATACGTGAGAGACCCAAGATCTTTCATATGAAAGGGTTTTGATATATGGGTCTTGAGCTGGACAAGTAAAGCAAAATTAGAACCAGTGATCACAATATCATCAACATAAACCAAAAGGACAATAATACCCATGTTTGATTTATGAAGAAACCATGAAGTATGATACTTGCTCTACTTGAAGGAAAATTGTACTAAAGTGGTTCAAAATTAATCAAACCAGGCTCGCAGAGCTTGTTTGAGACCATAAAAAGAGCAACGAAGTTTACACACATTGGAGGTCGAAGAGGTAAACAATGTCGGAGGTGGCTTCATATAAATACTCTTTAAGATCTCCGTGTAGAAAAGCATCCTTAATATCCATATAATGTAGTGGCCAATCATTGGAAGTAACAAGAGTTAGAATCGTTTGAACAATAGTCATCTTAGCCACAGGAACAAAGGTCTCCTATTAATTGACATCATATTCTTGATTGTTCCCTAGGACAACAAGCTAAGTTTTATAACGATCCAAACTTTCATTAAGGTGAACCTTGACTGAGTAAACCCATTTGCAACCCAAAGGAACTATAGTGGAAGGACAAGGCTCAATATCCCATATGTGATTGGCCTTTAGAACGGTAATTTCTTTCTGCATATCTTGTTGCCAACAATCATGCTTGACAACATGTGAGAATATCAAAATTGGATAATGTAATAGTAAGAGTTGAAATAGAATTGCCAAAAAAAAAACTCATACCTATCCGGGGGTACAGACACTCGAGAAGAGCGACGTACCAAAGGCTCTAGAGGTGCTGCAATTGACTAATTCCAGTGCATGTTAGGATTAAATATCGAGTGAGCCACCGGAAGAGACCGTGGGCAAGAACTAACTTGAGGAAGATCTGAGAACTGTTGCTCAAAGGAGGAAAGGACCAAAGAAGAAGAAGGCACATATGACACAAGAAAAAAATGTTGATTTTCAAATAAAATAACATTCCTAGACATGTGTGTATGATGTAATGTATGATCATAGCAAACAGATCCCTTTTGACACATATTATATCCTAAGAATGCACATCTAACAGATTGAGCAGATAATTTATGTCGCTTATGAGGAGATAAATGAACAAAATATATACAACCAAAGATACGAAGATTATCGTAACTAGGTTGCTTAGCAAACAAGCAAAAATAAGGAGATTCCATGTGTAAAACTTGAAAAGGTAAATGATTAATCAAGTGAGTAGCAATCTTTAGAGCCTCAACTCAAAATATGAATGGAATAACAAGAGAGTACGTACCATATCAAGAAGATGATGATTTTTGTGTTCGACTACTCCATTTTGTTGGGGAGTAGCAGAACATGAACCTTGATGAATAATACCTTTAGAAGCCAAGAATGTCTAAAACTCAGTAGACAAATATTCACCACCAGAATATGTGCATAATGTCTTAATATTCGCAGAAAATTAATTTTCAACATACGTTAAAAACTCAGTGAAAGTACAAAAAATCTCAAATTTAGAACGAAGAAAATAAACCCAAGTGAATCTGCTATGATCATCAATGAAAGTCACATAGCATTTAAATTTTTTATGTGAACTAACCAGGAAGGTCCCCAAACATCACTATGGATAAGATCAAAGGAGTGAGAAGTTGCATGCAAAGGAAATGGAAGAGTTTTGTTTTTACCAAGTTTACAAGAATCACACTCAAGAAATAAAGAATAACGTTTTTTTATTACCAAGAAAGCTCGAGTTCAATACATGAGATAAGATTTGAGTATTATGATGGCCTAAACGACGATGTCACACCATACTTAGATCAGGAACATTATAACAAGCAAAAAACTTAATAAAAGAAACTGGAGAAAGTGTTGGAACATGTAAAAATAGTAAAAAAAAAGTGCCCCATTTTAGGTCCCTTCACGATCAGCTCTCCTGTTACCTGGTCCTGCACAACACAACCATCACCAGAAAAATTAACAACACAATTGTTATCAACTAATTGACCAACGGAAATGAGATTTGTGGAAAGCTGAGGAGCAAAAAACACATCAATAAATGTAGTAAAGACATTTCCAACAGTAGCAATTGGCAGTCTGAATGGTAAATTGGCCAACATAGGGCCGAACATGAGACAAAGTTGTGGGAGTATTCATCATGTGATTAAAAGCCCCCGAGTTTGCATACCAAAGTGTAGTAAATTTTTTACCTTAAAATCTCATTATAGATAATGCCAAAATTAGCATATGTTGCACCATTTCAAGGGTGCAGTAAGCTGTTGTAGAAGGTGCAAGATCAGAGGAAGCACTTGAGGAAGAGCCATGTGCTATAGAAGTCTGAAATGCTTGGGTCTGACAATTCTGGAGACGAATACGATATTCTTTGATAATATGACCATTTTTCTTGCAATAAGAACAATATTTTTAGGACAATTGGCAACAATATGCCCATATGCTTTGCAACAAAAACATTGAGGATTTTTAGAAGTCACAGGTGATCCACATCCTTGGGCAACATAAGTCATAGTTACCGTCTCGAAACTGCCATAAGATTGTTCCAGAATAGCTTGAGTGTCAAGATATTGTTCTTCGCAAAGTAACTCACCAAAACAAATATCAAGAGAAGGAACAGGAGATCTGTTCAGTAGAGAGGAGCGAATCGATTCATATTGCAGGCGTAGTTTCATAAGAAACTGATCACGTTGGTTAGTCTTGTAAAGATTCAAAATAGTTGAAAGAGTAGTAATAGGAACATCTGTTGTAACCAAATCAGCATATTCATGCCAAAGAGTCAAAAATGAGTAATAATCTTAGATGGAAAGACTACTATGTTGAAACATAGGAATCACATGTTCCAACTGAAAGCAACGAGCATCGTTATTTTGATGATAAACCTTTTTCAAATAATTCCACATGGATTGAGTAGAACGATGAGCTCGCAAGTTGGTGGCGATATATGACTCCACCGAACTAAGAAGCCAATACATGATTCGAGCATCAAGCACAACCCAAGAAAGAGAAGACACAACTTCCTTGGATTTGTCAATGTCGGATATTGGTGCAACATCTGTGCCATCAATATGGCCCCAAAGTTCTTTTCCCTTGAGGAAAAGTTCAAACTGAAAAACCCAAGTACAATAATTTCTTCCTGTAAACTTGACACACATTGGTGCAACGTCCATTGCAAATAAATGGAACCCAAGAAAGCAAAAAAATATCCAAAAAATAAAGGAACCAAGAAAAAGACCTTAAACAGAGATTGTCGACGGACACCACTCCAACAGAAAATGCCCAGAAAAATGTCAATGAAGATTTTCTTAGAAACAGAATACCAAAAAACGCGAAGTGGTGATGTCGATTCTTGAGACACCGAAGCTAAAAGGTGACGAAATGTGCTGCCAAGACACAGAAGACATCGACACACAAAACCAAGAAAAGAAAAAAAAAATCAACTTTGCTCTTATACCATGTCAGAAATAAGTCAAACATGTTGTATGAAATGGTTGAATTGTTGGCCTTGTGATTTCCCTTCTCTATTATATAAATTGTACAAAAAAATTCTATACATGAAAAAAAACTACGTATCTGTTAATATTATCCCTATACAATCTATGAAATATTAAGTTAATTAAAATAACAATAAATCAAGGAAACAAATATGCAAACAAATCTCTAAATAAATGGAAATAAATATGGACAGCAAAGCTGTCCGTTAACACATATAAGTACTTAAGAAAGCAAGAGGCTTCTAGACTAGAATTATCTAGAGGGCAAGATCAGTGATGACTTTTTACAGAATCCCCCTTTACATTCAGACTGCTTTGACAACCAAAGAGATTATCAGTTATGTTCCGAACAACTTTTACCAATGCATCCTCCACTTCGTTCTGTGGACAACAAATAGTATAACATTTAAGACAAGCATCTGATTCTGACATCAGATAACACAAAGGTTCCATCTTAGGTAGCAATGTTGGAATTATTTTATGTGGATTAATATAATCATTGACAACCCTAAATTATATCAAATAATTTATAAAGCATGTTGGAACAAAATAATCTATTGAGCCAAATATTAAACGAGCATGTATTTGTTTAGCTCCGCAATAAGATGGACTAAACATTTATATTGTGTGATATGCCATGGGCCCATCATACTCATAAATCTAAACCGACCCATTAGGTTTAGAGCCTTCTGGTAAAATTCTATTATAAATAAAACATTAAAAGTTAGAGTCAACAAGCCGATAAATTATATAGTTTTGAGAGTGGTTGTTCTCATAACCTCTATACACCAAAATTCTAACCATTTGACAGATATGCAATTGGAACATCAACATAGAGATTGATCCCTTTCACACAAGTATGTATTTGTTATATTTTTGAAACAATTTTATTATTTCCCCTGTTTGTGATTGATAATTTTAACAAGCATCCGAACATATAATTCAGTCACTTAAACAGAAATTTTGTTATAACCCGAACAACCACTTAACAGAACCTTCTTACATATATACAAATACTAAGCAAAAATATATCCCAATTACAGTACTCAAGACAAATTAGAAAAGTGCAAAGCATAAGTAACTAGAACAATTATAGTCATCCCCATGATTCCACATAATTTAAAAAAAAATCTCACATTAAAACCTACATAATTCATCAATTTGAATTCTTACAACCAAAATCACATATAAACACGAATACAAATTAAGGGTAAAAAAGAAAAACCTTCACCGCAGCCGAGCTTAACACTTTTGAAGGGAGTTTTGGAACGCAAAAACTCAAGCAAAGTAGTTGAAGGGTCGATGGTTTGAACTTCAAACCTGACTCCATTAACGGCAAAAATCAAGTTACTGCTTCTTGATTCAACCTCTGCCATTTCGGATGCTCACCAATGTTCAGAACTAAGATTTCAAACATTCCCAATGTATATTATAGATAAATCAAAAAAGTAATACTTGTGTACCACAAAAGACTTTCTCAGGCTATATACATATATGTTTTTTCTTTTTTGTTTTTGGAATTATTTGACCAAAAAGATTGAATCGTACCTTTTTTTCCGTCAGGGATCGCCTCCTCCACGTTTTTCTCTGACACATATGGCAACACTCTTCAATATACCACTAATCACGATGTGTCAAAAGATAATTTTTTTATATTTTTTTTTACTAATTCATTAAAATTATACTACATAATTCAATTATAATACACACTAAATAAAAATTGACTGTATATGCAATTTTTTTTATCGTTTTAGTGATAATACTAACCATAATTATTTATACTATTCTTAAAAATATTTTCATGTATTTAATAAATATGTTCACGCATTTAGATTTTTACATAAAAATAATTCCAATACAAAAAACTAATAAATATATCCAAGCTTATATTAAAAATTATGTTAAAAATTAATGAAGAAAATTGTAATAGAACATGAATATGTATTAAACATAACATAAAAAATAAGGAAATAAAAAACTTAATCAAAGCGATAACAAGTTCTAATAAAAGTAAAGCTGCCTACGATTATCATAAATCAAAAACAAAAAAATGTAAAAATAATAAGAGATGACATCTAATAAAAAATATCATAACATTTTTGTATTCTACGATTACATTTTATCATTAAACTTCATAGCTAACAGAAATACATGAGTCCTAATGTAATATTTTTTAAGATTTTTTTATAAATCTAAGATATAAGTATAGTTACATTTATACTCATAATATATTAAATTTTTAATAAATATATTTAATATATATAAGGATACAATTATAAGCCATTAATACTTTTATCCATTAAGTTAACATAAATAAATCATTTTTAAATCAACGTGATTATTTATAAGAAATTTTGGCTTAATTTTAATTAAGTTAAAAAATAAAATACATAATTAAAATAAATATTTTTTAAAAAATATTATGGTCAAAATGCCTTTACTACTAATGTCAGTCTACATTTATGGCCTCTGCTAAAATTTTATATTAATTAAGAATAAGAAATTAACGATAAGAAATTAAAAAATTGAAACAATTATTATTTTAATTTTTTTATTTTCGTAATATTTAATACATTTAAAAATTATTTAAATTATATTATGTTATGAAATTTTCAATATTTTACTTATTTTATGAAATTATTTTTTATTTTAAAATTTGTACAATTATTGTTGGAAAATTATCATGTAATTTTTTTAATTAAGTTATTAATTAAATATTAAATTTTTTGTATTGATTTAACATTAATGTCATATAAATTTAGATTTATTTTAAAATAAGTAGATTTAAATCTTAAGTACACATTTAATAAGATAAATTTGGTCATTCCTTTAAGAAATGTATACGAAAAGGCTAATGTTACTGTACCACCCTTAATTTCAACAACTTATAAACTACTAATTTTGTCATCATAATTAATTAATTTGTTGCTATTATGAATCCAACGAAATAGTTTCTTCAAGATTTACTTAAAAACTATCTTATTAGTAACCGGGTTTAGAAAAAAAACTTTATTCTTTAGTTAAATTTAAAATATAAAGAAAAAATATGTAATTAGTGATAATATTATTCATTTAAAAAATTGATAAATTTTAAAATATAATTAATTATGAAATGGTGCAATTATTTAAAAAAACAAAAAAAAAACATAAAATTGAAAAGGTAAAATATGAAAGTTACTCGTGTCACTGCTGAAGCACGAGTATCTACTTAAGAAGTGTCCCAGACAGCGTAACTAGGGTTTTAGGTTGTTCCTTGGGCGAAATTCGAAACTCACTAATGGCAGAAGAAATGATCCCCGAAAACAGCGAGATCAACCCTGCAGCCGAGTCCATGGAGCTTGTAAACCCTGAATCCATGAGCGATGAGGCGGATTTGAATGGCGACAATACAAATTCGAAGCGATCGAGAGAGGATGTACCTGAGTCCGGTGAAGAAAACGACGGCGTTTCGAAGAAGCCGAAGCTTGAGAAATCTGCGGAAGAAGAACGCTTGGAGAAGCTGAACAGTGGAAATAACGAGGCAGATAGGGAGTCGGGTGGTGTTGTGTTAGGCCCCAAAACATTCGGGTCTTCTGTCGAAATGTTCAATTACTTCTACAAGTTCTTGCATTTTTGGCCTCCCAATGTCAATATTAACAAGGTAAATGCTTGTTTATTACCATGGACCTATTAAAACTATTATTTTCTTCTTTCGTTTCTTTGCTGAACTTTAGAATCTTACGATTTTAAGTTGGGGGAAACGAAGTCATTAGGTATAAGTGCTTAGTATAACCCTAGAGTTTCATTTTTAACCGCTGCTAGTTGCTAAACATATTTTTTTTAATAGCGTGATGTCTTAATTTTTTTTATATAACGTGAGTTTTTAGTGGGTTAAACATGATATCGCTTGAAAAGTGTTTTATATATAAAACTGAACCTTATCATAGAAAGTATTGTTTTTGTTTGTATGTCTTTACTGAGATTGGAACAAGAATTTTCTTTTCTATGAGTAAGAAGCATTTCTATGAATCATGGAATCAATTGGTGCTTTACAGTAATGAGTTAGTAAAATTGGGTTTATTCTTTTCGTATAAGTGTACTAACTAAGGATACAAAGTCACAAGGTTTGAACAGAGCTAACTTCCTTCATGTGAGGTGAGGAACCAATAAGTCATGAGACTCATGACCACAGCAGGTTGTCCCACAGTCGCAGTAATTTGGTCAATGATATTGTAACACCTGTTCCCCTCTTTTTTTTTGGGGGGGGGGGGAGTTCCTATTGGGGTTGTCCACCGTTACACATTGATTTTATACACTGTAGTTGCCTCAAACTTGTGATTAGAGCTTCAAACTTCTATAGTGTAATACTACTTGTGTACCTTCCTTCTTCTTCTTCTTGAAATGTTGTGTAGGTTCAATTTCCTACTTAATGTTCTCAGTGGGATGCTATTCACTCTCTAATCTATGTTCTTAAACTTACTGTGAACAACTCACCTGCTGCTGATATGGATAAAATGTTATAATTTTTACATTGCTGATGCCCTGCCTTCTTCTTATTAGCCTGTCTTTATGTTGACAAAATGTCTGCCTAATTTATAGCTTGTCTACGATGTAGTATGAGCATATGCTTTTGCTGGACTTACTTAAGAAGGGTCATACCGAGCCAGACAAAAAGATTGGCGAAGGGATTCATGCCTTTCAAGTCCGATACCATCCAATGTGGAAAAGCAGATGCTTCTTCCTTATTCGAAAGGATGAATCCTCTGATGATTTTAGCTTCAGGAAGTGCGTAGATCATATTTTGCCCTTGCCAGAAGACATGAAAACAAAATTTGATTCCAATAAAGGCTTTAATGGTGGAAGAAAGGGTCATGGTGGTGGTCGTGGAAGAGGTGGTGGTCGAGGTCGTGGTAGGGGAAATAGGGGGAGAAATTGATTAGTAATTTATTGATCATGCTTTAAACTATATCACTTTTGTTGAAAATTATATTGGGCTAGTCTGTTTTTCTCTTGTCAAGCTATGTAGGCTCATTATCCAACTTTTGACTTTTAATGGCTTTTTCTATTTGCAAATCAAAGTCTTTTCTTGTTAGATTTTTCGTTATGAAGTATTGTTATTGAGTACTAGGGTTGAACAAAATAATATCGGATAAATTCGAATTTAATATTCAAATCCTTATAATCAATCCTGATGCGATATATTTATTATACTATTTAAAAAATATATATAAATATATAATAATAATTAATAATATAATATATTAACTCTTGGCTTTTACATAATACAGACTCATTACAAATTATAACATCCTAATCTAAACTGAATTTTTTAGCCCTTTCTTTCTCAGATTTGACTCCATTGTGCGACACTTTTACTCAATTCGTTTTGTTGTTCGCTCATTCCTAGTCGCATCAATCTTAGAGAATCATAACTTTTGATTTCTAAAAACTTAGTGGGTTACAAATTCTTTAGTATCAAAATGCTTCACATATGTCGGATTTGATTACAAAAATATATATTAATTCAATTTAACCCAAGTAACAATTAGATAACACCATAAATGCATGATCCAAATTTCCATTTATGTAATAGCTACGTACCTTTTGTTTCTCTGCAGTTTCTGTAACATTTGGAGCCTCCTATAGTAAGAACGTTTTCATGGATCTAGTAATTAATGAAAATGTTAATATTGTTTAGGTTACAGATATAATTGATTTTATTTGGAAAAAATATTCTTTTAAGGTCTAAGAGTTTTTAGAACTTAACATTATATAATATCAATTTTTTTCCTAACATCTTAATGAGTTATAGATTTTTTTTTATTTCAATATTATTTAACGATAAATTTACAACAATTGAAGAGTTAACATAAACAAAACATCATATATATTACATAAAACTTTTAAATATATAGTTTTAATATATATATTTATTTGTTATCATATTACGTGAAAATTAAAATGTTTTACATATTATTATGTTTATTAGCTTATTTGTATTTCTAACTTTTTAATTTTTCTTTATGAAAATGTTCTGAATGGTATTAGTGACTTAAACCTAAATAATTATCGCAAGGAGTTCATGTTATTATTAATGTTTGGAGAGTAAAATTATGTAATTTATAATGAATTTTTTTGGAGTTAAATTATTAATATGAAAATTTGGAGTTAATTATGTAATTGATATTGAATTTTTTTCTTTTAGATCATTTTTGTTAAACTATTTTTGATCATGTTGTTAGCTACTATTGAATTTGTATGGAAAATATTTTTATTTTAAATTTTTCTTTGATTTTATGTAATTTTTTATTTATGGGTTAAAATTATGATTTTGATCCGATTGGATTCGAATTCGGATTTTCGGATTAACATTTACAACGGATCGGATTTGGATTAAATGATTTCAAAAAATGACTGAACCAGAAATCATGACCCTTTAAGGTCATATGAAACCAATTTCATTACTAATTCCTCATCAAGAAGAAACATCTAATCCACATAAGGAGTAAAAAAATATGCAAAGATCAAGAGAGTCTGACACCACAAATAGAAGAAGACAACCACGCAAGATGGAAGAAGGGTTACATTGGAGAACTAGAGGTAATATCCCACCAGAATTCAAATTTCATGATAATTACAAGTATAATCTATTGGATCAAGATTGTATAAGAGATAGGAAAAAAACTTTAGATGAATGTGATAGTGGTATGAGTATGCTCATACAAACCTCTCAAACTACACAAACAAACCCTTCAATCTGTATGGCATTAGTAGCTCATAAAATGACAAGAAATGTTAAAATTTGATTTTCAAATTTAACAAACCAACAACATTTATTAATACAAGAGAATGCTCCCACAAGAAGAGAATACTTAAATATAATAATAAATGAAATATACAAGAAATTTATTAGAGATTATAAAGGAAGAACTATCACTTAATCTAGTAAAAATGAAATCTAACAAATATGAAAATGTGTAACATGTGTTACATAAATTCTTTTATTTGTGAATATGAAATGTACTACTATAAATTACCACCCTCTATGCAAACAACTTATAAGGAAATATTTTTTTCAAAAATAACTTGAAACATTACATAAGACCTTGACATAAAGTTTGAATTAGAGAAATAGAAAAATTATACCGTATATTCTAGAAGGAAGAATAAGAAGTCTTAAAAGTTGGATAATTATTAAATGTCAAGAAAAAAATGAATATAAACAAATAAAATAAAATGATAAAATCTATTGTGACACAAGAGATTTTATAATACCATGAAAATATGTATTTAACATAAAACCATACAAACAAAAACAAAAAAAATATAAACAATACAAGAGATTTAAATAATACAAATTTAAAAGGCAAGACTTTCAAAAATATATAAAAAAAATATTTAATAGGAAAACCTATAGAAAGAGATATTTTAAAAGAAAAGGATATAAACCTCCTGAAAACAAAAGTTATTGCTATTCAAGAAAGAAAAAAATGCAAATGTTAGATCTATAATAAAGAAGAACATTATGCCAATGAATATCCAAGCAAACTTCAACATTGAAAATAATTTAAAAATGAATTTTAACATAAAGAAAAAAAATCTTAGAAGAAACTTTTAAGATGAAATTGAAACCAATCGAGAATTCAGATATTGATGATACTTATAGTATTTATCTATTAGAGGAAACTAAGAAGGAAATAACTGACTCAGAATATGAATACTCTTCAACTGAAGATGAATAATGTGTATAATATTACAAATAAATATAATACCTACATCAAAGTAGGACTAAAATTTAAAGGTTGTGTCAGTTATCATCTACATGCATATATAGATACAGAAGTTAGTGTATGTATAGTAAGTAAATATGTATTTCCAAAATAACATTAGAAACAAGTATCAAAATATTTAATTATAAAAATTACTAATAATATTACAATAAATATTAATAAGCTTTTAAAAGATACCAATATAATGATAGGAGGAGAAACGTTTCACATTCCTACCATATATCAACATGAAAGAGGAGTAGATTTATTAATAGGAAATAATTTTCTAAACTTATATCAACATTTTACATAATATTTAGACAAAATAAATATAACAACTTTATATGGTGATACCATTTATGTATTAAAAATAAGAAAAGTCTTAACCGTATCAAACCTAACTTTAATGCAACAACATAAATAGAAAAACGTGGAATAATAAAGCAACAAAAACATTATTTAGAAAATATTTTATTAAATATAGTAAAAAAATAAAACAGTTGTCTCAATGAAATACAAGAAGATAAAGCCTTAATAGGCATAAAAAAGAGAATGATAATAGGTAGAAAACCCTTGGATCTAAAAATATATAAATCTTTGACGGTTGTTAACATAAAATTAAAAGACCCTAACAAGGTTATAAAAGTAAAACTAATGATTTATACTACAAAAGATATGATTGAATTTGGAAAACAAATTCAAAAAATTTTGAAATTAAAAGTCATAATACTAAGTAATTCACCTCACTCTACTTCATTATTCCTAGGAGAAAAAGAAACTGAAAAAAGAAAAGCAAAAAATAGAATGATAATAAAATTTAAAGCATTGAATAAAAAAACCATTGATGATGAATACTTTATTCCAAAGAAAAAATAATTATTATCATTAATAAAAGAAAATAAGTATTTTCCAAGTTTTGATCGCAAATATAGATTTTGGAAAATAAGAATGGATGAAGAATCTTAAAAATTAACAACATTTGGTTCCCCCAAGGACAATTCCAATGGATTGGTGTACCATTTGGACTAAAACAAGTTTCAGGTATCTTTCAAAGATATATGGATAACATCTTCAAAAACTTACAAAATACTTGTTGTATCTATATAGATAATATTTTGGTTTTTAGTAATGAATTAAATAAATACTATTTGGATATTATTAGTATTTTACAAGAATGCAAGAAAGAAGGCATTGTACCCTCTAAAAAGAAAACAATACTTATTCAGTAAAAAATTAAATATTTGGGGTTGAAAATTGAAGATAAAAAGCATAATCTACAACCTCGTATACTAATCAACATTCAAGGTTTTCCTAGTGAATTAAAAGATAAAAACCAATTACAAAGGTTTTTAGGATGTTTGACATATGCAAAAGTATATATCAAGAAACTTGCAGAAATGAGAAAACTTTTACAAGAAAAATTGAAAAAATATCATATCTGAAAATGGACATAACAAGATACCCTGTATATGGATAAAGTAAAAGAAAACGTAAATAATTTGCATTTATACTATCCAAGGTCATATGATAAAATAATAATTGAAACAGATGTTTCACAAGAATATTAGGAGGTAGTAAGAGTAGGTGACAAAGATGAATATCATTACAGATATACACCATGATCTTTTCAAGGTCTAGAGTTAAATTATCATAGTAATGGAAAAAAAATATTTAGCAGTTAAAAGAGCTATTAGGAAATTTGCAATATATGTTATAAGTTTCAGATACATTGTCATAACAGATAACAACAATTTTGGTTATTTCTTAAGAACTAATATTACAGGTGATTACAAACAAGAAAAATTAATCAGAAGGCAACAGTGTTTTAATCAATACAATTTTAATGTTGAACATTTTCTAGGAAATAAGAAGAGTTTAGCAGATGCTTTTACTAGAGAATTAACACCTCTAATTATTTTTATACATTCAAGAATGGAACATCTTGATATGAAGATTAAGATAAAGAAAAAGAAAAAAAAATCAAAATCAAAATCCTATAGGAATAACTAGAGCTATTGTACCTATAGAAATCTCTTATGGAGATAGGAAATAAACAAGAAAAACTTAATTGTTCAAAACAACTCTTAGAGTCCAAAAAATCAAAAGAAGAATCTTCATTAAAAATTCAATCTAAAGAAGACTAAATTTCTAAAGAAAAAATGAAAAATGAAAAAGAAGAACCTAACAGTTCAAAGGAGAGTAAAATCTCTTAAACAAAAAATCTTAATTGGACAGATGAAGCAGAAAAAGATTTATGTAGTCTATAATGACCCAAAACCAATAATCTATAACAACTAGGGAGAAGCTAGTAAATCTATTCTAAGAATTAGTGGAGTAAAACATATAGCCTTCACCAACAGAATAGAAGTTGAAGGCAGTTATGCCAATTACAAAAAATCAAAACTAATAACTCCAAAAGAAATAGTAAAAAATTATTCAGAAGAATTACAACAATAACCAACAGCACTAAACAGATTAAAAAATCTGGGAAATATGGGGAAAATAGTAAGGCCTCCAATACTATTTAGAGAAGCATTTTTCCCAGAGAAATCAAATACAGTAAAACATTCAGTGTTATTTAAGAAAACATCCCCCAAAAATTTCATAATCAATGAAGAAGAGAATGATCAATATAGAAACCTAAGCAAATCACAATGGTTGAATCTCTATAACCTGGCCAGAATATCTACTTAGGAACATATTGAAGTTATAAAGTTCTACACTATAGAAAAAGGAATTTCCTACATGAAGTAAATTCAATATCTTGGAAGGAGTTTATCTAAAATTTGTTTACAAAGCTTTCTACGTAGGACTAATAGAAAATATATATTCAGGAATTAATTTAAGTGAATTAAATTATTTCCTATAAAACTTTAAAAGAGAAATCAAGAACTTTAGAAAAAATATTAAAGTAGGTGACAAGCTTGTTTATCTCAAATTTTTCAGTTAAGTAGTGGAATGAATTGAGGAAGGATATATCAATTCCTACCACTTCATCAAAATAGGGATTTTCAATACAAACAAAGAAGTTTCTAAACCAAGGATGCTTCTAAAAAAGGAATTCAACACAGAAGAAATTTGTGAACTAAGGGGTTAAACGTTAGGCCAAATTTATTATGAACTCAGGAAGATTGATAACTCTACTGAGATCAAAGTAAATTATTTAACTAGTAAAGTTATTATTATTTCTCATAGTAGCATGCCTCTTTCAGAGAAAGATGGTCAAAAAATTACCAAATATGAAGCCAATTTTAATAATAACAACCTAAAAATTGGTTAAGAAATAAGGATGATATTCTGTTTTTATGTCAAAAAAGCCACCAAAGATCACAGATGTATCTATTGCATCAAAGGTCGAGAAGATAAAGATTTGTCATCATCAACGTCATCAAAAGGATTGTCGGCATAAAATAACAAAGAAAAATAAAGAGAGGAATTATCGGTAGAAGACAACAAAGAAAATAAAGATGTACTCCCACATCTTAATCGGCATTATGTGCCAACAAAAAAAGTAGTGGTTACTATAAAAAGAAGAAAAGCATATGAATTATTAAAACAAGGAGAAAATAGTAATTTGTCTTATAAACAAGGATTCCTAGTGCTATAAAAGGAACCCTTATTTTCATTTTAAAACACACAAAAAACTAGAGCACATTACTCTTAAAAACACAAACTCTAGCATAGAAATGTCCTTTATCCAGTAATTTAAAACCAATAATGATATACCTAGTAATTATTAATGATTAAGAATTCCTTTAAGGTTCTTAGCTGACCTTAAGTTTTAATAATTATTATTTTATGAATAAAATAGAGTTCAATTACTTTTTCTTAGTAAGTTAAAAATTAGACACTATCTATGTACGCATGCAAAAAGGGTTACCATTATCAAGAGAGTATTAAGGTTTAAGCAAAGATAAGGTATAACCGATGTTACAAAAGGAGACAAAAAGAAGGAAAGATCGTAGTAGACCCATTAAATTTAGGTATAATAATTATAAATTTAAGACAATTAAGAATCTTAAATGTTTAGATATTTGCTTACATCAAGATATAATACCGATGAATAGAAATATGAAAATAGAAAGAAAAATAAAAATTATTTTTAATTATAGGAATGAACAACTAGTTCCAAAAGAAATTAAAATGAAAGATAAAAATCTAATTCTATTAGAAAATTTAATAAAGGTTATCTCTTAACCTTAAATGATTATTTCAAAGATGAGTATTATAAAACTTGTCTTAAAAATTTTAAAAGGTTCAATTTTTTATTAGATATCTATACTGATTATATTAAATTTATTCCAAGCATAATAGATTATCATGTTTCAAAGACATTAAAAGATTACTTTAATCAAAAATATGTACGAATAAAAGAAAAAGAATTCAACAATCTAATATTTGAATACTAAATATTTGAATATTACAAGTAAACTATATCTACACAAGAAAACTTGTTTACATATTACGAATAGGAAAAAATGTACATTCAACACATGAATAGGAATTGATGAAAAAATTAACAACATTAGTTTTTAAGAACACCGTTGGTATTAATTATAAAATCTAGAAACATTTTAATTTTTTTTATAAAACTTAAGAACATAAATAAAGATATATTAAACTTAAAGAACATTTTAGATATTATCCCTATCTTTATTTTTCACAATGGTATTTTTTTCAATAAAATAATTAATTTAAAATATTATAATAATATAAGTAATCAATTACAATAAAAATAATAAATTAAAAATTTTGACAATTACCGTTTGCCGTAAATAAATAGCTGAAAAGCTAATTGCTTAACTGATAACTGGGAAACTACGCAACCAAAACTATAGTTTGGAACATATTTGCTATGCTTGATATTGAATTAAAATGTGGTGAAAAAAGCGTCAATAATATAAAGGAAAGAATGCATAATACAATTAATTGTTTATGAATTTGATTACTATATGAATAAGAATTCAAACCAATTTTCCTGAAATTTTTTAAACTTTTCTTCATTTTTTATTTCACCTTCATATTTTCCTCATCACTTTTTTCTTCCCATGATCCAAACAATAGCCATCAGGATAAGCAGACTTTTTCATCTATGAAATTGCATTTTTACTGTTGTTTTCCAAAGGTGAGATGTATTGATTAAACAGTATAGATTGTTAGCTTTTCTTTGCTAATGGCAATAATTTACGATATATATACATAAAAATATGATCCATGTTACAAAGTAGTTTTACTACAACGCCAACAAGTTTGATATATGTGCAACTACAACCAAACCGAACACAGTTGAACTACCACTTACACCTACTATAACATACAATGCGGCAATCTCAAGCCCCCCCCATCTCTTCCACCATCCCCGCTCATCAAAAATTATGGAAGTGAGAAACCCAAAAATCTAGTTAACCATCATCAGCATTCTAACCTTATGACTTACGAATGTTGTCACCTGTGTCTGTTTTTCTATGTATGATTTCAGAAGTCTGATTTTTTAAGCTTCGTTCGAGGCTTTAGATTAATGTTGTCAAAGGGCTTTGGCTGCTCTACATTGATGTAATCTCTCGTCTTAAGAACCTACAAAACAATGTAATCAACAATATGAACGACAATCAAAAACAAAAGGCTCCACGTTTATTACATTTTTTCACTTATATGATGAAAAGAATATAACATGGACATTCCAAGTTTCACTAATGCGTGTATGAAAGAGAGAGAGAAGAATCTACCAATGATTCAAAGAACATTCTCGATGCTTCTTTGCGAGTTTTACCAGCTAACAATTGGTCCAGTGGAAGAATTTCCCTACCACACTCTTCTTCCTTATCAAATAAAATTTGGAGATACTTGGCAACAGCCCTAAAGAGAAGGAAACAGTGGGTTATTGAAGGGAATAATAATACTAAAACTTGCAAAGAATTAAAGAACTTGAATGCCAACAGAAGAACATAAACAATATATGCAACTAGTAACCAATAAAAATGCTTTTTAGGACACCAGGCTCATTTTATTTTATTACATTTATGGATGGAATAAGAAAATTGAAAATATGATACAAGGCTACAAGCTCACTAAGCAAAGGATACAAAAACTCCAGAATGCACTAACGATATAAGGCAAATTCAAAGCATATGCACCTAGTTCGAGAAGACCATCCAGTGTTCTCTTGAAGATCAGTTTCTTCAGCACCTGCAATATCATCATCGTCCTCTTCAGGTACTTCGTCATCATCTACATTCAAAAATTCTGCAGGGGAAAAAATAAAGATTGGTCATCCAAAGAATCCAAGGAACTATAAAACACATAAAGTAGGACCAACGTGTGACTTCCTTTAATTTGGAGTCTCAAGAACCCAGGGCAAGTGACATCAGTCAAATAGTATGATAAAACATGAGATTTAAATCTAAAACCAAAAGAGCTACACGTAACCAACAATTTTTTGGAAATGTGTGTTCAAAATGGTGGAAACTAAACTAGACAATCTAAAAATTTGGAACAGATCAATTAAGCAAAATACAAATAAGTAAAACCTGTATCATTCGCAACACGTAACTAACAATTTGTTGGAAATGTGTTCTCAAAATGGTAGTTACTAAACTAGACAATCTAAAAATTTGGAAGACCAATTAAGCAAAATACAAATAATTAAACCTGTATCATTCGCAGCTGTGACATCTTCAAAATCCTGCACCAATAGCAATGAAATATGAATCAAGGAAAGCATCAAAGAATATACGAATGGGTCTTCACATCTGAAAAGTTAATGAAAAATGCAGCCAAAGCTTTAAGATTCTCGAAGATGACATGCCATGGAATGTTGAGCTCAATTGAGCTACAGATAGCAATGAAATATCACTTTGATACAGTGCAGTAAATTATGTAACAATTTCACGGAAAGAAAAACATTCAAAATGAAAAACTTAGACAACCTAGGGAAAAAATTTATGCATTTTGTTTAATAGCTACTTTCACTCCAGCAACTTCAAAAAACTATAGAATCTACATGACGCAGAGGATAAATACATTAAATTCTATAAAATAACTCAAGAGTCAAGTCCATGAACCTGTAAAATATTAAGTACTTTAGTTTTCATTTAATAATGCATGTTCAAGAATTTAGCAAATGTCTACAAAATTCATATACATGTTCAAGAATATAGCAAATGTCTACAACGTGCATATACATTATTTAACTAGAATTTAGTTTTCATGTTCTAAAATATCCATACATTGAAAAGGTAGAAGGCCAATTTGATCCTTTTATTTACAAAAGGTATCATTTAGTAGACAAGATATCATTTAGTCCTTTTTGTTTTAAAAAGGTGTCAAAAAAGACATTTATTAATTTTAAAATTATATTATTAGAAAAAAAAATTTAAGAGGAAACCCGTATTCGATAATACCATCAGCATTATTTCCTTTAAAAGAATTTATCAATAAAATATTTATTTATTGATACTACTAAAAGTCCTTATATGGTTTCTTTTTTATAAGTAAAAGGAATAATGAATACCTTTTTTTTATAAGTAAAAAGACTAATGAGCTTCTTTCTGAATTTAGAAAACTAAACAACACTTTTACTTTTTTACTCAAAGAAAAGAAACCCCAAGGCATTTATCCCATATCAGAATGAAATGCAATGAAAAGGTTTAGAATTTCATAATATAATTATTTATCCAGTCTTACGTGATGCTAAAAAAGGAAATCAAAGAAAAAAAGCGTGATGCATATGGCTCCTAGAAGTGATTCCTAGAATCTGCTAGTGTGATGCAAGTAATCTCTTCATGTTCTCTTATTTTATATAACTTCTTTCCCAAAATTCAAACTAGGGAAAAAATTTAATTTCTGTCCTACATCCCTCTACCTTCTGGTGTTGAAAGCAACTCTCAGAATAGATTTTTATGAATTAGTTTTCCCAATTTTAAGATGCAAAACTTTAGAGAAAAATACCCAAGGCCTTTGAACTCTTTCCTTGAGGTTTTTCCCACAAACTCCATTGTTGCAAAAAGATCTTGATTTGCAACCAAAACCAATCTGAACACAACAAGAAGAAGAACCCGGTATATATCCAACTCTCTCTCCCAATTACCTTAAGATTAGAAATAAAGTGAAAGTGGAGAGGCGTGATATACAACATGTAGAGAGAGATATAGATATAGATATGGGTGCAAACATTGAAAGTATTTGGTTCTGAATTGGGTTTTGTTACTCTCTTGTAAAGAGGAAAGTATCAAGGGAAAAAGAAAAGGAAAAAATCAAAAGAAAACAAATTGAACCCCATTTGGGATGGTGCTTAATGGAATGGGATTATAATGAGCTGGGGCCTAACGATACGTGCCTCAAATAATCTCAAAATATTACTAGACCACATAATAAGGCAGGGACGGGCTTGAACAAGCACATTTACACGTCTAGTTCTGTGTTTAAATCCTAATAATTTCAATTGTTGAATTATAAGTGTTTGACCAGTATTATTGGTCTTTCTCCCACTAACTTGAGTTTTTGAGATAATTGATTTCCCAACAACTTCTAACAGATAAAAAAAACCTAAAAGCAAACCACACAACACCAAAATTTAATTCCAAGAATAAAAGAAACTCCTACTAATTTCTGGTTAAAATATTAGAACAAAGGAAAATTTATAAATAAATGGCTAAACACTACTTCTCTTGAAAGCCTAAGTTCGTTATTGGCAAAACAATGTGATGTTAATTTGGTGTATCTTTTTATAAGCAACTAGGGTGAAGAGTCAAATTGATCACTTTGCTTAGGCAAAAAGCGTCATTTAGTCCCCTACGTTACAAAAGCTGATTTTTAGTCATTTTGTTTATGAAAAATGTGCTAAGGAAAGATATTTGGTATTTTTTAAATATTATTTTATTATTAAAATTTCTTGTCAAAAATCCTTAAGTAGTTCTTTTTTCATAAGAAACATGACTAAATGACTTTTTTCATTATAAAAATGACTAAATTACACATTTTATAACCTAGAGCCACTTTTCACACGACATTTTTCCCTATATTATACTATATTATATTGACAGATGTAATAGTTACAAAAGTACAAAGTGGGCAGCAATCCACTTGAAAAAGGTGACTCTTTAGTTTTGATACTACAAAGTATACAAAAAATTGCTACCAGGAAAAAACGAATCAAAAACCAGAATTGACACTTGTCATACACATAGAACCAGAATATTTAAAGAAATGCAATAAACTTACAGGACGACAATCCTCTTCCGTAGGATGATCTGGACTCATTTTTATGTCCTTGACACACTGTGAATCAGCTTCCTGATAGCCTACATTTTCATCAACTTTTGAGGAAACAACTTTTACATCCACGTTTTCTGAAAAAAATGTGGAATCCTTATTGGCCCCTTTATGCTGCATAGAGATATAAGTGGTTTCCATATCATCACACCCCAAGTCCAATTTCATGACCTCATCCTCATTCACACTTGTGGGATTATTATATCCATTTCGTTCCACAGGTTGGTCACTATTCACAAAAGCCACATTATCACATCTAGCAGTTTTTGGAGATTCTGTAGCAAGCGAATCATGAAAAGGTTCAGTAACATCTGCTCCAAGATCATCTCCTCTTGTTTCAGCCTCATATTCAACTTCAGCAACATCATGTCCTCCTTCAACACTTATATTTGCTAGTGATGCATCCTCGACAGGTTGAGCATCCAATTTTTCTGGCCATAAGCATCTTGTATCCATCTGAAGAGAAGCATCCCCATCATCCAGCAGACTGGATTGGGCAACAGAACCATCTGGCATGTTGGAAACATCTCCAGAAATAGGATCACTAGGTAACTCAAGCCCATGGACATTGTCATTTGCTGCATCAGTAAATCCAGTGTTGTCTCTATCAATTTCCATTTCAGCTCTCTCTCCCATAATTTCGTGTGGAGATATCAAGTCATAACTTTCTCCAAGCTGACATTCAATCTGAACACAACTGACAGCAGGTAGCACTTCTGTATCATTTCTCATAACAGAAGACTCTACATCCTTTGTTGTTTCCACATAAGTCTTGTCTTGATCATCTTCAGAGACTAAAATTCTACTCAGATCAAATGTTTCGCTATGCAAAGATACTAGTGCTACTGAAAAACCTGTTGGGTACATAAAAACATTCCCATGTTTCATTATTTACTGCATTAATCTTCAACTTAAAGTAGACGCTTGCTGAAAATGAAACCAGTGCATCAGAAGAACCAGAAATAAGAATATCAATAATAAGTCTATCAACTTTCATTGTGTTGGGGTCAAATGAAATTCATACAATAAAAAATAATAAGTGCAACACAGAGAGGGGGGAGGGGGGGTAACATGCTCACGAAGACTTCCCTTAATGAGTCTTGAGTTTGTAGAAATATAATGTAATCTTTCATTTATCATAATAAAAGAATAATGGAGATTTCCTTTTTCTTGTTCTCACTCTTCCTTCTTTGATCTGAACAATTATAAAGAACAACTCTACAAATCAAATACAGATTTGTACATATAATATCTGGCATTGTTAAACTCACCTGTAAAGATGGGCTCGTCAAAAATTTCTTCAACAACGAATTGTCTCTGAATCATTGAAATTTCAGGCCGAGTGCAGGGTGCCTTCTTTCGTATACGGCGTATATCTTCAGTATTTGTCAGCTGCTGGCGTATCATACTTCACAGACAATAGGGAAAATTTGTAAGAAAAGGAATATATTGAGCACATAAAAAAAATATTAAGCAATTTTAGCAATTTCAAACAAAAGTATATTTGACAAGCTAGGTGCCTAGGTTTCATAGGATAATAGTGAATTAATATCATGAAGGCATCCAAAATAAAACTGCCACCAAGATTAAACTAGATAAGCTTCGAAAAAAACTAAGACCACCTAATCAAACATTTTACGTGAACAAGTTGTAAGATACTATAGGCATGGACCATTTACACAATAAAAGCAATAACTGTTTCCTGTTTCACGGCATCTTGGCAAAGAAGTGTCATATGTTGATCATGGACCTTCAAAGAAAGAAAAGCATCAACTATACTAAAAAAAAAGCGCATATCTTGTTGAACAAAAACGGGGGAAGGTATGGTTTTATGTCCTCCTCTTTCAAATAGAGAGGGCAATAACGTCAAAAGGCAGGATATCTTTTTTATATTGCAACACATATTGAACCCCATTGTGCGCTAATAAGCAACTATATTCACAAGTTTAAAAAGTCCAACTTCCCACTTTTGAATTTTCATGGCATATTTACAGATTGAAAGAAAGCTTGTTTTAGTAATGTTATAATGGGGCTTCATGCGCATTTTTGCACCCCCCCTTCAAAAATAAATAAATAAATAAAAACAATTTTTTACAGCAACTGGTTGCTTGGCATGGTGTAAAACCTCATTCGCTAGCTTATTTCGGATTTTCTTCATCATTCATTGGCAATCTAATATTACATATGGGAAGACTCGGAAGTTGTTAGATTGATCTGTTCAGTGCATAAAAAAAACAGTGCCTCTAGGATGTGATTGTTTCATAATCCCCCAGCAAACAATTAAAGTTTTTCAGACAGGAAAAAGTAGTCTTAGAAGTAAATCAATCTAGAGATGATCAACAAGCAACTAAATAATTTTAACAGAATAATAAAAATCTAGACAGAACATACTCGCCATGCAAAACCATCATGTCATCCATAAGCACTTTTTTCTTTGATGCAGTGGCTCGAGGAGCAGACCGTAAACGTTTTCTACATTTTAACTCAGGTGCAGTTGGAGGAGGCTTCATTTTCATAACTGATGATTTTCTTCCAACTGAAGCAACAAGATTATGGAGTAAATTATTGAAAACAGTCCTATAAAAACCATCAGGACTCCAACCAGTCATGATACAAGATGACAGAAAGAACCTACACAAGTTTGTAATGGAAGTACCATCAACATACCTAAAATAGAAGACAATAAATCATCATCATCAGGAATGGATTCAACAGTTCTCCTTGATATGGTCGCAGCAGGTGACTCAACGGAATTTAAACTGTGCACTGTCAAAGTACTCTCGGTGAAGCTACGCTTTTTCCCTGACAAAACTTCGTTTTCAGCACCATCTCCATCGTTCCCTTCTAGAACCTCATTGTCAGGTATCATCTCCGCCAGCAAATTGTTTGGACCAAAAGCAAGCCCCTCGGGTGCAAATAGCAATTTCTCAGGAGCAGGAACTGAAGTGGCAGACCTATCTAAATTGCCCATAAAATTATCACAAGATGCTGCATTGTCAATCTCTTCATCCAATTTCCTGTAGGCATCTAGAGCTTCCCCAGAAAAAGCAGGTTCTGAAGTCAAACTTTTTCCTGGGACTAGCTTAGTTTCATCAGCAGTATGTCGATGTTCACCTAAAGTAATCAAGGACAAAAAAAAAAGACATACAATCAACAGTCAATAAAAATTACATACACATCTTCCAACAGAGCCACAAAGGATAATCCAGATGGACTGCAATTTGTCCCTTCGGTACCTCCAGTAGGCTTGGCACCAAAGGATCACAAACAAGAACATGAATTTATTGTGTAACTTTTACCTCCAAGCAATAACATATCCGATTGTCTTGAAGAGTTGCAAGCCCGGACCACAGGACTGTCTTTAGTTGCCATATGTTCAGAGGTAAGGAAGTGAACTGTATCTTTAGGCTCCACATATGACTGAGTTTCCACATTCACAACCTCGGGTCCTCCTGGCGACTCAACCAAGTGAGCATCACTTGATACCAATTCATTGTAATGAGAACATGATTCTCCAAAATTATTAACAGTTTCAGTGTCCCTATGGATTTCAACATCAACTGAACAAGTTCTACGACCTGGGTCCTCGAGTTCAGTGGTAACTTGGGAGCAACTAGGAGATGCAACAGTTTCATCCAGCCCAACTATTGGAGATTCTAAACATTCTAGGACAGCTCGATCTGCAGGGGGCTTGGAAGATCCACTATTCATTACCATACCATAAGGTATATACTCTGTTCTGTTTGAAATGTCAAATGCACAAGTGGTCCCATCAGAACATTCTGAAGCTAAAGGAATAGGTTTAACTAGCTCAACTACATCATACGGTAAAGAAATTGAACAGCCATTCTTTGCTGACACATTCTCCATAGGCAATGCATTAGATGCTAAACATCCATCTGGCTTAACCTGTTTGATCTCCATATCACTAGAGAGGTGACCATTGTACTCAGGATGCATGTCAATAACAGAGTCGTGATTCAACTTTTGGCCCAAAGATCCATCTTCTAAATTTTTACCTCTAAGATCTTGACCAGACTTTTTACTAGCATTTTCTGAACATTGCATTGCAATTGACTCTAAGAAATTATTTTCTTTTAGTTCTAACTGATCATTGCAGACCAGATCCCCCTGAATGTTAGCCAGGTTTTCCCCACCCACTAATCCAGCAGTAAATAGATCCTGAACAACAGTTCATTCATTAGCAGCCGGAACATTGTTCCATTTCAAAACCCATATATATATATATTCATCAAAAATTTAATAGTATTATATCTACAACAACCCCCAACAGGCAATATGAAATGAATCAGAAATGGCAGGAATTGTGCAATTGAAAAACCAACCTGGTTTTCAAGTCCATTCCCTATCATAATCGCTGAAGTTCCACAGATCCCCTCATATCTTTCGCCCTTTTCCAAAGGAGTCTTTGTTTGAGCAGATGCCTCATCAGCTCTTAAAAAAGGGAAAATAAATGTGTAATTCAACTTCACGGACCAAGCAGCAAAGCCAAAAATTATAAAAACCTATCCACCCAGAAATATAATAGCCTTTTCGCTGATTCTTACACAGGAGGTGATGAAGTTCAAAACTAATGAGCATCAAAAGGCCAAAAACCGAACGAGAATACTGTGAAGCCTAATATAGGAAGACCACCCAGTTTTTAATCCAATAAAATCTTTCAGAAACACATTTTTCACTGCTTATCCAATATCCATAAGCACAAATTTCAAATACACATGCGAAGTCACTATGTTATCCACATTCAGGAAAAAAAATGTAGTAAAGAGTAAAGGAGACTAACAAATGAGCTTTGAAGATATATGATATGACTGAAAAGGTGATGATCAAATACAGTTAAAGCCAAGAGAGTGCTCACCACATTACTGCTACATAAATTATTAATGTTGCAGACACCATGTTGTATGTGAAATAAAGATGCCATTGTGCCTTTGGTTACCACACATCCCTATTATAATTATTTTTTTCCCAAGGAACTATTGATATCTATTAGTACTACTCCTGATAAAACACAGCTCTCCTATGTCATTGCTCATGGTCATTGCTAGCATCAAAACTATTAACTGTGACTACATTCCACAATGTACTAGGCTATCAGGAGGCCCCAACTACAGCATTACTATTGCCTATTGCAAAAAGCTTACTCTGAAACTCGACCATTCTCTTGAGCTGCAGCTTTATCTAAGAATATGACCTGCTCATCATGATTCAAAATATAAAGGAAATGAAAAATTGTAATAGAATAAGCAAATGTCCTGCTCATCGTACATAAATAACATGTAATATCATGAAAAATTTGAAATCAATTTATAGCTCAGTATAATGAAAAGAAAGACATTTAATGAAAATAGGAAGGAAATGATAATTCACCCATATTTTATGCAGAGGGGTCAGCTGTACATGGTAATTAAGTATCTCGTTTCTAATTAAAAACAGTTACATGATACACAGATCAAGTTTCTAGCATTTATATTAGCAAGTAAGCAGTACATTTAGAGTTTCTAAAATCTTAGCCTCAAAAGAAGGAAACATGATATTATCCAAGTAAACCAGCTACAGAAAATTTCACTGTAAGAATGATCAACGTAGTATGTTCTTGTTGCAATAATATCAATGTAAAGTCAGTTATACCGTTCAGTTTTTAAGCGAAGATATTCCTACTTTGTCATCATATTTATTTTACGAATGACCACTCTCTTTCTTTTCTTTTGTTTTTGAACAAATTTTAAATGTTCAACCACATAGTATTCTCACTTTTCCCTTACCCAACGACCCCTGCTAAAGCCAACTTCTTATGTTCCACCTCTGTTAACCAGAAATTCGTTTAGTGCACATTTTTCTCATACCAACAACGAGTTCATGATATTAGGATAATCATCCAACAGGGAGTACTGCATACAGTATTTCATCTATGATAATCAACCAAAGTTAATCAGAATTCTATCATCTTTCTTCAAAAATTACAGTAAGCAATCAGAAACACATTTCACTTAATCAAGGCAATGGAACTACAATATAGTTGTGTTGGGGCAATGATTCAAGTTAATTTTCATATATAATGATTGATTTCAGTATAAGCGAATGGAATAAGGCAATAAGCAATATATATTAACCAAGAATAGCAATCACATAAATTGATAAAACTAAATTACCTCTTCAAGATCCAAACCAATTTGAGAAGTTTCTCCATCGCCAAACCGCTCTAAAAATACACCACAAAGTTTTGGAAACTTAAGTTTACTTGTACAGATTCATAGAATAGTAAACATATAATCTTTTAATCTTCAAGGTAGCATTTAATTTTAAGTTATCATGCAATAAAGGAATCGCAAAGGTTTTTGGTATAACATTTAAAGGGCTAAATACTAACCCTCCAATCCAAACTGAGATGTGGAGTATGCCACACCATCCATTGTATCTTGCAGCGTAATTTGCTCTCTACTACCAACATGATGATCAACATAGTTACTGCAATAAAAGTTCAATGTTAATAATTATCAAAACAAGCCATGAGGGCTATGTGCAAAACTTTGAAGACATTTCCAAACTTATTGGAACAAACCCTTGAAAAATTTCATTATCAGGAAGCTCAAAATCGTCAAGGTCAAAAGTTTCTGGTAAGGTAATGGAATTATATGGCGCCGTAGATTCTTCTGGTGGTAGATCAACTGCAGTGGAGCGAAAAGCTTGCTTTACCTTTAGCAAAGCCTCGCTGCAATCATCAAAGAGGTAATTCACCTTTCTAGAATATATCCTCACCACACCAAGTAAGAGATGGCTAGACAACCGAAGTGCTATGGGTACATCAGGAAAAAGAATGGAATCTGTGCATATGAATGAAGCTCAGTAATTAGCAGACAGATAGAAAATAATTAACAAATCATCCAAAAATAAATTTGTAATTTATTCAAGAACCCAAGGATCAGAGAAACAGCATGAGAAAGATCTAGCCAAGGGTTATAGATTACAGTCAGCTTCTAGCAAAAGAAAATCTCAAGATTGGGAATGATGAAAGAGTTTGATTTTGGGAGGACGTTTGGTTGGGTGATGCTCATTTTTTCCTTTCGGTTTCCTGACTATAGTTTTGAGTGAAAATCAAAATGTTTGGGTTAGACTGTTAGAGAAGTTTATTCATCAACCATTGGTCAATTTTTTAAATTATTGGAAAAGTTACTGCAGATCTCTTGTCACTCTTGGAAAATATTCAGCACTTTCCTAAGTGATACGAGAATTTAAGTAAACAATGTACCATTTTCCTATGAAGAATAAACAATTCATCGTTTCAATTTTAAGGACAAGTAACTCTACAGTTTTGTTATATTATTATTATTATTATTATTATTATTGTTATTGAAACAAATAAGCCCACTCATCTTTTCTGGCTTTAAAATTATGAACTTTGAAAAGTAGACAGTGAAAGTGCGTAACAAGTTCAAAACCTATCTTATGTTTTTGATGTCCAACCTTCTCAGAAATACTACCAAAAAAAAAATGCGAAGTACTGAAATCCAAATTTAATCAAAATAGAAACATGCATGCAAGATTTCTGAATGCTTAATGGAACTATGTGTTATGAACAGCCTTTAATTTGTATTATTGCGTGATGTTCTAAAATCTGAAAATGTAAAGGGAGATATTTTTTTCCCCTTTTTAAAATGATAAGCCTGATTCCCGGATTTCACATTCTATGTTCCAGAAAATAATTTTCTTTTTCATTTTAAGCTACATAGTGTGTGAAATTTTAGATAATGGTTTGGCTATTATGTTTTGAGACTTATATTAGATACCTACATTTTTAGCCCTTAGTCAAACTCCGAAAATATGTGTTAATGGAACTTAGTGTGGCAGTAGATATTTGATTTAAAGCATGTATGATCTTCTTGACATTTGTGTCAAATTATCATAGAATACAGGACAGAAAGAAACTGACCTACTGAGTTTCCAATATCAGTATCAGCAACCTGATTCTTCCTCAGCTTCCTCTCCAAATGTGCAGCTATCCATATCGTCCCAAGGGGACCTTTTTTGGCCAATATAAATTGAGAATAAAACATCTATATGTCGCCGTAACTCACTTAACCGATAACTCTAAATATCACCCAACGAGCTTTTCCTCAGAACCCTAAAATGTAAATTCCTACTTGACACAGTTAAGCTTAAGCAAGTTATATCTCAACCCAAAATTTATCCAAGTATCACATCAAAAACCAGACCTCTATTCATATTAACCCTCGTACCATCTCTTCATTACCCATCCACTGAATCTGAGCCATGACACTTCAAATTCAACATAATCTTACAACATACGCCATAAAATCCCTGATTTACCAAAGAAGAATAAATCTTCAAACTGCCGGGTTAAAAACAATCCCTAAACTAAATAACCAATTGCTCCGAACCTGAAAACACAGCTTATTTTAGTAACGAAATGCGAAATCCAACTTTCAATTTAGCTACTACCTCAATTCTTTGAATACTTCCCAGTTCACTTCTACGAAGATTATTGCTTTAGCAGAAAACGAAAGTCCGGGAAACTGAAAGATCTATACTTCGAAACACAGCAAAAGAATAAGCAAAGAGCTACAGTGGGGAATTGTTTACAGTCGAAAACCCTAGCTTCCTAGAAACAAAGTCGAGAAGTTCGGAATGAAATCTGAATTCTTGAACTTTTGTGCTACCAGATAACGAGTCAATTCGACAGCGATTTAGATCGGACCGAGTCGAGACGAGTTGACGAGTACAGAAGACCTTTGCGACACAGAAGATTTTTGGAGTTTCGAACGCAATAAAACTTTGAGGGATGACACAATAAGAAGCGCGTTCAATTTTGCATTTAAGAATTTCGAACTTTTAGATTTGCTTTTATTTTTGCTACAATTCGAACTTCAGATTTGATTTTGGATTTATAGCATCTATTACAGCTCTTATATGTAACTTGCGGGATGAGAGTCTTATTATTAAACTTGTAAATGATAAATGATAATAGCTAATTTTTTTTTTCAATTGAATAACATCAAATTATAAAGTTATTTAATGATAAATTTAAAATATATATTTATTAGATATATGCATGACACGTATAAGATAATTAATTGGGTTGTTTTTTATAAAAAAATAATAATTTATATTAAAAAAAATAAAATACAATCTAATAATTTCAATATCAATTATAAATAAGATAAAAATAAAATTAATTAAATAACTAATAAAATAAATAAAGAATAAGTTTTATCTTTAACAATCCATTTAAATAATTCAAGAAAAAATAATCAAATTTAAGAAATTTATACAAACAACAAATAAAAAGATATAATACAACTTATTAAGTCAAAATCTTTAAAAAATAGTGTTAGACACGTTCTTATATATCGAATTAGAATAAAAATAATAAACAGAGCAAACTAAATGAGATAAAAGACAACCAAGACCAGATCACAATAAAATATAAATATTAATAAAGTAACACTTTTAGTTTCTAAAATCACACATATTATAACAATACCAAAGAAACATAGTAAAAAATTACAAAAATCTCCAAGAATGTGTTACATTTAGAAAATCAAGGAAACTGTGGCAAAAAGTTTAAACTTTATACATGAAAATTTGTTCGAATCCCACACCAATCTACCATTAAGTGTCTTAAATTTGAAACACCATAAACATCTTACCAAACTCACAAAAACTCAATCATCATAACACTAAGATTAATAATTCAAACGATAACATCACAAATAATAAAATCAAATATAATGTCTAAGTTTTATATGATACTCAATGTAACATCTATACTAAGATGTGATTTCCTACATTCTTATATCTACAATTTGATCAATCTCATTGATAAATGATTTATTTATTTTACAAATTTATTGTTAAAAATTAGGTCATTTATGACTAATAAGTCATATTTAAAGATTTTCACAATTCTAAACTTCATTTTTGTATTATTTCGTTGGATTTTAATGCTAAACTTGCTCAAATTCATAGGAATACATTATTTCATTTCATGTGTCATTTTAAGTGTCCTTCGATGTTCTGTATTAACAAACTCAATTCTTTCTTATAATTCAATAAAACATTTATCTTTAAAATCCCATCAAATTTTGAAAGCTCTAACATGCAGAGCAAACACAAAGATCCTAAATGTAGAGTTTTGAGGATCTAGATATAGATTTGTTGATGAAAAAGAGGAAGAAAATGATGGTAGAGTCAGATTTTACAGATATGTAAGTGGAAAATAATGTTATATTTTATGCTTTAAAAAACCTTAAAATTTACGTTCAATAGTATGAAAATATAATTTGATCTGTCATTTTATTTTTAATTTTCTCATAAAAATTTAAAAAAAATTATTTTTTATAACCTAAATAAACATATATCTTTATATATGATAATAAGAAAATGAATATAAGTTTTTATTAAAATAAAAAATAGTTAAATAATTTGATTATTTATACAATATATTATAAAACTAAAGGTAAAAGGCATAAAAATATTAAATGATATGTGTACACATAAAAGTGTGTTTGTGAGTAGATTTAATTCTATATAATTAGATTATTTTTTTATATATTTCAACTTATTCAATTAAAAATTTAAATAGTAAATTCAAAAAAATCTTATTACAAGCTCTAATAGAATTAGTATATTATTTAATAATAATAAATATCATATAATTATAATTGAGTGATATATTTACTCAACAATTTTGTTAATTTTATCATAATTAACTTATTAGATGAAACATAAATAATTAGATAATCATGAATAAAGCTTACAATTAAAAAAGCATATACAAAATCTTAAATAAAATGACGCCGTCATCTTGTTCTTTGTTTTTTTTAATACACTCCCATCCATTAAATAAACATAACACATTTGAAAATAATAATACATTTTTTACTATTCTTATTTTTTGATATCCAAATACATATCAAAAATTTAAAAGGAAAACCATAGTACGAAAAATTGATATAAATGCAACAACTTTAGTTCTGAAAATAATAAAAATTATTATCGAGTAAATATGCATTAGTACTTAATCAAGTTAATACATTGATGTAATTTAATAAAGTTATCGGAAGAGAGAAAAGTACATGTTGTCTATCTTTACACCTCTCTCTCTTCCTTTTCTTCGTTATTACCATATTTGTTTTGTTTGCACATGGTAATGTAGTTAGAAAATTTATCGAAAGGGGGTACAATCTAAATTTTAAGTGATTAAGAAAGTCAAAAATGTTATCAGCATTGTTAAATAACATTAAATTTATTTAAATATACAAAAGAAATCTTAGTAGTAATTTAATAATTAAAAAATAAATAAAAATTTATATTTTATATTTTTATAAAAAAATAAAAAAATAAACATTTATGAACAAATACATGAATAAAATATAAAATTATACTGTAATGTAAAATAATAAAAAAACCTTACTTAATATTAAATATTCATAAAATTTAATGATAATATATTATAAGAATAGAGTGTCCATTACGTATGTTATTTATATTATTTAATATTTTAAATTAAAAATAATATAATCTTTTTATCTAAAAATAGATCAATTAAATACAAATATTATTATTTTAATAATTTTTATTAATTTTTTTTTATTTTTTTACCAAATGATTAAATATAATCGAACCTTTAACAAGTATAAAAGTAAAATTTAATATAAAATTATTTAAAAAAAATCAACAACAATAATATTCAAACAAAAAATTACGTAAATATTTTTAATTTTCAATAAAATATTAAAATGAATACTTACTTTTCTATTGTTAATTATTCATGTTTTATTTATATTTAATTACTTTAAAGAAAAATAATTAAAATAATATTATTTATTCTTAATTTATCTATTTTTTATTATAACTAAGAGATTAAATGAAATAATTTATAATCTAAGTAACTAAACAACACAAATGACTTAATTTAATATGTATTATTTTATATACAAATATATTAGAGAATGAATAAATTACAATAAAAAACTTTATTGTTAAAATCATTGTTTTATAAATTTTTTTATCAACTAATAATTTACATAAATGATTTAAATTAAACTATTTTATGATAAAAAAAACTAAACATTTTAGCATTTTATTAGTTTGTGATTGATATTATTGTTAATATAAAGAATTTAAAATATTAACATTCAAAAATATTATTTTTCTTTATAAGAATAAAAATGAAAAAAAAATTCACAATTTAATCTATAAAACTTGTCAAATTTAAATTATCTCACATGTTTGGAAGAAAAATAGTTTTCAGATAAGACACAAATCAAATTAAACACAACAAAAATACAAAAATACACAAATATTACAAACAAACAAAAACATTTCTAAAAATTGAGTGACGAGACATGCCCCTCCTGCGTATATCTAGATTATAACAAAATTTAATTACTATTTTCCAAAAATATTTATTTTATAAAAGTAATTGAACCAAAATGTACTAATGAGTAATGAATGAGATTCCATGTACACACTGGATTGAGACCTTTCCCCCATCTAAATCTATGAAGGTTCGTGTGTAATTTTGTAATGAGTTCGGGTGACTTCGAGCATCTGCCGAAGTTTCATCATGGTACGTTTGAGACCAACATAAAAAAAATGCAAAGAAAATTAGTAAGCATTGCTTAAGGATCTGGCATGCAGATCCTAGTATATAGGAACAGAGGGGTCCAGATTAAAGCCATGCGTGTTTTCTCAAGAGAAATGTCAAGGTCTGTTGTAGTCTCACTTCTCAGTACAAAAGTTTTTTTTTTTCTAAGTAAAAATAGTTATGCTCTCACACACATATAATGATACATATATACATTGGCATAATTCGAATCCATTAATAGCACATGTCATTACAGTACGAAACGATTTCCCGGTACTATAAATAGTTAAATATATAGAGATATTAAGAGAGGAGGGGGGTGTATAGTCAACAAATTGATATTGTTCATACATTTCCATGAAGCCAAAGTAAGTTTATTCTCTTTTACAAGAAAAACAGAGCTTACCTTGCAAGGAGGATGGGGCTCCAACTGGGCCACCTATGGCTAGAAATGTATTGGACCTTAGTGCCTTACAATTAGAAGAGTACTAAATAAAAAAGAGAGATTTAAAACAGACATAAAAGAGAGCTACAAAGTCTTAATGGTCCTGAATTATGAACATGTCTATTGGACTTAAACTACATTGATATATAGATTCAAAGTTGAGTACCAAAACGTTCCCTCAGTTTTGGAGAGAACACTACTACACTAATATTGAATTGAGCGTCCAAATTGGCATTTGATTTTCACGTAGGCCTAGCACAAGCATAAGAAATAGACTTCATTTTCTTCCTCTTTATACAAAAAGAGTTTAAATGTAAAGGATCACATAAAAGTGGGCAAGGAGGAACTTACTGAGGATAGACAAGAAGCGGCTAAAGTACACAAGCATCAAAGTGGAAGAGAATATCCACGGAGGTACGTTGAATCAACACCTGACTCTCGCACCATTGCCACCCTTCCAGTCCGTGCAACCTTCAAGAGAGAAAATAATTACAAGTACAAACAAGTCAAAATTACGCAATTATAAGAAGGTATTAGAAGACAGACCTCACAAATCCCATATGGCTCTAGTAACTTCTGTAATGCGACCATCTTACTTAAATCACCAGTAAGCTGGAGAAAAGGATCAAAAGGACCGTAAGTTTGACATCCAGGAAATAAAATAAATAACAACTCAGATGATTAAGGCACATCGGCTGTGTTAGGATCACAAACAAACATTATGAGAAGAACTTAAACAAAATCGGGGCTACTTTGTGCAGTACAAAATGATTTGATAAGCATAGGGTTCAAAATATATAAAACTAATCCTAGCCTATAAACATTATAAATACTGCTCCTCCTTATTTTCAAATAAATGACTGTTAATAACAGGTTTCATTTCAGCAGTAGTCTTAGTATTTTGCATTGATGAGGAAGTTTTAGATATGCCTGAAAGAAGAGGATAATAAACGATAGTATATTAAACAAGTTATCAAAATAAATAAATAAAATAGCTTGGCATACTTGTTTTATGATCTGAAACCATAATAATAATAATAATAATAATAATAATAATAATAATAATAATAATAATAATAGTGAATTATACATCACAACAGAAAATACTTTCTATTATTTTTTGTTGTTGTTGCAATTGAACAGATAAACTAAAATTCATATACTAATACATGGTTGATAAATTACTAAGCTAGTCTTGCTTTGACATTTCCCTCAAGCTAGACTCATAATTTGCAATGCCCAGTTTGGAAAAAAATTATAAAATAAAAATGGTGACTCAAATTAAAAATAAGATGAAAAATTAAAAAAAAGGAAAAACAAAATAAAAGAAGAAGAGGAAGTTAGCATGCAAAATAAATAATAATAATAATAATAAGATCTCGTTAGTAGCCCATAATTTTTTAAATAATAACCCAATGCCACATATAGAATAATAAAAAGACCGAAAGAAAAATGAATCTTAATTTGTTCATTTGGATGCTATTGACCATATGACCAATTATAGGCAAGAATGATGTACGGAACATCATAGTTTTCTTTTCTACTTTGAAAGTTTAATGCATAAAGAGAGCGCCAGAGTTCATAAATACACTGATAGAATCTTTTGAAAAAAGCATATTAATAAAAATGATGATTGGAAGGAAGTAAAGAATCTTGACCTCAAGGGTAACAGTGTGATCAGAAACATCAACAGCTTTTGCCCGGAAAATGTTAGCAATGTCGAGAACATCCCTCCTAGCAACAGTATTAACAGCAATCTTTATCAACATAAGTTCCCTCTCGGCAAATGGTAAGTGAGTGATATCCTGAACCTGCATCATTTGTGCTAATATAGTAGTTTGTCGCATACAGTTGGCAAATAATGAGATACAGACATGTACGTGCCCAAAGCAATAGCTGATTATCAATGATGAACCAACTGTTTCTATTCCGGGAAATCACAATAAAAAAAAAGGTTTTATTGTCACCTCGAGACCTAAAAGAAACTCATAGTTTTGAAGATTCAATGGAACTTTAGGATTTGCTCGAAATGCTAATAATCCATCCAACAACTTCGAAACAAAAACTGATAAAATAAAGGGAAATATATGTGTCAGAGGAATCTCTAGTTTGAGCTAGAGTACAAGAAATTAACCTCCAGCTGAGGTTTTCATCTCTAACTCTCCCCGAAACCTCAACTATTAAACTGCGAAGCCCTTTCAATAAATAGCATCTACTCCTTTATGCACTTTCCTAAGATCTAGTAGGCATGATAAGATAGATAAAAGGGAAAAATACTCCAGACCCCCTCAAGTTTCATAAAATAATAAAGGAAAAATTATTATAGAGCCCCTTGAGGTTTTCTAAAACTACAAAAACACCTTTTACGTTTGAAAAATAGACAATTACACCCATTCTACTATTGTTTTATTACAATATCCTCCCTTGAACTTCTTAACTTTTATTAATTTTATTGCAAATAACTCCATTAAAAAGTTAAGAAATAATAACAATAAGAGGTATAATTGTTATTTTCCAAAACTATGTGGTCTTTTTGCTATTTTAAAAAAAATAGAGGGAGGTAATTGTAATTGACCCAATAATAAAATACCCCAAACATTCTGAAAAAGATGCGACATCCCTTGATGTATTATTTTAGTAATATCTTAATTTAATTTTTTTAGTTTTTCATTAATTTTCAGCAAATACCTTCCCTGAAATAACCAATTTAAGGGATTAATTGCTACTTTTCAAACTTCTCTGGTACTTTGTCAATTACATAAATTTGGAGGAATGTATTAGTAATTTGCCTTGGGTAAAATAGGACTATAGCTCTATCACAATATGCAAATTCAGTTATCTCACCTCATGGAGATCTATTAGCTTGTGAAGTTGCTGCACCAACTTGCCAATTGATTCGTTGGTACCAGGAACAACAGTTGTGATGCGAGAGAACCCCTTTTTCTCAGCATGGCCCACGGCAAGGCTCTATAAATTTTAAAAAAGAACCATCAACTACTTCAAAACTATAATTAACACTAGAAGCAGAATGAAGGCCAACTAACCTGAATATTGTACCCTCTCCGAGATACTACTCCAGTAATTAAGTTGAGAACTCCAGGGAAATCATTTACTAGCATAGTCAAAGTGTGTGACTGAAGCCCAGTGGACTGAAATAAAAACAGGTGTCATTTGATTTTGAAGATTTATACTCAACATGAACTAGAAAGGCAGTTTTGCAAGGTTTTTCAATGCTATGTAAATCTAAAAAAACTTTTGTATAACTTTTTAAGTAGGTAAAACAGACTGCCATTTTCTCAGAGAACAATATTATTGATCTCAGGAGGTTTTAAAACAAATTAGCTTTTTTCCTAAAAGTTAGAAACAAAATTGCCATGTGAACAATCTGGGGAGGTGAAAACTTACATCTTCATCATACAGAACACCCCAGTGCGCGTCAAGAACTTGATTCACCATGAAGTCATCATAAGGTTCCACGGGATAAACATCGCCCTTTGACAATGGAATAAAAATTTTAAAATGTTTTCCCAATGTATCAATTAACTGGAGTAAAAGAAAACTAACAAATAACAATTACTCTATGACACTAATTATACAGCTGACACTGGCTGCAAAATAGAACAGACGTCAATTAACAGGAATATACTCATAAATCAAGAACCAGAGCTCACAGGTAGAGATCCTAAAAACAACATTTAGCAAATGAACATACTACACTAGTTTCCATTTTCCATCGAGGTTTGAAGGGCAAGGCCTGGTCATAATATTTGTTGTTTAAAGGGCTAACTGAAAGAAAATAGCCTCAGAATTCAATCAGATGTTGGTCATAACATTAAGGCAGACTTAAAAAAACCACCTCAACTAGATAAATGTCAGATACTGAATGATTATTAGACATCATTGTTAGAGTTAATACCCCAGAGGATGTCCTGGCATCATTGTCAGACAATTGATTTGTACTCCCTATAAAAGCTCTATTGGACATTGGCCTTTCAAGATCTGGATATGAAGCTGCAGAAAATCTCCAAAATGGAGCTGTCTCTCCCATACGTTCTCGTCTCAAAGCAATCTACACAACAATGAGATTTAGTTTATCATCCAACATGACAGTAATCTTATACATTAACATGGAAAAAAAAATCAAGAATAGTGTAATGGTCTCTGTCTTTTGTATATATGTGGAGTAATCAATGACAGTTTAATTAAATTTTTGAAACTCACATATTACTCAGGAACTAAATAAAAAGAGAACTTAAGATTTTAGTCCAACACAGAATATAGAGGAGTATAATCCCCCTCCCTCCCTCTTTTCTACTCATACATAGACACATGAAATCAAAATATATATATATGAAATCTTATTCAACAGTGAAGATTACATTGATTGAAATTTAGGATAAAATTTGCACGTACTAATATTAAAAAAATGGCCATTAACATTCTATAATTGGCCGTGTGATTTTGGGAATTTTAGACCAGTTTGACTAAAAATTTAGGATTATTTTTTTACCAAATTGACTAAATTAAAATGTAAGGGAACAAAATGACTAATAACTTAAGGGGTCTAATTGACCCTTTACTTATATTTAAAGGAACCATAAGGCCTTACTTGTGAGAAACATCTTACCACGTGTAATACATACAGGACCTATAAAAATCTGCAACAAATGCACAACAAATTGTGATGACATATATGGCTCTGTTAGAAACCATATATCTGATTTATAATACAGAACATTACTCATCAAAGGGATAATAATACATTACAATAAAGGAGTCATACATGGCACAATTTGAAATGACCTTATCTTTTTAATCTAATTGGAGGAAGTTGCTTCTTGCATTGTTAATTTTGTAATTAATAATTGAATTTTCAAGGTCAACGGCAAAGAACGGCTTTTCAAAATGCATTCTTCCCTGACTTATATGGTGAGACAATCCCTTTTTTAATCGCAATCATAAGGTAAGTAACATCCTTGTGCTAAACCTCCCTCTCTCACTCGATCAATAATATTCTTAGACACAAGATGAAAACTATTTACAACCAAAAGAAAATACCATGTGTATTGCTGACTAAAAATGAATAGATTATATTAGAGAGATCCTTGACCTACTTGCCTCGGTACTGCTGCTAGAATTTCCTTGTATTTCTCTAAGACATGAATTAGCACGTGTCATGTGTGTACTACATGTGCTAAAATTGTCAACGTATGTTGCAAATGTGTTGAGAGTGAGCAATACTTTCACATGTGCATGTATATGCATATGCACACAAATAATTTGACAAGTTGGAGTAAAGCATGTGAGTAAATTAAATAATTTGAAAGCTTGAAGTAGAGCATCGATATATTTTGGTTATTATCCCTAACATGAAAGCTTCTGCCTTCTGCTATGTTAGGTTTGATCAAGTTGATCTTTACTAATCAAATTAACATGTACGGCAGTTTTTCACAAAATTAGAAAGGCAAGAAGAATATAATCGTAATACCTTTCCAGTTCTTGCAAGTTCTTTGATCCCAAACTTGCTTAAGTTTCTTTCAACAGCAACCATCTTTCCGGGATCTCCAGTGACCTGAGGCATCCGCAAAAAATAAATTAAAATTTACAAGCCATGGCCAGGAAACACTGAGAACATATAGATTCTTAAGTTCATATATTGTTATTTTCAACTTAATATGTCAAGTTCTTAAGTTCATCTTTGGATTTGATGACTCATAAAAAAATGTATTCATATGATTACATTACCACAAAGATTTGACAATGGCTGATCGATAAAAATGCATACCGAGTACATGACATTTGAAATACATAAAAACCAATGAGGCAGGAGACCATGGAACATGACAAATATAACACTATTATAGTAATATTTCACTCAATCTACTTATAACCTGTGTTCTGCAAGCAGAATACGAATTGTTAATATATATTCTCTCCATTGAGTCATTCTAGACAAGAAAGTCAGTAAGAAAGAAAGCAAATCAGACTGTCAAAATGGTAGGACGCCTGTTCCCAAATGAGCTGAAAATTTGTCACTTGGACAACTTTCAGGGCAAGCCAGAATCATAACATCATTTCCAGTAAAAGTCATGAACATCCAAGTAATCATGAAGTTTTTTACAAATTTGAACATGTCATGCTGAATTTCAGTGTTTCATTCATCATATGAACTTAAATGAAACATACATTTTCCATACTATTAATGGAGTTGCATAAAGTTACCTTGGTCCCATACCAAAAAATAAAATCCAAATGGAGATAAATTATAATTAATTTCAACGGTCAATAAATTATTAAATTAATCTTCTTTTAGGGGTAAATTACATTAGAATGCTAAGATGGACATTATTGTAATCTTGCAAATTCTATTCTAATACTATAAACACATGAAGGAGGGGAGAACACCTCTCTAATTCCTATTCGAGATCATCTTTCTTCTTATTGCCAAAACCTAATCTAAGAAAAGAGCAGATTTCAGCTCTCTCCAAACATTGGATTCCTGAGACAAATTATTAAGCAATACATCCTGGTTAAATTTGGGATCCATGTAAAATTTCTTTCAAGGTCCCTTTTTCTGTATGGCTTCTTACTTAGTTATTTTAATTACTATAACCTATTTTCTTGTCACCTCCTTTTATTTTTCTATTTGTCCTATGCTACTTGTTTTATTGTAAAAGTAGCCCATTACTCAATTATCCGAACATTTGCTAGAACAAAAGAAGAGAATCAGTAAATAGAAAACACTAGATTAGTCTGAAAGGGAAGGGGGGAAAAAAGACAGTTTTGAGGTGTGACATGACAATATAGCCTCGAACTTAATGACTCCAATAATTTTTTTTCAAGTGTAAAATATGTGGTGTTTTCCAGAGATGATGACTAGATAAATGAAAAGATGGTAGTCATATTGTTTACAAAACTAGTTGACATTCAGCTTAAATAACAAGTTTTGCAGCCTTTAATTAGAAGACTACTGTTTAAATATAATTGAGAATTGAAAGGAAACTTATATTACCAAAGAATTTAAATGCAGGCATTTCAAGCATCTAAACTTTTTTACTGACAAATTTCAATGGCATAGGATATCAAATCAATGGATGCAATAATATGAAGACCTATAGAAAGTCACCTCAATTGTTAACGAGTGTTCAGAGATATCCACAATCTTTGCTCGGAAAATATCCACTAGCCACATAATCTGAAAATTATAACAGAAAATCAAAAGTTATACATGACAATGACATTACTCAAAGTGAAGTTTTCTATCACTTCTCTTCCCATTTAAATTTCTTATTCAATCAAGTTTGAATAGCGTATTTTTTTTTATTTCAAGGAAATCAGAACTTTCTATCGAACAAACAAGTCATAAAGCCATCGGAATGAAATTTGTAGGAAAAAATGCATAAGAATCTTGAGATAACATATTAGATCAACAGCCATTACCAAATATATATTCAAAAAATAATCAGTCTAGAAAACTAAATAAAGAACATAAAAAGCAAAAGATTTTCTCATATAAATTAAAAAACCATACAATAATATTATCTAAAACAATGAAATCTTGAATGCATCATCATGTGGAGATCCAACCCATAATTTATGTACACGCTATCAAAAAGGTTTCTGAATCTACTCTTCTTGTCATATTTTCACAGATTTATTATGTAAATATTGTGGAACGTAGAAACATACTTTTTCTTTTTGCAAAGAATCAAAGAACCACATAATAAACTAGTTCAATTTGCAGGTCAGAATAGTTCACAATAAAAGAGTTTTAATAGGTAATATGCTGGATTGGTGGTTACCTCTGCACGAGTACTTGGATCTGTATTAAGTTTGATAAGCATTAGTTCACGTTCTACTTGTGGCTCTCTTGAGATATCTTCTACCTGACAATGTTAAATATGATATTAGAATAAGTGTGAGAAATGTCTGTAGATGTGCAGTTTTTAGGGTCAAAGAGATGGAGAAAGAACAGACCAAAAATTTGTTGCAATCCAGATGAACAATCAAGTATTATAATGATTGTCTATTTCAAATTTCACAACAAAAGTCGACATATAAATATAGTTACACAAATAAAGAAATGATCAAACACAATGAAGTAGGTAAGCCGTACAATTCATCATTTTTAAAAAGGAACTGATAGTTTTATATTAATAAATTTGGTCAGGTCATGAGAGTAGGTTTATTTTTCCACAATTTTGGCTAAAGAAACTATATCAAGATTTTATAAAACCCATTACTCTACAATATGCTGTTCTCCTCATTATTCTTGATCTAGTATACGCAGAAGTTTTCACCTTTTTTTCCATGTTAATAATCCCATACATACTTGATCTAGTATACGCAAAAGTTTCCATTTTTTTTTATGTTGAATGTTAAAAAAGATAAATAATCCCATACGCTATACAAGACTGGCATCCAAATAATTGACTAGTTACCTACCATTGAAATAAGCAGGAAAATTCTTGGACAATTGTACTTACTGTTTCAGAAAAATTCTACTTCACTGTTCTTTGACTGTTCAAAACAATCATGCAATATATATTGCAATTTTAGCAAGATAAAGATCGTATGTTGAACCTTGTTGAAATGAAACCAAAATCAGAAAATCAAAATGAAACTTTACTAAACTAGGAATCCGCCTATCATACGTTCCTTCAATATAAAAAATAAAAAAAGGCAAGGAAAAAGCCCTTCCTCCAACCCAGTTAATAGAAAAAAGAATATGCATTTCTTCTTTAATAAGAACAAAATTATCTAATAACAATGGTGATATGTGATCATAGGAATAAGCAGTTTCAAATAAAGCAATGTTAGAAATACAGATCAAAACGGGAAAAAAAATTAGAGAGAGTGCAAGGATATTGCACTCTTGAATTAAAAGAACTAGAATATGAGCACAACTAAAAGCAATATCTGAACTCCTTGTAATAACCTTTATGACATTCACAAGCTTATTCAGCTGTTCAACAACTTGCCGCAAAACCTTCTCAGATCCAGATACAACTATGGTAAATAGAGCCTTGTCCTTGTTCAACCCAACTGCAAGGGACTCAATGTTATAGCCCCTCCTTGCAAAAACCCCTGCAATACGGTTTATAATTCCACTCTCATCCCCAACAAACACTGAAATTGTATGGCGTTTCACCCTGAAATTCACAATATACCATGGATGTTATTTTAAGACAAATATAAGAGACACAGGAGTAACTTTTTTCAAAAATAAAATTTTGGTAGCAAACATATTTCTATTTGCAGGCATGACCATTGACCAACGATATTAAGTATACGGGATAGCCACTTCAATTCTATCCAGTCCACAGATTCAAATTCCATGACCAAACTGGCAAAACATAAAAGTTTACTGCAAAATGGGATATAATTAGCCAAACCTTAGCCCAAGTTCAGAGAGCTAAGATTTGGTAACTTCCTCTTATTGTATCTGTGTCTCGTTCAAGGAAGGTGGTAAGACAAAATTTCTAGAGAGCTTGGTCCTCTTATTCTGGCCTATTCAGGGGCTCATTCAAATAAGTCCCTCCCAAACTTTTCCAGAAATCTTCTCAAGCTCGCTTAAATCTTGGTCCAACAAAACCTTCAAAGGAGATTTGCTAGAGCCTCACTTGAAACTTACTCGAGCAAGGTCCTCACAACTTATAATAGTACTCGGCTCCTGTAATTTCTTAACCCCAATCACATTCTGGACAATTCGAGGTCATAAAGCTCGATGCAAAGAGAGAGTTGTAACGATATTTACAGTCTCATGCAAAAGAAACAATTCGGGGATGTAAAAACAATAATTTCAACCCCAAAAAGAAAACCCAGGTAAAGAATTACCAAGAATAAAAAACTGTACAGGCACATTCAGACATTCTTTATATAGAAAAAAACTTCATACATACATTTATATAAACATATGAACCTAAAAGTGAACGCAAATTAGAGCAAACAACAGGGTTAAAATTCTGAGCAACACAGACCTAGAAAGAGTGGCAGGAGGCACAGAGCTATTCACGGACACTGCATTGTTATTGGTACTAGCAGACACCAATAGCTTCTCGAGCTCAAATCTCCGGCAGTTGACTGGCCTAGAATGGCCAAAGTCCAAACTTCTTTGAAACCCGTGTCTTAAATCGACTCTAAAGCATGGTCTAAGAGTCACCATTGGAGTTAAACATGATGATGATACTGCCGCCATTGAGGATTAAAGCTTGCTGGCTTTGGAGAGAGAGAAAAAGACGGGAGTGAACAGTACCTGAATAAAATAAAGACCACTTCACAGTTCGCACGAACTACGCGTGGTTCGGCTTTGCCCTTTCCCTTTAGAATTGTGGCCGTTTTGAAGTAGTTTCTTCAACTCTTGCCTCTCAATTCTATAGTTCAACAAGCTACACGTGGAATCCACTTTTAAATTACAAAATAACCCCTTTAACTATTTAACCTACAACTCTTGCCTCCATATTTTTATATCTATACTCAATTTTACATAATTTTATTTTAACATCTTAAAAAAAAATTATTATAAAAATATTTGTATCATATATATTTAAACATACAAAAAATTTATATATTATATATAAGTGTGACAAATCAGGTCAATTGTATCCACACATTTGATCAACAAGTCGTATCAATTTAACCTATTAATAAAAATATTTTTATCATGTGGGATCATTTTGTGATCGAGTCGTCTCGTATCGAGTTATTGTGTTACCAACTCAAAAAATTTAATAAAAATATGTTATTTTAACTAAATATGACTTAATAAATTCATTTAGATCAGATTTGGTAAGATGTATGTCATGTTTAATGAATACAATAATATTATATTGTTAATTTTGAGTCATCGTATTTAACCCTTTTAATAAATTAATTAAAATGTATTGTGTCAAATTATATCGTTTTATTTCATATTTGAATCAATCTCATATCATATTATTAAATTGTGTCAAAAATTACTACCCTTATATATTAAATATATACACGATATAAATAGAATTTACACTAAAAATATATTTACAAAGAAATATATAATGCAATTAAATTAAATATTTTAAGTTCTTTTTTTAAATAACATCATATATATATATAAAGAATGCAATTAAAATTATAAAATACATGTAACATTAAAATTTTAGTCAAAGTTATATTTTTTAAAATTTTACTATTTTATCCTCTATGTGTAGAAGATAAAATTTATGAGTTTAATTTTTATGATGTGCATGTGTTATAATAGTTTAAAAAGTATTAAATTAATTGCTTTAATTTATTAAGAAAGTTACCAAAATAACTTTAATTTTTAAACAAAATTCAAGTCATATGACAATAATATTTTGATCTTTTACTAAATTATTTTTAAAAAAATGCGAGGTGCTACACCCTCGTTCTTAAAACGACACATATCCTTCTGATTATTAAAAAAAGATAAAATAATTGGTGATCACGTATCTTACTCACATTTTATAACTTATATTGTTAGAAAGAAGCTTGACATAAAATTAACTCGAAATAAGTAAGAAAAAAAAAAGAGATAGAATAGGTAAAAAGAAAAAAATAAATAATATAAGAAGATAAAAATTATAAAATAAAGCATAAGTGACTACTTATGGTGCATATTCAAATAGAAATTGAGATAATTTATAAATAATTAGACTTTGTTTCGTATATCCTTATAAATATATAAATGTATATTTTATGATAATTTTTAATTTTTTACTCAAAGTTATGCATATTTAACTGAATGTGGTTCTATGAGAGTTAAATCGAAAGAACCCTTTGTATTTTTTCTATTTAAAATGGTTAGATTTTGGGATTGAATAAATTATATATTGTTTTAGAACTTGATATTACTAGTTTTAGAAATATTTTACAATTTTTTGTTTTGAAATTTATAGATAAAATTATGTTCGTTTAACCAATGATATATATATGTCAATGTTTGGAAAACTGTTTGGAACCCAATCTGTATTTTTGTTCTTTAAAATAATTTCACCAATTATAATTGAATGACTATATCTTGTTTTAAAGTTTAACATGCCTAGTTTTATAAACAATTTTAGGTTTGTCGTTTTGAGTTTTATAGACAAATTTATAACAAAATAACTAAATATATGTTTTCTTAAAATTGTGTTAAAAAATATATTTTCAAACTAATCGATATTCTATAAATTAAAAGGGGTTTTTATGTGATATTTAAGTACGTGATATCTTATTTTAAAGATTAAAATTATTATTTTTTGTATTTTTTATATAAATGAATTTAGACATTTATAACAAAACTTATATATAATAATAGATTTAAGAATGCCCAAAAACTATTTAAAATGTAGCAATAAGTTATTAACAATCCATATCTTGAAAGTGTTAGAATGTCTTCTAATTTGAATTAAATAAACAAGTTATATGTTATTCATGTTTTTACATAAATATAATTATTTAAGATGCTGACCAAGTAAATCATACGATACACCTAGAGAACCAATAATGATTTAGTATTATGAGTCGACATCTAATATATTTTCTAAATCATTTATAACATTATTTTAAATCACATTCATGTTTAAATAAGTTCAATTTTTACAAATTATATATTAATAAAAAATGCATTAATCTTCACTTGTATTTGAAGAAACATTTACTATCAATTTTAATACACTTTAAGAACATACAACGTGAGAATATCTTTTATTTTTATTATTAAAATATTTCAAATACATGCAAGATAATTTGCAAGTAAATTAATATTAAATCAATTTTAATATATATGCTAGTTTTTATATAAACTTGTAAGTTTTTTAAATATTTTATAGACTTCACCTCATATATTCATGATATTTGACTATAGTTAATATTTAGATATACAATGAATCAGTAAAACAATAGAATCAATGTATTTCGTCCAAAATTAGCTCACTTTTATGTTTACCAACTCAATATGATGTTACAAGTTTATTATCATATTACAAGTTCAGTTAAATCAATGTGTATATTACTCATGTATAAATAAACAAATTTGAGTTATTTTAATGATTATATCAAACAAATTCATATCTTTTAATTGAGAACTAACACCAATGTTAAAAATGTTTCCTTCATATGCGATCATATCCCCAATTGTTATTGATAATAAAAAATATATTTATTATGGTTATACATTTTATTAATATATTGATTATAACACATTATTATAATTTTTATTATAATATCGTTTCATTATAATGTCAAATTATAATTATTTTATAAAATTTAGATTATGTATCTATGAATGTACAATATTATCATAAAATCTACAAGCATGTTATTTTTATTAACAAGTATTTTATATATAATTTATACGAGTATTGTGTTATTTTATAACTTAACTATATATTATGAAGTTAATCAAGATAAAGTTTTTATAAAAAATATACAAAATTAATAATAATAAAAAAGAGATACGATATATTTATTAACTTATATTTATATTATTAAACTTATCTTGAATCCTCACAAACTCGTCTGATCTTTAATCATCTCTTTAACTTTCTATTTTACCACAACTTTGAATTTTGTCTCTTAATTATTATATATTTTTATACTACTCATATTTTATTCGATATTATTTTGTATTTACATCTTAAAATTTATCTCTTTTAAAGTTGTACTGTAATTCATATGCGTAAAAGGGTATGAAAAAAACAATCCGATTGTACGGTGCGCGCGAGAAGCGCACTAGGATTAATATACATATATATATATATATATATATATATATATATATATATATCTTTGCCATGTGTCGTCTTCTTAGATTAGGAGAAGCACAATCGTTGTATTTTGGCAAGAAATAGTGTGCTAAGTACACCCACCTTTTGCTAAGTACATATACGGATATTTTAAAGTACATTCACCCACTAAATGCACCATTTCTACTAAGTACACCCACATGCAAAGTAAAAAAATTATAAAAATTTCAAAAAAATTCAAACAAATTAGACAATTAATATTTTCCCAACATATACAAAATAATTAATTATTTTCGTTCCACCTATATAAATACAATTAAACATAAATTAAATATTTTTCATAATATCTCTAATAATATCTTACATTATTAGATATTTATAATTGTTGTATTTACATAGATACATTATTAGATATTTATGTTTTAATTAACATTAAATTATATCTATTATATTTAATAATATCATTAAAATTCAAAACAATGATACATTTTAAACTTTAAGACATATTAGAAAATATATAAAATTTTATTTATCGACTCTCGTTTTTTATAATTCACTTTCTTTGATACATAATAACTAAATCACAACATTTTTTTCTCACATTTTCAATTTCACAAGTAACATCCTCTTTGTATGTATTTTAAAAAATAAAATTTGAGATTATTTATCTTAAATTTAAGTTCTAAAATAATTCTTATAACCATTATAATATTGACTTTTTTATAATATTTATCAAATTTGTGAAGTATATTTTTATCTATCTTGACCAAATTATTCTAATCATTAATATATTAATATAATATCAATTTAATATCAGAAATATCAAAAATAAATAAGATAAATATGTAATTTAAAAATAATAAAATAACATTACATTCCTACAATTATCGAATACCAAACAATTAAAATGTGATATGAAATAAGTACCTTATTAAATAATGTAAGGATTGCAAGTACAAAGGAACACGTGCTTTCACATCATACTCTTTTTACGTGTGCGCGCATGAGGTGTAAATGTACCTGCACATCATATAAACAAAAATATGTCCAACAGACAAAAAGTATTCAAATTAGAGACACTATTATTATTATTATTTTTATTTAAATTTAGTAAACAAATATTTAATCTTCTCACTTAATTATCATTTTATAATTAAAAATAACATACCAACTATTTAACCCCTAATTACACGTGATATGTACACATATATATAATTAAATTATCCTATAATATTTAAATTAAACAAGAAGATTATAAGATGATACATTTGATTTATAAATTTAATTAATGCATTTATGAACCCGAAACATTAACTAAATTTTTATTTTTATTTTAAGAAAATCATATGGTCATCAAAATTCCACCAAATTTATATTTATTCACTTATTTTTTTAAATAATTTATTAAATTTTTATAATTTTTTTAATTTAATTTCATCTATGATAATTTATATTATAATTTGATTATCTAAATTAAATCTAAATAAAAAATATGAATTAAATTGGGGTTTAATTTAGATTAATACAAATAACATGAAAAAATTAGGATTAGATTGATTTAAGTTAAGTTAGTACATCCCAACAACACTAAAAAAATAAAAATTGTTATTAATATTATTAATATTATTTTTTATATATTTATAAAGATCATGAAAATTTTATTATATTTATCTTATTTTTTTATTATAATTTTTTTTATACTAATCATTCACTTATTTATAATAATTATAAGTTACCTTGCAAATGGGGAGAACATTAACATAGTATCACTTTTTTCTTCTCTCGCTCAACGTCAACATTTTAATAGATTGTTTTTATCATTTTTTATATGTTTATATATATATAAGGAGTTATATTCACTTTTATTTTTAAATATAATATATTATTTTTATTTTTATTTTTTTACCTAACATATTACATCTTAAAGTTAGATATAATATATTATATCTTAAATTAAAGTTAGATATAACATATTACATCTAATTTTAAATTTAAATATAATATATTACATCTATTTTTAACGAGATTATCAAAACTCTATGACCAAACTATTGTAGCTCTAATGAAATCAACCATGATCTAGTAAGATTTTTAGAGATGTGATATGATCTTAACACAATCTCATTTTATTGAAGTTATACAATGAATATATTTTTTATATATTTGTTGAATAATTTAATATAAAATTGATCAACCATGATCTAGTAAGATTTTTAGAGATGTGATATGGTCTTAACCTAATCTCATTTTATTGAAGTTATACAATGAATGTATTTTTTATATATTTGTTGAATAATTTAATATAAAATTGAATTTTAAGGTAAATTTGATCAATTTATTAAAGCTAATGTTATTTTAGCTAAAAACTAACAAATTAGAATATTTATACAAGTATTTTTTATTTTTATTTAAAAATAAAATATATCATAATTTATTTTGAATTTATAAATTATTTTGTATAAAATAATTATAATGAGTTTATTAATTTATTCGTAATTATATTAAATTGACTTATATTTTTTTAGTTTTAGATATTTTTACAAATATATTATGTCATTATTAATCATAATTACAATAAATTATAAATTATTTATTTATTTTAACTCTTATACTTATTTTTAATAATATTTTAATCCTATTATTTTAAAAAGATTATCATATAAAAACAAAAACATATTTATGATCAAATAACGTGCATATATATGATGTAATTTTACCTACATATTTTTAGAAAAAATATTGAATTATTCTTATCATCAAAAGCAAAAGTTACAATTAATTAATTTTTATATTTATTGTATTTTTGTTACGATGTTATTCGATTTTTATAATTGTTATTAAAACAAAAAATATAACCAAATTAAATATATTCAAAGTAAAATTTATATAAGATTTTTTTTTTACAAGAACGAAGCTTTTAACAGTTAAAGATTTGTAGGAATAATTTCATTTTTTTAAAACAAATGGTGGGTAAAATAATGTCATATGTCCCTTAAAAATGATAATGTACATAACACGTCACCTTATACAAGAATTAAAGAATATATTGCATTCTTTTATTAAAACTTTTTGAGTTCTGTAAATTATACTAATTCACGTCAATATCTTATACAACAGATGTAATATATACTATACATAATAAACTCACAATTATGTTAATTAGTTACGTATCAATTAGATATTATATTAAATCACATAGTATATATAAGCTGATGAAGTTTGGCAAGATCATTGGTTTGGAACACATGCATAGGAATAAACTGCAACAGGTGAAAACAAAATGTACTGATGAAGATATACCATTGATTTAACTCTCCAAAAATAAATACAAAAATGTACACTCAGGGAAGAGAAGCTAAATTTTAAAAACCAATCCAAGAGTACGAAAAATTGAAACACCAGATTAAAACACCAGACATTGGAGTTAGTGGTGGCGATACATCCATAGAAAAGCGTAGTAATATAGGATGAATAACCATAGATGACATAACATCTTTATAACATTCTTGACCTCTATTATCAAAAATAAAATATAATAGAGAGAAACAATGTAAAAGTCTCTAAATTGACTCTCTAAATTGACTGAGTGTGTTGGAGATTGTTGTTATAAATCTCCTTAATTTAAGGAGTAAAACATGTAACAAAACAAGGAGTAAAACATAGACCTTAATTCAATGAGTAATTAAAGAAACCATTAATTTAAGGAGTAATTCAAGGAGTGAATTTTCTTATAAATAAATGTGTAATTGTAATGAATTAAACCATCCAAAGTGTTCGTTCCAATTGAGAGAAAAACTTAGAGAGAAAAATTTTTATGAGAGAAAAGCTTAAAGAGAAAAGTTTTTATGAGAGAAAATTGAGAGTAATTTTTTTGGGTGAAATTAGGTTATGGGTTTTGAGTGTTGTAAACACCTTGTGTAATTTATCCTCTTTCAGTAAAAAGATCTACAGTAGGTCCGGAGACGTAAGCAAGATTGGCCGAACTCCGTTATCAAATTTATGTGTTAATTTTCTATTCTTGTTTTCTCATAAGTCTGGTTTATCGGGAATTTACGTTATTTCCTAACAGAGTGAACATATTTGAAAATTTTAGCTCTTTTCTAGAAGATAGACAAGGATTGATCCTCAGGTGCATTCTTAAGAGGCTTTTCAGTCAAATCCTTTTTCACCAGATTAACCAAAATCCCATATATTTCAAAATTGATGTAAGTTTGGAAGCTCCCAGTCTCAATATCAAGATTTAAGACCTTGGCTGGACGACCTATACTGAGTGACATAGAATAGTACCTTAGAGGATAAACATTGCCGAACAGGAAAGACAACAAACTGATTGGGTAGTCTAGAATTTACTCTTGGTAAAGAAGTGATTGGTTGCTGAGAAACAATAAGAATTTTTTTACAGAAAACATAAAAACAAGAGGAGTTCTATTCCATTTATTTTGGCATAAATCTCTCTCTCATTATTTATTCAACTTTGAAATCGAAGATGTTAAAGTCCCACATCGATTGGAGATCGTGCCCACGCTGCACATATAAACAAGGGTAGTCTTCCATCTCACAACCTGGGTTTTGAGATGGAGTTAGACCCAAATTTAACATGGTATCAGAGTAAGGTTACCCAATCGGTGCAGTTGTTTCGCCACTGGTGAGTGATGCATTCCACCACTTGGGTTCCATAAGCTCAACATCTCCGTCGATCTCAATGGGACAGAATGAATCCAAGAGGCAAAAGCAAGAACCTAACTTGGGTTCAAATCTGACGGGTTATGGAATCTCTTGTTGATGATGGTCGGTTGCCACACCATATCTGTGACAAGAAGGTAAGAAAAAATGGCAATTTAGTTATTGACGAAGAAGATAATCACGAAACTCTGGAGGGTTAGATCGATCAAAGCTTGTTCTAAACGACGTCACTTCTGCAACAGATGATGACGAGGGTTTCATCTACGTTTGGTCTTTATGAATGTTGGTGATGATAGCCGTGACTTATAAAGAATATACAACATATTTATAATATACATTAATATTTTATATAATAGGTGTAATATACATATTATACGTGATAAACTCACCTTCCTAATTTTATTAACAAGATACATAATATTTATTTATATATATATATATTAGTCTAAGATATTATTTATAGTCTAAAATAATAAAATTAAAGTTTTATATGTAAAAGATGTAATTTTTTTAAAAGTTATTTTTCTCCATAAAAAGCCATTAAGAAAAAAAATGTAAGAAAACCCTCCATAAAATGCCCTTTCTCTCCCTCCCTGTTAAGACCTCTCGAAACCTCCACAGTTGTCCATTACAATTGCCAGCTTCCTTCTTCATTACAACCAAATAATTCTTATGATTCATAGGAAGAAAAGCGGAAGAAGATAGATTCCGAAACTCATAAACCGAGGAAACGATGTCGTTGCAAAACGGCGAGCCCCATTATCCACAGCAAGAACAACCGCAACTGGCTGGTATTTTCGTCGATTCTTTTGGGCACTTTTAAGATTGCCAATGTTCCAATAGTTTGGGTGTTGTTCATTTCTGTACTTATTTTATCTTTCGATTATGTGTCTGTAGTCTAGGTAGCAAATTTCGTATTCATTTGTTCTTTAGAGTAGAGCCTTAGATACCCTTTTATGGGTTGGGCTGTTTTCCCCTTTGAAGTGATTTTTTTCCCTATGTCCCTTTTTTTCTTTTTTACTGGGTTGAATGGTTTTGGTTGGTTTTGCTACTGAATAAGAAATACGACCAGCGAGGAAGAAACTTGATATTGTTATTATTTTGCTCGAACCTGGAAGGAAATTGATGGGGGTAAGAGGATAGGGTTTCTCCTTTTTATTTTATCTGATTTCATTGCTAATTTACACATTATAGTTTCTTGCTTGTTGAAGTACTTTTTTTATTAATATTTTACGGGGTGGAGATTGGAAGATAATTTCCTAAAGAAATGCTAAGCCTTTACCGTAGGCTACTGACAAAATACAAGTTTAAAGCCACTGCTGCTGAGAGTCGAACTCTCAAAATACAGCCCTTAAGGGCTTACAGCCACCGAGCTACACCATATTTGTACTTGTTGAAATTCTTATTTTGTGAGTTAATTTACTGGAGTGATTGTAACTTTAACTTTATTAGATTTAGGATCATTGGTTTCATAGAGTGCTATGAGACTCACTTAATTACTAATATTGAATCAAAGTAAATAAAAAAAGAAAAATAAGTGAGTTACGATTGCTTGTTCGTCATAGCTTTGGAAGTTTGTGTTTGTGCTCAAGTTTCTTAGTGGCACCACTTGCTCTGTTTTGTTGGTGTATGATGTGTTACATGCAGCTGTTAAAGCACGTTTATATTTGATGTCTTTGAAAAGCAGTGGAGATAGCACTTATTTTTATAAATTTCGTATCTTAGGTGAGGAACAAAGATGTAATGGCAACTCTGTGTCTGCTGGTGAAGTAGGATGGTATATTCTGGGGGCTAATCAACAGCATGTTGGACCTTATGCCTCTCTGGAGTTGGTTGGTAAGTTGCAAGGAATTGCAGAAAATTGGAAAAGTTGTTCATTTATCTGAAAATCTGTGCTAGTTTTCTTTTTGTTTGATCTGAAAGGAAAATTATTGAAATTGAATGACCTAGATTACTTTGAGTGTTGAGTATGCAGGTGAACTTACGGGATTCCTATTCTTTTAGAAACTTCAATTTAATTTGTTATTCCCAGATTTACTGTTGCTCTTTTTCAAAATTTAGTTCCCAGTATTTAATAGCACAATCTCAGGACAATTCTTATATCTATATCATGCTCAAAAGTACTGAATCATCTGTTTGATTATTTTGCTTTGCCTGGGAAGAACATTATGTGAATGGGTATCTTACCCAGAGTACCATGTTGTGGTCTGAGGGATGGAGTGAGTGGCAGCCATTATCTTCAATCCCTGAGTTGATGGCAATCATATCACAGCAACAAGCGGATTCTTTAAATACGGGTGAAGATCTCTTCCTCCTCTGTCTCCCTCTCTTTCTGACTGTGGGCTATACGTATATATTTTAAGTCTCACCATGTGTGTAATGTGACATGCAGCACCCTCCGTTGACGATGAGTTTGAAAAATGGCAGAAGGAGGTTCGAGAGGCGGAGGCAGAAGCAGAAGTAGAAAATGGATTACTAAGTAGCAGTGCTGCTGGAGTCTCCCGCGAAGATGACACTGAGAGACCCTCAACACCACCGGAGGGTGAAGAAGAATTCACTGATGATGATGGAACTACTTACAAGTGGAACCGAGGTCTTAGGGCTTGGGTTCCTCAGGTATGTTTATGGCATATTCATTGCTTGGGATTTGTACTTCTCTAAATTTCTAAAATATGGTCTTACCGTGATATTTTGAATTGCTCACTTCAGTGTGTTTGTTTTTGCATAGAGGTTATTGTCTACTAGATTAAACTAACTAATTCATTGTCCTCAACAAGAAATTTCTTGGAAATGTTTCTATCTTGAAACAACACATTTCCTGTTTTCAAATAGGGTGTTGCTAGAATAAGCTAAAGAAGCATTGATTGCTCTTCACAGAATTTGTCAGAGAAAGAAGGCACAGTGTGAAGTCTTTTACTACTGCTAGTAGTAGATCTTCTTTTTTATGCCATAATTTTTGGTGGGTTTATCCTCACATAATAATGTATTCATTAGATTGGACAATTAATTAGCTGGCTTTTTTTTTTGGCTATAATGATGAAATGCTATTAAATTTGGATGATCACAATTCTTCGTATCTTATAAAATAAAATTATAAATATTAGCTTTTTCTTGTTCTTTCAGGCTCGGTACAACCATTTTTTCTCTTTTTCTTATATCCTTTAATCATTTTGGCTGTGGATCTTGTCCGAATTTGTTGACTTTAAACTTAAGAACGGGTGTATCTTCAATTGTTGTCTTGTCTACTTGGAGCTTGTTCTATTACTTAAGATTCATCAAATATGTGTAATTGTTCTCAGTAACTCTTAGAGGGACTGTGAGTAAAGAAAATGGTAGTAACGGTCTAATAGGCATAGCTCCATTTGACTTGTCTACATTATTTTGGCCTTAATGTCTATTTTCTGATGTTGAGTATTCAATTCTCATTTCTGTTTGTACAAAATTCGTGATAAATTAAGATGATAAATTTGTAGATTTTGTAATGAATGTGTGGCTGAAATGTTTCCTTCTCTACTGAAGATGTACTGTGTTACTTTCAATTTGAGTGGTTTGTACAATTCTTTGTGCAATGGCTTTGATGGTTCCCCTCCCCTTTAGTCTCACACCTCCATCGAAGGTGCTTGGTTTGAGTATGGACGTTGGTTCAGATAAAAAGTAGTTTTCCTACATTATCCTTTGTAATTAGTTGATTTATGTTGTTTCTCATTATTCATTGCTTGTTTTGAATTATAATAGGATGGGGTATCTACTGTGGGTGATGAATATGCTGTAGAAGAAATGACTTTTGCAATTGAAGAGGAGGTCATTCCAACTGTCAATCTTGATACATCTACCAGCGAAAAGGCTGATGCGACTGCAAATGCTTGTGATGTCTCTGTACAGGAAATAGTTACCAGCAACAGTGAGGTGGAAGAAGAAAACCAAAAGGGCAAGAGAAAATTATTGGACAAACAGGCTAATAAGAAGGTATGGTCATGTTGTGCTGTTCTGCCTCTTATATGTGATTAATGCTAATATCTTTGGTTAGTTTTGTTGGAAATATAAAAGGACAAGTCCCTATTCTCATTGAAAACAGATGAAATACACTGAAGTTTGTGAGTGTTTGGGTTGCCCTGCTCATTTGTTAACTATTGGGATGGTAGATCAAGGCACTTGAGTTGGGACTACAAAATTTGAGATGGTGTTGGCAAATCAATGGGTGTCCAAAAAATGAAATACCCTAGACAATGGGACTTGCTTAAAAGAATATAAATGATTCATTTGGAGGAAGAAAATAAATTAAATTAAAAAAAGCAAGTGTGGGCCTTTGCAAAGACAAAGCAGCCCCACTCTTGAGGACGTGTTGGAAAACATAAAGGAAGAGTCCTATATTGGAAAAAATAACAAAAATGTGGGGTCCATAAGTCTCCGTTCACCCATCATGGGATTAACTTTTTGGTATGGGATTCAATGAACTAGGGTTGGTAGTTGGTACTCTACAAAATTTTAATTTTGATTATGCATTTCCTTTTCCTATTTAATATGAAAATTTATTAATGAATCCTTGAGTCTTTCACTTCATGATTTTGCACTTTCATCATTTTTCAGGAAGCTAATAAAGCTCCTGAGAGCTGGTTTGAATTAAAAGTTAATACTCATGTATATGTAACTGGCTTGCCTGAAGATGTTACTGTAGATGAAGTAAGTTAAAGTGATTCAATTTTTCTTCCTATCCGATCATGGTTCTTGTGGAAAATACTGATTTGGGAAGTATCACAGGTGGTAGAGGTATTCTCCAAGTGTGGGATTATAAAGGAGGTAACTTATTACCGCTTCATTTTTTGGTTTTGGAGAGTATGCATGAGTCCTATACTTATTCCAAAAATGACACTTAGGTTCCTTCCTATTTTTTTTGTTGACAATTTAGTTTTCTCGTTATTAAAAAGTGACCACACTATTTTTTATGTAATTTTTTTTCAACTGTAGTTATTCAAGTCAAAACATTAAAAATTAACATTGTCCTTGTACGATCGCTTTTAATAACAATTGACTAAACTGTGATAAAAATAATGCCATTTTTACAATAAGGGGTTCTGTCGGTATTTTTCTTTAGTTTCTTTAACATTTAACCCATTACATCAAAAAGTTGTAGCATGTGCTAATTGAATTAAAGTTCAATTTAAAGCAATGTGAAATGACCTTTTCCGTGACATCTGATATATAAATCTTCTGATTCAAAGGAAAAGCAATTCTGTAAATGGTTTTCCTCTTTCTCACTTTTCCATTGACCGTGTTACTTTTAGGATAAAATATTTTTTCTTGCCTTTGGGACATACTCACCCCAAAATAATAGATTTTCAAAAAGCTATTCATGCGAAACATTTCAGGACCCAGATTCAAAAAAGCCTCGTGTGAAGCTATATGTTGATAAACAGACTGGAAGGAAGAAGGGGGATGCACTTGTTACATATCTGAAGGTATATATATTTTTCCTGTTGTTAGTCTCTTGGAATTAAGTTTTTGAGCTTTCATTTCAGGGTGTTAACTACCATTATGTAAATGAATACTTTAGGAACCTTCAGTTGCCCTGGCTACACAAATTTTGGATGGAACACCGCTGCGTCCTGGTGGCACCATTCCTATGTCTGTCACCATAGCTAAGTTTGAGCAAAAAGGTAACTTTCCGTTAGTCGTTCGTCATATCATGTACTTGATATTTCCCTTGGATAATTTTGATTGTCGAGCAGCAGCTTCTAGGTCATATCTGTTTTGAGTTGTGTGGCATTGATGAAATTTTGTCTCACTTATCCACAGGGGATTCATTTGTTTCTAAGCAAGTAGATAATAAGAAGAAAAAGAAACTCAAGAAAGTTGAAGAGAAGATGCTTGGCTGGGGTAGGTTCTAAGTTCAGTCCCTTTGTATGATTATATATGATTTGATCTGACCATGTAAAAGAAATTATGATTTCATCATATACTCCATGCTGACCATTTTAAGGAACTTTCAATTCACCCTTTTTGATTAGTAAACTTGATGTTTTAGAATTGTTTTATGGTTTTGTCAAGTCCAAGAGTCTATTATTGAAGGCCGAAATACCAGTTTGTTCAGTATTAATATGACCAATTTTGTGCGGAATCTTTTCCAATTTGGTGCCAGTCTTTTTTGGTATTTTCAAAGGATTGTGGACTAAGTTGGTTTAGAGGAAAAAAACTTGTCGAGTTCAATATTGTAAAAGGCTATTTTAAGTACTGAGGCATTTTCCTTAAATGAGACGAAGCTTAAGCCTTGAGGCAGTTCGAGGTGTAAGAATTTTAACTTTAAAAAACATTTAAATATTAATAACAAGAATTTTTAATTCAATAAGCAATAAATATCAGGGAAAGTAACTCAAATTTTAACTTTAAATAATGATAAAGTATTAATATAAGCAATTAATCATGAAAATAACCATAAAATACCAAAAGTAAATAATATAAATTGTGGTTCTATTGCTCAAATATCATAGAAGGAAAAATAAAAATAAAAATAATCAAATAGAAGAGTAATGGGACTTGCAATGCTGCAAAATTTAGTAACTAATAAAATATGGAGTTGTTGGATGCAAAGGAAAAAAGGTGATAGGTGGAGGATGATCGAAGAATGTTAAAAAAGTAATCCTAATCATGTTTGTTTATGAGATTATGTTATTTTTCTCTTTGTTTTTCTTGTCTATGATTTTCTACTTTTTTTAATTTTGTAAAACTGAGTCTAGATTTTATAGGTAACACATGAGCTAACTTAAAAAAATTAACCATTTAAGGCTAAAGTCTCAATCACATTGAGGTGTAAGCCTCAAACTAAAAAGGCGTAAGCCTTAATTTACTACTTGAGGTTATAGTCTCAAAACTTTTGTTTTTAAGCCTCAATTTAAGGCTCACCTTAAAATAGCCTTTTACAACAATGGTCGAGTTAAATAAATGGGTGACTAAATTTGTAGTTTACTCTATTTTTTTGGGTATTGCTTTCCATGACCACAAGTTCTTAATTTAATCTCAGTTCTGTAAAAGTGTAATAATTGTATAAGTTCATAGTGATGTCTGCACAACTCTAATGTGCATGCCATTTTTGTTTTTTGGCACAATATTCCATTTGATCACAGTTTCTTTAGTTATCTTGGTTATGAACGTTTAATTCATTTTGTATTAGTATTATGTACATTATTGCTATGTTCCATCTTTTGGATTATTTACTAATATTAATTATTATGGTATTGTTTTAATAGAAACTAATAATTTTATTAACCAATGCTAAGTTTAATGTTGAGATTGAAAGACTAATAAAGTTATTTGCAGGAAGCGTCTCCTGGAGCAAAAGTTATTAGAAGTTTAGAACAATTTATAGGCCCTAATTGAACATCATATTTTCTGGATGCTATACAGGTGGTCGTGATGATGCAAAGGTGGCAATTCCAGCCACTGTCGTTTTTTCTAATATGTTTGCCCCTGCTGAAATGCTGGTGAGTTAAGGATTATCTTTGAAATTAAATTGACTATTCCTAGTACTGCAGGCACTGGCCTTTGTTGCAATTGTATGCAATGCAATAACTATCCAGAATCTGAGTGCAAAATGCACTTTGGTCTCCCCCGTGGGGTCCACATGTTATTTTTATCTTTTTCAATTATACATGCAAGATTGGAAGCTGAATTTTTTTTAACTGTTCTGTTTTTGTGTTTTGATATTGATTGCTATAGAAATATGCTTATATATAAGTATAATATGTATTTCTGACAATTTTCTGATCTAGTACGGTAGTAGTGGAACCAGAAAATTAATTTAGAGGCGCACCACTGGAAACATAGCTAGTAAATATTAAAGGAAAAAACATATTAAAGTATTCATAGAAATGTTAAAATCTTAAAAATAATGTTATGAATATTACAAGTAAGTTGGTAATGAATCTTGTAGGTTAAAAAATTATGTAGTGTCAATTGAGAGATTGATACTGGAATAAAAACATTAGTTAATATTGTCAATTTGTCATCGAAAGTCTAAATTATCCTACATTACAAACATGGAATTTTATAGCAATATAAAAAAAAGTTACGTTGTAAGCATAGTAAATAAGATTAACGGCATGAGGATAGGACACTTGAAATATAATATAATATTTTATTGGATAAAAGTGAAACCCATAAAATAAGGTACTATCATTATTTGTTAAATATTTTGTTAGGATAAAGTTTATTGTTAAATAAAGACAATTATCTAAAATAAAGACTACTAATAGTTTGCTCAATATCTAAAGGAATTTAGATCAGGAAATAACTAATAAGAGATGGGAAAAAGGACATAATTGGGAGTAAAATCCATAATTACTCAATAATTGATTTTTACATACGATATCATCTATAGAGCACCTAAGTATAGGAACTTAAAGGCTATCTAAAACTCTAATCCAAATTAAAAAACAACTATGAAAGAAGTAACAATTCTAATATTAATAGAACTCTTGATACAAAAAATTGAATTGTTCTAAAATTGTAATTAAGATTTAACCTTCTTCCCACATTATTTCCAGAGAAGACAGATTTGTTGGTCCAAGTTTATCTTGTCAAAACTCTAAACCATTGAGTTTTCTTCAATTTGTTTAATAAAGCATCCATATCAGTATTTGAGACCATGCTGATGTGACTCTGCGAAACTTGCATTCAGGTGCCAGATATATTTGCAATATTATGTTAACCAAATTTGTATTGGTATTGGAGCAAAAAAAATGATGATGAGAAAGTGAGAGAAAGTAGCTCTTAATCTTCATGATCTGTTGCAATCAGTTCATTGGTTTTTTGGCCATGTTTGATGATCATTATGATGAATGATTTTTGATTAAATAAATTATTTAGTGATTTCTGATCCGTATCAGTATTTGTGATCATGCTAATGTGACTCTGCGAAACTTGCATTCAGGTGCCAGATATATTTGCAATATTGTGTTAACCAAATTTGTATTGGTATTGAAAAAAAAATGATGATGAGAAAGTGAGAGAAAGTAGCTCTTAATCTTCATGATCTATTGCAATTAGTTCATTGGTTTTTCTTTTTGGCCATGTTTGATGACCATTATGATGAATGATTTTTGATTAAATAAATTATTTAGCGATTTCTGATTATTTTTTTGAAAAAAAAGTATCACCAATGTATTTGATATTTATTGATACAATTGCCAAACTTAATTTTTTTTTGGATACTTATTGACACAATTGTCTTTCATTAAAACTTTATACAATAATAGTGACATTAAAGTCTAATTAATTATAGGGTTAAAAAAGTTATTTCTTCCCTTTTGTTGTGGCAATATAATTACCCTTAAGTTAACTAATTTCTTCCAAGATTTGTCCACACAAGCCATTGGACTTGATTTGCTAATTAGAAGAAAAAGAATGTGATGAAAATAAAATAAACCAGAAATCATATAAAAAACTATCTTCTTAAAAAATATTTAATAATTCCATATTTTGAAAGGGAAAATCATAATCAGAAAATCCTTAACATAGTTCATTAAAAATTCACGGAAAAATATTCAGCAATTAGAAATCAAAATTGCTATAAAACTCAACCTAATTTATTCTATATATTGATTTTTTGAATTAAGCCTAACTACTTCATTAGTCTCAAAATTTGACTAGATTTACATTTAGGTTTCTAAATTTTTTAAACATATAATTTAGTTTTCAAACTTTTAAAACACATTTAGTCCTTATACATTTTGGTGTTCAAACTTTTAAAATAAAATGTCACTCGTTTAAATGAATAAAATTGTCTGTTAGCGGACTCTTGATGAAATTCTGAATTGATATTCTTTTTTATATTTTACAGGCTGATGAAAATTTAAATTCAGAATTGGAGGGAGATGTTAAGGAGGAATGTTCAAAACTTGGCGAAGTAGAGTCGGTCAAGGTAAATATAATGCTCTGGTGAAATGTATCGTCATTGTCAGTCTCCTTTTGAAGTTTGAGTATGCTACGTCTTGAGCATTTTACTCTATTGTCAGCTGTATGGAATTCTCCCCCCCAAAAAAACTTCCTTTTTTATGTTGCTTGCAGGTCTGTGAGAACAATCCTCATGGGGTTGTTCTGGTAAGATACAAGGATAGGAAGGATGCTCAAAAGTGCATAGAGTTGATGAATGGAAGATGGTAATTATCTTAACCCTTCAGTTCTGTCTTCTTTTATGATTGATGATTTTTGATAATAACAGTTATAACACAAATGAGATGGGTTACTAAAAACCATATCTACGCTATACCTATGTCAAATATGTGGTGTGTCACTTTAAAAGTCTTCTGTACCGTGCTTGTTCATTTGCTTCTCAAATTGTACTTGTGGGAGCTGGAAGTGATGTCTTGAACTTAACCGAGAAGTTAGATTGATATAGTTTTACAGTCTCGACGTTTTAGTTTCTCTATTATTGTTTTGATTTGCTGTTTTGATCAGGTTTGGTGGTAGACAGATACGTGCAGTTGAGGACAATGGCTCTGTTAATCATGCTATGATTACAGATCCTGAAGTTGAGAGCATACGACTAAAGCGATATATCGAAGAAATTGAAGCCGAGTAAGATTGTCATCATGATTTCAAATTTGATGGTCTTGAAACCAAGTTTCCTTGCAAGTCTCAGACCTTTACAGCTGCTGGTGCATGTAGATTGCTAACTAGCTTGTAAGAAATGTATTTAGGATTTGGAATGACCATCTATTAAGGAATTATCTGCTTTATGTCCGCATAACTCGGGAAATTGGTTAAGTATCTATCATCCGACAACCAACGCTTTAGCTAAGGGAAAAATGTTAGCATGGAGGATATTGAGCAAGAAAAAGTTAATGTAGAAGCTGTACATTTATTTTGCCAAATATTATTGTATCAATAATCTGGTAGTTTGTTGCTCCAATCTCCTTTACGTTGAATGTTAGTTTTCTCCTACTCTATTCTCTATGGATCAATTCTCCAGTTGTGTTAGATTGCAATCTTTGTTCATCTATCCTTGGGGAGTTGGTTTTCTCTAAACTCATTCTCAATTCACCTTTCACCTTTGTGTGATTTTGTTTGTTTGCTTGTTGATTTTAATGGTTTGGATTTGTTACGATTTATTTTGATATGGATGATATGTTTAGAGTAGCATGGATAACTTGGACCTTATATTTGGATTTGTTGTTTATGGTGTTATTGTTTAATTTGTTAGTCTTGAGCTTTGGGAGTTTTTTTAGTCTCGAGCTTTGGCAAGTTTGGTGAGTGGTAAGGAATTTCTAGTTTTTGTGGAAAGTTGAATAAGGCATGATTCTCTTGTGGATTAACAGGGTGTTTAAGGTATTTCAAGTCTAAAGGCATTCATGGTAGAGAGGTGTGGGATCCATACATGCTTTTATGTCTAGTGGTTTAACGGAATATTGATTGGGATTAAGTATTTTTTGTTTACATTCTAGTTAGATCACAAAAATCATTTCATTAGAATATGGTTATTCATATTAAACATTGTTTAACTCCTCATTTATCTTGAAGCGCACCTATTTTTGAAGCGTATTTGTTTGTGGTTTAAGATGTGGCGATTTAGTGCTAATCAACATACAGGGGATAGAACATTTATAATTTATTTGAGGGTAGGGATGTGAATTGTAAAATGTTATTTTAAAAAAATAAAGAGACAAAATTGTGAAGGGTACGAACTTGCCTTTCTTTTTCATTTGTATTTTTATCGTTCATACTTTCAGTATCATATTAACTTTGTTTGAGAATTATCAATATTTTTTAGTATTAAAATGCCGTAGTGACCACCTTTTTTAGTGAGTTTTCTTCTTCTTTTTTATTGGTTGCAAGACAGCTATTATAATCGCTCGTTTTATTTATTTTTTCCTGCAACGGTCATATTATAAGCCATTCCTCAGAACACAAATGACCGTTGCGCTTTTAGAGCTACTTGTCACTTTATATCTTCCACTTCTCTCACTCATTCCTCTCAGAAATTCCTCCATTTCTAAAAGAGCTCCCAATTTCTACATACCTAATTGGCCAAAAGGGAGCAAATTTCAGCAATTAAAATTAGTTCAATCAAATCCTTCCCCAAAATGGGTGGTCTTTCTATCAAAACCAACAACCCACCAAACTCAATAACTGAATCCTACTTCTACACTCACAAGATCTTCCTCTTTTGCAACTACATTTTGCTCGGTTCAGCTACCAGTTGTATCTTCCTCACTCTCTCCCTCCGACTCTTTCCTTCAATTTGTGGCTTCTTCCTTATCCTCCTCCATGTGTTCACCATCATCGGAGCTGTTTCGGGCTGTGCCGCTACATCATCGGGAACTAGCCGGTGGTACGGAGCCCACATGGTAGCCACAGTACTCACTGCAATATTTCAAGGGTCAGTTTCAGTTCTAATCTTTACAAGAACTGAAGACTTTCTTGGGAATTTGAAGTCATATGTGAGAGAAGAGGATGGTGGCGTGATATTGAAATTGGCTGGTGGGTTGAGTATTTTGATCTTTTGTTTGGAGTGGGTTGTTTTGGTGCTTGCATTTTTCTTGAAGTACTATGCTTATGTTGAAGGTGATGGTGTGGTTAGTAATAGTGGGATGAAGAAGAGTGCTAAGGTTCAACAAGAGGAGGATTTGAAGGATTGGCCTTGGCCTTTTCAAGTATAAGTGTTTAAATCATATTATTTATATGATTTGATCATTCATGCTTTTCCATCAAATTGTGTTTCTTGGTTATGGCATAGGCGTTTTGCCATTATCATATGATATATATATATATATATTAAAAAGTTTGATTCTTTGATGTTTAAATTTTATGGTTTATATGGAAATTGGATGTGATGTATTGGAGAATTAGTTTGTCATCATAATAGAATATATTATATGTTTAATTTTTATTTATTATATATTGTATGATTAGTTTGTGCTCAAATTTTTGTAAACTTATTTTTGTTGGAGGCTTATCTTATCGAGAGAAATGCAACTAGGATCCTTTAATTATGTATGTTAATATTTTAGTCTTTTGCTGATGAAAAAGTAACAATAATTTTTGTCTGAATAACATTTGAACAAAATATGGGAAAAAATAAAAATAATCAATGTATTTGTGATTATTTTTCCAAAACAAAAAAACAAATTAATACAAAAGATAATAAATGAATTAAATTATTATTTTTTAATTACTAAGGGACTTGTATTACGAGAAAAAAATAAAAATAATGAGTCATTTATATCTGTTATTATTTAAAAAAAAATTAAATTAATATAAAAGATATTGTTTTTTTATTATGAAAAAGTAATAACGTAATGATAAATAGTAAATTTTAATTTTTTTTAGTTTTATAATTATTTTTATCTATTGTTAAAAAATAGTACGTAAAAGTGATATATCTCAATAAAGTCCTTTTGTTACGAAAAATTAATAACTAACAACAAATAGTAAATTTTAAAACTTTTATATTTATAGTTATTTTTGTCTATCTTCAAAAAAATAATATTTAAACAAAATATGAGAAAAAAATAAAAATAAAACGATAATATTTATCACTTTTTCAAAAGAAAAAGACTAAATTGATACAAAAGATAATAAATGAATTAAATTATTATTTTTTAATTTACTAAAAGGATAAGTATTTGTATCATATGAGAAAAATAAAAATAAAATGATAACTATTTGTATTTATGATCACTTAAAAAAAATTAAATTGATACAAAAGATAACAAATGAATTAAATTATTTTTTGAATATTAATAAAGGGACTTGCATTATAACTATCAGGTTAATATTTTTTGCTTTTTTAATAACTATGCTAATCATGCACATATTTGTAAATTGAGTTCGAATACATACTTTTTACATATCAAATGCATAGTTGTGAATATTGTTGTTGTGAAATCAAAATATCCAGCAACAAAAGAATAAATAATGAAAATATGTGGAGAAAAACAATAAGAGGATTTTATTGATAACATCTAGAGAGTAGACATTATCAAACCCTAATAACACAGAGCATAGGTATTTTAATTTTTCTCTCTTATAATTCTTATAGGACAAACATTTAAAGGAAAAACTCATTTTGGACATTCAACGACACTATCATAATAACAAAGAGTATAGGTGTTTTTATTTTTCTTTCCGGCTATTAGAAATTCTAATAGGACAAACATTTTAAAGGAAAAACTCATTTTGGACATTAAATCACACTATCATAGTTCTTTTTATATCTAATGCAAAACAAGTATCTACAAAGCCACATTCAGAACAAGTGTATGTTTTGGTGATTCGTGAAAGTGCACCTAAATTTTTATTTCTTTACCAAAAATCCAGCTGAATGGAAGCATGGATGCTTTTTTGGCTCTTCCTTGAATTCTCTCTTCCAGCCTTCTAAACCTCAGTGACAACCCGCATACATAATCTTGTGCTCTACGTCCTTCACCAGTAAGATCAGTCAAGTGTTCTACTTTCCATCTTCCAACAAGAAATTCCAAAATATCAGCATAATCCTTAGCAGTATAAACCCCAAGCCGTTGGGCGACAGCTGAGAAATTCTGAAACAGATTCTCATCAATACCATCATACATCATGTGGGCAGGCATTGATATTTTTTTCCTCATCATATCAGCTAAAGCCATTATAGTACCATCAGGGTCAATCTCAAAGAGTTTCTCCACAATCTTTGTGTAAGCAAGTTCATGACGCTTTTCATCTGCAGCAATTGTTCCACATATCTGCGCCAATCTGATGTCTCCATACTCTTTGGCTAGCCTGGCTGTGTTCCCATGAGAAACGAAGGTTGCCCTCTCTTGAAATGAAGTGTAAATGAATCCAAGGTATGCACTGTTTTCCGTTTTAGGGTCCTGCAACACAATGTTAAAACTGAAATAGTTAACTATGTTTTTTTATGAACCTGTAATTAGCCTACCTTCCAATAGCTTGAGTTTGAAAACAATTCATATATTTTAATTTTGATGTGTCATTTTGTGTGTAATGGTTGATAAACACATAGATAAAAAGTTTAAATTTTATGTAAAAAAGGTCCATACTTCTCACCACTTCTATCCACGTGTTTGCGTATTAATAATACATATAACGAGACACATTGAAAATTAGACAGAAGAATTGGACTCCTTGAGTTTTAGGAAAATTTGTTGCTAACAATCTTCTAAAATATTATCATAATGTAAGGTCCCAGATTTGAACATCTCTAGTTTCAAAATTTTCACTTACATGAGTTAATATTGAATGAGTCTTTTTTTTTTGCACTTCAAAAATATCTATTATCTATTCTCTTTAAGTGTTGGACCCGCAAGTTACATGGAGTCACAATTGTATTGTTGCTGACTCTTCTCCAAACTATTGAGAGTATTAGTGACCAACTTGCTTCTAATAACTATAAGTAACAGTCACCCCACTAGCGCACATACAACATCATAAATCAAAAACAAACTCCATTTCTCTACACCAAAGCATTGAAATTGTTTTTCCCTTCTTTTAAAGCATACTAGGTGCTTGACCCAAACCAAAAAGCTGCCAAAACCTTTCAAGGATATGAATTGTTTATAGCTACTTAGAAGAGTTTATCAAATAACAAACACAAATATCAGACTACTCCATTGCACAACAATAAGTAGTGGTTGCTCCACAAGACCCCATAATATGCATCATTGATAAATAAACTCGATTAGAAACAAGGAATTGTAATCTCTTTTCAAGAATTGGAGTCTGCATAAGAACAGTGACAAAAACAGAGAGTTCGACTAAGATCATCAAATTAACTATTAATTTTCATGCATTCATTTATGCAATATATATATATATAACAGGGGAACCCAAAACCAAAGAGCATGAAAGCTGAAAATCTTGAATATTTTGACAGTTCACATCTTTGCAGCCATTTAACCACACTAAAATTCCTCAATGAGACCTTACCGAAAAATTCCCAGAGCTATGAAATACAAATGCTTAAAATTAACCAAACAACATAAGCAAGGATCTTACCATTCCTGATCCGATGAGATACTGAATTGTCTTTTCAATTTGCCTCATGTCCACTTGTCCAGAGAGATAAAGATATTTGTTGAGGAGGTCTCCGTGCCTGTTCTCTTCTGCTGTCCAAGCTCTATTCCATACTGCCCAAGAAGAAGGACTTGCACCAGTCTCATCTCGAACTCCATCAAAGGTATTAAGCATTGTCTGATATGTTGGAATCGCTTCTTCAGTGATCATATCTCCAACTAACACAACAAAATATTCATGAGGAACTTCCTTTGATCTTTCCCTCAACTCTTTGACTTGCTCATAAAATCCCTCCGAGTCAGGGTCTGGCAGAAAGTCTTGTGGTTGCCAACATTTCTCAACAGGTTTCAAATGCACCAAGATATTATCCTCGGCCCAATCTTCCAATGATTTGAAGATCTCAATCTTTTCAGGTGGCATGGAATGAGTCACCTGAACATGTACTTCAATAGGAGGGCAATAGGGCTTCTTGGACTTGTCCATACCTCTATCACAAACAAAAGTAATGAGGTTAGGTGAATCTTTTAGCAATTACAAATCAACTAGCTTGAAGTAAAGAACTCTGTAGATATTCGAACAACAGGTTTCAGTGTTCAAGTTTGAGAAACAATAAGTATGCAGAATATATGGTGACTGACAACATCAAGACAAACTGAAAGTGCTAGAAGGAGGTTTATTCCTTTTGTCATGCCCTATTCTTAACATGTACTATTTATGGAGAACATGAAAAAACATTGTAACTTATTCAATGCAGTTACTTAGTTTTCAAAATCCAGCCAATATAGTCGAGTAGGTAACTTTCTTAAAGATGTAAGATGTCGACGGAAAAAATGGGGTTGTCCCATTCACAGGGATAAGACAATTTAACTTCCCATTGGTGTCAAATGCACATTGTTAATAGTGTAAATGTATGCCAATTGTGAGGTAAAAATAATTTTTTATGCGAAATTATTCATTATTTTTGGAGAAATTATTCATTATTCTTGCTAATTCATGTCAATGAAATTCAAGATTTATACAACTTTTGTTTTTAAAATAACAAATACTTAAAGAGATGAGAGTAATAAATAATACCAATTCTTTTATATCAAACGGTAATTTTCGAACATATAACTTAAAATATTTGCGGGAGCAACAGGTGAACTACCTAGTTGAATGAGAGTAAAGAGGGAGGAAATTGTTAACCGAGAGATGACCTTGACTATCATTATCAACTACAAGCATAAACCTATCCCTGACAAAGAAACTGATATAAAAGCACATGACAGAAATATAAGAACTGCTAAGCAAATGACCTAGCACCATGAGTTGTTGGACAGTAGAGTAAGAAGGGACCGACGCAAGTAAAAATAACTCTCCACAATAATTGTTTTTATATATACATTCGAACCAGAAAATTCCTAAAATAAATGTCAAAGTACTAGAGTGACAATTCTTGGACATCTGGATCGGCGTGATGCTCAACCCATTCAAACAGTTCAAGTAAAATCATCAATCCATTTGAAACACCCTAAAACCAGTTAGAACTCAACGATTAGTCCGAACATAATGATCAACCCGAACTCAGTAATCAACCGGAGCTCAATTTTAAGGAATTGAATCTCCTATATAGTTAACTATCAGTAACAGTTAAGGTCAACCTCATCTATAATATGTTACAGAATATATCAATTATATCCATCTAATATGTAAATATGTGTAATGACACTTATATTTTTAATGTTTTATAAATAAATGAAATTCTTGTAGATCTACACATTCAATTAATTATCTTAATTTCTCTTGAAATTATCTTTTTAAAATAAATTGAATCTAAACAGTGTACAAAATATCATAACTTCGATATATATATATATACTTCAAAAAAAAAAAAAAAAAAGCAAGGGGGGAGGGGGGTTTATTGAAGAAAAAGAGAAGAAAAGGAGAGAGAAAGAAAGAAAGCAATGGGAACAACAATAATTCGATTGCGTGAATCACCAACTAAAAACAACATCTATACTAGTGGCAGATACAGGAGGTGCACCATATAAATAGTTATATGTATGCATAAATGTGTTCAAAAATAATTGATTTTGTAGTGATTTCTTGAGTGCTAAAAATCAAAATTTAAAATCAGATCTGCACTTCATTCTATACCCATCAAAACAATACTAAATATTTCAAAAGGTATAAAATTATAAACCAGAAAAACGAAAGGAATATATTTGATAGTTCCAGTGAATCGATAAAAGAGATGCCCTTAAATGATAATCATTAATATGACGTTGAAACAAGGTCAAAATCGTGTCTGGGCCTTAGTTGGTAGTTGCCCCAGCTTTCCAGTTGCCAGGTACTGGATCAAAGATCTGGGGGGACCCATTTATACAGATTGAATAAAGAAGACAACATTAAAACCCATTATAGTTCACTCGGCATCACCAACAACTAAATCAGATCAATACAATGAATAATTAATACCCAGAAATACGTTCTGGGGTAGAACGGAATCGAAGTGATCTAAAACACTACCCATGAAGAAAATACATTGAAAAAACTAAGAAATGGTACTGACATGGATGAAGAAGATTGAAGAGTGGAGGCCATGGAGATTCTAGCTGATCTGAGATAGTGGGATTTGGAAGAGAACTTGATGGATGGGATTGTCATCGTTGAGTTCATTATTAGAGTCATCATGTTCTGGGATTTGGATTTGGGGTCTGCTTACTAATTTATAAAATGGTCAACAAGTATTGCATGAATTGAGAAAAAAGAAAAGAAGAAAGATAAAAAGTACTTTGTACCATATTTGTGCAATTCCTTTGTTTTTTTTTTACTAGCTATAATTTGTTCCATATATAAATTATTTTTGTGTAAATAATAACTTAAATATATTATAATATGTCAATTTTTGCATGTATATATATATATATATATATATACGAGGAAAAGTATTATTAATTTTTTTTTTTTTTTTGGGTTACACCAACTCCTTGGTGTTAGAGTTGAAGATTTTGACAGAGACGATTTACCAGAATCAATGAAGAAAGCGACAAGCACTCTATTAAAAGTAATGCCAACTCAGTAAATGCAAGTGGGGTAGAACAGAATGTGAGAGCGGAGAAAATGCTGGAAACCCAAGGAAAGCTAAACAGAATTGTAGTGATATAAGATCACATGCTAAGGTTATAAAATTCAGAGTAATCAATATTATTGAAGTGGATAAAAATTTAACACATAAATAATATTAAGTAACGAAGTCCATAAAATTTTAATTATTAATTCAATTTTAAAAAACTAAATATATAAATAATATTTGTAAACATTTTCTTAAATGTGAAAGAATATGTTGAGTCGACAAACAACACAAATGCTCATAACAAACCAGTGCGACGGGTGGCAATACAATCAGTGTTTGATGCCTCAGTTTCATTTCCTTTTTTTTCTGTTCAAACATGATTTATTCTTTCTTTTTTTCTGCTCTGCATTTGTCAGACTTTTTACGTTACGTTGATTGAAATATATATATATATATATTGCAGATTTTTTTTTACCTTCAAATATCCCTGCAATAAATGGGTGATTTAAAAACACAAATAAAATAGTAGGTAAAAAAACATTTAAAGGATCAGGCATGGTCGTACGTTCACAATAAGTTAACATGAGGATACGAGAATAAATTGAGTAACTCATATAATAAGAAGATATGTTTATGTAATTAACTTTTTAGTTTGTTAGATATATGAATTTTAAGTACAAGATATTTTTAGTAAAAATATAATTATAAATATTATTGATTTTAAATTTATTATTCTTTGAATCTTAGTTATACAGAGTATTTTGTGATTATTTTTGAAATAATAATTTTAAAAGTCTTTGCTCAATAAAAATGCAATATAAGTTTTTAATATTTTGATACTAAATATTATTTTTAGTATTGAATATGATCAAACAATAAAATTAATTTAAATTTTTTCATTAATTAAATATTTAAAAACTATTTAAAAAGGAGAGATACCAATTAAGGAAATAAAAAATTTGATTTAATATAATGAAATTGATTGGAATAAAAAATTTAAGAAAATAATTAAAAAGTGATTATAGGTAGATGAAACTTCTTTAAATAACTAAAGTTTTCTTAAAATATTGTTTATTATATTTTATATGGTAAAATATTTTGTCATATATTAGATTGTCATTCAATGGCCTTTGTTTTTTTATAAACAAAGGAATTTATAAAATTATTTTATAAACAAATATATTAAATGACATCAATAACTTAAATAAGGGGAATAATTTTTTCCTTCGTCTTGTTGTATTATATACCCACACATAAAAATTAGTAAAAAAAAAACATAAATTATGTTAAATAAATAAAGTCATAAATTAATATTAATAAGGAAAAAAATTGGTGTGATATGTGGTAAATAGATATGGCATTCTTTATAGCACATTTCAAATATTTTTTAAAATATATTTAAAATATAAAATAAAATGTTAAGAAAAAAAGCAAAAACAAAACTAGACATAAAATAAATAAAAGAAAAGGAAAATAAAATACGAGTATGAAAAATATATTCTATTGTATGCCATGTCTAATTTATTTTTTTATTTTTAACAATAAAAATAAATTATAATTATAAAAAAATAAAAAATATATATCAAACAAAAGTATTGTCAAACGAATATCATGAAACAACTTTTTTTATTTTATATAAAAAGTAATAGATATAGACCAATAGATCATTTATATATTTTTTAGGAAGAAATTTTAATAGTGTATTTTTTATCTGAAATATTTAAAAAAATGTTGACAAAGAGAGTCAACTATCTTTACTATAATGTAAAATATATTATTAATCGTTAATTTTTAATTAAATTTATACATAAATATTTAATCTTTTAAAATTTTATACGTAAATTATTGAATTTTTAAATCGTACATTTTCATCCTCAAATTATTTAAATTTTACATAATTATTAAAATATATATCGTGAATTAAAATTTTTAAGTTATATATATAAAATTTTAAAAATTGAAAGATTATCATATAATTTAAAAATTTAAAAATTTATGCGTAAAATTTTAAATATTTAATAACATAATATATATTTTGGAAGTTTGATAAATATGATTGAATTTATTAAAATTTAAAAATTAATAATATATTTTAATTATAGACAAATAATAATAATAATAATAATACATTTTAATTTTTTAATATTTGTTTTTTAAAAAAAATAGAATTTTATTAATCAAATATTAAAATTTATAATCTAGATAACAAAAAAAAATATTAATTTAAATACATCAATAATCAAAACCAAATAATAATTTTACTTTTATATCAAATCCAGGTTTTGTGATATGTTTTCACTTATATTTATTCGACAATTAACTCTCTGTTTTCAGTACATAATTTATAAGTATGAACACACGTCAATTTTTCCATACTTTAACCGTATGTATTTTATTAAAAAACAAAAAAGTAAAAAACAAATAAATGTAAATAAAAGGTGAAATCAACTATAAATAAATTTAAAATTTAAAATTTAAAATTTATATTTCATTATTTACTTTTCAATAATTTATAAATATTTAGAAAAATAAAATTCCTGAAAACATGTACCAACTTGTCTTAAGTTGGCAATCGATATGAATATGATTGCCTTTAGAATATGATTAATTAGCAGGTAAAGCTTAACCCCTTTTTTTTTATATGTATACTTTTTTGACAGCCGATGTCGGCAAAGTTTTGACTTCAAAAAATAATTATTATCCCTTCCCTTATATCTACGTCCATATTTATCAATAATAATCTATTTATATATATATAAATTTTGAATAAATTTCCCACCTCTTTAAAATAATAACTACTAATATCATTCATTATTAAATATTTTTTTAAATTTTTTTATATTTTATATTTATTATATAATAAATTATTAATATTTAAAATATAAATAATAATATGTATTATAATTATTTATATTTTTATATAATATTATTTATCTTTAATAATATAAATAATAATGTTATTATTTTTTATTAATTATCTTAAGTCTTATTTTTATTAATTAAATAATATAATAAATTATTAATTAAAATATTAATAATTTTATATATTATAATTATTTATACCGAGTAATATAAATAATTTTTTTCACAGCTTAAAATTTTTTGAATAAATTTTTTCATATATTTTAATGTAATGATTATTATTGTCCTTAATTATTGTATAATTTATTTAAAAACATTAAATTTTATTATTAATTACATAATAAAATTATTAGTATTTAAAATATTGATAGTTATTTATATTTATCTTTTTTATACAAGTTTATTTATCTTAAATAATATAACAAATATAATTTATAATTGATTATATAAAGTCATATTTTTATCAATTAAATAATATAAATAAAATAATAAATTATTAATAGTTAAAATATTAAAGTTTTTGATAGAATGAGATTCATTATTTTTTTTCATACAAGTTATTTATCTTGAGTAACATAAATATATTTTTAATAGTTAATTATTTTAAATTTTATTTTTCATTAATTAAGGAGGAAGTTAATACATTAAACTTGACTAACAATATATATAAAATTAATTCACATCATATAAATTTTTGAAAAAATGATTTACATATTTTATAATAATCTTTTAGTAATTGTACAATTTTATTTTGAAGTTTTTTTATCAAATAATAATAAATTATTATTATTAAAAATATTAAAAATTATTTTAAAAATAATTTAAAATATTAATATAATTCATGTTAAATATTTTTAGAAAATAATAGTAATTGCATAATTAAATAAAATAAAATTTATTAATAATTATTTTAATAATTTAATAAATTAAGTGGTAGGTACGACTGGTTAAAAAAAACACGAGAGAAGTGAGAAGCTTTAATTCATGATTTAAAACGCCATTGCTTTGTTAGGGAAAAAAAGATATTTTTAGAGTGCGGTTATTGTTACAATTTTTTTCTTCCATATATTGTATTTAATATTAATATTTAAAATTAATAAAAATATTATTTAATTTTTATGCCAATTTAATTAATTTTTAAAATTTATTATAAATATAATGTATAATCAACGAAATAAAGCCTGGCATAACACTATCAAGTCCACACACGAGTGCACCATGTCGGGTTCGAAATTTAATATACCTCTTACGACTTAAATGTCAGTCCTTTTGTCGTTTTCAAGCTTCAAGCAGCCTGCCCACCAAATTAGAATGGATTTGTTTAATTTTTTGCTAAATTTTAAATCAATTTTATATTAAAAGTAAATTTAAATTAAATCAAATAATAATTATTATAATTTGAATTTTGAATATATAATTTGGGTCATAAATTAATGATTCTTATTATTAAAATGCATTTGACTAAAATTGATGTCCTGTCCTCTACTTCATCTAGAGTTTGCACTATTCATTTCCAAGTTGCTACCCCATTACCCTCTTTTTGTGGTATGGGTGATCGATCAGATTTATAATTTTTTTTAAATTAATTACTTAAATTTAATAATTTTTTAATGATATTTAGTTTATTGATTTTAAAAAAATTAAACTATCGATTTTATGTTTTTTCATTTATGTTCTATTTTTAATTTTTTTACTTTAAAAGGTGTTTTAATAAATATTTTTATTAAAACTTTCTTTTAAAAAATAAAAAAATAATAATTTATTAAAATCCCTAAAATTTAATTAGGTAGATTACATTATCATTTTTTTTTTAAATTAATAGATTAAACAAAATTATAATAAAAAAATTATTAATCTTAATTATTTTAATTATAATAACTAATAGATCTCAATAATACTTATCACCTTCATTTATTCACTTATTTTCATGCACCAAAATGGATCATCTATTATGCGAGACTTAAACTCATACCTTTTATATATCGAAATAACATTTTTTAAATCAAAATTTCTAACAATAAAAACTATCAACGAATGCTTTGAAAGAAGTTATAAGACTCACTGACATAATTCAACGTGATATAGAATACAAGCATTCAAATGCTTCAATATAATCACAATCATTATCATCCAAGATAAAATTCAATAAATAGATAACAACTAATATCATTATAAATCATAATTATACATGAGATTTATTTTAACAAAAACTAATATTAAATAAGATAAAATTAAACTATTTTAATCCTATTAAAATTAACCATTATCCAAAATCATTTGCATGGATGCCGTGCCTTTTTCTCACAATCGACTGTCTAATAACTATACGTTTTCTAGCCTTCATTTTTATCAAACAAATTAGCATAGGAAAGAAATCAAATACAACTTCCTTCATACCGCATGTTATCTTTTCCTTTCCAACCACTTAACAAATTCATACCATCAACTTCATAATAATTATATCATAGAAAATCATGACCTAACTCCCTTTAAAAGAACTCTCAAAGAAAAAGAGTTATCATAACCTTATAACCGACACTTAACTAGCTTTTTTGGTCAATGTGGGACACTTAATACCCCCTCACATCGGACGGAGACACCGTAAAGATCGATTGTTCACACCGGACAGGAACACTGCAAAGACTGATTGTTCACACCAGGTGGGGACACTGTAAAGACCGATTAAACCGTGAAGGAACCATCAATTGAACCCAAGGACCCGCTTTAATATCATGTAAAAAGTCATGACCTAACTCCCTACAAAAGAGTTCTCAAAAAGAAAGAATTGTCATAAATTTATAACCAGCACTTAACTTGGTTTTCTAATCGATGTGAGACACTCAACATATAGATCTCAAAATAATCACCGTTAACAAAAAATTTCAAAACAAACAAGAGATAAAACTAATATAATAATTGAAAGACAATTTCAAAATTCTTAAATGAAACTAATCAAACTTGTTATAAAATCAATAACAAATCAATAACTCTAAAAACTCGATTAATAAACACAAAAATGTACGAAATCGAGCTCTATCAATAAAACATAATTTCAAATTATATCAACAGCGGAGATGACTTAAGTTTTCTCAAACTTGTTGCCGAGACTCAATGCTACATCCATTGCTCCTCCAAAAAAAATAAAATACAGGATATAAAAGAATCCTAGCTTTCTTTTAGAGTCGTCGCAGTTGGGCTATTTTATATGTGAGGAGGCCCAAGATTGAACAACCATAAGTTATGCTCTTTATTCTATATGCAATTCAAAACCAAAGATGGTGCTAATTAGAGGAAACGAAGTTAGCAATAACTATCGTGCAATCTTTCTTTCTAATAGTAAGCGTTCAATTCAAACAAGTACGTCAAATCGATGGCCGAACAAGCAAAAACACATATTGTAGTTATTGCATTGAAGTTCTTTTTGGGTACCATACATATACTTAAAGTTATTTCATTGAAGTTATTTACGCTTTATATTATTAAAAGATTTTATTTTAATATATTTATATATTTTTAATTATTTTAAATAATATTTATTCATTTATATTTAAAATTGATTACATGTATCTTACTTGTCAAATTAAACAAGATACCTGTAAAAATTTAATAAAAAAAAAATGCTAATAATTAAATTAAAATTTAAACGAAATAGTTTAAAAATATAACTTAAAAAATATCAATACATTAATAAAAGTGTCTAAACTCACATAATAGCAATTAACATAGTTAAAATTTAATATTTTTTTTTATCAATACATTGTTATTTTAAAAAATTAAAATAAAAAATTATATTATTAATTTTTTTATATTACCAAAAATATAATCATAATTTAAAATTTTTTTTTTTTCATAAATACATTTGTTAAATTTGTCACGTAGAAAAAAATATGACAAATTTTGACAAAAAATAAAAATAAAAATGAAAGCTTTTAAACATAAAATATAAATATCAACCTTTCAGTTAACCACATGTGTCAGTTTTATTCGATGATGACAACTTCGTATGGACTAAATCACTTTGTCAGGTGAAGACAACTTGACGTATGCAATTCGTAACTCTAATTCATGTAGCAAATGAACTTCCAATCTTATAAATAACATTTCATCAATCTTAACGAGGAGTGAATTTACGTTTAAAAATAAAACTATTATTATATTCTTAGTAGTTTTAATTAGAACTTCCAATCTTATAAAGAGTATATAATTCTAATTGCATCTTAATTCAATTAAACTAGAGATTTTAATTAATTGTATTGTATTATTATAAAATTATTTTTATACATAAATCATCGAAGAATATTAATATTATTTAAATTTATATAATTTATATGTATCAAATTATTTTAAAATTTTAAAAATAATATCAATATATAATATAATATAAAAAATATAAATACAATGCATATTTATATATCCTAAGCCTTCCTCATAAATTATTTATTTTTTAATATCAAATAAATTTAATATATTTAAATATAATTTAATTAACTATGTTTATTTTATTTTTATTTAAATTTAATATAAAAGCACTCAATTGCCATTTAGGTCTCATAATTTTATTTATTTGACATTTTTAATTTCTAAATGTATTATTTATCAAGTGCTTATTTCTTGAATTTTTATTGTACATATATATTAGTCCAAAATGCTATATTTTTTTCTTTTTAAAATTAAATAATAAGTTTTTACTTAAATATATAAAATTTTCAAAAAGAACTACGGGCACAGAGCAAATGGCAAAAAAAGGGTTATTAATATATGTCAAATTATCAATGCTTCTGACTAAATTTTTTTTATCAATGCTTCTTATAAATTAAAATGTTATATAACATCTCAAAACTAAATAATTTATCAATTAAATACCCTCTAATACTCGTGACCTCTAGCAAACATGTATCATAATTGATATAAGTTTGGGGAATTAATATAGATTTTTGAAAATAAAATTTTTGATTTAATATTAACAAAATCTGCTCTCATAATAAGATTATCATAAATTTATCAAATAATTACTAATAGAATATATATATATATATATCACTGTTATTGATAAATAAAGTTATTTATGGCAATAAGTTTATTAATTTACAAGCTTAGCATCGTTTAATAATCCAAAAAATTAAAATGTTAATAGGTATTTCTATAAAAGAGAAATTGAAAGTTGTTAATTTCTCATTCTCAAGTGTCATAATTACATTTAAATTGAAAAAAGTGGCTTTAAATCTTTCACCTTTTAAGAAAAAAAATATCAATAAATAACTTTACTAATCAATAAATAGGTGTAATGAAATGTGTTTCATCTAGATACGTTGTATAAGAATTGATTGACATGTTTACTAAAAAAAAAAAAAAATAGGTGCGATAAAATGTCTTTATCTATATAAAATAGCTTTATATTTAGTTTACTAAATAAAAAAAATTCAAAGTGTGAGAAAGAATGGTTCAGTAAATCCCATATACAGTGTAAGTCTAGTTAATTTCTTTCTAATCAATAAGAAAGAAATTGCAAGCAAATTTACACAATGAAGGGAAAAAATATTTTTAAAAACAAGAAAATAATTAACTTAATTTAAAACCTTCACTGTTAATAAAGCAAAGACAAAGATAAATAAATCTTTAAATTTGTACTAATTTAATGAAGGAAATAAACAATATAAGTGTTAGGAAAAGTTATCGGGTTGAAGCTAATACACAATTAAAGTGAAATTGAAAATAATGAAAATAAAATAGACACAAATATTTTACGTGAAATTTTTTTCGAACAAATTAGGATAAAAAATCACGGACAAATGTAGGAGGATTTCACTATTGTAAGATATGAATTATACCATTTTCTCTCTAGTTACAATGAGATAACAATTCTAATCTCTATTATAATAGGAGAAATAATTCTCTCACAAAATAAGAAAAATATTATTTATAAAGAAAAAACAAATATTTCTTTTTAAGTAGTAACTCACAAGATAACTCTTACAAATATTTTTACTATCTTTTTTATGAATGCTCTCTAATTCATTTACACTTATAACATTAAACCAAGTAAGTGGCTTTACCACTAAACAAGGCCATCAATTATCATATTCTCCCACTTAAAGTCACTTACGTAATCCTTCCATCCTTCCTCACTTGCCAAATTTATGCTTGCTTATGTTTCCGCTAGACCACATGAGGATCTACACCATTTAAACTTGTTAGTGTTGATTGACTTAGTCATAACATCTGCTAAGTTCTCGTCAGTGTGAATCTTCTGCATATCCACACTACCTTCTTTCATTACTTCTCGAACAAAGTGATACTGAACCCTTATGTGCTTTGTCTGTGAATGAAAAGCTGGATTCCTTGCAATGTGCAAAGCACTCTAACTGTCACAAAATAAAATAATCTTCTCCTTCTTATACCCGAGCTCCTTCAATAACCTATATATCCCGACTACTTCCTTGCAAGCTTGTGTAGATGCCATGTATTCTGCTTCCGTTGTAGATAGAGCTACAACTGATTGTAGTTTAGATACCCAATTTACAACTCCTCTTGTAAGTGTAAACACATAACCTGTAGTAGACTTGCTTTTATTAAGATCCTTTGCAAAATATGAATCAACATAGCCTCTGACAATAAGATCTGATCCTCCGTAACATAATGTAGCATTTAAGGTTCCTCTGATGTATCTTAGAACCCTCTTCACAGTATTCCAATGTTCTCCTCCAGGATTTGCCATAAATCGACTAACTACTCCCACTACTTGTGCAATGTCTGGTCTTGTACATATCATGACAAACATTAAACTTCCCACTATTGATGCATACGGTACTTGAGACATCTCTCTCCTCTTTGCTTCATTGCTAGGACACATATTTGAGGATAACTTGAAATTAATAGGAAGTGGGGTAGAAATTGGCTTACTATCTTACATGTTGAAGCGTCGTAAGATCTTATTAAAATAGTTTTTCTAAGAAAGCCAAATCTTCCTATTATTTCTATCTCGGTGAATCAACATCCCTATAATCTTGTTTGCTAGTCCTAAGTCCTTCATATCAAATTTCTTAGCCAACTATGCCTTCAATTCTTGGATTTGATCTCTGTTGGGGCCTGCTACCAACATGTCATCCACATACAACAACAAGATAATAAAACTATTATCACCATCAAACCTTTTGAAGTACGTACAATGGTCTAAACTGAGTCTGTTATATCCAAGGCTAATAATGAAGGAATCAAATCTCTTGTACCAACACCTCGGTGCCTGTTTGAGACCGTATAAAGATTTGTTCAACCTGTAAACTAAGTTCTCCTTTCTAGTTTCAGCAAAACCTTCTCGTTAGAGCATATAGATTTCTTCTTCAAGTTCTCCATGAAGAAATGAAGTTTTTACATCCAATTGCTCCAGATGTAAGTCAAACGTAGCACACATAGCCAGGACTATTCTGATTGTTGTAAGCCGAACTACCGGGGAAAATATCTTGTTGAAATCAATACCTTCTTTCTGAGCGAATCCTTTTACCACCAATCTTGCTTGAAACTGTTCCACTTGATCATTGTTATCCCGTTTGATCTTGTAGACCCATTTGTTACCTATGGCTTTTCTCCCATGTGGCAATGGTACTAGTTCCCAAGTATTGTTCTTATATAGAGCTTCAATTTCTTCCTACATTGTTGCCATCCATAAAGACACATCTGAGCTACTTATAGTTTCTTGGAAAGTTGAGGGTTCTTCGTCCTCTTTTAAAAGACAGTATGCAACATTGCTCTCTATAACATAATCTAAATGCCAAGATGGCGGCCTTCTCTCACGATTTGACCAGAAAACTTCTGAAGACTCGGACTCAACTGGTTCTTGTACCTCATGCTCTGGTGTTGCTTCAGTAGAAACTAGAGTTTCTTGTACTGGATTATTTTCCACCTTTATTGTTGTAGTCTCTGAAACCTCTTTCGATGTGCTATCGTGTCCATATGTTTATAGTAGTTGATCTTCTGCAAAGATCACATCCCTACTGACAATAACCTTGCGGGTAGTGGGATCTCACAGGCAATACCCCATCACTCCGTCAGCATACCCCAATAATATACACCTCTTAGATTTTGGATTCAACTTTGTTCTTTCTTGGGCATTATACATCACATACACAGGACATCCAAAATAATGTAAAGTAGAGTAGTCTACTGGCTTACCAGTCCACATCTCCATCGATGTCTTTAAATCAATTGTTGTTGATGACGACCGATTTATCACATAACAAGCAGTTTTGGCTACTTCTGCCCAAAAAGAGTTGGATTGACCTACAGTTCTCAACATAGCTCTCATCCTTTCTGTAAGAGTTCTATTCATCCGTTCTACTACTCCATTTTGTTGAGGTGTGTATGTGATTGTGACCTATCGTTTAATACCTTCCTGCCTACAAAAAGCAAGAAACTCATCGTTTGTGTACTCTCTTTCATTATCTATCCTCAAGCACTTGATCTTTTTCCCAGATTCAAGTTCCACTCGTGCTTTGAAGTCTTTGACTACCAGAAATACATCTGACTTCTTCTTGATTGGATACATCCAACATCTCCTTGAATAATCATCAATAAAAGATACAAAATACTTTGCTCCTCCTAGGGACATTTCTGCTGACTCCCATCATCAGAATGAATCAAGTCTAGAATACATTTACTCTTGGCATCAGATCTGTTAAACTTCAATCTATGTTGCTTACTTGTAACACATTGCTCATAGAAAAAGTAGATTTATCGATTTAAGCCCTTGAAGTATCTTTTTGTTGAATAGAATCTTCAAACCTCGTTCTGACATGTGACCTAGTTTGAGATGCCACATCTTCGTTGATTCTTCTCACTTTTTGATTGACGTAACACACAAATCAGTTTCCTCTAGTGTTTCTCCTTTTAGCATGAATAGATTCGTCTTGATCTTTTCTGCCTTTATAACCACAAGTGCACCTTTGACAATTTTCATGAGCCCATTTTCAATATGGGTCTTGCATCTAAGACTATCCATTTGACTCAAATATAATAGATTCTTCCTCAGGCCTTTCACGTGTCGTACCTCCTGAATAGTGCGAATTGTACCATCAAACATCTTTATCTTGATAATACCAATACCAGTGATCTCCAAAGCATGATCATCGCCCATGTGTACAAAACCTCCTAAGATTGATTCATATTTGTGAAACCATTCTCTCCGAGATGTCATATGCCATGTTACTCCTAATTCTAATAACCAGATATCAACGAACTTCTTTCTACCTCCAACTGTCGTTGTTGCCTCGTTGTATAGAACTTCACCATCATCTAAGGCATTTACCACATTCCCTTGAGCATTTGATGACTCAGGGACTCCACTCTTCTTTTTGAACCAACAACCCTTCTTGACATGCCCTTTCTTGCCACAGTTGTAGCACTTGAAATTTTTCTTATTTCTTGATTTTGATCTATCATGATTTTGACTCCCATTGGGGCTACGTTCCATTGATCTTCCTCTTGTCATCGTTAAAGCTTCTGCTTGCTGTGAACCTGTCTGCCTATCTTCCTTGTTTTTACGCCTGGTTTCTTCTTCCAAAACAACGACAGTAATTTTATCAAAGACTAGATAGTCCATGAGGATGTTGTTCGTTAGGTTGATGATGAGTTGATCATATGAGTCAGGTAGACTTTGTAATAGAAGCTCCACACGTTCAGATGTCTCTATTGTGTAACCCAATGATATAAGTTGCAAAAATAGAGTATTCAAATTGTTGATATAGTCGGTCAACGATGTGGATTTCATCATTCGAAGAGTGTACAATCTCCTCTTTAAGAAGATCTTATTGTGTAGTTCGTTGGCTTCGTACAGTCTTGTTAGAGTATCCCAAATCTCCTTTACAGTCTTCTTTTCTGCCACACTAGATAACACTCTATCAGCTAGAGCTAAGTGTAGATCGGCAATTGCATTGCCGTCCATCTCGTTCCACTTGCTGTCATCAGTGATCTCTGCAAGCCTTTCTCCAATTGACGCCAAACAATTATCTTTCCTTAAGATTGCCTTAATTTTTATTTTTCACAACGAGAAATTACTCCCGTTGAACTTCTCAACATCAAACTTTGTCGTAGTCAACATCTCATTCACAACGATCTGCTTCACACCCCTCAACCAATTGCTCTGATACCACTGTTAGGAAAAATTATCGGGTTGAAGCTAACACACAACTAAAGTGAAATTGAGAATAATGAAAATAAAATGGACACAAATATTTTACGTGAAAAACCCCCCAAACAAATTGGGGTAAAAAACCACAGACAAATGTAAGAGAATTTCAATATTGTAAGATAGGGATTACAACACATTTTCTCTAATTACAATGAGATAACAATTCTAATCTCTATTATAATAGGAGAAATAATTCTCTCACAAAATAGAAAAAAATATTACTTATAAAGAAGAAACAAATTTTTCTTTTTAAATAATAACTCATAAAATAACTTTCATAAAGACTTTTATTATTTTTTTTATAAATACTCTCTAATTCATTTATACTTATAACATTAAATCAAGTAAGTGGTTTTACCATTAAAAAAGTCAATCAATTATCACAATAAGTAAAATTAAAATGACAGGAAAAAAAATCCCATTTGTGCTCTTATTTTCCATATAGGTAATACGAGTAAATGTGTTTTCCCTTTTATTTTTCCAAGCAAACTAAATTATTATTATTATTATTTTTTTTTTTGAGAGAGAAAGAGATCGAGAGAAAACAAAAGACAGAAGAAAAAGCTGAACACATCAGACAATATTTGATTAATCTAAAAGAGGTAGACTCTAGACCATTTAGACAGAATAAAGACCATTTGTGACACTGCATGATGAGATGAGTTAATTTCTTATTGAATGATTTTCTACTTGCTATATGATTTTTGAGTCATTTACCTTGCAATTTGAATTGAATTTTATCATGCATGATTTATTTTTCTGTTTTTATTTAGAGATGCATGACATGATCCTATAAAAGGTGTGAAAGATTCATAAAATTTTAAAGGGAAAAGAAGTCACAAGTAATAGCTTAGGCTCTTTGCACAAAATTATTATCAACACATATTTTCATGTAAGATTTATTTATTGTAATATTCTTACTATTTATTTTTCTTTTGCTTTTTTTGGTTTTTATGAACTTTCTTCTTTTATAAAAAAAAATGATTTCAAGGAATTTATTCTTGAGTTAATTATTTATATAATTTTTCAATGATTAATAACAGGTGGATGAATTTAAAAATTCTTACGTGCAACACATTCAATTAAATGAACACCACTCCATCTACAATGAACCCTGCTCAAAACGTTCAATATTTGCAAGAATTTTGTTAAAACACAATCACAATAATAAACTAAATTGACAATAAGAATGAATAAGTGTCATATTTGAATAACTTAAATGAGATTTTCAACGTTCAAGGATAGCTCACGTATGGTTTCTTTTCAATTAAAGCCTACAAGCACTTTTTTATGGAGAATAATAAGCTATTCTCAAGGCATACAAGCACTAATATCTAACAAACAGTGATATTGGACAAAGATTCCCATCTACCATCTGATGTTAAGGATTATAATGAAACCTCCTAGGGGGATTTCAAAGTAGGCATGTAATACAAGCCAAAAGCTAAAGCATATTTCAAAGTCAAAACCAAGACAATGAGCAAGAGCTGGAAATGACTATACATGCAATTATGTTTATCCTTTCATTGTTTTCAAAAGAGGCTGCGGTGAGCTTTCTCTAGGTTTGATGGTTTCAACAGGAGGAGGCATGCATCGTTTTGAAAAAAATGCAGCAATACTCTTTGTCCGCCCGGTAGATTTCTCTGCTTGTAAATAAACAAATAGATAAATACACAAATATGATATAGAAAGAATGAATACATTGAATTCCAACATGCATACCTGGTGATATTGGCAGGCCAAGTTTGATAAGTATTTCTTTCTTGACCTGCATCACCGGACAAATAAATAAATCAAATCACGATAGAGTTCTCAGCTAAGAACAAAATTTTTCATTAGTGGGATGTGCAACTGTGTAAAAAAAATGTAAAAGCTCAAATATCATGATTCAAGAAGTCTTGATGAGGAAATTAGAGAATTCATAATGCAAGTTAACACTCATCTTTGTCTGAGGCACACCGAAACAATAAGAATTCAACAACTATTTTGTAAGGTTACTTAAACAAATGCTAATAAAATTAAAATGCAATATCGAGATGGCTGAGATGACCAAAGTAATATGAGCAAAATAGAGCAAGCACATATCATGGAAAAATGTGAGTTGAGCAAACAAGTCTCTCACCTGCCAACGGTTGTCTACAAAATCTGAGATCTCACGGATTTTATTCCTTAACTGAGACTTTGGAAAAGCAGGGAATTTCTGCTGCAAAGATTCAGCCACCTTATGGATACCGTATGGGCATGACTGAATAACAGACACCTGAAAGATTTATAAAATTAATCTCTAGAACCATATCAAAAAGGCCTGATGACAGATCAACTTTAATAATTTCAAAACATAAGACTAAGATTAGATGACTTTCTGAATAAAAACCCTGAATAATATGCATACTTACAACTGTGTGCAACTCTGAGTCGGACATAGCAGTGGCTGTTGAGGTTGTGATACTGCTCTTTTTAGCACTGGTTGACAAGCAAGCTTTTTGACTTTCATTTTGCACATTGTCTAGTGAGATCTCTATAGTGGCACCACAAGGGAACAAACACATCTTTAGAGCTTGCAAGCATATGTGTTCTGACCTATTAGTGCCAGCAAGATCTTCTTCAAGTATTAAAGAGGACTTCTCATGCTTCAAGTTCAATATAACTAAAGGCTCATTTTTCCGTAAAGCATGTTCAGTTAATTTATGCAAATGCCATAGCTCCTGGATCAAAGGAGAGAATCCATTGCTCTCAAAGCCCTGCTTACAGCCTGGTGAACTTTTGGTCTCGTCATCTGAGCTATCAGTCTCCATCGTGCCAGCTTGTGCTCCCTATGTGCATAAAAAACACATACTTCTGAGTCACTTTAAGGTGGTATACAGAACATATGATACAACACTTAGTAATTAGATTTCTTAATGAAGGTCACGACTTCAAAGCATTTTGATTTCTCACCTCATTTTCTGACAGATAACCATCAGGTACAAAAAAACCATCTTCACTATCATCTTGATTGTCTACTTTTGATCCTTCTAAATTTTCCTCATCCTCATCTTTATCGCAATCCGAAAGGCTTTCACCAGGTTCCTCCTATAAAACAAATGGGTTGATGTTAGGCATCACTGCATTACATGAACTAACTTGGCATGTGTTTACTAACAAGAAAATAGAAACATAAAATAGAATACCTCTTCCCACTCCTCATCACTATCTATATCATAATCCAAGTCTGGATCTTTCCTAAACGGGTGGCGTGGTCCAACATCACGACTGAAAAAAACACATCAGACTAGAAAAAATCAGCCACAACAACCTAAAGTCCGCAAATAAAACTCCTGGCATACGACCATCATTTCAGTAAGTTTTCTTTTGCTAGAGAACCTGGTCAAATTACTCTACAAAGAAAAACCAAAGCAAGAGCAATGAAGATAAACAACATAGATGAAATTCAACTCCAATACCAGCTACTGGGACCAAATGAATCGCCTACAGATTATTAGAAGTTCACTGAGTAGCCAGAGTCTGGAATGTCCTATACAGGATTGATTACACATGCTGTCTACTACATGTAAACAACCATTTTTGAGGACTTCCAACAAAAATTAATTTCAAATAAGGTAAGAAAGCTACTTTGGTGATTTCATTAGACACCACAATTTGGAAAAACAATGTTCTATTTTTAAATCAAAATATCTAGCTTAATTCTCATATACTACACTCTAAAAATAGGAACTAACCTTTTCTTAGGCCAAATGCCATAAAATGCAGGTCTATGGCTCTTATCAAATTGCAACAACTGCTTCCCCTTATTGAACTTCTTGACACTGGGAAAAAAACTGTTTGTATTACTCTGACTAGATTCATCACTTAACGTTTGTTCTTCCCATCCATCTACAAGCTTCTCCACATTCAACTCACCATCATGAGCTTGTCCTCTATTTGTGGTGAGCTTAACGCTCTTACATATTTCAAGCTTAGGCTTCCTACGCATGCCCCAATGCTGGTTTCTATTTGATTGGATAGAATTACTTGAGCTATGCCAAAAAGACAAGTGTGACCTGCAAAGTTTGTCAATTCCTTGTTAAACAAATTTGATAAAAAAAATACCGTTTTGATAATAAGAAAAATTTTAACAAAGCATACTTGAGAATGTCATCAAGGGTAATATCTTCATTTGACGAAAAAGCACGGTCCATTGAGCAAGTAACTGCCTCAGGCTGGCTTTCACTCTTCTTACATGATGAATCGAATGTTACTGCTTCAGCTGAAGATTGCTCAATGTTGGATGGGTTGACTCTGGTCCTCTTAAGAAATCGATCCATAATTGAAGCTTGCTTTTGTAAAGAAATTTGTTTTTTCAATTCAGCTTCTTCCTTCTCTCGACGTCTTTGATCTTTCTCTGCTTCTTCTTGTTGTTTTTTCTTCTGTTTCCACAACTCACATTCTTCCTTTCCACGACGCTTTTCCTCCTTTACTGCCTCCTCTTGCATTCGTTTTTGCCTCTTCTCCTCTTTTTCAGCCTCTTTCTTCTCTTTCTCCAGTTGTTTGATCCGCAATTTCTCCTCTCTTTTTGCTTCCCCATTAGATCTAATCATTTGAAAGGAGATAGATGTTAACAGGATGAAGAACATGAAATTATAAACAAAAAATGAGTAACAAAATATACATACATGTCTGAAACATTATTCTGCAAAAGGCCATCAATTAACAGCCGAATATCTGCCTCACCATGGACTTTATCAAGCTTTACCATTGCCTTTTTGAGGCCATACTTGCATTGGATGTTATCTGACTTTTCCAATGCATTCATCATTTCTAAAGTAAGCCATAAACATTAGTAAACAACCTGAAAAGTTAGTGCTTGAGAGATACAGAAGCAACGTTGTAAATGTGCAGCTTGGTGCTGGCAAGAAGTAAATCAAATTCAATTTCAGTTCACTCATTCATATATTAAACCCATAATCTTGATATCAGATATAGTGCTTATTGACATTAATTATGTTTTCTTTTTCTACGGATCAGAATAATACCCCTTCCGCAATATTTTCTAACCCTGCAGTCAGTATGCTGGGTGATCTATTTTGTGGAACACGTTAATATGGAAGGAGAGAAAAAGATCCACAAAGTCATAAAAGGCAGTGGAGTAGATCTTCGTTTTTTCACTCTCAGAAGTAAAGTAGATCTATTTACAGCAACCATTTAGTAGCTAAGAGCTAAGTTAGTTAAGAGAAAGCATCCAACATGTTTTTCCTCCTAACTAAAAGATGTCCAAACTGTAAGGGAAAACTAGAAAATTCCATGCAACTAAGGGATGAAAATCTACCAGAAATTGCAGTAATCCTCTCATGGATCTTTCTTCGACATGTCCGCCTAATAGTCAACAATCCACGCACAGATTTTGGCATCAACTTTAAATCTCTTGTCTGTACAATGAACAACACATGAATCACTCCTCTAATTAGATAATATAAATATAGCATTAGAAGAATTTGACAAATGAAAAAAAAAGTTACAAGGATATTTCCAGTCAATTAAGGAAATAGGACCATACTTAATCATTATTGACCAAAAAACTAAAAGAAAATTTGTGGAATAACAAAGAAAAGACCTTTTAGGAAATACAACAGAGGAATAATTTTAAACAACAAAGTAACTAAAACCAGAACGTAAAATAAGTAACAAGCATTATGCACTAACCACTACATATAAAAAATATATGGATATTGAATCTTTCTACGATCGGAACAAACACAATAGAAGCAAAATACTAAGTCAAAACAACAAACTAGGAATCAATGAGAAATTAACTCAACCACAATAATTTTAGAGTAGAACAAATCTAAAGTATCCCACAAAGGACCACCTTCGATCAACATAATATAAATACAGAAAAATTAACCGCATCCTAGAAAAACGGCAAAAGAAAAGATAACAACAAAATTTAAAGTAAGAGACACAGAGTCAATTAATAAGACATTAATTAATAGCCACAACAAAACGCAAAAAAAAATCAACAAGTGCAAAAATCTAACAAATCTACAATTACCACTGCTATATTTTAAGTTAAAGATTGTAAAAATAGATCCAAAAGAGAAACAATAAACATCCATCCCGACAATGAATTCACCAAAAACCAAAATATAATTACAGTTATATAAACATAAAACATGATTTACAAACAGCACAATCTAAAGAAGATCTAAATAAACCAACCTCCCAGCACCAAAGACAATCGTCAGAGTTGTCCTCCAGGATATCAACATCAGCATTGGGAACCCCGTACAACATCCTCTGCCCAACAAGCAGCACGGTACTTTTTACAGAAGGCAAAGTCAGATTCCCAAAATCCTCATTTCCCTTTAAATCGTCGAAAATCTGTTGAACAGTTTTCGACAAGGAAAGGCCACTCTCCTCCATCAACGCCGCAATAACAGCATTACAATTATTCCCAATAAGCTTCGCATCCAAAACTACTTTCTGCTTCATTACCTCCTTGTAATACCCAAACAACCCATCAAGTTCTTTTCGCAAAGCTTCGATCTTAGTTTCTTTTTCCTCCACTCCCAACATTTCTGGACCCAAACTGGCTCTCTTTCGCTTCTGACTCTTTTTTCCCTTCTCTTGACCGTTCATCTTCTGGCTAATCGGCTCACTACCACCTTCGATTACCACCATGTTGGCAACACAAAAGGCCGATTCAAATGCGCAAAAACAACGATTTGGGTACGTTACGTACAAGAAGAAAACAAAGACAATAAAGACACCCACTATTTCTAGCAAAAAACGGAGAAAACCCGAATAGATTTTCTGGGTTTTGCTCGGAGATATTATCTTTTTGAACCCTAACAACACTGTACTGAGTCGCAAATGGAAATGGGTAATATTCAGCCAATTTCTATTTTTCCCGCCAAGGAATCTATTTGGCTCGAAATTTGGTTTTTCTAATATTTTGAGTTTTTGATTATTAATAGAAGCTCAACAACAGGACTAACACAACATCGGGGGCTTTTTCCGAATTTCATTTATTAGACTTAAAGTATATTCTAGATTTAGACCTCGCGATCCTATATAAATGTTAATCCAATCTAATAATATAATCGATTTAATCTTAAATTTTTGATTTTTTAAAATAAAATAAAGATATATTAATATTAAAATTTATTTATAAATTATTATCAAATATATATAAATTAAATTTTTATTTTTATTAATAAATAATATTATTTATATTTATAATTAAAAAAATCAAAATAATAAAAAACATATATATATATATAATTATATAATTATTAAATTATTATAAATATTTATATTTATTTTTTAAGTTAAAATAATAATATAATAAAATTATTATATGTATAATATTTAAATATATTATAATATAAAATAAAATATTTATTTATTTATAATATATAAATTATAAAATATGTTAATCTGAATTCGAAAGAATTATATAATTTTTAATTTAAATCTAATTCAATTATATAATTTATCAATCTAATTTAATCTTAAAATGGTTATTAAATCAATTTTTTTAATTTAAATAAATTTATAGAATTATTTTTTCACATCACCTAACATCATGATTTTTTTTTCCTTTTAAAGCTATAGAGTTTATAGTTTATACCAATATTCAAATATTTAATTTTAAATATCCATATTTCAAAATATATTTTGATAAATTGTGCATAATTTTTTTTTTCAATTACATATATATATATATATATATATATATATTATTATACTTTTAAATTAATATTTTTAGGCAGCTGTGAAAATTCATTTTATTTCATTCCCTTGTATTGTAATTATTTCTCACAAGTAATGGTGTAAAATGAGTCAATATAGTCCGACTATATTGATATTATGGGCTGAATTGACCCTGCATGTTTCAAATATGCGCCGGCCTATTATTAAATTAATCCACAATTTTCTATTAACGAAGAAACAATATGAATAGATCAAGCAACTTACTCCTGACATCTTAATTCTTATATTCAAATAGAATTCAACTACATATCATGGCACCAATATTGTATTATTCAAGATATCATATGTTTTACGCTCCTTATAAAATCTGTTTAAATGTAATTACAACATAATTTCTTTATTTAGCACCTTATTATCACTCAAGTTACTCTTTTATTTAACATGTATCTATTAATTTAAGAGAAAATGTCATGATTATTACATTTAGTTTACACTTTCTTCTTTGATGCGAGGCACCTACCTATTATAATAACATTATTTATACTAGAATTGTATAATGTTAATATATTCACTTTATCAATTTAATGAAATGCATATAGATTTACACCATGAAGTTTCAATGCCACATATACATTCAACTTGACATGCATTTCACTATTTATGTGCATAAGGTTGGATTACTCTACATACAAAGCAAATTGAAGATCATAAGTCATTACAACCATCTTTAAGTAGTATAATGACAAATCCTACGAGTATACTTAACTTGGATTGCAAAGATTAATTTCTTTTTTTAAATGAAAATAAGTTTGTTTACTTTTATATTTAAGTTATAACAATGTAAATTCATGTTTTATGAATGCATTAATTGAATATAATTTTCTAACAAACAATTATCATTAAATAGAAAGCATTCAAATCAAATTCATATGTGTTAACTCAACTAAGCCGTCAAATACAAATAATTAACTAATTATCCTATGTGTTTATCCGATTAGAAGATGGTTGATGAGCATTTGTGGTTAAGGAACTAATACATCATTGTAAGATATTTCAAACTTTATTGTATTTCATATAACATTTTTTAGATGGTTGCTCTTTTCACACTTAATAATATCTTATGCTTATTTCACACGCTAACAAAAACAAAAAATAAAAAGTTAATACTTATTTTAGAGTGTAAGGTTAAAGGTAACTATTATGGTAATAAACATTAATCATCACATATTGATGTGAATATTGGGATGCATGATGTATCTGAGTCATCGTCATCCTACTTTGTATTAATCTATGTATTGGGTTTCGTATTCTCACATGTAATATATTTTGATGCCATCACATGTAGTGTGAAGAAAAATCAAACGAGAGAGTAACAATTGCACCTCTTGAATGAGATAAGACATGATTATCCTAATTTTTTCAATATTGATTTGCATAATGAAACTCCAACTTATACATCTTTGAGTTAGACCTATTAACTTTAGAAGGCTTATATGAATCATATGGAATAACTTGAATATGTTTAAATTAGTACAATATCATACGTATATACACGTGGAAGTTGACTATTGTAGTTTGAGCTCAGTGATAGTTAGCATATAGAAAAATGCTCATAAATTTATACTTGTATAAAAGTCAAATATCTAGATATTTGGTTGGTATTATATCGACTAATTGTCCCCAAATATCATACAAATAAACCAATGTAGTTGCACCCCAAACATACTCATGCATATAGTATAAGTTTGTCAAAAGTATCAAATAAGAAACTCAGACATTATTTTCGATCTTATCAACAAATAGTGTACATATTATCAAATGTAACAAAAATTCCTCATAACCTAGTGGTCATATATGCCTTGAAAAGTAGTAAATAGACTTATTAACCAACTTAATTTGACATACGCTCCTTTTTGACCCAACTAACCCTTGGTTAAATCTGTATTAACCTCTAATGACTCAACTGATTGATATATGTGGTGTGCAATAGGTTGATTATGGGATTGATTGAGATCCCAGTGATTTTATCCATTGGAATGACCAATAGATCTTAACAAATCATGATCACCCTAATACATGACGTAACTACAAATAGTTAAAATAAAACTAAAATTTTAATACCAATTATTACATTTTATTTTTATCTTACTTACAACCTTGTTCCAAATTTTATACGCTATCTGTATTTTGAAACTTTTTAGCATGGACATATTAACTTCTTAATTTTTGGATGAGAATGGGTCTCCATATTGATGAATCTTCTTATGCTAAACTAATATATCATAATTAGGATCAACTAGTATGTCTAGAGAATGACCCATCATACTCTCTATAATCTCTATAAAATGATCTACTATCTTCTTTGAAATATATGAAGGTCTTGTTACAAATCTTTCTCTTTTTTTCTCTCTTATATACAAAACATTGCGCATCATATAGTTTTTCATTTTTGTTCTTATGAGTAGTAGTTTAGGGTTGCTCACTCATACCTAAAATAACAAATTATTTTTATTTGATTGCATAAATATATCACAAATAATAAAAAATTAAAATTATTAAAATTTTCCCAATAAGGATTCAATAGGGATAATCGAACCTAATAGATGGGTTCGATATCCTCTACCGAATCTTTCAATAATATCATTTTCTTCCTTTAGCCATCCCTAACACCCTTAATCCCATTTCCTAACCAATTTTCTTTTTCTTCACAATTGTTCCAACCCTAAAATGCTAATCTAAATAGGAAATAATCTAAAAAGTAATTCAAAAATACCTGAAAATCATGATGCCTTTATGATTGGTGAATCAATGATTGGTTTCTTGTGGACGATGAACTAACTCATGGCTAGTGGCTTGCAATTGGTGGAATACAATGGCTGGTGATTGGAATTAGGGGTTAAGGGTTGGGGTTTAGGACTTGGGCTTAAGTAGATATGCAAGAAAGAGAGTGAGATGGATAAGAGCCGAGGAACGTGTGGGTAAAGTAGGATTAAAATATTTAATAATATTTTTAAAATTATATTAATTGTTGACTTTTATAAAGTAATTTATTGGGATAATTAGTAGTAAAAAATAAATTTTTTTAGAGTTTCTCAAGACTCAGTTGGATACCTTATAAACTTTACGTATATTCCTTAAGAGATGTGCCTTTTGCATAAAAACAATGAAATATATCTTACATATGTTATTTCTGCTAAAGATGACAATTTGATTTAATGGGTCAAAGTCTTATGGGTATTTGTTTTGGTCAGAACGAAATTGGGCACATTGGCATATAACTGGTTAAAAAATTATTCTTTTCATTATAAACGATTCAATCACAAATAATTTATGTTAAAAATGGGTCGAATCAGGTAATTTTTACTCTGCCTACTTATTATTATTATTATTATTATTTTATTACTAGTTTAATACTACTTTCTATTAGGTTAGTCACATAATAAATTATAACATGCATGTTAGCATTTGTCTTTAAAATAATTTATTGTATAAGTTATTTATGAATTATTTAATAATTTTTTATAAATAAAATGATATTTGATGTGGTTCAAATTTATAATATATATTATTGATTATAAATATTTTTGAATAATTTTTTTATTAAGATTCTTTAAATTTATTAATCTTAACATTTAAATTCTTGAACCATGATGTGTCGTTTTATCCAATAATATTTGTGGAGGATATTTTGTATTTTTTTTAAATTTGATCCAAAAGATTACTGAAAAGTAATAATACAGATAAGAATGTTAATGAATTAATTTGTAAATATTATCGTGATTTTAGTAATATAATTTAGTTACTTAATTTTTATTAACTAACATCATTTTATATAATTATACATTTAATATTTTCAATTATATTCAGTTTATATAGTATACTTGTAATAAGACTTATATAACCCAAGTTCAACTAATTTCAGTTACATGAAATTATAGTACTACATTTTGTATTTAAAAAAAATTGGTCAAATGTGCAAGGTTTTTACCAGTAAATATTACCTCAATTGAGCTAAACAAAATGACCTAAAACGGTTCAATTTAAACTACACGCATGTCAAGTAAGTATCCAAATTAAATATGAATGATTTGAAATGATTTAATTCAAATTACTACACGGGTTAAATCAGTTCGATTCAAATATGACCTAAATCAAACCAAACTGTTAACATTTTTAAATTATCCTTTACAACTTGAACACTTTTGATTGTATATTCATGACATCTAAGAAATTATATCGTAAAGGCTAAAAACACAAGCTTGTAAGGTTTAGCTTTTCACGAATCACAAGAAGATGAAATAATGCTTTAAGTTCTATTGTTGAGTAAGTGCAAATGATATTTTTCTCGTATAAAAAGTTATTTAGTTGAAAAATATATTATTCGTTTGAACTTAGATTAGATTTGAATCGACAGATTTTATAATTCATTATAATTCAATTTAGACCGAATTACTACTAAAATTATAAATAAATACATATTACTTTATGATATATTATATTTAAATATTATACATACAATAATTATTATTATAATTTAAAAATAAAAATAAATATTAAGTCTTTATAATAATAATAATTTTCAAACATACTTTTTATTCTTTTGATTTTTTTAATTGACTATAAAAATAAATTGTGTTAGAAATGAACAGAATTTAAATTTAAATATTATATACATTGTATTTTATATATGATAATAATTCATAAATAAAATTCAACATCAATCCAATCGTATCCAACCCAAAAAATTTGATACGATCAAATTTAAATTGATTACATTATCATATTATATTCAAATCGATAAAGAATAGACAATTTCGATTCGTTACTCACCCTTAATCTTATGTGTGATTATAATGACACAAAGCATAGCCATCGAGTTATAATTCAACAGACTTATTTGGACATGCAGAAAATATGTTATTCAAGACTCAATTCCGAATATATGAATAGTAATTTTTTTTTTAATTACATGGCATATCAATGCTGTGACAATGGTCCAGCCTTAGCAACAATTTAAATCTTGTAGTCGCATCTTTGCCAAATCCTACAGCTTAAGCAAGCAAATGGAGATTTTAGCCTTCCGAAGACTATCATCAATATCCAAATATTTCTCATAGCATGAATAAAATGCTCACGAATCAACAAAATGGGAAGGAAGAGGGAATACTATCATTCAATCATAAAACAAAAGAAATCCTACTAACCAAAAGTTTAGTTGGTACGAACAAGTCACACAGATCAGATTAAATCTAACATCCTAAAAAGAAACAGTGATCTCTCTCGCCTTTTTGTGACCAGGGCCAACAAAGTTGATAACAGTACTCCCAGATACGAAGGTGTGAGATCACCGTACACCTAACAGTCACCCATGTCAGCTCGGTGATCTTTTAAGATAATTCTTTGGGAACTCGCCATCATTTGTTGCAAGCAACAGGACAATATTTGAGGATGGACACATGACACCTTAAGCTTGTTGCTGAATCCAACCAGCAAGGGTTTTACATTTAGAAAGCATAGTAGCCTATTTGATTACCAACATCCGAGTAATATTTATTGTAGTTAAGGTATCCCCAAAACTTAGAAAGTCCAAATTCGGCATGTTTCGGCGACTTGAGATAGCAAAGGTGCAACTCATGAAGATTTTTGTCAAATGTCTGCTTAATTGCAAGTACCTGCAAAAGAATTGACAATTATTATGTTAATTGCAACACCTTGATTTTTTTTATAGAGTTCAAGGTATAAAATACACAATAGAAGATACCCTCATCTAGAATTTCTAATTTTTTATCCTTGAGCTAGCCACTGCATTAGAGCTCAAACCGGAGAACAAAATAACAGGAGGGCACTTTCATAGATCATAAGTCCATGGTGAGTGTTCCTTTTACAAAACAACTTCCCTTTTATCGTCTTGAATACAGTTTTTTTTTAGGAGTAAAACTTATGACTTATGAGATACCCTGACCCTAGCCCCTTGAGAGATCTCCTGAAAGAAGCTAGCAGCATAAAAGAAAGCCCCATAACAATAGGCCACCACTTTTTTAAAAGCCTAATTATCCTCCACACTATCATTTTATCCATATTAAGACTAATTTAAACTTCTTTCAACAATTAATAAATTTTATAGCACATCTCCCGGCACCATGTTACCACAAGTTTCTTCCATCACCTACCATTGCAATAAAGTGTGCTGGTCTTCACAAGGTCAAAATTTAGAAAATTACCTGCGATATATTTATCTTAGAAACTCTTCCCAACATACCCTGACCAGTACCCACATTGTACATGCCTCCTATGAGACATGTCCGGAAGTCTAATGCACACTGCAAAATGCTTCCAATGATGCTAGCGATGGAGCGTGTTTCATCAGAAAGGAAACATCTGACAATCAAAGCCGGAAATCGAATCAAGTAAAATAAAAATGACCAATTATTCTACAGGCTACAGCTTAACATGTCAATTAAGGCAGAATGATAGATTTTGCATAAATTACCTTCAAGAAGACCATGTTTGAATTTCATAAACCATCATGGAGCTATTTTTTTAATATATGTCGTATGGAGGAGCTACAATGATGCAAAGTGAATATAGGTTGTAGTTTTCTTATATGTTAGTCTGACTCAGGTACAAGTGTTGGATGCGGGTATGAATCTGAGTGTCAAACTCTTCAAATATAAAAGTTCAGGATACAGGGACACAGTAAAAATAAATATATGAGCATTTGTGAATTCAATGGCCTTAAAACAAAACTTTCTTTTATATTTCACAGTTTTATCAGAACATGAGACCTCATTTGGATTTCTTAAAAAATTAGCAAAATGGTTAGGCCCAACACAAGTCCAATTTAGATTTTTCCGGATAATGTTGTGTGGTTTTAACTCTAACAGTTAAATCTCGAAGTATAATAAAGTAATCCACAATCAATGTGGGACTCCTGATCTTGTTTATCCCAACATTGGCTTCCTAGCAGGAAAGGCTCCCAAGGTAACGCCTAGCGTGAGTAAACATCAACTAGTCACCACCTCTCATCCATCATTCTTCAAAAGAAAAATATGAGTGGATTGACACTGATTTTCTTCAATAAAAATGTCACATTTAAAATCTTAAGATCTTCTTTCCGGAGCTAGTACCCAAAAATGGTACCATGTAAAAAATGATATGCAGGCAAAAATATATTTGAAATCTTGAGCATGTACAAGAGACCTAACTTACATGCGTAGCGAATCAAGAAGATATGCCATATGCACCGACTCAAAATCCATCATATCTTTGACCTACATAAACCACAAATAATAAAAATCAATGTCAGGAATCAACATGAAGAAATTTCAACAGGACTAATAAGACACAAGGCAAGAGTAATATTATAAATCATACGTGGCATTTCATGTCAACCAACTGTTTTATATTATATTCTTGCGATTAAAAAATTAAAATTTATTAATTCAAAATTTATATAAAGCAACTGTATGTAGCACAGGACTTACACCACTGTAACATTACAACCTCAACTTAGGCTCCAAAATGAAACACAAATGCTACAGAAGTCATAATACAAGACCCCATGAACAAATATAACAGCCATAAATACGAATGGAAAGAAACATCATATTATATACACACATCAAAATTACAACAAAAATTGAACCGAGAATAGTTAGAACATCTTTTGAAGCTGCAACCCACAAAGAAGCAAGAACATCACTTTTAAGTTTTAACAACAGAGAATTGCACTCATTCTCATGATACTAAAAAATTCTTCTATTCCTCTCCAAAATAAACCTACATAAAGCTTGAAATATCCTTGGGAGAAACTTCTCTCTGTTTTTCTTTGACTAATTATTTTGAAGTTAAATGATTGTCTTCTGTTCAATTGCTACAAAATTTTCCAGAGGATGTCTGAAACTTTAAGATTTTTAGTGATTATTAAAAGACACATCAGGCACCACAACTGAAAGCTAAGTACTTTCTTTCTGCCAACATGGTACTCAAGGTGACATGCAACATAAATGAAATTTATATATATATATTCAAACTTCCCACAAAAACTCAAAAGAATAGCAAATGGCAGTATGGTATGGTAGTCCTAGAATTTAAAACTTTCTGAAATCAATCATACTACTATTCAGGGAAAATGGGGTATGATTATCTTTGATACAAAAGAGGGTTTCTTACCTTGTGCTGAAGAGAATCAAGAAATCTGCACCATGATACATGAGACAATTGTGACTCTACATACTGCTGTAATGTTGAGACAAAATGATTGACCTGGTGCCTGGAGATAGCTCAGGAGACAAAAAGTCATAATAAATATCCCTTCTAATGAAAAGTCCACATGAAAGTACACAATGAAATCTGGAAAGCCAAGTTAACTTTGATTTTAGATGATTCAATAAATCTAATTTACTTCCATATCAGTCCAATTCGAGGTTGATGTACAGTATAAGCAAACCACTATCCTTTGATAAATGTACAAGAGTTCTAACAAGCTTGGTAGGCAGAATCTTAAAGAAGTTTGAGTTCTATTCACAGCACAAAACGAGATGTGACAGAAGAACACTTGAAACACCTGACCCAAATGGAGGAAGAACAATCATAATTTTTTAAATCTAATAAAAAATTATTTGATCAGCCTCTTAAATGCTTAAGCTTTTAGGATAAGTCTACTTCAATGTAAAATAATAAATACTATTGAAATTAACTAGAACACGTTTATTATATATATGTTACTTTCAAATTATCTAGTCTCTTGAATTAACCTCATCTAACAGTGTATATGTTCCTTTATGGTAAATATTTTCCTCATATTAGGAATCATCCATAATTTAAATTTTCAAAATATGCTAACATCCATACCTTTAAATAAAATCATTCAATGATTGACATGATTTGTCAATATTATTAAAAGTTGTTGGGAACCAACACTCTCAAAAACTTAAGTTTAAGCTTTTGAGAGGGTTGATTTCTCAATATCTTCTAACAAGGTATCAGAGTTTGAGGTCTTATGTTTATCAAACCCCGGTGTGAAGAGAATGAGATTAAAATTGTTTTTATTGATTGTATCTCTAATACATTATTCTGTATACACTGTTGTTTATATAATACATAAATGAAATCAAAACTGAAAATAAAAAATCTAAAATAATTATTTACAGATCGTATTCTCTTCTAACTGATTTATTCTTTTTGAATACTAAATTTTTAATAATTCTAGATTCTCACTCCCCTTAAATTTGGATCATAGATATTAATTATGTCCAACTTATTTATGAAATCCTCGAAACTTTGATGCGGAAGACTTTTAGTAAAGATATGCCTTTTGTTCTTATGTGGGAATGTAGATCATACAAATAATCACATCCTTAACTTTCTCTTTGATAAAATATCTATCAACATCGACATATTTGGTTCGATCATATTGAACTAGATTGAGGAAAATGTTGATGAAAGCTTTGTTATCATAGTATACAGTGGAACTTCGATTTTGACCAGTAATTTTTCAAAGAGTTTCTTCAACCATAGTCTTTCACAAATCCCCATGTTATTAGGTTTCCCTAAACAAAGGTACAGTATCCAATAGTAGTTCTTCTGTCTTTGATTGAATCCACCTAATCTGCATATAAAAAAAATTCTATTTTCTTTCTTCGGTTTCTTAAAGAAAAGTCCTTTTCTTGTAGAGTTTTTTAGGTAATTGGGAATTTTGTGCACAACTTCAAGGTGAACTTCTTTTAGATAATGTATATGTTGACTCACGACACTAACTACAAATGCAATGTCGGGTCTTGTATGCGATAGGAATATGAATTTTCCAACTAGTTTCTAATACCTATCTTTCTCGACTGATTTTCCATTGTTCTCTCTTTTCTTTCCTACTTCAATTGGGGTGTCGTTTGGTTTATTGTCGAGCATACCAGTTTCCATTAGGAGATCAAGAATATATTTCCATTGGGAGACACTTATACCCTTTTTTGATTTAGCAATCTCCACACCCATTTGCTTCAATAGCGAGAATCTTCTTTAGCCTTTCAATCTCGATTAAATTATCTTCTGTGAGTATTATTCATCAACATAGACAATTAAAATTGTCTTTAACCCATGTTGGGAGTGTTTGAAATAACATAATATGATCTGAGTGTCCTTGTTGATAACCTTGACCTTCTAACTTATTTATTCTTTTTGAATACTAAATCCCTAATGCGGGATTTTCACACTCAATAATTCCAATTATTGAATTTCAAATGTTTAACTTGCATGGTGCATGGAGATAACATTTGTGTGAGATTGATAGATGTATAAAAATATTGTTGATCTTTCTCCCAAAAGCTTAAGTTCTTTGGCAGAGTTTATTTCTCAACAACTTCTAACAAGTATCATTTGTTAAACATATTTGTCACCATTAGACTTTAATCCTTAATTTTATTTTTCTAGTGACTCTAAATCTTAATTTAGTAACCACATTACTTGGCTTGCTTTCTACTAAAAAACAACATACATTTTTTAGGAAACAATACATCCATTTAAATATAAAGAGAAAAGGTAATAATGAGGACCACTGGTCCAACTAAGAAGCTAGCACATAAGAAATAGAAGAGGTAAATCAGGTACCCCAATTAGTTAAGACAAAGGTGAAAGAAATAAAAGTGTTACCAACAAATTAAATACAGTAAAAGCGTAGAGTCGGAAAAAACACAAGTTACAGTACCTCAATTTGATCAATAAATAAAAATGGCCCACTTCCTGCTCCTGTAGTTTATTCTGATGATTCTTCCTAATCAAGTGCCTCAACTCCTGCTCGCCAGAGTTAATAGAAAGTCAGTAATTTAGACTAACAATGAAAACTTTGACATCGCCATGAACTTAAATGAATTGAATGAAACTCAGTGACATATTCTAGGAACCAAATATCCCCACATCTCTCCTGTGCACCCATAAAAAAACTGCAGATTTTATACTGAACTAAAAGAACAGTCAGCGTTTGATTAATAAACTAATACTGCATTAATAATCCTGTAGTCAGACATTTAATTAGATAAAAAAATTTGAAAACACCAATGTTTATTTAATTTGTTATTCTAATCCTCCATTGTATTGTTTTATTGGCATTTATGTCCATTTGAAAACAGCATATGAAATAAATACAACCAATCTTGGGTAAATGTATTTGTTTTTATTCTTTCTTTTCCTTTTAAAAAATGTCATGTCGATAGCACTATCAAGTGCCCACAGGCTCAGTTAGTCACCAAGGGCAACATGCAAACTTAAGGGGACAACTAATTTGAGACTTTATTCCCCTCTTGCTGCTCAGTTGAACTTATTTTGCTTGCTAATCTTATTGGCAACTTAAAGCAAATCCCCCCCACCCCAAACAAAGCACAAGACACAATATCAAGGTATTCATGAGGAATCTTACAGGGACCAACCACCAGGGTTACTGTCCAAATAGAATCTAGCTGACTTTGAAGTAACCAAATTTCCACAACTAGCTATTGCATGGTGAAAGCAGAAGAAAAATGTAGAGCCAAATCAAGTGATAGGCAGACTATCACGCTATGGCTCACTCATCATGTGAGTTATAGAGTCTAAAGGTTGAGCTTGGAATGCTGCAAAGAAACCTACATTGATGTTTGATCATAATCAAGCTACCACCTACCACCATCACCACAAGTAATCCTATGTTTCATGAGCACACTAAGTTTACTAAGGCAATCATGACTGCATACTAAAAGTTATGTCAAGGGATGATATTACGACTCCTTACATTCAAACGGGTGACCGATTTGACCACATATTTACTAAATCTATATCTAATCCCTAGAAGTTCGTTTCCCAATTATAAAATAGGGCTTATATTAGCTGCCATAAACCAGCAAAAAAGAACCCTTACCTTCAGGGAACGCCATATATCAGTCAATGAGAAAATAGAAAGCTTCATTTGTAGCAAAAAACTGAAGATCTCAGCATATACTTTCAATGCTTTGGGAGTGAGCACAATACTGACTGGCCAATCCACTCGATATCCCAAACCTAGAAAGTTAAAAGAGTGGACTCCTGCATTATTGACAGGATCACTATCAGAAACAGTTGAGTTTATAGACAAGTACAAAAAAATTATGGAAAACAGGGTATTTTATAGAGCAAGTTACGATCATTCTTCTCAAAAATTAGAACAGTCCAAATTCCAGGCCAATTGAAGATCTGAAACATTAAAATAAGATAACACCAACGCTGTTCTAATAATGGAGGGTAGTTTAGTGATTTAATTTTTCAATCACGTTTGGGTCATATATAAGATAATAAGACGCATTCTAATCTCTTCTTGGATTAAAAAAATTCAATAAAGTTCTTAACAAAAACCAAAATAAAAATGATGCCGAAGACATTTGGAAGAAGAACCTATTTATATAGTTAATAGAAACACCCAAGTTATAACTACACAATTTTAAAGAAGAAAACTAGAACTGAAACATTAGAATCAACAGCCTTCAAAGCCAAAATTAAAATGACACAGGGGAATAGAGATGAAGATAATGTACCAGTAGCAGAAATTGAGAGAGGCATTGCAAGATGTTCTTTCATGTACACATACAATCTATCTTTATTCTGGTCATATTCACATGATGATCTCTGAACTGATGATTCAAGTATTCCTTGAATTTGAGAAAGTCTTTGATCTGCCTCAGTAATGCACCATTTCTATTATTTCAAGAGAAAGAAAGGAATTTAGATTGTGTTGTAGTTAATGGAAATCAAGAGACAAAATCAACTAAATAGGATTAAGAGAGGATTACTTTATGCCAAAGGGACAAGATAAACAAATCCACCCAATCTGCTGAATCCATAAAATGATATCGACGCAGTGCTAACAAATGCTCTTGTAAATCAAATCCCTCTTCAAGCAACTTGATGGTTAACTTGCTTACATAATCATATCTAACATACTTTTTGTTAAGGATACATGTATTTTAAAGAAATGTTAAACCAGCAATAATAGCTGAGTCAATAGTGTGTTTAGAAATGATAAAACCATCACCTAAAGTTAAAAATGTCGTATCTCAACTGATCCCTGACGACTTGTGATGTCAACCATATCTACTTGCAGCCTAACTAAAATATATTCCACAGAACTAGGGCTAATATTATTAAAGATAGAAAGAAAAGAAGGTAGATGGAAAGGAACACAAAAACAAAAAATTGATAAGAACAAAAGCAAATTTTATTAAAAACAAGGGAAATATAGGATAAGGATGCACCAGCGATGCACTTCACAACAAAAAAAACTTAAAACCCAGTAAAAAAACCAAGAACATAACAAGAAAAACTAAACAAGTCAAAGAATGCTAGCTTACCAATTCCAAAAAATTGAAAACTGAGAAAGATTTTGAAACTCTATAGTTGAGGCTGCCCACAAAGAAATTAAGAGCAAACATTTTCCCACGAGAGACTACAACTCTACAAGTCAATAGACCACAAGCTAAAGGACAAGACACAAATTGGATTTAAATCTTCTATGTTCCTTGGACACATAACCCACCACGAAGGTGTAAGAGCACGATCAAATTTGTCCTTTTGAATTCTGCCACAGAAAAGGAGAACTGATTCTATGTCTATATGCAACTCTTTTCAAGCAATTGCCTTTTTTTCTTTTTCTTTCTCTCTCTCTCTCTCTTTTTTTTTGCTAAACTTTCAAGCAATTGCTTTAAAATACCATATTAAGCTAAATGAAAGAACACAAGAACAAGAGTAACCATTTTTGTGGAATCAAAAAGGAACTCATGATTTCAATCAGCTGGAGGTAAACCTAGCATCAAGAGAGAGAACCAGAAGGCAAAGGAAAATAAAATGAAGTGATCTTTCTTTTATCATTATATAAGGATACTGAAGCATAATTTCCTGCAGCAGGCATTTATCAATAATAAATTCAAGAGGCATCTCAAACTTGCCCGATGAACTATGCCTCTGATCTTCAGCACTATTAAAGACATTGTTATTAGATCTACCAAGCACACTTTCCCAACTACTCCCACCACAAGCCAATCTTAAAAGGGGAAATTCTTGGTTGTGGCCTAAATCTGAAATTGAATTAGCATTAACATCAAACCTTCTGGAGTTACTAGCTAACAGATTACCTTCGTCATGGTATTGTTTATCATAGGAAGTACCCTTAGTGCCAGTAGCTGAAGCACCAGATGCCATATCACATGCAGAAAACTTTTCCAGGAATACCTTAGAAGGATCACGAACAACAGAAAGGTCAAAATAAGGAAAATTTTGCTTACAGTCGAAGCAGCCTCTAACTTCAGTATCAGCTGGCTGCATATGGAAAGCACTTCTCAGCAACATAGGGTTCTTACTCAGAAAATTGCTATTAGGATTAAACTTCCATTCTTGCAAGGTAGATACAACCGAAGGGTGGATGTTGCTTTTGCTTTGATCCTTGGAAAATACTTCCTCCAAGAAAACATTTTTAGTCGTGATTACTTTGCTAAAATCTGAAAAGCCATCCTTTAAATCTCTCTTTTGTCCCGCCTTTGGCTTAGAGTATAGTGGGTGTAACCTCTTTGGTTGACCAAGTGGATATGACCTTGAATCATTGTTATACATCTCATCGACAACGAAAATACTCTTTGAAAGTGACTGGTTATCACTAGGTAGATCGTCTGTATATTCGTTATGAGACATGCCTAACCAGTTTGACTCTTGTGAGTCCAGGTTCATCAACATTTGACTCAAAGTCATTTCATTTTGATGAGATTGCACATTATTGCAAGGAATGCCTCTTTTTTCCCTAGTGTCACCTGGATAACCTTTTATAGAGCATGATTCTTCACATTCAAGATGTTTCTCCAGTGACTTATCAAAGGTATGATTCATGGAAAAAGTCAAGGCAGATAAATACTTTTGTTCGAGCCCAAAGATATGATTGGAAATCTCAATCGGTGAATGGGATTCAATTTGTTCTTCTGTATTACTTGATGAGCATTCAGAAGATCCAAATGTGTTGATCTCATAAGATGAATCATCAGTTGTACTTGAGTTGTCAGAGTCCACATCACATACGCTGAAAAATTTGAGAAAAACCATTGATAAATTTGTAATAACGTTCAAAAGGAAAAGGGAGAAAATGAAAAGAAAAAAGAGGGGCAAAAAGAAAGAAAGAAAAGCTATATTCTTTCCACCACTTAGACTAACTCTTTCCTAGAGTTTACCCCTAACAGATAACCCAAGTACTTAAAGGCCAGCTTCCTATCTCACGCCCAAGAGGTCACTCCTCAAACTTAATTTCAGTAAAGCCTTATCTATCTTTATATTCAACGAAAAAGATGTAGCAAAAAACAATAAGGACAACCACCACCTTTACAATATTATAAACCTTTTAGTCATCCCTAAAAGGAAAAAGGAAATATTGCATCATCTGGGAAGGCACAAATTAGAAATGGGACACCTCATGTCTTACTCCAAAAACTAACCCACTCATTAAGACAAACTGCTTATCTCCTTCTAGCAAACAACATAAAACATCTACCACCAAAACCAAGGGAAACAGACATAACGATCGCCTTGCTTCAAAGTTCAAACACAAGACAAGCAGAAAGAAAGGCACAGAGAGAGAGAGAGATTACAAAATAAATTCCTTTTTGTCTTACCTTGAATGATCAATCAAACAGTCTTCAGACTTGAAGGAAAGCGTGGCATTTGAAATCTTTCCACTATTGCCGAAGACATTAAGTAATTTATCATGTGAAACTACCTGCAAAACGAAAACATTCAGGCATCCTCTCCCAAGGTCACAGGATGAACAGCAACCCTTTCATTCTACTTCAGCAGAAGACATATAATGAACTTCCATTTATAAGCTGGGACTACATCATTGTGAAGAACAGAACAACACATTTATCTGCCGTCCCGTTATGAATAAAATCCTCATGATGATCTCCAAACAAGAAATGGTAAAGATGTAAAATGAACGAAACAATTAATAAAACTTTTCATTATTTGATCAGATTGTTCTATGGTTGAAAAAAAACCTGAAGAAAAAACTTTTATTTTAGAAACGGGAACTATTTCCAAAGCAGATAATTTCCTTCAGCTTATGTCTGTACAAATAACTGTAGGATAATCCTGAAAGGCAGGTTTCAGAAGAAGCTTAACGCCTCATATGCTGCTTTGAACCAACATTTGAAACTATTTTCCAATTTGGCATTAACAGTAACAAAGCACGATGACAACATATGATGGATATTAGTTAACAAAAGACGCTATTTGGAAGAAGAAGAAAACACACACACAAGAACCAATTTCACATAATTATAATTATAGGAAAAAGGATTGTAGATCCGATGCAGCTTGATCGTAATTTAACTAGACAAGCTATATTATGGGAATATAATTACAGAAAACAAGTTAATATGTAAAATTCTTGTAAAGCGAAGAAAAGTTTAAGATATCACCGCACTAATTTTTGAGCCATGGATAATAAAACGTTCTACTGAACCAACTGCAGCCAAAATAAACAGAGGTATATGTAGTTGGAGATAAACTCAGTAAAGATGCTATTTCAATTCAACATTTATTGTAGCTATGTTCGAAATGCCTAAAAATATGATAACCTGGTGATGTCTGAACTCTAATTTTGTCAAAAGGTTTTCAAGTTTTTCCTTCATCTTTTTGTAATAACTGTCCCTCAGAATCACCATGGCTTCTATATGTTCTTTGCCGAAAGTCATCAAGAAAGAATTTGACTGATTTTTGCCAGAAAAACCACTCCAATAAGGAAGACAATTCTCGCAGTTATCATCCCCAGAGGCAACATAAGTGCACAGCTCTAGCAATTTCACTAATACTTGCAGCTGTTGGCCTACTCTCATAAGTGGAGTCACAAAGTCCTTCAAGAAACAAGGAATAGCAACTCCATCTCGCTCCTGAAATTGAGAATGCCCAAACGTAAGAATCAACAAGTATTATAAGTAAAATTTCTAAAAGACAGCATATGATTACTTATTCTGGATTAAAGAGGATTACCCTAATAGTTGCCAGGTGGAAGTCAGCAGGGATACCAGCTCTACCTGTCCCAGGTTGATTTGGTGGTGGATTTTCCAAGCATTCTACTATAAACTCCTTGTAAGGATCACTAATCTCAGCTTTAAATATCCATGACCTTATGAATCTACAATATGGTTCACATGAACGAAGAAAAATAAATTTAAGTAGTGCACGATGAGATGGATCAGCAACCTGAACAGAATACATTTATGAGAAATACAATTAGCATAATAACCACAGTATAAAGATAAAACAGAAAAGTAGGGGTGGCCATTTCTGATTTGTGAACACGATTATGACAACCAAAAAATGTTTATGGGTGAAAATTAATCAATAATTCTTTAGTACAATCAAAGAAAAAATAGGACAAAGAAAGTTTCCAAATTTGTTAATGTGTCAACAAGCACACGATAATGACATGATTGTCACCCCTAAGGGAAAGGAACTTAGCAGCATTAAACTTGTACGAAAACATAAGTTTTTTTCTAAAGAAATTTTGAGAGAAAAAACTGAAATATTACTTTTTATTTCTCTGATATTTTTCAAATGTATGTAAAATAATATAAATAGGACTAAGAGTTAGACAAATAGACCATTAATATAAGAATATAGTCAACTAATACAGTCTGTACAACCACTAATCTAGGATTAATTAAAGATAATATCTCTGAAATTCTACATTTTCTTAATAGTGAGATGTCATTGTATGAGTCAATGCGTCACTGTCTCCCAACAGATCAAAAGTTATGAACCTTTTATGAAACAAGAACTAAGAGGTTGTGAAATTGAACATAAAATGTAAAACATATAAATAACTAGATATCTCCCTAAAAATAAATAACTAGAGATGAAGGTTCTAAAATAAGATTACAAATTCAACACCATAAAGCAAAAGTGAGCTGACCTGTAGTTGTGTATATAAAAACGTAAGCAGATCCCCTCCTCTGCAAAAGTTACGAAATTCAAACAATGCTTTTGCAATTAGGACTTCAAAAGAATATTCTGAGAAGCAAATAGCTATATTGTGTAGGTTGCATATATTTCCAAGAGCTTCAATATGAGTCCTAAGTTCCTTGGTGTGCAAATATAATTCCAAAAGTGTAATATCAGAATAAACGACAGAGGTCAGGCAGCCTGCTTCAGGAGATGCTTGCATTGGCTTGTCAACGATTCCAGATGAACGCCTCAAATGAATAGATGCATACAATGTATCAAGTGCACAAATGTAACCCTCTATAACCTTTCCCACAACAACAGCATATGCATGGTTAGTGAGACTATATGGAGGACGATCTTTCTCTTGTGTGTCATCATCATTATGGTTTCGACTCTGTGCAACTTCTGAATATTTAGGTTGTCTCATCTCCATAGATATGTCATCAACATTTGGGTTTGTAAAATACTCAACAAACTTGCGAATAAGAAAGACCATAAAGCCAAAGTATCCTATAGAGTTGAGGATTTTAGCTTGAGCATGAGTGCTAGAACACCGATTCCACAGGCTAGGTATCTGATGAAATGTCCGATCAGCTGGGTCAGAACAAAAGGCAGCAGAAACCTTTTTAATACTTAAAAGGGATGACTCTACACCATGAAGAGCATTCATTGCCAGCCTCACCAAACTTGCTTCCTGTGACAAAAATTGGCATTCATGAGCCTAGAAAAGAATAAGCCTTCAACTCCCTACAATATGTTGACCAAGTCAACAATGCATATGCCATTGTCATGAAGGCACAGCAGACAAGGTTGGTCTCAATATCCCAAAATACACTAATTACTTCTCTGTATTCCTTCTAGCACAGAATATCTGCTATTTATAGGGTTAAGATGGTCTCATTTGTCTCAAATATCATAAGCATGTAAACTCAGTTAACTCCTAGACGAATAAATTATTATGTTTGTTTTTGCTTCTGAGCCTGTGTAGATTAAAGAGAAAAAAATCACTCTAAGTTAGAGACAAAAACCAAAAAAATTGCGAGACTGTCAGATCTCAGAAAGCACGTTTGTGTTGCTTAGGAGAAGCGGGAGCGCAAGCAAACCGACCCTTGGCATGAACTCAAAACGTAATTTACTGATTGATACTCTGGTTGCATACTTCCTAGTCATTTATCCATCTTTGGATTCTGCATTACCTATAGCTTCTTTTTTAATAAAGGCTTAAAGACTAGCACAGTTCAATCTTTATACACAAAATGAAATAGAAAAAATTGACTTATTTCCGTGTCATGATGTTTTAATGCATCAAAACTTTCTATATAATTCCTTCTCTAACAGTAAAACTGAGCATCTACAATGCCAAAATTAACAACTAAGAAGTACCTTTCGCACTCCTTAAATTTAGTAGTCTACATTTCACAAACTACAGAATACTCTTCATTCTAAAAGAAGCAAGAGATTTACAGAGAGAGAAGAGGCATGGTAGAGGGAAGGACTTGAAGAAGAAGAAGAAGAAGAAGAGTTTTGTGGTGGACCGCTTTCTGAAGGAATTGATTCCCAAGAAGATGGAGGAAGCCATAGATCTTCCAGCTTCAAATTATCCAACAATGACGTTGTGAATTCTGTGTCTATGGCCATTGCTAACACACAAACTGTGATTTGCTTAGATTAGGCTTTGTTGGTCTTTGGTTTCCAGGTGGTCTCCAACATCAAAATTGGTGGTATAGGCTAACTTCGTGCATCGGCGATCGATTCAAGAGAACGAAGATCGCCACAATCAAGTTAACTAGGAGCATGGCCACTGGAATATTCCGGCAATTTTACTACAGCTCTGATGAGAGCAAAGAGAACGAGAAATTGAGGGAAAAAAATGGCAATTTTGTTTAAAAGCCATATCAAAAAGGAAAGTTTAATTTAATTTTTTGGAAAAAATTAAATAATGTTTAAACAAAAATAAAAAAAATTACAGTTTTAATTTTAAAAATTATAAAATATAAAAATCTTAAAATTATAATAATATTAAACATGTTTTAATTTAACAACATTTAATATTAAACGATCTAAACGATATAAACGATCATAATTTAATTTAAAAAGTATTAAAAAAATGATGTATTGGTTGAATATAATAGATATATTTTTATGATTAATTTTTATTTTTTTATTTTTTATTTTTTTACCTTTTAATTTTCTAAAAAATAACATATTTTTTATTAAACAATATTTCAAATAGTTCCAACTTATCACTTTAAAAATAATAAAAGTTAAGTCTTATTATAAGACTGTTAGTTAACCCAAAAAAAAAAATAGTTCTTAAAGTCACATACATTAAAATGTAATATTTATTTCCTAATTTTTTTTTAAAAGTGCATTATAAGCAAGTTATTTATTTTTAAGGTGTATATAAATTTATATTATGTTAATTATTTTAATTTGATAAAAATTTAGATATGTATAAATAATATGTTATCGAAAATAAAATGTATATTTATCATCTATATAAATAATTAAAAATTAATGATTTTTAAATAAAAATAAATATTTTATATTAATAAATTTATTTATTATTTATGATATTCATAATTTTTTACCTATTTAAATAATATCTAAAATAAAATGAACTTATCTATATGTCTAAGATAAATAAAATATTACTTTTTAAAATATTAAAAATAAAATGCATATTTTCAAAGACTAGATACCTCATGCGGTCTGTACCCAATAAAAAAGTATTATGATAAATATGGTAAAAGTTAAGATAAATTTTACTTATATATTGTATATATCAATAAATACATACCCAAATATTTTAAATCATTTAAAAAAAATAAAAATATATATTTACCATATATCAAATACATCTAATACATTTTCTCTTCAATTTAAAAAAAACTATTAATCACTCCGTCAACCTTCTTCCTCACCATCATCACTACCACCATTATTATGACATTTCATACCTAAACTCAAATCATATAATCATTTAATTATTATACATTTTATTTATTTTAAAATAAAAAATGTAGATATCTAAACATTAAAAATTGAAAAAAACTCGATAGAGTAATAATATATCCAATATTTGTGATTTTTTGTTGACAAGTTAATATATGTTTATCAAACCAATATACATATAAAAAATGTTCGAATATATGTGCCGTACATATAAGAAATTATTGAATTATTAAAATGTTTTTTAGGGCACTTCTATTTAAAAGATTGAATAGTGATGTAAGAGGGGGTTTCTGAAGAATACAAATAAACTCTAATTTTTGTTCTAATGTCACAAATGATGTGATAATTGGTTAAAATAATTAGATCTTTCTTTTTTTTAATACTTTCACGTCAGCTAGTTTTATTTTTATTTTTTGTCAATACGACCAATGGACCAACCTTTGAAAATTATAAAAAGATGCCATCGTATCCCGGACAGAGGTGTTTTACTGTAGAACTTCTACCTCCAAATTCCCAACGAATTTAAGAGCACTACATTTGGATTATTTTTTAGAAAATATAATTTTGTTAATTTTTATTTTATTTTTATCGATGCCTCGATCTTTAACGGTTTAACCATTACATGCCACTTGAACATGCAATTTCAAAAGCAACGTATTTTCACCTTCAAAATTAAGCAAATTAACTAATCACTTGTGCTTCTAAAATCACTTCACCCTTCTCAGCAACACATCGAAGCGCGTTCTAGCATTCCCTTTCGATTAATACTTGGAGGACAATACAAGAAAAACGAGCGCATATACACTTCTTATTAAGCAAAGGAAAGAAAGAAGGAAATAGCTTCCACAAAAAGCTGATGTACTAAATTCAGCTTCTGATGAAAAAAAAATCCTATCAAGAACAACGAACATTATCAGGCAAAAGCTCTTGAACTCAATTGTCACTTAGCAATTGGGTGCGGAGAAGCTTAGCAGCAGCAACCATGTTACTCAAAGCAGCCTTGACTTCGTTGTATTTGCGTGTCTTGAGGCCACAATCGGGGTTGACCCACAGAATATTGCTCTCCAGGACAGCAACCATCTTGTTAATTCGGTCGGCAATTTCTTCGGTGGATGGAATCCTTGGTGAGTGAATGTCATAAACACCGGGACCAATCCCAGCGCCATACTTCACTCCCTCACGGAAAACAGACAGAAGTTTCTCATCTGATCTGGAATTCTCTATGGTGATAACATCAGCATCCATGTCGATTATCGAGTGGATGATGTCATTGAAATTTGAGTAGCACATATGAGTGTGAATCTGTAAAGAACAAGAATATATAATAGGATCACATTATATCTCCCATCGCTAAACAATGTCAAAAAAAATATGCCTGAAGTTGCTCACTCATTCCAGACATACCCAGTAGCATATTTACCTTAAAACTTGCTCCAACCGTCCACTACAAAACCATACACTACAGTGTTCATTCCTTAAATTATTATGCTATTGACATATGAACTTCTTTGGCAGCAGATAGTTCATGGCTGGTCTGATATTCAATCCAGATACAGGCTTAAACTTTTTCAAAATAAGGAATACATTAGAATATATGATTCACTGTGCTTTGCAAAGTCATTCTCGAAAATATGTTATCGAGAATGAGGTAGTATTTATGTTTTATATTTTAATTTGATTTGAGTAAAGTTCTTGAAATAAATAAAAAACCCATTTTCAATTTATTTTTTTTAAATACCAGTAAAACAATCTGAGTTTATCTTTTATTTGAAATTAATTTTGAAGAAGACCAGAGGGAAAGCCTCTCTCTTGTGCTTTATTGAAAAAGTAAAAGAATCAATGACATTCATCAACTATCTGGTCAAAGCACTAAGGAAGTAGCTCTTGCATACCATAAAGATTAATCATCATAGCAAAAAGGAGGACATTAATTTAAAGACTAAGAATTAACACAAGAAGAGAATAAATGAACCTGGGTTGTGTCCTTGACGCCAGAGTTAGTAATTCTGAAGGAGTGAACGGCCCAATTTAGATAGAAAGGTTGCTCAGATTTCCTAAGAGGCAAACCTTCTCTTAAAGCAGCCTCATCAATCTGGATTACTGTAATACCAGCTTTCTCTAGATCCTCTACTTCATCCTTAATAGCCAAAGCAATCTGATAGCAGGTCTCAAACCTAAAAGCAGCCACATATAATCAATAAAACAAACAGGAATTCACAAACAGCAAAAACCATTTTATTTGGCAAAGCTTTGTTTTTTCTTTCCTTTTTTCGGTTCTTTCCAAATTACCTTGGCTGGTCATTTCTAACAAATGACCAGTTCAGAATGGTAACAGGACCAGTAAGCATTCCTTTCATGGGTCTCTTGGTCATACTTTGAGCCGTTGAAGACCAGAAGACAGTCATTGGCTTGGAACGACTGACATCTCCATAGATGATAGGAGGCTTCACACACCGGGACCCGTAAGATTGCACCCATCCGTTGACAGTGAATGCAAAGCCTGATAATTGCTCTCCAAAGTACTCAACCATATCATTCCTCTGGAATCAATATGGGCCAACAATAATAAGATCTTAGTTCATTCATGTCATTAAAGAAGTGTAGCCTAGTTGAACTCTAAAGCTATTTTGTTCTACTTAAGCTCACCTCTGGCTCTCCATGCACCAAAACATCAATATCCATCTCTTCTTGGAGCTGGATAACTTTGCTAATTTCATCCTTGATTGATCTTACATACTCTTCCTCAGAGATTCTAAAATGTCACATGATACACCAACACCATTAATGATAATATTAAATTTAGAAGATTATCAAATAATTGAGAAATCTTAAAGATGGAGCTCGATTCAAATTCAATAAGGAGGCTCTTTAGGAGAAAATGCAATTATGAAGCGACAAAAGTGAAGATGCAGGATTACTAACTTTTTACCCTTGTACTCACGGCGGACTCTTCTAAGTTCCACCGTTTGAGGGAAAGATCCAATTGTTGTGGTGGGAAGAATTGGAAGGTTCATCTTCTTCTGCTGAGCACCCAACCGAGAACTCACAATTGTGGCCCGACGGTGGTCAGAGCCCTTCAAAGCAGCAGCCTGAACAGGCAAGAATTACAATAACCAAATCACCACAAGACTATCAACTGCAGGCCACACATTCAAGTCCAAATTTCCCGAATCTTTTGATTAAAAAAAATGCAAGAAACAAAGGAGAAGAGAGAGAGACAGATAGACTTACAGCCTTCTGCACAGCCTCATTTGTTACTCTGGGTGAGGATTTCCTTGATGCCTGAGCAGCAGCATTGACAGAAAAAAATGCCTAGGATAGGAAAGAAACGAAAAGCTGACAGGTCATCCACTAAAGATCACACAACTTATGTGCCTAAGATCATTACATTACCTAAGCTATTTCAGTTCTCTGGAAATTTAACCGAGAACCCAGAAACAAAGGGCGCACCAACTTGAAGTCAAAGTTACCAATTGCATTGACTCAAATCTAGATTCAGATAATTGCCTTAGATAAAGCAATTTCTATTTCATAGGAGAATCACAAAAAATAGTTAATAACTTTATAAGTGATTTAGCAAACATAAGTAAACTTCAGAGCAGAATACAGTGCCATTGAAAAGGATAGTGACAGTGGTTTGAACAGCTAGGTGAAATGAACTCTTTTTTTTAATGTATTCCTAGTGCATTTAGCATAGATTTATAGATCTTTGGTTCATAAATGCGATACTTCTAATTTTAACTTCTTTTTATTTCTTTTTCTTCCTTTTCTTTGGCTCCAATATGTGATAGAATAACAGCATTGTTGACAAATATGAGAAGCTAAGACTTTTGATTTTGGATCACAAGAGGTTACCTGTCAGAAAAACATAACATGAAACAGGTATATTTGGCATGAAGAAATATTTAATTGATTATGAGATGCACTTACTTTTAATTGAAATGTAAGGGTTCAATACAGATGAAAACAGAATAATATTTATAATATAGCGGATATATCTTGACTATATCATGATTGGGGTTGTGTGCAATTTTTTCTCTCTTAAAAAGGTAGCAGCCATGGTACTGAGCATAAAATTTCCAAAATGACAAGGGAGTCAGTAGCTCTTTTTCATTCATTTTTTTTTATTTTTTAACGTCTGAGGTGCAACTCAAAAGGAAAGAAACATCAAAGATTATTTAGTATTGTAGTTATTTTTTTCTGGTTCTTGCAAAAAAGCACATTGACCAAAAAAAACCATCAATTATTTCAAAAGAAAGCACCTCATCCTTCTGTTCGATCAATGCCTTTGCCAAGGCATTTACTTCGACTATCTTTTGAGCAGCAAATGCAAGCCATGACTTGATCTCATTATCCAACTTAGTCTCATTCACTAAATCAACTGCAGTGTGTAGGAGAGAACAGGAGGTAGAGACCACAAGCTTGTCTGCAGAAGAGCATTTTACGTGGTGTTAATCAACATATATACATTCTTCATTCACAATAAAAAAGTTAATAACAATATATACCTTTCCCAACGATACCCTCAAGAGTCTGTAAGGTACCAAGGGAGGATGCAAGATCATTGGCCCATATGTTCCTTCCATCAACCAAACCAGCAAATAGATATTTTCCAGAAGGAAATCCATCCTTAATCAAATCAAGGGTCTTGGTTCCACGGACCAGGTCAAAACCAAATCCAGTAACACCCTTCAAAGAGGTAAGCGTTCTATATGCCTCGGCAGGAACATCAGCAAAGTATGTCTCAATCAGAACATTCAATCCAGATAAAGATGACTCTAGCTCAGCATAAGCAGAACTAAAGACTTGCAATATCTGAGAATCGAGATCCATGACAAGGGTGGGTTCTTCAAACTGAATCCACGTAGCCCCAGCTGCCTTTAGTTCAGCCACAACCTCCCTGTGTGTCGTCATAGTTGGAAAACATAATTAAGAAAAGACCATTACATACAAGCAAAAACTCTATTAGGAAAGGAGATTTCTTACTTGTAAATTGGAAGAATATTGCCAAGTAGGGAGAGGGAGGAGAAGGTTCTTTCAACTCCTTTTGCTGGTTTTGATAGCAACAAGTAAGAAACTGGTCCAATAATTACTGGAACAGTGTCAACTCCAAGCTGCATTTTAAAAATTAAATTATAAAAGCAACATTCAAGCAGCAGCTGTTAATTATAAGGATTATTAAAACAAATATAAACTAGCTATATGCAGAGAAGTGGCGGAAAATGTAGAAGACTCAATAACTAACTGTTCAAAGAATTTTCGAACAATTACTCTAGGCATATCTCTTTCTGCTGTTCAAATTTGCTCGCACAAATTCCTTAGAAACAAAAAGGATAAAACTTTTTTTGGGATTCTGTGATTTGGCTAAAACACAATAGCTTAGAATTAAGCTCTTATTTTACAAAACTGGTAGCCAAAAATAGTATATCGGCTGCCAAATGACGGTGGTACATACAATATTTACAGTTGATGGTTCAATTAAATAAGACTGAGGTGATTTATGACAAATAAATATTTCAATCTGCAGACATGTAACAGTAGAAATCCATATCAGAACCCTATAAACAACTTTGTCCTACTTATATTGAAAAAAAACATGAATATAACTTGTCTGAGTTTCCCAACCACTCTTTTCATTAAATGTTATAATCAATAAATCATTTTTAGATTTCACCAGCATTTCAACTTTTAACTAGCAGCAGTTCTAGCAACTTACTACTTCACGTAATTGCTTTACTTGTGTAGTGAATTGCAAATTGTGACAATCCTAATGTTGATGATTACTTGCCCCAGTAAATGCCCCCTTTTTCTATATCAGCTTAGTAACTTCCCGGTAAATAATGCTAATTATTAACTAATCAGGAAAACAAAAACGAAAAAACTTATAAAAGCTGGGGTTTGCTTAGAAACCAGATGTCTAATTTCTAATAAAACAGACCGTTGAGTTGTCAGTATACTGATACTAGGTACGAAATAATTAGCTGACAACTCCACCTGTCTGCTTACATAGATAATACTTCAATGATATAGAAACCAGACATTTGGCTTCTTAGCAAATCTCCAATAAAGTTATTCAGTCTTACAGCTTTAGCCTCCTTGAATTCATTCACTGCTTTGTGAGATGCATAAGTGAACTTAACATCTGGGCTCAATTCAGGGACAATGTAATGACTGCACCAAGAAAATAAACCGACATATTTTACCCACGTATAATTAACAAACACACTTGATTTTTAATAAAAATTGAAATATGAGTGAAGGATCATCACTTACTAATTGGTGTCAAACCACTTGGTCATTTCCATGGCAGGAACAGAGGCATTTCCCCTAGCCATGGAGAAGTAAACATCGAAGCCAATCTCATCACCTTTCCAACCGTATCTTTGGGGAACAGCCCCAAGCATGGCTGTGGTGTCCAATACTTGATCATAGTAGGTGAAAGTGTTGCTCGGGATATACTTGATTCCAGAATCAGCCATGTGCTTCCAGGTTGATGACCGGATATCTGCTCCCACAGTCTGAAGATCATCTGCAGTACTTTTCCCATCCCATAAAGATTCCAAAGCAAACTTGAGCTCTCTCTTGGGTCCCATGCGGGGATAGCCAACAATGTGGGATGACATTGCTCTATTCAATGGTATGACACAATTAATTCAATTTCTAGTATGTAATAACTCAAATAATAAACAGTAATGACACATGAAGCATACAGTCTTGAGTACTAGGAAACAATAAGATCTAAAAGATAAAGTACACAAAAAGGGCATACCTGATGAATTAAGATGTCTGGTGGTATTTTGTTATTAAAATGGTACGAAAAGGCTATTACAATGACTATAATTTTATACAAGAGTAAGAATTGTCTTACATGGAAAATGCACCAATCGGTCATTACAGGTATCATTGCATATTGTTCCCACCAATACACTATACATCACTATCTAAAACGCAGTCTTTTGGTCTTTGTATCACTGATCCTCTAATCTATATAAACATACTCAGACGAAAAATAGATGAACCATGATATCAAAGTGAAAAATTCCCTAGTTTACATGAATGATAAAGATAAGAAACCAACCAGGATTAGAATAGACTAACATTTTCGTCATTTTTTTAAGCTTTCATGCGCAACAATTAATGCCATGTCTTTAAAACATAAACCAAAATACCGTCCAACCTGAACAATGTAACGAACAGTGACAAAAAATGGAAGGCTAAGCATGTCATAAAAGCAGAAAATTCCTAGCTTCACAGCAATCAACCTCGAAATTCCAAAATGCAAAGAAATAAAATAAAAAATCAACCAATTATTATCTGTTAGTCGGTTTAAAGCGTGTCATATAATCACAATCAATTCCATATAACCAATTTCATATTACGCAACTGAGAAATAGAAAGGACCGATCAAACAAAGACCATGATATTTGAATCAACCGCAAACGAATGCTTAAAAGGAAACTAAATGGATAGTGAGAATTTGACCTAGTACGGAAGCCAATGCGAAGAAAAGAGGGAGGGTTTTTGGCAGAGAAGGAGGCTCTGGTGGTGAAGAAGATCGATAATTTGAAGCTGGAACCACAGGGCACTAGTGACTGAAGAAGAGGGACTACTTGCATTTATACTTTGTCTATTATTATCTCTCATGCTACCTATTTTTCGGATCCAATTTCATTCGCTCTCTTTTATTATGCCTTTTTTTTTTCTTTCTTTCCAAATTGAGCTTTTGGACGTACTAGAAAAAAATGTGTTACCAAAAATATTTCATTATAATGGTGCGTCATGTTTGAGGCTAAACCAGGACTTGTGATTGAATCGATGGCAGCTAGTGTATACGGCCTTATTATATACTTACTACACACGTCTGATAAATGAAAGATACTTTAGAGTGAGAAGCTATAACTTATCTCTAAAAACTTTAGCTCAACTTTTCGTTTTTCAACCACCAAAATCTATTACCTGTTTCTTTCGATCTTCATATGCATCCATTCATCCAGACTCAATTACCATCTCCGTCCACACTTAACCTCCACCACATTTCCCAACTTTCATCAGCCACTTCACTGCTCTAATCTAGATTTGCTTGTTTTTATAACCAAATATGTTGATAGTTTCTACGGTTGCTCATATTATTGGATTTTTTTCATTTCTATCTAACTACTATTTATTTTTTAAATTTACTTTTATTTATTTTTTAAATTTACTTTGACAAGTTTCTTAAAATTGTGAAGTTATGTGTTGAAGTGTCACATCGACTGAGCATTGAGTTTTCCTTGTATTTATAAATTTATGGCAATTCTTCCTTTTTAAAAATTCTTTTGAAAGGAGTTAGACCATGGATTTCTTCATGGTATCAAAGTCAAGTGACTCTATAGATTGTAAGGGATGAACCCTACGTCGGTGTGAGAAAAAACGCTCCATACTTTCGGTTAGAAATCGATGTGAGAGAGAACGTTGAAGTCTCACATCAACTAAACAATGAGTTTTCATTGTACTTATAAGTCTATTACACCTTTTTCTCTTTGAGAGTTCTTTTAGAGAGAATTAGGTCATAGATTTATTCATTATATTGTATTTTATTTTACTTTGAGTTTATTATGAAAGAATATGAAAATGATCGTTCCAAATTAGTTTTTGTTATATTTTGAGGGATTAAAACATTTTCTATGTTATATTTTCTCAAATTTATGATTTTTATTTTTATTTTTATTTGATATCATTATTTTATGATGATCATTTTATTGATAGTTTTCTTTTTTTCTCTTTGTCAGTTTGTGGTATATAATAATCTGTGATATCGGTATTAAGTTTATCTTAAAGGCCATTTATATATATACTTATGGTTTTTTCAAGAACACTATGTAAAAATGTTTTGTAGCGAATAACTAAATCTTTGTTGGAGAATCAATCTAAAGAAAAAGATTGTTATGTTTTCTTTATTCTTAAAGGTTAGTGCTACAATGTTTTAATGATTTGTTTTTTTTATAAATAAAATTATAACTATATTATTTAAAATTCATCACTTTTTTTTCTTTTTTCTAAACAAAATTCATCACCTTAGCATAAGATGCACGTAAAGTTTTATTATACTTCACCTTTTTAGTTTTTTCAATGCATACCCATTATTAAGATACAAGGAAAGAAGATAATATTTGCATGATTCCGTTATATTATTTACCTTGAAAAAAAGATACAATCGATCAACTACTTAAGTGATTCTCAATCATACGTCACTTAAGTCAAGCAACTAAAAACATTTTAATTTTTTAAATATTAAATAGAATTATTATAGCTTTGACACTTGATAAATAATAATAATAATTATTATTATCATAAACACAATTAATGAAATTGCATCAAAATTCATATTTAAAATAATCAATTATTTAAGGTAATCATCATATAAATGTTTTATAATAACATTATAATATATAATTAAATGTGATGATATAAGATATCATTCATACATTTATCTTAGTATATTTTAGATCAACCATGAAAAATAATGACTAGAATATATTTTAAATCTTATGAAAATTAAGAATTGGAATTTGTCATAAATCATTTAGCTTATGCAATTAGAATATTTTATCACTTTTGAAAGTTTATAAAACATGGACCTGATTAAATTAGAGGGGGTGAATAGTTTATTCTTAATTTTTATCAAGTTTATAATTTAATAACCTAAACAAAGCGACCAGACATGTAATCGTGTATAAAAATAAGTGCGAAAATAAAATAATAACACACGATATTTTTAGGTGGAAATAACCTAGGCCACAAACATGACCTAAGAAGAAAACCACCGGTCCACCAGACCACCTAACTTTCCACTATGAAAATCAAATGTTCAAGTACAAACTCGGTCTTATGCTACCCTCCATAGGATACTGTCCCAATGTACTTTACTTACGAGCCCCTGCTCTGTTTTCACAGTTTTCAATATTAGCGTGAGCGGTTTCCAGGCCAACGTTCCAATAAGCTCCTCGCTAATTAGATCGTTCACAAATCAACTTCAAAGAGGTTAGCACAAAAAGAAACACAAGTGCCCATGTGTGTTCTATAACATATTTAATAATAAATAATCCTAACTAGATGATTTAAAAACATATATCATTTAAATTAAATAAACTAAGAAATTCTAGAGTAAGAAAATTAATCACAGGTTTCATAAAATTAACTTCTTTAAAATTTAATAATTAAATCAAATAATCATGATTCCTCATACTACTATTTGATTTAGATACGAAAGATCATAATAAAAAAGAAGTTATATAAATATGAAAAATTTGAAACAAATAAACCAATAGATATGAACAAAATTCTCATAAAAAAAGACTTAGAAAATCATACCACTGTTGTGCAGACTCTAAATCATATATAATATATAAACATTGATTCTTTGTAACACAATGAGTAACTTTATATATAAATATATTTATTTCAACATTCCTGCACTTTGTTTTCTTTTTCTAATTTTTTTGCTGTTTGGTCGTTCTCCTTTTTTTTATTTTCCTACGCACACGGCTTTTTCTAATATATTATATATATATATATATAGGTAATCATTAAAACCTAATAATATCATATTCAGATTTTTTGGACTTTGCCGCAGCCCTTGTTTTATATATATATATATATATATCAACTCTAATCCTAATGTGTATATAAATACATAATAATAATAATAATAATAATAATAATAATAATAATAATAATTTTTTTTTAAAAGTCTTAACACATCTAAAAAATATTTAATTAGTAATTTCATTGATTGATTTAAATTTAAATAAATACTTTAACACAAAAAATAATTTTAGATTTATGAGCATGTGTTATTAAATGTATGAATGTAATCCTATATGTCATATTTATAAAAGATATACCTGAAGTATAATTATCTAGAACTCGAGCATTTGTTTAGTTTTTCTTGATAGACTTCGTAGCAGACCTAAAAACAAATTTACAGATAAATATTTTGTCCACGAAAATAGCCAACACTCATAGATAGTGTCGTCGAAAGCTACATAGATGGTGTGGTCGTTGTCTTAGCTCCAAACAATACAATAGAGGTATGCTTTTCAACTTTTGGTAGCAATATCCGAGGATATTGAACATGAAATAGCTCATTCATGTATTCTAACGTCAATGATCTTGTATTTTTTTAACCTGTATTATATTTATTTTTTATTTTTGATACTATAAAGTTTGTATTGTTGTTATAAAGACAATACATAAAGAAAACATCATACAAAAAAGTGCTAAAAAATATAAAATTTTTTATAAAATATAAATTTTATAAAAATAATTGAAAAAATAAAAAAGAATACTGTACTGTTAAAATCAATTTTAAACTGTTAAAATAAAAATAATAATTTTGTCATAATTAAATTCACTTTTTTATTATTCTAATTTTTTAAATAAAATAATATTTCATTGTTTAAATGCAATTAAAATGTTCAATTTAAAAAAAATGACTTAAATATTTGTTGTGAAAACAAAGTGATTAAAGTGTTACATAAATTACTTGGTTAAGTTGAAAAATTGAATATTTATCGAATAATTTAAAAATAGATGAATTTAACATTTTTTAAATTATAATAACAAAAATAACACCATCGTAAAAAAATATTTATGTTTTGTTATAATTTGGTTATTTATCATTTATTTCATTTCATTTAATTTATTCAATTTACTCATTCTGCTTATTTTTATTTTATTACACTAGAATTGGTAAGACGTGTCTAATACTATTTTTAGAGATTTTGATTTAATAAGTATAATTTAATCTATTTTTTGTTTGTAATTTATTTGAGTGATTGATGTTATATATGATATTAAGATTCAATTTATTTTTTTATATTTTGCACCATGTTAGTAAATATTATAATTATTATGTTGTATTTTATTTTTATAATAAAATTTATGATTTGTGAAAAAAAAATAAAAAAGTAAAAAACACATATGCCTCGTAATAAAAAAAATGTGTTATTTACGTTAGTCTCAATTAAAAATTACACCCATATAAGTTCTACGAATAAAAACGAAAATTATGAGTTATATATATTATTCTTATTATTTAAAACTTTTAAAGAAAATATCTATAAAAATGAAATGAACAAAATCTAAGAAATTTAGAAAATAACGTTGCAATAAAACAATAAATGAGGAAATACAATTATCAATTTTATAAAATTGAGATATATTTTTGTTACTTTCAAAAACTTCATGGATTTGTAATTTTACCTTATTATTTTTTATTATTGTATGTATGTACGTGACTATTTATGCAATTTTTATAAAATTAGAAATTATACCTCACCCATTATAAATAAAATGGAATGTTCGTGAAAATATAAATAGAAAAAGCCAAAATCGCAGAAACTAGAAGTCTTTCCCTCTCATTTCCTCGAAACGCAAAACCCTAGCGGTCTCGCCTTACTACTCTGCTTGTTCTCCTTCCTTGTTACGAATAACTCAACATCGACTACAATGTCCGCCATGCTGGTACACTCTCTCTTTCTCTTTCATTATTTTCTCTTTCAACATTTCATATATACTATCTATATCTGACTCTGTCTTGGTGGTATTTGTGAAAATGCATAAAAAATGGAAAATAGCAACCACAGATCATACTGTTGAAGGAAGGTACGGACACTTCCCAAGGGAAGCCACAGATGGTGAGCAACATAAATGCGTGCACGGGTATCGCCGACGTGGTGCGTACCACACTAGGACCACGGGGTATGGACAAGCTCATTCACGATGACAAGGGCAACGTTACCATCTCCAATGATGGTGCTACAATCATGAAGCTTCTTGACATTGTTCATCCTGCTGCTAAAATCCTTGTTGACATCGCCAAGTCCCAGGACTCTGAGGTACCCTTTGCTTATTTTATGCTGCGGAAATAGGATCACAAGCTTTTGGGTGGTTTTGAGTTAACGAGCAATCTGTTTGGATTTTTTGCTCTTTAGACCATAGAAATTAGAAACTGTGATCCTGATCTTCATTTGTGTATAAAACATGAGCTAGTTCCGAGTGGATATAAGTTTCAACAGATGGGAATTTCACGAAGTGAAATTTAGGCAGATTATTTGATAGTTATAGGATCCAACAAGAAATACGAAGGTAAAAGAAGAAAAAAAGGTTGGGCGACCTGAAATAACAAGCTTATCTCTTTTGTTTTTTGGAGTTCGAGACATGATGGTCCATGATTTTTTTTAATACCTTTGAGATGTTGTATGGCAATAAAAAGAAAAAAAGAAAGAAAGAAAGAAATGAAATATTAAAAAACTAGCCTGGTTAATATCAATCTCTTATCTTCATGCATGCTGACTTTGTATTCATGCATAAGATTTAGGTCACCATACGAGCCATATACTTCACAATATTGAACTGTGCGGCATTTTTACAGGTTGGTGATGGAACCACCACAGTCGTACTTCTTGCAGGGGAGTTTTTGAAGGAAGCCAAGCCTTTTGTAGAGGATGGAGTCCACCCTCAAAATTTGATACGAAGTTATAGAACTGCTTGCAATTTGGTAATTTAGACAAAAAGTGTTTTTTCGTCTCTCTATTTGTGCTTGGATAGTTGAACTGCTTTTTAACAGCTTATGTATGGTGAATATAGGCAATTGAAAAAGTAAAAGACCTAGCTATTAGCATAGAGGGAAAAAGTTTAGAAGAAAAGAAAAACCTCTTGGGAAAGTGTGCTGCAACTACACTTTCTTCAAAACTTATTGGTGGAGAGAAGGAGTTTTTTGCATCAATGGTTGTTGATGCTGTTATTGCTATTGGTTATGATGACCGACTGAATATGATTGGAATAAAAAAGGTATAGTCATTGGATGAAATGGTTAAAAACTTATTCTCTGCTTTTCCTTTTTGTATAGATTGAAACGTTTATCCTTCCCACCTGAAAGGTTTCTATTGTTTCATTTGATACTTGCAAGTGTTATTGGTTGAAACAATTCTTTATCTGTAACAGAGAGTATTACTTTAACAGGTGCCTGGTGGTAATATGCGCGACTCCTTTTTAGTAAATGGTGTTGCCTTCAAAAAAACGTTTTCGTATGCTGGATTTGAGCAGCAGCCAAAGAAGTTTCTGAAACCCAAAATACTCCTACTCAACATTGAGTTGGAACTGAAATCTGAGAAAGAGAATGCTGAGATAAGGTTAGATCCTATTCCTCATTGTATTTAAAGACGGCAATTTAAAAGTTAGTTGCTTAAATGACTAGCCTTTTCCATCCTTGCAGACTTTCAGATCCATCACAGTATCAGTCCATTGTTGATGCAGAATGGAATATAATTTATGACAAGTTGGACAAGTGTGTTAAAAGCGGGGCAAAAGTTGTTCTTTCACGGCTAGCTATTGGTGATCTAGCCACACAGGTAACTATTTTTCTTCCTGTATAAGCATCCATATATGCTCCACAGTTGACTCTAAAGGAACACTCAATGTCAAATGTTTGGCTTTTGACATTTAAATAACTCAGCTGTCATTTAATGGAGAGCTTCTCCTAAGGTATACAGCTTCTGCTTTGTCATTTTCTTTGCCAAGAGAATCAGAATGTTTTTTTTATTTGTTCTTTCCTCTAGCTGGTGGGAAATTTGTTTGAGCATAAACCAAGCATATGTTGATGTGAAACTGGTCCATGGATGTGAGGTTTGGAGTGATGAATTTTTAGGTTTTTGACATAACTTGATATACCTGTAAATTATCTGCTATGGGGAAGTTGGGGGAAGAGGTTTTTATGTATAGTAGATACTTTGGTATTCTTTCTCTTATTGAATTGGTAAATTGAGTGATTGGCTGATCGCTTCCTTTCCTGATATTAAAGAACATGTCCTGAAAAGTTTCATATAGTATATTAAAGTTTCATTGGCATTTATCAAACTTTATTTTGCAAACAGTATTTTGCAGATCGAGATATATTCTGTGCTGGTCGTGTAACAGAAGAAGATCTACAAAGGGTAGCCGCTGCTAGCGGTGGAACTGTACAGACATCCGTGAATAATGTCATTGATGAGGTTGCTTCTCTATGTTTTGTCATAAGAAAGAATAAAGATGCTATTCCTTTGCTGTTGCAATGATTTTTTCCTTTTACGATTTATGAATAACTTTTCTTTGTTCTCGATTAGCTAAAATCTTTGAGCTCTTTTTTCTCTCTCTTGAAGGTACTTGGGGAGTGTGAGATTTTTGAGGAAAAGCAAGTTGGAAATGAGAGGTTTAATATATTTAGTGGGTGTCCATCGGGTAAAACAGCCACAATAGTCCTTCGTGGTGGAGCTGATCAGGTATTTTGTTCATGAATTAACACCATTGATTAAAAAGAAAATGAAAAAAAGATAATTTCTGTATAGTTGTTACTAGCTCCATTTGTTTTTCTGATGTGCCATTTACTCCCCTCTTATTTTGCAAATTGAATTTTTTTATCCTGCAGTTCATTGAAGAAGCTGAACGAAGTTTACATGATGCAATCATGATTGTTAGGAGAGCTATGAAGAACTCAACAGTTGTTGCTGGTGGTGGTGCAATAGATGTAAGCGTCTTTACCATTGATAATGTGTTTGACATGTATCTGGATTTGGTTGATGTACATATATTGCTATGTTTGATGCTTGTGTTGCAGATGGAGATAAGTCGGTTCTTGAGGCAGCATGCTCGGACAATAGCTGGAAAGTCGCAGCTATTTATTAACTCTTATGCAAAGGCTCTTGAGGTTTGTATTTTTGATTCTGCTATTATTCTTAGCTGTAAGGGATTGAAACATTTTTGGATGCTTTATTTCTACTTGGTGTTGTGTGGTGTCATCTGAAACATATTCCTTACTCTTTAAACAGCTAACTGACAAGTAGGAGATAGAGTTGGTGAACCGTGATATGTATAAAATTGATCTACAAACTTTATGTTTACTTAATATATTTTTATTTTTTTATTTTTTTAAAACATTATGCAAAATGAATTTGTATGTATCATATACTTACAAATATTTTGGGTACATGGGCCAATCCATAGATGTTATACACTAGTTTCCTACTTGGGTTCAAGAGGAAACATCCAGGTTATACCCCATTGCGTCTGTTGGGAAGAGATTACTTGAAAGAAATAATCATGCTGCTTGTGTTGTTGAATGAATTCTTGACAACAGCTAAGTCTACTTCTAAAAATAAGACTTGGCTGGCCTGATTAAATTTTACGATAATTGATTTGAAAAGTTCCAAGGTTTTTGTTTTGTTATGAAAGTATGAGGTGTTTTTGGAACTTTCTAGGCTTAGAATGGATATCAGAATTGGCTTCTGTTTTAATTTTATGGGCGAATTCAATGGTTTTGAAGCTGGAAAGTCACTTATTACTCGATTAATGACTTATCCTCCTCCGGATCAAAAGTTCTTTATTCAATGGTTTTGAAAGGAGTATGTTATTTGTACTCTCTTTCCATCTTTTGAATGGAAATCTCTTTTATTTATGCTTGTCATGAGTGAGTTTACTATTATTTTGCAGGTTATTCCACGACAACTCTGTGACAATGCCGGATTTGATGCAACTGATGTACTTAACAAATTAAGACAAAAACATGCTCTTCCATCTGGTCTGTTTCCTGTAGATTTTTTTTGTCGATATTTTAAAATCCTTTTGATAAATAATCATGTCTTGTGTCAGTTTTCTGATGAAAAATGATATTATGCATTTATTTCTCCTCACTGTTTTTGATACCCTGTTCTCAATTCCTTTGATATAAAAAAGGATTGGTAATGCTAAACAAAACAAAAGTCTAGTGACTGGATTTGTTGGATTGAGGATAGCTTTAAATTTACTGTTTGCAACTTTGCCAACTCTTAGAAAAGTAATAAATTTTCATAATTTGGCTTACTTAACCAGGTGAGGGTGCACCTTATGGAGTTGACATTAATACTGGTGGTATTGCTGATTCATTTGCTAATTTTGTTTGGGAGCCAGCTGTAGTGAAGGTGCTGTGCTGTCTTTTATACTCTGTTAATAAGACTAACAAATAACGTTTACAGGTGCAATAAGCACATATTTTGGTAAATGTTTTTAAGCTGTTTTCATGTGCTCTTTATTGCAGATTAATGCTTTAAATGCTGCAACTGAGGCAGCTTGTCTTGTTTTAAGTGTGGATGAGACGGTGAAAAACCCCAAGGTAATGAGAATATTATTCCTTAATAATCCAATCAAGTTGCCTATATGGAGAAATTTGATTTGATTCGTCATATCCAGATCGGATTGGATTAACATATTTTATAGTCAGATTGTATTGGGATTGGAAGTATACAATTTGTTTGGATCGACAGATTTTATAATCTAGTTCAATTCGATCCTGATCGAATTATTATTAAAGTTATAAATAAATACATAGTTTATTTATAATTTGTTATATTCAAATATTATATATACTATACAACAATTACATTAAATTACTATTTTAGTTTAAAAAATAAGTTTAAATGCTAAATCTTAATAATAATTCAATAATTGTCCAAACATACTTATTTTTCTGATTTTCTTAGTTGTGACTTTAAATAATAAATTTGACTAGAAATACATCAATTTTAAATGTTAATGTTGTGTATATCGTGTTTTATATGTGATGATAATTTATAAATAAATTTCAAAATCAATGTGACTTTATCCAATCTGAAAAATTCGATCTGCTCGATATCAAATTGGTTCGGATTGATTACATCATCGGATTGGATTCAAATTGAAAATCTTCAAATTCGGATTAGATCGTGAAGAACATACAATTTTGATTTGTTGACCACCCCTACTTTGAGATACAAATCTGCCCATTATTTCAAATTTTTATGTTCTTGAATTGGGTTCTTGCTTTAAAATTTTGTACACTATATAATCCTATTCTTAGGAACTGTTCAGTTTTCTTTGTACAATTGTTTGCTGTTTTTTCCTTGTTACTATTTAGTATTTACATGTAAAGAAGTGGGTTTTTGCTCATGTTAATCATATATGTCAGCACCTCACTAGATAATGCTTGAATCTAGCAGAGAGGTTTACCACTCTATATGAGACAATTTGGGAATTGGTTGGTTTGCCCATGAATTTGTAATATAGTTTCCGTTTCTTGCTGTCTAATCTTTTATTAATTGATTAAGGTCGTCACACATTCTAGTCTATTCTAGTCGACTATTAAAGAATAGAACACTAAGATTTGTTGAGATACAGCGGTTCCTGTTCTGTTGTGCTTGTGTGTCTTGTTATGACTGCTCGAATTGCATTTGACCTTGCAGGCTGCAGCTGTGCAAGTTAAATTTTTTTGGCACCAAGTGATTGAATTTGTCATATAGTTTCAGTATATTGGTGTGTAATTCTTCTATCAATTGATTATAAAAGGTCACATGCGAGTGTAATCTAATTGACTGATTAGGAAGATAACGTTAAGACTTGTTGAGCTACAGCTGTTCCTTTTCTGTGTGCTTGTGCGTGTAATTTATCAATCAATTGATTGAATGCTGTCTTATAATGTTGACTCTAGGATTCAATTATTCAATATACTTAAAACTGTTTTTCTGAATGTTGAAAATGCAGTCTGAAAGCGCACAGGGAGAAGCTGCTGCAAGCGCCATGGGTGGTAGAGGACGAGGAGCAGGTTTCCCTGGTCGTGGTCGTGGAATGCGCAGGCGATAGATTCTCCATGCCTTGAAAGATGGCAGGATTTTATGCAGTTTTGTTCTGTAATTTCTTTTAATGGCATCCTTTTCAGCTGTATTCTGTTATAAATCCTTTTTTAAGTGGGTATGTTATGGTTGATTTGGCTTGTATTTTTTGTCGGACATTTATGATATTCGTGTGTACGGACACAAAATATATGCATCAATCTGTTGAAGTTCTTAAGGATTGTGAACTTAAATTTCTTTTAAACATGAGTTTTCACCTTGATTATAATTCTTTATATTGTGTTCTCGATCGGTGGTGTATTTTGTTGTGTAGGGGTGCTAATTTGTTTGTAAACCAGAATGCCTGACGAAACGAAATAAAAGGATCCAAATTATGAATTATTTTTTTAACGGAAATCACATGAAATAGACTCTAGTATTAATGAAATTAACAAAAGTGGTTCAGGCATGAATATTTTGCAATGTGGCTTTATTTTTTAAGATGTAGGTCCTACGGTTAGTGGAAGAAAAAAATAAAAAATTTTACATGATATAAAACTTTCTCATGTGTAGAAATTTCGCATTAGGAGTGGTGTGGAAAAGGGTGAGCATGGCTTAGGGTTAATAAACATAATTGTATTATATTGGTTTTGGATATATTTGAGTAATAACATATTTCAGTTATAATGGTTTTATTATTGTTTAATTATATATTTTTATTATTAATTTGTATTTGAAAAATTAAAAAATTAATATAATATTTATTCTATTCTATTATTTAATATATTGATATTATTTTTTATTTTTTTAATTATCTGACGCATATTTTTAAGTAAATAAAAAATATTTTTAAGAATAATCAAAATTTAGTCTGATCATTCCAAAAGTTGTGTTTTAATATTTTATTTTTGTATGTAATAATATATACATAAAAATATAATATAAATATATTTGATTTTGGTTAAACATATTTTCAATATTATAACAATCATTTTCATCTTAAGTATAATCAATTAGATTTATTTTTGAATAAAAACCTTTGAATTTTGTGAATAATTACGATTTTTGTGAATAATTACGATTTTGATTATTCATAATTAAAATATCAATTCTTACACATATTTATAACTTGACAAGTGTATAAAAATTAGACATGAGCATAAGCATGTGTTAACGTGAGGATTTTAATAAAAGAAATGTGAACAAGGCTATGCATAGTGAAAGAAAGATATTATAAAATAAAACAAATTTAAATTCAATTATGAATATTGATATAACTCAACCTTATTTTGTAAATTATTCCTTTTAAATAAGGTTAAGTGCAATAAGAAGTGTCTCGAATCATACTATAACAATATTTTTTTAACAAACATCATTTATTATTGTTCGAACTTATGACTTGAAATAAAAAAAAATATGAATCTTATCGCTAGACGATTGAGTGAATTCATATTATAATAATCTGAATACAAAATAGATTATATAACACATTTAATTACAATAAAATATTTTTTTAAACGGAAAAATATTGATATTATTGAAGTGAAATGGCAAAAAGGTTTCTCTTTATTGGACACGAAAAATGATAATTTTTTTAGATTTTTTATTTTTAAAGAATTATTTTTAATTTCTCTATAAGTAAAAAAAGAAGGTTATATATAAAAATAAAAAAGTAGGCATTTACTTTTATTATTATTATTGTTTTATTTTATTTGGTTTCACTTTTTATATTTTTGATTTTTTTCAAGTTTCTAACTTTGTCTCTTTTTATCTATCTTTTCTTATTCATTAGTTAGTTAAAAAATAATAATATTATGTGGTTATATGAAACAATAAGATCTAAGTAAATTCTATCTAGAAGGATAACTATTAATTTTTTTAATGAAATTAGTCTTTTTTGAGAATATTGCTTTGTCTAGAAGAGTGATTTTATAGGAAATATCGCATTGTCATTATTTGTTGGGAGCATTCTCAGTGAATACTAATTGTGTTGCTAGATTGTTATTATTGTTATTGAAAAATATTTGTTTTATTATTTTTTTATATATTTGTTAGATATAATTGTCAAATGAAATTTAAATAAAAATTCAAAATTTAAAAAAATACAAAAAAAAACTAAAAGAAAAAATTTAAAGAAAGAAATGCTAGAATGTATGAATTGATCTAAAGATGAAAGAGGTAGATTTTTAAAAAGAATTAGAATTATGTTTAATTCAATCACTTCTTCTAACTCTTAAAATATGAGTGATTGTGAGGACAATCTTATTAGAACTCTTAAAAATTCCCTCTATCTTACCCATACAACCACACCATTATGCATAATGTTTGCCTCCTAATACATCACAAATGGATTTTAAGCTTGAAATGATACAACTTTTGCTCACTTTTCATGATTTAGATAGTAAAAGTCCATATCTACATATTAGGGAATTTGAAGAGGTAGTGGTTACCTTTCATAACCAACAAAATGCTATAGAATTTGTTAGATTGAAAATTTTCCTTTTCTCCCTAAAAGATAAATCAAAAAATTGGCTATACTATTCGAGAGAGAGATTCATAGGTATATCGGTGAAAATAATCCAATTATTTCTTAATATATACTTCTTTCACCATAAGACTAATGACCTTAAAATATAAGTCTCAATATTTTTACAAAAAGATAATGAAACATTGTACAAAATATGGGAGAAGTTCAAAGAGTTACTAAATATGTGCCCACCAATTAACGCTTAGTTAGTTACTTTTGTGATGGTCTAATAATTAGGGAATACAAATTTATAGAAATGATGTACAATAATGAGTTTCTTAAAAAAGACCAACGAATCCATAGACAACTTAGATGAGTTAACTGAGAAAACTCATATATGGAGAGGACCTAGTGTTGTTGATAGCACCAATTGATCGTGACTAACATAAATTGACCATGTAAGAGATGAAGACAACTTTAACGCCAAACTATAAGTTTTGACTAGGAAATTAGAGGCCATAAAAATGAAAAATAATACAACTACTTATATGATTGCAAGGGTATAAACTCATGGTATATGCTTTATTTATGGGACAATAAAATACTTAGCTCAAAATTACATAACCTTTAGTGAGATGAGAAAAGTTTATGAAGAACAATGTAATGTTGTAAGAATGTTTAGAAAACCTTACTCAACTTACTTAGAAATATACAATTTTAGCTGGAGAAATCATTCAAACTTCAATTGGAAGTCTTACAAATCCATACAGCCCAACAAAAATTAGAAAATCAAACCTCAAAGAAATTACCCAACACATCAATATAATGCACCACCAAATAAGAATCCTTTAAAGGAATCATTGAAGTCATTTATGGATACATATGGTAAAATTAACCAAAAGCTCAAGGGTATACTTACACAAGTGGTAGAAGAGAACACAAAGATCAAAAGTAATATCACTAAATCGACCAACACTCTCACTATATAAGAGCGAGGAAAGTTTTCCTCTCAATCTCAATCCAACCCAAAAAGCCAACATATGGCACAAACATCCACCATTGATGCACATGATGGCAAAAAAGTCAATGACATTTCAATTTTAGTGGTAAAATTTACGATAGACCAACTATACCAAGTCTACCAACCAACACAACCACTAACACCATCATGAGTAACGTTGAAGACATCCCTTCTGATAACTGTATTTTATATAGTTATTTTCACCTATTTTATTAATTATAATTACTATGTTCTCTCTATTTTTAGTTAATTTTAGTTTAATTAATTAGGATTTACTATTTTTTATATATTTTAAGAAAATTAAATAAATTGTATCGAAAACGTTCTTAATGCCAAATTTGTATCCAAAAATATAATTTCAAATAAAAGAATTATTAGTTGCAATTTATAAAAGTTGAAAATATAATTTAAATTAAAATCGGACTTAATTTCAATTATTAAAAGTTTAAAATTTAATTTCAATTACAAAAAGGGCTATATTGCAATTAAACAAAGTTTAAAATATAATTTGAAATATATTTGTGGGTGAAAATGAAATTAACAAATATTGAATATTCTACGCAGGAGAAGAATGTCACTTGCACCATTCAACGCGCCCATCACCCACCGTTCGATCATCAAATCAACGGTCCAGATTTGGCGAGTGAATTCCAGACGAGACAAAAGCGCATGCCCGGTATATTTTTTCGTGCGGCTCGGCGTGCTAGTAGGGCCCACCTGCCGCGCAGGCCGGCGTGCAGAGTGGGACCCACATGTCGGCTGCGCATAATTTCCCCCGAGGAGCATCGCTGACCGTTGGATCGGCTGAACGGTCCAGATTGAAGCGCGTGGAACCAAGCTGTCGCGCACTGAACCGTTTGTCTAAAAATCGTGTGCGACGCAGTTCATCCAAGAGGCGTGCACCCTCGAGGTTTACTGAATAATAAGAAGCCACGTGTCTACTTGATCTATAATCGAATAATATTCTTACACGTGGCATGTTACAATGAGTGCGAATGCGTAGGATCACGCCCGCGTTGCAACCGTTGTCTCCCATGCGACAATCCATCGTGCGCCCGTTTCCCGCAGCCAATGAAATGCTGCCACGTGTCAGCATTAAATCATTGCAATGAATCAGACGCTGACACGTGGCATGCACTTTGAATTTGAAAAAATCAGAACGGCGCCTGTGTACGGCGCCTGTGTACGCTTGATATTTAATTAACGTTTTTCGATATCGAATTTCGAAACGCGTTGATTTTATTTTCGAGGGAATATTTTTTAAGCGTTTTGAAAAGAAAAAAAAAGAAATGTAATATTTTTGATGTATTTTTTTGCTATAAATAAGAGATAAGATGATAGAGTTTAAAGGTTTTTTTTTTAGTTTTAGTTTTCGAGAGTTAAAGAAGTTTTTTTTGAGTTTGTAATTTTTGTAGTGTTTGTGTGGTGGCTGTGGAACACGCAGAAGCCATTTTTGGTTTTTGTTGTGTTCTCCGTGTGCCAAATATTTTCGTATTGAGATGTTTTAATTTTATTTCTTTTTCATCTTATTTTTCTCTATGTGTTGTAATTTTTATTTTTAATTAATGAAGTAATTTAATTTTTCTAGGGTTGCATTTTATCTAAATTTATAAAGCTTTGATTTTAATTATTTTTGATAGATTTATAAGACGTTCGATTTGTTCGTTCTATTTTGTGCTTAATGCTTTCTGATTATTTACGAATCTTATCAAAACGATCTGTGACACATAAATAAACTTGGAAGAGGCATTTGTGTGTATATTGCTCGTAGATAGAATGACATGTATGATGAAGGATAGGAATATACCCTAATTGTATGTGTGGCCATTTGAAAACTTAGAACTTAATGAATCTTATTAAATTTAATTCTCATAGAGATATAGTGAATTAATTTAACGAGGTGTGTTTATACGGAGCTCGGAAGAGATGTATGAATAAAAAAGAAGTTTTCGGTTGACAAATTAAATGTACTAAAAAATATAAATCAAAAGAAAATAACATGATTTGAGTGGATTAGTTTGGTGAAAAATTGCAATCCTAGATTTCTTTTATTTTCTTATGCTACTTTTTTCTTAATCAACGATTGTTTTGGATAAAATCAGAGAGAAACAATTTTAGTACTCGACAAACTATAGTAACAAATCTCCGTGGGATCAATCTTTACTTACAAATCTTATTACTTGTGACCGTGTATACTTGCACGATTTTATGTTCTCCAAAAGAGACAACAAGTTTTTGGCGCCGTTGCCGGGGATTTGTTTACTATTTTCATTGTTGATATTAATACCAATCAATCTGATTTTAATTCAAAAAAAAAACAAAAAAAAAATTTCTTGTATTTTTTTTATTGTTGCGTATTTAATTTATTTTTCAATTTTCTCGTGTGTTGAGATTTTGTTTGACACACAAATCTTATCTCACAAAAAGAAAAATAAATTTTTTATTTGTTTATTGTTGGTTTATTTTATTTTTCAATTTTCTTGTGGGTTGAGATTTTGTTTGACACACAAATCTTAATACACAAAAAGAAAAACAAAAAAAATAATTTTATTTGCTTGTTGTTGGTTGTTTATTTTATTTTATTTTTATTTTATTTTCTCGTGAGTTGAGATTTTGTTTGACACACAAATCTTATCTCACAAAAAGAAAAAAAAAAGAAAAAATTTTATGGTTATATTTTTCAATTTTCTCGTAAGTTGAGATTTTGTTACACACAAATCTTAACTTACAAAAAGAAAAACAAATTGAGAAGTCAAGCTGAAGACTATAAATCAAGCGCTTCTTGGGAGACAACCCATGTGTTTTATTTTATTTTATGTTTTTATTTTATTTTATTTTATTTTCACATATATTAGTTTTTATATTTTGTTATGTTGTTGTTTTATTTCATTTTTTTTCGTAGGTACAAATTAGAGGTAATGAAGCTATTTTGGCTTAACCAATCAAACAAACCATGAAGTTTCTTTTAAACCCATCTCATATGTTCTTTAACTTTCACACATTGAGGACAATGTGTATATTAAGTTTGGGGTGTTAGATATATTGGACGTAATTGAAATACTTTCTGAATGTTCTTGCTTGTGAAATTTTTTTTTTGTTTGGTTGATTGAAGATATTTTCTATGAATAGTGATTTATTTTTATTTCTTCGATTTAAATGATGCATAATTCTTTGAAAAATTTGAATATTGTCTAAGTGATGAATCATTTTTACGTATGTTTCATTTTTACAAGAATAAGTATTCATGAGCACTAGTCTTGATTTTTGAGTTGCTATGATAATTTAGAGAAGGTTTATGTGAGTATAGAATTCGATTGATTTTTGTGGTGTCACAGTTGTTAGAATTTGTTTTGATTTTCTCTCGAGGCGAAATTATAGATAACATTTAACTAAGAAAATGATTTAGGCCATCTTTGGATCGTTTGAGCCTTTCTATCTACCATGACATGCATTATCCATAGTATACCCCTTTTGAGCTTCAAAGTTTATATATATATTTTTCTCATTTCAAAAGCCTATCCAAAAAAATATATATGTGTAGAGATATCTATTTTTCTTATCTCACTAACATTTGACAATTGTTAGTAAATATTTAAAGATATATCGAAAAAAAGGGATACTGAAAAAAAAAATATAGAATCTGAAAAAAAAAATGGTTATTGTATGTGATGATAAAACCCAAATTGGGAAGTAATTATTGTGATGGTAGAATTATCTTTTTCAATCCTGAAATGTTATGCTCGGGAAAAGTTTTAAGCTAAATATTATCCTTTATCCTACCTTTACCTAAGCCATACATTACAATGGACCAACTATACCAAGTCTACCAACCAACACAACCACTAACACCATCATGAGTAACGTTGAAGACATCCCTTCAAAGGAAGTATAAGTTTTCAGTTTAAGTACCCTTTTCTCGAGCCCTAATATCCAAATGAAAAAAATCTTCATAACTAAGGTGAGATTCTATAACACTTGAACAAATTAAAATTAATCTTTCCTTATTACATGTGATCAATTAAATACCAGCTTATACTAAAGTAATCAAGGATCTATACACCATGAAAATAAGACACCATGTCAAAAAGATTGCATTATTGATAGAGTAGGCCAGTGTGGTGATTGTATAGAAGAAATCATTGAAGTACAAAGATCCTACTTATCCCATAATTTTCTACCAGATTGGGATGCATGAATTTGGTCAAATCCTTCTACACCTAGGAGCAAGTGTCAATTTGATGTCTTATTCTGTATACTTGCAACTTGGACTTGGAGAGATCAAACCCACACCTGTGTACTATAATTGACTGACCATTATGTGCAAAAACCAAGAGGGATATTTGAAGATATTTTGATCCAAATCGATAAATTCTACTATTTTGTTGACTTCTAGTTTTAGATACTCAATTAATGGTTGACATATAGTTAAAGATCCCACTTATCCTAAGAAGATCTTTTTTTGCTACAATAAATGACCTTATCAATTGTAACTTATGAAGCTATCTTTTGGGAACATGATTCTAAAGGTAAATGTTTTTCATATATGGAAGCGACCACAAGACAAAGATGAGTACTATCAAATCTACATGTTCAACACATTCATTGAGGAGAAAGTAAATGAAAAGCTACTGATATATTGACAATCATTTTTTAAGGATCCAATCAATGCAATTTTTTTGAAGTAAATGGACACCGGTCAAAGACTTCTATGTATTTCAAAAAGATTCATCTTTTATCATATATCTACCAATGTTCATCAGGTTCTGTAAACTAGTTTTATTTATCTCTTATATTTTATTTGCTTTTAGTTTATTTTATTTTATGTTTCTTTCTTTTGTTATTTCTTATGTTTTTATCTCTAGTGAGACACTTAACGAAATTTTTATGAAAAATATCAAACACCTCTTTATTGTTACGCTTCAATAATCTCATACACCCATAAAGTGAGTGAGAATAATATAAAAGAGCATTAGGCTCACCAAGTAACAACAATATAAAATAATGCATGAAGTGCCACCACTCCCGACCTATATCAAACAACCATGCTAGCAAAAATTAATGTCAAATTTAGTTATATCAAGTCACTAACCTAGATACAATGCCCAGGTCAAATGAAATTTGCTTAAACACTAAATCATTTCTACCTTTCTAGGTCCTTCACATTGCATACATAAAATTTTCAAGAGTTTCATTATCATCCACCACTTTGCTTGCCCAAGTTACGAGTGCCTGATAAAAGCCCATGAAAGAGCCACTTTCGTAAAAGAAAAACATTTCATGGCACAAAGTATTTAAGATAGGACTAACTTTAGTGCACCCTAAGAAAAAACGAGAAATCGACTCTACTGAGGAAGTACACAAATGACAAGTAATAGAATCAATAGCACACTGCCATTCCCACGATGAAAGTCGTACTGTTATGGGTTCATGTAAACATCGCCAAAGAAAATGTCGAATCTTAAGAGGGATCATGAGTTTTCACAGACTTTTAGATAAGCTTGTTAGTTGGGGTCCAGTGGCCACTAGAGATTGGTCTTCCAAGAACCTCATAAGAAACTGGATAACTAGAATACATTGAATAAACATCAGATGGGTTATCATGCCAAACTAGGGAATCAACAAATCAAAAAAGAGCAATTAAAATTTTTTATATTCGCAACAACTTCACTACGGAACAAATGACGAACATGTTGAACATGCCAATTTTTCGTACTAGGATCTATAAGTTGACTTACTTACCTTACACCATTCACCCCACCACGCCCATGAAAGTAAGGATCCCAAACTAGCAGAGGGGAACAAGCCCATATGAAAGTAACAGCTTTTGCAAATTTGTGCTAGCAAATCCGAAGGGCGGCAATTTTGAGTTGTTTTCAATATTTTAGAAGGGCTTCCACAGCTTCTTGAAAATTTTATGGCAAGAATTTCGGAAAACTTTTCATTTTTGTTTAATATTCTAAGAGGTCTTCTATAGATTTTTATATATTTTTTAAATAATTGGATCAAGCCCTAAATTTGGTTTGAATGCTTAGATAGGGTTACTTCATATACCCCAATTAAAAGTATGGATAAAAAAAATATTAAAACAAAAATAAAATTAATCCAAAGTTATTTATTGTGTAAATAGCAAAAATAATTTGTGATAATATTTTTACCCTAAAAAAAGTCACATCAATTGTAGCTCCCTCTCAGGTAGAATTGGACCACAGCTAATCATGGTACTCTCTCCCCTTGCTTGTGTTTTCATATTTAATAAAATAAAACGGTGAAACTAAAATTTCTTATTGGTGCCACTTGCTGTTTAGTTTCCCTATTAATCTTTTAAGATGGAACCAACCCAATGTTGCTTACTAATATGTACCCTACAAAACTTCATGATCCATATTAGAAGATAAGATAAAACCTTATTAAAGGAGATAAGCTTATGGAAGCTACAAATAGAACATTGTTGATGTTATCTAGCTGCTATCAGCAGACCAGCAGCTTAGTAAAGAGACCTAGAACAACACAGACTACACAAATATAATAAAATAAAATAAAAACCTAAATTAGCTTCCTTAACAGTCGAAGTGCCAAAGCACCTGAATGGTAATGTAGTTAAACGACTTTCCTAAGAGTACGTAATACATGGTAAAAGCAATCAGTGAATACTATCCTTTGCCTTGTATTACCATTTTCTTATGCCTTCAACTTACCATTTGTGCCTGTCTTTTTGGGCCAAATTCCTCTCTTGTCGCTATCAATTTTCTTGGCTGCAACTGAACATCCATCTTTGCGGCCCCCTTTACCACTAACCTCTGCCTGTAGCTTCCGTCTCCTCATCCTATGCTCTAACCGTATTCCTTTTATAGCTCGAACCCTTTGCTCAATTTCCAGAGCTTGTGAGAAGTTCCAGATCCTCACCACACCTTCTTCACCACCACATACAATTCGATCAGCACCAATGTCTACAGAAAACAGATTGCTCCCAAATCCATGTAACATTCTCTGGGGAGGTTCCACATTACTTTTAACTACTTGTTTGGCATTTAAACCAATCTTCCCTATACCAATCTTGCCTATCCTGAGCAGTTTTCTCACATCAATTAGTGATAACTTCCCATCACTTGAAGCTGAAACAAGCCATGGAAACTCAAACCCTAAGGAATATACCGGACCCGAGTGAGGAATCCATGTCGCGACCTTCAAAGCATGAGTCTCATGATATTTCCTTGATATCTGAAACATACAAACTGCACCATCTTCCCCTCCAGTAAAAAGGAAGTCCCCAGTGTGGCTTCGAGAAAGAGAGTAGGTATTACCAGCATGGGCATTATGAATAATGGTCATCAAATTTCCATTACTAGTGTCCCAAAGATATACATCTGAGCCAGACGTGCTTGCAATTGTAGAATCATGTGGGACAAGTCCCCAAACCCAGTCACTATGCTTCAAGACCTTTAAGCATTTCAGTGTTGAACGATCCCATAATCGAACAGTCATGTCCCATGAACCACTATAAATCCTTGTAAGGTCCAATGCAAGAGAAGTGACAGGTCCCTCATGGCCCCAAATACGGAACTCAATGTTTTGGCACTGAGAACCCCTAATGTCAAACAAGTGAGGGAGTCCCTCCACTGCCCTCCAACAATGGATAAAACCATCAGTACCAGCAGCAACCAACAGTTTCGGGTCAGCTGCAACAGCTCGGATGGTACAACCAAGGGGTTGTGATGATGAAATAGACAACCCTTCTTCCATGTCCCACATTCGAACAACTGAATCATAACCTGAAGTAAATATCAATTTGGCCGAAGCCAAAAGGAAAACCGTGCGAACTGCTTCGGTGTGACCATACAGAACATCAATACTATATCTTCCCATAAAAATCCTACTCCTAAATTCCCTCTCCACAAATATTTCCTTCCATGATTTCTCATTGTAGTGTTCCGAGTCCAAAAGTGCCAAACCCCACCTAGAACAGTAGAATTCCTTCCAAACACGGTGATCAGATACAAGCCGACACAAGATCGTTGAAGCACAAGAGACAATGCCTAGCTCTTTGGGACCAAGAAAATTCAGAACTTCGGATATCAATGCTGGAGGAAGGTCGGTAATTGACCGACGACAAGTGGGGAAAACATTGTTGTCTGTTTTCCGGTTACAAGGTGCAGAAAATCCTTTCTCAAGTTTGGGCTTCAAATCAGGTTTTGCAACTTCAAAACTTTCACTTTTTGGATTGTTATCTGAGGTTAGTTCTGAAATCTTAATTTCGGGTTTGGAATTAAATTGAATAGAATCACTTTGTTCTTCACTATGACTTTCTAAGGAACCTAACAATTTCTTGGAATCCTTAATGATACCTTGGCATACAAATTCCATAAAACAAATTGAAGTCCCCTTAAATTACAATGTTCAGAAAATGTATTCCCTAAAAAGGATGGAAACCCAGAAAATATTTTCCCAATAATTTACAAATGTTTAAGAAAAGGGAGTATAACTCAGAAATCGATTCGAAGGAAAAAGCTAATAACCCTAGATCTGGGGATTGCAATGGGAATTGTAAATAACAACAAACAGAAACTCAGAAATCGAACCAAACATAGAAGAATTTGAATTGAAAAAAAAATTCAGAAATCAACGAAGAGAAATTAAGTATATTCGTACCAAGAAATTTGAGCAAGAAAATGAGAGAAGGGAAAGGTGAGGCGGTGGCTGATCTTCGTCGATCCGAATGAGAGACAATTAGGGAATGAGGGCAAATGTAATGGGCTCGAAAAAGGAATCGATAATATCGAGTTAGGCCTTATTATTTCGGAATATTCATAAAAGGACTCCTCTTTAGTATTCCTTCAATTGAGGGCCCTTACTAAAAAAGAGAGCCCAACTTCGGATATATCCCATAAGCCTACGAGGATATCCCTACCTATATAATAGATAGATGAAGCGCATTAAAGTCACTTTGTTTTATAAAAGATTCCCTTTACTCATTTTTTTTAGTGATTTAACTCAAATCATTTTGATTTAATAAAAACAATAAATTTATTTTAATTCATATTATTAAATTTAAATTAGAAAAGTACACAAATAATATGGGTTATTGATTGGAAATCAATCAGCTCCTTTCATTTGCCGTCAATTTCTTTTTAAAATATTTTTTTAATAATACAATCTCATGATCATAGCTATCTTATTTTATATGTAAATTTTTATAAAAAAAGAAAATTAACTTTATAAAATTACATAGATCTACTTTAAGACTTTTGAGCATATAACTAAATTTTTTTAAAAGAATCTATATCTATTTATTATTCATTTTGTAATTAAATAAAAAAGCTTGCAATAAAAAAAGAACAACTTATAGATTTAGGGAACAAATTATTAAGAAAATGTGAATAAAAATTACAATTATTAACAAAATCTGTCTTCTTTCAAAACTCTAAAATATACCTTACTTACTACGTATAAAAACTAAATTTCTTTAATTTAATTATTACAATTATTATCAAAATAAAAAATAAATAACAAATAGTTATACGCTCTCTCAACCAAAAAATAAAATAAATTATTTATATGCTCAAAAATAAAAAGGTGGACACATGTAACTCTATGAAGTTGGTTTTCTTTTTATTTTTTTTACATATAATATGAGATATTTATAAACATAGGATTATAGTATTAAAAATATTTTTAAAAAATTGACGGCAAAGGAAAGAAAATAATTGATTTTAAACTAATGTTTCTTATCATTTTTTTTATTTAAATTTAATAATATAAATTGAGGTGAATTTATTTATTTTTAAAAGTAAAGTAATTTTTGTAAAAAAAAAAGCGATTAAAATAAATCATTTATAAAATAAAGTGAATTTGGAAGCACTTCATCTTTATCTATATATTAGATTATTAATTAATAATTTTAATGACATTCTTTTATACACTTATTCACTTCTTTATTTGATATATGTTTGGATTTTTAAATTAAAATATGTTAATCAAAGAAATGAGAGAGTATTGGTTGAGCGACACCTAGTTGGCAGACTTTATTGAACGCAATATGCCACCCTTTGTCTTCCCGATGAGAGATATGCAATTCAATTCAAGCTTTGATGGTTGCATGTCTTCATGTCAAACTTTTTTATAGCCCCTTTGTTAATGTAATATTGATATAAAAAATATATTAAGAAAATGATCGCCCGGCAAGGGATGAACTTTTTATTGAAAAAAAGAGGGGAATTGAAAGAATCTATTAACAAGTGTGGTTAACATGTATCATTTATTATTTTTTAGGTTTCTTATTTAATCATAAAAATTGTTATTTATATAATCTGTATTTATCTTTTTTAACTACTTTTTAAAATAGTGCAAATAATATTGATTTTATTTAACAAAATGATTATATCATATGTTGTAAAACAAGAAGAAGATTTGAAGAGAGAAATAAAAAAAAAGTTAGCAATAATAAACAAATTAAAGTTAAATATTTAGACGGATTAGAGGTAAAGATTTAGATTAATAAGAAAATATAAAATTAACATATAATTGGTAAAGAAACTAATAATGTAATTCAATACATTCATACACTACTACAAAAAGGATATTAAAGTCGGTTCGTTGAACCGACTTTAAATGAAACGACTTAAAGTTTAAAGTCGGTTCATGCGGTGAATCGATTTTAATTTTTTTTTTTTTAAATTATTCATTTTTTATACTAAAATAAAAACCTGTATTCAAGCAGAAAAAAAAACCAAAATCAGTTTACCAAATAGTTCAAATAATACAAATATTTGAAAATAAAAATCTTAATTAATAGCAGAAAAATTATCATAGTTTTGTTATATTTTATTCAAGATCATCATATTCTCCTCCTTATGTTATAATACAAACCTATATATATAATACATAAATTTATACACATAATAACGGAAAAAAATATGAATAATAAGTGCTTAAAATTAATAAAAATACTTACAAAAGTAAATGAAGTGATAAAATGAAGGAAGGGAAAAAAATGGTGTTTTGTAAGTGAGAAATGGGTATAACTTTTTTGAGTATTTTGCTCAAAAAAATAGGGGATCTAAAAGATTAGTTAGAGAGGAAAAAACCCACTAACTGGTGCTGGAAATAGTAGTCGTAGGTGGCCGGAAAATGAGAAAGAGTGGATGAGGTTTTGGGTTTATGAGAGTTCTGCAACGCTGAAAATAGTTTCTGTCTAAGAGAAGAATTTATCTACGTGTGTAGCATCGATTCCACGTGTCAACCGACGCTATCCACATAGGATGTAGCATCGGTTGACGTGTGGAATCGACGTTATGCGTGGACGTAGAGTCGGTTCTAGGTGTCAACCGATGCTACGCTACGTGGATAGTGTCGGTTCCAGGTGTCAACCGACGCTACGTCCATATGTAGCGTTGGTTCGCCACGTCAACTGACGCTACGTCCATATGTAGCGTTGGTTCGCCACGTCAACTGACTCTACGTAGGTTGACACCTAGAACCGACGCTACGTCCATGCATAGCGTCGGTTCCACAAGTTAACCGATGCTACATCCTACGTGGATAGTGTCGGTTCTACACCGAACCGACTTTACGTATCGACTTAAATACTCATTTTTGTAGTAGTGATAATCTGTTTTGAGAATATAGTATTAAGTCTTATTTAGAAATAATAAACTAGATAAATATACTAATTCATAAAATCTAAAAAAATGATTTACATAATTAAATATGAATACATGGGATCAAGTAAGTAAACATGATGGGTCTATTGAGATGACTACTCATTTTATTGTTGGTTGAAGACCGGTGTACGATACAGGCAACGAGAAGCAATATATCCCTTACATGACAGTGATAACACTCAATTTTGGATACATACAAATAAGTAATAAATTTTTTAGATGAAGACATAGATTTAAGCATGGACGAGGCATTAATTATATTCAGATGTTGATTGTAATAAGTGTATAGTGGGTTAGAAAATGACTTCTTAAAGAGAATGTATTTTTTAATTTATTGAGCCTTATGGTAAGTCTCATCCACTCACATACGTGAATGCATCACAACTTTTCGCTTAATATCATTATAAAAGTAATGAACAAATCGAGTAACAACAAGCAAATATTCTTTTTGGACGTCATAACAAATGTATAATTCTTCAAATCGGACCATATAATTCAAAACATTGAGAGATTTTGTGTGAGGACTAAGAGTTGGTTCATCAATTGACCTCCTTAGTAAGCATGTAAGTATTTTTTTTCTTAAGCTTTTGTTTCATATCTATCCAAAATGAGATCGTGTCAAATCAACTATATTTCATTATCACTAGATAAAATTTTAGAAAAATTTAATGGGATCAATAAGTGTTATTTAAACGAGACTTACACATTATGAGTTAAGCATGTAATAATATTAAAAAAATGTCCATATTGGCAATCAAATCAAGGAAGACATTAGGATAAGGTTTCCATCAAATTTAGGAGCATTTAGTTTAATTTTTCAATGAATTTTATTGAACTAATTGTTGTCATGATAATGTTGATCGAGTGCATATTATAGGGCATTAGAACGAGGAGCCATATCTAGATAGGTTGAGGGTGCGCAATAGTGAGTAATGAAGTGTTGGGGTTTGGTCATTGTTTTGAACTATACATAATTTATTTATAATTTTTACTTTCTCTATTAAAAGAATGATAGTTGTTGAATAATAGTGATCATTGTAATATTTAATTTTAACATTTTATCGGCAAGTGAATTTATTGAAGAGTTAATTTCTTAATTAAATGTTTCATTTTTTTCCTACTTGTGATTTGAAGACAAGGATTCTTATTACAGCTCTTGTATCTTCGTAGTGGTAACATAAAATGATTAACCTAGCTACTAAACCCAAAAAGTTTGAACAAACTGTTTTTTCTTTAATGAAGAACCAAAAAAAATTTCAGATCTCATAACAACGATGACTGAGGCGGAAGATGACGCTAATCTAGGTGGCTGGTCATGGTGATCCCTGGCACCGAGTCTTTTTTTTTTAATTGGATGTTTTTTAATAAAGTAGGAAATATAAGAAATAATAAAATAATTTGGTTAGAGATTTAAATGAATAAAAAAATGAAAAATAACAAATAATTAAGAGAAAAATTAATATTATAATTCAATTTATTTTAAGTCTGTTTTGAGAGTGTAATGCTAGATTTTATTTATAGGAATGAACAAATTAGATAAATATAAGCTTGTTAATAAAATACAAAAAGATAATATAGATAATTAAATTATAAATAAAAACTTAAATATTAAATAATTAATAAATATTAATTTTCAATTAAATTTGTGTAATTATGTTATATTTTTATAATTAGGATACAATTTTGTTTATTATCATTTAAGAAAAAAATTAAATAAATATAATATTTTAATTTTTTTAAATTTTATGCATCTGTTTTTGGACCCATGAACCGCTAATTCAAATATAGTATTGTTAATTATCCACCCTTTTTAAAAAAATATAAATTTTAGGTTGCTTTTGTTATAATAAGTTTAAAAATTAATGTTAATTTTTCTTAAATACTTTGCATGAATACTCTTAAAAAATAATTAATTAATTGTTATTTTATTAACAAGCCAAACATAATAAAAATATTAATAATTTAACATAATATTAATAAAAACTTGCATAATATTATTGAGTAAATAATTCAAACATAACATGAAAATAATACTAAAATAAACATGTATGAATTTGTTTAATATTTTTTTATTTTTTAAGAATTTAACTTTATATAAATACGAGAGATACAATTTGATCGAACTTAATAAATATTATTTGTTTAAAATAATTTATATTAGTTATCTATCTTTCTTAATTGGTATGAATTAGTGCATAAAATTGACAAAAAAATATATTATTAGTTCAACATGTAACATCATTTTCTATTAAAAATAAATAATAATTAAAAAATAATTAATTTTATTTTTTATCATTTATATATATATATGATATCTTTATTATATATAAATATTAAATATGTCATTTTAAAGTTAATAAATAATAAAATTATCAAAATAATATATTTTAATATTTATGATCGTATAAGAAAAAAAATTACCGGTGATTAAAAAGATTAATACTTTTATATATAAAGATCTCAACAAAAAAAATTAATAATTTAATAAAAATATGATATATTTATAAATAAATTGATAAAAGTTGATCTATTCATTAAATAAGTTATCATGAATTATATGAATTTTTAATTTTAATGTGATTAAAATAATTATTTAAGAATAAAAATAAAATTAATATATAATAAAATATTTTAATATTTATTGATATATATAATAAAAAAAGGTGAGCGTCCTTTATTTATTAATTAGAGTACCTGACTGCAAACAAGGGATTCCAAATTATCTATATATTTTTTTTTTGTAAATTAAATTAATTCAGTTTGGCACATGTATTTGGTTAATTCAAAATATATTTAAATTTAAAATTTTAATAAATATAATACATAAAATAAAATGCAATATAATTAATACACGTAAAGTTTTAATTTGTGAGTCGGTACGGCCCGTTGTTTGAACATAATACAATTCATTAAATATGCAAGACAATATATTACACGACATAAAATAAGTTATAACATATTAACAAAAAATGTATTCGGATTAAATTTTTTCAATTATTTTAATTATAAATTAATATTAAATATATAAATATAACATGATAAAACTCATAAATCAAGGATAGAATACGACACAATTCAACGATATAATTCTTTACTTAATTAACCATAAATTAATATAATAGATTAATTAATAAAATAAATCTTATATTATAGTGATCTAACTAGATATTAAATATTAAGAGGTGCATGAGTAGATAGATTACCAAACATGTAAAAAATTAGGATTAAGTCTACATCATGTGTGATTAGTAGTGCGTGGCTTAGTCGCAAATTCTATCTTTTGTCAAATTTTTATTAAAGTAAATATATAAGTCAATTATCGAAAACTTTTTATATATTAATAATTTGATGCATTTCTGTAAGTGTTTAAAGAATAAACTTGATAATCTTAGTTTAAACGATATTAAACTATTGGTGAGTCTTAGTTTAACTTAATAATCTAATATTTATAAATATTTATATTATATATATATATATATATATATATATATATTTAAAATAAAATTTATAAAGCTAGCTAAGTCGATGTGTTTAAAAAAGTATTTAAAAACTTGACAGAAAAAAAATTGATTTCTAATAATATTTTTTATCATGTGTATACGTATCTTTAATTTGATTATAATAATATATATTAAAATAATTTAATTATTTTTAAAAATAAAATACCATGAGATGAGTCAATTAAATAAATAATTAAAGTAATATATTTTCAAAAAAAATTTACTTGACTACACTTTATCGTTAATAATATATAAATTTATTTTTATTTTTATTATATTTAGTTATATATTATAATTAGTTAAAATTAAAAAATAATTTATTTTAAAATAATATTAATAAATGATATAAAATAAAATATGAGTTATTACTTCGCAATAATTATAAGTTATTATTTTTATAATAATTTATTATAATATTGATTAAAAAATCTAATAAAATTATCTTAATTAATATATAATTACCATATCAATTTCAATTTTAGCCAAACATGAATCATTCAAATAAATAGGAGAGTCTTGACTCTTGAGAGGTTGAGTATCCTTTAAGGTAAGCTGGTCAGGACGTTCGTTCACGCCTAGAAAAATAAAGAATAATGATGTAAGAGAGTAGGAATGGGTACGTTTGGTCTTGGTCGGTTCTTAATTTCTTTGTATACGAGTCGACTTTATGTTATTCATTTTAATAAAATTAAAATTTTAATATACTTATAAATTTTTAGTTGAATTTCAAATCCATATACAATATCGTGTGTGATTAATTTGATAGTTTTATAATATTTATTTTTTATTAAAAAATTATTTTTAAAATTAAGAAAAATCTTTAACCTTTAAAATATTTTTTATTAGTAGTTATTTAAAAAATGTTTAATCTAAATAAAAATTAAAATTGATTAAAAAATATTTTCAAATATGCATCATATTTTAAATAAATATAGAGTGAAATATGATAATAAAAAATATTAAATTGATTAGAATTTAAAAATAATTAAAAAATAAATTTTATGTAGAAATATTTAAAAAATGTACAAAAATATGTTTATCTTTCCTAAAAAAATATTTATTTTGCATAAATAATGATTAAGTTTAAAAATTAAAATATATGAAAAATAAAGAATATATTAATTATATGTATAAATATTATAAATATAATAAAATTAAAAATATTTATATTAAAAGTACGTGGGTTAAATTTTTTACAATTTTATAAAATAAAAATCTATAACAAACTCGATTTTAATACCTACACGGGAAATCAATCAACTCATAAAAAAGTATAAGTTCAATTAATTTTGAAATCAATCAACTCATAAAAAAAGTATAAGTTCAATTAATTTTGAAATCAATCGGTAGGTGGTTTTTCAAAAAACATGCACACTCTACTAGAAAGAGAAGAAAAGAATAAAAATGCATGTACTTACTTTTATTATAAGAATATTGTTAGATCAATCTTGTAATCATGTTTAAAAATATACTCAAAGTTTTATATTATTGATATAGGTAGTATAAGTCCCATTGTGTTTTTAAAAATGAGTTAAATTAGTCATAATAAATTAATTAAAAATATTATCTTATCATTTTAACAATAATATAATTAAAGTTTGAGATAATTAAATATTATTATATCTTTAATATTAATTTTTTTATAATACTAAATATAATTAAAGTTTGAGATAATTAAATATTATTATATCTTTAATATTAAATTTTTATAACACTAACTAATTCACAAATTAAATAAAACATAAATAGATTACACAACAAAAGTAAAAAAAAAACAAAATGAAATATATAGTGAACCATATTTTCTTCTTTGTCTACAATTTTTTATATTTTTTTAGCCATCTAATTGTATTAAACCGTTTTAATTTCAATAACATATTCATAATATATTATGTTTCAATTACGACCGATGAAATATAATTATTCTTTTAATCTCTATATTTTATACATTAATTAATTGATATGGGATTAAGTTTACACGATATATCAGATTAATTAATATAGGATAAAAAATGATAAAAGTGCAAGGAATTACACATTTACTTCTTGTCATTTTTTTTCTTCTGTTTTTGTCATCTAACTTACAAAAAATTACTAATATAAAACATTAAAATTTATTCTTAATTATTATATTTTTAATAATTAAAATAACTAATTAACATTAATTAACAGTTCATAAAATAAGTGATATTCAAAATTTAACCAACTAAATAGACTATTTTTTTAAAATCCTTTATCTATTATTATTAAAAGTGAAATAAATATGTAAATTATTTTCCTATTATTAATTAGGGTATATAGCTAATGATACGTAATGATTTGTTTCGTATCGTGCCAGTAATGTTTTGTTAACAGCAACTAGTACTGGACTATTAGTCAAATATATTATTTAATGTTACTTAAATATTAAAATATCATACTGTTTTTATTTATTATATTAATCTCACACCACGTTTTTATTATACATTTAAATATTAAAAAAATTCTATTAATATTATATAACAGGAAGTAATATTAAATGATATAATTGTATTTTCTACTTTTTTTTAACCCAACATGATCAATAAAATAAATAAATAAAATAAAATAAAATCTATAAGTGCTGACCATTATCTTCCCTTATATATTCAGAAAAATCTCTCTCTGTTCAAGTTCAAGTTCAAAGGTAGCAGCTCCTCTTCATTGAGTATTAGATGTGGATTCTATAGAGAAATCTGATAACACCCACACCATTTCTTTGAGTTATATTTTTTGGTAGGTATGTCATTGACTCGTATATACTTAATTTTGCTTTAAAATTACTTCATAGCTAGCTTTTTTTTTTCTTTCTTTTGTTTGTGTTTGGATTAAAAATAATTTATTTAAAAAAAGCGATTTTAAGAAACTCAAAATATAATTTCCAGTCTGAAAGTGCTTTTATAAAGAGCCAAAAAAGCAAAAACAAATTTTCAGTAACTTATTATGTTTACCCATCTCGGGCCAAAATATGTTCAAAATATTTATAATTTTTTAAATTTGGGTTAAAAAATAAGAACACTAATATTTCATAATATATGAAACGTCTACTTAAAATTAATATTAAGGTAATTGTTTGACGTGATAAATTAGAATATTATTATTACATGTTTTAAGTCATAGATGTTAACTGCATTAGATTAGTGTTATTACTCTACAATTAATCTCACTTTATTGTACTTTTCAGAAGAAATTAACTCGATTTTGAGTAATATATACTTGAAATGGAAAGATTTTCAATAGCCAAGATTGGGTTTGTGGTCATATGGTTTTTAGCATATGAAACAGAAGCAAATTATGTGAAATACAAGGATCCAAAACAAGCAGTAGGAGTTAGAATAAAAGATCTTATGAAGAGAATGACACTCGAAGAAAAGATTGGTCAAATGGTGCAAATAGAGCGCAGTGTAGCTACTTCAGATGTTATGAAAAAGTACTTCATAGGTAACAATACTTGATATTAATTAATTAATTGCTTTTTTTACGAATAAAAATTTAGAATTGTAGAGATAAAGTAGTATTTATCATTTTTAAGGAAAATTATGAAATGGGTTTTGTGTAATATATATATATATATATATATATATATATATAGGAAGTGTACTTAGTGGTGGTGGAAGTGTACCAGCTCCAAAAGCATCAGCAGAGACATGGGTGAAAATGGTAAATGAGTTCCAAAAGGGTGCTTTATCAACTCGTCTTGGGATTCCAATGCTTTATGGAATTGATGCTGTTCATGGACACAACAATGTCTATAATGCTACTATTTTCCCTCACAATGTTGGCCTTGGAGTTACTAGGCAAGTACTTGCATTTAAACAAATCAAAATGTTCATAAATTAAAACATGTTTTGTTTTGGAAGCACAAATTATTTAGATATGGAAGTGTTTATAAAAAATTTAATTACAATATCTTTTATGTCATATTGAGTTATAATTGTATTGTTACATATAATCTTATAATTATGGTGTTGTTATTAGATTTTGTTGAAAAATAAAATTATTAAATAATTATTTCATAATTTTGAGTATAATTTTTAATTCTTATAATTTTTGTCAATATTAATAATATGATATTTTTATAAAATAAAAAAATATGCATATTTTTATAAATATTAAGTATTTTAAAGTTGTTGAAAGTTGAAATATCCGTTTATTTTGGTAGTGGTTGGAATATTATTTGTTTATATGTATTTTATTGGTTTATTTGCCCTGGGATGACAATCTAGCTAGCTAGTAGCTACTATTTAATTTAAGAAATAATTCTACATTAAAAATTTATTAATATTCCTCTTATTTTCTTTTTAGAGAAAAAATAAAATAAATTAAAATGAAGATAGACGATGTAGAAGAATAATAGCTATATATTTGAATAATGTTTTTTTTTCTCTATTCTTGTCCAAACTTGTTAATTATAATAATTAGTATTATTTAATTAATCAAAGGGATCCAAAACTTGTAAAGAGGATTGGAGAAGCAACTGCCCTTGAAGTAAGAGCTACAGGAATTCAATATGCTTTTGCTCCTTGCATTGCGGTAATATAAGTTGATCTCACATCCTATGTATCACAATCTTTATTAATCTATATAATCAAATATTTGGATGTTTTTTTTTAAATATTTTCTATATATTATGATTTAATTAATAAATAATTATATAATTATTTTATCTTCGATCTGACGGTTAACTCATCCTAAAGAAATTATTCATTATTCATGCATTAAGTATTTTTTGTTAAAAAAATATATAATTATTCGTAATTTTAAAAAAAATTAACAAATAAAATTAATTAACGATGAGAATTATATATTTAAAAAATAATTAATAAATATGAATTAAACAGGTTTGTAGAAATCCAAGGTGGGGTCGTTGCTATGAAAGCTATAGTGAAGACCCGAAAATTGTTGAACTAATGACTGAGATAATACCTGGTTTGCAAGGAGACATTCCTGCTGGTTCCCAAAAAGGCGTTCCTTTTGTAGCTGGAAAGTAAGACTCATTTTTTTCCCTTTATTTTAGTATAATATTAACACGAAGATAAATTATAATTAATTAATTATAATATATATAATTATATATTTTTATTTATTGTGAAAAATAACAAAAATGACTTAATTTTTTATGCTATTAAGGTTAAAAATTACGTTTTTTTTAAAATTAATTATTTTTTAAATATATTGTACTTGATGTGACTAAATTATTTCTAATACTATTAACGTTAAAAAATTACATTTTTTTAAATAAATAATTTTTTTTAATTTAAAACGTATATTTGCTAAATCACTTATATTAATCAGTAACATAGTATTCATGTAATACTATAATGTAAGAATTATTAGCTTAAGGATGCATGCTTGAAGCGTAGACTAAAGTTAATATTTTAAATTTTTTATGGTACCCTCAATTAATTTTGTGATTATAAAATCATTAATTGGTACTATTATATTATATAATAAGAAACCCAGCTTATAATTAGGAGATAGTCCCGACTATAGTGATGGAGTAATTGTAGATTAATATTTTTTTATAAATATAATGATATTTTATATAATATTAGTGATATTATATGAAAAATTATTAGTTTAATAAATTTGAAAAATTTAACTTATTTAACTATCATTTTAAACGAACTAATTTAGTTAAATCATGAATAATTTACAATTTATTTAACAAAATATATTTAATTCATAAATGTACTTTTTTTGTAATTGTTATTATTATTTTATTTAAATCATTGATCAAGTTGGTCACTAATATATAAATTATTATGATAAAAAATAATGTGACAACGAAGCAATATCCCGATTTCTTTTCATGGATCATGGATTAATTAAATAGTAATGATCTGTCTTATTTAGTATTTAAATCCTACATGAGTTATAATATTATAATTGGTGACTCACGAATCATGCCATGAGGATAGGGACCAATGGAGTTTTTTTTTTCTTTAATTTTTCTTTTTTAATAGCAACTAGCATTCAATATAGTGTATGTATAATAAAAAATATTTTTTTATCATAAAATTTTTTTTTATAGAATTTTAAATACTTTGACTATTCAATTACACTCATTTCATACACAATTTTATTAACATTAATTTTTTTAAAGTTACAAAATTTCTTTAAAAATTTCATAACTCTCATATTTTAATGATAATTAAGAATTTAAATATTAAATTATTAATTATATTTCTTTTAGTATTTTTGGTTGGTTGTAATTATTATATATTTAAAACATGGATTAAGTTTTATAAAAAATATATAAATACTAAAAATATAACTTATTAATCAAAATTTAACATATTATTTTTAGAGTTAGGATGATCATTTTTGTAAGATTTAAAGTGGAAACTTGTGTTTTATAATAATTTTAAGATAATAGAAGGTAAAATATTATTAGTATTATGTTTCTATTTATAAAACTTTGTAAAATTGCATCTGAATAGAAGAAAAAAAAGGCTTTAAAACCAAAGACGAGCAAAAAATTTCAAAAGCATTTTTCAAGATTCAAAAAATATATTTTGTGCATGTTAAAACGTTTTTATTTTGAAATCACTTTTAACATAATCACAAACAAATGAACTTTACATAAGCCACACTAACCTCTTAACTTCATTTGATCTTGCCGAAAATTTGAGAAAAGTTCTAGCTATAAGATTTTAAATGACATCTTTTTTTTTTTTTTCTTGTGTGGGTACGTAGAAACAAAATTGCCGCTTGTGCTAAGCACTATGTGGGAGATGGTGGTACAATTAATGGCATTGATGAAAACAACACAATAATTGATTGGAAAGGATTGCTGAAAATTCACATGCCAGGATATCCCTCTTCCATTAGCAAGGGTGTGGCAACAATTATGATTTCCTACTCGAGTTGGAACGGGAAGAAGATGCATGCTAATCGTGATCTTATCACAGGATATCTCAAAAACAAACTTAAATTCGAGGTTAGAAAAAACATTTTGAAAGAAAAAAAAAATGCTACACAAGCATTTTAATTAAGTTGGATAATCTCAACTTAGTTGCCAAATTTTCATTGTTATTTTGCATGTTGTGGTCCTTCAGAAACGTAAAGTTGACCCATAGTTGCAGAAAACTATCTAATGATAGCATGTCACCTAGGATTTGAGATCATCCCAACTTGAGAAGTATAGCGTTACTTTCTAAACATGAATTTCCTGTTTACTTACTCCTTGTTTCGATGTTAGGGTTTTGTCATATCAGATTGGGAAGGGATTGATAGGATTACTTCACCTCCTCATGCTAATTATTCATACTCAGTTGAAGCTGGTGTTAGTGCTGGAATTGACATGGTCAGTAAAATAAATTCATAAAATTGTGAATTTGTGACATTATATTTTACATATAAATCTCAAGGAAAATTAACATAAAAAAATATTTTTATTTATTATTGCAGATAATGATTCCCTTTAATTACACAGAGTTCATTGATGAGTTAACCTATCAAGTCAAGAACAAGATTATACCCATAAGTAGAATTGATGATGCTGTGAAGAGGATTTTAAGGGTTAAATTTGTTATGGGTCTCTTTGAGAACCCACTTGCTGATCTTAGCCTAGTTAACCAACTTGGTAGTAAGGTTTGTTGTTTCGAATTCTTCATTATTTAAAAATCATTTGAGTACTTTACACTTTCTTATAATTAAAATAACTATTATTTAGAAAGAGACATGTAGTGATCTTCTATTAGGGATTAAGGGGATCTGTCCACGTGCTTGTTGTACATGTTTTGGAAGAAAGGACACAAAAACATATATGTTTTGGATTGACAAATTGTGGCTTGATAAGCCATGCCTTCTCATGATCCGCATGTGGGATATTTTGATAATTTATAAAATAATAATTATTGAATTATTTTAAACCTATGTCTCTTCTCACAAAGTGATGTTTCTTTCTGAATAATGAGATAATACTCTAAGAGCTCTTTAGAGGGAGGTATGGTGTTAAGCTCTGCACCACCCCTAGTATCCATAGACTGCTAAATGAGTTACCTGTGAGTTAGAGAATGCTCATAGGATGTATATTGCTTGTGGCACGAGGGTGTGTCAATGTCTTTTGAAGACAAGGGGAGTCTTAGGGATAGTATCAATGAGGTAGAATGGTCGATACTATGCACGATTCTCACGTGAGAAACTACACGTGAGGAAATGTCTATGCCTACAGTTTACTCGATATAGGCACGTGAAGGTCGCTATGAGGGAACACATCATGCCATGTGAGTAGTGTTGCACAAATGATGGTGGATCGATGAGTAGAGAAATGCTAGTAAGGTAGCATTGCTCTAAGTTAGGCACATTGCGAATGTAACAACCCTCATGGCGGTAATACTGAGTGGGATGTGCATTGATCAAGGGTTCAGTCAAGCACTAAAGATCCGTAGGTTTGATGACACAAAAAACGAGCAACATTATGCTAAGATGAAGGCATCACATGTGGGCTTCGGATCAAAAGAGTTGCTTACTGGGAAAACATTAAGTTTGGTTAAGTGGAACTTACTTACCTGTAATATGCACTTACTTGGTTGATTTGAGGATAAGTTGGTATGAGTGTTAACTTAAGTATAAATGTGTTGAGAGGAAATGAGCATACATGCACGAGGGTTGCAAGAAGAAGTTGATTTTTAGGCAAGGAGGTGTTCCTTGGTGTCAAGTTGTCTGTTCGAAGGTATGTATAAAGAGACCCAATAAGAGGAATGGTAAGTTGGTTATGTTTTGGTATATTGTTGTATTACTTGCGATTAATATGTATGACTTGTACAGTTGGTTGAATAGTTTTCCAATATAATGCCTAGATGACGAGAAATCTTACAATGGAACGAACATCTCGGTTGAGTAATCTTAATGTTAGAAAACAAACGTAAAATTGCATACGTGCGAGACTCATTGAGAGTAGTTTTAATTTGTAGAGCATATGAGTGTAGGTTTGTAGAGCACATGAGTGTAGGCATGGCTCAAGCCGAGGCTTAATCTCTGGAGTTGAATCTCAAGGACTAATGATTATGGATACATGAAGTTAAGTTCCAATGTCTAGAGCTAAGGCTTAAGGAATATATAATTGTACACAGTCAGCAAACTTCTCAGCCTGCTCTTGTGGCTTGTTGAGGGGTTATGGCCCATTAGGTAAGGATACTTTAAGATTGTTAGGTATTTTACTCTTTATAATCAAATAACTATAGTACTCACATATTCGTATCGAGTATTTACACTTTATTTAGATTCTTTGAAATATTATATTAAAATTGTAGTTGTTCATATCAATTTTTTTGTTTTTATTTTTTATTTACAGGAACATAGAGAATTGGCAAGGGAGGCCGTAAGAAAATCACTTGTGTTATTAAAGAATGGAAAATATGTTGAGAATCCATTGCTTCCCCTTTCCAAAAATGCAAAAAAGATATTAGTTACTGGAAGTCATGCAGATAATTTGGGTTATCAATGTGGAGGCTGGACCATTACATGGCAGGGCTTAAATGGAAATGACCTTACAATTGGTATGTTTCATTAAGAATCTATTAAAAGTGGTTTTAATTAAAAATCACTTCAAGGAGTACAAAAAATTCTTGGAGCCCTAAAAGCACTTCTAAAATTATTTTTTCATGTTTGATTCTCAAGTACTTACAAGATTTCAAAAGCAGAAACAACCACTTATATGCGATACCCCTAGAAATACTAAATTAGATTTAAAGATATTAGTTTCTTTTAAATGAATTGATTTGAATTCAAAGTTCTTCCTTTTGAAAGGGTCCAGAATCAAACCATTAATAACAGAGTGAATTGAACTTTACATGTAAATTTTATACAAGGACAATATTCATCTTCTCTGTATCATTTTAATTTTATCATTTCTCACCAAAGAGAACAATAAAGTGAATTAAACTTGTTTATTATAATATTTGATTAAATTTTAATGTTTTAACGTATAAATGACTTAATTATTCAATTTATTTTATTTTTAATTTTTTAGTAAAAAAATTATATATTTATTTTCTTACCATATTAAAAAACAAATATTTATTTTTTTATAAGAAAAATAAATATATGTTTTATTTTCTCGAAGGAGTTTAAGAAAATAAATAGATTACCTCATGTAATTAAATCAAAATTTAATCACCAAAATTATCTCTGTAAACAGGTACTACAATTTTAAAGGCAGTTAAAGATACAATTGATCCTAGCACTCAAGTGATCTACAATGAAAACCCAGATGCAAACTTTGTCAAATCCAACAAATTCTCATATGCCATTGTTATAGTGGGTGAGCCTCCATATGCAGAAATGTATGGTGATAGTAACAACTTGACAATATTTGAACCAGGTCCAACTACTATTAACAATGTGTGTGGAGTTGTGAAGTGTGTTGTTGTAGTAGTTTCTGGTCGCCCAGTCGTGATCGAACCCTATCTTCATAAAATCGATGCAATTGTGGCTGCTTGGCTTCCTGGAACTGAAGGGCAAGGTGTTGCGGACCTTTTATTTGGTGATTATGGGTTCACTGGAAAGCTTGCTCGTACATGGTTCAAATCTATGGACCAACTTCCAATGAATGTTGGGGATCCACATTATGATCCATTGTTTTCATTTGGCTTTGGTTTAACAACTAAGCCATTAAAATCGGTGGCAGAGTGGTAAAGACTTGATATTAATTGGGATTCGATTCTCGAACTTATTATGGCCAGATGTGATTGCTAAATTTGTATATAGGCTTTTTATTATTACTATTTTATTTAAGCTCTTTTTTAATTATTAAATAGGATGAGGTAATGAAAAAGTGTCTTATATTAAGATATTTTTTATCAATTAGTTTATTATGTTATTTAATCTCTTATATTTTGTAGAAAGTATAAAAAAAAAGATAAATTTTACTATTCACTTAATATTTTAATAGTTTTATGGTAAAAATTTAATTATTCACTCATTTTTATTAATTTTTATAATAAAATACCGTAACAAAAAGTTATTTTTATCATTTTTTTTATTTACTAATAAAATAAAAAATATCGAGAAAATAATGTTATTTTATTCATAATATTAATAAAAAATAAATTTTATCAATTTTTGGTATTCTTTACAAAAGTAAAGGATTAAATAACACATTTTTTTAAGAAATTAAATAACTTATTTAGCTTAATGTAAGGTACTTGTACGATATTTTTTTATTAAATAAATAAAAAATTAGATGGATGAGATTTAAATTTTGATCCATGGTGATGTGGTTACAAATTAGTGAAGACTTAACAGAATAAATTATGTAATCTTGAATAGAATTGATCAAATGTATACGAGGTATATGTGTTGCTTGTATATATGAGTTCTATGCATAATATAGTAGCCTTACAATAACTAATATAAGTCTTACATATACTATAACAATCTTATAACAGTAATTGCATTCATAGTAGCTTGTAACATAAACTAATGAGATAGGTTACACTACTTTCACTGCTATACTAACATAGCATAATTATTAACCTTCCTCAAACTAAGGTCATAAAAGGACTATAAGTTTGTGCTTCAAAGTAAAAAACTCGCTTGAGGATTGTGGCTTTGTAAATGCATTTGCAATTTGGTCATCAATGGAAACATATCTAACATCCAACTCTTATTTAGCCACTTATTCTCTTACAAAGTGAAAATCCACTTTTACATATTTTGTGCGTGCTTGAATTATCGAGTTCTTAGCAAAATGTTGTGTGCTCATATTATCACAAAACATAATAGGCTGTTGACAACACACAAAACCTCACTCAACTAGCAAGGATTTAAGCCGTAAGATTTATGCAAGTACCAGTGCTAGACCTCTATACTCAAACTCTGTGACAGACCTAAAAAAACCTTCTCCTTACTTGAAGACCATGAGATCATGTTGTTGCCTTAGAACACATAGTAGACACTAGTGTTAGTGCTCCTCATATCATCTGAGCTTCCAACCCAGTCAGCATCACAAAATCCCACTAAGTCAAAGGCACTTGATTGCTGCAATAGAACACTATGTGTGATTATTCCTTTGAAGTACCTTAGAACTTCCTTAGTGGCACTCTATTGCACATTTTATGGACTTTAGAAAAATTGGAAAAGTTTGTTCACAACGTTGGCCATATCAGGTATGGTGACAACATAATCTTAGAGAATTCCCACAACATTTCTATAATGTGTTAGATCATTCAGTGGCTACCCATCAAATTAGACGGTTTTTCCAAAACTAACAAGTGAAGGAGAGAGTTTAGAGTGTTGAAGACCATTCCTTTTAAGCAAATCTCTCACATAGTTATATTGAGACAAGTACAAGTATGAGTGAGTTTGACACATCTTTATGTTGTTTAAACAAAGTTATGAAATGTTGAATCTGCCCACAATCACTACCATTCTTTATGATATCATCAACATATATTAAAATGATGGAAATAGTGTTGTCATTCCTTTTAAAGAACAAGGAAACATCAGATTTTGAGTTAAGAAAACTCAGAGAAAACAAACATGTGTTGAGTTTTTGAAACCAAGCCCTAGGTGTTTTCTTGAGGCCATGCAATGCCTTTTTTAAACTTGCATATCATGGGAATCGTAGATTTCACCTCACATCCTCTTGGTTGTGTCATGTATACCACTTCCTTAAGATCACCATTCAATAAAGTATTATTGACATCAAGTTGCTTGATATCCCATTGCTTGGACAATGCTAGGGCTAACACCAATCTAACTGTGATATGCTTTACAACTGGGCTAAATGTTTCAAAATAGTCTACACCCTCAACCTGATGATATCGGTTTGCAACTACTCAAGATTTATATCTCTCTACTTCTTTAGAAGGCTTTCATTTGATCTTAAACACCCATTTGTGATCAATGACTTTCGTATCATGTTCCAAAGGTACCAATACCTATGTATCATTTTTGAGAAGAGTATCAAACTCTTCCTACATAGTTTCAACCCAAAACTTATACTTATTAGCTTCCTTATAAGTGAGGTTTTGTGTCAGGTGGTATGACATCATAAATAGTAGAAGATATAACTTTTGGTTTAACAATGCCAATCCTATACCTTGTGGTCAGAAAATGGACATTATGTAAGGAACTATAGTAAGAATTGAAACCTTATCCGAGAAGATGGAAATATGATCAGAGGGAATATGTAGATCCACAATAAGTGGAATAGCAAAAGGAAAATCATGTAACAGAGAACTGAGTTCAGTAAGAGATAAAGGATGAGAAGGAACATATAAGCTATGTGAATGAGAATAAGACACAAAGAATGACTGATGAGTAGAAAACACATTAAGATAACCAAGAAAGACAGATGAAGAAGTAGAGTTTTAAAGTTAAAAAAACAAAAGAAAGAGGTTCAAGAGTAAGAGGTGACACTATAGAAGGAGGTATAGGAAATAAATGAAAAGTGCAAAAATCTTTAAATTTAGTATTAATGGTCTTCTCAAGGAAAGGGAACCTTTGCTCATGAAACTCGACATGCCTAAAGGTAATTACCTTACCATTGGATATATCAAGGCATAGATAGCCTTTATGTTAGGAAGCATACCCAAGGAACACACAAGAAACAGACTTAGGTTCTAGTTTATATTTGACAACAACCCTTAAATAAGAAAAAGCAAGACATCCAAAAACTCTCAAGAAACCATAGTTTGATGCCCTAAGATAAAGCAACTCATAAGGTGACAAATCCTGTAGAATTGGTGAATGAAGCCTATTTTATTCGTAAACAACTGACTTATAAGCATAGGACTTGATGGGGATAACACCCAGAAAAATCAAGACAAGAGCACATTCCATTACTGTTCTAAGTCCACTCTCTACTGGACAATTTTGTTCATAAGTATGAGGGACAAGTGAGATGATGTTTAATACCAAAACTCAACCATTCATTTCTCAAAAAATGGAACTCAAATCCTCCATCACTTTGCACAACTCTCACAAGAGACTCAAATTGCCTTTAAATCATATACTTAAACAAAGTGATGGCAATTTTTTTTTACTCTTTTGAATGAGAAAATAAATCCATATGAATTTGGTATTATCATCAACAACAAGTATGAAATACCTAGCTATAGTTACATATAATATAAGAGAAGTCCATCAATCAACATATATTGAATCAAAATGGTTTATTGATTTATGAGTACTTGATCAAAAAGAAAGTTTATGTGATTTTGTAAGGGGACAAACTATACATTTTGATGTAGAAGATGAAATTTTACAATTGATATCAATCATTTTTACAAGTTTATTTAAGGATGCATCAGAAGGATGGGCTCATCTAACATGCCAATTGACATCAACTCATTGAGTTTATATAATCCTTCTTCAAGTCTACAGTGGAAGATAGTCCTCTTTGAGTAAGGTTCTTTAATACAGAAAAAATTACTGTGAAGTTCAACAAAGACTAAGTCATCAACACATAATTTGTTAACAGATAACATATTTGAAAAGGCTTGAGAAAAGTGTAAAATATTTTTCAAGAAAAGTTATTGATCACAACAATCAAAAGAGTTAGTAACAATATTATGAATAGAAAGTTTAGAGCCATTACTCATAGTAGCCTGCTCACGACATATCCTGCCTTACACACATTTTCCATCAAGTGATGAATAGCACCACTATCAAGCACCTAACCTTTTTCCACATCTTGATCTTCTTTTGAAATTTCAATGAACTATGGCTACAAGTAAAGAACCACCCTTTCCAAGTAGCAAGTCTTTTAATTGAAAAAAATTGAGATGTAGTATGCCTATTTTAGAGCAAATCATGTATATAGGTCTCTCTTTATCACCAAATTTTTTCTGTTTTTCACCTCTAATACCTCCATTTTTACCATTAGTAAAGCTTTTAGTTTGTAAGCTTCTAGATTGAAGAAAATATTGAAGGTTTCATGGCTTATTTCCATTACTATTCCCTTGGCTACGATATTTTCCTTGCACAATCAAAGCACTAAACTTTGTCATATTTGCTTGAGGAACATGTTGTTCCTCAAGTCTTGATTGTCTAAGAATCATCTGCTCTTTAGTAAGAAGCAAGTTATGTAGTTCAAACAATGAAGGCTCTCCAAATCTCATATTCATAGAAGTGACAAACCTCTATACTCCAAGCCAAGACCACGAAGGAGATACATCACTACATCTCTATCAGGAATTCTCTCACCAACTGGTGCAAGATGATCAACAATAATTTTCACTTTATTAAAATAATTTTGGATTCTAAAACTATCTCTTCTAATTTGTTGCAATTGTGTTCTCAATTCCATCACCCATGCTCTAGATGAAGAATTGAAAAAACTCTCCAAATCACTCCACATTTGTGCAACACTAGCCGAGACTGAATTGTACACCTGACATTGCATTTCTTTTAAGACTGATTTGTCGATCCAACTCTTCAAGAAATTGTTTCTCTGGTTCCATGAAAAGAACACAAGATTCATCTTCCTTACTACATTTTCAATGAGATATTATGATGGAGGTTGAATACTTGGATCAAGAATCTCTTCAAGTCCAAATCGAATAGTTCATTCTATTAAATTTTATTGACATTACTGCATAATTTGGCAATGATGAATTACTAAAAATTGTAGCGAAAACAACTACGAAATTTCGTAAAGGATCTTAATTCAAATCACCACTCATATTTCTCAAGCTTCTTGATCAAGAAAGAAAGCTAATAAGCTCTAATACCATATAAATCAGTGAAGACTTAATAGAAGAAACTATGTAATCTTGAATGGAATTGATCAAATCTATACAAGATATATTTGCTTCTTATATATATATGAGTTCTACACATACTATAGTAGCCTTAAACTAACTAATATAAGTCTTACATACACTATAGCAACCATATACTAGTAATTGCTTTCATAACAACTTGTAACAGAAACTAATAAGAGATGTTACACTACTTTCGCTACCACACTAACATTGCATAATCACTAGCCTTCCTTAACTATTAGGACTAGGAAGTTATACTACATGAACTAAAGTCAATCTCAAATATAATTGTTCTATTTTTTCTTTGTCTAGTAGTATAAAGACTAATTAAAAAATAAATAAATAAAAATCTCATTTAAGTGTCCTTTTTCGACAAAAGAGACTCCAATTAAAAATCCCTCAGTTAGCATATTTATGTTTGAATTTTGTGATACGTGAAGTAATGCAGATGTAATAAAATACATTATAAGATTATATATTAACAAAGAAAGGCTTACGAGGAGTAGATAGAGTACTAATACAATAACTAGTATGATTAAAGAAAAGAGAAAAACATAGATTATTGAGCAAACATCACTTAAATGTTTGAGACTAGTTGTTGCAGATAACCATTAGTTGTAATAGATTAATAGAGATGTAGAAATTTTTTTATAAAACATTCCATGTTATGCCTAATTCTCATATACTTTCTTTCATAAATAATTATCCTATGGTTAAAAGTATACATTAGGCATTAGAAAAGCCTAAGGTATTTGATGCAGGTAAGGTTATTCATCTACCAAAGTTTGTAAAAGAAGTTTTAAATAATGAACAATGGTATAAGGAAATGAAGTGTGAACATGATGCTATTGTTAGGAGTAAGACTTGGATCTTAGTTCCTTATCCTCCAAACATGAAGATTATTGGTAACAAAAAAGATTTTTCAAGTAAAAGAATTCGTGGATGGTGCTCTGGACAAGTTAAAAGTAAGAGTGGTGGCCAAAGGGTATCTCTAAGTGGTTGGTCTTGATTTTCTTGAAACTTTCAATCCTATTGTTAAATTTGAAATATTCGACTAGTGATTACTATAACTTTAACTTTTGATTAGTCTTTCATGCAGCTAGACATTAATAATATATTCTTGAATGGTGTTCAAAAATAAGCCCATCATGCTTGGTTTGATAAATTTAGTCCCATTATAATCAAACATGGTTTTACACTATCCAAAGCTAATGATTCTTTTTTTTTATGGATGTTGATAACTATATAATTTTTATACTTGTTTATATTGATGATACCATAATAATTATCTCTGATGAAGCAAAATTTTTGGATTTGATCAAGAAATTGAATTTTGAATTCTCACTTAAAGACATAGGAATGCTTCACTTTATCTTAAAAATTAAGGTAACTCTTATGACTCTTTACTCTTTTTTTCTTAAGTAAACAAAGTATACTTTTGAGGGATGGAATGATTGAGGCAAAACCATCCTATACACCTATATGTTCAACTATTCAGCTTTCTATGAGTATAGAAGTATAGTTGAGGCCTTACAATATATTATTTTAACACGGCATGATATTAGTTTTGTTGTAAACAGAGCTTCCTCTTAACTTATTTTACAATGATTTTCTAATATCAATCATGTATTATTCTTTGACACTTATTAGTCTACGTTTAGGCTAATTGCTTTCCTGGAGCCAATCCTATTGTTCGATCAGTTCGTAAACAGTTTACAATTGCATGTTCCAGTGCAAAATTTGAGTACATGTGTCTTGCTTCAACTATTGCGAAAATCATTTAGATTTCTTCTATTCTAACTAAAAGCACAAGTGTAATTGCATTGAGCCTATTATTTGGTGTGATAACACAAGTGAAATTGCACTATGTGAAAATCATATTCTCTATGCTAAAACAAAACATATCATGATCGATTATCATTTTATGCACGAGAAGATCTTGACTAATCAATTTTCTATATAGTATGTTTTCTCAAATGAATGGAAGGCTAGTATTTTAACAAAACTATTGTCCATTGCTTAGTTTTCACCTCTTAGGTCCAAACTTAAGTTCCTTTTTGTGCCATTGAGTTTGCACCAATAAGGGTGTTAACATATATGAGATCAAGCTTTCTAATACGTGAAGTAATACAGATGTAATGTAATAGCTTACATGATTGTGAACCGATAAAGTAAGGCTCACAAGGAACATAGAGTTATAATACAACAATTAGTATGATTAAAGAAAATAGAAAGACTGACATCGTTAAGCTGACATCACCTAGACATTTGAGTTTTTTTTAGACAATACATTTAAGATTATTTGTAATAGATTATCATTAGTTGTAAGAGATTAATATAAATGATGTAAAAAGATGTATATAAAGCATTGTATCTCTAGGAAATAACCTCATCAATCCAATATAACAATTTGAGAATCTCATTCAATAAATTTTTTCTATACCTTCTTCATTTCTATTCTCTCTGCTATTTCAAGATTGTTCATTTTTTTTATTTTTAGTTCAGTTCATAAAATTTAGACCCCTTTCATGGTTAGGGCACTAGATTGTCCCAAAAACCTACACCTAGACATGCATTGTATTTTCCCTTAAAAATTGCCATATGGATTCTTATAAAACGTTTAAAGTGGCATATTTCTTGATAATTATATTACATTACCACATAAATGATGTGAATGCACAAGTGTAGAATTTGTATCATTGACATAACTCTTGCATATAATCTACTTCCAGTACTTTAAATCAATCTAAGGGCTCAGTTCCTTCATAACAAAGCCAAACTGCAGGAAATTTTTTTTTTTAACAAATGATAATTGGAGGTGGAGATTTGAACCATATACTCAAAATATAATCTACCTCTAAAATCCATCTGTATCAAATAAAACATTTTTTCCTTCTACTTTCAATCAATTTTTTCTCCAAAGAAACAGACATGTACTATGTAAAGTTTTTTTTTTTTTTGGAAGTGAGTGGCAGTTCAATAAAAAAAAAGATGGACCAACAAACAAATCAAGAAGGAAAAAAAGGCTAGGCTAAAAGAAAAATCGGTAAAAAAGAAGGAAAAAAACATCAGTGCCTTGTAATACATCTTTGCTGAAGGAGTGTTACTAGAGTTTAGACCCCCCTTCCTTGTCAGCCAAGGGCTCCAGGCCTGCCCTTACGATGGGAGACCAACCGCTTCCAGAAATTGAAACATCTTACTTGAAGAGAGAATGCACCTCTGCAGTGCTCATAATTACAAAAGCTTTACAACCTTCACAAAATCAGCTTGCATTGATAATGTGCTATTGGACAAGTGCAAAGAGAACAACTTTCATCTTTCGGTGCGCTTTCAGCTGTTTATGTATACATATACATCAATGTTACTTCTTAGAATATGTGAGATACGGATCTTGAGCAACAGTCAGAACATCTGGCCTCTCCGCTTGATTATATGTTAGACAACGCCGAATAAAATCCTGAAAAAAAATGGAAAAGAAAACCATAATTTTGCCATCCGGTTTTTTCAGATAGATTCATATACTTAACATGATACCACACCAAAGGTCGTTATGATGGTGAAGCAATTAATTCTTGAGAAACTATAAATATAGTATAACACAACCTAGGCTTGAGAATGTAATCTCATCCTTAATCTTGTTTTTACTTCAGACCAAACATGTGTTCCAAATCTTGCCCAAAATCTGATTCTAACATGCAATACAAACAAAATATGAAAAACGGTGAAAAGAGAACAGTTTAATATGCCAACTTCAACATTTTGTGTGGGTGAATTGTTGCTACTGTGGAGCTTCAGGGCTTCATACATTAAACCATTAATATATGTGGGTGTAACAATCTAGAGTTATGATTTATTACTAATGGTAAAGGTGTGCTTTACAAGTGGACGACTAGGGAATACTACTACTTTGTGTCTTCAGTGTTTTAAGTCCAAGTATATTATATCATGTTATAATATTATTATCTAAGTCCAATTTGAAGGAGTGGTGGAAATAAAACTAGAGTTTGAATTAAGTTATTTTACTAGGGAGTGTTTCCACATTAAACCCTATTAGCTAATATTGAAAATATCCTATGCATTATCTCGTTAATATTTATGAAAGAATAACTAGGGTTTTAAATCTATTTCTCATCTCAAACTATTTAGACTTTTCAATAGTACAGTCAATTTGCTCTGGGACTATTAAATAGTTCATAAAAAGCACACAAAATTTATGTTCTGTTTTCAGGATTTCTAAAACACTATTCATAACCTCTTAGATGACTTCAGTAATCTATTTTATGTAACCAGACTTCCAATAACTGACCTTTGCCTCATTCGATACAGCAGGTCTAGAAGGGAATTCAACTTTCCGTGCTTTAATAATTGTATCTTCACGTAGTATGCGTTCTTGAGTCTGGTCGTGCCCAAAAGGACGTCGGCCAATAAGCATCTGGTACAACAAGACACCAGCTGACCAAACATCAACCTGTTTTCCAGGAGAAACTAGTCAAAAGGGACAGCAAAACAAACTTAGAAGGACAACGAATAAAGCAAAAAACAAAGTTCAATATTCCAAAAAGCACTTTTTACCAAGCCAAAAATCTTTCAGATCAAACAATGATGGCAACCATTACAACTTGCTTAAAACCAACCATTTATGACCTTTTTCTTCCCTCATCAATAAAGCAATTTTTAGATTCAAGGTAACCTGGCAGTTATTACAAGGAAACATACAACCCTAGAAATGCTGACCTTTGAAGATATCAGAGGAGTTTTGCTGAGCTCGAAGCACTCGGGAGGCAAATACCTGCAAATGAAAACTAACATAAGTAAATTGAATTATGCAGTGGCGCACAGGAAGACTACATGATAGCACAGAGAGCTCACTTTATGAACTTAATTTCATCTTGAAACCCTCTATTAATTGGCAAAAAAGCAAATAATAGTCTTGCGGGCATTCTTGCATCCCACTTATACCTGTTGGTTACTAAAATGCTAGGTTACATAGAGCCTTCACTAACATTGCTGCATCAGTGTCAACATGATTACTATAGTTAAGGTTACTAGATACTTCGAATACAGTTACATAGCAAAGATGTAAAATAACTAATCTCTCTGGTAGATGAAGTTTACTTGAGCATAAAAACTTCAATGGAAAAATTTCTAATTATCCGGCAGAGCATTGCAAAACTTCGACAAGATGTCATTCTGAATCACTCACCAGTATGTTCCAGCTCCCTGGGATGTCAGTTCCATACCCTGAGAACCAACGTTATCCTCTACTATCTTGCTAAGACCAAAATCAGTCACTTTTGCAACACCAAGCTCATCAAATAGAACATTTCCCGGCTTCAAATCATAATGGATTATCTTCTGTGTTCTTTTGTTCAAATAAAGCAATCCTTGAAAAATCTGAACAATAATGATCCTAGCTTCCTTTTCAGACAATATAGGTGTTGCTTTAAGGACAGCATCAAGATCTTTTCCTATGGTAAGAGATCAAATACCAAAAAAAGACAATCAGAAAATTGAGAGATCAAATTAGGCAGAGAGAGAAGAAAATTGATCATTTTCAGTGTTCACCATTAAAAGTTATCTACATACATCCACGCATACCTAAGAAACCTTATAACTAACAAGATTCAAACTCATAATAATAACATTAAAATCTCTTGGAAACATGATAACTTGATCCACATGTAATCCATTTAAATCTTTAATTTGATCTCAGGTGTTCTCTCAATCTGGATGATAGGTATCATCAGTGCCACGTTTGAAACCAAAGCACTTAACTTAAACAAACAAAATCAGAAACCCATGCAGGTAGTAGTGGCTAAATCAATCACGTAGTAACATAATGGTAAGAAGAAAAGCACATCTATCAAATCAATTACATCAAGCATCAGATCAACAAGATTCAAAACTGTGCATACCGCTACAGTACTCCAAGACCGTGCAGAATGTATTTTGATCAATCTCAAAAATGTCCCATAGCCGAACAATATTATTATGCACCAATGTTTTATGAATATTGTACTCCCGAATGGCATGACGTATATAGCTTTGCTTCTTCTCCTCGCTCCACTGAGCATTCAAACCATGAAGCTTACATGCAACATATCTATGGTCCACCAAGTCATAAGCCTGCTGAAAATTTCTTACTTCAAATCACTGCAAAAGGGGGTGTTATACAATTGCCAATGCAGGCAAAGATATGATAAACTTTTCATTTCAGCAACTAAAAGCTTCTCAACATGTGGGAAATATATTTTTGAAAGTTTGACCTGACCTAATTAGTCCCCCATACTTCATCCCCTATTCAATTTAGTAATAAAAGATTAGTTTAGTCAACTTAGAAACTTATACTCCACTCGTGAACAATTTATCAAAGGACAATTATTTTACAATTGGTCCATGCTAGTACTCAACCCATATAGCACATTTATTGAGATTACTCCTGCCAAACTACTGCTATTGGCAACATTTCTACTTCCCAGCTACCAACATGACACGGATATCTGAACAAAAATGGGGCTTAGGGCTTTTATTTTCCCTTAAAGTTTAGGGAGAAAAAGGGAAAGGGGCTTTTGAAGGGAAAATGAAAGCTCATAGAACTTCGAGGACAGAAAGAAGCCCAAGAGGCGCACAGGCTTCTACAGATCTTAGGAGGATACCTAACAATTGTCTCACATGAGCATTACATGCATTAAACAGATCTGACAGGCATTCATTACACCGATTACAGATATTAGTAATTATCCACAAATTAACCATAAAAATTAAATGATGGGAATAATCGACTAAACTGAAATGAATAGAGGATGAAATTGTAGTGAAAAATTGGACTACTCTTCCTATATATTTTGTTGTGAAGGGATACAAAAAGCCTTTGTTTTCACATATTTCTGGTCCACCATCAATAGTTTTTATCAGCCCTAATTTGTGAGAGCTAGAGATGGCTCCCTCACCATGTCTTTAGACGAAATTATCAAGTTAAATTTTACTTGATCCCTTGATAAAATTAAAAAGAATAAAATATACGCATTAAATGATAAGATAAGAAAGCAGTCGAGAAGAATAAGTGATGATTTGAACTCCACTTTGGGAAATCTGCCGTCATTTTTAATCTTCTTCATTCTATTCCGAGTTTTTCTTCTATTTTCTCCTCACATTCTAAGTTATTCTAAATGTAAGGGTTAACTAAGAGCAAGTTTGGATCCATTTCAATAGTTTTCAAATACAGTTTTTGGGAACCCAAAAAGGATATTAAAAAAACTAGTGTACTAAAAATGTGTTTTTTATCCTGTGTTGCAAAAACTGGTTTTGAAAACTTTGAAAGCATATCCAAATATGCTCTAAAGCAACTAAAAGTGACATGTGGCCTCTAACACTACATATAATAGAGGGGTGATAAGGTGATTTAAAGATGAGCAACATCTGCCAAGTCCGAGCTGTCCCATCTCAACAATCACCATATAGGCAGTTGTAAATCTACTAGGTGTGCAGAGGCAGGAGGCAATTTAGGTTGCTTACCATCCTTCGACATGCCAACCCCTTTTCATTATTTCAAAAATAAAAGGTGGTTGTTGACAATAATTATGTTAGAAGCAAGATGATTTCTTTGCCTATCTTGAATACCATATGATATTATTTTTAACACTTTTCTCTATTTGGGAGAGAGGCCATAGAGGTCCCTTAAATTAGGTCATTTGTGTCATTTAGTCCCTTAAATTATAAGTGATGTTATTTAGTCCTTTGACTTTGGAAAAATGGGTATATTAAGGACAAACTACATTATTTTAATGATGTTCTGACCTTATAAACTTCACTAAATCCTCCTTTACCAAGAAGATTTAAGAGAGCATATCTTTGGTTCAGAATCTGAAAATTGTTAAAACGTGAGCCATCTTCATCCCTTATACGTTTCATTTCACGTATAAGCCTTCCCTTTTCAAGTTCATAGCGATCCCTCTCACGCAGAATACTTTCCTCTTCCTGCCAAATTCCAATAACATCAAAGAACTCTTAAATTCTCTGAGAGAAATGGAGAATAATGTCAACCAAAAAGAAATTACAGACAATCAACTTACACGTTTGATACTAGCTAAACGAGATTTATATATTTCATCCTGAAGAAGAAAATCTTCTTCATGAGTTCCTGTCTCTGAATCAGCTCCATCACCCTTTTCTACAGGTAGAAGCAGGAATTAGTAATACCAAATAATATTTTTAAAAGTAACAGAAAAACTCAGCAATCAAATCTGGGGGGGGGGGGGGGGAGAGAGAGAGAGAGAGAGGTTGACCAGCAGTACTACCACATGGAAGAGTAGTTATTATTAAACAGAACCTAGATATCACATGAATTGGTTCAAATCCCTAAAATATCCTATCTAGGCACTCCCAAAAATATATCAGAAGATGCTGCACAAATAGGAGCAGGAAAAATAACATTCTGCAGTAAAAATTCAATCATAAAATTTCCCTTTCCAAGTACACACACACATAAATGTTATTATTTTTTTTTTAAGAACACACATAAATGTGCTCATGATGGAGAGCAACTCAAAGCAAAAGAGTCTTATAAATTTAGGACAATTTGGTTCAATATTAGGGTTTAATTTTTAAGGTTGGGGTTTAGATTTTAATTAAAAGGATTTATTTTTGTAGTGTATAAATATATTCATTTTTTCATAGACTTTTATTCCCCTACGGAGCTCTGGAGAGCACCAATGCTCACCATCACCCAAATTTACGTTAGATTTCTTCAAAATTATTATATCAACATCAACACAAACGTCAATAACCCAAATCTATGGCAATACTAACATTTATAATTTTTGGTAGGATCTTAATTTAAGGTACACTCTAATGCAGGGAGAGCATGGCTGAATATTACACAATTCTGTCAATCTTAAAGGTTCCATGGCAACGTCTTCCTTGCTTCCTTTTTCATGTCTTCTTTGTCTTATTAAATAACTATATATCTTAAAATTATTTTTCAAAGAAATACATCATAATATCTTAATATTATTTCTTAAGTAGATGAAGTTATTTAACAACCTATTTACAAGAGAAGAAATGATGTTGCTCACATCCATGTGATAAGGATGCCCACAAAAGGGGGAAAGGGGGGAAGAAAGAAAGAAAGCAATATGTTTTTAAAGAAAAGTAATGCATGGAATGATTACCAAGCACAGTTTGAACTTTACCAGATTGCCTTTTCTTCAATGACTTCCGCTGTCGCTCAACAACCTCCTTTGTTTCCAATAAATGCCTCTGTGAAAATGCATAAACACGTTCAGCACAATGTTTCATCAAAGTTCAAGTTTATGTGAACTCTCTATCAATAAAAATGGAAGAGGGGAAAAACAAATCAGCATATGTGATACGAAAGATTGACCCAGCAAATAGCATGATAATAGTATGCAAGAGTTGCGATCCTCTGACATGTTTAGCATTTCATCAAATGGTCAACAACTCAGGATACTAGATTGCTTCTAAGCTTGGAACGAACATAACAGTTGAATCTTATAGTACAGCTGCTATAAAAGGTACCAATCTTGTAAGTTTAGTAACAATGAGATTAAACCCAACTCTCCCGAGTGAAGTTACTCACAAATTCAAATAATCCACTCATCAAACCAAAAGAAAAGGGAGGAAAAAAAGAAAAGAAAAGAAAAAGGAACCAGAATCTAAATAAAATCAGGTAAAAATATAAGTAAGAATTTTCCCCAAGACTCAAATAGATCTCCAATGATAGTTGTCCAACTATACTATAATTACTTTTAAGTTGGGACTTTGTTGCTCCATATTATCTTGACTCTGATTTGTGCACCAGCATAGCATCCTAATTAGGTTTAGTCAAGATTATATAAGCATTACAAGCTAAGCAGCATATATATCAATTATCAAACAGAAATTGAAAAGAAAAAGAGAGAAAATTCACTTTTTTACGAGTAGAACAATATAGGAAGTCCAAAGAGAACATACAAGATGAGCATTTAGATCCTTCAAGGCTTGGCCATCCTCCCATGTCTCAGAAATGACAGTTCCAGCTCTGCATTTTACAAGAGAAAAGGATGGAAAAGATATAATGACAGACAAATTGATAGTACAGATCTTCAAATCCAATGATAAGATAAAACTTCAAGTAAAACTTCAAATCCATGAAGCACTTATGTTTGCAGAACGCTTTCACCCTTCATTTGTGTAGTAGGTTATTGAGTTTGAACCACACATTTTGAGTTATTCCTCAAATGCCCTCTCAGTTTTTTCAAATTTGACTTTGGAGGCTTTAAAGGGCCGAAGAAAATAGTTGTGTTAAAAAATGTGTCTGGTGTGTTTAACAACTCTTTACAAATGAAAAAAAGGCTTCACAACTAGGTCAGTCCCCAAGTTTTGACACTTTCTAACACAGATCCCTCAAAAAAAAACTTTTTTCTAATTCTGTGCCCAAACTTTAATTTTAACATATAAAACCAAAATTTACAATTAACAGTCAATTATTTATACACATTGTCTAATTAACCCTTATAGACATTGGTATCAAAGCCATGTGATGCATGTACCTTCATCTCCAACATATTACTACGAATATTAATGATGTCAAAACTTTAACTGGGGTTGGAGATGAATTGGAGATGAAGGTACATTGGGGTTAGATGACATACCCACATAACACACAACTTGAAACACAAGTGTATAATTAAGAGTTTGTTGGACGATGTGTCAAACCCAAAATAAAATTAGACATTTGAATGTCATATCAAAATTGAGTCGTGTATTTAGATTAAAAAGTTTCACACAAAACCAGAAGGGAAACAAATGTTTGATGTGGCTAAGGGACTCAAAGTTTGGAGATCAAAGAGTTGGTAAACAAAAATAAACAACCATAAAAATTTCATATTAGACAAGCCTCAGAATTGAGGACGGATCCCTGGTCCCACCTATTCTGCTTTTGTGTATTGGGCTTCAATATAACTTGTATGTTTTCCATCAAAATTATAATAGAATATCAATTGTAATAATAACAACAATAACAATAGCCACAACACAGCAATCATTTTAGTACCTATAATAGAATATCAATGGTAATAATAACAACAATAACAATAGCCACAACACAGCAATCATTTTAGTACCTTATTACACCCACATTTCCAAGTCTCAGAGAGTCCTGTCGTACTTTCATTCTTGCTTCCTGTCTCTCTGCTTTTGAAACTGCTATCAGCAGATCAGATATTATTTTGGACCTCTGCATAAGAGGAAAGAAAAGAAAACACCAGTAACCATCAAAACATTGTAAAAGTGCACACACAGCAAAAATGAAATGTCACGCAAAAGCATATCCATGATCAATAAACAACTAGAACTCCAAAATATGAACATGATTAGTGAAAGGTTCAACCACATTAAACCAAAGAAAATTCAATATCGAAGTTGCCAATAATATTAGTGTCATATAATGTGCAAATCCATCTTCACAATAAAACTCTCTTTGGGTGGCTGGGATCTTCACCATGTAGACCTATCTAAACACTGTGCAAACATACTCACATTCACATACAGAGTCTCACAAATCTGATTAAGTGGCTGTTTTCAGATGGCAGTGAATAAGGATGACAGTAATGAATATCAATCTTTTTCGGCACACAAATTATATCTCCACTTTTTTGTAAGCAAGTAAAAAAAAAATTTTGGAAAAAAATGATACAAACTCATCTAGCAGACTAGCCGTCACAACAGAGAGAAAATAATACAAATTAATTATAGCTAAAAGGAAAAAAGGAAGAAAATGCTTCATGCCCCCCTTCAACTAATCAAAACCACTCACATGTTAAAATCTTATCCCCTGTCCATTTTAATGTTGCTTCCATCCAACAAACTAAAAACTTCTAACCTAAGTGGTTTTGCAACCTCAGTTGGGCTATATAGAACTGCTCAAAAGAAAATGATCCACTTTGGAAGAAAATAATATTCATACATTGAAAACAATGGGCGAAAACAGTTTGGTGCAAAAGAACCTTGATTCTCAAAAAATTAGGAAAGAAAAGAATCACTTCATGAGGTAAGGTAATTAGTCAGAAATATCAATGTACTACCTTCTGCTTCAATTGTTGTTCAGAATCTTTGAGGTCCTTCAATTCCTGAAGCAACCATGTTAGTAAAGGTCAGGAAAGGGAAGAAAGTTATGAGTGAAAGCCTCACAGATAAACAAAAATAGGAATCACCTCTAATAAATAAATTGTACTTTTCCATTACCTTCTCCAACTGCCGGCATTGATTCTGATAGTCAGAAGCCTCGTGGCTGGATTTGCGCAAGTCTTCCTCAAGAGCTGCCACCTTCGCCCGTAACAAAATAACCTCTTCCTAATTCAATCAATATGAAATACATTATTACATCTATAAGACATTAAATATGCATGTACCATAGGAGAAAACATAACAGAGTAAGGTGCTTCCGTCTAGGAGAAAAATGACATGTTACAGCTGGAAGTTTCCATTTCAACTTTTCAAGCCAATTTTTTCAATGCTTGCTTCAACATTATTAGATTTATTTCCTTAATCACAAATTAGAAAAATCATACCTCTAATGATGAGTGGTTGTCGCTATGGATTCGCTCTTTGGGCCTAGTATCCTGTATGTTAAATAAGTGTGTTCAGGACGAATGGCCACTTGACTAACCACAATGAAATTTTAAAAAGTTTGTTATTCAATAGATCATGCAAACATATCCTTACACTTCATAAAAGATTTTTAAAGAATTACTCATGAGTCTCCTAAACAATAACCGCTCATGTAAATACATGAAATCATGAATAAAATTTGCAACCAAACAAAAGTGCTTAAACACCCTAAAATGCTCAACAAAATTTCTCTTCCTCCTCCAATGAGGGGGGACAAATAGTATTAGCCATAGATTGACGAAGAGAAACCTAGGGGTGGATGATGGTGTGGTTTTTGGCATCTTTGGCCAGCCAGATAGCATCACAGACAATAAGAAACCACACTGCATGGGCAGAAAATATGGTTTACGGCTTCTTCTCTTTCTCTTCCTTTTTAATGTTAGTATGATAAAATTTGGACCTCGATATACAGATTTGTGCAAGTACTAAAATTAGAATAAGCCAGATGCTCTATCAAATATTAAACATAGAAAACTATACGTGTCACCATAAATTAAGTGCTCAATGTAGATAAATCCAGCACTAAGCACAAGGCATCATCCCCATTGCCATTCATTGCTTCTCACAGAAAAAGAAATCATCAGACATATTTGTGCACTTTACCTCTATGTTAAAAGGGGGAAGCAATATTAGGTGGAAGTGAAAACCAGGCTCCATTATTATTTTTGTAGTGATTCTAAACTGCCGTATTTGAAAGCTAACATGCAGGGGAAAATGATAAAAGAAGTAAGCCAGTCCATTAATTCATATATATATTTATGGACGATTGACAATTGTGATGAAACAACTGAAAGGAATATCGTGATACAAATTACTCTGATAGACAATAATCAAAGGGAAGCGTCCATATCCAATCAGTTTGAGCTAGCAAACACACCTTGTGATTTGAGTTCTCAAGCTGCCCATTTGAAGGTGAAGCTGTTGAAGGACAATTCTGTGACCTAGTTTGATCATTAATATTTTTAGAGCTACGTGTACGACTTGAAGTAGAATGTCCCCTACCTCGACCATGTTTTTTTCTATTTACATCAGAATTTGCCTTAGCTTCCATGGTTTCCATTACCATCTGTATTCCATTGGTAACCTCCTGCATTCCATTAGATACAATTTTTCATTAGCAATTAATTTAGAATAAGAGAAAGACAATCTTTACCTAATCATCCAAAAATAGAAAGCAATCTCTTCTTAAGATAAAAACCTAAATAGTCATGTTAACTTCAAAATTAACTTTATAGAAGTTAAAATATGATTAGAATAAATCCAAAGTTGCATTTCAGTATTTTAATAATTTCGAAAAACTTTTCACTCGTCAACATTAACTCTCATTCTCAAGGTAAAAAAAAAATTAAAAAAATTAAACACATTTTTCTTTACTTTCAGAAAATGGGGTGCATTTTATAAAACAATTGATGCAGAAAGCAAGGAACTACCTCCTCATGGTCAAAAACAGTTGGTCTATCATCTTCTTGAAGTTTCTGGCGCTTCCTAGTGTTGGCTTGAATAAGGAACTCACCTCCATTCTGGAAAAAGATTTTGATCCAAAAATATTTATTTAGCATCAAAAGTAATATATCCTAAAGCACACTCAATTACATACAAATGTTCTGATAGACAGTACATTACATAATCATGATGCTCAAGTTATGCACACAGATGACACATGGAAACATCTTAATTAATCTGCAAATCCAAATTATGCTATCAGAGCCGGTACCAAGACCAACCTCAAGCAATAAATATATTTCAAGGCAACAGTTTAAATTCTTATGATGGTACGGTTCAAAACTAGTAAATTTTCCAATAAGCTATAAAGAACTAGAGACCATTTCTTATAACATCACAAAAGCACTAAACCAACACAAATAGTTTAGGGAATATTGTCCGAACAACAACCCCAATAGACCATATAAAATAAATTCAAAAGCATAAGAGTTTAAGATAAGTAGATAACATCATGTAATTGTAATTTTAGGTCAACATCACACAAAAATCCCAAATAATTTGAACAAACTGCAAATATTTATTCCATTTATCCCATGAACTCAATAACACCATCATAGAAGACAAAAGTTACACACACACCGAAACCCCATTACTTACATCAGTTGTAAATTGTAATCAACTTCAATTCATGTCAGTATAATGCATTCATTTTGCTAGAGAATTATTTGGGAATACTCACATCATCGTCTGAGTCACTTGAAATGGAAGGTTCTGGCAACTCATTGGCAACGAAATTGAGGGCAGAGGAGAGCGAGGGAGGCTGAGCAGGAAGTGGTGGAGGTGGAGGGACGGCAGAAGAGGCAGTTGCCGATGAAGCCTTGCCCGCCATGCGAGCTTCAAGCTTTAGAATCTTAGTGGGCAGAGACTGGTCCGACTGGTTGGAGGAGTTCGAAGAAAAATGGATGAGCATGTCATCGGACATTTTGATGAATAAGTATCTACCAGTGCAGATATAGAGAACAAAGAGTCAAACTCGATTCCTTTATAGTTGGATCATATGGGATTTGGATTCCAGGTGTATCAAAAATTCGAAATAAATCCAGAGAAGATTGTTTGTTTCCAAAGTACCCAATCAAAGAATACTTGTGTTGTGGACTCTTTTGGTTTAAACAGCTGAGAAAATTAGGGTTTGGAGATGCTAAAAGAGGATATCAAATAATGATGAAGTTGGAATCAAAGTAGTGTCTCTGATCGGAACTGCACAGTTTATGTGAAAATTCAAAATTGGATCCAATCCATATTCTACAAATTAAAAAAAAATTTGAATACGTACTATAATTCAATTGGCATACCCGCTAATATAAATAATAATAATAATAATAATTAAATTGTATTAAAATTTGGTTAATTTATCGATTAGTAAAACTTATCGAACTTTCTAAAAATATTCAGTCTTTAATAAATTCGGTAAGATCTACTAAACTTTCTAAATAATTTGGGAAAAAGCTTATCGAACCTCTTCACAATCAGTTGGAAATAATATCGTATTCTTCACTCCATTTTCTTATTGTTTTGTATCTTTAATGTATATATTTTGCACTGAGTTTTAAAAGTTGAAATTAACATGTTAAGGCATATGGTTGATAAGTAGTGGATGGTGCTAGAAAACATGAATATCTTAGGGCTAGAAAAAGAAAATGTATTAGAGTTGGTAAATTTTTGAGGATGATATGTCTAATGGTGCATTGGAGTTGGTATATTTGAAGTCTAAATTGGTGAATTTACTCTCATGTTAATTAATTTGATTTATTTTTTTAAAATTAACTGAATGTTTAGATATTTCAACAATTCGCCTTAAATTAATCACGGTTAGCACATTACCTCCCTCCCAACAATCCTTTATTTGGGTTTTCTATTAACTTTTTTGTTTTCATTGGAGAAAAAAGGGTTGCAATTAAAATGATAATTATTCGTGGTTGATAATTACTTTCAATTTAATAAAAGCTTATAAAATCTGAGTTAGCGAGGAGTATAATTTGGTCATTTGAACTCACTTGCATTTGGGTAAACCCGGATATCTTTTAATGAAACAGGGTTGACTACGTAGAGAGTGACCACTGACCACTAAACAAACCACATCTACTTAATTATCCTTCGATTGTAGGATGGAAATCCATGTATCATGGTCTCATGGGTACCTCAAATATCCACTTATAATTCATCTCTCTCATGTCTTAAATCATAGGTTCTAATCACACTAATTATTACTGTTTGTTCAGTAAAAAAAAACCTTGTATCCACATTCAATAATGTTTTCAACTCGAGAAAAAAAAATTTAATAGACAAAAATGCAAATAATCAAGACAATACTAGCAGGGAAGACCACACTATTTGCAATATATTCGTGTTCATTGCGAGAAGGAAAATGGAAAGGGCGAAAAACAGCATCATTCCTCAAGCAATCTAAGATATGGCAAATCTTTACCATTACATTATTTGCTTGATTCTTATTCTAGGGAAACAACTGAGGCTATGAAAACTCCATGATGTTCAATAGCGTCCACTTGATTTTATTTCCCACCACTCCATGAACTTTCTTTGCGAGGCTAATGCATCCATCCTGTAAAGTTGCAGCCAGTGATTTGCAATTTCTTGCCCAAATGTCCATCCGAAAATACCTCCAGCTACAAAGGACAGTGCAGAACCTGCAAAATGCAAAACAATATTTCAAATGCATCTATCTTATTATATTCAGCTGAGATCATACGAAAGTATTTATTCAATCATTGACATTATAACAGCATTATTTAAAGAACTCACTCTAATTCATTAACTACGTAGAACTATGCAAGTTCATCAAATCTTAAAGCCAACTTAACAGTTCTAAGTCAAGGATCTAATACTTAGTTTATATCTAATATGTTCATGAATTTAGTCAAGTTCATTAGACGGTGCTGACAATTAGTGGTAGCTATTATCCAGGTTAATAATGCATTCTGATAACATTTTATTTTGTCAAACAATTAATACAACCAGAGAAGGGAAAAGACTTGTAACAGCCTTATTGAAGTTCGAACCTCACTCCTGCATATTGCAAGAGGGGGTTGAAACACAAATTCTTATGCATGCTGTACTTATTAGTTAATGCATCACTTGGTTAAAGTTGTGAATTAGTCTTATTCCAATCATAAAAATACCATACACGCTTATTACAGAGTATGAGTTGTGAATTTTAGGCTTTTTGGAACTGAACCCAGAATACTATGAATGGTTTCATGCAATCAATCACTAAGGTCCAGTTGTTCTAAGCTGGGTAGTGTATAGTTGTATACCAATGAAAAGAACTCATAGAAGTTAATCAAATGTTTTGTCATTGTCTAAGCAATACTATGAATGATTTCATGCAATCAATCACTAAGGTCCAGTTGTTCTAAGCTGGGCATGTATAGTTGTATACCAATGAAAAGAACTCATAAAAGTTAATCAAATGTTTTGTGATTGTCTAAGCTAAAGCAGAAGAGCCTCAGTTCATGCATTCAAAACTAAGAACTAATCCCAAACTGCATGTTCGATATTTATTAAGTTCTTCAGTTCACGCATTCTAGAGATACAATGTTTAAGTGAGAGCAAGTGTGATTCACACATCTTTATCATTATGTCTTCTTACCACTTGTCCTTGTACATGGATTTGTATTGATAGAGCCTGAATACAAAGAGTTTATAACCTAGGATGATTTGATGATCAGTCTGTGACTCAAGTTGCTAATTAATAATCCAGTGTTCATATGCAAATCAAATATAGAAGTTGGCTACAATTTTCTTGTATTTTGACAAGAAGCAGATAGCTACTTTGGCTTCCAAAGTCAAGAGATCAGATTGACCACACCTTCACGAAGTTGTTGACAAAAGCAGTGAATCAGTGATCTCAAGTTTTTACTCCAAGCTAAGAATTCTCCACATATAGGTAGGGGAGGGTGAAGAAGTAATTTGCATATCATCATGGACTTCACTTTTAATTCTCCAAGCTAAGGATACTTTTTGCAAATATGGTTATGATAGTTTTATGTCAATTCAAATTAGTGACATTCATGAATAACTCACTTTGAAATGACTAACGAATGTCACTACTTAGTCAAAAAAAATAAAAAATACACATGTGTGTCACACTCTAATCCTAATCTTTCTTTTTCATTGTAACAAAATATGATGCCTTAACAGTGTTTGAAAAAATAAAAAGGTAACACAGGTATTGGAAATAAGTGGCAGTAGATTACCATGCAAACTCCTTGAGTACTTCAAAGCAATTCCTGCAGTCGATACTGCTCCAATAGCACTCCCTGTAAGAGCAAAGTTTGTTGCTTCCCTAGCAGTCTTGAGCTGCAAAAGGTAAACAATAATAGTCAATAATTCCACTGCAAAAGTCTCACGATCTTGGCATACATTGGCTAAGGTTGAATGACTCAGTGAACAACTACCTAATAGACTATTGGAAATTGATAATGTAATTTGCTAAATTCTAGTAAGGACTAATTATGACATAGATTGTACTTTGGCCTCTTTGTGATTAAATGTTCCAATCTTGATTTTATCAACTGGAAACTTAAAGCAAGTGATCTTATCATTTTTTACTCAATAATCAATATAAAAATATATGCAGACACATCATGTCTACTTGTACATAGGTGTTTTTTTTTAGGGGTGGGCAGGGGGAAGGAATTGTATGAGATGCTTTTAAAAAGAATTCCAACAAACTATGCCAACATAAACAAGAAACAGTATATTCCACAAGCTCATACAACCAGACATCAAAACACAGAAGTTGCAATCAGTTCCTTCTGCAAAAGTGATAAATTGACAAGATAAGGCTCAATGGAAGTAAGAAGGAAAAATAAGTTATCTACTATCTGCTTTAATGCCAGATTAAAAGTAGACATTTTGATAGAAATTTCTCTAAGATTTTTATGATGCATAATTGAATAAAACATACATCAAATTTCCTTGCCATCAAAAGGCATAATATAGCTATAACTGTCTATGCACTGTAAACACATGAAAGCTACTAGCAGACAGCATAATCAGTTGAGATACATGAGGCCTTATCACCTAGATATAATAGACAATAATTTTTACCCCAATATCCGAATCAACAATAATGACAGAAGAATTAAAAAAAAAACCTAAAATTAGCACTAACTACAACTAAATTCCTCAACAAGCTTGGGAAAAAAAAAAGCCATCACAACTACCTGAATACATATATGTAACATCCAAATCAAAAAGAGAAATCAATAACCAACGAGGAACATCGAAAAACAAAATCAATATGCATATACAGATCGAAAGAACTATAGAAAGCATCACATCAATGAAACCCAAAAGATAAAACCTAACATATCTAAGTTTAGGCAGAGAGAGAAAGGAGAAGCTCACAACGGGGCCATGAACGGGATCAGAAGCAATGAATTCTTCGACATCAGATGAGGACCAGGAAGGTAGGGGTTTTTCACGATTGATGAACTCGGTATAATTCTCTAGGAATGAAAACCTCTCGCCCCAGAATTCCTTGTAACCTTCCCAATGCCGCCTAAAGAACGATTGCGATGAAGCATCATCAACCATTTTTTTCTTCGAGACAATCCGGATTGAGAGTTTGGGTATATTCGGCCGCTACTAGAAGAACCAAGTAGTACTCAACTTTTTCTATTAATTTGGTATAAAAAAAAATCTAATAATTTTCTGCCCAAATGGTTGTAGATTACATTGCGTTTATTAAATGGTGATGAGTAGGAACGGATAAAAATAAACTTATAAAAATTTTATCTGATAAATTTTAAAAAAGATTACGATTTAGATAAAAATCGAACATGAAATAACGAATATAGTTATATTTACGATCATATTTTTCTGTATCAAAAATTAATTATATTTATAAAATTAATTTATATATTAACTAATAATTATTGTTTATTAAAAAAATTTAAGAAAATATTTTTTTATACCTTTTAATAACTATCCTTGGTTATTATCTAGGGGTGAAAAATCGTCTTCAAAATGTAACTGTTTTTTAATACAGATTTTATAATTCAATTTATGAACGATTATATCAATAATTATTTTTGATTGTACTTATACCCAATATTAACTACAGAAAAAAAATAAAGAAAAATCAAAATATGAAAACAAGATAATGTAAATTTTTTTAAAAAAATTATAATAAAAATATTAATTTATTTAAATATTTTTTAATAATAGTAAATTAAAATAAAAAAAATAAAAAAAAATTTTATAATTACATTTAGTAAAAAGAGAGATAAATAAATAATAAAAGATAATTTTTAAATTTATAAAAAAAATTATTCTATTTTTAAAATAATTTTAAAAAATAAACATGCAAATAAAAATAACTTACTATCACTTCATTTCTAAATATTTAAGTATGGAAGTTTTAAAATGTTATTTAAAAAACTTTTTCTATTAGTTTATTAACTGGAATGTCAAATATGTAATATTTGAATATATTCCTATATCAAACTTGCTTGTGATTGATAAACCAAAAAAGCAAACATTTCCATCCCCCGATTCTCTTTCGAAGTCCTGCCTCCTACAGTGCTCTATCGATTATCTTCCATCGTTGAACGGAGCGCACTCTAGTTCGTTAGCTCTTCTAAGTTGACGACGTTCTTGCTCCATCTACTTGAATAATAATAACTCTTAAGTATCTTTGTCTCACATCGATTAGAAACAAAGTATCAAAAGCTAGCTTAGGCAACCCTTAATTTAATGAGATCTTATTGGGTTGAATTAAGCTTGAGTTTTTAACATGGTATCAAAACTGGGTCTAGTCTCTACGTGCTTAGATCTAATTAGACTCTATCACAGTCTCACCGTGGCACTAATGTCCACCTTTGTCCGCCATGTGGAGGGGGGCTGTTAAGTATCCTTGTCCCACATCGAATAAAAACATAAGCAACTAACCCTTAATGAGATATTATTGAGTTGAGTTAACCCTGAGTTTTTAAAAATAACAAAGCTCAATTTCGTGAAAGCAAAATAAGCATCTTTTATTCAAGAACTTAAAACACCTAAATTACAAAGACTATTACTTATACCAAATCTCATCGATCTCCATCGCCTTCAAGCTTTTGGAGCTTGTTAGAGGAGAGTGAAGTCGCTGTTGGAACAAGTTTGTGATTCCTTTCATATATTTCATGGGTATTTTTTTTCAAATCTTCATTGAATTAGCTTTGATCTATAATTACCTATTATTCTATTACTGAATCTAAAAATTTATCCGAGGTGCATCTCTTTGGACTCGGCTTCCAACTCCAGTGTTAGTATTTTTTTATTTGCTAATATTAAAAAACTCGAAATCCAACTAGTGACAACCAACACACTACCTTAAAGCAACCATCAACAGATTGGTGGGAAATAACAGATTGGTAGGAAATAACAGATTGTCCAAGAACATATCCCTCCATAATTGTGTTTGTTTTCAATTATTACATTTTTATTTTTTTTTTGTATAAATAAGTTGTAAACATTCATTTATTCATCATCAATAAAATCATTTTTTATATGGTATCAGAGCTTAGGAAGTAATTCTCAGAAAATTCAATTTACATAAAAAAAAATTCTTCCTTTCAGATTCTGTTTTTTTTTTCAAAATCAATTTCGATTCAAAAAATAATTTTAATTTCATCTCATATAATATCCAGAAAAAACCAAGCAATCTGCAATTAATTTCAAGCCAAAACATCACCACACATACTCACACGCGCCTTGTATGAGTTCACCAGCTTTCCACGCGCCTCGCAGGAGTTTCACGCGCTAGCTACTGAGGAAGACGACTCAAACGACACGTCGTTCAGAGTGCCTCTAAAACAAATGACACATCGTTCATCCGGTTCGATCTTTAGCCGGTTCAATGCTCTAGCATTATAGCCGTCGTTCCAACCACTCTAGAGGCCGGTTCACCAACTTTTCGATCGATTCTACGGCTAAAATTTTTGGTTCTGTAATCCTTGACTCATTTTCTAAAAGATAAAACATATTTTAGTTCATTATTTATTTCATAAACAATCATTGTTATCTAAAACACACTAAATCTTATCCCGTTTTCAATTTTTACTCAACAATAATGTCTACAACTACCAATACCAACCCTACTTTACCAAAATGGTATGATGACCCTAGCCATTCATTATATCTACACCACTTGGACCAATCAGGCATGGTTCTAGTAGCTCAATTTTTAAATCAAGAAAATTATCATATTTGGAGTCATGCGATGCTTGTGGCTCTCATCACCAAAAACAAAGAATTTATTGACAGCATAATCAAAAGGCCATCAATAAACTTTGAAGCAGAAATCAAACAATGGACTCGCTACAACATTCTTGTCAAATGATGGATTTTTAATACCATATCACCTAAAATTACAAAAAGTGTCATGTATAATGATACTGCATATGAGCTATGGGAAGAATTGAAGGAACGTTTTTCACACACCAACATCGTGCACCTATTTCACATTGAGCAAGAGATCCATGATTGCATACAAGAAGGTGTGAGCATTGGAGAATACTATACCAAGTTAAAAAGCCTATGGGATAGTCGCGATGCATTATGTCCTCTTCTACATTGTGGAGGAAATGTCGGAAAAGAACTACAAGAATATCAACAAAAGTAGTGAACCATAAAATTCCTCATAGGGCTTAACATGGTTTACATATCAGCACGTGCTTGCTCATGGAACCTTTACCTACAGTAAATAAGGTATATTCACTCATTGTTCAAGATGAAAAGCAGAGAGTTATCTCCACGCAAACCATAGGAAGGATGCCAAAAGTTGCGGCACTTGTTGCTAGGGATAGTCGTCCACAATACCCTCACAAGAATTACCTACCAAGGAACCCACATCTCAAATGTAATCGATGCAACAATATAGGCCATAATTTTGAAAACTACCGAAAGCGTCTCAAATGTAATTTTTGTGGTTTGAATGGACATGACATCAACATGTGTTGGAATAAAGAAGCAATTCAAGATAAAAGAAATACAAGTTTGGCTATTGAAACTAAGTTTAATTTGAAGGAGGGAACACACAAGACATCATGGAGTATGAAATTATTAGAGAAATGTACAATGCCAATATGTATGACACGGGCAAGAGAATGATCAGGTAAATACACATGCTGATTAGTGACTGGAATGTTGGAGGTCATAAGGTTTTGGGAACAGACCATATGATCAGTTACTCCTGTATCAAAAATCCAACGAGTTTCTGAATAGAAAACAGTTACACATAATGTGTTACCTGAAGAAGTAGTCATTTGACTTGACATGGTACCTGATTTGGATTGATTGAGAAGTGTAAGAAGCTCTTGATATTGGGTGGATGTAAGGTTGTGGGATGGTGTCTTTATGTCGGAGCTGCTTTCCTGAAAGTCAGTATGATGAGCTTTGGAGGGGAAACCATATTCATTGGGTATTTGTATGGGATAAAAGGTTATCGTGTCTACAATCTGGAAGCAAGCAAGACTTTAGTGTCTCGTGATGTTATCTTTCATGAACATGTATTTCCTTATTTCACTTCCGTTATCAACATTCCAACTCTATTCACTCCATCAGAAAATACTATTTATAATGACATACCTAACATTCGGCAATCAACCAATCCAAATACATCACTTCATCATACACCATCTGTCCTTCCAATAATCGACTCAGACATTCTTCATCTTCAAAATTCATCTCCTGAAACATCATCATCAACTTATCCACTACACATGACTCCTCCAACACCAGTCACACATAGGCTTCGCCGATCCACCAATGTTCCTAGCTACCTTCACAAATATCTTGTAGAAGCTTCTTTGCCTTCTCGGTCCTTCCCTTCGTCTAACTTAGCATCGTTCAATGACAAAGGTACTTCTCATTCTTTATCTCATGTACTTACCTATGACCAATTATCACCTACACATCGTGCCTTTGCTACTTCTATTTCCATTCTCAGGGAACTAACCACCTTTGTTGAAGCTTTCAACGATCCAAAATGGCGACTTGCCATGAAATAAGAACTAGATGCTCTTGAAACTAATGGCACTTGGATGCTTCAACAACTTCCTCCAAACCAGAAACTAGTTGGTTGTAAATGGGTCTATAAAATCAAGTATAATCCTGATAGCTCTGTGGAACGATACAAAACTCAGTTAATGGCCAAAAGATATAGTCAAATTGAAGGTTTTGACTACCAAGAAACTTTTGCACCAGTAGCCAAACTTGTCACTGTTCATCTTATTCTTATCATTGCTGTTATTCAAAATTGGCATCTTCGACAACTCGATGTTAACAATGTTTTTCTCTATGGTGATCTTCATAAAGATGTCTACATGTCCCTTCCACCTGGATTCGGACGAAAGGGGGAAACACGAGTATGTAAGCTACACAAATTTTTGTATAGACTCAAACAAGCCTCACGAAAATGGTTCATCAAGCTATCAACAACACTTAAGCTAGATGGTTTTAACCAATCCAAGTATGATCATTCACTAATCGTCTGAACCCGTAGTAATTCCTTCTCTGCTCTTCTTGTCTATATAGATGATATAATCATAACAGGAAACAATGTACAAGACATTGAAGAAACTAAGAATCATCTTATGAGACAATTCAAGCTTAAATATCTCGGTGAATTAAAGTATTTTTTGGGCATAAAAGTTTCACATTCCAGGAAAGGAATTGTTCTGTCACAACGCAAGTACGCACTTGAAATATTGGAGGACATAGGTTATCTTAGTGCCAAATCTGCCAATTCACTTATGAAACAAAATTTATCCCTTAATAAGGTTGAAGGAGAATCCATCAGTAAACCCACATCCTATCAAAGACTTGTTGGGAGATTAATATACTTGACCATCATAAGGCCCGACTTAGTGTATATCGTGCACATTCTCAGTCAATATATGGATAAACCACGTCAACCACATTTGGAAGCAGCTCAACGAGTGCTACGATATATTAAGAACATACCAGGGCAAGGTCTCTTTTTCTCAACAACTAGTTCATTACAACTAAATGCTTTTTGTGACGCAGATTGGGCTAAATGCACAGATACACGACGAACAACCACATGATATTATATGTTTCTTGAAAACTCGTTAATTTCTTGGAAGACTAAGAAACAAAATACGGTATCAAGATCAAGTGCAAAAGTAGAATACCGCTCTATGGTAGTAGCATGTTGTGAAGTAACCTGGTTACGATACATTTTGGATGATTTGTGTATCAAACACTCCCAACCAACCAACAGATATATTTATCAAATTCTTGAGTTTTCTACAATTCTCGAGCTTACTTAACAAGTTAGGAATAATTAACATATATTCCAACTTGAAGGGGAATGTTAAAGAACTCGAGATCCAGTTGGTGACAACCAACACACCAGCTGGTGACAACCAACACACCAGCTGGAAGCAGCCACCAACATATTGGTGGGGAAGAACAAGATGTCTAAAAACATGTCCTTCCATAATTGTGTTTGTTTTTAATTATTACAATTTTGTTTTTCTTTTGTATAAATAAGTTGTAAACATATATTTATTGAAGATGAAATTTATAGCTTAAGTGTTACTCGTATTAACGAAGTTTCTCATTTTACGGAAATAATTGTTCCAATAATTATTTTGTTAAGTAAAATGACTAATATTGTGAAATTTATTTTGCTCCAATAATTATGTAAAATTTTAAAAATGTATTATTATGATTAAATCAAAATTAAAAATTCAATATATACCTTTTTTAAAATAAATATGGGTTAAATCATTTAATCAAATTTTTTAAAGAAAAAATAAAGAAAAATTTTCAGGATATTTTGATTTTTATTACGAGACGTCAAGTTAATTATGAAATAAACAAAATCAACTTTATTGTATTGAAAAGAAAAATTTTCTCTTTAAGACTTAAAAAAATTAAAATATCACGCTTCATGCATCACATTTACTCTTTCTTCTCCCTTTTCATATTTTACTCTTACTTCTACTTTTTACATCCAACTCTTTCTTCTTCGTCTCTACCTCAATTTTTACCACCAACCACGCACTAATCCTAATATTTTAATACTCAAAATATTAAAAATTAAAGATATATATATATATATATATAAAATGTGAAAAATGAAAAGAAAAAACACTCAAGAAAATCAAGCCACGAATTAATTTGAACAAGTACTCGGTTAATTTTTTCTACGAATCATATAATGGTTCAGTAGGGGTGTACCAAACATTACTAAAAAATTTAGCTTCCATCATCAAACATATCATGATTCATGAATGTTCGTTATACTCCACCAAACTTAAACAATTTCATCTTCATCTTCTTCTCCCTTGCAATTTTTACAATTTTTATGATCTAAAACCTTTAAATCTATACTATTTATTCTATAACTTTAATTCATATTAATAATATACATCTCACAAACAATTAAAATTTGATAACATCATCAAATTTTATTACATCACTTAACCTTACACATTAAACCGAGCAAAATGGTGGCTGCCAAGTTTGAAATGTGGTGGCTTTGGGGCTTTTGGGGTGGCGCTTGGGTGGTGGGTGACTGGTTGGTTTGTGATGGTCGGCTGCTTTATGGTGGCTATGACGGATGAATCACGATAAGGAGGGGAATGGATGTGGATGTCTGACGTTGATATAGTAATAAGAGAAGTATATTTTTGTCGTCTCATATTTTTGAAATGATACGTAAATTTAAGCTTAATTAGTGAGATATTTTGTAGTAGAAATCTGAATGCTTTTCTCCTTTTATGTCCATCTTCTTATTTCTTTAGATATTTATTGCCGGAAGAGAGTCGTCCTTTTGTAAGAAATCAGAAGTTCTATTTATTCAGCAGAATTAGGGATGCGAAATTGATTGCAAAAGATTGTAAATCGACTCTAGCTCTTCGGCATTCAAAATGACATTTTTTTTATTAATATTTATGATAGTGTAATTTACGATATTTTTATTTTGTTTATAAATATTCTTTATTTGGATATAATATAAGTTACATAATGCATGCATACTCTTCTATTTTATTCATTGGATATGATAGCTTTAAACACCAAACACATATAATCAAGAAAATTACATTTAGGATAACTTACATATTTTTTATATATATTTATTCTAGTGTAATTTACTATTTTTTATTTTGGATATAATATAAGTTTCATAATACATGCGTACTTTTTTATTTTATTTATGGGAAAATACCAAACACATGAAATTACATTTAGGATAACTTCAAAATTACTAATTTTGAATTGAGAAAATGGGATTAATATTATGAAGGTTTAATTGCATAATAATTCTTTATATAACTTTATAAATTAAATTTTATTATTAATCTCATCTGTGATACACCTTTTTTTTCCACTATAAAATATATATTTACACACGTTTCATAAATTAAAATTCATTTTTAACCTGGTATACATTCTTTTTTTGCTACTTTGAAAAATACAATACACATAATTTTTCTCGTAACATAAAAATGTTTTTTCAAGGAGATCCAAGAAGCCTTATAAAGCTTTCTAGAACCTTGCTGATAGACAAATCCAAAGAAAACAGCGGTCTCTAAATATATGTCAATTAATATGGTTCAAATTACATCATCTCATGGTATATTTAGAAACAGTACTAGTATGAGGTAAGTGTATATATTAGCCAATTTACAAACTCTGTATAAGCTGATAAGCTTTCTTTCCGCTAGCACTTATTGCAAATCAGAGGAGTAATTTCTCATTCCAAACGTGAACTATCTATCCACTGGCTTTTTTCCCATGGCATCCATAAATGTATTCTACCTGAAATAAAATAAATAAATTTACTTCCTATAAGTTGGAAAATTTGACCAGTTACATCATTAAAATGTCATGTAATAAGGATCAAAAGACTGATAAAATGCACAAGCATCAAATATCATAAATTGTTATAAGCATATCATGGTGGATAAACTTCAGTGAAAAGGCTAAATTAAGCTCAAACCGTTGTTATAACTTATAACCTGTTAGGCTCAGTGGATTAACTGTAATAGCACATTGTGCCTTGTCCATATAAAGCTTAAGGCATAAGTTTGTTTTTCTTTTCTGTTCTTTTTTTTTCAATTTACAAAACATATGAGTCATGTCAAGAGTCAATTGTGTCTTGTCCACGTTGTGCATAATATTGGTATTACTATTATTCATTTAAACTAAATAAATAATATAAATCCTTACTTGCCTAGCAAAACGTACATGCAAGAGAAAATCATAATAGAAGATTAAAGAAACACAAAGATACAAGAGTTATTTGAGAGATTTTAGATATAGATAGAAAACCCGTATAAGCAGAATGAAAATGTGTCAAGAAATAAAATTTACTACTTACCCTTGAACAAGAGATGCATTCAGTTGATGCATTGGCTGAAAATTTTAATTTGAGTTAGAACCTGTGGCACAAGAAGCATGCACGTTGGTGTCACCCATAGTATTGTCCCGACCATGATCTGCTATCTGCCTATTACCAACACTTGGAACAGCACTATCTGTTCTGTCTGAGATAGAAACATCATTGGTTCTATTATTGTCTCTGGTTTCTAGTCGCTCCATTAAGCGAGAAACTGTTGCAATCCCTGCATTAACCTCCCTTTTAACTTCAGAACCAAGATCTGCCATTGCAGGATTACGTGAGAACAATCTCTCCTTCCAGCCTCTAGTGCTTTTTGTAATCGACTCTTTGTACCTAAAAATTGATGAAATTGAGAAACTAAGAAAACTAGACTTTTCATCTCACTTGACCATAAAATATTAGCAAATATGATGCACCTCATTGACATTGTGTTAAGTCTAGATTTCAAAGATTCTGAAAATGATTGGAAGTCTGATGGTCCTGCTCTATCTTGACTAGGTGAGGATGGCTGATATGGAGCCCTCCTGTTGAAAATGGCATAATATAATTGTAAAGACAAGAATTATAGCATAGAAGGAAAATGTCGCACTAAAAAACTTATAGGATGATTAATATACCTGTTATCCGAGGAAGATCCATGTTGATTGAAAGCTACAACAGTCCTGGATGCTGAGGCAGATTGAGGCTCAACTTGAAGAGAAGGCAATGAAGTAACCAATTGTGATGATTCTTCTACAGTACCAGGAGGAGAAGGTAATTCTACCGTGATTGCAGGAACTGGATCTCCATCACCAATCTGAGCTGGGGAAGAGGAAGCAGGAGCAGTAGGAGGTGCATTAGGATGAGTAGAAAATACCAGAAATTGAGGACGACCCTGAGATGATGGTCTATTCCTTTGGCCTTCTCTCCTTGAAACATGACGTGCATGTCCCATTGCAGCAGCAGCAGCTAAGTGCTGTAAAATGCGCTCTTCAAGCTCAGCATCATTAGCACCCACAGGTAACTGAATTTAAAGAAGGAAAAAAAAATGGCAAGTCACTTGTGCAAATATTCAACTAATATGTGAACTTTTTTACAATATAATAGCAAAGATAGATCACAAACATGCTGCAACTCAAAATCTCCGAGAGTTGGGTGATGAAATATTGCAGTATTTCTGGGCGGAGTGAGCCTAAAACTCCTCTCTCTCTCTACCACCTCTAGAAGCTCCTGGCTGCAAATATGATAAATATAATTTACTTATATGAAGCCTCAGAGAAAAAAACTAAAGGAAAAATAATGAGATCGGACAAATGAAAAACCTGGTGGGATCCTTCAGGCTGATGGATTGCAAGCACATTGGACATTGGGAGCTTCTCTGACACCTAGAATATTAAATATTGAGATTCAAATCAATTAAAAAATATCTCAATGCATTTGAAGAATATCTTAAGTTCTTAACAATGGTTTGAAAAGTTCATAAGATTATCTTACAACTGCAAAGATGATCAAAAAGATAAAAGTATGAGGGAATCTAAATGTTAAAGGGCACCAAAATGGCTTCCAATAAAAAGGGTTCTTGAATATCAAGGATGTTGGGGATATAAGGACATCAGCAAAATTTTGAAGAAAAGTGGCAGAGCTTTGCTTGGTCTATGCACATATTTATATGGTAGTAAAAAAAATTCAAGTTATTCTTGGAAATCTCTATACCACACATCAAAGACCTCAATGGTGAATCCCATACTCCAAACCAATGATAACTTACAAAAGTCATTCATTGTATATGAAAAAAGATCATTCTTCACATCATCATTCAATAAATTGATTAAAAATATTGCCAAGAGATCCCAATCTATGATCACTTGCAGATCAAAGCATATCTCAATTACAATAATGTGTTTATAATTTAATGAAAGTTCTCTACAGATCTCCCAAACCATAGAGTTAATTTTATTGCATGATCTGTGCATGCCACTCCATACTCCTTGATAACTTTATGTTATGTAAGCCTTAAAATGCACTTCCAAGAAAGTGTGATTTGGGACGTTGGTATAACCCTCCAATCCACGACCAAATTTTTATCAGTTTTTAGCAATTTTATACACATAAAAAAAAATCCAAACTTAGTCGTGGGCAATTCACAAAACAAATCAAATTCCAAAGAAAGGCAAAAACTCATGCTAATTTGCAAAATGGAAACATAATGAGAATGATAATAGTAATAGAAATGGAATTCAATGAAAATGGTATTACTATTACTATATTTGTTTGAACAACTAAATCAAAATAATTATAATATTGAAATAAAATTTATAACATTATAAATGAAGTAAAATTAAACAAATTACAATAAATAATTATATAAATATGTAAAGAAAATCGAACACTCCAACGTATTATTGAGGGGTATAGGAGGAATGAACATTTCTGCTACTGTTGAAATCCTTTACATTCTATTACAAGTTAACAGTCAAATTAAACACAAAAATACACAAAATCATTCCCATTACCATTCATATAACTATCAACTAAACATGACTTAGAAAGTTACCATTCAAGAATACATTGGAGATGAAACTCATGCTTGCAATTAGTCACCTGCAAGACATAACCACAGTCAAAATGGAAGTCCTGTATAAGTTAAAAGAACAACACACGGAAATATTCAATGTATGCATATACCGTAGAGGGATCACTATCACAAAAGTCTTCAAGACATATACTGCAAGCATCATCACAGGCATCCTGGATTCCACCTTCAACAAAAGCTGCTGCTGATGTCAAATGGACCTCAGATTTACTGATCTCTTCCATCCCTTGACCCTGTATCTCAAATAAAACATCAATGAATAAAGATAAATTCACACATGTATTTATTATGTACACAACATAACCATCTGGATGAAGCTATTAACATACGAAGAAATAGAAGTAAGAGAACGAAAAACACGCACAAATTTGAAAGGAAAAAAAACGATAATATTAAAACTTCAATCATAAATGGTTTCAATTACCAAAAATCAAATAATAATCAATATTTTGATACTTCGTGGGGCATCACGGTGGGAAACAATCGTACCAAAACCCAACAAAAACAGCAGATTATACCCATAAACATAATTTTCCAGCAAATATTAAGAAAAAAAGGGGAATTAACTTACCGACCAATCGCCAAAACGATAAAATTGTAAAAGAGTTATAAAAAAATACCTCCATGAAAATCCGCGAAGAGGATGAAGTACTATCGATCTTCGTGAATCAAACAACCGAAGTTAAGAATAAGAAATAATTCGAGCGAGTAAGAAAACCCTAGGTTTTTTTGAGACAATACAGAGAGAGAGAAAGAGGGTAGCTTTGCAATCGGTTAGTTTATGTTCATGGACTTTTGTGGGGTTTTATTTTTGTTTGTTTTTACATTATTATTTTTCGTGCGAAGACTTAAAGGCACGCAGTAAAAGTTAAGATCGGTCCTCCAATCGTTAATGTTTCGACACGTGGCATTAACTCGGAAATTTTGGCAAATCTGAAATAATTTACGCGCCGAATAATCCGGATAAGCTAATTTTAGGCTCCAGATTTGCTTATTTGCATTTGGATTTTCAGATCAGTTCGAAATTGTGATAAATCTTAAAATCCGGTTAATTTTTTATTTGCCAGATCTGCTGGATAGTCAAAATATAATCATTTTAGAATAATTTTTATTTTTAAAAATAAATATTTTTAAATATTATTTCTTCTTACGTCAAATTATTATCGCATAAAAACTCATATAATGAATAATTATTAATTAAAATAATAATAATAATAAATTTATTATATAATTATATTAATTAAACTTAATTTAATTTCGTTTAATATTAAATATATTTAAATAATTGTAATTCAATTTAAAATACAAAAGAATTCAAAATTAAATAATTTATGAATTTTTTTTATAAATTATAATATTTTTAAATAATAAATATTCATAAGAATTTAAAACAAATAATATATTAACAAAAGAAAATAAGAAAAAATATTTAAAATTTTGAAATTTACCTTGCAATAGTCTCGAACACCTCACCGATCATCGAGGAAAGAAAGCAATTTTTTTAAAATTAATGCCAGATTTCAAAATATATGAGTATTGTAGTTTATTTAAAAAATATATAATAAATGTTTACATTGAATAATAAAATTCTTACTATTATACCTATATTATGTTTGTAAATTGACTTAGTGTTTAACAACTTCATATTTTATTATATTAGAATAATAAAATATATAATATAATTAATTTTATGATTATTAATATAATAACTTAATTCTATAATTATATACAAAAATTTATAATATAATCTTCTTTTAGTATATTTTTTTATACATGTACTATTTATTTAACTCAGTTCATAGAGTTTTCATCTTTTTAATAATTTTTTATAAATATTGAGATAAATATAATTTTTAAATATTTTTTCAATATAATATAACTACATGTATACAAAAAATAGAACCTATAGTTACTACTTGCAAAAAAATCAAATAAAACTTATTAAATTGTTTGAATAATAGCTTATAAGTGAGAAATAATGACAAACATAAAACTAAATTAGCCGTATAACATCAAAACTTAATAAAATGAGTTTAAAACTCACCACAATATTGTCCTATAATATACCTATAGCTTTATTATATATATATATATATCTTATAACTACATGTTTATTTTAGCAAAACCTTCAATTTCATTATATCACAGTCATTATAAAATCAATTCAAAATGTATAATTAAAAACAACATCCCAAACACATAGTGAGCATCCCAATCCAATCATATAGCCTTAATGCTAACCCAACAAGCTTATGAGCTACTTCTTTGAAATTGAATTTGTAAATTAATATTTCATGTTACTTCGAATCTCTTATACTTTAATTATCAAATTAATTTATAAAAAATAAATATAAAAATATATATTCATAAAACTTATATTTTTAACACAATTAACAACAAGATAAAGAAATTATAATTCTGACATTAAAACAAATAAAATTGATTTACTAAAAAAAACAAACAATATCCCTTATAACTTAGTGTTATTATTGCTAATATTCACTATTTAATTGCAAATCATAATATATTTTACTTAATTAAGACTTATTCTATAAATCTATTAATTTATACCGTTAAAACATTTAGATTTATTATATATATTTTTATAGTAATATATTCTATTTATTTTAAAGAATTAGATATTGTAAAAGTTTTTTATTTTATGAAATTTGTATAAATTAATTCATTATATTATAAAATGTATAATTTAATGCCTTATATTTTATAAAATATATCAAAAAATGATTCTTTTACTATTTATTCGATATTTTTATAGTTTTATGATAACAATTTAATTATTTATTCAATATTTTAATAATTTTTATAATTAAATATCATAGAAAAATTTAATTTTATTATTTATTTATTTATCAATAAAATATTAATAAAAAATAAATTTTTTTTTATTTAATATTTTTTAATCAAATAACATATTTTTTCTAAGGGACTAAATTATCCCTTTAACTTAATATAAAAGATTTGGTGTGACATTTTTTACTATTTTAAAATGTTTACGCATAAGCACAAAGCAATTAAGTAAAGTACCTATTAAAAAAAAGAATGTTTTTTTTTAATTTTTCAAATCTATTTGATAAATAAATTTTTAACATAAATAATTAATTAATGAAGTTATTATTTAAAGTAAAAATTTTAAAAAAAGAAAACATAACATTGATAATTTATTTTTGTATTTCACTTTTTTCAAAACTAATTGATTAAATCAATTACAAAAATAAATATTAGATATAAATATTTTAATTAAAATAACTAATAAATTATGATAATATTTATTTAAAATAATATATATATATATATATATATATTTTATTTTAACTTTGTAAATTGAGATTAGAAGGGTAAGAAAAAACCTAGCACTTAATCACATCTATTAGATTTGGCTTGGATAATGGGGAGAACTTTCCAACAACGCGAAGAGCCCTTTTCTTTCGCTACCTTGTCTTATACGGTCATGCTTGTCATTGTATGTCCATAAGTAAAGTGGGAAGAATGATGTGCTTCTTTTTTGTTTTTTAGTTTAATTATATAAATCGTTGCTATATCGCTTACAGTTTAATCTCTTTTTATTTTTTAATTTTTATACCGTAATATTCTTACTTTAATTTTTATATTTTCACTTATTTATTTATTAATTTTCATACATTTTAAATTTTAAATTTAACTTTAAAAATATAAAAAATAAGGAGATTTAAGGGTAAAAATTAAAAAAACTAAAGGGATTAATTTTAAGAAAAAATTAAATTAAAAAATAATGAGATCAAATTATAAAAAAAATAGATAATATATATAAATATATGAATTATTTATATAATTTACTATTTTTTAATGAATTTTAATATTTATATTTTAATATCTAGAATATGAAATTTTTACCTCGGTATATATCATTTGATTATAAAATTATAAAAAATTATTATTTTTTTATTTTATTTTTAAATAAAAAAGCTACAGTCGTTTTTTAAGTACAAAATGAAGTTAAGAGTCCATATAGACGACTTCCCCCCCCCCCCCCCCCCTTTTTTTATAATTGCAATTTTATAGGAGAAAAATTCAAACATGGAAAACCATATTAGTCCAAAAGTCATTAATTAGGATTGCACGTTGTTTCATTTTTCTTTTCTATTTCTCAGTTCTCGTTACGGAGAGAGAATAGTCAAAGTTAAAACTGTTCAAAAAAAAAAAATTTAATATAAGAATTATAACATAATGGTTTGACTGCTCATTGATTTAAATAACGATGGTATCTAGGGTTTAACAACTAGTCCTGAACTACTAGTCTGCTGCTCAATGTAAGATGAAGAATACATGTAATATATTCCTGAACTACTCCTATCTATTCCCCAACTTGAGGATAATATAGTCCTTTAAAAAAAATATTTGAATTTGGATGTATTTATTTTTAAATTAAACATATTTGTTAAATTGTTTTAATTTGATATATTTTAATCATATTTGTAAATATCTTATATATTTTATTTTGTTTATTTTCTCGTTAAATATCAACTAACTATTACTAATAATGTTTAAATCGATTATATTTAAGTTTTTTTTAAGATAAAAAAAAGAAGAATAATAAATAGTAAAAAAGTATTAAAATAATTAAAATGAATCAATTATAAAAAATGTGATAATATATTTAATTTATAAAAATAAAAATAGAATAAATAAATAAATGTTAAGAAATATCATGTCAAAATCCATTTCTTCCTTGTTTATCTCCCCTTTTCTCTCGATCGATAAAACTATTGCTTAAAATTCAGCCATTTAAGAAGATGAAAATGAAGATGATAAACAAACAGGATAACATATATGTTTATATTTATTGAAATTTATTTTGGTTTATTTAAAGTTATTTAAATAATTTTTGAAATTCCATCCTCAAATGTCTTTTCGTTTTGAAAATTATATAAGACAATGTTTCCCTTTTCTGATGATGGAGTGCTCTCTAACCCCATGTTTGGTTGGAGGGAATGGAATGAAATCAAAATTGATTCCTTCTATTTTGTGTGTTTGGTTGGACGAAATGGAATGAAATCAGATAGAAAGCGGAATGGAAAGAAGAAATCACAATTCCTTCTCCCCTCCTTGGTAATCATAATTTCATTCCCAACTAAACTTTTTTTTCCAATTTTACCCTCACCTAAAATATAACCTTAAACTCAAATCCCAAATTCTCAAACCCAAAATTTCAAAACCCTAAACCTAAAAATTCAAAACCCTAAATCCAAATCCTAAAACCCTAAACCCTAAACCCTAAACCCTAAATCCCTAAATCCTAAATCCCTAAACCTTAAACCCCAAAACACAAATCCCAAAACCCAAAACCCCAAATCCCTAAACCTCATACCTTAAATCTTAATTCCTTAAACCCCAAATTCCCAAATCTCTAAACCTAAAATTCCTAAACCCTAAACCATAAAACATAAATCCCAAAACCCTAAACCCCAAATTCCAAATCCTAAAACCCTAAACCCTAAACCTTAAACCCTAAACCTTAAAACATAAATCCCAAAACCCAAAACCCTAAATCATAAATTCCAAAACCCAAAACCCTAAACCTTAAACCCAAATCCCCAAATCCCTAAACCCTAAACCTTAAAACATAAATCCCAAAACCCAATATCCTAAAACATAAATCCCAAAACTTTAAACCCCAAATCCAAAATTCTAAAACCCTAAACCATTTTTAGAAAAATAATAATTTTGATCCTAAATCTTAACTTGCAAATATAACCCCAAATCCGAAATCCCTAAACCCTATTTAGAAAAATAATAATTTTAATAATATATTTCTTTTTAATTAAGTAATAATTATTTAGAAAAATAATGATTTTAATAATGTATTTTGTTTTACGAAAAAATAGTAATTAAATAACATTATTTGAACTTTACAGCATGTATTAAGGTCATTTACAGTTTTTTTCATTCCATTAAAGTGACAAACCAAACACTGTAATCCTGATTCCGAGCTTGATTCTAGTGGTCAAATCAAACAAAATTATTTCCTTTTCATTCTGATTTCGATTCCGATTTCATTCCACGAACTAAACGCCACCTAAAGGAGTCATTGCCAGAATTGATAGATTGAGAGTAAAGTAGAGTTTTTGCACTCTGATTATTATTAGATATATATTTTTTTAAATTCAAATTTTTGTACTTTATATCTAGTGGTTGATGTTTTTTATTTTTAATTATTATTATTTTTTACATTCAATTTTATTGTTAGTTATTTTTAATTAGTTTTTAAAATTCAAATTTTAACTTTATTTTTAATATTTATTATTGGTTATTTTTAATACTAATAATAATAATTATTATTACTATTTAGAAATTCTTCTGAGTCTGCATCAATCAATAATAATTATTAAGAGTTAGTATTTTTTTCCATTCAATATAAGTTTTATAATAAAGCATTTAAAACCATCCTCCACATTTCAGTTTTAATATTATTAACTACTCATAATTACTCATTATCATTTATTATATAATTTTAATATTTAATAATTATTCATAACTCCTTATTACTATTCAATAGACAACAAACTCTTTTGATAACCATTTATGGTTAATATAATTATTATTGATAATTATCTTGTATTGAGGTTAGATGTAAGAATGTTCAGGAACACACTAACTTACATAAGTGTCATTAACTAACCACTATTACTAATTTCAAAGCTTAGTTAATATTTTATATTGTTCTTTTTCAATTAATAATTTTTAAATACTTTCTAACCACTTAAAACCAACATTTGTTAATATACGATATGCCTTTCAATTTCTATATTTAATGAAATTATTAACTCACACGTCTTGTACTTAATTATTTTTTAAATTTTTCATTGAATTTGATATTTTTTATTTATCCTGAATATTTGCCAATAACTGCTTTATTTTTTTTTTACCTAATTGCCTTACTTTTTAAAATTAATATTGCTTTTTTAAAATTAATTTTTAATTACTTTATTTTTTTTTACATATAACAAGATTTCATATTATGAAAATTATCCAATTTATTTCTTAACTTAATGAAAGATCTACAATTTTTTTTTTTTTGAATATATAATAAATACATGCTAGATGCAGTGCTCATAATGTAGCAAATTAAATTGCTCGCATCTTAAAGACGATGCTTAATTAAGTTTCAACTTGTCTCCCAAACTTACATTTCTCTTAATATATTTTCATATATTATTTTGTAAAATTTACTTGTGTATAGGCATATCCTTCTCATCAATGGAGCATTCCCCTACCGTTGAAAAAAGAAAATGAGAAGATAAACAACTGAATATATCAAAACTGCATATACCTGAAAGCCTAAAATAGGCCCTAAAATATGTTCCGTCGTATATTTACTACTATTATCTATCTTGTATAATCTCTCAATTGTTTAGTTTCTATATGGTTTGGTTCCAAATGAAACTAATATCTCTAGTCAATATCAGCATGTACATAATCAACAAACACAAAGTTCTTTTGGGTTTCATTTATAGCATAACATAAACCAGCACTAAGAACTGCAAACCCAGCCAAAATAATTCTTAAATTCAAATCTGAAGGAATTCCAGTTGTTGCACAAAAAACAACAGTTGTGCCGATTAGGAACTTTTGCAATGTCTGGAATGTGTCATAAGCTCCTTTACACGATGAACATTTTTGAGTGTGTTGCTCAAATCTGTCTAACATCTGCATACCAAAATGAAAAATATAAATCCATCAATCCTCCCAGGAAATTATACAACAAGAAGCTTCTTTTACCTGACGCTTCGATAAAACTGTGGATGGTAAAGTCTGTTGACTGCTTGTAGAAAACCATTCAGGTTGGTTGTTCCCATGTCGCCTTAGCCAATTTCGAAATGCCAAGACCAAACGGTCTGCTTGAGTAGGTGTGAATGTGATTTTTGTGTAATTCTTATTAATATCAGCAGAATCCTCCATGGACTTTGAAAGAAAGATCTTCTCTTGCCCTTGAAGGACAATCATGTCTCCATCATATACCTTGTTCGAAGTCCAGTGTTCATACCACCGAGGAACAACCTGCCACAAGCAAAGTGAAAAATAGAAAAAATTCAAATTATAAACCAGATTAACATTTTTTCCCTCTAAAATGCACCAATGATAAAAATCAACATTGGATGGACATAGAAAAGATTTAGAACGGAAGCTCATCCCACAAAAATAACCCTTTCACTTAATCGGCTAAAATTAATGGATTGTATCGTTTAATGGGACATCCCATTTCAATTTATACCTTTACTCAATCCGCTCAGATGCTTCAATATAATCTAGTTACATATTGAGATCAATAATCGATTAATATAAATAAGGAAAAATACCATAAGGGTCCCTTTTCTTTGTGGAAAAGTATTGTTCAATCCTCCAACTTTAAAAATGTACTCATTAGTCCTTTTACTTATTAAAAAAGAGCCACAAAAAAAAATTTATTTATAATTTTTTTTTAAATAGATAATGGTGAAGGTGTTTTTGTCATTTAACAAACATAACTGGTGAAGGTATTAATGTCTTTTACACCAATATTATGACTAAAATACTCCTGAAGTTTTTTTTCCAAATAAATTCAAAATTATTAAATGTTTCTTCTTGACACTATTTTTACAAGTAAATTGACTAAATGTCACATTTTCAAAGTTAGGGAACTAAATGAAACATTTTGTATAAATAAAATGACCAATATGGGTTTCCATCCTATAAGACATTTAGAAAATAATGATGACATATAATGAGAAAATCTTGTGCTGCTTCAAAAGTTTGAAGTACCGGCTTTATCTTAATATGTTCAACTTAGAGGTGAGTGTTTTTTTATGGTGAAATGAAAAAAAAAGAGTTCTACCATATATTTTACAAAAAAATAAATAAATTCAATCAAATGACAAAACGAAACATAGTATCAAGTATTTTTCACATTATGGGTGCGGTAACGATTTTATTGCCATAAACTAAAAGTTCCTGGGAGGAAAAAATGAAATAATTCTTACCTGCCACCAAGCAGGCCCTGGCATTGTGAACTGGAAGAAGTTTCGAGCACTACAGACAATAGAACGAGTCTTCCCAGGTGCCATTGGTACGTTGAAGGAGCAAATCCAAATAACCCATTTTTGATCACCAACCAATGGAAGCTTTGTGTCTATTTCTATTCTGGAAGTGAAAAGGACAAACATAACTAGTTTTAGAAGCAATAAAAAAATTAAAAGACTGAGCTAGATCTTCTAGCATCGATATCTGATGATAGCAAATATTTTTCCTCAAAACTTCCAGTGGACGTACCAATCTAGTTGAGTCACGTTTATATTCACTATGTCCAAAAAGAATGGGAAGGAAAAATACAAGTTATAGGTACAGTCTAGAAAGAAGTTTCTCCAATTGGCCTCGAACTTCATGATTCTTATAAAATAGAGGCATTGCAAATTCCTTTTTTGAAGAACCACTTTAGCCTCGGATTATCTTGTAAAGATACAAGGTTGGGGGGAAAAAATATTCGGAAGTTTTGCCATTCATATGAATGCCTCAATAGATATTTTAGTTAGTGATGTTTAGGACTTCAAAACTGTAAGACAACTTTCAAAGCAGCAAAAAGAGGAAATATAAATACTAGACCACTCATAGATGTAGACAAATTAGCCATTAAAGTTGCACAACAGGCTTAAACTAAGAGGAATTAAAGACCTCTGTAATGGTGAGTTACTATGACTCAACCAAGGAATACAACTCTCAAAAAAGTAACAAAATAGAACAATTGGAATCTGCTCTCTCTCTCAGCAACTCTCTCACTGATAATCATCGGTCCAGCCTTCATCACGCACTACCACAATCTGACACTACTCTAGGTCCTATTTTCCAGCTCACATTACAAGACAAAATAAGCTAACAAATTACTAACATCAAGAAAATAAAACAGTAATTAATAAAGCAATAAAACAGTAAATATGCTAAGTATTAAAGAACATAGCTATTATGGTAATATCAGCCTCATACTCCTGCATCAGCAAGTGTTCTAATGCACAAGCTAAGCTTTTGTTTGGCACGATGAACTTACTTGTTATCATATAAAACTCAAATCCTAATATGTTTGGGCTTTCTTTTTAAAACCAAAATACATGCTGTAAAATAATTATAACATCCTACATCTACACTCAGAGTACTGGTATTCTGTCGATAAACTTCCTTTTTTTCCTATTCTGTCCAACATTATCATGAGTCTTAACAAAGTCAGTGAACTTTTACATTATCACAGGCAAAGTAGAAAAAGTTAATAACATTCATATGATGCATTTATAAGCAATTAAGATGTTTCTTTTACAAGTGACGAGAGTGTAGTGAAGTTACTTGTTGACATAATAGCAAGGTGCAACAAACTCTGCACTGATCCGAGGGTTCCCTTCATTTGCTCCAGCAAAGCCCCAAGGACCATTAGACTCCAACTTAAATGGCAAAGGCTTGGCTCTCTCTCTCCTTCCTGTAACCTGTGGAGTGATTGCAATATCAATCCTTAGTAAGCAGTTTTCTCTGTAACTCATAAAAAATATTTCAATTTTTATCGATGTTTTTTAAAAAACGGCAGAGCCGAGAAGCCTACACAAGCATAACATTCACTCTTCACTATGTATACATCACACACAAACTTTAATTTTATACTAAAACTTCTCCTAAAGTACTACTGTTACAAGTATCAAACTGCTAGGGTTAAAATTATTGCATAAAGTATTGGATGTTACCTTGTGATGAGCAAACTCGATATGGGAAGGATCTGAAACATTTTCCATGAGGGTATCATAGCCATAGAATAGATCGCGCTGAATCGTCACCGTCGAAAATTCATGCTTGTTAAAGTCATCTGGCAACCTAGATGTTAAAAAGTGGCAAGACACAACTTCAATTAAAATATTCAGGACATAACAGTCAACTATCTCACAGAATAAAAAAAAAAGTACAAAAAGAAAAAAAGGAAGCCTTTTTTATCTGTTAAAATAGACTTCTCTAACCCAATCAGAGGTTTCAACAACATTTAAAAAAAAAATTAAAGGCAACGTAAAGGTTATTAAAACAAAACCTCAACAAAACAAAAGATTATTAAAGAGCATTACATGGGAGGCTTGGTGGCATTAGCTTTTTCCCAACCATTCTCATCAGGCCAAACAAAGAGCAGACCTTGAGACACCATTGTGGGGAGCTTCGTAGCACACGCTCTTGGCGACTGGATGGCACGAGCCTCAGGACCTTCTGGTGAAGCTTGAGGGATCTTAACACAAGATCCAGCTGGACCAAAGCTCCAACCATGGTATGAACACTGCAAATTTCCACCTTCATCAATCCTCCCTTCCTACAAAACCCAATAAGCCCATTTGAAATCATGACAACCCAACCTGGTTAAACTAAACAAATCACAGTTCCATTTACTTCAGAATAACAGCTGTTTAAAAATGAACCTTTTAGCCCTTGAATTTTTTTATCAATCAACACTAATCAAGTTAAATTGACTCAAGAATCCAAGATAAATCCATCTAAGTTACCCAATAAAGCTTACAGATAAAGGGGCGAGTCGGTGGGGACATTTATCATCAAAAGCAATCCAACTTCCAGTAGACTTGTCATTCCAGAGAACAAGGTCACGACCCAGAAGCTGAAAAGGGGTAGGCAAACGAGGGTCCAAATCTTCGATCAGAGAAACTGGATACCAATGATCTCTCCAAGAAAACTTGCTAGACGAGCTCTCATCCTCGATTTCATAGTCCTTGACCTCTTCTTCTTCTTTAGTTTGAATGGACTGTTCTGGCTCTGAAGTTGGCGGAATGGTTTGTGGTGTAGCTACTTTAAGAGGAGAGCAAGAACCTAATACTTTATTTGATCTTTTGTGGTTATGGGCATTGTTAGAAATCATACAAGGAAAAGCTCTCAGAGATTTAGATGATGGTGAAGATAAAGCAACAACTGAAGCAGAGGAAGAAAGTATCAGAGCCATAATTGGAATTAGTTTATCTTTGTTTTAACAATTCAAAGATTGATGACCTGAAAATATGATCAAATAGAGAGAGTTTGAAATAGAAGTTATAGTACACAAGAAAGTAGGATCTAGAAGTTGAAACCTTTGCGTACAAGTTTCAAATGGCTATAGGGACAAAGATGGCCCTTTTACAAACCCAGTGAAAAATGCTTGACAATGGCAAAGAATGAGAAAGATTAAGAGAAATTCACAGAAGGAACTTGAGGAGCAAACAAAAGTTACCGACCACGTGTCGTACAGTCGTAGTGAAAATGCATTCGTAGAACTCCAGTGGTTTTGTGAAGGCCACCAGCTTTAATGTTTTGAAAAATTGGTCATTCGGACAAAAATTCCTGTCCACATAATTGGAGTGACAGCTGAAACGATGGCGTATTCTTAAACAGTTGTACTATTATTGTTTTACGAGTATACCACTCGATATTCATGGTGTAATGTTGGATAATTTATCCATTTATTTATTTTGGTTATTTTTACAATAATAATACATAAAATATTTATTTTATTATTAATATTAATTATATATTCGTATTATTATTAAAAATATTTTTAGTTTCATTGTTTATATATAACTACAGTTAATAAAATCTAATTTCGGATGCACTATTGAAGAAAAAAATAATAATATTTTTATTAAATAAAAAAAATATATATTTAAATTCATATTATCGATAATATACCGATCATTTTTATATTTAACAAAAAATATCCAGATAGTTATCTTTTGTAAAGATAAAAATCTAATTATTTATTATTTTATGTATTCTTTTATTTATTACAGAACATTTTAATAAAAAATATTCAGTACCATCCTATGAATCAACGTCAACATTTAGTATCATTTCTCTAATATAGTTAGTATCATTTTATTTTTTTTATTAATTAATCAATTTTTTTTATTTATTACAAAATAATTTAAAATTATATTATTTTATTAAATTTACTTTAAACCATCAACTTATTTGAAATATAGATATTAAAAAATATTTATCTATATGATCAGTTACTACCATCATCTCACGGCTTCTAATTTTATTAATCCTTCTATCCTTTTCAATGACTTTATATTCCATCAAATTTAATGTAAAGATAACTTTACTAAGTAAGGTGATTAAATAAGAATAAAAGAGTTAAAAGATAGTAAAGAATGATTAAATGATTCGATGATTACATAACTTTAATTTTGATAAAAAATGTATTTTTGAATTGTTTTGTAAAAAACTTGGTATGAAAAAAAAAATGAATAGTGAACAAATAAGATGGTAAAAATGAAGTGTATAAGTTTGTTTTCATAATGAATTTAATAAAAATATATTAGAAAGAACATTAAATAATAAATACCACCAAGAATGTTGCGAAGAACTGGCCTTTACAAATTGTGAGATTTTTTCCTTCTATTTCTTTAGAAAGGTGCTTTCATCACATAACATCATCCCCATGTCACATATATAATTAGCCTAATCCTACAATTATTTTAACATTGTACGTCCTAATTCACATCCAATCCAAAATATACATATTACTTTTTTGGTAGACGTGTGTGTGAGGGTGGAGGGGGGTTTGTGAAAACTGGAATTCGGCAAAATTTGGAGATTCATGCTTTAATGAAACTTGACCAGCATATAAGCTAGGAATAGAGCTTTCTCCATCAAACTGCTTGCCTAATTTGGTAATGTGTGAATGGGTCCACGTTAGATAAATACACAAGGAACAAACATTCTTTATGGTCAGCAGTATTTAGTCTTACTAATATTTAGAGTGGGAACAATATCACAATCATTGATATCAAAATCAACACAGAATATGCATCAGGTAACATAATCCAAACCCATGATGAAATTCAGAGTTTGGCAAAAAGGATTCAAAGAAACACACAACTCGCTTAGTAGACATGAAATTCTCCCAATGAGAGAATTACAATATAGAGTACTACGATACAGAACATTTTCAACTATAAGATAGCTCATATCTAAGTTTCTTGAATACTGAGTTCAATTATCATTTTCTGTTTTGCTAATAGAATTGAAATATGATTACTTAGCAAATATGACTTCCTAAGCTTGATTCTCCTGCTGTTGCTGATAATTGAGAGGCCTCCTGAAGAGCATAATATGTGGCTCTGGGCGATGAACGGCATAGTGTACCCACCCACGGCTCTGTTGCACCCCAAGTGCCCGCCATTCATTCTGAAAGCCAATTCACTAAATTCAACTTAAAGAAAAAAAAAAATAAAGCACAACAGATGATCAATCCTATTGCACACTTACAATTAAAAAAAAATTGGAACTAGAGAACGTTGTTTTATGAATGTAAGAGTGTTAGTTGAATTTTATAACGATTAACACATACTCATCTAAACATAGATTACATCTTTGTTGGGTAGTTATCAAAATTATTATTTTTTATTTTAAATAAATATAGTAGCTGCGATTAGTTCCAATGAATTTGATAGCTAGAAATTGAGTACGTACCTTGTTAAGAATAACATAAGTGATTGTTACACACTTAATCATTCAGCAGAAATTCATTCCCCAGATTAGGTTATCATGTAAGATTAAACTTAACCACTTTAATCAGTTGATCAATTCATCAAACAATACTCACCACTTTCCCTAAGAAACTAATTCATCTGTGTCACTTTAGGTATCCTAATGCATGTACCATCAAATCATCCAGTACCGTGTCAACATTAAAAAAATAATTAAAATCACCTACTTTCCCCTTTTTTAATAGGAATCTTCGCTTCTTTGCCCAGAAGACCACTTGTTTCATCTTACTTTCAGTGCAGTATTAAAATCAAAACACGAAATAAAGAGAGGCATTGCAACATAATCATATCACATCTCTTACCAAATAGATCATGGATATTACAACCTGAAATTCTTATAAAAATAGGGTCCTGTTGATTTCAATATGCCTAAACAAAATTGCAAAACACCAACAGTTATAGAACTACCGACCGCTTTCTAGTATAATTGGAAAAAGCTTAGCTACAGGAGAACTCTCCTGTTCAAACCCACATCCTCTGAAAATATAGTTTGGATTAAAAAAAAATACTGTTCTAGAACCATACTTCTGATATGTAACCATATCATTGTGCTAAGATCGTCATATAAATACCAAGGAAAAATAATCATTTCCAAAACCAAACTGCTACAATTTAAATTGACGCTATTCAATATAACTCCTGAAATTTAATATTTACTTCAAATAGAGAGTAATAAAAGTATGCAAAGCTTCGACTTATATATCAGAAACCAAACAATATATACTATTCTTTCGAAATAAGTATAGTAAAATATTTTGAAAATGAAAATAAAATCAGTACTCACTTCGGGGAGAAGCCGATTCTTGGGGAGCAATTTGGCTACATCGGGAGGAAGAACTACATGCCTGAATCGTTCAATTAATTCCAAAAGAAAATTCAGAAGAACAAAATCATCGAAATGAAGAGGAAAAGTAAGAAACGATGGGAAATTGAGAGTAAGTACCTGTACTCATAGATGTCGTCGAAGTACTTCTCAGAGTACTGGATCTGACCCATTTCAGCGACAAGTTCAAATGAGAAAACTCGAATTAGGGTCTTTGTTCTGCTTTGGATGTACAATCTGTGAAGAAAAAGAAAAAAGAAAAGCAAAGATTGAGAACCCAGAAATTTAATTCAAATGAAAACAAGAGTGAAAGAAGGGAATGGAAGTAACCTGGGGGACTGATATGAGAGAGTTGAGATATTCGAGAATCGAGAGTGGTATTATAAAGGGAAGCTGGGAAAAAGGCAAAAATAGACAACTTGTGGAGGGTGTATAATGTAAAATTACCGTTTTAATGGAATTTTGAAAGGGAAAAAAAATCCTTATCCACATTATCATACATGGACATATATACATTACTATATATTTTTAAAAAATAGTTACGTTGGTCGATTTTGAATTTCAAATTTAAAATATTCCCGCTTTTGTTGTACAGTAATAGTTTATTGACAAATTATATTCTCATTTTTTATTTTTTTTATAATAATTATAATCTTAATGTGAAAAGATAAAAATAATTAGGAACCGAATGTTAGATTGATTTTAATTTCACTTAAAAAATGATTGTAATTTTAAGAATCACATATTAACTTTATTTATAACCAAATCAAATATTAAATTAATTTTAATTTTACTTCAAAATTAAGTCTATCTAACATTTGTACACCAATGATATGTACCAATTCATAATAATTTTTTACCTTCTGTGTCAAATTGTAAATGTTATTTAGTTTGGTTTAAGTGTGGGTTATGTTATCGAAGGTTTGGAAAGGATTTGGTGTTGAACAAATCTTTTAATTTTTTTTTAAAATGTAATTTAATTCAATAGTTTTTTAGTTAATTACTTCTCTTATATTAATTTTTAAAAATTTTAATTTAAGTTTAAATCGATAAAAATAAACTAAAGAATGATTTTAAATTTTAATTAAAATAAGTAATTAACATAATCCTTACCTCACCCTTGCCACCGTCCCACTACCCAAAACCTTCCACCCCTAGTTGGTCACTCTCTGTCTATCTTTACTACATGCCTATCACCTAATAGCCAAATTTTTTTAAGTTTTAATTTTTTAAGACATCAATAATATGTTTTAAAAATTAATTGTCAACGAGCTTTCAAACGACGTTATTCATTGTGCGACCACTTATTAATTCTGTTTGATCAAATTGTTACAGTTTGTATTAATTTTGATTCTCTAACGTCACCAAATGATCATTGACATATGACATAAAATAAAAGAGAGAGAAGAGAAAGGACGGTGACACAAGGGTGAATAGGGGTGATCTATGGAAGAGTTGGACTATGTTGTGCATTTAAAAAATAAAAAGAAAAAATATTTTTTGCAAGTGAGCTTGAGGTTATTGGCTTGCATGTAAAACTTATGGGTTTAAAATTTCAGTTAAGGATGTTTAGATAGTATAGTTAATTTTAAAAAAATAATTCAATTTTCCCAAATTGAACTTAAATTGGACTTTTTAAAGTTAATTAACTATAACTACTTAATTGAAATGCTACGAGACTATAGAATTCTTTTTGAAAAGTTATAAGACCGGCCAAGTTATTTTCTCGTTTGAAAACTGTTCAAGAGAGGTAAAACATATACACAATTAACATTTCAAACCAAAATAGAAATCTTGTTCTATCTCTCAAGGCCTCGTTCTCTCCATCCTTTCTTTTCCTTTTCTGTGTTTTCCATATTCTTCAACCGCTAGTAAGGGGCCTCTTCTCAAGGAGAGTTCTCTTTCTTCTTGCTTAGATCTTACAAATAATCTATTATCACTATAAGTGGTTTGTTTTGTCTGGCTCTACAAAAGTCAGGTTTAGTGTGCTTTTTCCATCTTAATTTCTCTAGCATGGAGTCTTTTATTAGATAGATGTTTGCATATTTTTATCAACTTAGAGTTTATTGATACATCTATTCAACCAACTATGATGGATGATAGAGATGCATAAAGATAAAGATGAACAAGATAAATAAATTCATGATATGATAGTACTCTTATAAAAAAAACCACTTCCTGCATGCTTTGATTCTTAGTTTTTAAATACATATATTCATAAATTTTATCTCTTGTTTTATTTTTATGATATGAATTTTAATGAAATATCTCACATTTTCTATTAAAAAAAATAGCATTCCAAACCCTCTCGATATTCTGAAAAAAAAAACCTGTGGATTATAAAAATAAACTTCGAGATCTCTTAGAAGAGTCCAATTGTCCCATGCCACCTTCACAATATATGCCACCAAATACGTGGCAAAAAGACAAACTTCAGGAGTAGAAGTGAAGTACTGAAGTCGATGAAAACTGAGGGTATCTCAGAGATTTCATAAACCTAATAGACTATCCAAAATATAGTCAAACCACAAGGACGTCTACGATAATTACCCTAAATTATAATATTATTAGTCGTTTTCCAAACAGATGAATGAAATCCCAACCGAGGGAAAGAATTCCATTATTATAATTCCATGGTTTACTGAATTACAAAATTTTGTAAGGTCATGAAACCCTCCAAGTTCTGTGTTTTCCACAAAAAAAACCCCATCTATATCCTACCATAAAAAAAGTTGTCACAAAATGTGAGGTATAATCTGTGCTTTCATGTACAAAATGCGAAGAACATTATGACCCTGTACATTTGATAGGAAAAATCCCAACAAAATAATGTCTGAAAAAGCCCTGCAACATAGTAGCTACTCAATTCCGTCTGAGAAGGGAAAAAAACGAAACTAATATGACGCAAAGACGATAACTACTACCATCTCACGCACCAACAACTCTGCACTTGGGTACTGGTCTTGACAGCACAGATGTCCCATTGAAGATCATAATTTGGTAATGCTTCCTGTACTTGTTAAGCTGCAGAACAGGGAAAAAATAAAATTAGAAAGCAAAATCCTTGTGAATAAGCTTAAGATTATTAATATAAAAATAAAAAAATGAACATACCTCATCCTGGGCTAACTTATTAAAACCAAATTTATTTGTCCATATTGATTCTGCTTCATCTGCAGCTGGTAGCACAAGACTTTTAACATTCAAGAAAGCGAGAAGTCTCTCGAGGCAAGAAAACAAAGTCTGAAAGTAACCCTACAAAAAACAAACTTCAAGTCAGCGTAAATCTCCTGACCAAAAATTATGTTTCTCATCAACAGAAGCAATAAAGATTAGAAAACAGAAGCCAGAGGATCGTCCACATGAGAATAAAATAACCTGTTTTTGGAATTGAGCATTTGTTGCTACTAGTGGTAGCTCTGCTACTTCTGAACCATAGATTCGAAACAATCCAGCTGAGACAACAGATTCGCTGTATCAAGGCAATACATTACCAAAGTAAGTATGTCTCCAAAAAACAGCTGTATAAAAAAAAATGACATAATACTTACTTGACCATCAATAGTGCACAGTACATCCTACTAAAGTCTTGACCCTTGATGCTGTCTCTGCGAACATTAGTCAAATATAATATTAATACGAGAATACAAAGAACCAAAAAAGCTTGCAGCAACCAAGATTAAGGACGTTATTTGCTCACCCATAAAGCATTGCTGTTATGAAGTCGCAGTTTGTAGCAGAATCAATTATAGGAGCAAAACAATCCTAGAGCAAAAATGAAATAAAAAGCCCATGAGTAGGTCAAATAACAATACAATCCTGAATAGAGGACCAGAAGTCTTCAATTTCATGACAAAAATAAATTATAAAAAAAATATCTCAGCTCATATATTAGCAGCAATTCTTTTGTTTTGGCTACTCATATATTAGCAGCACTTGAGAAAACAACATTTGTAGCAATGTATTCTTCATTTCAAAACAGCATTTTACCATTCTAGAAGGCGAATACAATAAAAGCTACAATATAGATTGCCAGAACAACCTATTCCTACTCACATGAAAGATAGTTTTAGCTTTAGAGAGCAACAGTTTAGTTTCATCATCAGAAGCCAACTTCCCATTAAGTACCCTCCATTTTACGTCAAGCTTAACCCCCGTCTCTGAATCTTCTTTGTTCTTCTGAATGGCATTTAGAAGAGCCTCAGGAAGCTCCTGCTCTCCACGGACTACCAGTTTCTGCAAAGCTGAATTAATCCGATGGCAATCTAAGCAACAGAACCATACTCCTTGTGGAAGTTCCTGATTTAATTTTTTTATGAATTCACGAACAATGTTAACAGTGTCAAACAAATCACTCCAACCAAAACGAGAAAAGGGGAAACAGGTGTACCTTCAGGTCTTGCATTCCATGGTCCTTCAGACAGCCTACATGAAACTCTCTTTCACACTGGAAGCAGAGAAAGGAACATTGTTTAACAGAATACACTAAGCCTTGATTGTTGACATAGCATGAATATCAGTTAACAGACATACCTGATCACAATAGAGAACTGTAAGAGAGCCAAAATCAGATTTGCTGAAATCATGACTTCTGCAGACATGAAGATCAATAATATGTTAGAAAAAAGCTAGAGATAGAAGCAGACCCTTGACTCTATAAAAAGTTATTTTACAACGAACAATTAGCTCATTCACCATAAAACACAAATAATGCCAAAAAGACCAACTATTTACTAATTGCATGGCAATAAGAGCAACGGGTACTTACTTGCATATTGCACATCCACCAAAATCAATCTCATCTGAACTGACAATGCGAATGCAACGATTAGTTATCTGCTCTATAGGATCAATTCCTGGAATCCTCCCAGCTGCCACAGCATTGGGATTACGCTCTACAGATTTCTCTTGATTAAACAGATTCTGGCAATATTTGCAATACCAAGTACCAGTGGGAACACTTTGTAGATGAATACAATCTGCAATTCGCACAACATCAATACACTCTTCATACAAATTGAAGGGAAATAATATTCCAGATCATCCATATGATATGAGCACTATTTATTTTTCAGAACAAGTATCAAAGTATATTTTTTATAGTGATCTTACACAAGCACATTTTAGATAGAAACAAATGTGACAGTGTGCATGTGCTTTAAGGAAAGTCTTTTTCAAAACTGGCTTTACATGTACGTATATCTAAACTCGGTCAAGAAGAGAAGAAACATGAGATAATATAATATCTTACTAACAAGTTCAAAGAAAATAATTCAATTCAAAAGAGGGTTTTAATCTGTAGGAGGTAAGTTCTAGAATAATTATCTGTGTACAGTCAAACTCCTATTTTGTAATAGCATCACAAGAGCACTGTATCACTGTAGCGGACTATAATTCTATCTATTTATGAACAGAGTGTAATACATGCTTAGAAAACACTATAAAGATGCCATAACAGAATCCATGCTACAGCAAGACTTTGAAATGAAACTATATATAAGCTAAAATTTACCTTGATGAAAGGCTCTAGGACACCCATCACAGCATACAAGATCTCCTCCCTTGTGACAGGCAGTGCACAGGTCATCATTCTCAATGGTTGAGAACTTGCGATCCCTTGAAAGAGATAATGACAATTCATGAAGAGAAACCCCATTTGATGTGTATATATGTAAGTAACTGCAAAGGATAAAAATCCCCAAAGTTATAAGAAACATGTAAACCAAAGGATGAACAAATAATAGCCATCAATTAGTAAATCATTATCACCGATTCCACAAGGTATTTCTCCATAAAATTGGGAATTCATATGAACATTGTTCCAATATGAGAGCTAAGAGATCTTTGGCTTGTTGCCAATTACAATAAGAAAAAAACAAATCCATACTAAAACTTAATTTAAGAACAAAATAATTTAAAATAACTAACGGCTTCCTGCGTGCAGCACAACCAGCATGTGCTTCAAACTGTGAAGGGCTGACCTGCATGTTAAATGCAAAGAATCACATATCTGCACTCTTGGGAAATATTAACCTACAGTATATAAAAGACTACCTCCGAATTGCAGCAACTACAAATGATTCCACATCCCATCTTATAACCTACTAACAATTTCTGCCAATAATAAAGGAATTAGCCAGAGAAACAAAATATCCTTAACATAAACCAGACAAATATATAAAATTCTTCCATTGTACCTGCCCACGAGAATAATATGCCACTTCTGTTCCATCTGGCAAAACGTCTTCTTCAAAAACCAACTTATGAAGTCGCACATCCCTTTATTTCAGAGAAGAGAGCTTTTAATTTGCAGGAAGTAAACAAATAAAAGAAAAACTATGATAGCAGATAAAAATATGAACATGAGTGGTTTTCTCTGAGTGCATGAAAGAAAAAGTGAGACAGATGTAGACATAGAACACACTTTCTAGTTAGTCGTCCACGACTCTTGCCCTGAGAAGGGTCCTGCTTTGACACACTATCAGAACACTTTGGTCCCCGACTCTTGCCCTGAGAAGAGTCCTGCTTTGACACACTATCAGAACACTTTAGTCCCCGACTCTTGCCCTGAGAAGAGTCCTGCTTTGACACACTATCAGAACACTTTGGAACCAAGGTTGATTTTGGTGACCTAAATCATAAACATGTCTAAAGTTAGAAAATAAAGTAGACAAAATAAAGAATATTTTTTCCCACAAATGTACAAATAAAGTATGCAGAACAGTTTGCAGGTACCTATTAATAAATAACATATATACACGAGTGTTGCTAGCTGGTGAACATGCATCTTATTCTGCTACTAAATCATGAAGCTTGATAAAGATTAAATCGTGTAACATACCACTAAAAGTGTGTATCAAGCAGTGCCGTAAAGTTTGGCAAAAATAACAGCATAAGCAAAGAATAGAGAAAAAGAAATGCTCACTCATCATTCTTCTTTGCAGTTTCAACAATCTTAGGTTGAGTTTCTTTCAACTCCTTGCATGAATTACAAAGTAACACTGCATTCTCAATGTCATCTCTTTGAATTGGCCCTATAAACATTAAACCATAAAATTATGATGCCTATTAAAATTCTTGAAATTGTTAAGAAATCAAATCAACTGTGTGAAGACAAAAGCAACCTTTGCAATTAAAACAAATGGTAGACTTTCTACAGCCAATGATACTTCGGACAACTTCTTCTAAAGTGCCCAATGTTGAATTCAAACATATATTCATGAAATCTCGAAGGGTTTGACCATTTTCCAGGTATATATACTCTGGCGGACGTTTATTTGAACTACCCGCATGAAGTTCAAATACAGTAGGGGTTACAACCTACCCAATTTACACAAAAATCAGAATGAGATAATGGACATTAATAGACATATAAGCATGAAACAATAAAACCAAATACTAATGAAAAAGGAAATATCTTACTTCAACTCCTTTGCAACTACCACAATTACAAACTATCCCAGGACCTTTAATCACTCCTCGCAGGCCAGATTCTCCTGGCGCTCTTGCCTGTTATGATAAGGGTGTTTCATGAAATAAAACCTCGGACAATCATATGTGGGCATCTAAAATAAAATTGCAATAACGACAAGAAATTGAAAAATGATACCTTGGAGCCTCTAATGTACTTAACCGGCTCGCCATCAAGAATACCAGTGTCAAGAAGCTCTTTCAATTTCCCAGGAAACTTCTTTATCCTCTTGTTAGGCGTTCTCATGTCGAGCATTGTTTGCCGAGAGACAAATGAGCTACCAACATTGGAATCTATCCCTTCCTCCTGATCTTCAACTATATATTTTTCAAGAGTCTCCTGCTTTGGTTTCAGTACAGATCGAGTAAACCGCCTTACAGGCTTCTCAATCATGGGTTCTTCAAATTTATAACTATTGCCACTTGGAATGGACGTCATTTCATCTGTTGACGGCTTTCCAGGCTCACTAGAATTGGCATCCTCCTTTTTGGGAGTAATCAGGTCCTTTGTTTCATCTATTGAAGACCTTTCACAATTGGCATCCTCCTTTTTGGGAGCAATCAAGGCCATTGTTTCATCCATTGAAGACCTTTCACAATTGGCATCCTCCTTTTTGGGAATAATCAAGGCCATTGTTTCATCCATTGAAGGACTTTCACAATTGGCATCCTCCTTTTGGGGGGTAATCAGGGGCATTGATTCATCCATAGAAGGTCTTTCGCAATTGACATCCACCTTTTGGGGAGTAATCAGGGGCATTGGTTCATCAAGAGAAGGCCTTTCGGCTTCGTTACCCTTAGCTTCCTCAATCTCTGTCACAGCTTCAACAAACCCATCTTTTATTTTATCAGCCTTCACTTCCTCAGTCTTTGAATTATTCAACGTCGTAGTTTTGTCCATTGAAGGCCTTTCAAGTTCAATACTCTTAGCTTCCTCAACCTTCAGTTCCTCTTCCACCAAAGCTTCAACTAACGAATCCTTCACCAAATTCACAACACCACCACTCTTAGTTTCGTCCTCATTTGCAATGTCCAACACACCACCACTCTTCAATTCCTCTTTGCAATTATTCACAACCGAATGGCATGCTTTGCTTTTGGGCTCATCATCGCTAACGACATCCACAACATCGCTCTTCGCTTCCTCTTCGCTCATAGACTCCCCCAAATTTTTCGAAACATCCATAGCACTCTCCTTCTCATTCTCACCATCATCACCAGGCTTCAAATCTCTCTCCACCTCAATTTTCTGAGTCTCCAAGGATTCAGAAATCTTCAATCGCTTTCCATTCGGACTATCCACACCCTCATTCTGTGCCTTCCTCGCCCGAGTCCGACCCAATGACTCACACATCTCAGCCTGAACCTTCAAGGCAAAAGCCAACTCGCGTTTCAGACCCGTACGAACCTTAGACACCACAACAAACTCATTGGAATCCGCACCGTTTGCCATGGGCATGGGTTAATCCCCAAATAAGAATGGATTGAAAACCTAAAAACAATGTCTTTGGCTCAGATTCAGATGCGATAAACAAATCAATCAAGAATCAATACGAGCACTGTCTAAGAACATTAGTATCTGATATTGATTTTAGGAAATAGAATTAGGATTCAAAAGAAAAAAAATATAGATTGGGTCTTTGAGAGAGGAAAGCAATGTGAAATAGGGAAATTAGGGTTTGAGACTGTATGGTGGAATTGTGAGAGAAACGGAAGAGACAGGTTTGGAGAGGGAATAGAAGCCAATCGTGAGGAGAATAGGTCGGTTTCTGTGAAGAAGACCATCGGGTTTGTTTGGATAGATAATGACGGCTATGTCCCTTATTAGCATTTTTCCTATGGGAACCTCTCACTCACCCACAAGTCTACGGCATAAAAGGGGGCCGGGCCGGTCCAGGCCCAAAACGCAAGACCCTCCATTAACTTGGGAGTAATTTTAATGGGATTAGGTGATTTTGGTCCTACATAACTTTTCAATTAAACTTAATATATCCTTATTTTTTAATTTATTCTATTAACTTTTAAATATAATTAATTAAGTTTAATTTTTTCAAAAAAAATTAAATTTCAATTATAGAATTAGATCTATTAAATATAAAAACAAAATTACTATACATAGCCTTTTTTTTAAATATAATTATTTTTTTCCCATGTCAATCAGTCTCAATTTATTTCTTTTTAGTCCCTCCATCATCTTAATCTTTCTAGAGATAAAAAGAAATGAGATAAAAAATATTTTTATTTGGAAATAAAGAGAATGGTGGAAGCAATTTTTTTTATTTTAATTAGAAGTTTATATTTAAAAAAAATGTCATTTTTTTATCTTTAAAAAATATTATTTTAACAAAAATTGAACGCAATTAATTTTATTTAAAAATTACTGGACCTACACAACTTAAAACAAAGTACTAAAATACACTTATGAAATAAATACAGAACCTTGTGACCTATTTCCAATTTTGATCATACACAACCCAAATTTTCTCACCCCAAACCCCATTTAAATAAATTTTTAATTAAACATCCTCAAATAAATTGACCAAATTATCCAAAAATTTTAATATATACTTTAATCAAACAGAAAATTATGTTTCCTCAACATTTCATCCTTGTTGGAAAAATGAAACCATTCTTTCCTTTGTTTAAAATAAAATTTAGTTCACCTGTTTTATTTTATATCTGTCATCCATCAATTAAATTATAACAAATAATTAATTCCAATTACTTTTTATACTTTATCAATTTTTTTAAGACTCCTTTGCCTTGATGGCGTATGTGGTGCACAAAAATGAAATAGAAAATTTGAACCCATAAAAATATATCATGGGAGACAAATTATAGTTTTGCTTTGTGTTAATGGATAACATTTTCGAAATTAACTGTATATATATAATATAATTAATTTTCTTTTAACAAAGTTGATAATACAAGTAAAAATGGTTTTTTGTAAAAGATACCAATAATTCATTTTTATAGGGAAGATTTTGAGTATTTTTAAGTTAGAATAAAGATAAATCTTATTATTTAAAAAGGTAATAATTTAATATCAAAATTTTTAAATTAGACATATTAAATCTTATAATTTATAAAAATTAATCAATTTAATCAAATTTATATTAATATGTTAAAATTTAATAAATATACAAAAATACTCTCATCTCAATCTCAATTTCATTAAGTCTAATACTTCAATAATAATTTAATTAAATTGATAAATCTTATTAAATTATTAAACTTAACGTGACTCACCTAATAGTTACAAGATTAACGTATATTTTATTACATAATAATAATACTTGTATCAACATTTTTTTCCGTTTAAGTTAAGGGTAAAACTTAAACATTTACATAATTATAAAACTATGAATGATGTAATATCAAGGGTTATTATTTTTATGATATTTATATTTTAATAAAATTTTAATGAATTAATAATGTTTTGAAAGTATCATTTAGTATTCATACCAGAATATTTAAAAAAATTCGACAATAAGAATAAAAAAATAATTTAAAATTATTTAGAGTGAGATAAAATGATCATTACACATCCTTTTTTTCCTATTTCTTTCCTTCTAGCTAACATTTAGTACCATTTTAGAGTATTTTAGTTTCAAGAAAATAGAGTATTTTTTCCTTTTACAAAAACACAAGTACTTTAAAATCTGGTTAAATGTAGCTAGAAGGGAAGAAATAGGTAGGAAGGACATCTACTGAACATTTGACCCCTCTTAAAACAGTTTAAAAATAATTGTTTTACTTGTTATTATAAAAAAAAGAAGATTAAATTGAAACTTTTAAACATTATGTTTGAGTACTAAATGATTTTTTTTAATATTATGAGTAAAATAAAAATACTTTTCAAACAAGATTAATTTATAAATGTTTTTTAAAATATGTGTACCGAAAAGACACGTGCCCCGTAATATTGAACACATAAGCAGCATATAAATCTTTATTATTTTATAAGAATAGCTTCAAAGAGAAGCTTGTTAACGGTAAAATTGATGGTCCACGTTTTCAGATAATAATAATAATAATAATAATAATAATAATAATAATAATAATAAAATAATAGTTGGTACCCTACGATGAAACCAGATTCAAGGGCTAAGATAATACCTTTACATTAAATGTGTTGACGAAGTAAACTTCTCTCTCCCACTAACTTATCCATTAACCAAAATAGTAACTCTTCCTCTTTCTAGTAAAAGAAAATGTAAGATAACAACTCTTGGTTAAACTGTTAGGGAATGCTTGGGTAAGGGTGTGTCTATTTTTTTAAAATTAATTTAATTAATAATTTGTTGGAAGAGGAATGGTTATTATGTTGGTTGTAATTAGTAGGGGAAGTTATTGGGAGCGAGAGTTTACTCTGTCAGTTCAAATCTCAGCCCTTGAACCTAGTCTAATCTAATGGTCAGTAGGGTATTTTTTTTTTTGTGTTTTATAAAGGTGTTGCTGAACCTGACGTATAATAGTTATTCAATTAGATTAAATATTTTATGGTAAATTAAATTAGATAATTATGTATTAAAAACCTCATTTAAATTTAAAAATAAAATAAGATTTATTTAATAAAAGTAAATAACAATAATTTGGTAAAAATAGTAATAATTTGCTGTGAATATATACAAAGGTCAAATACTTTTGAAGGTAGTATATGTGAGGGTTTTACACAACTATTTCAGCTTCTGTAATGCTCAGACTCTTGTTAGCAGGAAATCGATCACTTTGTTGTAGGCACTCTATCTATGGAAGCTTTGGCAATGCTAAAATGCAAGAAGACAACTGAAGCATGGAGATTTTAATAGACATTTCCAAAAACCCATATAGTATTTTGGATTACTGTATTGGGTTTTCAAGATATGTGATTTTGAGAATATATAGTTGAGTTTGAGATCACCGAAACAAAACAACTCCATGAGATAGCTATCCTATACCTGGCTATGTTTACCAAGCAATCACTTTACTTGCCCGCTTTGTGGATTAGTACGTGTATTTTTGAACTAGGATTTCTGAGAAGAATTTTTTTGGGACAAAATGTCTGACTTTAGAGTAATTCTATTTATACCAGTTACATATCCATCAGCATGTTAATTTTTATTAGTTGTTATAAATATATTTGACTATCACATCATAGAGGACCTACATAAATGAATAGGGTAGTTAGTTTATTTTTGAGTGAAAATGTGTAAGGAAATGGAGATAAAAGTGTATAGAAAAGAATTCAAATTAAAACTTTTTTTTGGCTGTTAATCATATTATATGTCCTTGAAACTAGCTTCCATTCGTATATCTTAAATAACCTCATTGCACCATGTTAAATAAGTTAAAAGATAATTATATTAAATTAAAATGTATTAAAATTTATTAAAATTATTCTTTATAGTGTTTTGGTAATCACTTTTATAATATAACTTGATAAAATAGATGATAAATATTTTAATAAAATAATATTTATTTTATTTTATCTAGTTTTCTTAAAAGTTAAAATAATTTCATTATAAAAATTTATCAAAATTAATATTTAATTTATTTATATATTTTTCTTACATTTAAAAAAATTATTTTTAATTTGAGTAAAACAAAAATCAAGACAATTTTAAAATTAAAATTTCAGACCAACTAAAATTTAGACCCACCCATCATTGGTATTAAATTTCTACATAATCATACAATTTTTATTCTATACAATATGATCTTATTTTACAATAAAACACATGAATATCTAAAAATTATAAAATCAAGGTCTTTGATACTGTGTAACAAATGCCTTTTAGAGTTCGTCAAAGGAAACAAAAATAGTGCACTAACGCCAACGGAAGGACACCTCAACAAAAGACCAATTATTCTTGTTCAATCTTTCAAGCAAAACAGTTTGGTTCAACAAATCAACTCTCCAAACCAGACTAGTAATTCGCCAACATTCAAGAAAACAGAGGCCAAGGTGATTCAACAGCAGCAACTTCAGACTCATTCCAGAAAACCAAAAATCATAGATAGTTGCATTAATTGAATCAAATAGCTCAACAGAAAACAAAGTAGCAAAGAGGATAAGTTTCATTCCAGGGAGAGCAAGCTCTCACAGAAAGTATTTGATAAGTCGATGGGGGAAATGTACTCAAGGTCAGAAATAGACCCTCAATCAGATCTTCTCTTTGTTCTAAGCAAAATTAACAAAACAATAGCCACATATCCATTATTCAGGGGAGGAAACAAAAAAGGCAATGCATGACATTGGATTTATAAAAAACAAACAAAAGCAAAAAGCAGAAAAAGAAGGGGAGAATCCATGGAAGAATAGGGAAGAAGATGAAGATTTGCAAGAGAATTCATGTATTTCAGCCATCGGAATTGCAGAGAAAGGGGTATAATTCGAATTTTATAACCAGATTAAATAGAATCCACCTCCTCTCTGCGTTCTTCTAAAGACAAATCATAGTTTCAGTACATAAATCATCCAAAACACATTTGATGTTCTGGCCAAAATAATGGCCATATATTACAAATTGAAATGTCAAAAGACAAACTTGAGATGAGATTTACACTATGTAATCCAGGGAAATGGACTATCCGTCAAATATACATTACTCGCGGAAGAGGAAAGGAATGAAATATGTAACAAAATACAAAATGAGATAAAATACAATAAAATGTTACCTCACTCGATCTTTTCTAGTACTTCCAGCCTGGATTTTCTCTTCCAGCCTTTCATTGTGGCAACAAGGTTTACTAACCCAACAATTTGAGTTTTACTGTATTCCTATAAAAGTCAAGACATTTTCAGACTCGTGTTACCAAAAAATTCAAAAATCAGATGTATACCAAAAACGTATGCAAAACATGAAATCTTACAGGGTGAGCACGGGCCCAATGGGAATATTCTGTTTCGGGAAGATAGTAAGCCTGTTCCATAGATAAGAATTAAAGACGATTACAGATATGACATATGAGGATGACAATTCGCGTCAAACTCCATTGAAAAAAGGCAAAAAAGACATGTTAATGTCTAACAGATTAAGGGGTTATCAATTTTCTTTGACAAGGTAAATCCGGATTATCTAGTTAGAAGTAAGGATAGGGACAACAAAATAAAAAATGGGGAACAGGAAATGAGGATTTGTATTTTATAACATGAGGCGGGGTAAGGACAGAGAATACACTTCCCGTCCTGTTTACAGAAACTATATATCATATTTTAATAAATATATAATTTTGTATTTTTTTTATAAATTTCATTACATTTTCAGTCTCAGGAAATGAGGATTTATATTTATAACGTGAGGTGAGGTAAGGACGAAGAATACATTTCACGTCTTTTTCCTGAAACTATATATCATATTTTAATAAATATATAATTTTGTATTTTTTTTATAAATTTCATTACATTTAAACTCAAGCTAATTATAAATAATGTATTATATATTTTAGATTTCATCTTTAAATTATGTTTTATTCTATGAAAACATCAATATTTTTTCTTTTAAAAACTTTTTATTTAAATTCTAAAAATCTAAAATCTTATAATTATTTTATAATTTATTCTTATTATTTGAAACTAATTTGTAACAAGATTTTATCAATGTTGTTTAGAATAAATATGTATTTATGTTTACATATATTTTTTTCTCTATTTCACATACCTTAATGAAATTTTCAACTATCTGTAACTTGGGCCTCACAGTTTTGGTGACAAAATGTTGCAGGCCATTGATTAAAACCTGAAAGAATAAATCGAGTCCTTACATATAGAAGACGTAAAAGAAGAACATATAATTTTTAAGGTGCCCATTATCCTGATAAAGTTCAAAATGAACCTGAAGATCCAATGACATCAGAGCTCGTCCCTCATCAGTACATCTCTTCACACGTGATAGACCCTCTAAAAGGGTTTCAACAACAATTTCAATTCCATATTCTAAAAGGTGGTCTTGAACCTACAGGTTCAAAATAAAAACATGCAATTAATCAATTATAGCCCAACCTCAAAAGAAGCAAGATGGAACGAGATTATGGGGGTCTTATTATGTCCTTAGAGAGAGAGAGAGAGAGAGAGAGAGAGAGAGAGGAAAAGAGATGTCCTAAAAGTATATCCTTTTTTTCCCATGCCATGCATTGACCTGCCACGCTAATGGTTGTGGTTTAATATATACATCTAATTAGGCTGCAGGCTCACTTGTAAATGGTATTGGTATACACAATCAGATGCTGATTTTACTTGACAAATTCTCGCATTTCGTAGTCATCCAAGCCGGACATGGATCATTTTCCATACATAAATTTATACATGCATATAAAAGAAGCATATTATGTTGCTTGACAAGGCAGTTACCTACCAATATAAAATAAACTAAATGAAAAGAGATACTAGGGTGTGTACCTAAAAGGAAAAATAAACTACCTACCATCATTTCTTTAGTGAAATAAATGAAAAACTCAAGTACAAACAGAAAGGAATCTCAGGAAAGAACATATAGCAATCAAGGATATCAATCCCCAATTGCAGACAGAGCCTCAGAGTCAAGAGTCAACTTTAATCCATCAAATGCAATAAGGAAATTTGGGCAGCATAGTCTACTTTCAAGATTTAAGAGACTTCCAGCTGGAAATCTATGAGCAAAATAGTCAGCCATTAATTATTTGACCGCCTTACCTACCTAAATAAGCTACGTACATATATAAATGCATGTATAAACTACAAAACCATAACGAAATATCTAAAAATAGAAACATGAAAAATCAGAGCCATCACATGTACATGCATAGTGTTGATTGATTTTCACTCTACTAGCATGATGATATAGGTGGTGTCCCATATCCTTTTAGATGTGATTTTGAATCCCCCTTTCCTTAGTTTAGAACAATTAGCTAGTGAGTGTGTTGTGTATCACAGAGTGGATGGTATCGATTTAAACCCCTTCACCACCCAAACCCCCCCAAAAAAAAAGATTTATCAGCTACTACATTGATAAGTTTTGCCATAAAATTCAAATGCGAGCATTACCTCCTTGCGAATTCCGCCATGAGCAATCCTTGTTTTGTAGTGTTTAAATTCCCCCAACAACAAGTCAACATAACTGTTAAAAACAACTAAAATCAAAATACTCATCAAATTCACTTATGTAAGCATTGAGCAAAAAGAAATTATCCTGGTTCTTGTAATATATCTGATAAAAAAGTGATAATTGTCAATTCCTCATGTAAAGTCACATATCGTATAGTTAGTAATCCAGCTTCTTCTGCGTAGTGGCATTTTAGCTGAAAAAAATATATATGTGACAGATAATAAAAAGAAGAAAGCATATGGTCAGCAATTTAATGGAGCAGCTGAACACATAGGACAATAGTTATTAAAACCATTTAACAAAAACATCCTACATATTATGCTAGCCAATCTATTATGTCATTGATCACCTAGATGTCAAGCAAAAACAGATGAGCTCATTCTTGGTGCAATTATGACGTCCTCCGAAACTGAAACAAGTTGCACAAACCAACCAATGTAGTTTGGAGGTTTAATGTGTCTAAAAATGCCATATATTTTGATATAATATGTTCCAGTAGAGGGCATTACGCACTATGGTTAGTATAGAAGCTCCAACTTAAAAGATAGAAGTGACCAATACAACTAAAAAGGCACCCCTCAGTAACCCCATCAATTGCATAGGAAGAAAGAGACGTGCATATATGACTGGATTTGATAGACATCTAAGCTGAGTTATGGTCTGCATGGAATGAATCATCCAATGGCCAATATCTCACAGGACACATTACTAATAGGCCAAGACACATTTAACTGAATAGAATGCAGTGTAAATCCAGGGGGTGAGGGGGAGGCCACGTTTGGTGGCACAAATCTCATGTCATAATCACAGCCAATCAGCACAATAACTCAACCCTATTAGAGAAGGAAAACAAAATTTTATTTCAACAGATACTAACCCATTATGCTCTAGACCAAGCTCCTTTACTTCCCATTTTGCGTTGGTAATCCGATCAACGTATCTGCAATATAATGTAACATAAGAAATTGGGTAATAACAACCACACATATAGCTCGGAGCATTATACCGGAATGCCATGAATTATGATGATCGTTTATTTACATTGTTTATAGTAATCACAAGAAAACCCACGAGGAAACAGAACAAGAGGAGAGGTCAAAATGAAAAACTAAAAAATTAAATGGTGATAATTTCCTGTGGGGAGATCAGTCTAACATATTTATTGGACAAATGCCAAGGAAACATTGAAGTACAGAGCTTGCTGGCTAATGAATAATAAAAAGGTTCACAATGAAAAAAGGAACTATTAAGATAATGCAACAAACGATGAGCCACATGCATATTGACATTCTCCCAGAGCTTAAGCCATTCGAAAGTAGGATAACAATCTTGTATGTTATTTTTGAGTCTAACACCTATCTTTCTGAAAAATTTAAACATGATCTTGAATAAATTTTTTGAGATATTTGAAACCTTATTTAATATGATATTGTAAAGTCAAGCTTAAGCTTCAAATAAATTCCTGGCTCACTAATTCAGATAATTGCAAATCTGAAATCACATCTTACCATTAATAAAATTAAGACTTTGTTTGTGAATTAAGGCAACAAATTAAAAGACTATTCCAAGAAGACATAACAACTCGGAGAGACAACAAGCATGAATACTGTGATAAAATCTAAGTTGAAATGCTAAATTCCAACAACACACAAGCCATTCAGTATGGTCAAGGAGGCACTGATTTCTTATGCAAAGAAATGATCCAGCTAGATAAAATCAAGCCAGTTTTTGTAATTACCCATTGATAGGGAGCAATAACCTCGCAGTTGTCCTATGGATGTACTCTACAAGATCTGGTACAGCACCAACCTGGTAAATACAATAAGTCAAATATTATGGTCATCGTTAATCTAGGAACTTTCTTAAAGGCTCTAAATTGTCAAACATTTGTCAATAAGCTGAAAAACATCTCAAGAAAGAGAAATCGAGTAGTCATCTAATTAAGAGAACATGTAAAGCATAGATGCAGCTACAGACGAAAATATTGATAATGTTGCTGACAAGGTTGCGATCTTAATTCTTGGTCACTTGGTTAAATGATTGTCCATCCTAGTTTAGAATGCATTGAGGGGCAAAGCTCATATATCCTCTAGCGAGCCTTGAATATCTTAGTTAATAATTAAATGCATTCCCATATAATTGGCATCATCATCCGCATCAACTTTTAAAGAATTGAAAGATTATTCTCAATTTCTCACAAGTATTAACCGGAGAGCTTGTATATCCTAGTTAGGTGTTGAATATTTGTAATAGATAGGACATATATCAATTAGGTATAGCTTGGGGTTTCTTTTTATAAGTGGATTACCGGTCCACCTAATATTTTGTAATTATTACATATATTAATATCCAACTGTTTTTTATAAAATAAAAAAATACAAAATACATCATAATTTTTCCAAAATCCGAAGTCAGAACGATATCTACATTGTCATTGACTCATTACACATTCTGCCTTGTTCTTGGAACATAATCCTCTTAATAATACACATAATACATCATATACATTTCATAGATACATTAACGAAAATATTACTTTGACAGATCAGTTACTCGTCCATCTTGACATTTCCTAAACTTCAATTGCAAATTTCAATAATTCTTTTTCATAAGTCAACATCAACATCCTCAATACTATCATAAACTTGGAGTCTATTCTTTTTGGTGACATCAATATTTTAACCCTAGTTTTTTTACCAGGAACATTTTCACACTGTTGAAATTACACAGAGCATGCCTAGGCAATAATATCAAGTACATGTTGGGGAACTACTCAGGATGCATGGAATCTCATTTCATCCAACTCTACTTTCACTTCAACTTGAAATATGCAACTACAAATTAAAGCACATATAGAATAATCTGATACCAGCATCTGATATCTTAGCCACAAAAACAAATGTGTTAGCACCTCATGATGATGCAACTCTGCTCATAGATAAGTTTGCCAAACAAAAAAAAAAAGCGAGCAGACATATCCATGTTGCATGGACTTTGCAAAAAGAGCAGCTCAGGCCCCTTTGTTTTTCAAGAAGTGTTTGGTCCCTTTGTTTTAAAAATGTGCACTATAAGATAAGTTCAATGTATAATGAAACTTCTTTTTTTTTTTTTTACATTTAAAAAAGAGGTATTGAGAGTCATTTTAGAAAGAAAGAAAAAAAAATCTCACCATATGAACAATACCACTTTCCATTTAGCGGTAAATGGAATTGGTATTTGTTCATCTGGCAAAAAAATCATATTTCACTAGACATCAAATTTACTAGTACCTTTAGATGAATAATGCAAATTTTGAAGAATAAGGGACCTATAGTGCACCATTTCAAAATAAGGGACCAATAACACCTTTTAGAAAACAAAGGGAACTAAGCTGCTCCGGACCCCTTTTTCTTGCTTGGTATAACCCAAAGAATCTGAAAGATCGTCATTTAGGTTTTCCCACAAATGCAACTCTCATAGACATCATGTCATATCATTTTATGCTGGCCCCAACCCACTCCCTCTAATCCATACAATTCCTTCTTTTTCTCTGGTCAAGCAGACTTCCAAATGATGACACCAAATACATACCAGATGGACATAAAAATCTTCAACTATAGCAGCATTCTTTTGAAGCAACATTGATTGGAAATGAGCTTTAGATCTATGTAGCATTTGAGCAACCAGTGATATAGTATCAGCAGCAGCACATCTTTCCTGCAATGCAAAGGTCATGTCATTTATAGGCATAACTACAGTGCATATGGCTGCATGCCAAATATTCATCAATTAAGTGTAAAGAAAAAATGTATACAGTAATAAAGAAACATGACTAATGCCTAGTGATTGGAATTATAACAATAACCTTTGTCCTTTGTCGACGAAGATTGTAGTGATTCCCAGTGCAATGTGTTACTTGTTCACGTATAATACATATGATAAATTACGAATATTAAATATTTTCACTGTTCTTAATAAGGCAGTACAAGATATGTTGGAGACTAGGACCAGTGTTGACTAAATCTTATATCAATACTAAGCCTTAAATAAAATAATTATTACCATGGTCCTTGCCCCTGAAAATTGTGAAGCTGGAGGACATAGATACTATCGATACCAGGTTGGGGCAGAAGGATAAACACATGTAAAATCACAAAATAAACCAAAAGGAGAACCCAATAGAGTAGATATGAAGCATTGGGGAGGTAATGTCGGATATGGGTATGTGTCTAGGCATTGGACTTGCTAAACTTAGAATTTTAACACACTTAGACACGGATATAAAGTGTTTAATTTTTGGACACAGACACTTGGATAAGCCTATTAAATATATGTATTTTTAATTTTTTTATGAATGTGTCTAAAACTCTAAATTATTCCATATATACTAATATTGTATATTTAAATAGTAGTTATTTTAAATTTGTATTTAAATATTAATTTTTTATATATTTATAATTTTTATTCTTAATTTCCAATAATTTTTTATTCATCTTGCTTGTTCATTTTCAAAACTTAGGAAAAACCCATCATTTTGTGAAACAATCCAGAGCCCAATTTTATAAAAGCCCAAAGAAGAATTTTTTAAAAGCCCATACATTTTTTTGCTGCCCTAATTTTCCTTCATCTAATATACGCATAGCGCCGTCAGTTTTCTTTTTCCTTCTTCAATGGCTCTTATTCTCCTCTTTCTCTTCTATTTTCTTGTTCCATTTAAGGCTGAGATCATGGCTAGAAGTTTACGTTGCTTTTTCCCCCTCTATGCCTCCTCTTCCTTCTAAGATGTTGTAGGTGCCATGGAAGATAACCAATATCGTGTCCAATTTTTTTTTTCAAAGCAATGGACTAGTATCCCGTGTCAGGGTCGATTTCGTGTCGTGTCGACACAGACACGGCACCCTACATAAGCAAGTTCGAGTAACATAGAGTAAAACAAAAATGCAGATGTTGTATACCAAATCCATGCACATGAATAAACTAAAATATAGCTCTACGCCTCTACTGTTCACAAGAAACATTCTACATAACTTCCAATTGAAATATTACATATTGATTATATAGTTTCCTTATTAGTCTTGAAAACTATTAGGGTTGGATATTAGGTAATTATTATTATGTTGGGTGAAGATGCCCAAATAGTCTATTTGTTTAAGTCAAAGGTGTTGTTTCATACCCTAGCTTAAAAAAATGTATTTAAGTCTAAGTCAACTTTCTACCTAATTTTCCGTTAAATAACGGATTATCATGTGTCACATACATGTTTATATTTTTTTGATATATGATAGGTATATCATAAAAAAATAATATTTAATTAAAAATTTTACTCAAACTTTTACAAAAACTTTTGTTTTTAAACTTTAACAAAATTTTCATTATCCAATACACAAAAAAATTATTTAAGTTTAATCGAAATAATTTGTTAAAAAAATTGAGTAATTTTTTAATTAAAAATTACTTCATTAGATATATATGTCTATCGAAAAATTTAAGCATACATGTATGACATGTGCTATTCCATGATACTTAATGAAAAATTGAATGGAAAGTTGACTTTGCTATTTCTTGGAATCTTTTTCACAAAAAAGGGACTTAAAAACACATATTTTAAACAAGGGGACTAAACAACTTTTAAGGCTTAAAATAAAGGAACTTCCCCGACACCTTTTTCTATTATGTTTCCTTATTAATTTAGGAATCTTATTTGGAGTCCTATTTGAATTAGGGTTTCAGTCTTATCATTCCTATAAATACACATGTAATCTCAGTATTATTATGAATGAGAATTAGAACGTCTTTCTTTGATTTTATGATTCTTCACTCAACCAATTTCAATTGTTTAATATTCGCCTTCGCATAATACTATTTTATATTTCTGCTTCTTTTAGTAATTACTAATAATGTAACAATTGAGCCGTGTTCCATCCTAAACACTTTTAATTTTCTTTAAAGCCTTAGTTTTATTCTTTCTATCCCCTAATCGTGTTGATCCTATTACACTAAAAAAAATACTAAATCATATCAGTTTTTTAGAAGAAAGAAAAAAACCCAAAACCTAGTCACCCCTGTTATTTCCAGATCTGCCGTTACACCTTGCTTGAGTTCCTACTGACGGCCGCTGTTTGCCTCTGCTTTATGTGCCAATACTTTGACTAGCCATCCTTTCACCATCCCTTCTCCCCATCGCCGGCTGTTACCTACCTGTTTTCAGTCTCGCACTGCCATGACTCGCCTACCCAGCCATTGTCACTGCCGTTTTTCTGTACAGGTCTGCTTGTAGCCACTGCTGCTCCACCCTGCCGCCACCTAGCCTTTCTCTAACCTTATATTTGTTAGACTAAGGCTGGTTTGGTATTTGGAATGATCGAGTAGGATGGCTCATTTGAAAATATGGTTATTACTTGGGCTGATAAGTGAGGGATGTTTTGAACTTATTGGGCTACCAATTTGGGCAAGTTTTCAAGCTTTTATTGCTGTTCCGGCAATGTAGTTAAACATTATGAGATGTTGGGTTTCCAAGTAGCTGATGCGTTCTAGTGTTTTTGTGGTATAGATGCTCCCTTTTATAAGTGCTTTTGTGGTCTTCTTGATCAATAATTTTGGTTGATTGGGTAATTTTATGCAGCAATTTTGGATCTTTCTTAATTACTCAATTTGGATGATTAGGCTGGTTTGGGTATTTTTCCCTCTTTGGACTTATTTGGCCAAGGGTATTTTGGGTTGGCATAGTATTTTTGGACTAATTAATTGTGCCCATTCAATGAGGATATTTTTATTAAAATTGGATTTAAATTGATCACTTCGTCTTATGGTGAACGAACCCAAGTTTTGGTTTTTGAGTTTATTCGGTTTTTTATGGGTTCAACTTTTTGGATTTTTTATATGATTCAACTTTGTCCCTTAATCCATAAAAATTCCTTAATACTAGATAATGTTTACGTGAGTCTCAATTTTATACTATGACTACTATTTCAATTAAATTATTAGGCTTATTAAATGGTATCAACTTATTATATACTTCGTTATATTACTGCCACAAGTTTATTTTCTATGGATTTGTGTTGGTAACATCAATTGCAGAAGATGGGGAGCGTTTCCGTGTCACAGACTACTATTGAGCACCTAGTCTTTGGCTTCTTCTATGGTGTAGTTTTGTTGTTCGGCTTCTTTTACAATGTAGTTGTTGGTTCTATGGTTTGGTTGGATTTTTAGTCTATACTACTGCTATATGGATTGATATATTGGAGTACCTTTATGTTACTGCTATTATGTTGGTTATATGTACTAGTTGAGGTTGATTGAATGAAGATCGTTTGGTTAAATGTTTTCTATGTCTAATTAAAGGATTATCATTCTGAGCTCGATAAATTCGATTTTCTACTACTAATACCCTATAATAAGGTTCTATATTATTGGAAGATTTTCATAGCTCATCATTCAAGTTGAGCATGGTGGATATTTATGCTCCAACTTAAGAGGGAGAGTTAGAATGTGTATTCCTACTACCTGTGTCAATAACTACTTGACAACTTTTATTTGCTTCTTGTCACTATGCACTACTAACCATCAACCGCCTGTACTGCCGACCATCCCAATTTTCAGAAAACCTTTTCAACGTGGTTTTGCATTTTATCATCAATACTCTACCACTTACCTTTTCTGTATGGTTTTGCTATTGTTCAGTCTATGTGACCACATCTTTGGTTACTTTCTGTGTCTTAGAGATTTTTCTGTGTTACCCTACACTCTTAGGGATATTCTATTACATGTGGCCAACAACGTCAATCAAGATTAATGTCATCAACAAAGTGGTATGATTCCACATTTCCAGTTATCTCTGCTTAGTTCAGTAACTACTTTTACACTCTTAGCAACTATAAGCAGCTTTGATAGTCATCTTTCAACTATGGTGAATCTATCTTAAGCACCTAACACCATTTCAACATTTAAGAATAAGCATAGCAGTATATGATTTTGTCTTCCAAATACCATGGACAACAATTTTATAATCAATAGTGAAGAGTTATATTTGAAAATTTGCATCATAAAAATGAGAAACAAACAATTTCTTTTACTTTTTACAAGGAAGTCGAGGACACAAACTAATCATACCTTGAGACCTAAATTTGTGCTGGGACATGTAGGAGTAATTTCTGCAAGTGGTGCTGTCAAAGATGTGGGTGAAGAAGATGAAGACTTTATCCACTGTTCACAATCTTGTCCAATTCTGGTTAAGGCTGTCTTAAGCCTATCTGGATATCAGAAGAAAATATGTGATTCTTAACCGTGATTCCATATACCTGAAATTATATGTATTGGAACTATATTTAACGTGGGTTCGGGGCCTCGATGGGTGGTCCTTTTAGTTTTACAGAAAGTAGACTTGAGCCTCTTTTTTTAGTTCTTTTTCTGGGTCAATTTGGTTTCAATACTTTGTAAAAAGGTACACATTTTAAGTTCTTTTTGGATGGAGTTGTTAAAAGACTAACGGAAGTGACATTGCATGCACTTGACCTCCATTTTCAAGGCTATTGAAATTCTTTTTTTAAGGCTTTATCAGCCACAACCACCAAAAAAAGATTATCAATACCCTTGACAACATAGGTCACGTATGTGGAACTTGTTACTTGCACTAGTCTTTTAATGGTTCTATTACTTGACTTTCAACTTTCTTCCAAAATAATGGGATCAAATAGGGCAAAAAAAAAATTTGATTAAAATACCCAAGGGTCAAAATTTTGAGACTGCTGAGAATTTTTTTGGCCTATTGGGATTCCACACAAGTACATAAAAGCAATGATGGATAAGAGCAAACACGCATAGATAACAGGACGAAGAAAAAAACAAGCAAATCACTTACAGTTAATAGGGTCAGTTGAACCTTTTCCACCTGAATTAAGGTTCTGCTGGCCGAACGTTTCAAAATGAAAATGGAAAAACACCTCAAACAGCTGACATATCCCCTGAAAAAAAATTAATCATTAAAGATACAGCAAAAAAGTTGTGTATACAAAACGCTTATGCCAGGGCTAAACAACAAGAAGGAAATAGAAGCCGCGGTTTATCTGTCTTCCTTTTTTCTTTTTGTTATTGTTTGAAGGGAAAAGTTACCTTAAAAAATTCAACATTGACTATTTGTAGCTTCTGCATAAGCCTTGCATGTTTATCCATTGACCTGAGATGCCAGTATACATACAGATGAAAACATCCATAAAAAGCATCATAAACAGTTTAGAACATATGAATACAGAAAAAGGTCTTATGAAAAAGAAAAAATCTTCTGTTATGAATGGAGAAGTATTTATTTAACCTTAAAAGACAAATAGATGACCCTGTATATGCAGTATTCTCGTCATTATTCCCATTTGAATTACTTCTCAGATGTTTAGGCTTTGAAATCCGGCTTGGTAATTGACTATCTTCGTCGATAAAGTCAGCAAGAAGATCTTCATTTTCTTCTTCCAAAACAGACCTAGTACCATTTACATCACTTGCATCACTTTTCCGTGGAGAGATTCCGTCAAATTCACCAGAGATTGCCCCATTAATTAGTGAAGTGTGATTTTCCCTTGAAGTATGACCCAGCTTTTGCACAAATGGATTTCCATTTTTAAGCCAATGAGAGAATCCACTCTTTTTGTGAACATTATCCACCATTGTTGCTGACCTATCAGAATGATGCACCCTGGCACGAGTAGAGTCAACATCTGATGGAACAAGAACTGGGGCACCATCACCAACAAGTCCAGCAAAACTAATTACTTCTATGGTATCCCGTGGCATAATCACCCAGTTTTCTCTTTCCAAAACCATCTTAAGTGCCTAAAAAAGTAAAATACATATCAATTATAATGTTTCCATTTGGTATCAGTCCTGCACAGATCAAGCATAAGTCGCATAGAAAACAAAACAAACAATAAATGTCAGCATCTGAAAAGTGACAACAACTAAATAAGAGAAAGTCCAAATAATTTGTGACTAATACTGCAAAATGACTGTATCCAGTGTAGAAATTGTCAGTTGACTTGATTATCTTTTACCTAACATTTGAAGTTTCAGTAAAAGTACTATGTTTTCTTTTTCATTTCTTAAATGAGAAACTATACCATAATCAACTTGTGGGTCATAATGAAGCTTAAACACATTAAAGTAAGATAGAAGAATAAGCAGAGCAGAGAATGCTCTACATAACAAAGTATGCTTAAGACATTCGTTATATCTCAATTGCAATGAAAGTAATAATTTTAAAGTTACATTGATTTGATGTTCATGTGCAGCGAAAATGCAAATTATAGTAAAAGTAAAGAAACAATTACCCTAGTATTTGTCACTACCTTGTCATACAATACTCTTTAAATGAGCATGAGGCAAAGTAACACACAAAACATAGACATCAACTACTCCATAGTAGTAACAGCTATATTGATAATAAAAGTGCACTTACATATATACTCTGCCGATGAAAAGCTGCAAAATAATTTTCACAAACAACTTTCAATTTCTGCCTGAACTCAACGGCTTCAACCCCACAAAATGCTTCTCCAGCCAAGATGAAGACATTCAGATCTTCATAGTTTTTCAAGAATTGGTGAATACTAGCTGAACTAACAGCGGAAGAAGAAAGCAATACTGAAACCCGACTCGTAGTAAGTTGCCAAAGATTTTTGCGCCCTCTCTGAAGAGTTTGGGAGACAAATGTGGTAGCATCCTTCCTCAATTGATACCATGGAGATCCACTGGTCGATGCAGAAGTGTTATCCTTCCTAGCCTCATCAACTGGATCCTTGCTAGCAATGTGCATTGAACTTGTGGTCCTTGTACCCTCTAACAAAGTCGCAGGGGTTGAAAGTTCCTCTGTACAAGATGAGTCAGGCATTTTATCTGCAGATTTCCCATGAGAACCATCATACTTGGGAGGTTTACAAAAGGCCAAGTCACCAGTTTGAATCTCTTCTGAGCTCCAAGAGACATTGTCTCCATTCTGAATAGTTTTTGAAATGTGACCCACTGAATCCTGAAACAAAGATGAATAGGCTTCTCAGAAAAATACCAACACCAAAGGATCAGATAGGCAAAGTACTGTGTGATTATTCACAGATAATCTTATTTTACATATATGAAAGCTTTCGTGATTGACTATACACATTTTGCAGAATAACTAACATTTTGAACTCTGCAATCTGAAATAATAGTATATTGGAGATAAAAATGTGCAAAGTAATAAATAACAAGTTTGCTAAAATCACCTTGAAATTACTACCTAATTTTCTTATGAGAAGAACTATTTTCTCACTTCGAGGCCTTCAAATTAAGGGAAGGTGACTCTAAAGACCCTATACTTATTCTAAAAGTGACACTTAGATCCTGTACTTATTTTTTTAACTATTGTTATGAAAAAGTGACTACACAAGGATAAATAACTATTTTTTATGTTTTTATTTTTTTTCCATTTTTATTTTATTTTTTCTTAAATTTTTTCAATTACAGTATTTAAGTTATAATAATCTCTATCTAATGTAATTAAAAAAATAAAAAGAAATAAAAATTACATTTGTCCTTGTACTGTCATTTTTTCATAATAATAAGACTAAATTGTTACAAAATATGAATATATGTTTTAAGTGTCATTTTTACAATAAGTAAAAGATCTTGGGGGTATTTTTCTCTTACTTAAATTAATCCTCATGAAATAAGAAACGAGTATAAGACAAGTTGGCAATGTCACCACCCACACTATCACTCATTTCTAGTATAAATTATAAGAAAACAGAGGTTAACGCTGGAATAACAAAAGAAAATTCTTGAGCACATAAATTTTGAGATTCAGCACCACTTACGCACGTAACATCTTATTTCTATAGCTTAAGTAGCCACATGTGGTACCTTGGAGGTGGAAGAGTGAACAAGGGGAAGAGAGAGGGGAGAGGGGGGCAGGGGGAGCTATGTTACTCGGAATTGGATACAAGTATTGGATATGGATATGTATCCGAAGGTCAAACTTGTAAATATTAAAATTTTAAGATACGGAGATGCATTCAATTTTATACACGAACAGTTGAGCACTACAAATGATATTTAAATTATGTTTAATATATATCCTATATAATAGATAATTACCTTTATAATTGTCAACTAAGATTTATATTATTATTAAATCCTTCCATTACATTATTATTTTTATTTCCTTCCATGACATTATTATTTAAATAAAAGAATTATGTGTTATTATTATATGGCCCTTTTTAAAAGTTTCAAGAAGCTTATTACACCAACAAAATAAATTACAAGGCCTAGTCCAATTAGTATATGAAAGGCATATGATATTTCACGTGACTTTAAGTGAAACCCAAATTTCCCTTTTCATCTTATTCATTTCACTAGCGCCTTCCGCCTCACGTTCATCTTCTTTGTCTCTTTCTCTTCTCCTTCTCCATACTGGTACGGCCAAGTCCAATTTGAAAATGGCATGTCAGACACATGTCCCATATCTGTGTTGGTGTCACGTTGACACCGGTACAATAGGGCAAAGTGCTAAGTGGAGGTAATAGAGGCAAGAAGGAATGATAAAAAAACATTAAAGAAAAAGACAGTAGACAAGTATACAACATAGTTCTAAAGAACGGTTGGGTGAAGTTCCCATGATCATGGCAAAGGGGAACAAGCAATGTAAACTACAGTACCAAAGACAATTTGAACACCACCAAATAAACAGTAAAGCCAATTAATATGTGATGTGCTTGTAAACAATGTGAAGGAAATCTAACAATCACAGAAGTTATGAAATAAATAAAAACGTGTGAATAAAATCAGGAACAGAAGTTTACCTTATTCTCCAGTTGAAAGGCCATGATTTGATAATATGAACACATCAACTGAAACATCACAGTTAGTGTACTTAGCAAACACTGCCTAAACTTAGGTTCAGGTATCCGGAGACAAAGATCACTGTAAGTAAGTCTGGAATCAAATTTGAATGAATTAGATTGCAAATCATTATCATTACATGAGGTAATTTGCCCATTTTAACAAAGGCCGCTAAGATCGAAGAACACATACCGGCAATTTAGTTGATTTGTTTCCTGATCCTGCAAAGAAGAATATACATCGTGAACTGCATAATGTATGAAGGTGTGTAGAACATACTTTTTTCTCAGCATATTTACATCAAATAGAAGAACTGCTTCAACAGTTTATCTACATTAAAACTAGATAGATAAAGTAGATAGATAGATAGATAGATAGATAGATAGATAGGGCTATGAGACATCAAGATATAATAATTCTAATGGTGAATCAAATCTCTGTTATAAAGATACAATTATGCATTGTATATTAAAAAATTCCCCCAAAAAAAGTTTTTCATGTGCATTAGAGGAAAGGAAAAATCTCCCCAACATTTGATCAAGAAATACCAAGCGACTTCATAAGGATAAGTAGTAATTCACATTTGATTATTGCTACTTCTTGGCTATATTAAACATACCTCTTGCACAGTATTTTTCAATACAGAATGGGACTCGGAAAGAACTTCCTGCATAAAGAAGCTCTGTATTTTCTCAGCGAGACCAGGGATATCACCAATTAGTGCATAAGCATCAATAACCTGTTCAGCAATTATCAGTTATCAATGTTAACACAATTTAAAGTAACTTCTAAAAAATGCAAGCATATCCATTTACAGCCATTTTGCATTAGACAATCAGAAGAATGCACCATCATAGCAATTATCATAGATGTTACTGTAAGTATGCTACCAAACTACCATACCCCTTGATACTTTCACTATAATAGCCAAAAAGAATTCCATTACATGCAAATACCCTCAATTGTTCAAGGGGAGCTTTCGGAACAAACACCACCTCAAGTGCTTGTTTTGCAAGCAAAATGGGGAAAGTGCTAGATTAGCTTTTCAAAACAATAGGGTGTAGTTTAGCCAATTCTTGTTTTAGAAAGCTCTGAGAACCTAGTCATCTCTAATTTTTCTTCTCGCTGCTAACCCTTCACTCACTCAATCCAAATACAACCTCCCAGTCACTTAATCATAATCTTAATACTAGCAGGTGCAATTTACACTTTTTGCTATGATTGTTTCTACCCCTACAGTATTGAGATTGGTGTTCCTGTCATGCAGACTACATCACTTCTATATGCCTTAACTTTACATCTTAGCCACTTTAGAGCCGGGTGGTTCAGCACTGCTACTGACTTATTTTTGCACTTTCTAAAATTGCACTTTCCTATTGGGTTTCTTTTATTTTTGCTCCACCTTGACAGGTTTCCATCACTGCATATAGCTGTCTATTGCTTCTAGTTTGGTTCATTGCCACTACACCTGCTATTGCACTTCTGACTTATTATCTTGTTTTCATTTGGTTTCTAAAATTGCTCTGGCCTATTGTGTTTCCATTATTTATGCTCCACCTTGACATGTCTCCACTACTGCCTATACCTTTCTACTGTTTAGTTTATTTCCTTGCAATTTGAATCATCCATAGTAAAGTGCCAATTTCAATACTATATCTGTATATCATGGGAAAACGAAAAAACATGCTTAACATTTCGAATTAGCACAGATAAATTATTTTAAAACATGCTTAAAAGGATTGTAATATAATAATAATCTAACTTACAGAAAAAGGTACTCACGTTGATATAGCACTCTTCTTTGAACTCCTGGCACACTCCTAACAAAAGTGAATCCAACTTTTGAAGTGTTCTTCCCAGCCAAGCCTGAATTAATCTTATCAAAATGAAAATGTGAGGCACAAAGAAGAATATAAGAGCCACCCATACAAGGAGAAGGTAGGCCACAAATACATTTAAGCAATAGGTTTGACCATGCTGCCTTCATAGGGAAGGTTGGGAGGTTTAGTAGCTGATGAGTTTTCAGTTTCATAAAAGTTTGTAAGAGGGAGGGAAGGAACTGTTGGGATGTTGGAGTATACAGCCCAAGAGGGAAAAATGAAAGTTGGCAGGAATTGGCAGAACTTAAGCTTCACATTAGTGCTTGGGAAGGAAATCAAAAGTGGCCAGATTTCCCTCTGAAAAAACCAGTAGGGTAAGAGAGACAAGAAGTATGGAAACATAATGGGACCTAAGCTCACATGGTTGAGTATGAAAACTAACAGGATCATTTTTTCTGTGAGATTGGGAATGCAGATCATACAGTGATGTAAGACAAGAAGTGTACAGTGGTTGAATAGCAAGTTGAAGTATTGGGGCCTGCTTGCTTTAAATTTTAAGGCATCCAGTTGAACATTATCTTTTCAAGAAGCAAATGAAGGATTGGTGGTGACAGTATGGTGGTGGCCTATCAAGTTCATGAAGTTACTAGAATTTGAAAATAATAGTAGTAGTACTAATAGTAGCAGTAATAATATAATAAATAATAATAAAATAGAAGGGAAGGTACAAAGAGGTACTTGGTATGCTAAGTGCCCCCCCCCCCAAAAAAAAAAAAAAAAAAAAACCTAGTGGGTAAAGATAGGGTGGCAATAATGATAAATGCCATACGATCCAGGACAAATCATTGACAAGATTTTTATAAGAAACATCACACTATATTAATACATATGTTAAATACCAAAAAAAAATTATATTAATCATTGACTAGGTATGATTGGAATTAAATAATCAAAAATTAAAAATAAAGACTTGATAGCAGAAGAAAAAAAGTTTTGCAACACAACATGCAAGACCTAATTAGGTAAAAAAGGAAGATGCAAACATGAAGCTAATCTGAAGACGATAAAATAAGAATCTTATTAATAAACCGGAAACAGATGGAATTCCTCTGGAAGGGGCTGATGAAAATGAAAAGGCAGTTTAAGTTTTACCTGGGGCTTTATTGAAGAAATTCAGGATCTAGACTGCTTGTTTTAGGTCTGCAGTGAGGAAAATTTAAAGTCGCAAAAGCAGAATGATATAAAAAGTAGAAACCTTTAGATGAATAAGAGAAGCAGCACACGATCATTCAAATGGGATTCAGCACATTTGCCTCCAGGCCAAAGGTTTTGGAGTTGAATTAAGGTATTGGATGCCAAGCGGCATGAAATCTATGAAATTGCAATCTGTTAAAAGAAAACATAGAGGCCCTTTCGAAGCTCCTAGAGGAATTCAAACAAGGAGATCCCCTCTCCCTCTCTTGATGGTAAATGGACTTAGTAGGTTATTATAGAGGGAAAAAGAGAATAGTTTAATACAATGTTTATCTCTGAGATGAGACCATGCAAAAACTTCTCCTGTACAATATGCAGATGGTGATGTATCCTTCTCAAAGAGGGCAGCTTCTCGATCTGGCCTTTTATGCCATGTTTCAATGTTGAAAATTCATTTGGAGTGCTTCTTGATTATCTATAGGCTGCAAAGTTGGAAGCTTCCTAATAATTTATTGAAGTCCTCCTTTTAGAAGAAACCCTGAGAATATATTACTTCATGGTTTCTGGTTTAACAAAAGGGTGGAAAGAAAAGAATGGGCTGGTGGAAAAAGGTGTTTCCCAAAGAGGTAGTAGTTTAATTTTAATTAAATGGAATCTTTTGGTAAGCGGTTGGGTACTAAAAACAGAAGGACATTGCAGAGCAAGAGAATGTTGGTTTCTATATTCTCTTTGGCCATGTTTCTAAAGAATTAGGAAACTATTCCCAATGTTGTCAATGGTCTTATTACAAGGATTGATTGGTTTAAGTTTGTTCCAGTTGCTCATTTATTCTGTAAGTGAATGATCTAATAAGTTAAGTTCCCACTATAGATCTTTCACTTTACTAACAAGTAATGTCTTCTTTTTAAAAAAATACAGGGGGAGAAAAAATCTGAATAGGATTGTGAAAAATACTTGCCTCTACTGAGCGGCTCATCTCCTGTACTGCAGAAAGTTCTGAAAAACAATCTAAGAGCTGCAAATACTCAGATAGGACTTGAAAAGCCTGTAAAACGATAAACATTAACCAAATACTTATAGAAGATCCGGAGGCAAGTACAAGATTATAATGGAAACCATGAGAGATTTGATCATTGCAGCTCATATATCATAAATTTCAAAAAAGAACTAGTTAACCTTACCTTGCAATAATCTTCATCCTCAACAAGGGACTCTAGTGCTCCTTGCATGTGCATTGCATGACGAAGCTCAGTTAAGACAGGAAGTATGTCCTGCAAATTAAAACAATAATGTGCCTTAGATGTTACATTTGTATAAGCTTCAACTAAATTCTAAAGCAGTGACTCCACAACCAATAGGGTATTGCAGTTTACTCTCAGAAAAGAAAAATCAAAAAATTGTGTGTAGGGAAGGATGTAATTGCCATGTAAGCCAAAAAAAATGTACCAGAAGAGCTTGTTTTCTTTTGGAATGGGAATTTACGATTAAATCCCTTGAAACCTCATTCATAGATGAGGTTAGATGCCTTCTTCCGTTCTGTTAAGGCATCATGACAACTTCTAATTAAAGCCACATCCAGCGAGTAAATAGCAGAGGAAAATAAATGAAATCACATTCACTGCATGCAGATGGGTAAAACAAGCAAATGCTTACCATGCAGATGATGTTTGCAACCTTCAAGTCTTTCTCCACTTCCCTAACCAAATGCATTCCCTTCACTGACCAAAAATAAGTACCAACATCTCATTTGAAAAATGAATTTATGAAGTAAATGTTTTTATTCAAACAGGAAAAAAGATGAAGCAAAGACAAAGCAAACAGTAAAATAACTGGAAAAGAAACTCCAAAACAACCTAAATAAACCAAAACCATAGAAAGATCACAAACAAAAAACCCAAAAACGTACATTCAAAACAAAAAAACATCAGGGAGAGAAATTATATACAAACCTTCAATTACATCAAATATCAGAGTGGAGTTTTCTAACTCTTGTGAAACTTCAGCCTAAAAAAAGATTACAACCATTTTCTTAACAAATATTCCATTAGTTCTCTCCATCAACAAAACCCAAAGAATAGCTCCTAGCCCACAACATCCTCACTTAGTCAATTTCCTACTCCTTCCATGCACATAAAAATCATCCAAGTCTCACATGTATATTAGATTATCCCAAATATGATTACATATACCAAATTTACTGATCACCCTACGCCAAAGTATGCCAAAGAGCTTCCTCGCCCAGAGGAAATCTCCCGTCATTTCCAGCAATGCCAAATTTCCCTTTGCCGCTTTCCTAATTGTCAAATCACCTTCCTCCTTGGCCTAATGATCTCCTACTGGACCACATTGTCTTTACCATCCTGACAATCTTCAATAAAAAAACCTCAAAAACAAAGTCTTCTTTTTCACCCATCTAGTCACATACTCTCTGTTTTTTATTTGGTTACATACAATCTTGTTCACAGAAAACAGATATGCTATAAAGAAATAATCAAGTTACAACATATGGATAACCCACAAGAGAAGTACACACATCTATCATCTCCAAAACTCCCAAACCTACAGAAGCTTTACAAAGCTCCCCCATATTTTTTTTTAATTTAGGACACACGAAACGAAATTAAAGCCCACAAGTACCCATTGAGCTTGCTATCTTGATCATAAATAGTATGAAAATTGATCCAAACAACTAGATAACATCTTGTCATTGTGCCAACGTACTGTGAAAATGTTTTAGAAAACAGTGAAAATCTTTGGCAAATGTTAACCAAATAGGTGAAGAGGCTAACCACTCCTACCATAGTATCATCTTTTTATTAATGTAGGACTTTTACCCATAACATCCCAATGTGAGTCTTTGTTTCTTACAAATCACATCACTTCGTATTTTTAACCTATTCTATTTATATTATATTATATTATATTGGGTTACTAGCCCTTTTTATTTTGCAAGGGCCAGATTTTTATTCTTTTTGTGGGGGAGGCCCACAGGTTTTTGGCCCACTAATCGACCAACACACTCTGATACCATGTCAAAGTCTACAAGATCATGAATTGCCCAATCACAAAAGAATTGTTTTCATTTGTTATGGAATTTTTTTAAGTGAATTGTTGGTCCACTTTTTTCTTTTTAATACATAAAATTCTTGTTATCCATAAATAAAAAAAAATATATGTCAAGTATATTTTATAACCAGTGGGAAATTCTCAAAATTTCAATAAAATAGGGTAAAAACAGTTAACAATGTTCAATTAAAAGAGAACCTTACCCAGTGCTTAATTTTGCTTCATAGCCTCATTTACCCTTTAAAAATAAATAACACAATAAATGAATTTCAATGCAATTGCAAGAATTAGGACATAGTATTCAATTAAAAGACTTACCCATTACTTCGTAACCTATCCCGATTAAATAATAAAAAACAGACTTACCCATTACTTCGTAACCTATCCCGATTAAATAATAAAAAACAGACTTACCCATTACTTCATGATGCTCCATAACCTGGCGGGACAAATGTTCTGATACCCTATCCAGTTGTGCTAATCGAAGTGCAGCCTATATAAAAAAAAAATTCAAAGACCAAAACTCTCACATCAACCAATGATTTGACAAAATTTTAAAAATAAAGTCATAACCAAATACTGAGGCCACCAAAAGTTAATTGTTATTGTAATCCACAGTCAAAATAAGATATAACTCACTTACTCAACAACAAGCACACAGGTCACTGAGTAATTATTAAGGGATTCACTTTTTAATAAGGAAAAAATTATATCTCAACAAAGATGAAAAGGCACAAATGTGGACCAGAGATCCAATAGAACAAGCTTGTCAGCAAAAATAAGTCACCCACAGCTAGAATTCCATTACATTTTGGTTGAGAAACCACTTATGGGTTTACCAAATGATCTTTCTTTCCTTCCTCCTTCCCTACCCAAAGGAAGCTCCTCATAGTTTTCTCCGACGTGTGCCAAAGAAAGCTCAATTATGGACTTTTATTTTCTACATAGCATGTAAAGTTGGGGTTAACTAGTTTAGCACTTTATAATTATAAATTTTGCGATTCTTCTTTCTATTTTGGAAGGTCATTCTCTGGTTAAAATTAAATATTCTATTCATATTTGAACTAGTGTTTCCTTAGTTTGTTTCTTGGACGGCCTACTTAAAAGCTGTAACATCATAACAGATTAGGTTATATAATGAATAACAAATTGTGATCTATTGACAATCATACTTGCATCCCCGACATTGCTTGTTTCACTTCTCTCTTCTCCACTTCTTATTTTCTCTTATTTTATTCCCCCAAACTTCTCCTTGATCAACTAAATTTCCAAAATGTATGAGAGGAAGTGTCGAGCAGGACATAGCATTTTGTACATATTTTATTTTGTTACAGGTTAAAAAAAAGAAAAAAAAACTTATGCAAGCATTCTTAAACACATTATACTTTGTACCTAGGTCCCACCCATATTTTATGGAGAAGAAAACAAGTCCTTTTTTTACAATAACATAAGGACCATAACGGTATTGAGAAACAGAAAAAGAAAATTGCCCATTGAAATATAAATATCTTAACTTGAAGTTAAAAAGAAAGAAGGAACATACTTGTTTCTCCAAATACACCACATCATTTTCTTGAGAAGGAATATTCTCTAAAATATGCCTGACTGGATTGAATTCCTGTTCATTGTTTTTCTGAAAAATGTCATTAAAATTATAATATAAATTGAACCACATAACACTAATAAAGAGGTTACTGTTCTACAAATCATCTGAGATAGTTGTTAAAAACTCTCACCAAATGCAGAAAATAATGGGTTTAATTATCTGAAAATTCTATACTAACCAGTAAAGACTGAATCGAAAGTGTAATCAAGTAAACAACTAACGTACTGAAATGGTTCAAAGAGATGATTCCTGTATTTATATATTTTGGTATAAGCATCTGCGACCAATTTCTATACCTGGAATATCAGATCTAATTCCTCGATCTTGGATTTTCATAACAAGTACAGAATATGTGACTTAGTTAATGATATTGAATTACCATATCTTATTATACGACTAGCTAGTTGCACCCAGCCTACATACATGAATTTGTATATCAAAGTCAAGAGAGGGCAAACCGTGAATTGCATTGCACTACCCCTTAAAAGTTAAACCTAACTTTCAAACGGAATAGACAATGTGCAGAACTTTACATATTTATGATACAAGCACAAGAATGTCTGACACGATTTGGTAGCTTGCTGTGTTAGTTCTAGTGACAAATGACTCAGATTAATGTTATTATAAAATATACACATTAACTTAAGACTTCAAAGCATATTGTTTCCTTTTATTTTTAAGTGTCGTATACCAGCTAGAGTGTGTCTAGCATTCCCTATGGATTCTAACAAGTAAAACTAACTTGGTCAATGCCTAACAACTTAGCATCATGTGGCTCCGAGCAAATGGCACCTCTTCATAAAAAGCTTCCTCTAACTCCTCCACTACTTGTTCATGCAATCTACTTCCATATATTGAGCTCAACTCTTCCGAGCTTGATGCGAGACCAAATTTTTGATAGTCGGGTAGACCTGCAAGAGCACGAGCCACCACTGCTGCAGCTGCAGCTCGAGCAGGAACCTGCTTAAGATTATAAAGAGCAAATGAATCAACCTATTCATAGATTTAAAAAGATCATGATAACTAAGTATATGTCAAACTATCGACTCAAAATCATGGATATGACCTTCTCCAACAATCATGGCGTACATTAACATGTATTTTAACAACCTAATTACCTAAATATAAATATCTAGAAATGCATCACAAATGCATCTCTATAAATGTCAAACTATCATCCCAAAACCATGGATATGGCCTTCTGCCAACGATCCCGGCGTACATTAACATGTGTTTTGAACCTAAATATAAATTTCCAGAAATGCATCAAAAATTTGCATTATGACCCAAAAATAGATCATTTGTGCTTGCCAACACTTGCGGGGTGTGATAAATGTATAAAGCTATTGTTTGGATTCTCCCTTATTAACTTCTAACAGGTTACTAGTCGCTGGGAGGATCTACGCATGAACGTACACAGAGCGTGTCCCATCTTAAACTTTTCAACTTCAATTTACTGAACAACTACAATATGTTTCAGCTTCCCACATTTTCTTAGGAAACAAATAGATAGTAATATGACCAAAACAACTTAAATTATTTGAAACATATACCCAATTTGAGACCTTCGAAATATTGGACATTTTCATTAATAAGCGTAACCAATTTCAGTTACCTCAGGGCGATCGGGGTTAGAAGAAGGAAGAATGCCGAGTGACCTCGCAGACCTAACTGAGCTCAAAATCTTCTCACCAAACTTGGATAAATCCATTTCACTACTTTGTAACATCAAAAAGGGAACCAGGAACAAAACCCTAGAGCTGTCAAACCCTTCGCTCAGATCACCATTAAACAAAAATGGATTTACCAAAGCGCTACCGAAAGGGAACAAATTCGGCTGCATTTCAAATGGAATCGCCGAGATCAAGATCAAGCACAGCAATGTCCATTTCAAAAGCACACTGTGTTGGGTGTTGACGCTTTTGCGGAGATCTGAGTAGAGTCGGTCTTTGCTGGATGGAATTCCTAGGTGTATAGTTACATGTGGACTCTGAAGCTCAAAGTTATCAATATCACTGTTTTTTTTTTTTTACACAACCTGTTTATATTGTTAATTGTTATTTAAAGAGCAAAAGAGCCAAACGCTATCTCATGGAGAAAACACCAAAAGTTCTATTTCTTCCCTTTTTTATTTTTATGCTAATATTAATATAGTAAAAATAAGGAATTCTTTCTAAAAAAAGTCAAGATAATTTATTTTGTTATGATATGATTATTCTTTCCAAGAAAATGAATTCAAATATCAATTTTAAATTTTATAATATAAAATCTTTATGATAATGGTGTGTTAAATATCATAATTATATAGTTTTTGTATAGTTTTTATTTAAATATAAAGTGAGATTTTTCAATCACCTAAAAATGATATATTTTATTTAGTTGTTTAATTTTTTTTATAAAATTATATTTTTACGTGATTTTGTAGTTTGAAACATAAGAGTTATGAGTTTTATCGATATATTACTAATATGTTGAAATTTTAATTTTAAAATTATGTGTATTGATTTTTTTTAATTTAAAATTAAAAATAATTTTTATTTTATTTTAAAATATAAGAAAAAAAATAATTATTGATTTAAATAGATTTTTATAATTATATTATTTTAATGGGTAATAAAATTTTACGAAACAAACTTAATAATATTTTAAATACAAATCATTTTATTAAAATAAAATTTAATTCAATACAATGAAATTTAATATAATTACACTTAATTTATTAAATACAATATATTAAATATATCATATCATATTATTATTGATGTTGTTGTTGTCGTTGAAGTAGTAGTAATAGTGTGACAAGTTAGTTATAATTTTTTCATGTTTTTAATAAACATTAGTGGCTCTTATTTTCCTCTACCCGAGCTAATAAGAATGTTTTAAAACGACATTACGTTAATTTCATTGTTTTAAAGTTTGTTTATAGCACAACATAACATTTATAAAGTGCAATAGATTTTTACAAATTAAAATGAAGTTCATTTTCATCCTATTTTAGACTCCTTTGATAAGTATTTTAATTTTTAAGTTCATCAATTTCCAATTTTTAGAAAATTTGAAATTAGATAATTTGTTAACTACTTTTTAATTTTAATTTTATAAATTTTGAAATTCATTTTTTTTAGATAAGCCAAATTTTATAATTTATAAAAAGTTAAATTTAGAATTAAATTTTTATTTTTTATTTATTAACGATAAAATTAAAATCCCAATCATAGCAATCATATTAAATAAAAACTATTTAATAGCTTAATTTAACAAAAATAATTCTACAATTGAATTTCAGAATTTATAAAGTGGAAAATTTAAATTTTAAAAATGATTTTCAGATAAGTAATATTTAATTTAATTTATAATTATTTTAAAATAAAAGAGTTAGAAGGGCATTCGTTACGCATAGGAAACCTTCAACATGCATTCAAGGTATTATTATTTTTTTACGCATGTACATATATAATATAAAAAAACATTTAACATATAAATATAATATATTTTTATATAAATAAAATAGTATTTGGTATGTAAAATTAGAAGACTCAAAATCACTAAGCATAGTGCATTATATTTATTAATCTCGTTCAAAAATATATATTGAATATCACAACATTATAATGTACAAATTATTTAAATTTATTTAAATCTTTATAAAATTAAAATTTAATAAAATAACAACAATTAAAAAATAAAATATACTTGCATAAAATTTTTATATTATTATTATTTTAATTAAATTTTAATCAATAAAAAAATAATATAACTTATTCCATATTTTACAAAAGAAAGTCGATAATATAACAATTTCATAACGTAAAAAGTGAAAGATAATAATTACTAGATAAAAAATTGTGTCAATTTATAATAATATTATGAAGATTAATTTTATAAGAATAAAAATACAGAAAAATATATTTTATTATTATTATAGACACATATAATTATTATTAAAAAATGTGAATTTAACTATAATAATTTTAATTATGGTAATATATATGATGTGATTTGTTTCTTGTACGAGTAGATAAAATTTAATTAAAAATATATTGAAAATTTAATAGAAGAATCATCTATGTTAATTTTAAAAATAAAAATAAATTCATTATTCTTGTATTTTTATTTTTAAAATAAGTACGTGAAAATCAAACGAAGTTAAATAGGAGCATAAAATTGAGAACTAAGAAAAAAATGTGAGATTTAGGGTCCAAAACAAGAATATGGTAAAAAAAAGATAAAACATTTTAGAGAGAATGAAAAAATTTCAATAGAAACATATGAATTTTCATGCTAAAATTAGTGATATGAATAGTATTTTTTAGTTAGATCAAACTTAATTTTAAGTTTTCGAGGAAAATCTCAATGTTATTTAAATAACATTTAAATTTTATATTTATTTTTTATAATAATTTAATTTTATTATTGTAAAAAAGTGATGATATAAGATAAAGATAAATTTTTATTTATTTAATTTTTTAATTATATTATATGAAAATTAATATAACTTAAATAAATTATAATTAAAAAAATTAAAGATTTTTATATAATAATTTTTATAATAATACGATAAAATTGTTAAAGGAATAAATATAAAATTTAAATGTTATTTATTTTAATATTTCATTACACAATGAAAGTGGCACTCACGATTGTTTTTATCTTCAACGTGTCCACTTAAAAATGTTGGAGCATAAGTCGGCAATTGATGGAGTCACATACGATTGTTAACCCGCCCCAATCTTTGTTGTTTTGCAAATTAATAATCCATGTAGCTTTCGCAACACTGTGTTAACTGTTAGATGATCCGAAATAAGCATCACAATTGATAAGTCACAGACTCACAATTCATTTTCTTCGACATAGATCTGTCTCTTCCGTAGTCTCTGTTTGGCAACCATTGTTCCTTTCTTCAAAGTGAATAAGGGCAAGCAAAAGGTATTTATGCAAATGGCTCCAATTCCATTTGATAATGGTGTAGAAGGAGACGACGAGAAAGAAGAAGAAGAGGAAGAGGAGGAAGAGGAAGAGGAGGAGGAAGAGGAGGAACCGAGACTCAAGTATCAGAGAATGGGAGGCAGCGTGCCTTCGCTGCTGGCCAGCGATGCTGCCACGTGTATCGCAGTTGCCGAACGAATGATCGCGCTGGGAACCCATGGCGGTACCGTTTACATCCTTGATTTTCTCGGCAATCAGGTAATTGTTGAGCTCGTTGGGCTTTCCTTATTTTGTTTTTCGTGTCTGTTTAATTCTGATGGGTTAGGTTAAGAATTGAGTGAGTTGATTTGGGTTAAGTTCTTATGGATTATGGAAATGAGCTTCATTCGTGCTCGTTGGATTTGAATTTTGCTTGGGCTTTGAGTTTTCTGTGTAGTTGGTGACATGAGATGAACGAGTTTGTTGAGTAAGGGCATCAAATGAAATCGCATGAGCATGGCCAAATAATGGGTTACTGAAACACTTCGAAGAGAAAACAAGCATTTTTATTTTGCTAATTTCGCGTGTGGATGCACTTTCTTTAAGATACCAACGCACTTTTTTGTGTGTTTGGCAGCAAGTAATCCTTTACTTCTGAAAATACCACACAATTTTATAGTTCAAATTTAAATACGAATTTAATCTTTATCCTAGTAATTTTCTTCTTTAATACGGAATTTAAAGTTTCATTGCCAAAGGTTTGAAAGTGTTTATAGTCATGTAAGCGCTTGCTATAATGTTTTTGCCAAACATATAATTGTTTCTTTGTAAAAACCGGTTTTAAATAGAAACTCTTATGAAAACACTTCAATTGATATTGCTTCTAATAGTAGCGCGCACTAAGATCTCAGCAAGAGCTTCTATTTTTTACTGAATGTTTACAAAAGCTGAAAGTATGAATCATTTGGTAAGTTTTGGGTTTGGTATAGGAAGCAATGTCATAGAATTGATTGGTTCCTTGCAGGTTAAGGACTTTTCTGACCATACTGCTGCAGTCAATGACCTTAGCTTTGACATAGATGGTGAATATATAGGAAGCTGTTCAGATGATGGATCGATTGTAATAAACAGTCTCTTCACAGATGAAAAAATGAAGTTTGACTATCATCGTCCAATGAAGGCCATTGCATTAGACCCAGAATATGCCAGAAAGTCATCTAGAAGATTTGCTGCTGGTGGTTTAGCTGGCAACCTATATTTAAACTCGAAGAAATGGCTTGGTTACCGAGACCAGGTTTGCCCTGGACCATTAAGTAATGTTAAAACGTTGCTTTCAGGCATTCATATTTCTCATCGTAACAAAATGCGTTAGGTTTTGCACTCTGGTGAAGGTCCCATACATGTGGTAAAGTGGAGAACAAGTCTTATTGCATGGGCGAATGATGCAGGAGTAAAGGTTTATGATGCTGCCAATGATCAGCGTATTACATTTATTGAAAGACCACAAGGAAGCCCACGCCCTGAGCTCTTGCTTCCCCACTTAGTTTGGCAGGTTAGTCATATATTAGCATGGGATTAGTGTTTTTTGACACATGCAATAAGCAGTTCACTTGTTCTTCTTCATTTTTCTTTCCTTTTTTAATTTTCTGTCTCTTTATTGGACACAACTGTGGTGTTTCTTTTAAAGCAATTGTCATTTGTTTGTCACATTCAGGATGATACACTTTTGGTTATTGGCTGGGGAACATCAGTGAAAATTGCATCGCTAAGGACAAACCACAGGGGAGCAGTCAATGGGAGTTATAAGCATGTTCCTTTGTCGAGCATTTATCAAGTGGATATTGTGGCATCTTTCCACACCAACTATTTCATATCCGGAGTTGCACCTTTCAGTGATTCTTTGGTTGTCCTAGCTTATATTCCTGGTGAAGAAGATGGCGAGAAGGAATTTAGTAGCTCTATTCCATCACTTCAGGTATATTTTCCCTATGCTTTGTGAGATGATTGGTTTTTGATCCTAACTTTAGATCTCTGCAAATTTTGTTTTATGAACTGAATCATTGTTAAAGCATTAATTTCATGGAAAGAGGACTTGGTATAGATAAAGAATCCATGATTTAGGTTTTTGTAAGCGTATCAATATCACTCTTAGTCTTTATATCTAGCTTTAGGCATTATTTCTTTTGTTGTCAAACAGTTACTGCACATTGTATTTCTCACCTACTTGTGGAAAGTATTTTTGGTTATATTTAAGTATCTGCTTTAATAATAGTTTTGTGGTTCTTCATTTATTCTTTGTTTGAAGGATTTGGAGAGGTGATTTATATTTATAGTTATTTGATTATCAGAGTGTTGCATGTCTTTTAAGCATGCATTGCAAGTTTTTTTCTTTTAAAATTGGATAACTAGTACAATTTCCCCTTGTAAATTTTGTTGTAAAATCTATTGTAGTTTTGTGGTTGCTTTATGTTATAGTTATATATGCTTCTAACATTTGCAACGAATTTCAATTAGGGAAATGCGCAGAGACCAGAAGTACGTGTTGTAACATGGAATAATGACGAACTTTCAACGGATGCCTTACCTGTCCATGGCTTTGAGCATTACAAGGCAAAGGACTATTCCCTTGCTCATGCGCCTTTCTCAGGTAAAGATCTTTCATTTGAAGTTCATGGTCTTACATTAATAGATAATTTGTTCAATTAGATGTAAAACATTTTTCTGTAAATCTAGGTAGCAGCTATGCTGGTGGTCAGTGGGCTGCAGGTGATGAACCACTGTACTATATTTTATCCCCAAAGGATGTTGTCATTGCAAAACCCAGGTGAGTAAAGACCCTCAATCTATAAGAAGTCTTTATAGAGTGATCACTTGTTGGATTTATTGTTGAATTCAAGGCAATGACAATGGGTATTGACTGACTGTATAGTTAGCTTTAAGAAGATACTGTTCAGGTGTGATATTATCTAGGGCTGGATAACTATCTCTAGGTTCTATTCATGGGATAAATGTTGAAACTAACCAGAAGGAAGAACACATTCTTCAGAGATATGGATGTATCTCATCATCATAAGACTTTGGAGATAATAAAAAAAATAAAAATAATAAATTCCATATTACTCCAAACCTAGTGGATTGCTCGCTAGATAAAGATGTGTTAGAGCTCATTGCTGGTGCTGATAGGGATAGCGGTAGCTATTTAGAAAAATGTATGTTCTTAGGTGTCATAAATGTGGATGTATCCTAAAAAAGGATGTCATTTTAATTACATTAATTTTTGTGCTGGCAAGATAAAAAGATTTAAATTTTTCCTGCATGGTCAAAATAATAGTGGTGGCTATTTAGAAGCAGGGGCAAGGAAATTTTGTAAAAATGTTATTTTTCTAAAAAATATCACAATCAGCCTAGATAAAATTGCAACATTGGCTGAAGATCACTTCATCTTCTTTTGAGTTTCTAACTCATATCACTCAGATGAAGAACACTTCATCTGTATTTTAGATGAAGACCACTTCTTCTAGCTTTATCAACACGAAGTTCAACCTCAGTTATTGCCGACCAAACATGGCCATTCAAATCGGTTCAACGGTGGTCAACAACCAATCAGCCTGTCAAAGTTGAGGATAAGGGAGTCATTTGACTTCATCTACCATTTTGTGTTACTTTTGAGAAAATGAAGTTTTTAACTAATAAAATGTTTTTTTTTTGGGGAAAAAATAAGCTGTATGCAATATTTTGTTATATTTTGCTGGAAAAATTTCTTTACAATTTTGTGTTGGCAAGATGAAAAGATATAAACTATGCTCCAAGGTCAAAATAAGTTCTGTACTTTTTTTACGATAAAAAGGTTATGTACTTCTTTCTTTTTCCTCATCAATACTCGATACATGAAATCAAGGTTATTTCTACTTAGGGTGCATTTGGGATTGTTATGTCCATTTGTTAAGGAAAGTATTTTGTTAGATATTTCACAATTTAGGTGCTTGGTAAACTAAATGTTAATCAATTTATTTAAGTATAAAATTTCAAGCCATTACTATGTTTTTAGAACGTGCATGTTTGAAGATTTTAAAATCTAAAAACTTGCTATTTTTAAGAAAAAAAACTTTTGATGTTTCCATTTTACTTACATTACAATGTCAATGACTACCTTACCTATATTAGTGATAATTACCATATAGCAAGCTTATAGTTAATTTTTTTTCCTTAGCAAAAAACATTAGTAGTTAGTTACTAAATAGGTATGGTAATAGAATAACCAAGCTGTATTGATTTTTGATATCTTTTTTGTCCCTTATTTATCGTAACTTCAAATTTTGTTGTATGATATAACTAATCTCCAAATATATAAATAATGGTTCTGCAAATATCAGGGATGCTGAAGATCATATAGCTTGGCTTCTTCAACATGGGTGGCATGAGAAAGCTTTAGCCGCAGTTGAAGCTGGTCAGGGAAGGAGTGAACTCCTTGAGGAGGTAAGTTAAGTTGATAATTACTATTCAAGAGTAGCCAAAGGAGAGGGAGTTAAATAGAGGGAGATGAGTGGTTCCAAGGGAGAGAGGTAGAGAAAGATGTAGGATAAGGTGGGAGAAAATGGAAGAGGGAGGTGGATTGTCTGGGGTACAGATGAGAAGAGAGAGAAGCAGGAGTGTTTACTTTGGGACAATATAGTCCATTTGTGTTTCTTTATGTGGCCTGGGTTCCTGAACTGAAAAATTTATGCAAGGGGTTAATTTTGCAAAATAGTGATTTCTGAGGGTCTATTTGCTTATGCTTTTGATACTACGAAGTGCTTATGACATTAAAAAAAATGCTTTTGTACCAAACAAAAAATGTCATTAGTGTTATCTCAATTCTAATGTTATATCATGATTAAAGACAATTAGCTTCTTTTATGCTTCGTTTCTTATATGGTTGAGAGATAAACAATATGAAGTTCTGTTATGAGCCTTTGAGAACCCTCAATCCCCAACTCACAGCATAGATTCTTTAATGTTATCTGCATACAGGTTGGAGCAAGATATCTTGATTTTTTGATTGTGGAAAGAAAATATGCTGAAGCTGCATCTTTGTGTCCCAAACTATTGCATGGATCTGCTTCAGCATGGGAGAGGTACTATAACCATTGTTTCATATATATATTTTATACAGTTTGTATAGATACTTTACAGTTTACACGTCTATTTATCTCAGATTGAACTGGATTGTTCTCACAGGTGGGTTTTCCATTTTGCGCATCTCCGTCAGCTACCTGTATTGGTTCCATATATACCAACAGAGAACCCAAGACTACGTGATACTGCTTATGAGGTTTGTTACGGAAACATATTTTAACTTGACACCATTTCTTAAAAACCAGATGCATAATGGTCATTTGTTTCTCACACGCAGGTTGCTCTAGTCGCTCTTGCTACAAATCCATCTTTTCATGAGAATCTCCTCTCGACTGTTAAGTCATGGCCACCCATGATTTATTCTGCATTGCCTGTTGTCTCGGCTATTGAACCTCAGCTCAATACTTCATCCATGACAGATCCACTCAAAGAAGTCAGATAATTTACTTTCATTACTATGACCTTCAATTTTTTTAATTTCTTTTCTCTTATTTATACATCTTTTCTTCGTTTCAGGCGCTGGCAGAGTTGTATGTAATTGAGGGGCAATATGATAAAGCATTTTCACTATATGCTGATGTAAGTTTTATTAACTCAAATTCATGTACAAGCTCATCTATTGAGAAGTCAGCCACAATAAATGATGTCTAAGTTAATGTCTGTTGAAATCATTGAGCAATCAAGATGGCTACGATTTCTTTGTCATCTGATTTTTTTATTCTGCTTGGGTTCTCAGATTATGAAGCCAGACATATTTGACTTCATCGAAAAACATAACTTGCATGATTCCATAAGAGAAAAGGTAAGTTGAATTGGTGATGTCGAAATGTCAAATATCATCTTTAGCTTTGGTTTTTTATGGTTTTTGCACTTGTCCTTTTAGGTTATCTTGTCACAAGATTTCAACTCCGATAATTTCATAGGCAGCATGTTAGGAGCTTTCAAATTTTGTATTGGGAATTAGTAATATCACAATGTCAAATATGTTATCTTTTTGCTTTGTTGTTTTATGGTTTCTCCGGTTGTCCTTTTTAGCTATCTTGTCACTAGGTTTTAACTCCGAGAATTTCATTGGCATCATTTGAGGGTCTTGCATCATCATTATTATTATTTAAATTTAGCTATCGTGCAAATGCTTTCAATAAGAACTCAAGTTCCACATTGATTGTATAAAAGTTTAAGTTTTTGGGAGGTGGGTTCAACCGTTTCTTTATATTCTTTTAATACTCTCTCAATTATGGACTACTTTATTTTTACAAGGCCCGTCAACTTGTACATTAATTTCATTATGGGATCCAAGATTTGTTGCTTCTCTGATAGCATGTTGAGAAATATTAGTAAAAAGAATGGAGAATTAGTAAAAAAGGCCATTAGGTTTTCATTAAAATTAATAGAGGGATACAATGATATTTATAGGGCACAATGACACAAAACGATTCTTAGACTAATAAGGAAATTATAATTTAAAATCTTATATCTTATGGGAGGACTAGGATACTTAAGTATGGCCCTAAGAATCAAAAAGAAACTTTAGCTAGCACTTTTGGAGGAGAGGAATGCGTTGTTACACTTGCAGTTCCTTTGAACTCAATGAGTTTTCTTTTTCACGTATGAATGCTTGACATTTTTTTTACACTATTTTGTATTTGTATTGTTTAAAAAGAGAGTCATATTTCACTTCCCAGAGTTGAATCTTTGTTTTTTGACACGACCCTTGTATTTTTTGTACATTAAGTAATTGCTTTTGTCATCCCTGACTTGTGTGTGTCTATGCAGATTGTCCAACTGATGATGCTAGATTGCAAGCGTGCAGTTCCCTTATTAATTCAAAGCAAGGATTTTATTAATCCATCTGAAGTTGTCACCCAACTACTGAGTGAAAGCAAGAAGTGTGACTCCCGATATTTTTTGCATCAATATCTGCATTCATTGTTTGAAGTCAACCCTCATGCTGGAAAGGATTATCATGATATGCAGGTATTCTGGAACAGTAGTACTTGTTAATTTTAGGACCTTTTGGTTGGAATTTTTATTGATTCTTCCATGTGTTCTTAGTTACTTGTTACAATATATCGGATTAACTTGAAATTGAAGCAGTGTTAACCTTAATGGGCTGTTTGAATTCAGTCTTGTATGAAGATAACTGTGTTGGGTTAGGTTGTTTTCTGGAGTCATATTTTCTGGGCCCCCATCATTATAATAATCCAGTCTAAATTGTGTGCGTAACTTTCATGTGATGTACAATATTGGTTGCTAATCATTGGGCTATTTTAGATTTGTATTAATTATCTTTTATTAAAGTCTCCTTACTGTTTCTCTTTGTGATAGGAAAAGGAAAACACAATAATATATTCCATTCCCTTCATTTTGAAATAATTCTGAAGTTTAACTCTTCAAACCTTGATGATTTTTTAAATTAGGTAAAAAAATTAGTGTTTTTGTTTTATTATGTGCACACAAAGTTGTCTAAAGCATGCTCTATCTTATGTCTTGCTGTGAAAGGTTGAGCTTTATGCAGACTACGACCCAAAGATGCTACTCCCTTTCCTTCGTAGTAGTCAACATTATACACTTGAGAAGGTGAATGTTAAGTGAATTATCAATTTTGGCTACCGTTTCATGGTGAGTATTAACCATTGGATTTAATTCCAGGCATATGAAATTTTCTTAAGAAGAGATCTAATAAGGGAGCAAGTCTTCATTCTTGGAAGGATGGGTAATTCAAAACAAGCTCTTTCTGTAATTATTAATAAGTTGGGAGATATTGAAGAGGTATTTATTTGTTCTTATCTTTGAAAAGGTCATTTTAAACTGAGTTTTCTCTATGAGGTTGTTTGTTTTGTTCTGCTTGCTGTGTAATTAGTGATTGGTGATTTTTTTTCCCAATCATATGCAGGCTGTAGAGTTTATTAATATGCAACATGATGATGAACTTTGGGAAGAGTTGATTAATCAATGTCTTCACAAACCTGAAATGGTATGTACATAGAAAATTATCAAGCTGGCTAAGCTTTTAGGTCCACTTCCCAAAGTTGAAACTGATGACTTTCACATGCGCTTTATTTATGTTTATTCAAACTTGCTTTAACTAATTGGTAGGTTGGTGTCTTATTGGAGCATACAGTTGGTAACCTGGATCCTCTTCACATTGTGAATATGGTTCCAAATGGCTTAGAAATACCTAGGTATGTTCAGTTTGATACTATATTTTCTTTTCTCCTAATTTATATCTTTGTTCTACATGGTGAAACATGAAAGATATTCTGTTTCATAACGTTATCATTCATTTCATGGTGGCTGTCCATACATGGTGAAGCATGAAAAAGTCTGTCAATGGAAAGCAGCTTATCTCTTGGTTTTTTGATAAAGTTCCGGTCTTTTTTATTATAAAGATGTTTCCATTTCTTGGTAATAGGGGATATATTTCTATGAATGGATAAGAAGGTACATGGATGGACTTGTATGCTGTATGAGTCTCTCTTATACTATTATTACTAATAAATATGAACATCTGCAAGTTTTATTTTTCCTTTCCATAACCAAATTGCTGTATTTGAAGGTTTTGAATGGACTAGAAAAAGTTCAGGAAATAACAGAAATGATAATGTAGAACCATTTCCTTTATATAATTATTTGCTAATTCATGAGATGCGATATTCACCTTTCTATTTGTAGGAAGCTAGCATGGCACTAATTTTGCTTTGTGGTTGGGCCTAATGTGGTACTTCTACATCATGTATTTTTTGAACTTGCCTATAAATTTGAGAGTTTAGATTTTCAGGTTTGTTGCATTTCCATAACCAAATGCAGGACTAATTGCGTAAAATTGAAGCATTTTTTAGATCCAATAATACTTGGCATTCTTCGAACTTATAATGGGAGTGGTGACTTGAAATGGGAAGAGAGTTTTACTCATTGGACTTGAAGGCTAACCACAACAAAATCATTAATTTAATATCTGTTGTATATTGTTTAGTCACCTTGATGCTTTTTAAGTTTTTTCCCCCTCCCCCTCCCCTTTAGTCTCTTGTCGTTATAAAGGCCTACATCATATTTCTTTCATGGGTAAACTTTTTTTTATTTCATTTTGGCGTGCCATTATGTATGCCACCAATAATAGGCATACACGTGGGCGTGGGTGGCTGAAAAAAGAGGTCAAAGTGGGCAGAAATGGTTACTTAAATTGCTCATGTGTCAAAATTTAATTGGTATGCAATGGTAAATATAAGTGGGAATAGGTGAATGAAGTTTTTTCATTCACTCAAACATTCTGTGCCAATCCAAGTGATCTGAAACTTCCTTTCTATGAGAATTTTCACTTTTTGATTGATCAAAATATTTATTTCTTTTTTATTTTCTCCAATATACAAAACCTAATTGTAGGACCTGTTAGTTCTTTATTTAAACTAATTTTGAGACACTATATCCCTACTTATTAGATATTATAATTTTTTTTACTTGAATTATAGTCTACTTCTTAATGTTGGAAGATCATGATAATATTGATGTCACTGTTTGAAACCTAAAAGTCACTTGTTAGCTTGTAGCCAAATGGTTTCTATGAAGGATTTGTTTGTCCCACATCGGTCAAGAGTTAGGCAGTAGTACCGCTTATAAGTCTGGGCAATCCTTAACTCAATGAGATCTTATTGGGTTGAGTTAGACGTAAGTTTTCTTACATAGTATCGGAGCTAGGCCCTGGTCCTATGTGTGGATCTCCCTTCAGCTCTCACCGTGGCTCAAAACTAAGATCACCGTTGTTCGATGTGAGAGGGAGTGTGAAGGATTTGTTTGTCCCACATCGGTCAGGAGTTAGGCAGCAATGTCGCTTATAAATCTAAACAATCCTTAACTCAATGAGATCTTATTGAGTTGAGTTAGGTCTGGGTTTTCTTACAGTTTTAATTGGTAATATTAGCAAGTCATGTAGTTTGTGGTTAATCTTCTGATGAATTTGTGATAAATTATTCAGATTTTTTGCGATTCACTTTTTCAGGCTTCGGGATAGGCTAGTCAAGATTATCACAGATTACAGAACTGAAACTTCATTAAGACATGGATGCAACGATATCCTCAAGGTACTTGCGGGCTTCATGTGATGTTGCCTTTTATTTAGGTACAGACACTATGTAAACATTTATAACATCTGTTATGTTTTGCAAACAGGCTGATTGTGTCAACCTTTTGGTTAAATACTACAAAGAAGCAAGACATGGAATTTACTTGAGCAACGAAGAAGTTGAATCACGGGTAAAAAGAAATGATGATAGGGCTTCTCATTGGATTGACAAATCTCTTGGTATGAGAACCATAAACGGTAAGTCGAAAACCAAGGGAGGTGCAAGGTGTTGCATGTGTTTTAATCTCTTTTCTATTCAAAATGTATCGGTCATTGTTTTCTTCTGCTGTCATGCTTATCACACTACTTGTCTTACGGACTCCACTTACACAAGTGGAAATAAGGGGATGGGAGACAGCTCCCAGCAGCAAACAATTGATTACAACTATACTAATGAGGATATGGATGATGAGGATTATGATAGTGATTCCCATTCGGGTTCGTCTCGTTTGCGATGTATCTTGTGTACTACTGCTGCAAGTTGATTTCAGCAATGCATTTTTGGTGTTTTTTATATGTTGTGCTTCCATTATTACATTGTTTTTGGCATTAATGAAATGTCTGTGTATAAGCTGTGTGCAATTGCATATTTTTCCTTGTGTTATCTTTCAACTGCTTGAGTTGTTAAATATTGTGAAGGGGCGTCTTTTCTTGTTCAGTTTGAGGAGCTTTATTGTAATCAAAAGTCCAATTAGTACTCATCATCATTGTTTTTCAGATAGAAATGCTTATTTGCTCTCATAAAAGCTTGTCCTTTTTGTTGGGGTATATGTATGTTCCTTGAAAGGCTTAAATATTGCATATGAATATGGGGAAATAGTTTTTAAAAAACAGAGAAAAGTGAGGCTGTATAGCTTGTTGAATGTAACTTTCATATGAAGCGATTTGATCGATTGTAGATGTAAATTGATTTGGTAGGAAAAATAAATCCAAACACAAGTTCAATGAAGTGGGAAAAAGTTATAATAGTGTTCATTCTCATACATAATTTAGAATCAAGTTTTTTAAATATACAAAAAGTAAATTTTTACACTTCCATGATTATGGTTTTGGAGAGGTTTAATTGTCAAGTTATGAAATAATGATAGATTGTGATATGATACATTTTGTAATAATAAAATGTTACATGTCATGGGGTGAAAGGTAAAAATGATCTTACCTTTTTTTTAGGCAAGTTTTTGTTATTATAAAAAAGTATATATAATTTTATATTTATTCAAAATAAGCATTTAATATATCATAATTATTTTTAAAAATGCACTTTTAGTCCCGTTAGGAGAATGCATTTTTAGCCTAAAGTGTAAAACATTCATAAATCATGGGATTAGAAATGTTCAATCTATAAATTACAAGACTTTGTATTTTTTTACATAATAATAGAACATATAGTATCATTTTTTTATGCTTGTTAGATCAAATTACTGTATATTTAAGAATTATTAGTAATTGTTACTCGGATTAAACTACAATGTACCCTTAAAACAATTTCGTTGGTTATCCGATTCCTCCAAATTTGGGTGGGATTATATGGGATGTGTCGGTATAACATCTAAATTATTAATTGCCATTATGATGTAAGTAAATAAAATATAAAATTAATGCAATTAGTTTTTGAAAAATACAATTATTGGTTAAAGAGATTAAATAACATGTTTGATGGAGAATAACAAAAAGCCCTTTACATATGACAAACGAGGACTTCTAGGTTAGTGAATCCTGAGGTCCTTGTGAATGTCCAAACAGATTAAAAACAAGAAAATCAAAGCAATATTTACATAAAACGTATGAATATGTCGGTCCATTTTTTCTCCTTCATAAAGTAGAATTAAGTCAGAAGTCGATAAAGTACCCACTACTCACTAGTCATAATGTTTCTTCCTTTGTACTTTTTTTTTTTTTTTTTTGCCTCCCATATATCCTCTGGGCGGTTTGGTTTGAAAAATAAAAAAATAATGACGATGATAATGTTAATAAAATTGAAATGTAAATGAAATAATAATATTATTATCGTAATTTTTAGTTTGATTATTGTAATAAAATAAAAAATCAATATTGTAGTGTTTGATTTATGTTTAAAATAAAATAAAAAAATATCACATATTATTTTAATATTTTTATTTTCAGTAAAATTTAAATAATATTATTTAATTTTTTTTTCTTACATAATATATTATTATTCAATCTAAAAAATAAAAAATAAGAAGAAGAAAAAAAAGAAAAAATTTCATTTTCAACTAGAATGGAATAACTTTTATTAAGGGAAGATAATTGAATGATTTTTTTTTATCTATTAGTAATCTTTTTAATTCTATTTATTATGAATGATACAACTAAACATAAAAATACTTGAATAGAATTTCATTTTCAGTTTCATTTCCTCGTAGCAAACGTGAACGTAGGTTGCTTGGTTGGACCTCATACAATTAGGAATGGAATTACCTTTCCTTATTTAGTTGGAAAAGTCAGTTCACCACTTATCTTCAAGAAAACGTTTTCGTAGACTAACATTCAACCCTTCCTTAATTACCCTTATTTTATCTGCCTAATATCAGCTAATCAACTCATGTTTTTAATTTCTCTATTGCTAAACTTCTCTTTAATAAGTTTCACGTGAAAAAAATGAAAATACATAGTATTATTATTTTTTGAATTTGATATAAATATTTTATTAACAATTTTCTTATAACAACTCAAAATAATTTTTAATAATTAAATACTTTTTAGGTAAATTATTTTTGATGATCAAATAATATTACCAGAGATGTTTGATTCACAATGAAAATAAATAAGAATTGAATTTAATGAAAAATAAACAGTATTATTATTACATTATTTAGTTCGATTATTAGAATTAAATAATGAATCAGTATGAAAGTTTTTGCTTTATAATTAGGATGAAATGAAAAATATATTATTACAATTATTATATTTTTTAAAATTATTATTAAAATAAAATATATTATTAAAATTATTATCTTTTTAAATAATTATTACTTAAAAATATTATTTAATATTATTAAAATAAAATATATTATTTTTCTAAATAATTGTTACTTACAAATAGTATCTAATATTATTTAAAATCATTAAAATTATTATTAAAATTATTAATTTTTTAAATAATTATTATTTAAAATTATTATTTTAAATTATTATTATTGAAAAATATTATTTTATTAATTCAAATGTGGCATGTAATTAATAAAAAAAGAATTGCATTACTTTAAAAAGAAAAACAAAAAAAAAACTATTTGAACCAAAACAGAGAATTGATTAATAAGCAATAGAGACTTAGAATTCCTTTTGAGTCAGGTTTAGTGATCATTGATATTAGGGGTGTCCATAAATTGGTTCGGATCGGATTAAATTGGACTGGATCAGACCAAATTAGACCAGATCAGATTGAATCGGACTGGATCAAACTGAACGATTTTATAAATCAAACGGTCCGATTCGATTTGTATTAATTTATAAACCAGTCTGACTGGACCGAATCGGTTTAATAATATATTAAATTTTTTACATTATTTCTCATTAAAGGTGTTCAAAAATCGAACCAAATCGGAAACCAGATCGGACCTATAAATCAAACGATCTGATCCTATTTGTATTAATTAAAACCGTTTCAAACGGTCTGAATAATATAAACGGTCTGATTCAGTTAAATTTTTTTCCCCAAAATTGGATCGATGGACACCCCTAATTGACATTAAGAAATGCGAACTATACAAGAAAAACACATGAATGGACGAATATATCAATTGAGTACTATTTTTCATCTTTATTTCTTGCATATCTTTCTATCTTTTTTATTATTATCTATTATTATATCCTTTAACTTAAAATGAAAATTATGTTTAATTTTATTTAATATTATGAAATAATAATTAATATAATGTTTGGTCGGTAGGAATAAAAATATGAATAAAATTAAAATAAAAAATGAGTAGGAGAATGGAATGATTATCGAGAGGAGTAATGAAATTTTTATTACTTTTCTTTTAAGAATTAATTTTATTATATTATATTCATAATTTACTACACAAATAAATATAAAAATATATGGAATAAATTCAATTCACACTCTTATTGTTTCATAATATTAAATAAAATTAAACATAATTTTTATTTTAAGTTAAAGGATATTATTGTAAAGTGAGATATTTTATTCCATTATTTTTTCATTTATGGAACTAAACATGATCGATGCATGGCAATTAGGGGTGTCCATGGTCCGATCCGGTCCGGTTTTTCTTAAAAAAAAAAATTAACCAAACCGGACCGTTCATATTACTCGGACTGGACCATTTGAAACGGTTTTAAGAAATAAAAATCGGACTGGACCGTTTGATTTATAAAACGGTTTGGTCCGATTTTTTTATAATTTAATGAAGAATAATGTAAAATTTTTAATATATTATTAAACTGGTCTGGTCTGGTTCGAACGATTTAAAATTAGTACAAATCGAACAGGACCGTTTGATTAGTAAAATCGTTCAATTTGATCAAATCTGATTCGATTTTACGGTTTGATCCGGTCCAATCCGGTTTATGAACACCCTTAATAACAATAACAGATAATAAAAAAAAAAGAGATATAAGGATATGCAAGAAATAAAGATGAAAAATAGTACTCAATTGATATATTCGTCCACTACACGTGTTTTTCTTATATAGTCCGCATCTCTCAATGTCAATGGTCCCTAAACTTGACTCAAAAGGAATTCTCAAGTCTCTGTTGCTTATTAATCAATTCTCTGTTTTCTATTCATGGTTCAAATAGTTCTTCTTTTTTTCGTTTTTCTATTTAAAGTAATGCAATTCTTTTTTTATTATTAATTACATGCCACATTTGAATTGGACCAAGCAGTCACAGCATGATTGTAGCTTCTAAAAAGTTGACTCAAAAGTTATTAAAAAACAATAATTTAAAAGCGTATTTTTTAAGATATTGATTTATCTTATTCACTTATTATTAGTAGTGGTAAAAAAAATGATAATATCGATTATCTATATTATTTATTCGATAAATCTCGAAAGTGGATATAATTTTGAGTAAAAATCAAACATGAAGTAATATGTACAGTTTAAGTATGATTTATATTAATAATCGTATCGTTCATATATGAAATTAATTATATTTATTAAATTAAATTATATATTAATTAATAGTTAAAGTTTATTGATTTTTCGCGTAAGTGTGTAGAATTTTTTTAAAATTTTTGGATCAATGATTTTTTTTCTAAATTTTTTTTAATAATTGTCTCAAATTATTATCCGTGGATAAAAAACTATATCTAAATAGTAACAATTTTTAAACGATTTTAGATACATATTTTATAATTTAATCTATACATCTCTACTTATTATATAATCAATTTATTTGAGTGTTAGTGATTTTACACACATTTGAATGTCATGGTAGCACACTGTTTTCTACAAATTGAGCTCCATTGAGATATAGAAAATACCAAAAAATCAAACATATTTACACCATCAAAAATGAAAAAAATAACCATGTATATAAAATTTTAAATAAAAGTTAAATCGAGTTTTAATTACAAATACATAAATTATAATTATTTAAAAAAATTAAATAATATATTTAAGTCACCAAGTATGGCTAAAACTAAATTAATATAAAATTTGTAAGATACGTGTTCTTTCCCGTGAGATGGCCTCCTTAGCACTTTAGATAGAATGGTAATGCGCGTGAGAAAAAGAAAAAGAAGAGTTGTACACCTGCACGGGATTTCCTAATATTGGGATATTGTAATTATTGTAATCATTATGTTTTATTAGTTTTTTTGGTTTAATTTTAAATTAAAATCGGTAATGTTTGAAGGAATACTCTTTTTCTGGTACACATTGAGAGAATAAATTAAAATATTATATCCTATTATTTATTTTTCATCGCTTAAAACATAATAAATTTTATTTTACATTTTTACTCCTATTTAGTCTCACAATAATCATAATCATAATCATAATCATCAATTATATTGAAAATATAATTAGTTCCCAACTTTCCATTCATATAAGTAACAAAAAAAATATATATATCCTCAACTTTTATGTTAAAATAACCTCCAATGTTCCAAAATTTCGAATGTAATCTAATTTCTCATTAAATTAAGAATATCTTTATTTATTATTTATGTTTTTTAATCTCTTAGATAATTTATTTTCATTAATTTAAAAAAATTAATTAATGTATTTTTTAAAAAAATAAATAACCAAATGATATCAATTAAAATCATGTATTTGACTATAAAATCAAATAATATCGTAAAAATATTATGAAAATAATGTAATTACTTAAAAATTTAGTAATACTAAAATTTATAGGACTAAATTATACTAGATACTTAATTTTTTCCCTATAAATTTTTAATTATAAAATTACGTGTCTTTATTTTTTTCTTTCATATCAAATTAAAAATGATATTTTTATTTTAAAATATAAAAAAAATTAAATATAAATTTTATGATAAATTTTATCACAAAACATTATACTAACTAATTACAATATAATTTTAATACAATTATACTTAATCTATTTAATATTCTTATACAAACCTACACAAAAAATCTAAATATAATCTACAGTTGGCTAAAAGTTTAAGAAAAATGTGAAGTTCCAAAGCATACTACTAATATTAATTCAACCAAATTTCAAAGACCGAGCACCAACCTGACATCTCTAAATTAAAATAAGGTTTCCGATTCAAACAATGTTGCATTTTACTCAGTTTTGTTTTATAAATGGGGAAAGATATATATATTTGAAAAAGTCATAGATAATTTATAAAATCAACCATGATTATTTTTTATTTATGAGACACTTTAATATATAAACAATGCACAATATTATTTGTGTTTTAATCAAAATGTGAGTATACTTGTAAATAAATGAAATCCTTAATAAAATGGTTTTTTTTACATCATGCCACCTGTTTCATTTACAACTCTTTTTAATAACATGCAATTCTAAGATCCTAATACAGTATACATTTAGCAAAACTATAAATGTTTTATGAAGTACTATTACAAAGGTAGAACTATATATATATATATATTAAATAATATTATACATTCATACATATATAAAATTTGGGTCTAAGTCATATTTTTAGATTATTTACAAAGAATATAATATATATCATTATATTAGTAAGATATAACATATTCTTACTAACACTTAGCACACTACTATAAAAATGGGTATGAACCGACGCTATACACGTAGTTAAATTCTTTTCTCTTCTTTCTTTTCAAATAGAAACTATTTTCAGCGTTACAGAACTCTAAAAAATCGAAAACCTCCTCCACTTCTCCTCAATTCTTTCTCATTTTTCGACTACCTACGACTATCATTTTCAGCACCGGTTAGTTAGTTTTCTTCCTCTTTAACTAATCTTTTCGATCCCCTATTATTCATATTTTTTTTCTGTTATTATGTGTATAATTTTTTGTATTATATATATAGGTTTGTATTATAAGGAGAAGAATATGATGATCTTGAATAAAATAGAACAAAAACATGTAATTTTTCTGCTATCAATTAATATTTTATTTTTCAAATATTTGTATTATTTGAACTATTTGTTAAACTGATTTTGTTTTTTTTTTCTGCTCCAATATAGGTTTTTATTTGAGTATAATAGAAAATGAATAAATAAAAATAAATAAAAAAACGTAAAATTGATTCATTCCGTGAACCGACTTTAAACTTTAAATCGTTTAATTTAAAGTCGGTTTTTAACCGACTTTAATGACCCTTTTTGTAATAGTTACAGTTTATTATGTTTGAATTTTTTTTTTTGTATAAGAGTGTTCGATAAGAATTTATTTAATTAAGATATACAACTACATAATTACTACAACAAAAACAAATCATAACTTTATTAGAAATATAGAAGCTGAATTAAAATAAACAGTAATACCGGCCGGCCTTAGAAAAGGATGTGTAAGGGTGGTTGTGATTGCTAGGAATATTTGTAGTGACTTGATTGGAGAACAACCTATCAAATGTATGATCTTCTAGATGAAGATTTGCTCTGAGTCTGTTTGCAGGCCATTGATTTGATTAATCAGTAGTGTTTTTTGTTTAACTCTTGAAGGTATTTTGATTGGAGAGATTTAGAGGTTGAAGCAAGGTAGGAGTTTTCATTTTCAATTTTATCCCAAGACTAACAACTCTACTGCTCATGGATTAGCAACACAGCGCATGCTTCAAAGATGCTTGAGGGGTTGAAATGGTGTTTTAATTTTTCATCTTTTGTTTTATATGTTTTAAGATATGATGTAATTTTTTTGAATGATACTACTTGAAATATATATATATATAATACGTTTAAATAAAAAATGTATTATAAAAATTATGTTGTTTATATCATTAGAATATTTTGATCACTTTATTTTCATACGCGATATTCTTTCGGTAAAAAATATGATATTTTAATAACTTTTTAAACATTAAAATATGAAAATATTGATTACATCAAGCTAAAATAACAAGAAAAATAGGAATGTTTGAACATGGTTTGCACATTTGGAGATATTCGAGTGAGTTCTGATTTCTGATTATGTAACACGTTTTTTTCGCTCGTCAACTCTCGAATCTAGTACTTAACCCTTTAAGTATTTTATTAAAAAATAAGTTGGTACTATTTGGACTACTAGTACAATTAATATTAATTTGTAAGAACCTGAGATATTTAAGGACTAGGTCTCAAGTTCGAGGCTATAAAAGACGAAAAGAATCTATCAACTAGTGAGGAATTAGGACATGCAGATATAACCTTTTCACTTACGAAAAAATAATCTCAAAAAATGAATACAAGTAACAACCTAAGAAAGTGAGACTATACTTTTTTGAAGAAAAAGAACCCACTATTTTAATAAAATTATATTTTATTTTTTAAAAAATAATTAAATTATTTCTTAATTATTCGTTATTAACACAAACAAAATGAATTTCACGATCCAACCATTCTATTAGGCGATAGCAAATAAGTTTTATTTGATAAATAACATAAATCATATAGTACCTTTTTGAAGAGTCAGAACCAAAAAAAAAAAATTTACTATATATAAGAATGTATAACTAGCACAAAGTTTGGAACAGGGGCTTTTTTCTTTAAAAAAATATTATTTATCTATAGCCATGAATTCAGTCATGAATGTTTCACATCAATGGCTTCACTTACCTTTCTTATTACTTCTTCTTTTCATTAATGCTATTTCTTCAACAAAGCTAAACATTCCAAGTCTTAGTCCAATAGAAACAAGAACAGTTGATTTAGAGAACCACAAAGTTAACTCATTTTCTTATTCTATTCCAGAGGATTTCAAAACATATTATTACACACAAACACTTGATCATTTCAATTATAGACCTGATAGTTATATCACTTTTCAACAAAGATATGTTATCAATTCTAAGTATTGGAAAGGTCCTAATTCTACTTCACCAATTTTAGTTTACTTTGGTGCTGAAGCACCACTGGATGGTGATTTAGTTGGAATTGGTTTTCTTTCTGATAATGCTCTTCAATTTAATGCTCTTCAAATTTATATAGAGGTATCAATATTAATTAATTAATTCTCTTATACTTTATTTTAATTTCTTATAATGATAATTACATTGAATTATTATTATTATTATTATTATTTATATATCAGCATAGGTATTATGGGAAATCAATCCCATTTGGATCAAGAGAAGAAGCTTTGAAGAATGCAAGTACTCTTGGATACTTCAACTCTGCTCAAGCTATAGCAGACTATGCAGAAATTCTTATACATGTCAAGAAGGATTTGAATGCTCAATACTCTCCGACAATTGTTATCGGAGGATCCTATGGAGGAAGTTAGTGATTCAAAATACATATAGTTTTGATATGTTTATACAATATTAATGCTCTCTTAATTTTTTATTTTTCTTTTAATCAATATATTTTTATTCAATTTGAACTTGTGACTCAAGGTAAGAAAGAATTGACACTTACGGCTAGATTATTAAGTGAAGCATCATCGTTTATTTCTAATTACTATTACCTCTTATTAATATATTCATTAGTGTCGAATAGTAAATTAGATTTATTATTACTATATATTATAAATATATCTTAATCTCAATTTCCCTATTAGTTTTTTATTATTTATTATAATATTGTGAATTTGATTATATTTATCAATAATATTGTGATTTTATTTTGGTGAATAATAAACTTTTGAGATAGATAATATTTTTTCTTTATATATATATATATATATATATATATATATATATGTTAATTTTATACTTATTTGAATATATATGATTATAAAAGTTAAATATAACAAAAAATAATAATAATAATTTAGTATTTGTGTTAAAACGTAGGTACACGTAGATTTTTCAATAATATATATTATAATTTTCATAATAATTAATTTATTTTGGCTTATTTGTGTGCAGTGCTTGCTTCATGGTTTAGACTAAAATATCCACATATAGCAATTGGAGCTCTTGCCTCATCTGCTCCAATTCTTTACTTTGATGATATAACTCCAGAGAATGGATACTATTCTATTGTTACTAAGGACTTTAGAGTAATTAATTACCAATTTTTCTATCTTTTTTTTTCTATTTTCTTTTAAATGAACACTTTTAATTTTCTAAATTTTAAAATCACAGGAAGCTAGTGAGAGTTGCTACCAAACAATAAAGAACTCATGGTCTATAATTGATAAAGTTGCTGCTCAACCAAATGGTCTTTCAAATTTAAGCCTTATATTCCACACTTGCAGGTAAATATATAAAAATAAATATATATATATATATATATCAAATAAAGCAATAAACTCTATTATTGATCATAACAAAATATTTATTTTTAAAAAATAATTTAATACGTATAGTTTTGTTAGATAAAGTTTTTGATTGCTATTGTATATATCAGTGATATATATTGCCGGCCGGAACAATATATTAAAAACTTTATTATCCTATGTTTTTCTTATTTAATTATATGGTGGTTAATTTAATTTAATTTAAATGGTAATTAACAAATTGGGTGACATATATTTACATTTGGTGGATCTGTATAGTCCTTTGAACAGTTCTGCTGAGTTGAAGAACTTCTTGGATTCAATGTACACTGGAGCAGCACAATACAATAGTCCACCAAGATATCCAGTTGATTTAATCTGTAGAGGCATTGATGATGGAGTTTCTTATAGTTCTTCTTCTGAATTTGATATTCTTAAGAAGATATTTGCTGGTGTTGTTGCTTACAAAGGAAATACGTCGTCATGTTACGTCAATGAACCTAAAATAATATCTGAAGCAGTTGCAGGTTGGAGATGGCAGGTAATATATAATTATTGTTTCTTAAATTAATCCTTTATATATATAAAAAAAAAATTTATTATTTTAATCAATAATTATAATTACATTAATTATAATTGTAGAACAATTTTTAGGTTATTACATAAAAAAAATGTTATTAAAGTATGAGCTTACTTTTCTCACTGATTACTTAATATATTAATAACTAAATTTTTAAAATATATTATTTAATTTTTAAATTTTAAATTTTTATACATAAATAATTATAATTTTAAAATGTTATACTTTCGAACATTCACACTTAAATTCTAATTTAATTACGAAAATATACGTGAATCAAAATTTTAGATTCTATATCACACTATTTAAAAATTTAAGTAAATACGTAATTAATTAGTTTGATTAAATAATATATATATTTAAGAATGACAAAGAATATTATAGAGCTAGTACCATTAATGTGAAGAAAATAGGAATATATCTATATATATATTATAACCTGTTAAAACTAAATTTCGAATACATCCACTACAATCTATAAATAGTTATTATAAGTGTTTTTTTTTTTTTTTACTTTTTTGGAGAAAAGTTATTATAAATATCTGTGTGCAAGCCTTTACTGTTTTGTTTTTATATTTATTTTTAATAAAATAAGAACTTAAAGCAAGCAAGCAAGCAGAAACAGAATGTCATGCCATGAATGTGATTCCTTAAAGAGAGCTTTCATTGAATGGTTTATATACAATATTATAAGCCATGCATGAATAATGGAATGTGATTGATCCTCCAGCTACTTGTTAATTAATACAACTCAAACACACACACACATGTCATCTACATGCTCATGTGAACTTCTTGTTATAACTTAAAAAAAAAGTAGGGTTTTAATATACTATATTCACTAACTTCATGTTCCCATCATTGAACTCCTTTGTAGGGCAGAGCTAAAAATAACAAATATTAGAGAACTAATTAAGGTTAAATTTTATAAAATTTAAACTGACCAAATGGATTTTTTTTAATTTAATAGTTTATAAGAACTAGGACCATTAATAATATATATATATATATATATTACAAATTTATTATAATATCAACTAACATAACATTTTTTTATTATATGAAAATTAATTACATTTATTAATAATATTTTTAATTGAAATATATCTCAAATTTAATATACATGACACTTAAAAAACACCTCCCAATGTATACTATTTACTTACAACATATTTAATAAGTTTGATAATGTTTTATATCTCTAATATATATAATTAATTAATTTGTTTGTTTTATTATATATATTATTAAATGTTGAATATATTTATAAGGTGAGTAATTATATATATATATATGGAATAGACATGCAGTGAAATGGTTATACCCATTGGTATAAGCAATGATACAATGTTTCCAGAAGACCCATTTAACCTAACAACCTTTAGCAATCACTGCAAGGATTTATATGGTGTTCCTCCTAGGCCTCATTGGGTCACCACATACTATGGAGGTCATGTACGTATTTTTCTTACGTATATTAATAACATAATTTACTACTTATAATCTTCTTGTTTTTTTGTTAATTAGAGACTAATCTTTTTTTATTAGCTCGAATTTAATTGAAATTTTTTCAATTAAAATTAATTAATAATTATTTTACATTATCTATGATATTTTTTAGTCTTGCAAATAAATTATGTTACAAAACTGTATTAAATTTTTAATGAATTAACTAACATATAGATACAATATAAATAGGATTAATATAACACTAACTCTTTAAAATATATAGTTGTAATTATAACTTTACTAAATATATATTAGATGTGATCATTTTTTAAAATCATTTTGTTTAATTATGTCATTAGAATATTTTGGTTATATAATTTTTACATAAAATGTATAAATAGTTAAAAAAATTAGAACATTTTAATAATATAATTTCAAAATTATATATATGACTTTGATGTTATATGATTAAAGTGTTAATTTTTTAGAGTTAAAAAAAAGATTTGAAAGTATTAATATTTTTGAATGACAATTTCGCAGGATATAAAATTAGTGCTACACAGATTTGGAAGTAATATCATTTTCTCCAATGGACTAAGAGATCCTTATAGCAGTGGAGGGTGAGGAATTTCCTTTCTTATTCTCTTATTTATTTATTTTAATATAAAAGTGATAAGTGGTACATTAAATGACTCAAAAGTGAATAATTTAAGAAATATATTTAAACTTGTTTAATATTAAATATCATAAAATTAAACTTTAAATTTGTGATATTATTTTTTAATTTTTTAATAATTAAATAAGTTATAAAAATAATAATAAAAGTATTTTAAAAATTGACATAAATTTGACTTTAACAAAGCTTTTAATTAATTAGTTATCTTGTTCTACAGGGTATTGGATAATATATCAGATAGCATTTTAGCCGTCCATACGACAAATGGTATTAGCAAAAGAAGCTGACATTTATTTATTAATTTATTTGATATTTAATTTTAAATTAACTTATTAATTAGGAAATAATATAATAATATAATATTACAGGTTCTCATTGTTTAGACATTCTTCATCAAAATAACATCACAGATCCAGATTGGTTAGTGAAACAACGCAAGATTGAGGTCAAAATAATCAAACGATGGATCGACAAGTATTATGCCGATCTTAAATTGTTAGGCAGAATGAAGAAAATATATATTTTTTCCAATGTAAGAAAGTAGTATAATTACTATAAAGTAACGAAGTAAACTACCTGAAGATAGTTTGTTTTTCCCCTCTTAATGTAGAAGCTAGTTAGGAGTTACAACTTACAAGCTACAATTCTTAGGGGAAAAAAAACTCACAAGCTGCAATTTAATCAATTTCTTTCTCAATTAATATTTTTTATGTTGCTCATAAAAAGGTACAAATCTCAATTGATCCAATCTCATTAATATTATCTAAATAGGATATATCTAAGTTTAAATTCAACCTGTTCTTTTTTATTTATCTCTTAATATATATTTATATTTAAATAAAATAAATAATTTTTTTTAAGTGATAGTAATATCTACAATAATATTTTATTATTTTATCGATTACAAAAAATATATACATCTTAAATTAATATAAAAAATATTGCTTTTAAATTCAACATGGGGATTGAAAACGAAAAATGCATTTTTTTTAAAAACGTATTACCACTTATTATATTAAAACAAGTCCAAATCTCTTTAAGTGTTATTTTGTTTTGTAGCTAAATGTGACATAAATACTCAATCTGATTGCAAACATGGATATTTGTTGTATAAAATTGGATTCTTTTTATACACAAATTTACTAATAATTTTTTGAGTATTATAGAAAGACGTACTTCCTTAAAAAGAGAGAAAAAAAAACAATTGAAAAAGAGAAGTATAAAAAATTTCCTTAGAAAATGGTACATATAAAAGTAAAACATGTGATTTTAAATCTATTATAACACGATTAACTAAGCAGTAATTTTTACAAGTGATATTCACGTGGCCCCTACAATCTTTATGTATTTTACTTCAATTTTCATCGGAAAATTAGTTTATAAAAATTTCTTTGTAATAGTTTTTTTTGTTTTTGAGGGGAGTAAACATAACAAAACCAAGAAAAAAAAGAAGAAAATAGACAAATGATACATTTTAAATATATATAAAAAAATTATCATAATTTATACAAATAACGTGATTTTAGATGTTTACTAGATTTACCTAGATATAAAGGTTGTTAATTTATGTCGTAGTTCGATTGATCGAATCGAACTTAAATTATATAACTCGAATAAAAAATGAATTTAATTAAATTCAAATTAGTTCAAATAAATAAAAAAAATTAAGCTAAGTTGAACTGTATTCGAATCAATTCATTATCCCGAAATATTTTAAAAAAAAACTATAACAAATAAATATTATAACTTATATATTAGGTTAAAAATTTAAAATTGAAGAAAATATATTTCTTCTTAATTCACATCTCTTACTATTTTAACTTTGTTTTTTTGACAATTGTTTTTTTAGTACTAATCCTACATCTAGTATTGTTTCACGCTTTTCTAACAACACCAGTTAAAATAATTTATGTATTATATAAAAATTTATTTTTTCTTTATACGATCATTATATTATCTGGTATATTTAGATAGATATACTAAAAATATTTTATATATTTTTTGTTTAATTTTAATCATATATTTTTTATTTAGTGACTAGGATAAATTCTTTTAAGATTTAAAATTATTTATTTACGAAGACACGATATTTATCGACTATTTGTTAAATTTATTTATAAAGAAAATTCTTGTTTTAAAAATTAGTTTTATTTAAATTATATTTATTAATATTTTTATTTTATAATTAACTAATTATTTTAATATAATAAGTAATAAATTTTATTTTAGTAAATTTTATTTATTTTGTATGTGAGTTTTTCATTGTATATTAATTTATTATTTATTTAACTAATTAATTATTATAATATTATTTTTATATTTTTAAAATTTCATGTAATATTTAAATTAATAAACTTTAATCACTAAATATTTTTTATTAGTTAAAGAAATATTCAATTAATTTAAAAAATAGAAAATTATTAATTCTAACCGACTCATTTTTGATTTGTATTAAAACATAAGTTCAAATTAAATTTAATCAATTTAACCTGAATTAGTTCCAACTGTGTAGAATTCAACCAGCTTACTGATAGAAAACAATTAAATTACTTGAAAGATTTAATGGAAAATTCCAACCTGCATTTTTTAACAGAAATATATAATTGGTTACATAACAATTATATTCTTTCAATATAAATGCATTCAATTAAATAAATTTAAAGATCCGAAAGTTAAGCAGAATGTAAGGTAGAATGATCCAAAATTAAAATTCAAAATCTTTTGAAAATAGCCATTTCTATGATATGGTTTTTGATAGTATTAAAATTTGTTATGTACCCAATTAGATATTTCTGTTAGAAAATATTTTAATCTAATACAAGAAAATAGATAAATTCAAGCATCTTAAATATTATTATTAAAAAATAACTAGAAAGAAATCCAACAAAAAGAGGAAATAAGCAAATAAAATAAAATAAAAAATGATTTGGTATGATAAAAATAACAATTTTATATCCAAAAAACACTTGATATTGGACAGTGACATAATATATCTAATATTTTAACAGAGAACGTAACATAATTTCATAAGCACGTGCATGGAGCTAGTCATCCAAAAACAAAACAAAAAAACTCATCGCATCGCACCTTAGAACTCAATAAGAGATCAGGTATGAGTGAGTCTATAGCTCAAGTAAGGCCGTAAATATTTACAGCACCAAAACCATATAATCTACTAACTATAAATAAAACATAACTAGTCAATTCAAAAACATTCATTTCAAAAATCAAGTAAATTCACCCACTCAGCAGTAGAACATAACATCCTTCACATTTTCCCTAATAGCTGGAAGGGCCTTAACATCCAAGTTCCTCTGGTTCGTGCGTCTGCCGCTTTCACTTGAACCTCCATCTGAAGTGTCACTCTCAAGATAATAGCGAGCCCGAAATGCAGCTAAATGTGCATAATAAGCCGGAGGCACTGCACATAAACAATGTAACTCTCAACTCTCCAATATTAGTTGAATATTAGTTGGATCATACAAGTCTCCAATGTTAGAAATAACATTATAATTTTAAAATATCACATGCAAGCAATAGATTTCAAACGAGAGTCACAAACCTATTGAGACGGATCGAGTGCACCTCGCAAATCTGAAAGATTAATTTCGATGAATTACAGAAGGCTAAAAGAAATATGATACAAAGATTGAAAACAAGCACTAGAAAAAGAAGACCTACGTATAACACAGATTGTTTGTTAGCGATTGCAAGGCATCGGCAGTGAATTTGTTCTCATCAAACAGAACATGGTAATGAGCAGGCCTACTTGTACCCTATAACCATGCACATTAAAGATATATCAAGAAAATCCCATACATGTTTATCATACAATCTGAGGATTTTGTTGATGCACAACCTGAATTCCAGCATGACTGTTCAGGTAAAAGTCAAATTCTGTGGGGTGGCATATCTGTGTGTCAACCACGGTACCTAAACAAAGGTGTCACTCAAATTGTACTTCATACATAAGAGATACAAAAAGCTAGCATTAAATTTGGAAAACAAGCAGACACCTGGCAAAATATTGGAACTAGGATCCATCTCATTTCGATTTGAATAATTTGAGGGAAAAAGTCGAGTATGGTGTCTTTTCTGGACCACAACAAAGGTCACTGGGGGCATATAACCATCCTCCAAAGAAGCACAAGCCTTTAACAGAAGAAAATAGGTTAATCACTTCAAATAATCTATCCTTTAAACATTATCATCTTATAACCCATTCTTTATAAATTATGTCATTTTAACAATATTTTAATCATTTCAAAAACAGATCCAGCATTTTAATTTTTTTATTACTGCAAGTAAAACCAACAATAATTTTTCTATGAAAAAATCATATGCCAGCATAGTTTGAGTAACACAAATCAGAACTTCCTCTCTGTTATCACAATTTACTGCCACCCTAATGAACACCTCATATTATCTAATAACCTATTCTTTAAATATTATGTCATCTCATGGATTAGCTTGCATTGGTTATTGCAGTATATAGTACCTTTCTGATGGCATCCATCTCGTACAGCAAAACATCATTAAATTGGCCTTCACTAACACCATCTCTGCAAGTAAAACCAAACAGGAACCAGTGGGGTATGGTATGTGCATAGGGTTTTCAGGTAATAAATTTCCAAGAAATCCACTGACCTATAGAATACAACCCTGTGGGGTTTTTGACCAGTGTATCTTCTGAATGCAATGAAAAGTTCCCTGCATATGAGAGTAGTAGTTAATAAAAACAACCAAGAAAATTGATCTTCAACTTAACAAACATAGCTTACAGAAGTAGACCTGATCATTCCTCCATGAACCAAGCCTCTCTGGGGATCCTGAACCATTTTATATAAGTCCTGTATAATTTCCTGACGATGGGTTTGGGCAGAGACGAGACCTCTATACTTAGTAATCTCAGGCCAATCCATTGATGCAACCACCTAAAGTCAATATTCAATAAACATGTTAAAACAATTACATTAAATCAATGAAAAGAGGTGGAAGAGACAAATCTTACTGCAGCTATAGAGGGAGTAGAGTCCTCTCCTGGTTGTGGATGGGTCACATCCGCACCAAGGATAATTGTAGGCACATCAGACACCACAGGAAGTTTCCTTAGAATGGCATCACTTAGCACAGTGTTTCTTCCACCAGCCTATAGTGCATTATATCATGATTGATTTTGCTATTGAAAGCAGGCAGCATATATTCAGGAAAAACATGTAATCGTATACTAACCTTAACATTAAGTTTAAGAGAAACATTTTCCAAATACTGCATATTTAGCTTCATAGCTTGCTTAGGCTGACAGCATTGAGTAACAATTCCAAGTTCAGTATCACAAACACGTTTTATCATCCCTGCAAGCAAGTCAAGTTACATTGCTCAGAGGAGTTTCAATCGGAGAATTTTCTTGCATGCAACCACATACCAGTGAATGATAGCTTTCATACCATAAGATCCACTCATGTCAGGCAAGATAACAATCAACAATTGAAGTTGTTTTCTCTGGTCTCCAAGTCTTAAGAACTGCTGGTGGATGTCTCTCAAAGCCCTGTCCACTGGACCTCGATTCCCAAGATAGATGGGAAGTACAGGCGTGGGGTTGAATTCCTGCAAAAATATCAAGATATAGCCACATTAAAAAATTGACTTAGGAAAAAGTGATGAAAAAAATATATAGAAAACCATACCATTCCTTTATTATTGCACATTTCGATCAACTTATTGCAAAATCTGCCTACAGAGTCTAAGTCCATTCGAGAGAAATTCACACAAGCCCAGCTCTCAATGCGACCACCATTGATCATTCTCTAAATTATATCATAAAAAGCAAAGCATATTCAAAAATTAAAACTGAATGGTAATTGCAAAATGCAGAGGGCATAATAGAAAAATGACACGAAATCACCAAATGCTTGTCCTTGAAAACCATGACAAAAAGTTCCGAAATAATAGAAACAAAAGAAAAGGTCACTCGCTTGAGACATGCTTCTAAGATCAATATCACCTTTATGTATGATTTACTCGCAACAAATCTAAATCCTTACCTTATTTATCATATTCCACTTTCCCATTCTAGGATTTTCTGTTGCCTCCCTTCCTTTCCCATGGTATAAAAGCTACAACATTCAAATCATGATTAGTAAATTCTCACAAGTACATTATTTATTTTTATCAGCAGAAGGTCAATATTGTACCATTGGAGGTGACAAAACCCGAGCATGGACAGCAGCCATTTGGTCCTTTACATGAATTCCAAATTCATTTGTAAGGTTATCTCCATTATAATCATTTACCCTTGCAATCTGCCCAGACATTAAAAATTAAAAACGAACTAATAAAAAGAAGCATATAACTTATTCATCAAATCTACAATGAAATAGCACCGTAGCTATGGCATCCTCCCTGTCATAAGGCCTTTGACAAGTTGCCCTAAGAAGTGCAGTCACTTGCCGCTCATTTAGCTTCTTTGAGTATCGCTGTCCCGCAGCAATTTTACAAATCTGTAGAAATTTTTGATTTAACAAGCAAGAACAAAAAGGTTGTATTTTCAGTTTGGCACGTATAGAAATTATCAGGTTTTGAAATATAAACCTCCATTGGCAAGTAAGCTGGTTTTGCTTCACTCCCAGCTTGAAGTGCCGGCAAAGCCACATACTTGAGATCAACATTGTATCTTTGGCGAAAGTATTCAACCACAGAAATCTCAGTTTTCTCATCATCCATAGTAAACCTAGGCAAATGAAAGTTGGGGAAAACAGTTAGATTCAGGTGTTATATCCAATTGTGTCCATATATGGACATGCAGCAAGAGACTAGTCACTGTACTAGTTTTTCCTTATTAATTCAAACCAAATTGTAAACATCAGGTACTTACGTTAACTGCCTTAGTGGTCTTGCAGAGAGACCAGTGATTTTATAAATTCTTTTATGTGACCCATGGCTAAGTTCTACTCTAACCCCTTTCAGTGCCTTTTTAACCTACAGATTAAAAGGAGGAAAGAGACGTAATAAACAATTTCACTGAAGAACGATATCATAGATTTCAATAATAATATATGTAGAAGTAAGGAAACAACTAGGAATCCTGAGAAAAACAAATATAAATTGAAAATAAAGCTCAACAGATGATAGCAAAGCCAGGCAGCAAAAATAGAATAAAAAGTCATTGCTAATTTCACCAGTGTAAAGGCTTGATAATAGTAAGTTCTCATATATTTCAGAAGGGGAGAAGGAAAAAGAGGAATGATGCATATACCTTGATACGATCAGGGTCAGAAAGAGGTCTGATGAAATCTCGGAAATTGAACTGTTTTTTAATGAATTCTGTAACGAGAATAGGTTCATAAAATGAAGTGGCAGCAACATCTGCACAAAATCAAATTAGTTTAGGCAAGATAAGCAACCAATTAGAGTAAAGCACATCTTCATTAAGCATAAAATATGACGGTTAAAAAGACGCTTGATATATTTTTTTCCTACAAAAATAGCACATTGGTCACTTGATACCCATATTCAAGTGGTTTGCTTGAAACTTTATTGAACAAAAAAGCGCATTGCAATAACCTTTTAACTACAATTTCAACAGACTAGTTTTGAATGGCTCCATTTGAATTAAAATCTTCAGACATATAATTAACATACCAATGCACTACTTTTGATGCTATTATGGAACTCGTAAAACACACTTTACCCTATAAATAATAAATAAAAAAAGGAAAGAAAAATCACCAATATTCAGAGACAATCCCATCTGAGTCGCCCGAAGACTCTGGTAATACCCTTTCCAATATTGTACCCCATTGCCGAGCTCACCATATTCAAAATTACGAGAGAAAAAAGACCTGCCGACAACTGTATGTCTGTTGCACAAAAAATCATAAGAAAAAGTAAATGTGAACCCGGGGGTTGGGGGGAGGAATTAAAAACTAGTTGTCATAAAAATCAGAGTGCTTAATAAAATACAATCTTTAAAAAATATGTATGAATTGCAAATTAAAAATTTCAGGGTATAGTAACTAACGTGTTAATATTTTGATGCCATTACTAAAATTGCTTGCAAATTAGAGTAATGGGGATAAAACCATAGAAATGATATCTTCCTCAAATAATAGTCAAACTTTAGCAAGAAAATACATCTTTTAAAATTTGGCAATCCATAACTTTTACAAATTGTTATATAAGAGAGGCCAAGGCAGATTTACATGGAGCTTAGTTGGGGTTAGTGTCCCCTCTCAACTTTTGTAATTGAAAACTTTAAGTGTAATATCTATAAAATTATAGACAAATTACTTATACAAAATGAAATTGTACCTCCATGGATTTTAATTTTAAAGTTTACTAAAAACTCAAATGAGATAAATAACATCTTTTTTCAAAGAAAAGCAAGTAGTATCTAAGAACCAAGTAATAATATCTTTTTTAATATTTATATGATGCCATTAAGTAAAAATGCTAAATCTGCCAATGTAAGAAAGAAGCTAACTTTTTCAAAAAAAACTACACAAATTTTACTTTTACCAAATGCCTACGTAGTCAAACCTCAAACAGAAGTATGTTTTTCTTTAACTAATGCAATCCCCAAATAGATCCTAACCCTGAGATCTTATTAGTCTAGACCGAAGAAATGTTCACGGAAAAAAGTAAGCATCAACTTACTGATCGGAATTTGATGGTTTTTCTCTAAGCACAACATCAAGAGCCTGGATGGTTTCTTGTGGAATATCAGTTTTTCTACCTCGTAGAAAGAGATCCAGGTGTTCCAAGTCAGGTTTTGAAGCAAACTTAATTGCAACCTTAAACACTCTATCTCTTCTGCATATTGATCACGACGACATTGATTACATTGGCTGAAAAAACAAGAAAAATATGAATACAAATAAGAATTTTAGCAAGTGAGACTGTACCTTTTTGAAGAACCGGCTTCTTTGTTATTGTCTACAAGCTTGATCTCAAACTCTTTTGACGAGAATGGCAATGGTCCAGCAGTGTAAAGGCTCTTTCTGCCATCATAAGCGGGTCGTCTATTGTCCAGATTCGATTGACAGTATAAATCAACCAACTGACGCATAACATCCCTAGTGACCTTTTTTGATGTAATTTCAGGTGTAATGGATACCTGTTATACAACATTATAGTCAAGATAAACGAATCAAATAAACAAACATCTGAAATTCTCGTGGATCCCAATATTCAATGTACATGGAATTAGAAAATAGCAATTAGAAAACATAACAATTACTTGTGAATCTCAATGACATGTGTCCATTAAATGTAATAGCATTAAAAAACTAACTGATGGAAGAACGAATGTTCCGTACATACATATACATAAGAGTAAAGCAGATTAACCAAACTATGAACATAGCACACATCGCATGTATCAACGGACGCGTTCATACAATAATAAATAATTAACAAATAAAAAAGTAATATTCTAAAGAAATTACAAAATCTGGAAATAAACACGATACTGATAATCATAAAATAAACAATTAATTTCAAAGAACAAGCATATGAACTTCCCATCAGTTTTCATCAACAGGTGAATAAGTAAAATAAGAAAAAACGATCTGACGAAAGCAACAGTCGTAAAGAAAATAGCCAAACAGGAGCATACATAAGCGTTAACCACACACAAAAAAAAAGATACAGAAGAACAAAGAGAGCTGGAAAAAGCAAAGATAAAAAAATAAAACAAAAGTTAGTTCGAAAACCAAATAATAAAGCAACAAAATCAGTAAGTTTCTCACATCGTAATGATGAATGTCTTTGTCAGGTACTTGCACTAAGAAGTGATTAGCCTTAACTATGCATTTTTTCCCTATAGTACCGAACCCAGGCCTCCTTGGAAACCTCACTGCCTTGGACGATGCAGGAGGTAGAGTCTGAGAAGGAGCAGGGACAGGGACAGGTGTTGGGGCAGGAGCCGGAGCCGGAGCCGGAGCCTGTTGCATTGTAAGCCTCTGCTCAACTTCTCTACCCAGCGAAGACACCAAAGATGATGAAGCCGAATCAACAGTCATGGCCGCTGAAGTAGCAGATGCTGATGATACCGCCGGAGAAGGAGTCGGGGTCAACGGAGTACCACCACTCCCTCGCCCACGTCCGTGCGCACCACGACCACGACCACCACTTACACGTCCTCTTCCGTGTTGTTGCGACATTGTTGATTTTCTGTAGATTCAAGTTCGAAAGGGAAAAAAAAAACAGGAAGTGAGACCAGAGAGAACGCTCGATGTAAGATGTATAATCTTAGAGAGAAAGAATCCTAAAGGCAAAATGGAAAGTTGGAAGTCAAGAGAGCGTAGTAGACTTTTGAATGTGAGAGAGGCCATATGTCCTTAAATTGAAAGGGATACGAGCAAATTAACAAAAATAATAATAATAATTTTCTTAAATGACAATTTTTTTATTAAAAGTTAATATTATTTTCATTCATGGCCAACTTTTTAAGTTATAAAAAAAATAGGAAATAAGATGATAAATTTAAAAATTAATTGTAAAATTTGATATATTTTGTACTTTCTTTGTATTTCATAACATATCGGGATTTGGGAAAAAATGTTTTTTTTTTAAATATAATTTTATTTAAAATTGTGATCCCTCATTTATCTTGGTTGCGAAGTTATTATTTAAAAATAGTTTTATTTTTACAAACGATGAAAGCAAAAAAAAAAAAAAAGCAATTCCAAACCTTAATCTATAAGTTAAAGCTGACAAAAAAAAATATGCTTGGTTAAAGTAGTACACATTCTCCGAAATAAAAGCATGTCGTGGCGACTTAAGTTAATGGAAGTTGTACGGTCCTTGGAAGACAAAAGGAAAGTTTGCCAGATAAAAAGTGGCTAGTGTGACGGTTATTTCTGACACAGTTATTACCAAAATATATATATATTATTATAAGCCTTTGATTTCCTCCTAAACTCTGAGATTTAGTCCAAGTGAACGGTTAGGATTAACCTGACGTATACTCTTAAAGGTAAGTAACATTTATAGTTTTTAATTACCGATGTGACTCTATTTTTGTAATTTTACTTGATGGATATGGAGGGTAATTTTTGCAGAGCAGAAGCTACGACGAAACTTGAAATTTGTGGGGGCCTTTTAGAAGTTGTTTAGAAGGTGGGGGTGGCTGCAAGACCGGAAGTTGCTGAACTTTACTTTACTTTCGTTGAATCCAAAACAAAAATTTATTTATCATAAATTACAAAGAATATTAAGTAATATTTAATTATAACTACATTATATAAAAATGATTTAAATGTCTCTTTTAATAAAAATAATAATAAATCCCAAATTCAAAACTTTATTATTTACATTAACTTTTCCAAAAAAATTAACGAAATTTATATAATTTTTAAAAATAATGATACTTTTATAATATAATCAATCCTTAACATCAAAATAATTTATTAATAAAAAATTTATTTAATAAAAATAAAACTAAATTATAATTAATACTATATATAAAATAAAATTTTAATTTATTTTAGTGTGTGAATAACAAAAACTATTTAATTAATTTTTTTATCTTAAATATATTATATTAAATTTCACAATAAAAAAATATTTATTTAAAAAATATAATATTTTCTTCTTTAATTAATTTTCTCTAGTTTTATACATCATACTTATTCAATGATTGCATATTTAATTCATTTATATTATAAAAAATATATGTATTATGTTTTTTTAGATATAAATTATTAGTTATATTTAATTTATAATTATAAATAGGTAATATATATATACGTGTGATTGGTATAATAGGAAAATATTTTTATAAAATAAAATTAATATTTAAATAAACATAATATAATATTATATTTGTTTATAATTAAAATTAAATATTTTTATTTATAGTATGATTCAAATATTAATTTAATTTTTTATATTTTTAATATATATGTTTTTAAATAATTTCATTCAAATATCAATGTAATTTATTAATATTATTTTATGATGTATAAAGTTTTAAATTAATTGGATCCTTAATTCAATAATATATTTATAAGTAGGGATAGATACGGGATAAGTATAATTTTTGATATAATTATCTTCATATCAAATTATAAAATCTATATCTAAAATCGTCTAAAAATTGTTACGATTCGTTGATGGTTTTTTACCCACGGATAACAGTTCAGTACAATTGTTAAAAAATACTTAGAAAAAAAAACTATTTTTCCAAATTTTTTGAAAAAATTCTTAATAAACCTTAATTATTAATTAATAAATAATTTAATTTAATTAAATAAATATAATTAATTTCGTGTATAGACGGGTGCAGTTATCAGTATAATCGTATCTGTTGTTTCATATTCGATTTTTACTCAAAATTATACTTATCTTATAAATTTATTAGATAAAAACCAAAACAACGTTACGAATAACCGAACTTGTAATTCTTTTACCCATTCTTACTTACACGTGAATAATTATGTATCATATATTATTATATAAGATTAAACACATTTAAAAATAATCTACTAATATTTAAATAATTTAGGTTTTAATATATCTAATAAAATATAGACATAATATAAAACTAAGACTAATGTCTATTTTTAATGATGGAATGATATATAGATTAGTTATTAAATGTACATATAGGTTATGGTCTCCAAAACATTGTGTTATTCTTGTTTTATCTAATATCTTATTGTCTAAAAGAATATATAGAAAAGTAAATAGTTTTCTAAGAAAAAAGTATAGAATTAAAAGACTAATTACTCCTATACAAAATTAATTAACTCTACTTTTTTATTCTTAATAATACAACATAAATATTTTTATGTTATTTTTAAATGATAATTTTTACCAAAGGTTATTTATTATAATAAGTAATATCAAAACTTATACACGTTGAATAACTCACAATATAATTTATATTTAATGTAGATAATTTTTAAATTTTTAAATCTGATAATTTTAGTTTTAATATTAATATATTTGAAAATAATTGTTATTATTTTTTTAAATTTATGGTTTCTAACATAAGAATAATCTATAATAGTTAATATTTGATTATGTATTTGATATATAATTTTTTTAACTATTAAAGATATCTTTAAAAAAAAGTTATTGTCGTTACTATTTATGTATAAAATTAGATTCAAAAATTTTTGATAAAGTTTTTTTACTATTTATTATTAAAAAAAACTTAACTATACGGAAAATGATGAAAAATGTTAAAAGGATGTTTTGACCATATTTGATAAATTTTTTCCATTATGATGTTTAAGAGAGAGACAGAAACGATCAGATCATGGTTACTTTAAAGCTAAAGTATTTAACTCCTCCTTGTTTCACGCCAAAAGGAATAAAAATTCAGCGACTACGATTGCTCTTTACCAGTTTATTACAATAGTATTTTATTTTTGTACTGTAATTAGGATTTTTTTTCTTTTATTATAATTAAGGTTTCTTTTATACTATAATTAAAGTTTTGATTACTGCATAATTTTCTTTAAAAAGGTCAGAAATATTTTTTATAAACTTTAAAATTAATGTAAATAATCAATAATTATAATTAGGATTTTTTTGTGATTTTTACATAATTTATCGAATAAAAATACAAAAGTAATTATTTTTTTAAAAGAGAAAGATCATATCATGGTTGCTTTTAAAGCTAAATTATAGAATTCCTACTTGTTTCATGCCGAAAAGAATAAAAATTCAGCGACTACGATTGTCATTCACCAATTTATTACAATAGTATTTTTTGTTGTTATTGTAATTAGGATTTTCTTTTGATATTACGTTAAAGGTTTGATTAATTGCTGCTTTTTTTTTAAAGGTTAAAAATATTTTTTAAAACCTTAAAATAATGTCAGCAATTAATAATTATAACTAGGTTTTGTTTTGTGATTTTTGTATAATGTATTGGATTGAAATCCAAAAATAATTATTTTTTATAAATTTCCAAATATTGTATCTACTTGAGATAATTTTCATGACTTAAATATATAAATTTGGATTAATTGATACAAATTTTATAACCCATTAAGAATGGAATATATTTGATCAAATTTAACTTAAGTCATATTTGATCGGAGATAATTGGTGACGATTTTGACAAATTTTGATCGTTGATTTTGATAAAAAAAAAATTATACAATTTTAAATTTAAAAATTAATATATTTATATATATTTTAAGATAAAATAATTGAAACTAAATGTGGTCAAAGTGATCTCTTGTAAAAAGTAATTTATCTTAGAATGTAAAGATTAGGTTTGATTGTTAACTTTAATAAAAAAAATTATACAATTTTAAATTTAAATATTAATGTATTTATATATTTTTTAAGATTAATTAATTGAAATAATATGTCGTTAAAATGACATCTTTTGTATAAGTTAATTTGTATTAGAATGTAAATAATCACATGCATGTAACTTATGTAAATATGAACCGATGCAAAAAAAAGTTGATATTTGATAAAATTATATGTACACTTATAGTAATAAACGTGCGATGGTTATTTGATTTTTGCACGTGAACAATAATTCGATCCAAAGAAAAATTTATTGTTCGACATGTTATTGTTAGTGTTTCATACTACAACAAAATATCACTTACTTGGTATCTTGAGATGGGATTAACGTTTGTTTGAATATGTTGTTTTGGTTTAAAAAGTTATGTGAACTTGTTTTATTTGTTTATTATTTTTTGGATTCAATTATGAATAATCATGCTATTATTAGTGCTAATATCAACTCTGTTTCTATGATAAATTCTACCAACTTCAATTCATAGCAAGAGAACATCTTAATAGTTATCGGAATCATGGATTTAGACCTTACAATAAGGGTTGATTCTCCTACATATCTTATGGATAAGAATATTTATGATAAAAATAAGAAAATGGAAACTGAGTGTGATCAAATCGCATGTGTATGATGATCATAAAAAAATACCATTATGAAAGTATTAAAGGGCACAATGTTTGAAAAGAGGACTACTGTAAAGGATTTCCTTACATACGTTGAAAAAAGTTTTATCAAGAACAAAAAAACTAAAATAGGTACACTCTTGATAAGTCAAATTTTAATAAGGTATAAGGATAAAGGCAATATCAAGGAGTATATCATAAAGATGTCTCATCTTTCTTCCAAATTGAGAACTTAAGGTAGAACTCTTTGAGGACTTATTAATACATCTGGTTTTAATATCTCTTCCAACATAGTTTAATCAGATTAAGGTGAGCAACAATTGTCAAAAAGAGACTTGATCTCTGATTGAGCTCATTACACATCATGTTCATGAATATGAAAGGTTGAAGCAAGATAATACAAAAGATGCTTATCTTACCTCAAATTCCCAGTAAAAGAATAAGAGGAAGAAAAGGAAAAAGGATAAAAAAGTTACAATTAAGCACACGAGATATTAAAAAAATTAACCAGTGAAAAATTGGCTACATTATAGCACAAGAGATTAAGTCATATATCTAGATGGAGAATAGAACAACTTATGTCTGATAAATTTAAAATCCCTTAGATTTAACAGATTTTGATGTTTGTGTTAACTATATAAAGAAAAAATAAACCAATAAAAGAGATTTGAAGCCAATAGAACGTTATAAGTCTTAAAAGTTATATATATAGACATTTATGGGTCATTTCTTATAATAAATTTGGAAGGATCAACAATATTTTATAAAATTCATAGACGATTTTTCTAGATATGATTATCTATTTCTCATTCATAAAAAGTCACAATTATTATATGTGTGTAAAAATTATAAAGCTGAAATTGAGAATTAACTTAGCAAACAAAAAATCAAATGCGTTAGAGTTGATTATGGTGGTGAGTACTATAGTAGATATGATGGTTAAGGTAAGCAACATATAGGACCGTTTGCTAAATTCCTAAGGGAAGCAGTATTGTTCCATATCACACTATGCTGGGTTCACCCACTATGAATAGTGTGGCTGAAAAATGAAACAAATAGCTTAAGGACATAATGAAGAGTATAATTTGACATTCTACCTTACCAAAATCACTTTAGGGAGAAGCGTTTAAGGTTACAATAAATATCCTTAATAGGGTTTCAACTAAAACAACAACCAAAACCCTTTATAAACTTTGGACGAACAAGAATTCTAGTTTAAGGCACTAACACATCTGGGGATGTCTTGCTGAGGCAAAGCCTTAAAAGCCAAATGAAAAGAAACTAAAATCAAGGAAGGTGAGTTGATAATTTATTGGATATTTTGAAATATCCAAGCGGTACAAGTTTTAAGAACCAATTTCTAAGTCAATTTTTGAGTAAAAAAATGTTTGATTCTTTAAGAATGTCAAGTTTATAAGAGAAGATATAGTTAGGGATTTTGTATTTGAAGATATATGTGGATATTCTCACATGTGCTATTGGAATTTATCAGGATCTCATTCTTGACTTTGATCAAGACACAACAAATCAAGACAATCTCGGAGAACTTCTCATTCAAGAAATTGTTCTAGAAGAACAAACTCTACCACCTCAAGAACTCATGTCATTGAGGAGATCCACTAGAAAAAGGAGAAGTGTAGTGCTAGATGACTACATTGTATTTCTCCAAGAATATAAGAATATAAGTTTGAAATTGAAGTGATGGAAGAAGATCAAATCAACTTCTACCAAGCCATGAAAATTTCTAACTTTTATAAGTGGATTGATGTCATAAATGAGAAGATTAAGTCCATCAAGGACAATCACGTGTGAGATCCTGTCTCATTTTCAAAAAATATGAAATTCATTGGTTGTAAATAGATATTTAAGATTATAAGGAATTCAAAAGGCAATATGAAGAGGTACATGGCTTGTCTTGTCGCGTAAAGTCTTACATAGAAAGAAGGCATTGACTATAAAGAGACTCTATCTCCAATTTCTTTGAAAGATCCTTTCAGGATTATAATGGCATTGGTAGCACATTTCAATCTTGAGTTACATCAGATGGATGTAAGGATGATGTTTTTCAATAGTGACATTAATGAAATGATCTATATGATGCAAGCATAAAACTTTGTGTTGAGAGACCCAAAGATATATGGTTTGCACACTTAAGAAACCTAACTATGGGCTTAAGCAAATATCTTAACAATAGTATTTCAAGTTTTATCAAGTGATCATCTCATTCAGTTTTGAGATGAATTTGATCGATTATTACATATATCGTAAATTATTTGGGAGCAAGTATATTTTTTTGGTTTGATATATAGATGAAATTTTACTTGCAAGCAACGATATAGGCTTATTACACAAAATCAAGAAAGTTATAACCAAGAATTTTGAGATAAAGATCCTGGTGATGCCTCTTTTGTATTAGGCATACAAATATTTTGGCATCGCTCTTGCAATATTTTAAGATTATCACAAAAGAGTTATATCGAAAAGATTCTTAAGAGATATGACATGCATAATTACAAACAAGGTAATACATCTATTGTTAAGAGAGAAATTTAGTCTCCATCAGTGTCCTAAGAATGATTTTGAGGAAGCAAATGTACAATATTCCTTATGCGTCAATAGTTGGGAGTATAATGTCCAAATATTACGTACATTGTTGAAATATTGGAAAAATATTGAAGTAATCCAAGAATAATCTATTGGAAGGTATCCAAACGGGTATTGCAGTACTTATAGAGAACAAAACACTACATGCTCACGTATTGGAGGTCAGATTAACTTGAGATCGTTGGGTATACTGAATTTGATTTTGATAAATGCCAAGATAGTATAAAATATACGCTGGGTTATGTCTGCTTGCTAGTTGAGGGTGCTATCTCTTGGAAGAGTGGTAAACAGCTTCTTATTAAGTCCTCTTCTACCATGGCAACATAATTCATAGTACGTTATAAGGCATCCAATCAAGAAATAGAGCTGTAGAATTTTGTCACAAGACTGTGCATAATAAATGGCATTGAAAGACAATTTAAGTTATTTGTAATAATAAGTCAGTAATGATGTATTCCACTAACAACATGAACTTGATAAAATCAAGCATATAAAGCTCAAGTTCTTAGTTGTTAAAGAAATAGTTCAAAGTTTATATGTGTATATAGAACAAATTGATACAAATTTTATTGTTACAGATCCGCATACTAAGGGATTGCCACCCAAAGTGTTTCATGAATACAATGCTTGTATGGGTATCATGTCAGTTAAGGATATTCAGTTTTAATGAGAGTTTGTAATTTTAAATATTTATTTGATATATACACATTTTTAGCTATTTCAGTTTAAGAATATTTTAAGGTTATTTTCTACAGAAATAAAGTTTTGTTTTATATAAACTTTGAGTTTGTCATGACTTTATCTCAATAAGATTTAAGGTTGGATCAACTTGAAATATGTATGTTAATATCACATTGTATGAAATTTTCATACTACGCATCCACATCATAATTCATGTCATTTAGTTGTATTGATATACGTAACTATTGATGAATCAAATTACAAAAAATGCAATGAAAGTCGCTTAGATCGTATGTTGGTATAATTAATGAACTGGATTGGTTATAGATATATTTTGATAATGACAAAAAAATTGAGCTTATACGATTATTTTTGCAATGCATAATTACAAGGCTACACATATAACTTATATGAGAGATTGTTGGATTCTTAATCAATATTGAACTTATATGTGAATAATTATATGTCGTAGATTATCATATAAAGTTATACCTATTTAAAAATAATATATTAAAGTTTAAGTAATTTGGACTTTAATGTATCTAAAAGAACGAGAACCTTGAATGTATAAAAACTTAAGTCAAATGTATATTTTAATGATTAATTGAAATACATACTAGATTATTATATATATATATATATAGTAAATATGTTTCTCGAATCACATATATTATATATTATTCTTATTTTAACGGATATTTTCTTTCTCTAGAAAATTATATTTTTTTTTAAAAAAAGTATAAATTTATAAAACTAATCATTTAACTACTAAATTAATTAATAATTATAAATTTAAGTATGTTTTCACATATTTTTCTTTAATTTTTTGTGATATAATATAAATATTATTAAGTTATTTTTAAATAATGATTTTAATAAAGAATTTGTTCAAGATCCTCTTATTAAAAAAAAAGAATGATATAAAAAATCACATTGTAAGTGAAAAACATATTATTTCTATGAAATGAGTACATAGTATTATTTTAAAAAATAAAAAATGAGTACGTGGTATTATCAAAGCAGCTTCAATGGGAATTAAGGTGCCCAATGTTTAACATGGTATTATCAAAGCAGCTTCAATGGGAAATAAGGTGCCCAATGTTTAACACAATAGGATAACATTACACAAGAATAATATAATACGAATAAAAAATTTAGTTAAAATTAATTATCAAATTTTTTCTTATCTATAAAGATTTGTTATTTTTTATTATTATAAATAAATAATATAAATAAATTAATTTTTCTATATATCAATTAACACGTAAATACGATATAATAATAAAACATAAATATAACTAACACAACACAATTACTACGTCTATAGGAAAATATAGTATATGGAAAATTCAAAGAAGTTATTACGAGTTTTCTCCGTTTGTTTCATATATACTACTTGCTGTAGTGTTTATAACTTATCCTATCAAAATAAATTAATTTAATCCAAACCAATCCATATTATTCAATTTTTTTTCTTTATCGGATAGATTTGGTTCCTAAAATTCTAAAACCCATTTTATATTAATTGAATAAAGTTTGGATATTAAAAATCTCAGTGGGCTTACCAATCTATTAATAATATTATTTTATTTCGTTATAATTTTATTAAATAAAAATTCAATATATTATAATTATTTTATTTTAATAAAAGATTAATTAAATTAAATTTAAATATAACATATTAACGTATAATTTTTTAGTGTCAAATCATTATGATTTCGATTCTCTGAACCAAAATAATTTCAATTCCTTGCAAGTAAACACGCTAATGTAACTTTCATTTTTTCTAAATAAATTAAAATTATCAAATGAATTTCACAATCAACTTTTTAATTATAAAGATTTTATTTTCCATCCACAATGTTGAAAATAAACTTTATCACACATTATACCCGTACTTATTTTCGTAACATTTAATTTTTGATGAATAACATTCAAAACTTTTTTCAGGTATACGGAAACTCCCAACACTAGGAACTCTAAAAAGCTACAAAAATATCAAACGCATAGCCCTAAGTGTGGTTAAGGCAGTTAGACTTCGTTTATATCTTGTATTTTAAGTCACAAGTTTTAACGTCAAAACACACCAAATACAATGTTATCTATAATAAAAAATCGCTATTAATTATAAATGGCATCTCAAAACAATATATAAAATTAGATAGCATATAAGGACCTATTTTGATATGGAGACCATGGATTTTAAGATGATGAGGATGAAGTCACGAAGATATAGCTTTGAGCACTAGACCAACGAAATAAGCCAAGCAATGCAGCAAAATAACCACAGGAAAAAAGATGGAATAATAAGGAAAAAGAACAAACATTGCTGAAGCAACAATATTTTGCACCTTCTGACAACAAAACAATGTTTATTCCTCAACAATACTATGAACGAAAAAGCAAATGGATATCCACAAACCTAGTTACCTTAAGTAGCCTGTGATTATAAAATACATAAACGTAATATTGCTGATATATGTAAGTAATTTACGGGGAAAAAAATGGTAGCCCGGAAATTCTATTATGTTCAAATGTTACAAAACTGGAAAGATTTTGGGAATTGATACGAATGACACAGTTAAGAGAGCAATCAAGCAAATTGGCAATAACTTGTAAGGTTTACTGTGAAATGAAATGCTATTACTAAGTTGTCCTGCATTGACGAATTCACTTGGTCCTTTGCTAGGAGTTGCAGAGACATTTACTGACATTGAACCTTATAAATGCATTGATATGAAACGGGTTAGAAGGCAAATCGAGTCTATAGACAAAAGAGAGATTACTGATATTGAACCTTATAAATGCATTGATATGAAACTTACAGTCGTAGTTAGCCCACCCAATTCTTTGATGAACCAAATCATAAACAAAGATTTTGTCTTTCAGCACAACATCTACAAAGGAGAAGATGATATTAGCGTTAAGAAAAATAGCAGTTTTAGAGCTTATATACTAAGAGAATAGCTAAGATCAAATGAAAAATTTTTAAGGCCAACTAAACAACATAGATAACAGCTAATCAATTTTCCATCTTTAAGTTGTATTGAAGTGTCTAAAATTTAGAAGTATCATGGTTTCTACTTCATTCAACATTATAACAATAGACGGGTCTCGAGCAAACCAAGGGAAAATGAAATACTATGAAGAACTAAATCTAATGAACTAATAGATCACTATTATGAAAGCAGTTTTATACACTATGTGAAAGCAATCAAGTCAATATGGGTACCTCCTAAAATTGTTATTCCTTGACCCTGAATCATCTGAATGCCAAGGCACCATTTTACATCACCATTCTGTAACATGAAGATAGACATTATGAAGCTTAATTTGATTGTATGGTTCACTAACAATTTGGAAATTATTCTAGTTTAATTAGAGTACAGAAATCGCAAAGGAGAAAATGATGATATAGAAGCAGTACGACAAATACTAAGAAAAGGTCAAGGAAGACATTGTTAGGTATTCAGTAAGGTTGCGAACTCTAGTAGGGAAAAAACACAAATGGATTTGAGAGAGAATTTGTCTGCCACAAATAATGAATGACATACAAAATACTTAAACGGGAGTTAGATAAAGAAACAAAATCTATTTAATTGAAGGCAGGTAGAGATTTTAAAAGAAAAGCATCGAAATTCTTCTTTTCACATGGTTTTCACAAAAGATAGAAACACGAAGCTATTATAATCGAAGGTGGAATCACAAGAAGAAAATGTATCATACTTCACATTAGTTGATTGTGTTCCGTGTGAAAACCAAAGCTGTCAAGACAAGTCTGAAGTATTTAGAGACAGAAAGATACGGACCAAATTCAGAAACTCACATTAAATTTTTTCTGTAGAAGGTAGTCCTGAGGCCTTAAAGTCATTGGTGCACCACCAGCGAAGTTTAAACTTACTTGAGGAAATATATCATTGACACTTAACACCGAAACATATCAAGTTAAATGATAAAATCACAAGAAAGTACATTACTTTAAATAGAAGAGGCACGAAATAGCAGAGTAACAAAACAAACCTGGAGGCAACTGTATAACACTGGTTTCCTAAAGAAGGATCAGAGCGCACTGATTGTGAGACAGCAGCAGTAATCTGCACCGAAGAATCATAAGTTTTAAGACCGATATAAACTTTTACTGGATTCATTGCTAGAAAGAAACAATGAACGATGTTTTCTTAACCATTAGATAAGCATTTTACATAGATTATTCAAGACCAGTATAAGTTATTAATGATGAAGCTTACGGCATTAACAAAAGGAACATAAGCTTCTTCAGGAAGGTATGCTAAAGTTGTACCAGAATCAACTATGGTTCCTCGGCTGCTGGATGTTGCAAATACTGCTGGATTAATGGCCAAAATTTGCCCATTGATTGAGATGCTTTGCAAGTTCAAATTATAATGAGGCCTGACATATATTATGCTAGAATTGGTCAAAATCATCAAAGTTTTGCTTACACTATTCAAATCCATACAGTTCTTAGAAAATGAAGTTGACGTGAGTTCAGAATATCTAAGAAATGAACCAAAGACCATCTATAAGGAGACTGTAGATGATATCCACCAATGCAAAGGACAATACGGAATAAACTAAAATCTGAATTCATAATATTAGAGATCAATATAGACTTTCCCACACAATAATAGTATAATGCATTCATCTCATATCCTCGTATTATTCCAAGACATCAATCCATGTCAATTTATGAAAACCCTGGGGTTTACAAAGAACTAATTTTATCACAAATCATTACAAACGAAGAAATAAGCCTACCAACCAAAGGATCAACAATTATGAGAAAGCTTCTTTATGGTACAATTAAGCTTTACTGCAAAGATAGCAGGTTTAAGCCAAAGCTGCATGGTTTATGAAATATAAACTGTGGGAAGGAACAAAGATCAGTAAGACAATAACGAGGAGAACGAAGTTGTAGAAAGGCACCCATAGAGATATGAAAGCATGCATCCAAAACAATTCCATATTGAAAGGAAGGAATCTTAATCTTATGCTCAATGCAGATAGAGGTATATAGCTTCAAGAACAAGACTTACTGTGAAGGCACAAGTGGGCTATAAATGATATTTGGCTCAATTACTTCACCAATAACCAGTATACCACCAGCATCTCCTCTCAAACAGTGAGAGAACACTTTTGGTGCTATTCCTTGTGAAGCTAGTTGAGAAATGACAGACATACCCTGCTGCCCAAAACCAAAGATCCCATCAACTGCTCTATCTGACTTGGTCAAGTCCCCAGTTTGTAAGGAGCTACATCTGTTATAATCCACAATCAGAAACAATGAATGCCTAATAAAAAACAAGCACAAAGCAAGGAGAAATGAAAAAAAATTCACCTCCCACAATCATGGGGAAAGAACCAAATGATAATGAGAAAAGTAAGCTTCGGAGGTGTTTATAAAGCTAACCCAAAAACAATTTGCGCAGAAGCATTTTGAACTATTGAATTCCCAACAATTGTATCCATATGCAACAAGTCTGACACATAGTAACCTGAAGTACCACTACCATCTCCATATTGGAAAGTGTATGTACATTGATTTTGAGAGGAACACGTGGAATCTGATGAATGTACCCCGAGACTGCATCTTTTGTCTGAACATGAAATGAAAGATGATGTTGATGAGCTCCCAGCATCAAAGAAATTGAGCTGAATCTGTACAAAAATTAGAGCAATCAAGTTGAAGCTTTAGAAAGGAATGTCATTCCAGCCATTACACAAAGTAAATACTAATAGAAAATTATAAAAGATATATACGGTTAAGGCAAATTTCAATTACTGGGAGTCCACTAGTCTGAGGGCAACCATTGCAGGAACCACAAGTGACCCACAAAACATCACTGCCGGTATCGATCTGCACGTAGAAATCTCTTGGAGGAGAACCAAGTTGCAGCTTTGTAAAATAAAGCCTAAACAAGATGGATAAATTCCAATAAGAGAAACAATATCAAAATTGAAAAGCAAACCCAGTTAAAAGTCAAATGTGAGACAATACATGCCCAAGATTTCCAGCAAAACAGATTGAGAATATCAGACAAATCATAAATGACGCAAAGAAAGAGCTAGCAGACTAGCAACTAAAATTAAGTAGATTGTTACACGCAAAAGAAAAGAGAAAAAGAAGACACAAAATTTCCATAATTAAGAAACTGGTCATCAAAGCCAGATAAGTCTTAAAGAAACAAAACAGAGACGAGAACACAGAACATTAAGAAAACAATAAGTTTTAAAACACCCACAAAAGGAAATTGTAGCAAAAATGAACATATTCAATCGAAAAAAAAATACGAAAACCAATTATTCAAAAATTGAAGTTAAATCCATAACACTACTAAACGAGCACAAAGGAAACAAGATTGAAAGAAACCATGTTAAAAAATCAAACAAGGAGACAGAAACTGATAAAATTACCCAGCAACATAGGGATCGAAAGACCCATCAACTGGAAAATCAACAACATCACCAGAAGACTGCAATATTCTCCTATGCCTAACCCTGTCCCGAATCACAAGCTCACTAATTTCCACTTTCTGGTTGGCCGGAAAAGCTCTCTCTAGCTGAAGGGTCATCGGGAAAGCACAAATGAGCTTCAAAGAACAAATCAGAAATATGCAGAAGATCAAAGCTCCGGTAGCAAAAGCCATTTCTTTCTTTTGCAACTGCTTTTCTGAGCCTCTTGAATAAGTAAATTAACAGCACAAAGTTTCTTTTTTTTTCCCTTACCTCTTAAATTAGAATATAGTAATAAGTTGGAGACGAAGGCAAAACATTGAGGTTTGCATATCTGTATTTGTTGAACAAATTCTGTGAATGATAAAGAGAGTTTTAGAGAGATAATGGAAAGGTGCAGACTACCGAGCATCACAGACTCACAGCCCATGATGGCACCTTTTTGCCTAAGAAGCCCACGATGGTGGTACTTTGCAAAGTATTGGAACATGAATTACGTTACCTTCACTTACTTATTTTACACTATTTTCTTTGGTTGGTGAGTTATTTTCGTAAAAATAATTTATTAATAATAAATTAATATAATTAATATTAACAATAAAATTAATATTTAATATATTTTTATTATAATAATAATAAAAATTATTATGATAATATTATTATTATTTTAAAAAATAGCTCATGTAATTATTTTCTTTTAAAAAATACGTAAATTTTAATTCTAATTTTAAAAAAATATATTAGTTTTAATTTCTTAGAAAGTATCCTATGATTTTTTATTTAATTTAAAAATACACTTAAATTTATTTTAAGTTAATTATTTTAATGTAACTATTATATATAATAAATATATTATTAATGAAAATATGAAAAGAGTTATTGATTTTTTTACAAGAAAAATAAATATTTTTCAAATTGATAAAAGTAATTAAGTGAAATAATTGGTATAAAATAACTTATGTAATAATTGTTATTTTTTTAATATCTTTATTTCATCAAAAAAAAATTTACTTTAACTTTTTTAAATAGTAACGGATAAAAATACTCTTACCATTTTTTTTTTGTCTTTCCTTGTAATTTACCCCTCAAGACGTTTTACATTTTTTTTTTCCCTTGAGGTTTTGAATATTTTAATGGTAATTATTATATGATTGTATACATGCTTTGTATTTTATATTTGGGAATGATGGGATTATAAATTATATTTTACTTTGGCATGTCGTGTAATATTGGGAGTGAATGTTTGGGATGAGTGCAACTAAGAATGAAGATTTCACAGCTGTATTCATCACAATTATATATAATAATCCTTTCTATAAGATATTTTTGTTGCGAAATGGGGCTTTCTAGTCACCATGTTTAGCACCATTCATACGATTTTTCTTGCCAAAATTATGTTAAAAAAATATTTTTAATTTAATTAAGCTGTAAACAACTAAAAATGAAAGAAAAAAATGATAAAATTTTATTTTAATTTTATCTAAAAAGTTTTTTTTGTTATTATTCGAAAAGAAATAAAGTAATTTTTTTAATAAATATGAGTATTAACTATGAATTTTTTTATATCATAGATATTAAAATATGATTGATAAATAATTTTTTTAATGAAATATAACTACTGAAAAAATATTTATATTAAAAATCAAGGTTTCTACACCGTTGTTGTTGCCTTTTTTTAAATAATTTTGATTCCTTAAAAAAAATCTAATAAATAAATAAAATTTGTATTTTAACTACGGCATAAATTTGTGTTTGTACGTGATAGCTTATATTTATCGGTTAGTGATAAAATTATAAATATATTATTTATTTATTTATAGAATTATACTTATTATTATTTTTAAATAATTATCTATAATTATAATACCAATATTATAACTTATGTTTTATATATAAGATATTATATATTTATCAATTTATTATAAAATTATTAACATGTAATTTTTCTAATTCATATAAAATAAAATTATAATTAAATAAATTATATTTATCATTTTTATTAATAATTAATAAAATGTATATAATAATAATATCAAGATTTTAACTTATATTTATATATAATATTTTGTAATTATAATTTGATTATGAAATTATGATTATATTATTTATTTGATTCACATATAAATTAAATTAAATTTAAATAAATTATATTTATTATTTGAATATTTAAATGTAATATTTTATATTTATCATTTTATTATGAAAATTACAAAAATTTTGAATCTAATAAATTTAAAAATAGATTTTTAAATCACCCGTATGTACATAAATATCAAGAAACTTAATTTTTACAAAATTAAAATTTTAAATATAATATTTATAATAATAATACTTTTTAACGTATCACTCTATATTTAATTAATTATAAAATTATAACTAAATATTTATATAACTCATATATACATAAATATTTATTTTATTTATTGATAACTTAAATAAGTTTGTTTATCATCATTATCTTGATTTTTTTATTTAAATTTTTATTATAAATTTTAAAAATTAAATTTTAGAAATAAGTTAAAACATAATAATAATACCAATATTCTTAATAAAATTAATAAAATTATATTTTTAAATATAATAATTAAGTTTTGTATTCATCATAATAATTTAAAATATATATATATATATAAAAGTTGATAAATTTTAAAAATTTGATTTTTGAAATATTAAAAATTAAATTTTTAAATATAATACATATAATGATAATATTAATACTTAAATTTATGTTTATATATATATTTAAATACATAACGTTTAAATTGTAAGTAGTTTAATATTAAATAAATTTAATTGATTAGAATTTAATTTTAATATATATAATTAGATGTCATTATATGTCAATTTTTTTATTGTGATTAATTTTTATAGTAAATATATATAACATGGATATCAATCATTTTATTTATATAATTATAAGTTTTAATATATTATAAATATTATTTTAATTAAAAAATAAATAAAAAATAAAGATAATATCTCTTAATATTAATTCATATTTTTCCCTCAAGAGATAAAATCTTATTTTCGTTGATATAATCCAAATGATAATTTCTTATTACTTTTTTGAGTCAAAGATATTTTCTTCTTGCTACTTTATTAAAGTTATTATTGTCGTTAATAACATATATTTGTTTTATCTCAAACATTTTCAGCCAACAAAATTTTAAACATTTTTTTTGTATGAAAAAGAAATAAGCATTTTATAGCCGACAAAATTGTAAAAGTTAAAGGGCATTATTGTAAAAGAACAGGAGTATTAACAATGTTAAAACTCTCCACCGAGTTATCCAACACGAAGTCCATTTAAGTAAAAAAGAAAAAGGAAAAAGAAAAAGAAACAAAAAGAAAAAAACGTATCAAGCACCCTTCAGTCAAACTCTCTCTTCTTTTAAATTAAAATAGAGTTTACACTTTTTGTATTCTTTAAGTGAACATTTTAATATCATTTTATTATAATTATAATTAAATTAATTTTAATTTTATAATTTTTTATAATTTTTAATTTAATATATTTTGATTTTATAATTTTTTTATGTAAATCCTATTAATTTTATAGTTAAATTTTTATTATCTAAAATATAAATTTTAACCCTAAATTCTCAATACAATTCACGCAACCAGCACATGCTCAGTAAAAGAAGGGCATAAGCATTTTTTTTATGATAAAGTCAGCAAGAAGCTCTATTAAGGAGGATGATTATGGTGTTGAAATTTGAAGTTTTCACTTTAGTCTTGGTTTGAATGGGAGGGAGGCTAGCTCTATCAATGAATTAATTTTTTAATTATAAAATTAATAATACTCATCTCAAAAATTATAAGAATAAAATATATTAAATTAAAAATTACAAGAATTTCTTTACCTCACTTGCTTTTTCTCCTTTTTACTTTATTTTCCTCTATTTTTGCCATTATTGAACTTAAATTTTCTTTCCCACTACTTCTCATCTTTCAATAAGTTTATTGATTTTTTTTCTATATTTATAGTTTATTCAACAATATTTCTCTCTCTCTCTCTTCTAATTTTCAAATCTCTTTTGTATATTGTTGAGATTTGATAATAATAAAGAATGAAAGAAGAAATATCCAGGTGTAAAAAGCAAAATCTAAACAATTTCTATATCTATATTCTAAAATCAAGGCAAAATATAGAGTAATTTCTTCAAAGCTTTCATGTTTTGATTTATAATTATTTGGTTCCATATATATTTATTTATTAGAAAATGAAAGAGGCTTAAGAAATTGTGTAGGTGTATGCCAAGACAAGTTCCTAAATTAAAGTTTTTTTATATATATATGAAAAAAATATAATGCTCTTTGATTAAAAGTCCATTTTGTTCTTCAAAATTGCCACCTGTGATAGATATTTGAGAAATTTTAACGGTAAACTAATTATAGTTAAAAAAGAAATCAAAATGTTCTTATTATAATAAAAAAAGTATTAAAATATTCTTAAAAAAAGTCTAAATTATAAATTTTAGTCAAAAAGGAGAATAGAGGGGTTTAATCCAAAAAAAAAAAAATCAAATAAAAAGATGCGTTCTTTTTTGTGAGTAGGGTTTTGGTTTTTCTTACATTCACGTTCCAAAACCCTATGTCAGATTAGACTCGTCAATTCATTATTTCAATCAACCAGAGAAAGTTTCCGGTTTAGCTTGCGTTTGGGTCGTCAATGGCGGAGGATCAGAACGAGCTCAGCGATTGCACATCGGAGGACGAGGGTACTGAGGATTACAGGCAAGGAGGGTACCATGCTGTTCGTGTTGGGGATACCTTCAAGAATGGATGCTACGTGGTGCAAAGCAAGCTCGGTTGGGGTCATTTTTCCACTGTCTGGCTCGCTTGGGACACCCAGAGATTGGTATGCTCTTCTTTATAACTCATATTGCTATAAAATGTCTATTTTGATTAGTTAATAACTGATGAAAAAGGAAATAAATAGAGTTAGACTGTATAAAACTATTTTTTTCTCCTCTGATTGTAAAACTTAGGGTTGAATCATTGAGACTAAAGTAGAGATTTATGCGTAATGTGATGCATTTTTTTTCCCGGGCACTGAGACAGTAAAAGGAAAGAAAGAAAAAAAGAAGGGAATATCAAGGACACTGCATTATAATTTAGGGGGGTAATGTTTTAGTCATTTTGCTTATGAGATTGTTGGCCACTGATCCTTTTGCTTTTAAAATGTGTCATTTAGTCCTGGTTATGGGGAAGGGTCGCTATAACATAATTATTTTAATATTTTGTAAACTTTTGTTGATGGGATTTATTAAAGGGTAATTTGATCATTTAATGCCTTTCCTCTCAAATACAATCAACTCAGTCTTTCACTTATTTCATTTGTACCATTTTTGGAGCTAAAAAAATAGATGAAGGACCTAAAATCATTAAATAATATAAAATATCAAAGTTTGTTCTTAATCAACACCTTTTAACAATCAAAATGACTAAATGACACTAGTTAAAAACAAATGGACTAAGTGACATCTAAAGCTTAATCAAATGGACTATTTTGACCCTTTATCCTATAATTTATAAGAAATACAAACTTTATTGCTACCGGAATTTTTGTTTATTTTGTTTAGGTTTTATGACTTTAACAAATAAAACATACTGGATTTGCCAAGATGTCATGTGGACTTGTATCAATTTCTTAGGTGAAAAGACAGTCATATGTATTCTTGCATCAGCATCTAGTAGTAATTTAAGAATTATATAGATTGTTAATTATTTTTTCGTATCTTTGGGGCATCTGTTATTTCCTAACATGTATTTTCTTCTCTATTTTTGAAAGAAATTTTCATCATTTGGCTCGTTGCAATATGTATAACGAACTTCTTTATAGCTTCCATCATTCTACCCTTTAATGACATGAGAAATTCGTTGATTGTTGATTGTAGCATTATGTAGCTTTGAAAATCCAAAAAAGTGCTCGACATTACACTGAAGCTGCAATGGATGAGATAAAGGTACTCAAGCAAATAGCAGAGGGAGATCCAGATGATAAGAAGTGTGTTGTAAAGCTTCTGGATCACTTTAAGCATTCAGGACCAAATGGGCAGCATGTATGTATGGTGTTTGAATACCTAGGGGATAATCTTCTTACCCTAATAAAATATGGTGATTACCGGGGGATTCCGCTCAGCATGGTTAAAGAAATATGTTTCAATATATTAGTTGGTTTGGATTACTTGCATCACCAACTTTCAATTATTCATACTGATTTGAAGCCAGAAAATGTGTTGCTTTGTTCCATGGTTGATCCTTCCAGAGATCCTGGGAAATCAGGTGTTCCTCTCATCCTTCCAACAAGTAAGGATAAAGTTGTATCAGACTCTGGTGCTTCTAAACAGATTAAAAGTGCGAATGGCGACCTTACCAAGAGCCAGAAAAAGAAGATTCGGAAAAAAGCTAAGAAGGTAGTTCAGGATTGTGTTGAAAAGGAAACTTTTGAGGACACTGAAGCAGGAGAACACGGCTCAGAAGATTCCCTGAATGGTTCCAAATCAATTGGGGATAATGTTGAAGAACAAACAAAAAGTAATGACTTAAAAGAAGATGTAACAATGGGTGAAGAAAGGAAGGGAAATCATCAAGGAAATAAGGTTCATAGAAGAGGAAGCCCTTCAACAAGGCAGAAGCTGCTACAGTCCGTTGATCTTAAATGCAAATTGGTTGATTTTGGAAACGCCTGTTGGACGTATAAAAAATTTACAGATGACATTCAGACAAGGCAATATAGATGCCCAGAGGTCATTCTTGGATCTAAATACTCAACTTCTGCAGATCTGTGGTCCTTTGCTTGCATCTGTTTTGAGCTGGCTGCTGGTGATGTTCTATTTGATCCTCACAGTGGTGAAAACTATGAAAGGGATGAGGTATGCCCAATTGTGTTTTACGTTTGATTGATTTGATAATGCGAGCTTTCTGTTGTAGTTCAATGCAATTAGAGGATGTCCTTGCTGCTTCCCCCTCCCCTTAATAGACTGCCCTAGGCTAAGTGTCATTCATGATAAGATTTCTGCTTTTGTGGTTGTATCCGAGAAATGCAAAATAATGTGTTAATATCTGCCTTTGCCAGACATGTTTTCATTCTGGAGGGGTCATTGGTCTCTTTCAAAGGACAGATCTGATTACCATTTTTTTCTTCAACTCCATCGATTTAAATATTACTCAACTTTTCAGGACCACTTGGCTTTGATGATGGAGCTTCTTGGAGTGATGCCACGTAAGGTAAGCTTACACACACCTAGAGTATAGAACCTAAATGCTTATGTTGCTACTTGCTACTTTGAAAAAAAGAAATTTCAGTATGTTAGTCATGTGGCTAAATGCTGTAGAGACCGACTATTAAAATCATTATTTGTTATAATTTCCTCAGATTGCACTAGGTGGACGCTATTCTAGAGACTTTTTCAATAGAAATGGGGATTTGAGGCACATCCGTCGGTTGCGTTTCTGGCCTCTTAATAAGGTGCTAATGGAGAAGTATAGTATTAGTGAACAAGATGCAAATGACTTGTCCGACTTCCTTCTTCCCATACTTGATTTTGTCCCTGATAAAAGGCCAACAGCTGCAGATTGCCTCAAGCATCCATGGATCAATGCAGGTCCTAGGCTTCTTGAGCCTTCAGTGGCTTGTATCCCAGATCAGACTATTGGTGAGAGCACATCTGATAAAAAGAGGAAGGAAAAAGATGAGAGGGAAGCAATGGAAGTTGGGATGGGGAATATAGCCATAGATCCAGCTTCAAAACCCGTAAAAGAATCTCAACCTGTACTAAATTCTGCCCAATAAACCAGAAAACTATGTATTTTGTTGCACCTTATTTCTAGCAATTTGTTCTATTCTTCATACTACAGCTTCCCAAGCTGCTATTTGCATTCTTTTGTTGTAATGTTGGTCATCAACTTGTGAATACACGATGAGTTGTGGCCCTCGTGTGCACTTAAGTGGGCAGGACCATAATTTACAAGTAGCTATAATTCTATCGTGTGTTGTTCAACTTTGTAAGAAAATTTTATGCAGCATGGTCAAATTGGTGGATACGTATTGAGCATCTGCATTAACAATTGATTATCATGTCAATATCTCTAAGAAGGTTTTGTTTTATTGTATGAAGGTTTTTTACTTTTTTTAAACCCTACGTTTATATGTTATCTGTAACCTAGCTTATTTGTTTTTTTTTCTTTCCCCGATATTCTGATTCTCTGAACTCGCTGTTATATATTCTCCAATGAGTCTCTTTTGCATGGGCTTTGTGCGTGTGAATAAAGACGGCTTGACTTGGCACACCTCTTCATTTAGTGTTACTTATGGTTTGTTGGTGTTATTTAACATACGTGAAGTATCCATATGCATTAATTGATTTTCACCACATGTTCTAGGCGAAATTCCTTAATAGATCTTATTTGGTTTACTTGTTACCAAGCTTGGAATATAACTGGTTAGGTATTTTAGTGTTACTAAGTGTCATATAAGTCTTTTATCTTTAATAAAAATGTAATTTGAATTTGTACTTGTTAAGTGTGATAATACTAATCTATTACATTACACAAAAAGTTATAGAAGTTCTGTTTGTTGTAAAGTAATAGATTTCTACCATCCTAACGAATAGATAGGTGATTAAAGTATATTTTTATTAAAAGTATTAGATTTGAATTACCTTTTTTTTCATTTTTATTATATAAAAGATATTTATTTTTATTCATATTATCAAGAGTAATTATCAAAATAATAGACCACTGGTCCTTCCATTTAACAAAAAATACATTAATAATTTAATTTAAAAAAAAACATAATATATAAAATAATAATTATTTTTATAAAAATATTTATTATTTTATGCATTTTATCATTTATTTTGTCCTTTTCATACCACTCTAACAATTACCATCAATTTACACTATTTATGTCCTACCCTCGTAACATTTTATTTCTTTTTTCAGTCTATTAACTTTAATTATTTACTTTAGAACAATTCAAAGTATTTTTTTTATCGAAATTATAATTAAGCCGTCATAACTCATTTAAAGTACCAATTTATACCATTGATTGCAAATATTTTCATCTTATTTCTTTTGATCTCACATGCTTATCCTTTTTGACAAACTTATATTAGATAAAACATAAAGTTAACGACTTTGATCTAAAAAAATGTGGTTAAAAAATGATAAAGGGTCAAAAATAATGAAAAAATAAGACGATTGTAATAACAATCATTGGTAGAGATGATAATTCAAATAAATTAATAATGATTTAACTTTAATTTTAATAAAAATTAAGTTAATTTAATAATATGAATTCAAATTATTACCTTTTGTTTAATAAGTACGGAAACTCAAATAACTGTTTGTCTTGCAATTGGGTCAACTCGAATGCCACCCTAGTTAAATTTGCATTTCTATTTAGAGACAAATTCATTTGCCCTTAAGAGGGGTTTTTCGAAGAAGATAAAAATAATGCAAACTCACAATATATGCTAGGAATTAAAATAATTTTAGATTGAGTCATGCATAATTCACGATATATAGTTTTTATCTCACGTAATATAATTTTGTTACACAGCCTGTGATTGAGCTAAAAATACATGTTGTGAAATAGCATTTATCATGCTAGATTGTAAATTTCTTGTAATCTCAATTCTATATAATTCTATATAAGCCTATATAAGATGATTTCCATAAAAAAAACCAATACTAAAAAATATATGTATATACTCTAATTCCAATTGGACAATGTAAATATTTTATTTCAATAATTTTGCTTTTGATATCCTCGTACACTTGGGTGGAGTTCAGTTCAGAATCAAGTATAAATTAAAATAAGGCTCATACTTGTCCCCAAACGCCAAAACCTAAGGAATAATATTCAATTTGACCTTAATATCACTTAAATCGTCCTCGTATAATCACACGGGTTCATACCGCTCGCCCACAACATGCATTTTATGTCACTTGTGATGCTTGAAACTCAGTTTTTAAGCTCCTCATGGGCAAGCTTGGAGCTCCTTGTCCTGAATTTAGTATCAACTGCAAAAAGGACGTATGCATTATGTTTCCAAAGTTGATAATACATAGTGTTTATCTGACTGGACAAGTTTGCATAATGAATTCAGCCCTCGTTACAAATAAACTTTGTACTTTCCATGAAAAAAACTGACAAGTTCCCACCAATTATCATCGACCAATATGAGCTTTTCTCCACTAATGGACTGCCCTCTAGGAACAATACCCTTTTGTTACAAAATATAATTCGGACTATTTTCTAATGAATTTATTTATTTATTTAATAAGCTGAAAAATTTCTATCTGAAGAATCCAGTTGTCAAAACTCAAAAAGTATGTCTTTTAAAGAAGACTAGAAGAGATTGTATTCATTATTCAAGTATCTTTTAGTTCAACAAAAACTAGACATTTTTTTCTTCAAGCATCCCTAATTTCTCAAAGTGATTGTCATGTTGTAATTAGTTAGTTAAATACATACCATTATTTCCGTTTTCTTCTCCATAGATACTCCATTTCACCATAATCATAACATTTTTGATACAGTAAAACATTTAAGCACGAACCTTTTTTTATATTTTAGTTGAACTTGTTTTTTTCCTTTTTCTCTTAATTTTTTGTAACATTTATACTATTTAACCCAATATTGTATTCACATAACCCAATAATGTACAAATCATAACAACAATTTTAATATCTTTTGGGTAAGAAAAACTTATATACTGTAATATCTCCAGTTGATAATGATGCACTTAGAAAAGCTATAAATGAGACAGCTTTGCAAAATGGAGTCAAACTTAGATTAACCATTCTATATAAACTTTCATGGCTGATTGTGGAATATTCAGATACTAATAATAAAACAATATTGCTGCTAGCAATGGTTCTGAAAGGAGTAATCTTTACCTATTAAAAATGTAAGTTAAAGAATTTTCCTTCTCCTGAGGTATGAATACGTGAGGAAGAAGGCCACAACAGCACCAACAACAATCCCAGCCGTTGTTAGCCAAAACGCAAACTGCATCAAGTAACAAGTTAAGTGTACCATGATACATAGTACTTGGGGAAAATGAGACTGCAACAAGTTAGTTTTAACTTTCATAGTAACGTACCATATGTTCTTCAAGATAGGATCTCAAGTTCATGCCAAATATACCTGCACAATAAGAAAACCAATTCAAAGCTTGAGATGAACTTCATTCAGAGAGTTTTCACAGCCAAAAGGGACGAAAAAAAACACCAATTTTTTTCTAGTTTATAGACATCCACTTTAGCATTGGTATGTTATGTTATGCACTATCTGCACTGCTGATGTTTAATAGCTTCCCAAATCGAAGAAACATTGATTCTTATAACCAACTTTCTTAGTAGTGAGGAAAAAAAATCTTGCGGGATGTAGGCCAATTATTATAACCATTTAATATTCAAAAAAGATCGTGATAAACCAAAATTTCATTCAGAAAATTATGAATTGCACTTGGTGATTTATGGTTGTATTACAAGAACTGGGATAATTCTAATAAACCTGCATAGAAAAGAAAACAAAAACCTTCTCCTGGTCGACAAAAAACATGGCTAGTTCTTGTTTGGTAACAAGATGTTTATATGACAAATACAATGTAATCCACACCCTTACATTAAAATTGTACTATGTAACAACACTTGTAATAAATCCTAATGGCTTAAATTGTCAGATGTTGTTGGATAACAACTCTTCTAAAAGCTTAAACGGTAGTAGGTGAACTAGCTATATTTTTATACATTTATCACTCCCCATAAATATTAGTTCTATGCACCATGCACGCCAAACACTTGCAATTTAATGATTGGGGTTACTAGGCTTTGAACCAAGACCTCAAACTTTGATACCATGTTAGACGTTATTGATCACCAACTATTCCAAAAGCTTAAGAACCATGTTAAGAAAAACCATATTATTGGGCATCTGATGATGTTTAAGAATGTTAGACGTTATTGATCACCAACTATTCCAAAAGCTTAAGAACCATATTAAGAAAAAAACCATATTATTGGGCATTTAAATGTGATCTAATGATGTTTAAGAAAAAACCTGCAACTAGTGCACCAACTGCCACACAGAACGTCCCAACCTGGAGGAGCAATTCAAATCTGCTAACCTCAAGCCTCCGAGAACTGATAAATCAAGGGAAACTCGTCATTGGGAAAATTAACATGTACATATTATCAATCCAGTCAATTATGTCAAACTTGAATTGGAAGCCTAGGAAAATGGGATAAAAGTATCAGTTAAATGGCACATCGTTATTATTAAAATATGGAATACCACATCTGCAGCATCCCTATTGTTTTTGAGTTGATTACAAGTATACAATCAATATTCTCTTGGTGTAAGGATACATATCGCCATATGATTGGTTAATTTTCGCTATCATTTCAATAACTCATTAAAATAAACTAAAATCTACACATATGAGGTAATTTAATGGATACATATCACTATATGATTGGCTAATTTTTTCTATCATCATGAACCCATTGACACTAGATGTCTAAGGTAGGACTTCTGTCTTTAATTAATGAATAATTGTGTTTTCTGTTTCAAAGCTTTTTTATTTCAATTTGAAACTTTTGGGGTAAGGCCCAAACAATTTAGAATGGTCCTTCTCTTTCAAATGTAATTTGACATGTTTTGAGGCTCAAGACATTAATATAGGTCTTCTAGGTGTAAGTTAACATTATTTTAGACCTCAACATTTTGTAGAAATCTTGCCCAACTCAGACCCATAGAAGCCTACATCAAAGTCGAATCCAATCAATCAATCTAACCCAAGCCAAATACAAATAGTATATTTAGCTAGTTTTAGACTGGACAACATTTTTAAAAACAAAACAAATTTTGTTTGCATTAGATTACATGCAACATATTTTGGAAAAATGCCCATCCTTATTCTCGTGTGTTCAGTAATTAAGATGTGAGCTAGACCTCAGATCAAGCTATAGAAATTAGTAAATGAGTTATTGAAATGATATAAAATGACCAAGTCAAACATCCAGACCTCAAATTGACAGCAATAGAATCTTCCATTTCCTTCGCAGAATCAAGGAGCCTTTCAGCCTGACCATGACAAGATTCGCATCTGCACATGCAATATGAAGCAAAATCAACTTCCATAGACATTTTTCCCTCTGCCACTCAATTGCCATGTCAAGATAACATCTCAAACTGACAAAAGAATCTGAAAATATGGATACGTCAAAGCTTATATGTAGATTTTCTGTGGATGTTTTGATAGAAAAATTGGAGGTTCCCCAAGAAATAAGTGGTGGAGAAGGATAATGCATAAACACCACCTTTTTTTCTCATAAGAAATATACCATGTCCACGAGCAAAACTATATTATTGAACATAAATATGCCAATTTAAATTCTTAACTTCCAACAGCAGAAGCCATAAATTCTGGAGACGTGCTTAAAACATAAGACAAAGAGGTAAAAAACAGCAAATGTCTGAGTCACACTGTTATACAAAATCTATAGTCATCAGGAAACAAGGATTCCAAAGGTCATGATAGATTCAAAGAGTATAATATCCTACATCAAACTATGCATTTACTTTATTTATCCAGGGAAACTAACCTTTGCAAGTAATTTTCCAGTAGCATCTCAATTTCTTCTTCTTCTTCTGCACAGAACAAATAATACCAAAGATAATCAGTTACATGCATATTTAAGACAATTAATTCTATTCTAAATTACCATAATACAGTCAGGACTTACCCTCAGCAATCTGCTTCTCTGAGGGCACAGAACACTCCACATAATCATTTTCCTTTTTAAGTGTGCAATTTCGGCCAATAATACACATTCTCCGTATCTCATGCGGGTCTTCTAGAAGATCAAGCAACATTTGTCTCATAGCCCCAGCCCTTGAACCCAGTTCAACCTTCCATTAACAAACAAATAGTTCATTAAAAAATAGGCTTTCAATATAACTGAGGACAGTTTAATCATTCAGAGCAGTCCTTATGATACCAAGGTTTGCTTGCTTATACGAAGTTGTTCCAACACATCAGCAGTTAATCGGTTCGGCAAAACTTCAAGTAGTACTTGTACCTGAAGAGACGGGGAAGACTAATCATATTTATGCAGCATATATAAACAAGTAATAAATAACTTGTCTTATAGTTTCATCTAATAAAATATCAAAAAAAGAAAGTTCTTTAAATCATTGTGGAATAAATTGGGGATATATACATCGATAGAAATTAACAGTTAGCAAGATAAAAAAGGGCAAGACATAAACACATCTCCTATAATAATCTCATCATCTAAAATTACATATGTAAAATGGATTGTCCCATTTAATGTGCCTAATGAGTTTATGGGTTAAACTTGTCACATTCCATTTAAATCTTATCGCATCGCATTCCATTTAAAGTTGTCCCTTATGAACTCATGATCATTATAGATAATCATGCTTCTTTTTACTATTATCTTTGTAATTCTACTTGTCTCATTTAGGCCCATTTGAGACAAATAAGATATCCAATAATATACCATCTTATTATTATCCCAATCCACCAAAAAATAAGCGGGATAAGATGGGATAAATTCTCAAAATTCATGGGTTATCATAGGCTAATGGGACATCCCATTCCAATTAACACCTCCATCTGAAATCATGTATTTCTTTCCCATCCTTGAGGCCGTACCCATTGCAGCATTATGTATATTACTTCCTATTCCCATTTTCAAGTACTCAAAATATCTCTAATTAGGCTTTTCTGAAAGAGAACAGCAACAGGATATGTTATTATCTATGAAATGATTGACACACGGAATCATTTCTTATTAATTTTAGGTATAAGGATGAAATATGGTTTCACAAAATTCTCGAAGGAAAACGATGCCAGAAAGACAAAATTACTCACTATGCTCCATACTCACACGAGGTTCAACATCTATCAGTCTCTGTTCTAACCGCTGTATTCTTGAAAGTAATGCTGCCTCTACAACCTGAAAATTCCATGATTGCACCAAAGGATACCGTTAGTGATCCCACAAACATAGTATAAATGAAAAACATGATGAAAATGATAAATCGGTGAGGGGATATGCATTATCTTAAGGAATTAGTAATATCAAGACACAAATTCTTTAAAAGTTATATCCCCACATCTCAGCATTCTATCCTCAAACCCAACTGCTATTATTACTCCCTTGTGTAACCAATAATAAATTATTATTTTTAATTTCCCATCCTCCTTTCTTGGTTTTAGCAGATCTGTTTCTCTATTACTCAAGAACATGCATCCAAGGTTGGAAAACCATTCTTATTGCTGATAATACTGAAAACAGAGACAAAGGATATTTATAAACTATTGCCTGCCTCCAAGTGCACATTATATTATGTCTACTCAAATTTACGATAGAGAGAGAGAACGCACCGGACAACCACACTTCATAACTCATATGATGAGAATATAAAAGCGTTACAGTTTGTAATATTAAACATACCTCAAGTTCAAATGGCATCGATGGTCCTCCATTCATGTTTTTAGGGTTAAGTCGAGGTAGCAATGCTTCAATAAAGGCTTTCCCTCCTTTCCTAATAATATTTAAAGAGGAAACAACTGCATTCAATAAACATTGAAAACGAAACAGTAATCACCCATGTCTAGAAGTCAGAAGATAAGTTTACCGGTTGTAGTCAAATATAAGGACACGTTCTTGCATTGCTATAGCTCGTAATGAGCCCAGGTTTAAAAGAATAGCATACTCCCGAACCTGTCAGTTCCAAATCATAATTATGATACGAAAATCACCAAAAATTAATAAAGCAAAATGCTAGACTTAAAAAATCTCTCCTGGATGATACTAATAGTAAAATATTGTCAAAAGGTCATATCCAAACAGAAAAATTATATGCAAAGCAAAGAGCCAAAGAGTATCCATGAAATATACATATTTTCTTTGTGCACTATATGTCAACCAGGTGCTTAGATATCAGTTAATAAAAGTGCTACATATTTTCACTGTGGAATGGCAGATACAAACCCAAGGCCGCTTCCAATCTATCCAAATTAAGATACGAAATACAATGGTAACAAGTAGAGTATAAATACTTATCATATCATGCCATGCATGCACATATATAGTTAATATTAATCTCATCCAGTATGTTTGCAGACGATTATATGGTGGAAAAGACAAATGACACATCAGAATTCCTGAATAACCTAAAAAGGGATAAACACCCTGCAAATAGTAACAAAGGGAATACTGCAGATACTTATAAAAATAGTACACAAGCAAAAGTCTAACTAATATAGAAACGGGGAATACCAGTAAAGATGGCATGGAGTTGGTTAAGAACAGTGATGGGTCCACGCTCCGAATATCACGCGGGCGAAGCCCTACCATTTGAAGAGGGAAAAAAAGGGAAAAGAAAAGGGTGTAAACGCACCATTTGTAAGAGAGAGAAATGAAGACTTACAGAAGATCAGTCATTAAAGCAATTGTAATCAACTTATTACACTTATCATGCAGGAAAACCTTGAAGCGATCAAAATTAAATATGAGAATCCATAACAGAAATTTGTGGTCTAAGAAATAAAAATGAGTCATATGTACTGAAAGAAATTTTCCCCTACCACTTGATTTGAGCAACTGACGTCTGTTAATTTTCCGAGTAGACACATTCCCATCTGGCATCACTTCTACCACCTGACATTGAAAATCGAAATCAAAACCAAAACCAATAGAAAAATGTAGACTTTTCATACTAATAGAACTTGCTAACACGACTTTTTAACTATTAAGATTCTTCGTAAAATAAAATAAAATAAGGTTCACTTGATATTTACATTCCCAAACATGCTAGAACTTTAACTATATTTGATTATTACTACCCTACAGCCAGTAACTAATTATTCAATTCCTCCTAAAACACACCTCGTAGACTGGTTCACGGATACCAAGAGACGATGAATCACTAGAGAAAGACGACGTCGTAACACTAAGAGTACCACTACCATTATCACCGTTAGAGATAGCCGTCTTCGTTGTTTGGTGCTGTAGGTCTACAACAAGGTCTTCGTTATCGTCGACTCTGACATCATCACCCTCTTCTGTTAGGGTTTCCGACTCACTCAATCGGTTCTCTTCGGTGGCCGATCGGAAGCACTTAGTCCTCCGAGAAAACTTCACAGCAATAAGAGGAGCATATACCAAAGTCTCATTCTTTTGTAAAGCGAACAACGTAGAAGACGGCCGTGGTGGTGATGACAAATAGAGAATATGAGGAACTGACAAATTTGAAGATTGATGAAGTGGAAATTGAAGTAATCGTGACAATGAATGAATCAGTGCCATTGTTGAAGCTGAGAGCTTGGTTCATGTAGATGTGAAGTAGTTGAATAAGGTTGGTTGGTTTTGGGTGTTAAGCTGATCTCTGCCGCAGTGTGTAACGAACATGAAGGAAATGGATCGATTATTTATTGTGGATAATACTTTAAATTTAACATTAAATTAATTAAATACTCGTCGGTTTTATCATAAGCTGTTTTTAATGTTTCTTAATTTTATTTTTCTTTATTTGTGTGGCTCAGCCTTTTCTCTATTATTTTTTTATAATATAAAAAGATGGAGTCGGCGGGCTACACGTGGTACTGCTTGAAAGTTGGACACCTGGCTTAAGATGCATGGTTTATTGTCAATTCTGACTGAGAAATCACAGCTGCTAGTAAGTTACCGGTTAATGTCAATATAATTTTATTATAATTATTTTAAAAATTAAAAAAATAATTTATATTTTTAAATAATATTGATAAAAAATATTTTGTCTTCATTAATAGTTATATAAAAAATATATAATTATATATTTTAATAAAATTTATTACATTTATTATATATTTAATTGGATAATAGCATAACATCTTTACCATTGACAAATTTTTAATTTTTAATATTAATATATAATAAAATATAAATAATATTTATATAAAAATAAATATAAATATATACGAATAACATTCTTCAAAAATAAACATGATTTAATCTTATAAAAATTAAATCAAATTATTTAAATCTATCAAATTGAATAATACAATGTCAAAATAGATGATTCATTCTACTTAATTTTATATATACATAGATATATATAGGTTATAAGTGTTTTATTATTTCTTAAAATAATTTTATTTTATTTTATAATTATAAATGAGTTAATTTAATCTTTTAATTTATAAAAATAAAATATTTTTGCTTAAAAAATATAATATTTGAAATAAAATATATAATTTTAAATAATTAGAAGATTAAAATATTTATTTATTTATATATATTAATTATGATATTAAAGTATTTATTTATATATATATATTAAGATAAAAATATTGTTATGTTGTTAAAATTACGTTTTCGTTGTGTATTTAGTTTTATAACAGTTACTTTTATGAAAACATTAATTCTTTACGATTTAATACGCAATTCATGTTAACAAATTGGTACGTATATATATATATATATACCTTAAAATATCATATATATATATATATATATATATATAAACAATTTATAAATTTAATGATTTATCATTCATATTTATTATATTTTAATTATAAATTTAAATCATATAAAAATATTATTTGATATAATTATTTTATTTTAAATTTCACAACAATTTTTAAATTGAATTATTTATGTCGTTTAATTTTTTAAATTATACATGGTATTATTAAATCCTTTAATTTTATAAAAATATAAAATTAAAGATAAATTATATTATTTTAATAATTTTTTTTATTTAAAATACTATTATTTTTTATCAATTAATTAAAATATGATTAAAATATGAGTATTTAATAATAATAAATGTAAAATTTAATATGAAATAGTTTAAGAAAAAATAAATAATAAAAAAATTTAAATAAAAATTTATTTAAATACATGTTTAATTTGTAAAAATATTAAAAAATAAATATTTTTTTAATAATTCGTAACATTTAATCACGTGACAAACAAATAATAATAATAAAATATTTTTAAAATAATATAATTTATTCTTGATTAACTATTTTTATAAAATTAATGAACTAAGAAACATATTTTTTAATCTAAGTAAATAATTGTACGAATAATTTATATAATAATTTTTTGTGATATTTATTTATTTATTTTAATTAATATATAATTTAGTGGATTAGTTTTGTATCATATAAATACATATAATTTATATTAATATTTAATTAATAATATTATTATTTTTTAAATTATATAATTTTTTAATGTGATATTAAATAATAAATTTTAATTTTAATTTATGTGTTATCTAGAGTATAATTGTACTATAAGATTTATGTTGAGGTATGATTTAAAAAAAATAAATTTAAATTTTTTTAGGTGATAAATTAAAAGAATACTTAAAATATATAATTCAATGCAATGATTATTTAATGATTGATTTGATTAATTTAATTATATTTTTTAATATAATCTTAAATAAATTTTTGATATACACTCTTAATAGGTGTTATTTATTAAAATTATAAAATACTATATATCATAAATTTATAATCATTATAAAGGAGATATTAAAATTTTATCGACTAAAACCAAAACTTAATCTTCCGTTAATTCAATGGTAAATTCTTTCATGTTATTTTATCGATGATAATTTGTAATATTCTAACACTATTCATATACGGATTTCTTCCGAAATTCATTAAGATTCGTGTGATAAAATACATATTTAAAAAAAATGCTAATAACATATAAAATTATAGATTTAAATATTTTATAAAAAAAATATTCATTCAGTTTTCAAAATAATAACTACATATTACACTATATAAATACTATAATTTTAATTTAAGTAATTATCATTTTTCCTTTTATAACAACTATTAAGATTAGTCAGTGAGCAACATCCATACTAATAAGTTGATGTATTTATCTATATATTATACTGCATATAAAAATTTAAATTGCAATTTATAAATTATTGGAGGAAATGATATACATTTTTTTTGAGCAATGATGATTATTTTTCTTAATTATTATACATCAATTAAATAATAAATTATTAATAGTAAAAATATTAACATTTATTGATATTAAAATTGTTTATTTTTTTTATACAATGTTATTGATCCCAACTAATATTAAATATTATCATTTTTTGTGTAATTATTTTATTAATTAAATAATATAAATCAAGTTTAAAATATGAAAAATTATCTAAAGTATAATTATTTATTTTTTTATTTATTTTAATTAACATAAATAATTATCATTTTTTAATTAGTTACATTAAATCATATTTTTATCGATTAAATAATAAAAATTAATTAATAAATTATTAGTAATTAAAATATCGATAGTTTTTTATATTACAATTAATTATCTTTTTATATAATTTTATTTATCTTAAATAAAATAAAAAATTATATTTTTTGAATTAATTATTTTAAGATTTATTTTTATCAATTAAATAATAAATTATTAATATTTAAATATTAATAATTATTTATATTAAAATTATTTGAATAATTATATTTTTTTAGTTAATTATATTAAATCTTATTTTTCATTATTAATAAATTGTAAGAATATTAGTTATCTTTTTTTATAAGATTATTATCTAAATAGCATAAAAAATTGTTTTTTATTAATTATTTTAAGTCTTATTTTTGTATCAATTAATTATTATCTAAGTAGCATATAAATTAAGTAGTAAAGTTGATTGACAATTATCTAGACTAAAAATTATTTAATTATTTTCATATAATGTTAACTATATTAAGTAAGATAAATAATTATAATTTTTTTAATTAATTATCTTAATATTTATTTTTTATAAAATAAATAATATAAATTAAGTAATAAATTATTAATAGTTAAAATATTAATAATATTTTAAATTATAATTAATTATGTTTTTTATAAAAATTATTTAATTTAAATAATATTTTCATTTATTATCCTAATTTTTTTAATTAAATAATAAATTATTATGCTTAAAATATCTTATATTTATTAATAATTCTAAAAGAAGGAAAACACTTTTTTCCTTAAAGTAGTACTATTTATCCCAAAATAAAATAACGTACTTTGAATTTATGTTTTATTAAATTTTAATTTAATATTATAATAAAAAAATATAAATTAGTTAAACATTAACTATATTTGAAAATTTTATGAAAGTTAAAAAAATTAATATGTGATCTTTAGAAGAGTTATTTAAAATAATTTATTCTAAAAATTAATTATATATTGGTTTTACATATTTTTCAAGTTTTATTACATATTAAGTAAAAGAAAATTTTATTTTATACTTTACACATGCAAAGCACCTTCTTGTCTGCTAGTAAATATTAAAAATAATATAATCAGTTAATAAATTAATTATAATAAAATGTTTTTACTTCTGATTAACATAATTGGAGCGGCTCAATATAGAGAAAAAAATATCATCTCACAATAAATATGATTTCTATCATGCTGTCAAAGGAGAAAGAAAGTAAAAAGCCCATGGTAATAAGTTTATGGAAATCCAATATGGAGGTTGAGAATTAATTTTTTGTTATTTTTTAAAGGTTAACAATAATTTTTAATGTTTTTTTTAAAGTAAGGACGAATGACATTTGTTATTTTTAAATAAATTTTATTATTAAAATTAATAATAAAATATTTATTATAAATATTAAAAATTATGTAACATGTTTTATAAGTTAAAATACTAAATATCACATTTTACATGCGTTAAAAACTCTACTTTTTTTCTATCTTTTTATTGAACTTTTAGGAAAGTCTTATTTGTTTAATGTAATTTTATTTTTAAAAATAATATTTAATATGATTTAAAATTATAAAAAATATTTTTTTTTATCAAATTTTCGTGAGTGGTTATTATTTTAATTAAAAATATTTAAACTAAGTCATTAATTTAGAAATTTGTCTAGTTTCTAGAATTCAAGAAACGTGTTTGGAGCTAGGTGAGTAGTAACATTTAGTGAGCAATACTTGGTATGACTATTGAGTATAGCAATAAGCATAGCTGGTGGTTCCTCGAGCATAGAAGAAGAAACTTATGGCAGTTGATGCAGAACACGCCCATTTCGAGGAAGAAGAAGAAGAAGAATATCACAATGGATCATCTCATCATCCTTCTGCTCCATCCGATGCGGTATAAATCATCTGCACTACGTTTCACATTAATTTTTTTGATGCAAACCCTAACTAGTAACTAGACCACTATTTAATACGGATTTGGGTTTCAGTTTGGTTCAAGTTCAATGATCATTGCACCTGTAGTTGTTTCAAAACATAAGAATTGATGAGTAGGAGTCCGATTAAATGAGTTATGATAAGAATTGATTATATTTAATGTTCAGCTTGGCTATAACATTCTAATGAGTCTTTTTTCTCTCCACTTTATTTATTTTCTTTTTTTTTTGTTTAAACATATATGTTATACCTTATTTGTGCTCAGCTTAATAACTAAAAGAATTTTGTTCCTTTCCGTGATTTCATTTTTCTTTTTCATTTATTGTGAATCAATGGCACTTTCCCTTCCTATCAAACAAGGGATGGGGGGAACGAGTTGCATTCTTTATTAGAAAAGGTGATGTTTTCTTTTCAGGACAACAGGTTTTTGAGTTCTGTTATAGATTGTGATTATAGCTTTCATTTATTCATACTGTCTCCACAAGAAAAGGGGTACAGTGGATTTTGGTAGAAATCTTTGTTTTGATGGTAAAGAAATTAATGTGTGATCAGCTACCTTCTAAATTACTTTATTTCTTCTGATTGAGTGAAGGAAAATATGCTGATGACCTGGGTGCATCGCACAGATTTTCTATTAATGTTTGATTGTGCTGAATTGTTGACATCTTATTGCAGTTATTTGACATATCGACCACGGTGGATCCTAGTTACATAATCTCCCTGATTCGAAAACTCTTGCCAGTAACTGTCAAGTCACCTAATCAAACCGAAGATGCACCTGCTCCTGAATCAAATTTTATTAGCTTTAGCGAAATTGAGGCCTCAATCTCTAAGGATAATGGTTTGCATAGATTTGAAAATGCATCTGAGAGAATGGGCATTGCTGATGATATTCACAATTCTTCCTTTGGAAAAAAGGTAGGTGAAGATTTATGTAATGTAGTTGACCATCCTAATAATGATCTGGTGGGAGAAGAGGCTTGGGAAGAGTATGGTTGCATTTTATGGGATCTTGCTGCAAGTACTACTCATGCAGAGCTAATGGTAACTGTGAAGTCTCCCTCCCCCACTTTCTTCTAGTTCTTTTAATTTCTTTAAATGTTTCTTGTTGTTTACAATGGGATTGAAACGTTCATGATCTGCCCTTTGCTTGTGAATTTACTTCTTTCATATGTTGACGACCATTGAACTATTGTTTGAAATAAAACCCATCTATAACTGTATAAGGGCCCAATGGAAATTTGCATATCATTTTGCACATCTATAATTGGGAGTTAATTTTAATTTATTCTCTGTGTCTAAACTTTTAATTTTGTTCTTTAATGGTCCGTATATATACAGGTTCAGAATCTCTTACTTGAAGTGCTCAAAGCAAATCTTATGGTTTCGCAATCTGTTCGTTCTACAGTAAGTCAATGTCCTCTTTGTTAGAAATTTGAACCAAGTTTGTTGCACAAACACCACATTTCATCTTTCCCCAAATGACGGAAAACAGATGTGGTGCAATTTGGAATTTTAAATGCTCAAGCAATTATTCTTGTTACTCTAGGAGATTATTCTCGGCATTATTGGAAACCTTGCCTGCCATGAAACTCCTATGAAGCATATAGTATCTACAAATGGATTGATTGAATTGATCGTGGATCAATTAATTTTAGATGATGCACAATGCCTATGTGAAGTATGCAGGTATTACATGGCTATTGTTATATTTATTTTGTAGCTAAATTCTTTAAAGTTGGTTATTCATAAATGCAACTGATATACATTTTATGCCGTTGTCTCTCTTTTCAATTTACCATCTTTTGGAGTTTATATCACCTGCGCTTTCTGCCCTACGCTTTCTGCCCTACGCTTTCTGCCCTACCATGTCATATCGTAACCTAAATGGAGAGAAGTTTAAGCCCTCTCTTGTATTCTATATTTTTGTTTTTGTAAAAGTAGTTTTAAATATTTTATCAATGTTCAAGAGTAAGATAATTAAACTGAATTTTGTTTCTACACATCCCATGTCATGATCATACATGGGGTTCGAAATGGAAGGACCGATTCTCTAGTCCATAAATTGTTGAATAAGTTATACCCTATGTTACCTTGACTTACCACTTTGTCTCACCCTACTGGTGTCGACACAACACCGATACCGACACCAGTACGGAATATGTGTCGGGCATGTTCTTATCAAAATGGACTCTGCTGCAACAAGAAGAGTAGAAAGAAAGGAAAGAAATGATGGATGAGGAAAAAGAGTCATTGGCTGGTGGAAGAAGAAACGATGGAGTAGGAAGGAGAGCCTGCTGTTTGAGGTAGTAGGAGAAGAAGAGTCTCACGACTTATTGGCTAGAAGAAAGAAGAAGCATTAAATGATGATTAGGGCATCACTTGATATATGTGCTGGGCTTTTTTAACATTATCATAAAAGACTTGAAAACTATATCCATCGGGCTTTAAATAAGCCTATACTAACTTTTCTTTTTTTCTTTTTGCTGAATAATGCTTTACAAATAGGCTGCATTTTATCCAATCACACATTAAAAAATATGAAATGGAAAATAAAATTAATCATCCAATTATATAATTTAATAATTAATTGATACTTGTAAACATCATTTTCTAAATAATATATTTATATATGTTAAATATATTTATTATTGTAATTTTTTGCGTCCAAGTGTCTTCATTTATAAAAATCACAAATAAAAAGAGGATGTTAATTTCAATACTGTTTTTTCCTTAATATAGTTTTTTATATCATATTTAATATAGAAACATTAGCTAGAACAACAAAAAATACACATAAAATATATGTAATAGTATATTTAGATACAAACATAAAAAATTCAAAAAATATATGTATGTAACAGTCGTGTTCAAATGTCCATGTCCAAAAATTAGACACTTTATACATGTGTCCAAGTACCTTAAAATTCTGAGTTTTGTAAGTCCGTCGATTAGACACATACCCTTATCTAACACCCATATTCGAGTTTGAGTAACATAGGTTATACCTAATACGTAGTGCTAGTTCTTTTCAATCCCCGAGAGAATGATATTGTTGTCGCTCGTTAGCAAAAAGAATATATAATAATCCTCCACTCTATTGCAGGGCCAGATCTCATTTGAGAGATAATATGGTTACTTTTGATAGTTGTCTTTTGTTTACCAACTCTATGTATGTACTGGATTTGTAATAAATTTTATTAATATTATTATTCCGTTTATTTAAAAAAAAAATTTGTCAGGGTGTGGTATATGTGTCTTATGTCTTAAAATGTCGTGTTCTCTACTTTTCTTACAACTAATATTCTTACACAGGGTGTTAACTTTGGGCCTCCAAAGTAGTGAATGTAGCACTTGGGCTGCAGTGCTGCAGTCTGAACATATTTTATGCCATCTTTTATGGATCGCAGAAAATAGCTTAAATCTTCAACTTATAGAAAAGGTACTAAACACATTGCCTTTTATTGAGAATTTTCTTAAAGCTTAATGCTTATGATATATAACAATATTGCATAGCTTTCTGGTTTATAGAAAAGGTACAAAACACATTGTCTTTTACATATATCTTGCTGCATAATTTCTTTTTGTTGGTTGGAATCTCAAATAACAGTTAATCAAGCTCTGCATTTGGAATCTTAAATAACCAGTTAATCAAGCTCTGCATTTTAAACAGACCTTGGAATTGTTGTTAGCAATGATTGAAAGTATGCAAGAGGTTTTGCATATTCTCCTTCCACCTTTGATGAAGATGGGTCTACCAACTTTGTTGGTTAATCTCTTGACTTCTGAGATCAGCACTCTATTAAGTGAAAGAAAACCTGAGAGGTATGGCTTTACAATACTTGTATTAGAGGGCTGTCTGAATCAATCTTTGCATTTATGACAGTTCTTTTTTATCTACTTCATCTTCCCTCATCCCATCCCTCTTTTTTATGTTTTTATTGACTTCACATTGATTTGTTACAATATTGTTTATCCAGAGACGTCAAATTCTTTGATTAATTCCTTTATTTTCAAATTATCTGGTATAACTTCACATTGATTTGTTACAATATTGTTTATCCGGAGACGTCAAATTCTTTGATTAATTCCTATATTTTCAGATTGGGTGGTATACATACTCAATGGAATTGTTATTACTTAGGGTCAATTTAAACACGTTCCTCTGAATTCCCCTTCTCGTCATTGTTTGACTTTTTTAGGGAGATGTTTGCAAAACAATAAACAAAAGTTAAGAAATTCAATGATGATGTTGTAATAAAACATAACTAATGAATGTAATTTCCTATTTTCTAAATTTGAGTGGTGGTTTTGCAACTTTTGAAAACCTCTGGGTGTTTCTATAGTAATTTTCTATTTATTTTTAGAGATAAATGCACCCATGGTTCTTTAGTTATGTGTATTCAATTGATTACCATCTGCATTTTCTGACCATTCAGTTTTGATAACTTATGTTTTTATAGGGATGGTTTATCCAAAAATGACCAGTTGTAGTATTTTTCATATATTTCTTGAGTGAAGAATTAGCACGTGCCACGGTTTCTTAAACTTTGATACTAGTTCAAACAAAAACTGATCCTAAATAATTTTTTTGTTATGCAGGTTCTCTATCCTTGATTTAATTCTCCGTTCAGTTGAAGCACTATCTGCTATTGATGGCTACTCTGAAGAAATTTCCTCAAACAAAGAGCTTTTTCGACTAGTTTGCACACTGATCAAACTTCCTGATAAAATTGAGGTAGACTCTTAGTTCACTTGAAAGTTGAAACTTAAGCAAAAAATTTATGTTGTGAACTAATTGTGCAATTGTTGATAGTGCTGTTTCATATCACTTTGGCCAGCTTCTTGTTTTTTTTTTTTTTTGAGGGAAATTACAAAGCTTTTATCTTTATACTTCCTAAGAAAATTTGAAACTATGTGCCCTTTTTACTTCCTAAGAAAATCGGTGGATCTTCAAGCCAAATTGATTGTCTAGTTAAATATTATGAAAATTCAACTCCACAATTTAGTATGCTGACTCACTCAATTTTACCTTTTTTGGGGATTAAACAACCTGTTTCAAACAGTTTTACACTGTTTGGAGTAGGTGAAAAATTACAAAGGATGTATTTAAGTTAGGGATGTCAATCGTATCATGTTGTCGGTGTTCATGCTTGTTTTTTCTTGTCCAAATTCACTTCTTTTAATATCATCAAAATTTTAAATTATTTGTAGTCAAGTTGTGTATATTAATAGTAAGAAAAACTAATATGTTTACCGGGGAAAAAAAATTAGCTAAAAATTAGGTGTTCGTGTTGTGTGTTGTGGCCCAAATTGACACCCGTTAAGCATAGGAAAAATAAAGTTTTTGCTAGAAAATAAATGTGGCTCTCATTATCTTATATTGGCACAAAAAATAGATTCTACTATATCAACTAATGATGGTAAAGTAAAATTGACTACAAAGTCATCATTTAGTATTTCCTCACAAAATATTTACTCCTTGTAGAAGACATTGGAGTTTACAATCCTAATTGGGTTGAGCAAACAATTTTAAATGAAGAAAAAAAGAGGTATTATCTTGTTTCGTGTAATCATATAAGATTACTACCATGCATTGTTACTTCACCAGGTGCAACGTTTTATATGAAATTAAATGGCAGTTATGTAGCTATTGACATTTATTTTATCAAAATGCTCCCTCTGTAGGTTGGAAACTCTTCTGTTACTTCTGCAGTTCTCATAGCAAATATTCTGTCTGATTATCCTGATTTAGCTTCGGAGATAGGAAATGGTAATTTGCTTTTCTTATATTGCTTTACATTCTCACGAACACACACAAATTGTCACATATATCATTACACTGTCATCAACTAATGACATTTTCAATCCGTCCAGATTTTACTTTCCTACGAGGTCTGCTTGATATATTTCCCTTTGCTTCGGATGATTTAGAAGCACGAAGTGCACTCTGGAACATAATGGAAAGGTTATTACTTCAAGTCCAGGAATGTGAGATGCCTCCATCAGTATTACATGGCTGTGTTTCCGTTTTAGCAGAGAAATCTGATCTAATTGAAGATGATCTCCTTGACCACAAATTAGAAGGCTTAAAAGCAACATCTAGACATAGAGCTGTATCCTTCCTTGTCAGCTTGCATTACTTGATAACGTTAATGCTTGTTACCTTTTTTACAGGTACTTATTATTAGATCAAGATCTATGTCTTTGTTTCCCTTTACCTTTGCAACAGCTCAAAAGAATAATCAGTATTTTACATCAGTGGATTGCCTTGAAGGATTTTCCCGATAAGAATGACATGACCGACAGTGATAACATGAATGATGTAGATACTAGTAAATTGTTGGATTGCTGCAAGAGGCATATGGAGTAAGTTTATACTTCCACATGGTCCATTATTGATCTTTGTACACATAGAGTTTAAACATTTCTAATGTCTTTCTCAAGTTTGTATTTGCTCCTTCCTTTTGTGCTTCCAAAAGGAGGGAAGGTCATCAGGGTTGAATAAATAAATAAAAACACAAGATTGCTTGCCTGCTAAAGGTGAGATGAAACAGGGCTACAGTTACGATGATCATAGTGGATTATACACTCACTATATGGCGTAAAGGTAATAGTTAAAAGATTTTTACTTTAAATATGATATGTATTTTAGCATTTTTATCTTGTTGGAGTTTTCTTATTTGGTTTTTTAGCAGGATTTCTATTTCTAAGATACCTTATAAATAGATTATGTTCATTGTATGAAGGACATTTGGCTATTTTAATATCATAAATATTATTGGATTCTCTTTTTCTGTTTTTTATTCTTTCTTTCTTTCACACTTAATCCTCTTCCTTAAACTTGTTGTAATGTGTTAACAGAACTTTAACGGAGGACATGATGGCAATAGAGAAGATGTACCATGTTTCTTTAGGGTTTTGCTTGTCAAACCTCGATTTTGTTAAGGAAAATGCTATGTTAATACGACGTTTAGAGTAGTATTCTATGCCATTATTTTTATTTTTGATTTCATTCTTTAAATTATTGCCCGATTTCTCTCTTGATATTAATAGGTTAGATTGAGTTGTGTTACAAAACATGACTTTAAAGTCATGCTCTCTAGTATTACTCGTTTGTTAAAGGTTGTGTTGTATCATTTAGTTTGACTAGCATAGTATCACGATCTTAAATTTCAAATAGCGATCGTGCAGTACTTAACACGGTCCGTTGCACTAAGTTTGTCTTCCTATTCGAACAAAGTATTCCAAAAAGATTAGAAAGAGACTTAGAGATTGACAGGATTCAAGAGCAAAGCAAGAACTAGAGAGAGAGTTTGTAAAGAATGTTTTGTATTGTTCTAGAGAGAGATTATCTTATAATTTTTGAAGATGATTACAAATGAAGACCAATAGGTCTATTTATAGTGTGGCAACAAGCTTAAGATTATGCCATAAGTTTCTAAATCTTTCTATGTCTAGAATGTACAAAAATATCTTACATTGTTCTAGTTTTATCTATAATGTATCACAAGGTTTTAGGACATTCTAGTCAAGTCTAGCCAATTCTAGAGTCTTTTAGGAATGTCTAGTTTTTTTATGCAAGTTCTAGGATGTTTTGAAAGCTTCTAAAGAATTTTACATTTTTCATGAATCACCCAATATGTTTTAGAATATTTTAATTCTTTCTAACACTTTCAAGCACATGCTAGTATATTCTGGAACATTCTAGAGTCTTCAAGGTTTGAGTTGAGTCCATCTAACTCTAGCTTCTTCTAGACATCTCTAGACCACTCTAGAATTTTTTTATGTAGAAAAGTTTAGATTTTTTAAGCAAACATCATTTCTTTGGATTTTAAGGGTCAATATGAGCAAAACGTAACAATAGGCTCGTAATATTTAAATTATCACTGTTTTACTTCATTTCATCCGAGCTGTTTCAGTTTTATATTGAAGTTACCTATAATGGTTTAACGTTTTTTAATTAATTCTTTTTTGTTCAAAAAGAAAGAAATTTATTAAAATCCCGAAACGCCAAAGCAATAACACTTAATTAAGAGAAACAAACCAGTTCCAACATAAGCTACCATGAAAGCAGCCCAAGAACCTTGACAAAAATATGCTAGTAATCTCAGAGTAATTATAATTGATAGAGCATAAATCTAACTTTACCCGTGTTATCCGGCTAAGTGAAAATAGAAAAATTAACACTCCAACAGATTAAACAAACACACAAATTAACATCAAACAAACAAACAGTAGAGAGTTTAAGGAATACACCCAAGTCAAGCCAAATTTAACAGCTAAAAATTGACGTAAACCCCAGCACACTTGCGTAACCAGAAGCCAAAGAGCAAGTAAGCAAAATCCATATTTGACCAGCAACAGCAAACAACAAACTATATTGCAAGTTCAGCTATAGTTTGCCGAAGATCAACCTGGTAATTATCAACATCAGCAAGAACCTCCATAGCATTGAGGTCAGCATCCATCTGAATGTTGCTCAAGAAAGTTATTGGATATCCTTCTCCTAGGCCTTTTCCCAATCTTAACACCATGAGCCACACCAACCTTACCATCCTCCTTACCCTTTAGTACCAACAGCAGAATTTTCCCTACCTTTCTTTTAGCTTCTGGCCTTTCTCCTTTCATGAACACTACCATCACCAAAAGTAAAACAACATTTTTTGTTTAATTTAGTATTCTTAATATGTTGAGGAACACACATATTCATATCATAGGCAGCCATTCACCAAATAGTGCATATTTTTCCCCAAAACCAATGCAAGAGTCCTTAGCATTCTCACAAAACTTAGTCAAATAAGTGATTTTTCCACGATAATAATAAGATCTAGGGAGATGCTTATATTTAAATTAGAGGAATTAGATGGAATCCAAGCACCAAAAATTAGTGCCCTAGATAAATCAAAACACACAAACCATAATTGAAAGTATAGTACTACTAATAATGGAGAAATTGTAATCTCTACAATTGAACCAATAAAAGTTACAATATGCCTCACAATAATCTCCTTCCTCCAATTCATTGGTAAATCATGAATCTAAATCCACATCAAAGTAGTCTTAAAAGACAAATTAGATGGTAACATACTTGAAGCACCCTATTTATTTAAACTAGTTCCTCAAAATAGAAGATAAAAGTTTATATCCACCACCTTTAAATCCAAACTTTTATTTTTCATCAAAGTCTTCCTATGAACTTGAAGCAACACATGCATATTAATTGGTCTCTGAGATAAAAGTCACCCATCGATTACAAACTCATACATTCTTTTTCTTTTTCAATCAAATCACCAAGATCGATTGTAAGATTCAAATCATCTTCATAATTTCTCAAAACATACTTCGTTGAATCATAACAATGAAATAATTAAGTCAAAAAATAGGCACGAATTTAAAGTAACAGAGAACGAAATAAGCAAAGGCTCTCAAATTAATTAAAACCCTAAGATGAAAAATATGAGTCGACACTAGAGGTTGGAAATAGAGCAAAAGTCTCTGGAAAAAATTTCTTTTAATATGATGTAATAATATCTTGATTAATTTTCTTGTTGAAACCGAATGGTTCCTTAGTAACTTGATGTATATGATCATCTATTCCATATAACATTAATGAACATGTGAACATAAAAGCTGTAGTTAACACACATTTAGATATGTTGTTGAGACAATGTTAAACCTTTGGTAAATGTTGCCTCTACCGACAAACTATTTCTTACAATTCTGAAGAGTAAAACTTTGTGTCGCATGAATTTTTAAAAACCATTATAATGGTTTACATTTGAACTAGCACAATTATATTAAAAATTTATGAACTCAAGAAGGCGTGATTAACTTCAAAAGTCTCGGACTTAGTTTACTTATAGTCTCTGGAGATGATTTTGATTTGAGGCTCCAAAATAATATGCTTTTGGAGTTTGAGTAATTTTGGTTGTAAAATAGCATGATACTTGTAATTTATAATTAATAATGTCAAATGAATAATTTAATTTAACTTAATTCATTTAAGTACAGATCTAAATTATAAAAAAAATTCACCTAACTTATAAACTTAAATGAGCTAACTAACAAATTATATTTTTATTAATAATAATATTTTTTATAATTACAAAAGGTACAAAATGTTATTATGAAACATCATACTTAAAAAAATAAAAAATAAAAACTAATTTTTTATTATTATTTTACAAAAATATAATATTTATATTAATATTTTTTTTATAAATAAAATTATAATTTTTTAAATTTTATATTTTAGAAGAGTAAATGATCTCACTTATATAAGCTAATAATCTCAACTCATTTAATAATAAATTTAATTAAACTTGATTCATATATATATATATATACGTTAAGCCAACAAAACTCATTTTACACCTCTGATGTAATTTAATAGCTAGAATAACATCATCACTGTTCCATGGTAAATTTTCTATTGAGCACAACTAAATCATTCCACAATTGAGAATATTGATGTTTTTCTATTTGCAGATGGGCTAATTTGTAGAAAACTGTGGGCCAATTGAGTATCACTCTTTTCCATAATCCTGTGACTCGCCTATTAAATTTCCAAACCATGAAGTAAACAAGCAATAGAGATCCAAAGTCGAAGCCGAATGAAAAATATTTAGCAAAAAGATTTGGGTTAAGTTTTTTTTTTTGTTGAAAAAATCTATGATAAATTAATCCAATAAATCAGTTAAAATTGTAATGCTTAACAACCTTATAATTGTAAAATTATTAAATTTTAAGTAACTATTATATTTTTATTTAAAACAATAATAACATGTTTGTTACACAATATTAAAAATTTTAAAAATACAATTTTTATACAATTAGATGTTTAATTGTGAAATCAAATTGTTTCATATAATATAAAATAGTATAATTAAGTAAAAATTTAATATAATAAAAGGTGTGGTTCTAAACTTTACTAGTAACTATTGTATCTAGTTAGCAACTAAAATGTCATAAAAAATGAAAAAAAAATTGAGAATAATATAATTTTTATTTTTAAAGAAAATAAATATATATATATATATAAAGAAAAATCTTATACACGTGGTCTATTTTATATAAAAATAATAATTTGACACTAATAGACATTAAAATATATATATTATAAATACATATTTTATATTTTTATTAATTTTTTACATCAATAAATATTACAATATCTATATAATAAATTTTTTTATGAATAGTTAGTTTATATAATACAATTATTTTTATTAAATTAAGGATGATAATTACATAATTAATGATTACACATTTAATGATTATTCAATTAATTCACTTATTACATTTTTATGTCACAAATATCAAAATATCTATGTTATAAATACACTTTTTCATAAATAATTATTTTATATAATGTAATTATTTTATTACATTAAAAGTAATAATTCATATAATTAATGATTACATATTTAATGAATAATAATTAAATGAGTAATCATATGTGTCGTCCTATTATATTTGAGATACGAGTAATTACATGTTAGACTTGTATATATCATTCTATTTTATTTGGTTTATTTGTTAAATGAATTATGACTCGTATTTAATTTATGTGTCATTGTTCCAAAATATCATACATATTGTTCATAAAATAATAATAATTATTTAAATATTTTTTATTAAAGTAATAAATTAATTAATTTTTTATTAATAAAATAATTATTGTTATATATTTACTCTTTATTAAAATAACAAATTAATTAACTGTTTATTTAAGAATATTTTTCAAACCTTTATATAAAATTTCAACATTAATTTTTCATCTTGTTATAATTAATTTTTTATTTTTTAACATAAAGAATTTTGAAGCCATAATAATTATTATTGATCAATAAATATTATTATATATTTATCAAATTTAAATTATCAATCAATACAAATCCAAATCTTATATATAAAAAAACGATAATTTTGATCAACAAACAAATCGTGCTTCCTTTTAATACTTTTTATTATGTTCTACGTAAATAAATATCAATATATATATAATAATTATATATTTATTCTTTTGTGTTAGTTTTTTTACATTAATAAATACTAAAATATTCATATAATAAATAATTTTTTATAAATAATTATTTTTTTTTACATTAAGAGTGATAAAAAATTTTATTTTATTTATTATTGTATTTTTATTACTAAAACTTATTTGTTATTTAATAAAATAAAATAAAAAATTTGAAATAAGAACAATTATTATTCAAAATTTAATATTATTATATATTTATAAAAAATTAATTAAGAAAAAAAATGATTTGATCAATCAATTTAATTATTTTAAATACTTATAAATGTACATCTCATTCACATGCCAATATTAAATAAATAGGAGGAGTGGGAGCTGGTGAAGAATTGAAAGCCGAAGAAAGTTGACATACTATTCATTTTTTAAAACGTCTCAATCTTGTAGTTATAATTAGTTTCATTTTAAAAGTTTTTTTCCTTCTTTTAGAAACACCATAAATTGAAGTTATTGAGCAGTTGTTAGCTAAAGATAAGACTCTATTCCGGATAAGACTATTTATTACACTGTTTTAAATTACCAATGTTTAAAACATCACCATAATATTTACCAATTATATTTATAAATCCAAATGAACTAATATTCATTTTGAATATTTAACTTCCTCCAAAATTTAAATGAAGTGATATTCATCTTAATGAAAAAATTTATTTAAAATATAAATAAAAACTTCATTTTGATGACAATGGTATCTTGGTTAAATTAAAATAGATAATCCCATTTAATACCGTATACTTTGTCCAAAAAATTATGTTATTTTTATATATAGTATAATTTGTTAATTTTTGTATTTTTTTTTATGCTAGATATGTTTTTTTAGATTTTAAAATTTATATATTTTAAATTACAATTATGATTTAAGGTTAAAAAATGTTATTATAATAACTCATAATTTAATATTTATATTTATAAAAGATATATATATATATATAAAAAATAATATTAATTATTTTTAATTATTAGTTATTTTTAATAAAAAATGTTATATGTATATTATTTTATTAAAAATATTTTTATATTATTGAATTTTTTGAGTATTCAAAGTTTAAAATTTAAAATTAAATTAAGTTATAATTCTAATTTAGTATGTAATTTATTATGGTTTTATAAATATCACAAGTATAAATTTATTTTACTAGAATTAATACGAAAATTTAACCAAAAATACATCTCCTTGCAGACATTGCAAACCTTTTTTTTTAATTTAAATAATAATTACATAACACACTTGTTTATATCTAAAGAAACAAGCTTGTGTCTTTTTAACTTGCATAAATGTCATTGGAAATTTTGTTGTGATATTAATTAGATTAAAATTAACAGTATTACTCTCGTTTTTTATTACTTAATTTTTTGTTCCTATAATATCAACTGTAGACATTAATTCCCACGCGTCTAGACCGAGAGAATGATTGCAGGCAAGGTGTTTGACGAAAAGCGTGAGACAAATTACATCGTTTCCGTTTCTTGTAACCCACCTATCATACTTTTGTCTCTCCGTTCTCAGTCCTTGGCCGGCCAAAGCCCCGACCTTCTCTTACACCCTTTTTTTCAATGCTCATGACTCTTTGTTTCCCACTTCTTTGGCTTCTTCTGTTTGTTTGCTTTTTCAGTTCTGCATTATATATATATATATATATTAACTTGATTTATGTACCTTCTTTCCTTTGTGGCAAAACAATTCGAATTATATCTGTATTTCATGTTGATTTTGATTTGGGTGTCGATATGGGGATCATTTAAATTATGAAAAAGCATTAAGCAATTATTTTGGGAAGTTATAGCTGTAAAGGTCCAAAACACGACCCTCATTTGACTGTTTGTGACTAGGATTCTTCTTACGTCCTGTGGCATCTTTTACTAACTTTTGTATTTCCTTTTCCTTTATTTTTAAACAAAAGGGATCATTTTGACTTGTCCAATTCCAACCTCCACAGAATGAATTTGTTATGGTAGAGAGAGAGAGAGGAAAAGGGGGAATAAGATCTTTCCTTGCTAATTCAACCATGGCTCCAGCTGGGAAGTTTTCTGGTTTTCACCGAGAAGGGAATGACTGGTACTCTCTCACCCTTGTAAACACTTTATGAACAGATACCTAAAAACCCATTTCTTAATTTTGTTGTTTGGGATTGCTTTGGGGACTAATTTGATTGATTTCTAAAATTTAGCTTCTTTTCAGCACACGCAGGCTAGTAATTTAAAATTCTAAGCACTGTTAAATTAAATATTCTTTTTAAAGTTGTTTTATAGAATTTTTGTTTAATTGAATGCGTTCTTGTTTCTCGCTAATTGTGGATGAAGAAGAAAGGAATGATTTTTAACTATGACAATTAGATAAAAGAGTTGGAAGAATTTATAACTTGTGTCGATTTTTATTTCTTTGTAAGGTTCTGCAAAGCGGGATTGCCCAGTGATATTACAGTTACAGTGGAAAGCGTCAACTTCCATTTTCACAAGGTACACAACTGATTAGGTGTTATTTTCCTTTGTCTTCTAAATTACTTCTTTATGTTTCATTTAATCCTGTCTGCTGTGGTAGGCTTGAACGTTCAGCTGCTGTTTATTTTAAAGATATCTTCATATTGTGTCCTATACAACTGAGCTGTTGGGAAATCCAAAACACGGGGTGTTGCATGTTAGAGGCATCAGTTGAGTCTTCATCATCTAAATCTAGGACTGTATTAAATATGATATTTTTATTAGAACTATATCAGTTTCTTTACCCCTTGTGACTTCCATGACTTTGGTCTTTTGCTTAGTATTCTCTTTAAGCCAAGAAAACTTATGCAATTATTTCATTTTGCATGTGAATTTCCTTATCTCTTGGAGCCCACTATTGAATAATTATTGTAGTTGCTTACTATCTAGACCACTATTAGACTACTAGCATACAAAAATTCTCATCCTCTTCTTCCTTGTGGGATTTTCTCATCTTTGATTTAGCATTTAGTTCTCTTAATTTTGTGTTACTTTTATTGTAACAAGTTTCACTATCTTAATAGCTTTATTTTTTTAATTGATAGAAGTTAATTTCCCTATCTTGGTTTTGTAGGTTTGTTGTGCATATTATTAGCATGCCCTTGTATCATATATTTTCAGCATCTTATCTCTGGTTTATGATCTTTTTAATATATGCTCAAGCTTTAAATGTTGTAGTCTGTCTCTCATCTCACCATGGTGTTCTTATTCACTTACATCTATTTTTAGATGAGATTCCTTTGTTTTTATCATATTGGTGAGATAAATTTATAGTGTATGAAAAGTACTAATGGAAACTCAAAAGGCTATGGAAATTTTTAAAAATATATCAGTAACGGCTTCTCTTGTCATCTATATTAATTTCTTAAATTTCAACTGTGCCATTTTTCATATGCAATTAGTCTGGCATCATGGTTATGAAAACTCTGCTGTTAACCAATTATATATTACAAGTCAGAAGAAAGCAAAGATTGTGGCCTTATCATTTGCATATAGTCAAGCGTTTAGTTTTTATTATCATTTTCACTCCTTTTCTTTCAGTAATATTTTCTCCTCTGTTTTAAGAGCAAGATGTTCGACTATGAAAGTTAGTTCAGAGTTTTGCATTGAGTATTGAACGTGCTCATTCTATAAAATTTTCAGTTTCCTCTTGTATCAAAATGTGGGAAGATGGCCAGAATGTTTGAAGAATCCACGCATAAGAAGATGTTCACCGCTGTTCTGGAAGAATTTCCTGGTGGCCCTGACACTTTTTTGATTGCAGCAAAGTTCTGCTATGGTTACAGGATAGAGCTGGCTCCAAGAAACATTGTAATGGTTTATTGTGCAGCAGCCTACCTTGAAATGACAGAGGAATATGGAGAAGGCAACTTACTCTCCAAGTCGGAGAGTTTCTTCTATAAGAATATACTTCACAACTGGAAAGACTGTATCTTAGCCCTCCAAAGTTCTGAGTTGGTTATGCATCAAACAGAGAAGCTCCAAATAGTGAACAGATGTTTAGATGCCCTATCTATTATGGTCTGTACAGATCCCAGTTTGTTTGGATGGCCAATGATGATGTATGGCAGTCTGCAGAGCCCTGGTGGAAGCATTCTATGGAATGGAATAAACACTGGTGCAAGAATACAGAGCGTGCAATCTGATTGGTGGTTTGAAGATATCTCGTATCTTAGTGTTGGGTTGTTTGAAAAACTGGTCAAGACAATGGAAGGTAGGGGCACGCAACATGAGAAACTGGTGGCTGCTATAATGTACTATGCAAGGAGGTATCTACCTGGTTTAGATCGATGGCAAGGTGGGCAAAGTGGCCTAGCAAGAACAGTTACAAGTTTTTGTTTGACTCCAGTTGCTTTTGACCAGCGAGTGGTATTAGAAAGAATTGAAAAGATTCTTCCTCAAGAAAAGGGGAAATCATTTTGTCGTTTTCTATTAGGATTGCTTCGTGTTTCCTTGATATTGAGTGTCAACCAAGAATGTCAGGCGTCACTAGAGAGGAGAATAGGGATGCAACTGGAATTGGCAACCCTGGATGGTCTTCTTATTCCTAACTATTCAGATGCTGACACATTATACAATGTTGATTGTGTCCAACGAATTATTGATCATTTTATTTTATCGGAACGGAGAAATACTACATCTTCTCCGTCATTGTGTGACATGGAAAACTCTCCATCATCCAGGCCACTACAAGAAGTTGCTAAGCTGGTAGATAGCTACATTGCAGAGATTGCTTCTGATGTCAATTTAAAAGCCAGAAAAATCCGCACTTTGGCAGAGGCTATTCCTGGATCTGCAAGATCTTTGCATGATGGTTTGTATAGAGCACTTGATATATACTTGAAGGTTTGATTGTTGACTGACTAGTAAAGTGAGACCCTTTATATTAAAAACATTGAATTATTTTGAGGGTTACATTTGTTTGTAATTGCTAATGTCATTTTTGTAGGCACATCCTTGGCTTTCAGAAAAAGAGAAGGAAGAACTCTGCAATATTATTGATTTTCAAAAACTCTCAATTGATGCCTGTACCCATGCATCCCAAAACGAAAGATTGCCCCTTAGAGTTGTTCTTCAAGTACTTTTCTTTGAACAGATGCATTTGCGAACAGCTCTTGCTGGTTGCCTTCATGTTTTGGATGCTGAAAGATCCCCTGCAGGTACTGCAGTTGCCCCAGGTAATATGGCAAGCGAGATTGTGCAAAGGGATGGCTGGGTGACGGTGGTTCGTGAGAACCAAGTTTTAAAGGTTGATATGGAAAGGATGAGATCTAGAGTTAGAGAACTTGAAGAAGAATTCAATAAAATAAAGCAAGAAATGAGAAGGGTAAGCAAATCACATAGCTCCCTTAGTTCTCCTTGTGTCGTTGCCAAGCGAATCGGATGCAAGCTTCTTCCAAGATCCTCTGATGCTCAACCTGATACTACAGAAATTGCTGAGCTCATGAATTCGCGAGCATCAATTGATAAGCCACACCCTTCCCGTCATTCCAGACATCGAAAGAGTTTCTCATTGTTTTGACAGCCTACCAGAAAATTGAGCTCTTACATAGTTCCTAAATGCTCTCTGTATGGTTCTCAGAAAGTTTGAGATAAAGGAAATGATTTTCTGTAATTAGCTTTCTTTGATACGTCAGAACATTTCGTACAGTTCTCCGTTTTATTTTTTTCCTTTGGCATTTTCTGTGAACCAAACAGAGAGGAATACAGTAATACATAACACTTCTTCAAATAGTCAGCTGCAAAATTGTTTTGGAAGTCCTTTGAATTGTAAATAGCAGCTTCCTCGGCTATTATTTAGAGGAATTATTTGTTCCAAGTTAATTTCTACGTAAGTGTTATTTCACTGAATTGGAGAACCAAAAGAATTGGTTTTTTTCTCGATCGTCTTGTAAAATATTGAAAAACTAGTCTAAAATGAACTCCAACAATGGACAAAGTTTAAAAAAGAACCCTTGATCGCCTTGTTACCCCTTACCATAGGTTCTTGTTTTAAGGAAAAATAATAGTAATATAGCTATGAAAAACTTTTCAAATAACAAATGATAATTGCGGATAAATTTGTACTTTTTTTTGTATAGGGTACCTTTTATATCGTGTATCATACAAATTTTGAAAATTGGATTAATACATTATTTGTAGATAATACTAAAGGTGGATGAGATTTCGCAATCAAGTTTCTTATAAATTATAACTATTAGGAGTTAAATTAATTATTTTTTTATATATTATATTTGAGTCTTAATATTTTTTTTTATAGACGTTTTTTTTGTTTTTTTAATACTTTGAATTAATGGTTCTTAGTTAAGTAGATAAATGTGATAGGAATAATTAGATAAGTATAATGGATTCTCGTGGATTGAATAGATATTTTTAAAAGTCTACCAAATAGAATTAAAAATATTCAATTAATTTAATAGATAATAAATAATTTTTTAAATGATCCATCAAGTAAATATAGACTCTAGATAAAATAAAAGTGAAAAAATAATATTTATTTAATATTGGTGAAATTTTTACATGAATTTAGTAAACATTTTTTAAAATCTATTGAATTGAGTTAAAAAAAAACCCAATTAACTAAATAATTTTTTAAATTTTTGAATGAAGATAAAATTTAAACGAGTAATAAATGAAAGAAGAATATCCATTTAATATTTGTTAAAATGTTAAAATTGAGAAAATTTGAACTTATAACCTTACGCTCGAATATCATGTTGGAGAAGTATTTGTAATTAATTATGCTAAAAGCTAAGTTATTAAGTGTTAGACTCGTATGTATTATATTTTAATATTAACAACTAATATATACCACAACATAAGAAATGTGTATATAAATGCTTTCTTTTTGTCACATTTGCCTACTTATAGCAATTTCCATCCCATTTATGTTTAATGCTATAATAACACACAAATTTGTATTCATATCAATTGTGATGTGCTACGTTTTAAAATAACTTTAAAAATTGAGAAGAAATATAATTTTAGGGGAAAAAATAACACGCTAAACACATAACCATAAAAATAACTCTAATATTTTATATTACTTTGATTCGAATACGGATATATATTTAAGCGTCGAACTTGTTAAACTTAAAATTTTAAAATATTTAGATATAAATATAAAGTGTTTAATTTTTAAATATTAATACCTAGATAAGACTATTAAATATATATTTTTGAGTTTTATGTATCTAAATATATTATTAAATATTTATTGATACCATATATATCATGCATTAAAATAATTAAAACATGAAATACAAAACACAAACAATTAAAATCTAAATTATTATTTAACATTGAGTTAAATTATTGTTATATGCTATATTTTGTTTTAATTAAACATAAAAATACTCATTATTAAAGTTATTAAAGATTAAAATATTTCTTTAAAAAAATTCTCTTAGTTTTTCATTCTAATTAGCCCAAATTAAAATTATAGAGCATAACCAGCTGTTAAAGAAGGGAGAATTGAATATCGAAGAGCAACGAGGGCATTAGGATTTGCACCATCATCTCCTTTCTTCTTCGCTGTCCATCTTTTTCTTCTTTTTCGCTTCAATATCATCCAGGTATGTTATATCAATAGACATGCCGAACACATATCTTGTACTAGTATCAATATTATGTCGTATTGATACCGATTAACAGATAAGTTAAAATAACATAAATTATGGTTATTTAAATTTATTTATCAAATTTAATCACATATAATTTTATTATAATATTATTTTTATTGATATAAGTTTTATATAATTTTAAAAAAATATCAACTATAAGTACAAATTTATATGCATTTATTATTTTCAACCTAAATCTTTATCGTGCGGAAGCTAGACGGTAATCGATTGTGAATAAAATAAGAAGTTAGAATCTCCATAATAAGGAATCGTCGCTTTGGCCGAGTGGTTAAGGCGTGTGCCTGCTAAGTACATGGGGTTTCCCCGCGAGAGTTCGAATCTCTCAGGCGACGGGTTGTCCTTTTGCATTTTACTTTTCAAACAATATACCCAGGTCCGCTCCATAGCTAGTTGCTGCCTTTTTTTATTTTCCACAAATTGCTATGAAATGAGGGATGTGTAGAAAGATAAATACCACATTTTCTAACCGTTGAATTAATTTGATATAATCTCATGTTTTGAGTAATAGTAGATAAAATGTATGTCACATTGAAGGTATAACATACAATTTTTCATAAACTTGATTAACTAATCTGACAATAACACTGATTCCTGTCCGTTTTAAATCACATTAACTATAATTTGAATAAAAAAAATTGTTAGTACTATGTATAAGAAAAGATCGACATTTTAAATATAAATAATTAAAAATGTAGACATATTTAAAAATTCAATTATTTTTCGTAAATATAAACATAACCTGGATAAAAATAACTAAACTATGTTTAATCGAAACAACCTTTACTTAAAAAATATTAACATTAATATTTAAAATAATATAATAATAAAAAGTACATTAAAATTTAATTTTTAAAAAATTAAATATATATTTGAATAAACATCCAAAAATAAGAATCATAATTAAAACGTCAATTCATAACTAATATTTATTATTAAAATATACCCAGAATTAGTAAGGAAGGGGTTATAAAGTAGTAATATAACCATCCCCGCACCCATTTCTACGTACAAGTTAGTGTCAAAGTAAAGGGGAAAAAATGATACCTTCGTTAACTGAAATGAATAAATTGTAAAAAAAAAGTCCTAATATGCATCTCAAGCATAAATATCATCAAACTTCTTCCTCTTTTTTCTTTGTTTGATGATATGAAGATCTAAACTAACGAAGTAAAAGACAAATTCAATAATTTTTTTTAAAAAAAGTATCTACTTACTACTTTTCTAAAACAACAAATAAAATTAATAAAGATAACCACATCACTTACTTCCTGATTACTGTATTGTATCATTCCTCAGTTTCAAATTTTAAGTGAGAAACAACAAAGTGTTTCTTCTTAAATACAAAACAATATGGCCAACTAGACCTCAGGTATTGGCTCCCACATCTACGACACTAGATGCTTAAGCACCAAGTGAAGTTCCAAAATAAAGTATCTCAACAGGCAATAACAATCAATTATAAATGTATAACTTAAACTGAAACTGGATTGAAAGCGATTGACTGTCGTACATAGACCACATCCAAAACGCCTAACAATTGTGAATTAAATGTCTAGATATTAGCCCATCTGAAAATCTAAAACCACAAAACAAGACTTTTAGTGTATAGCTTGAACTGAAAGATCAAAGGAAAACGAGACCCCATCACGTAGAACTTAGTCAAAGAGACCGAAACCCATATCCTGCACAAGATAATCATAGTAAGTCTTAGCCCAATGCCACAAATGGCAATAAGACTGAGAATAGCCCATACAGAAAAATATGCAATGGAAAACTTACATCATCAGATTCTTCTTTCTCTTCCACTTTCTCCTCTTTCTTTGTCTCTGCAGCTGCAGGGGCAGCACCACCCCCACCGGCGGCAGGTGCAGCAACTGCAATTGCTCCACCACCTGATGGTACTGAAGCCAACTTCTCCCTACCCGCTGCAATCAATTCTGTGATGTCCTTGCCCTTGACTTCGGACAAGAGCAAATCAATCCTATTGTCATCAGCTTCTGCTCCAACTGAAAACCAAACCATGTCAACAACTTTGAACTATTTTCATCCTATTCATTCTATGCATCAGAAACATTGCAAAATATATTAAATAAGAAGGATCATCAACTAAGATGGTTAGAATGCCAGTGACTCTCTGATTAAAATCGATACAACCATCCAACATGGTAAGAAACATACACATGATCAGCAATCACAACATACTTCTATAACTTATTTTCTTGTTCTCTTTTTCTGCCCTGGAAAATGCCGCCTAATTCATAATAGGCTCTATTCTATACAACAAGAAGCCTAAATGAGCTAAAACTTAAGACCTAACATTTCAAGCAGTAATTAAGTTAGGTTAAGGAATGTACGAGTAACTGGTAATTCATCAAAATGTACACTTTAGCCTTGTAATTTTAGATTGCATACAGGTTCACTAACTCCTTACCAAAAATTCCAAATTTGCAAATTTCATTTTTTTTCTTCTAAAGGGATGATTATTAATAGGAATTTTAAGAGAAAAAATCAAGGAAAAATACAGCACAACCACCTCTTTGCACTACACCTTCCTCACTCCATCATCACACCACACCTGAATATGTTCGTATACGAAATGATTACTGCTAATTATGTAATATATTGATGCTTACAATTTTATTTTAATTAAAAATAAGAAACATATCGATGCTAATACTTATTCACATATACACACGATTTCAGTATATCTTCCCAATCAGAAGAAAAGTCAAGTCTGATTGAAAACTTACCCTTAAGAGTCCCGTCAGGTTTCATCAAACTTATAATTCGGAACCCAATGTAGCTTACCAATCCCAAATTGGTTAAATAAAATATAATTACCATTTTTTTTAAGGGAGAGTGACCGTACAGGTGCTTATGTATTGCAAAAGTGACCTTTTTTGTTAAAGCTTAGTGTGATTGCAAGTGGTGATTTTAAATACCTGATGAGAGAATATCCTTCAAATCCTCGGCTGAAGGGCTGGTATTACCTCCCAACACGGCCAACAAGTAAGCAGCAATCACCTTCATCTCTTCCTAAACATAAAGCCAATACGTTGAATCAGGAGAACCCACAAAAATAATGAGCCTAATGGATCTAACGTATAAAAATAGTGCCACAAATTTTTTGCCCCCGATTTGGTTCCTTTTTCTGAAGCGTTTCCGCAAACTGATTAAGTGCTTTATTCTAAGCATTCATTCCTCTATACCAAAGCTCAAAAATTTGAGCACATTAACAAGTAATTTAACAGATCCATTATATACTAAGCTAACCAAAAATCATAATTGAAAAGGATAAAAGTGCAAGAGATATAGACGAAAATAGAAAAAAGATTGTATAGATGAAGAGATTAATTCAAAAGAACCATCAGAGAGAGATGCGATACCTGAATCTGTCAACTGACCAGAGGAATGGAAAAGGTAGGAAAGGCAAATTGGAGGCTGAGAAGGCGAGAAGCAAGTATGTAGATTAGGGTTTTGTTTATGTTTATGGTCAAGAGGATTTTGTAAAATAAATTAGTTTTTCGAGAATATTTAAATTTAATAAATATATAATAATATTAACTATTATTATTTTAATTTTTATTAATTAAAAAATAATTATTTAAATATAAATTTTTAAGTTATTTTTATTATAAATAAAAAATTAATGATAGAATATTATATAAAGTAATTTGTATAAAATAAATAATTAATTAATCTATTATTTTATAAACAATCAAATTTAAATATAATATAAATATTAGTGATATATCATACAAAAATTACATAAAATTATTTAATAAATAAATCAATTATATCAAAAAATATATTAAATTAGTGAATTAATATTTTTATTATCTAAAAAATTAATCTTACATGAATAATAAACATGATTGAATTTAATAAATATTTTTATTTAAATATAATTTATTAGTTATTATTATTTATTAATGTGATTTCGACATAAAAATTATTAATTCAATAAAAATGTAATCTATTCATAAGTAAATTGATTCAACATTTATTAAATAGGTAATCATTAAAAGTATGAATTGTTATATTTTGTATAATAAAAATAATTATATTATACAAAATAATTATTAATAAAAATTTATTTATTATATGAACATTTTAGTATTTATTGTGTAAAAAATTAATAAAATATTATAAAATATGTATTAATAGGTGGAATGACACATTGATAATTTTACTATACAAAATATGTTATTTAGTCTATCACTTTAAAAATGTGACATTTAATCCATTTATTTATAAAAATAGTGATAACAAAATATTCAATAATTTTAAATTTATTTTATAAAATAAAAATTATTATGAATATTCTAGTTATATAGTGAAATAAAATACAATATCTGCTTATAAATTATGTTTGTAATTTTTTTAGTTTGATAAGATGAAATAATTCACTAAAATATCTTCATCAATATCTATTTAAACTTTTTTATCAATAAAAGTTTTTTTGATTATTTTTTATAACTAAAATAATTAATAAATATTTTTTATAAGTAAAATAATTAATAAGCACATTTTTTATAAATAAAAAGATAACAAGTAATTTTTTAAAATTAGAAGATTAAATAGTATTTTTAGTCGAAGAAAGAATTCGTTTATAATATTTTTCCCTTTATTATATATATATTTTCATATTTATTAATATTTTACTCAAAGAAAGAAGTTGTTTATAATGTAGTAAAAATAATTACATTTATATAAAATAACTATTCCTAAAATACTTATTATATGAACATTTTGTTATTTAATGATGTAAAAAATAACAAAATAGTATAAAATATATATTGATATTTATTAGTATAAAAAGCTAACAAATATAAAAAATGCATGTTAGATATTTATGGACGTAAAAAATAACCAAAAAAAAAACCATTCGAAAATCAAAAATTAATATTTTTATATATAAATATATCACAAGTGAATTAATTGAATAATTGTTAAATAATCAATCATTAAAATATATGAATTATCACATTTAATATAATAAAAAATTACCTTATACAAAATAATTATTAATAAAAATGTTTTTATTATATAAATATTTTTATATTTACTAGTATATAAATAACAAAAAAATATAAAATATATATTTATATATAAATATTTTGATATTTATTAGTGTAAAATACCAATAAAAAAATGCATGCGGTTCTCGACCAAAGATACGGGCTTTTACATATAAAGATAAATTTATAGATAGCAGTATGATAACTATAAAATAGAATAAGAGTAATAATATTTTCACATTTAATCTTGTTATTATGACAATAAAAATACATATGATATATATTATATCCTTATAATTGTTTTTATTGTAATGTCATTAATAGTAAATGAAATTATTAATAAAAAATAATTATAACAATAATAGAGTAATCATCACAAAGATTTTATTTTTTTAATCAAATTTGTCGTGTAAATCAATTTTTGATGTTTTAGGGACTATTTAGTATACTTATTTAGAAAATGTAGTTTAAATTTTTTATTTGTGACAATAATGCAAGACAATAATAAAATTAGTTTTTCATTTAATTTTTTGCTATATATAATTGAATAGAACATGTTATGCATGTATGTTTATAGTTTTAATAGACATAAATATAATGATGCATTTTTAATTAATAAATTATTCAAAGTAAATTTCGATGATTACCTTAGTTGTGTCAACCACTTGAATTATGATATTTCCTTTCCTTATCATCATCATCTTTGAATTATTGAACCTCTCATCAAGATCTAGGAAAAATTCCTTGGTACCACATTACTATACCCATAGTTTTAGGAACCATACATGTTCCTTTGTTGTTTTGTTCATCTTAAAGTATGATATTAATAGCATTTTTTCGTCTCTGTCCAACTCAACATAATTTGTATCATTCTTCAAACTGGGACATTCATATTGGAAGTGACTTAATTGATGGCAATTAAAGCATTCCACAAGAGCTTTATTGAAAGCTTTTGGGGTTGATTTCGGTAGTTATAGAATTTTTTAAAAAATTTCTTCCATTGCCTATACCTATTCCTCTAAAGCTTTCACAAGCTCTTTGTATCCCTTTAACCTTGTATTCTTCTCTTCTTCTATCCTTCTTTGTATTAGTGATGTGTAAAACATGTTATTTTTTCTATCCATGCATTCTTTGATCGTGGATTAACAAACTTGTTTGCAGCTCATCAATGTTCGTAGTAGAGAGATCATTAGACTCTTCAATGAAACACATAACATAATTGAACTTGAGAGTCATTGACCTCAAGATTTTCTCAATAATCACACTCTACTCCATTTTTTCTCCATGTGTTTTCATCTTATTTGTAATGGTCAGTGTTTTGGCAAAGTATTCATTTACCTTTTCACTCTCATTCATACCAAGAATCTCAAACTCCCTTCTCAAAGCTTGTAGTTAGCTCGTTTCACCTTTATAAAGCCTTGATATTTTTGCCTTATTTAATCCCAAATATCCTTTGTAGTCTATTTGTTGCGAATGGTCTCAATAATAGTTCTATCTATAGCTTAGAATAGATAGTTTTTGACCTTTATATCTTTCAATTTTAGATTTGCAATGGTTTTACGTTGTACCTCTGTTGCTTCCTGTACTGTTACATGTATTTTTTTCTCTATCAGGTCTCAATACTCCTTCGATGTAAGGAAATCCTCCATGAGTATAACCTAATGGTCGTAATGACCATTGAATTGTGGAATCGTCAACTGAATAAAATCGATGTTCTTCATTGCCATGAATCCCTAATTCTTCTCTCCTCTGCTGATTTTTGTTTTTTTACTCCTACTTCTTCCTTCAATTGTTGAGAGAAAGAAAACACAATTAAGCCCTTGTGATGGTGGCTTTGATACCACTTGTAGAGTCACTTACATTGTTGAGTGATGGTGGCTTTGATACCACTTGTGGAATCACTCACATTATCGAGTGATGAATCAAGGAAGAAGGCAATGAAACTGAGCTTCTACAACATTTGAAATGCAAATTTTCAAGCGGTAATACATATCTTTATTTGATAAATCAGAGACTAAAGTCATTTTACAAAGCAAAGAGAAACACAAACTCCACGTTCAATATTCCTATACATGTGGTATTAGGCTAGACAAATTCAAATTATAATCCTTAAAAATTATGAGATATAAATGATAACATACAAAAATAACTACTTTAACAAAGCATAACCCAACATGTAAAACACAACACAACACGTTAATGTCCACAAGCCAAGAATGTAGACACAATATGGCTCGTATATGGACGAAGAGAAAACACAAATCGTTAGTTAATGGACCATAAACTGATACAACATAATAATTAAAAGATTAGGGTGTGTTAGGCTAACTCAATTCACCTATTAGCATTCTTATTTTGACCATAGTTTTACATTTTTTAAAACCATGTTTTTAAATAAAATAAAATAAAGTTATTTATTTATAGTTGAGTTGGATTATGGTATCAAATTGATGTGAGACACAACACAATTTCTTAAGCATTTGGTTATATGAGTCAACATGGTACAACTACTTAATATCTATCATGACACACAAGTAAAAAAATAACAATATGACACAATTTGTGACCCGTAACTCTTAACAACTCGATATGATTTCTCTTAAAATAAAATATATAATAAATATATACTTATAGTTGGTGTAGTCCCATGGTAAGTGAGACATTCGTATTAAAACACATGAAAAGTTTAACTAATTAAAGTAACAAATTTTAGATTAAATGACCATAGGTTATGTTGGTCCCTAAGCATGATCCAATGAGTCAAAAAGGACAATGTCCATAAGTTAAGAATTCAAGCACAACACAACCATTGTAAGAGCCATAAACAACATCGTATTCAACGGATTATAGGCCCACATGACACATTAATTTACAAACTTGACTAGCCCATTCTTTTGACACCTTTAACATAGACTAGATAAGGCTTCAACAATACAAATAACGATAAATCTATTCAGATTCGTAGTGTACAGTTAGATTATTTGAATATTATGCAAAACATATTTCAATAATTTATCTCACTTTTTAAAGATAAAAGTTTTGGAACAATAAGTGTATATATGGTCGAAATGAAAATAATAAAGTTAGACAATATTGATTTAAGTGAGTTCTATCGATTCATAATAAATCATTAAATTTATTATCATGTTTGATTTTAATTTTAGATTCATTATCATGTTTGGTGTCTCCAATCAAATAGAATAACTATAATTGTATAGATACAAATCTTATCGAATTATACAAGATTGATGATATAATTTGTTTTAGTAAAACACTTATTTTATTAAAAATAATATTAATTATTTAATGTAACTTTTTTGTACATAAAAATAAAAGTTATTAAAATTATTATCTAATTTATTTTAAATAAAATATTTATATCCTTAATTTAAAATAAAATAAAATAACATTATACAATTTTAAAATTGAAAATTTATATATATTAAATCGAGTTTTAAATATGATTTAAATTTTTTATAAATCATTATAATTTTATGATGCAAAATGTAAACATAATTTATAATTAATCATAGATTATAAAAAATATCCTATAATTAGTGGGCAACATCAACAATACTTTTAGGATTTACACTTTCTTCATAATTATATAGATTTCTTAATAGTATAGAAATCGACTTTGGACTTCAGTCAAAATTAAAGATAATGGTATTTAAAATTGGAGGTGTTTATTTTAATGTATCTTATATTGGCAATAAATATTCAGTAATAATAACTAACAAAACAAAAAATGTTAAATTTTTTTTTTCTAATAATATCTATATCATATTACATGTAAAAGTTTAAATTAAGCATAAAATATTTTTTTTTACAAAATTGTGCTCATATACTTTGAAGCAATGACATTATTGTCCTTTTATATATTTTTAATTTTATTTTAATCAATAACATTTATCATATCAAATTTTTATATGCCTGTATGATTTTGATAAAAAAAAGAACTCTTACAGTAAAAGATCCTTATTTGAATCAAAAATTCATAATTATTTTTTATTTATTTGTATTTTATCACATAATTTGAAATATATTGTAAAAATAATAATAAGTAACAATTTATGTGAAATATTGTGTCTTTAATTTATATTTTATTTTAAATTCTAAAAAAAAAAAACACATTAACTAAAAAAATATCAAAGAGATAAATTTTCTAATAATATTTTATCCTTGTTAAAAAAACCGTATGCTTGAAAATAATTTCAAAATTCAATAATCAATGCTTATTATATAGCTTTTAATTAATAAGTTTTTAAAATAACGAATATCTAATTGATTAAAAAATTTATGATTAATTATTATTATAACAAAAAAAAATCAAATTTGTTTGTAGAATTAAACAAAAATAAAAATTATAAAATATAATAATTATATAAATCACATATTTTTAATTTATAAAACATAAAATTATAAAAATATATATTTAACCTATAAAATTAAATATATACATACATGCAATTTCTTACCGATTGTGAAAATAAAATTAAAATACATATAATGAATGAATTTTTTTATTTATCGCAAATCACATGTAGTAAAGTCTTTACTTTTAATTTTTTCTTAAAGCTGTTTAGGATCAAATTTTAATTAAATTAAATGATATATAACCTAACATATAATGATAAAATAATAAAATATTTACAATTTAACACCTATAATAAAATTATAATAAAACCAATAAATTGAATCTATTTGTACATATGTATCCATTAACTTTAATTAAATTATAATTATCTTATTGTTTAATAATTATCAATTATTTTCAAAAAATATATGTAATTTTTTTTAAATATCGATAATTAAAGAAAAATTTGGATAATATAAAAAAAAATATTTTTGAAAAATTAACCGCTATACAACAATAGCGATGAAAGAAATCAATAATATTAGAATAATTTTTTATGATTATTTTTAATTTAAATTTTTTATGTTTTCATATAAATAAGTAATTATATAAATATTTTTATTTTTTAATTATAATAAATAAGATTTTTTTTTCCGTAATTCAATAATTTAGCAATAAATATTAAAAGAAGGATGAACGGTTTTATCGATACCCGAACGATATCTTGATTTGACAGAAATGTTCACAAACAAAAAAATGTTTACATTTTTGCCATCAATCTATTATATTTTAATATATAAGTCTTAAATTAAACATTTATAGAATAAAATTTGACAAATTCTTAAATTTGTTAATTTTTGAGCTTTAACTATAATAAAGATTAATGATTTAGAAAATTAAGTGTAATAAAAATGACTTAAATATAAATTTAATAATTTTGGGCTGAAAGTATTAATTTAAAAAAAAATTGGTTCATTTTAATCAAGCAAGTTATACTTTGAAAATTTACGAATTCCTTCGCCCTTAAAATAATATATTAGAGATACATTACTGGGCCATATTAATGAAGTTATCTTTGATAGTATACCTAACATAAATCATTATTGATATTTTTTAAACTTTTAGAGCATGTATGAAAAAAGTGGAAACCTTAAAGGTGCTGATAATAATTTTTTTTCTAACTTGTATATTTCTTACTTTTTTATTAACATTTTAATGTTAAAAATTAATTAATTATTTAATTTTTCATAAATTATAGTATTTATATAAGATTTTAACATTTAATTATCGTTTTAATATTTAAATTTTTAAGATATATAAGATAATCTTCCTTTATTGATAACGGAACATATTGAATTAAAAATCAAAACGATAGTAAATCAAATAAAAATTAATTTTTTAATATATTATAAAAATTATATATAAAAATAATAAATTTTATATACATTTCATGTATTTATATAACAAAGAAAAAAGTTATTAGAAACCGTGATTTTGAGATTAATATAAGTATTATTTATAGTTATTAATAAAATAGACAAAAATATATAATCATTAATTAAAAGTAACATTTTAAATAAAAAAATTAACTTGTCAAGAATACATTCTTATTAGTCCTTATAATATAAACTTTAAGCACTAAAATGATTATTTTAATTTTTTAATATATTTATATATATATATTATTTTTTTAACTATACATTTTAATTACTAAATATATTATTTTTATCATTTTTATTATTATATCTAAATACTCGATATATTAAGTCTTTTATTCAAAATAAATATTTAATATTAATGTTAGTTAATTGAACATCATTTAAGAGTATAACACATTAGGTTACTACAATATTGAATATAATTAGTTAAAAATTGTTCAAAATTATTAAAACATTAATTTTATTATTATAAATTTTAATAATATTATTTTAGATTACTACTACAAAAAGGGGCATTAAAGTCGATTAAAAAACGACTTTAAATTAAATGACTTAAAGTTTAAAGTCGGTTCACGCGGTGAACAGACTTTAATTTTTTTTTAAATTTATTCATTTTCAACCTGTATTCGAGCAGAAAAAAAACCAAAATCAGTTTAACAAATAGTTCAAATAATACAAATATTTGAAAAATAAAATATTAATTAATAACAGAAAAATTACCATGGTTTTGTTCTATTTTATTCAAGATCGTCATATTCTTCTCCTTATGTTATAATACAAACCTACATATATAATACAAAAATCTATACACATAATAACAGAAAAAAATATGAATAATAGGGAATCTAAAAGATTAGTTAGAGAGGAAGAAAACTCACTAACCGATATTGAAAATAGTAGTCGTAGGTGGCCGGAAAATGAGAAAGAGTGGAGGAGAAGTGGAGGAGGAGGTTTTCGGTTTTTTAGAGTTCTACAACGTTGAAAATAGTTTCTGTCTGGAAAGAAAGAAGAGAAAAGATTTATCCACGTGTGTAGCGTCGGTTGACGTGTCAAACCGACGCTATGTTACGTGGATAGCGTCTGTTCCAGGTGTCAACCGACGCTATGCTACGTGGATAGCATCGGTTACGTAGCGTCGGTTGACGTGACGAACCGACGCTACACCTGGACGTAGCGTCGGTTGACGTGGTGAACCGACGATATCCACGTAGCGTAGAGTCGATTGACACCTGGAACCGACGCTACGTCCACGCATAGCGTCGGTTCGACACATCAACCGATGCTACGTCCTACGTGGATAGCGTCGGTTCGTCACCGAACCGACTTTAAACCAATTTAAAGTCGATTTTTGAAAAAAACCGACTTTACGTATCGACTTAAATACCCATTTTTGTAATAGTGATTATGTTAAATATTATTGAAATGAGACGAGGTTGGGATGTAACACGATGATTATACTAATAAACTTCAACTATTTTGATAGATTTTTTAAATATTATCAAAGTGAATAATAAAGTTTTTATATTTTAATCATATTTTTTATTTAATATTTATTAAAAATATATTTAATTTAAAAAATTAAAAATTTAATGTAATATTTATTTTAATAAATTATTTAAAATATTGATAATATTTTTATTTTTTAATTATTTATCATATATTTTTATATAAAATAAATATATATATATATAAAGAAAATAATAATTTAAAGTAGTATGTATTGAATATTAAAAATATATTTTAGATAATCATATATAATAATAATAATATCATATATTATATTTTGATTAATTATAATATTAAAATAATTATTATCCAGTTATTTTTGATAAAAACAATCTAATTTTATACATAATTATTATTTTAATTATTTCTGTGCGTTAATAATTTAATTATTGTTTTTATTATTTTAAGTTTTGATAGGAATATTTCGTATAATTTTCTTTAAAAAAATTAATATTTAGGATAATCTTACTCGTTAGTCAAAACATAAAAGTAATAATATATTTTTAATATTTGGCTAACAAGCAAGAGAAAAGTATTTTGTGATTTTTGTTTTGAAAAATAATAAAAATATATTTTTTAAATATATAATTATAAAAATAATATTTTTTAGAATTTTATATATATTTTTATTATTTAACAATATTAAAGCTTTTGTTTTATATTTAATATTATATAAATTAAATTATAATTATTTAAATTCGTTTAATATTAAAATATATTTAATTAAATTTTATTAAATATTATTATATGTTATTTTAATTATTAAAATTTATAAGAATTATATAAGTTTTAGATTTTTGTTTTTTTAACAATGATAAATATATTAATTGTTATATTATTTTTCTAAAATTTTATTTTTATAATATGTAATATCATTAATAAATATAAATATATTTAATAAAAATTATTATATTAATTATAATTATAATATATAAAAATTTCGTATTTATTTTTTTTTTCTAACAAAGAAAAAAGTATTTGCTGGAAAACGAAATGATGCAAATAGGCCACAGCCCACAGGGAAAATAAAAGTCGTCACTTGCCAGCGTATGACGGCTTTATTTCAATTTCTTCAGTCCACCCCTCTTTCTTTCTAGATCAAAGTCACTGTCTCTCTTTCATTATATCAGCATATTCATATTGGGGGAAGATTTAAAGGTAATATTCAGAGTGAATTTTCCTCATTTTGCAGTGTCTCAGATCGCATATCGGAGGCTGAGGATCTAAGGATCTGGGAGCTGAATAGGGTCTCTGTTTCTATATTTTAGCTTTGGATCTGTGTGACCATGGCATTGTCAGGCATGCGAGGCCTCTCTGTCTTCATCAGCGACATTCGTAATTGCCAAAACAAAGAACAAGAAAGGTCACGCGTTGACAAGGAACTCGGTAACATCCGTACCCGCTTCAAGAACGAAAAGGTAGTGCTTTTGAATCTCGGCTAGGTTTTTCTTATCTATGTGTATTATTTTGTTAATGGTTGCTCTTTTTTTTGGTAATCTGGATGGACGGGTTTGCTTTCTTTTGTGTGGATGTGATGTCCTAATCTGATGAATAATGGAGTTCCATTAATGCATTAAATTTCACTTTGAGTTTATTTTGGCGTTATTAACTGCAGTATTTGGGCAACAAATAAAATTTGAATTTGCTACGCTGTGTTTGGGCAATTAGAACTCAGTAATTTATGGATTTCATAATAATTCAACATCTCGGGTTTAAGTTACAAAACGATGTTTATTTAGGCTTGAGATTGGAGTTTGGTAATGTGGCTTGGTTAAGACACTTGGTTTATGCTTGATGAGTTAGAGGCACGGCTACTGAATAATTATAGTTCTAGGCTTCAAATCTATTTATGTGTACGTTTTCTGATGTTCCTGGCGTCCTGCAAGATTTATTGAATTATTGTTAAGAAAGCAAGTGAGTTTGTTTTCAGTTTTGGTTTTTGTTGCCTTATTGCATACACTTAACACTAGAATTTAACCAAGCAAAGTCTTTGATTATGGCTATCCTTAAAACAAGTCAGTGTTCTCGTTTCAAGTTGGACCCCATCAGAATCTTATCTGTTTTCAGTTAAATCATTCTGTAGTCTTATTGGCTGTATGGTTACTAATTGATCTTGCTATATTTACTTTTGAAAGCTCATTATGGCTATGGGACATTGCCTTGTTGCATCTAAATACTGTCTATTGTACTCTTTTATCAGCTTTTTGGTGATCTCACAATATGGGCATGATCCGAGTTTCCATTTTTCTTCATCTAAGCTTTGTTAATGTAAAATTAACCCAGAGCAACTTTATCAAAATGGAAGACACTTGATATTAAGTTGACCCGAAATCCTTTAAGTGTTAGATTCTGCAAATTATAGTCTCATGCTGTCAAGACACTGATCAAAGGAATGTTATGTCAAACAAGGGCTTCTATTTATGAGGAACTACATGGGGCTGTGATGCTATAATTGATACATGCATTTCTATTTTTTAGCTTTTACACCCCTAAGAGCCATGAATATGGTTCTTAGAGGGCACCATGTAAACTACAAGTGGAACAAAATATATATTTGTAGTTACTAGTACAGAATTTATAAAGAAATTGAGCAATATAAAGTCAAATCTATATTTTTTTTTGGAAAGCATAGAATTTGTGAACAAGTATAGAAATAAAAATACGGACCATGGTGGTAGTGCATAAGGCCTATCATTAGGACATAAAATCATAGTCCCTCTACCCAATGGCCAAATCAATGTCTTTGGGACAGGTTGACCTTGTGGGTTTCCCATAACTCCCAAAATATGTTACAAAGGTAAAATTTATGATGAAGATGCCATGAACTGTCATAGGTACAGCCCTTCTGACCTTAATCTGATCCATAAATGACAGAAACAGATAATAAATTTCTCTTATTTATTTGGGTAAATATCAGTAACACCATCTAAGATTTGACAAATCACTGGTCTACTTCCCACGTTAAAAAATTACATGATTAGGTTGCTCTAGTTAGATGTCCAACGACTGAGAGTGTTTAAAATACCTAAAAATGCCATCATGAAACCTTTAAATATAATTTATATATTTTTGATTTATCTGCAAAAATTATATAAAATTGAGAAAATGAAATTAAAAAAAAAAGGAGGGAGAAGAAGACTGGATGATATAATTTTTTTCTCTTCTATTTGAAGTTTTTTTAAGAAAATATAAATTTATAAATCTGTAAATTAAAAAATAATGGTCTTACCAATTTTCCCTTTAGTCAACGGTCAAAATTTGACAGCATTAAATCATGTATTTTTGAAATGTGTGGGACTAGACACTTAATTTGTGAAACCTTAGGAGTGTCGCTGATATTTACTCTATTTATCTTCTGCTATATGACTTATTGTCTATTCTGCATTTCATCTCCCTAAAAATTGAAGTTTGTTAATGAACAACAGGTGTTTCATAAATTTTTCATTTGCTGTTGTATCATTATATCTAATTTTAATGCATTAGGTCTGTAACCCTTGCTTTGATTTCATACATATTTTTGCCTTCTTGGAGCTTTTCTCATTGTTCGTGTTTCATAGTCAAGAATCAATTATTTTGTTTTATTTATAGTATCTTTTGAAGAATATGTATTGCTTCCCATCATATAAGTTAGTTATACCATCCTTCTTTGTGCCCTGATCTTCTCATTATAATTTTAGTTGGTTGACTTTAATGCATAATTTGAAGCCGAAAATATTTTCTCATTTGCTTATGCGTAAAATTTCTTTTTATTGTTTAATTATGCATATATATTACATATTCATGGCTCAGTCTCATGCTCATTTGCATTATTTTTGTTTGCTATTAGTATATTGGTCTATATTATGTTATGGAATGAATTAAGTGATGTGATTTTCGAGTATTGCTTGAACTAATTAAGAAAGATAATTTGGTATTGAAGCTTATTATTTCTTTCAACAGGGTTTGTCTCCTTATGAGAAGAAAAAATATGTGTGGAAAATGCTTTACATTTACATGCTGGGTTATGATGTGGATTTTGGTCATATGGAAGCTGTTTCTCTTATATCTGCACCGAAGTATCCAGAAAAACAGGTATATCTTCTCACATAATTTTCTTAAATAGTCAATTAGATTAGCTAATATGAGTTCTTATAAATTTTAGACTCAGAAATCTGCATGGCATCTAATTGACTAAGTTTGGGTATTGCACTGCTTATAGAATTTGAAGCAGTCCTTATTGTTGTTGATGATGTTATATTTGGCAATTTTTCTTGGAAGCATTTGGTTGCATTGACTGTAGCACAGCTTGATCGAATTGATAAATTCAGCACATCATTCTTTTTATATATACCAAACCAATGTGTTTTAATTTATGGTACTATATATATATATATTTTTTTGGCTAAGAGTTTATGGTACATTTTCCATCTAATACATAGTTTTCTCATTCTCATTGGTTATTGCATTGCTTTGTTCTTCTCTCCATTGAACTCATCTTAATTATATAGCCTTAATATTCAATGCATTTCATCTCCTTTATGACCAAACTATAATTTACCTGCCATCTAACTGATTTCAATCATAATAAAATGGATGCAGGTTGGGTACATTGTGACATCATGTTTGCTTAACGAGAACCATGATTTTTTGAGATTAGCCATAAATACAGTGCGCACAGATATTATTGGCCGCAATGAAACTTTCCAATGTCTGGCGCTGACTCTGGTATGGCATTTGGATTTTGGAAAGTTTCTACTTTCGAATTACCTGTTAATTTCTATGGTTTTGTTTGTGACTGTGATGGATTCTCATGGAACTGTTACCCAGTAGTTAAGCACATTCTTTTCTGCATATTTTCATCCTGTGCTTGTAAGTGGTCTAATATAGTCTTCACTGTCAGATTTTGGTTTGCTACATCTAGTTCTTTCTATTTTCCTTCTAAAGGTTCATTTACTAAAACATTTGCTATTTTAAGATGCAACACATAAAATCCCCATTAAGCATCAACTTATTTCACATAATAACCCCTCTATTGTTGTTGTAAATAACCTACCAAGCTATTAACAATTAGCTGGATAAGGAAAGAATATAATTTACCAATAATTATTATTTAAGTTCAAAGATATGTACATAAAAATGAAATATTTCACAAATAATAAAAAACTGCATATTCTAAATTTATGGATAGCTGCATAGTGCATAGCCATAATATAAATCAACATTATTTCAAGTTAGTTTGTGTAAGAGATTATCCTTCTATTTGAATACTTGCTTATTGCTTCATCTTATCAAATATCTCCTTCTATTTGAATACTTGCTTATTGCTCCAGTATTCATAGCATTTTCTCTGTTCTAATGGGCCATATTCTTTGTAGGTTGGGAATATTGGTGGGAGAGAATTTGCAGAGTCATTAGCACCTGATGTTCAAAAGTTACTTGTAAGGGACATGACACTTCAGTTTTTGGATAACATTAGCAGCAAATAATTGATACTAACCAGAGTTTTTTTTATTTTGTTTTATTATTAATTTTAGATATCTAGCAGCTGCAGACCACTTGTTAGGAAAAAAGCTGCACTTTGTCTGCTTCGCTTGTATAGGAAAAATCCTGATGTTGTCAACGTTGATGGATGGTATTTCTAATGTTAGTTTCGGGCAAATTTGCAGTGACAATTGATGTTGTGCCTTTTTCTAGTTACCTTTTCCTTGTATTTTAGGGCGGATCGGATGGCACAGCTCTTAGATGAAAGAGATTTTGGTGTCTTGACGTCCTCAATGAGTCTACTTGTTGCCCTTGTGTCTAATAATCATGAAGCATACTGGAGTTGTCTTCCAAAATGTGTCAAGGTATTGGAGAGGCTTGCCAGGAACCAGGATATTCCAACAGAGTACACCTATTATGGCATCCCATCTCCCTGGCTTCAGGTTTGTGATATCATAATTTTTTGGTTTGTTATTCTTTGCATGCTGTAATAGCAAGCTATATCAGAGAGTCAATTGTCTATCTTATTTAGGTTTCTGTAACTTGTGGAAATATGTCTATAAATATTTGACTTGTTGAGTTCCAAGACATCTGATTGGGTGTGTCAGTCACATGATCTGATTATTTAGTTTACAACAGACTTGATACTTTATAACATATTAGAAATAGGAAATCTCTAAGAAAGTTTAGGAATCAATCTAACTTGTTGCCATCGTAAGGTTTTCTGAAGAAATTATAAGTCAATTTTTTGCAAATAGACTGTCATTGACAAGGCAATCAAAGTGTCAAAACCAGAACTTTTGTAAGAAATTGTTGTGAAAATGAGCTTTTACTCAATTAAAACTACCAACAAAGTGGGTTATAACCCATTTAATTGAGAACTATAAGTGCGGGCACTGGTCAGGGAATACTAAAAGAGTTCAATCAAGGAAGCAGGGGAGTTGGCCTTTTTCAAAATGTCAGTGTACTGGTCTTGGCACCTCCACGAAGGAGCAGATATGTTGCCTTCACAGTATCTTATGATAAATTTGGATAAATTGTTCTTGGCTTGTTTGGATGTGTTTTCTTCTCGTGCAGTTTATTTTTTTGAGTTCTTAAACTCTGTAAAAAGAAGACTACAGTAGAAATTTCTTTAGTTGATCTTGTGCAGCATTCACTGTTCAAGTTCTACTGGATAAGATCTTGGTTGCTTATATGTATAGAAATGGTGATACTCTTGAGTTCTTGACATATATATTTGCAAAGACAGAATCGGTTGTACCTTGTTGTCGTCCACTATGTGCTCGCTTTAGAGCTCAGAAATGCATCTTGTACGTGATAGGTTTAGGGACCCTTGAAGAGCCCTAAATGAAAGTTTGGAACTCCTGTGTCTTTGAATTAGATTTGACCCATTAAATAGATATATTTTTCGAATATTCTAGACTTTGAATTTTCTAATTTTAGTGATTGGTGTAGAGGTAATTTGTCCAAGAAGAGTGGAATGCACTGATGGACAAGGAGATAATTCATTATAGTAGCTGGTGCCTCTTTGTTGTTGATTATTCCCAAATTGGTTGCACATAAATCTTGATGATATCTTTATAGATACTCGTTTGAATAGCATTTGAGTTTCTATTATTAATATACAACGTACCATTGCACCTATGGTTTTAAATTTCTATTTTGAGGCTCGTAATGAGGCTTGTCTTAGTAAGCTTCATCTATCTGACGAGTTAAGTCTTAGTCTCAAATGGTTTATTTGAGACTTACATCTTTTTCATTTGAGATTTATGCCTTTTTCAATTGAGGTTTACGCAATTAGATGTTATGCAATAAGGCTATTGAGTCTATAAGTCTCAACATTTCTCTTTTTATGGTATTATATTTTGATGGGTGGGTCACAAATCCACGGTGGCAATACCAACTTATGTTAGGTTAAGAGTTAGTTTTCAGGATGCAAAACAACCAACAAAAATAAGTAAGCATTTCTCCTTGCTAATATTCGAAAAATTACATTTTGATTTGTTTTCATAACTATTTCAATATTGAATTATGATCATGTTCTTATATATATATTTTTTATTTTATGAATTTTATCTTATTAGTGTTTACTTATTCATTGTTAGTAATAATTAAGTTAGGTTTATAACTTGCATTTAGGTTTATAACTTGCAATGTACTTGAAAGTTGTCTCAACACTCTTAAAATGAGGCTTATGCCTTATACTGTCTTGAGGCTTATGTCTCGTTTCATGCAATAAAAACACATCAAGGCGTAAACCACCTTTTAAAACCTTATTTGCACCAAATGGATTTCCATTCTTACCATTATTGTGTACATTGTTACTGCTTTAAGATCATAAGAAAATAAATATGACGAAGAATACTGCTCATGGAAACATCATCTAAGTGCCGGAACAATATCTTATATATTTATTTCTCAAGTAACTTTGTTACGAACTTATGATTGCAAGGATTTTATTCTCTTAAATTAGTTCCGTTTTAAATCCTCCAAGAAATTTCGTTTCTCATTTTCGACTATTGTTGCTTTGGCCTTTTGACTTTGGTTGTATTAGTAAATACTGTCCTTTTTGTAAGTCATCTTAACTAACACCTATTTGCATTTGCTAGTACAGGTTAAGACAATGCGAGCTCTTCAGTATTTTCCGACCATTGAAGATCCAAGTACAAGAAGATCATTATTTGAGGTCTGTCTTTAGAATCTGCTTTATTTTTATTGCGTTTTCCACTGTATTGAGCCTTGAATTGATGGTTTCAGGTCTTACAAAGGATATTAATGGGGACCGATGTTGTGAAAAATGTTAACAAGAATAATGCTTCACATGCTGTTCTCTTTGAAGCCCTTGCTCTTGTGAGTTCTTAAACGTGTGTCTTTTAATACTTCTATATTTGTTGCTGTTAATTTATCTTTTTCTCAATGTAAATTCAGATGTGTGTATGTTTATATGGCTTGCAGCATTCAGGCTGAGGTTGAATATTTTGTAGCAAATTTGATCCCTCTCCTCGTGGCTTTTAATTAAACAAATGAAATTCTAGTCTTTAACATTGGCTATGCATCCAACTGTAAATAAACATACTAGATATAAATTCTTAAACATAACACTTGTTCATAGATATAATCTCCTCTAGAACCCTCATCTTGGGCTTCAGTTCCCTCTTCTAGTGTGTACACAATAGCTATATTATATTAATATTGAGTTGCATAATTACAATTAGTGGAGAAGTAATCCACTGAATAGAATACATATGTTTAGGTGGGATAATACAAAATCTCCAATTTAAACTTATAAAAAAAGAATAATCTTACTCTTTAGAAACTAATGCCTATAATGAAACCAAGAGCAATTTTTCTCGCACAAATAATTTCTATAATTCTCATTATCCTTGAAAATACTACTATTTTTCCTTTCCATCTACAAAATGGAAAGATTTATTCTGATCCCACACTTACACAACATTGATCCCGGTATAGCCCATTATACCTCTTATTCTTTTATAAATTGGAAGCAATGTCATAAATGATATATGTCTTCAGAACTAATCTTTCAAAGCACGTATCAATTAGATGATATGCATAAGTTTTGCAATCCTACCATTTTGTTCACCTTACCAACAAATATTAGCCATTTCAACACCTTCTGAAGATTGGATGGAAATTATATATTTTTGATATATAAAACGTATTTACGCCCTATGTATTTATAATACAAGCTGATAACAATAAAAGATAATAAAAGTTTAATATTCCTAAAGTCTTACAATGTATTTACACCTTATGTATTTATAATACAAGCTGATAACAATAAAAGAGAATAAAATTTTAATGTTCCTAAAAATCAAGAAATAATAATTTAAAAAAGGAACAACTAATCTGTCACTGAAAATATGCAGTTGTGTTTTAATTATATTTTTCTTTGAAGATATTTCAAAATACTTCAAGATTTCAACACTCTTCTTCAAGTTGGATCATAGATGTTGATCATGTCCAATTGTAAACGAGCTCATCGAAACTTTGTAGAGGAAGTCCTTTTGTGAAGATGTATGCCGTTTGCTCCTTCATGGGAATGTAGGTCATACAAATAATTCCATCTTTAACTTTTCCTTGATAAAATGTCTATCCAATTTTACATATTTGGTTTGATCGTGTTAAACTGGATTGAGTGAAATGTTAATAGTAGTTATGTTATCACAATAGACTTTGAGCAGTACCTTTATTTCTTTTGTAATTCTTCTAAGAGTTTCTTTAGCCATAATCCTTCACATATTTCTTGTGCAACTGTTCGAAATTAAGCTTTGGCGTTGCTTCTAGCTACTATCTATTTTTTACTCCTCTAAGTTACTAAATTTTTCCAGACAAAAGTGCAATATCTAGTAGTAGATATTCTATCCGTTGTCAAACCTGCTCAATATGCATCCGTAAAGACTTTTATCTCTCTACCTTCATTCTTTTTGAAAAATAACCTTTTTCTTGGCGACTTTGAGAAATCTAAGAATTCTGTATGCTCCCTCTAGATGGATTTCCTTTGTTGAATGCATTTATTGACTTATCGAACTAACTGCAAATGCAATGTTAGGTTTTGTAATTCTCCTAAGATTTTCTTTAATCATAATCCTTCACATATCTCTTGTGCAATTGTTCAAAATTAAGCTTTGGCACTGCTTCTAGCTACTACATTCTATTTTTTACTCCTCCAAGTTACTAAATTTTCCTAGACATAAGTGCAATATCCAGTAGTAGATATTCTATCATCTGTCGAACATGTCCAATCTGCATCTGTAAAGACTTCTATCTCTTTATCTTTACTCTTTTTGAAAAATAACCTTTTTCCTGTAGAGCCTTTGAGATATCTAAGAATTTCGTATGCCCCCTTTAGATGAATTTCCTTTGGTGAATGCATATATTGGCTTATCGAACTAACTGCAAATGCATTGCAATTCTCCTAAGAGTTTCTTTAGCCATAATCTTTCACATATCTCGTGCAATTGTTCGAAATTAAGCTTTGGTGTTGCTTCTAACTACTACATTCTATTTTTTACTCCTCTAAGTTACTAAATTATCCCCATCAAAAGTGCAATATCTAGTAGTAGATATTCTATCCTCTATCGAACTTACCTAATTTGCATCTGTAAAGATTTATATCTCTCTATCTTCATTCTTTTTGAAAAATAACCTTTTTCTTGGAGAGCCTTTGTGATATTTAAGAATTCTGTGTGTCGCCTCTAGATGGATTTCCTTTGGTGAATGCATATATTGGTTTATCAAACTAACTGCAAATGCAATGTCAAGTCTTGTATGTGATAAATAGATTAACCTTCCCGCCAATCTTTGGTATTTATCCTTTTCAACTGGTTTTCTGTTATCCTTTGCTCTCTTTCCTCCAATGAAAATGTCACTTGATATGCTTCCAAATATACTAGTTTCAACTAAAAAGGTGTAAGACTATATTTTTGTTGGGAAACGCTAATACCTGTTTTTGATCAAACAATGTTCATACCTAAAAAAATAATGCATTTTCCCAAATCTCTTACTCCAAACTCAATGGTTTGAGTTTTCTTAAGTCTATTAATTTTAACTAAGTTATCTCCGATAAGGATTATATTATCAACATACACAATCAAAATGCCTTCAATCATTCTTCAGATTATTGAAAGAACATAGTGTGATCGGACTGTCCCTGTTGATATCTTTAACTCTTCCTCACTTTTGCAAACTTATCAAACCACGCTCTAGGTGACCGTTTAAGACAATAAAGAGACTTCTTAAGTTTACACACTATATTCTCCTCTCCTTGTTTATAAAAATTCGGTGAAATTGTCATGAAAATTCTTCACCTAACTTTGAGAAACGTATTCTTTATGTCAAGTTATTGAAGGATCCAGGCTAGATTTGTTGTCAATGATAATAGTATCCGAACTATGTTTAATTTCGCCATTGGTGCAAGAGTTTCTGTGTAATCTATATCATAGGTTTGAGTAAACTCTTTAGCAACAAGGCGAGTCTTGTAACATTTAAGTGTTTCATCAGTCTTATATTTTATTGTAAAGACCCATTTACAATCAATAGATTTTTTTTACCTCGTGATAATTCCATTATATCCCAAGTTTTATTTTTGTTTAAAGCCTATAGTTATTCCATTATTGCTTTTCTCCACTTGGAAATTTCCCATGCTTCTTGAATATTCTTTAGAATTTTTATCCTATCAAAATTTGAGGTGAACATAGAATTTAGAAGATAAAGTATAATAAGACACAAATTTTGAGATGGGATGTAGAGTATAAAATCTAGTTTGTTTTATGAGACCAATTGGTAAATCATCAATAAAAGGTTCAGAGTTACCTGTGCTGGAAGGAGATTGCAGGATATTTGGAACTATCACCAGATCATTCTCTTAGTGTTTCTAAGTGTAATATCTTCCTTGTATTTTGAGTTTGGCTTCCTTGAATAAACCAGTACCTCTTTGTCTTTTCGAGTACCAACATCTCCCCCTGAGTTCAAGTTCTTTTCTTAAGTGGCATGTTAGAAGGATTCAGTGTGGTAGCCTTAGAGTTAACATTTGGAATAGTAGATTCAAGATTAGTGTGTGGAAAATTCTAAGGAAATGAAATGTCAAAGTTAAATAACCAAGCTTTACTCAAAGTCTCCCTCTAAAGAGAGGGCATTTGGAAGCAAAATGTGTTTTCGAAGAATGTGACATCAAGATTAATTAAGATCGTTTTTGGTATATTGGAGGTAAATATTAGGGTAAGAGCAACTTCTAGAAGATGTCTATTTTTTCGTTCTGCAACTCCATTTTGTTGAAGAGTGTTAATGTAGGAACTTTGGTGAATTATCCCATAGTTTTGTAGGTAATTCCCCAAGATAGTATTGAAGTATTCAGTATCATTATTAGTATGTGAAATTTCAATTTGTTGAAGAGTGTTAATGCAAGAACTAAAGTTGTCACAACAAAATTTCACTATCCCTAGGAACAGACATAGAACTACAATTTGTAATTTGACACTGCTCACTTACATTGGCTTTCGTAAAATAGTAGAGTCCATCACATTATTTAGCACTTTCAATCGTCTTCTTCGATGATAGGTTCTAAAATACACAAGACGAAGGAAAAAATTTAACATAGTAATTAGAATTTTTCGTTAATTGATTGATAAATAATAAATTGTAGGATAATTTTGGAACACAAAGAACATGTTCAAGAGTTATAGAATTGGAAATTTTAGTACTACATTTTTCGCAATAGGTGTGATAGTGCCATCTACAATTTTTAACTTTAAAATTTCCAATACAAGGTGAATATGAAGAAAAAAGGTGATAGGTATTAGTCATGTGATATGTAGCTTCTGAATTAATGATTCAAGGAGTTTTAATCCTAGTGGTGGTACTTAGGGCTTTTAAGAAATTTCCTTTGTATGTTAGTGAACGAGAAAGGACATACGTGGAGGAACGATCTTATGTTTGAAAACTTGAGAACAATTTATAGAGTTGTTCGATTTGTTCAGAGTTGAAATTCCTATTGGAAATTGGTTCGTCTCCTTGAAGTTTTTCACTCTAGCCATCAACATTGGCTTGATAGCCGTAATTTTTATTATTTTGTCTCGATTTTCAATCCATAGGTTTCCCGTGCATTTCCCAACGGGAGTCTTTTGTGTCCATTTTTAAGACAATGTTTATACCAAGGACTTCTTTTTTGTTAATTTTAGCCCATATCACTTTAAGGCCCATTTTGAGGTCCACATGAAAGGAGTCCATTGAAATCAGGCCCTAAAGGCCCACAAGTTAATAATCCTGCTCTAGCATTGTGAGGCCCATTTGTCCCACACGATATCCACCGAGAACCAATTGATTCCCCTTTTGTCTCAGCCCATCGTTCTTGCATCATCACCCCTAGGTGCCCTTTTTTGCATCGCACCTCGGTGAAAATCTCCCGAGTTGATGGAAGAGGTCGTTGGCTGAGGACTATGTCTCTCACATCGTCCAGCTCATGATTGAGTCCAGTACTGAAAACTCTCTCTCTCTAATTTTTTTTTGTATCTCAACCTATCACACGTACATTCCTAAGCTTCCTCAAAGCTTAAATTCAATTCTTACCATAGTGTCACCATATCCATATAATAATCAGTGACATCTTGATTCTTTGCTTCATTTGCAATAGTTAGGTTTTTAATTCAATAATTTGCAAGAAGTTTTTTGAATCAAAGTAGGTTTCTCGGACGGCTTCTCATGCATCCTTCACTGTTGGCAAGAATATGTGCGTTTTTCCGATCAAAGGCTTCATGGATTGTACTAGCCAAGCAGTGATCATAGAATTTTCTAGTGGTTAGTTAGGTTGGCCTCAATTGGTTTCTTAATCTCATCGGTGAGGTAATCTAATTTTTCCTTGCCATCAATTACTAGTTTTATGGACTGTGTTCATAAATGGTAATTTTTTTCCGTTGAGTTTTTCTAATGTGAGTTAGATAGACGAGTTATCGAGTCCCCGAGAGCTCATGGTGGATATCCCTTCTGTTTCTCTCTCAGGGAGATAGTGGGAACAGATTCCTAGTTATGGTTACTGGTTTTAGTCATGGGTGACAGATTTTTTTAAGAAAATCCTGCTTTGATACCATGATGATTTGATGGAAATTGTATAGTTCTGATATATAAAACGTACTTACAATCTATGTATTTATAATATAAACTGATAACAATAAAAGAGAATAAAAGTTAAATATTCCTAAAACTCAGGAAATAATAATTCAAAAAAGCAATAGCTAATCTGTAAAAAGTTGTGTTTTAATTATATATTTTTTGAAGATATTCCAAAATACGCCAAGATTTCAACACCTTCACTTTAACACTTCCAATTATAATAAACGAAATCTTCTGTAGTAGGGTCTCATCTACAAGAACCTTAAATTACATGATAAGCATCCAGATGAATCCTTAATCATATCATTGCAACTCCTAATTCTGACATTATGCTTGAACATTCATTAACTTTCAGTTTCATTTAAAACTTAGTTGAAGAACTTTTTTTTGGAGCATTCTTGCCCAAGCATAAGCTACATATGATATCATGTTAAAAAGGAAACTCCATCCAACCAAAGTAGGTTTGTTCTACCCTCAATGTGTATTGGTGCGATTGAGGCAAGGCGTAAGCATTGAGGTAGTATGAGACTTGAGCCTCAAATTAAAACGAAATAAACAATAAAAAAGATAAATTATCACAAAATAACATCATAATAATCCTAATAACTTCACATAGTTCAAAATATAGCAATCCAATCACCACTAAAACCTGTAAACATGATAAAGTTAAGATCCATAAAAATTAACTGAAAAGGACATTAACAAAGTTCATCAAAAAGCTAGGAACATAGCATTGGACTAAGATATCTCTTGTGTTTAGAGTCCATCATCATCATCATATTTTTCAATCTCATTTCTATCCTCATAAGCATTATTATCATTCTTGTTCGAATAATAACCAAAAGGATTATCATTGTCATAATTATCACAACTAGATTCATAAAAGTTGAAAATAAATTAAGCCTTTGTGAACAAAGTCAGCCAAGATAATTGTGAGTGTGATATAAGTTTTTGTAAGTATAGAAGTTGAAAATAAAACAAGCTTTTGTAAACAACATCAGTTAAGGTGTGAACTGTGATATAACAGTTGAAGAATAAATAAAACAGTTCGTAGAAGAAACCAGCCTCGTAGAAAGGGACAAGGAAATTAAATAAAGAAAAAAAGAGGGGGAAATGGATATCTAAAGAATAAAAAGGAATTAAGAAACAACAAGAAAAATGGAAAAATCAGAGAAAAAAAGCAAGGAAAGAAATACATATTTGTGTCTCTTTAAATGCTTATTGATGGAAAGAGGCGAGAAGGGAAAACAGAACAGAAGAAGACAGAGGCTGGTTGCTGAAAACTTCTACAATTCTACCGTTATAAAATAGGTTTTTTTTTTTACACTTTTACGTTCACTTTGGGAATAGGTTTTGGATTTTATCAGCTTCTATATGACTTATTGGGCTGAAATACTAAGGGGCTTTGTCTAAAAGTCATAAGTGCTGATTTAATTTTGTTTTTTATCCCACAATTTTTCCTTTTCTTTTTGGCTGAAACAGAGGTTATAAACCTCAATTGCATCAATGCTTAGCACCAATTCTTGAAAAAAGGCTTAAGCCTCAAGGTTAAAAGGTGTAAGCAATTTCTAGCACTCGATAGGCTAGCCTCAAGCTATTAAGGTGAAAAAACTGCACTGATGCTAGCCTTGAAGCTAGCCACAATACATTTTTTAAAACCATGCATCCAACTAATATTCCTCTCAAAACAAAATTTTATCTCCATTCAACGAGTTAAAGTCTTATACAATTTCCATCAAAGGGCTACAACTAACACGTTGCAAACCATAACCTGTATCGTATCCATTCTCGTTCAACCCATACCTATTGTTAATAACTCAATGCCAAAGAGTGTTTTTCTCAAGCGGGAATCTTGAAATCCACTTTCCTAGCAGTACCTTTTTTCTTTCAATGATTACATGTGTGTGTCAAAAGAAAGATACTGAAGCCTTCTGGTGATAGAGTTCCTTCTTAAGGTTACTAAAGCTCTATAAATTTAAGCTTGTTGGAGCATCTGAGATTACCAGAAATCCAGCTAACTTATTTCAGGATGAATCAACATGCAACTCATCTTTCTCCTTTTCCCATCTATGCATCTATTGGCTCCATAGCAAAACTTCCAAGCTCTTCACTTATGAAACATGCTTGCACACATGGACTTTTTCATCTGTTCTCTTACTTTATTCCTGTGAAAGATTAACTATACCTAGGATCTCTTTACTACATTTGTGTGATCAAGCTTTCTTATTGCAGGTCATGCATCTTGATGCTGAAAAAGAGATGATGTCTCAGTGTGTTGCACTTCTGGGAAAGTTTATAGCAGTACGAGAACCAAATATTCGTTATCTTGGGTTGGTAAGTTGAAGCAACAGTCCTCTTTTGTCATTGTTTGAAAATCCTTCGTATTGGGGCAACTATATCACAGAAGAATCCTAGAAAGGATCTGGAATATCTGGAGTTAACATACAGATGTTTGTTTTTGTGTAGGAGAATATGACTCGTATGTTGATGGTAATAGATGTACAAGATATTATCAAAAGACATCAGGCTCAGATTATCAGCTCATTGAAGGATCCAGATATCAGGTCAACTTTTCTGCTTCCAAATGTCTTATCCTTTCGAAACATATAAACATATTGATATTTTTGCCAGTCTTGCACGATAAATGATAAAGTCCTTTTCTCTCTGTAAAATTCTTATTTGGAAATATCTATTCTCAATTCTCATTAGTACTATGTTGAACAACAGTTAATGTTCCCTTAAGCTTAAAGGTTTATGCATCACTATATGTTAAAAATTGTTAGTGGAACTGCTGCTGTACACTTTCTATGTATGCTGTACCTTCTTTATTGTGTTAGTCAACATTGCAGAAATTGATGTTCTCTGCTGTCCATCTGGCATAAAGAAGTGGCTTTAGTTATTTGCTGCATATTATCCGAGAAGAAAACTCTCTCTTCTCTTGTCTTCCTAACCCATGATTATATCAATTAAGACAAGTGTAAATACACAAAACTAATTGATCAAATGTTATTTTGCTGATATATTTATATGAGGGCATGTTAGGATTGCAGAATTAAAATTATTGATGGAATATGATTTGTAATTCCTCGGAATAGAAGAGTGGAAAATGGAGTTGTAATTCTTCTTTTTTTCTGCTGCAATCCTCAAATAGATAAAGAATTTGTACTCTAATGTTTGGTACATTGCTGCACAAAAAGGAATACAACTTAATGTTTGGCAGATTGTTTGAAGAAAAACATATTAAATCCTAATCCTTTAGGAGAATATAATAGTTAATCATTTCTTGTAGCCAATAATTCCTATTCCTTGGCTCAAAGAAACTAGTGCTCCAAAGGAAATGCAATTCCTGTGAATAAAAGATGCAATGAGCATGGGAATAGTTATTGAATTATTCCTTGGTCTAACCCAAAGACCGACCATGCTTTATAAGTAGAACCTTGAGGTTTTTTCTGTTTTCAAGTACTCATGTTTTGCCGCAAATGTACACATTTATAATGAAAAAAGTTATTCTAACTGATATCAATCATGTTTCAGTATTCGTAGGCGTGCTCTGGATTTACTTTATGGTATGTGCGATGTTTCAAATGCAAAAGACATAGTCGAAGAATTATTGCAAGTAAGTCTTTGTTAAAACAAGCTATTTATTAGTTATTACAAACGACTTTGTTTTACTATCTAATACCGGTTTATTAGAGTGGTGTATTCATTTGAGACTTTTAACGAATTTAATGGAGTTTTAAAATCCATGGGTAATTAGGATTTTTAAAGACTTAATAAAAATTTAGGTGTATTCAATTATTATCTTGTAGAAGTCTTTAAAAATTCAAGTGTATTCAGATTTTAAAAGACTTTAAAAACTTGCAGAATTTTATAGACTTTGTTTTATAAGTAGAAAAACCTTCACTCATTATTCTCTCAAACCCAAAGATTTATGAGGATTTATAAGGACTTTTATTTTTATTACTTTTCACTCCAATAGTCTATATTATTGGTTACACTATTGTCAATATAAATGCATAAAAGTCCATGAAATAAAATCCATTGTAATACTTGTGTTTAAAAGTTCATAAAAATCCTTAAAATTTATCTATTAAAACCCTAATTGAATATACCCCAGTTAATTAGTTTTATTCAATTATTACAACTGTTGAACTTCCATCTGATTCATTAATAGAACTGACTTTGACTTGATTCTCCTTTTTTAGTATCTTAGTACTGCAGAGTTTGCAATGCGTGAGGAATTGTCTCTTAAAGCAGCAATTCTTGCTGAGAAGTTTGCCCCTGATCTTTCTTGGTAAGTAGTAAAAAGGAGTAGGGATAGCAGAATCACGTGTTAATGAAAGTATGCTTGCTAGTTGCTAGATTACTTGTATTTATGCTGTGCTAAATATAAAAACAGGCACTTTGTTGTCTGTCTCATGACATGACGCATGCTTGCTAGTCGCTAGATTACTTGCATTTATGCTGCACTAAATATAAAAACAGGCACTTCATTGTCTGTTTCATGACATGACGAAACTATCTTACCCTATAATTTATTGTTACCTATAATTATCCTTATAGACTTCCGACTATCCAGGTCTGCTCATTGCTTTCAACATGAACCAATTTTTTTTTTAACTTCATATGTTAGTAACCAAACTGAGATATTTACTATTCATTTAGTAACCAGACTGGTCTAATGCCAATCCTGTAAGTTTTAAATATCAACATCAGAACATCATGATGGTTTAAGAGGTAATATTTGTTTTTTATTTTATGGAAGTGATTGGGTACTGTTTGAGAACTGGTATGAGACAGCTTGAAAATGTTTCTGGCCTTGGATGCAGTTGAGGGGGAAGGGATTGGTGAAAAATTGGATGGATAATTTCATATGCACGATAGTCGTGTCTAAAAACAATTTTCTAGTTTAGTACTAACAAATCCCTAGAGCAGAAAGTTGGTAATTCATGAAAAAAAGTTAATAATTGGGAACAATAGGTGAATATAAAAGCTTTGATTTTCTTATTTATCATTTTCAAGTAACCATCAAGTAATGTCAAATGAGATACTCAGCTCATTTAAGGCTAATACAATAAGTTGATCGGTTGAAAAAACCCAATTCATCTACTTCATGAGCTAAAATGAACTAACTTACCTAATTTATAAGTAACTCTTAAGCTCATTTAACATAATGTTTGTCAAAAAAGTGATTACCATAATGCCGTTATGGAAAAGGCACAAAATATGAGATTTTTATTTATTTTTCTTCTTTTACAAAAATATAATCAAAATCTTAATATTTATATTAACAATTTTTTCCTTAAACAAAATTATATATATATATATATTAATTTTTCAAAAATGTAAATGGGATAGCTGCTCAGTACATATAAAATTTAGATGAGCTGAATGTAAACAAGTTGGGCCAGCTCAACACATTTGATAGCTCAACACATTTCATTAGCCAAAAGAAAAAATCGATTATATTATACACCCATTTATCATATTATGGATGGGGTCTGCTTTATAGATGTGGTTCTAGATAAATCAATAGGAAAGTATGGAGGTAATTTTTTTGTAATAATTACATGATAATAAAATATTAGCCCTGAAGATTGAATTAGACTCTGCGTGGTACTGGAGGTTAGAGTTGAGATGGATGAATATGGTTGAGCTTTTTCAATTTGTGATATTTCAGCAAATTAAAGGTTCAAAGCGTTTATGATATACTAGCTGGAATTTTAGTTCGTAGTTATTTTGGGGCTTTGGACATTCCTCTAAATCTGTAGTTGTCAAAACAAAAGCTCAGATGGTGTGTAGATTTGTGCTTAATATCAGTTTATTTCAACAATAAACAGGTACGTCGATGTTATTCTTCAATTGATTGACAAGGCTGGGGATTTTGTTAGCGATGATATCTGGTTTCGGGTTGTGCAGTTTGTTACCAACAATGAAGACCTACAGGTGATTCACGCTCCATGCTCTTCATAATATATGATTCGTTTTATGTGTTCGACTAACATTTATATATCTTAATCAGTCGTATGCAGCAGTAAAAGCCAAAGAGTATCTTGATAAGCCAGCTATTCATGAAACAATGGTTAAGGTGTGTATATGCTTACGATTTCTTAGCCACATGCATTAGTTCAGATTAGATTTTTGCATTGGAGTAGTCATATTTGACTGTGTTTGGTTTTATTGCTTGTAACAAATTTATTAGAAGAAATATATATTATTGATTTTAGTATATCCAGTTTGGCTTCCCTTTCATCCGCACCTTGTCAACCTCTTAATTATGTGCGATGAAAGCAGAAGACTAGCTGAAAACATGTGTTTCTATTTTAGTATATTGGAGGTTTCCATTCAACTAAGAGTTAGCGGACTTGATAAAAATATGACAGGTCAGTGCTTATATCCTGGGGGAATTTGGGCACCTCTTGGCCAGACGACCGGGATGTAGTCCTAGAGAGTTATTCTACATCATACACGAGAAGCTTCCAACTGTTTCGTAAGGGGCAATCAATTTTCCCTTGTTGTCTAATACAAGTAATTCTTTTTTTCACTATGTTTTAGAGCATATATTTCATTCGCAGGATATCTACTATACCCATTCTTCTTTCAACTTATGCTAAGATCTTGATGCATACTCAACCACCAGATCCAGAACTGCAGAAACAGATTTGGGCAGTATTCTGCAAGTGGGCTTCACCTTTATACTATTTTGCTTATAGTTCAGTTCTTATAAATAGGTGTTTCCCCATTTTTCTGACGCACTGGTGCTTTCTTTTAGATATGAGAGTTGCATTGATGTTGAAATACAACAACGAGCAGCTGAGTATTTTGCTTTAAGTAGGAAAGGTGCAGCTCTGATGGATATTTTGGCTGAGATGCCTAAATTCCCTGAGCGGCAGGTACATTCTTTTTACAATTTTTGTTCAGAAATTGTACTTGTGGCTTGTTGTTATGATATTAAGTTCAGTTGACTTACTGATTGAAGATCTCTTGGTGATTATTTATAACGTTGATATGAATAATATTTCCATATTTTAGTCTTCACTGATCAAGAAAGCCGAAGATGTGGAAATAGATACTGCAGAACAAAGTGCTATTAAATTGCGGGCCCAGCAACAAATGTCAAATGCTTTAGTAGTAGCGGACCAATGTGCTGTTAATGGTACTCAACCTGTCAGCCAGCTCAGTCTCGTAAAAATGCCCAGTATGAGCAGTAATGCGGTTAGTTCCCTCTTGCTCATCCTCCCCCAACCATTTCTTTTCTTTCAAACCCCCTCCCCCCACCCCCACCCCCACCCCTCTATTTTCAAATACTGTTCATGCTATCCCCAATTTTGTAAACTCTAGTTTTTAATCTAAAGAATTATCTATTTCCAGAGTTGGTAATGTAATGTATTTTTGAGTTCATTATAGGATACTAATTCAGCCAATGAAGGTTCATCCCAGGCAAATGGGGCTTTGACTAGTGTTGATCCACAACCTCCATCACCTGATCTCCTTGGTGACCTTTTGGGTCCATTGGCTATTGAAGGCCCTTCTAGTAACACTGCTCAGTCTGAGCAGAATATTGTCTCTGGACTAGAAGGTAATTCGAGTGTGGAAGCTTCAGCCATTGTTCCTGTTGGTGAGCAGCATAATACTGTCCAGGTACTTTGTATGGTTCTTGCAGCAACTATTAGTAGGATCTTTTACTGCTTTCAATAATTAAAATTTAACCACGTTTTAATTATATATATGCCTAGGAAAGAAATGTCTGCAGCCCATCTAAACCATGTCTGTTTAATATATTTGAACATGCTTAATTATTGGGCACTTGGGATTGTTCATCTTGATCGGTTTATCAGACACATGGTTTTATTCTTTTTTCGATAATTTTGTGGATTTCTTTTTGAACTTTCAACTTGTTGAAGTCCACATGCTGAACTGTTTTTTTTAATCCTTCTCAAAGGTTTCAAAATCCTAAATTCATGATAGATTCTCGTATATATGCTTAAAATTGTATTTTCCTTTATATCTCACTCCACTAATAGAAAACCATCTGAGGTCTGTCTCAACGTCCCGATTTACTTAAAGCAGTTTTGTTTCTTAATCATTACACACTTGGTTTATTCTTTTTAATCATTAGACACTTGGTTTTATACTTTTTTCAATAATTTTGGGGATTCTGTTTGAATTCAACTTAACTTGAAGTCGCATACTGAACTATTGCATTAATTTTATCCTTTCCCAAATGTTCCAATATCCTAACTTCATGATAGATGCTTAAATATACTCTTGGAATTCATTTTTCTTTTATATCTCACTGTACCACTAATAGAAACCCATCTGTGAGGTCTGCCTCAACTGCCCGTTTTACTTATGAATTTTTTTTTTTGCTCACTCCAATTTTTCATTATCGATTTTTTTAGCCTATTGGAGACATTGCTGAAAGATTCCAGGCTTTGTGCTTGAAGGATAGCGGTGTTCTTTATGAGGATCCTAATATTCAGGTCTTTCTTTGCTAAAGTTTTTATATTAATCAGGACCATTTACTCAATATTATTTTTTGTTACTTCTACAAGATTAAATCTCTCTTTCTCATGTGAAGTCCAATCTCTGACAATACATGTCTAAATTTTCTTCAATGTTATTCCAGATTGGGATAAAAGCAGAGTGGCGACTGTATCAAGGACGGCTTGTTCTTTTCTTGGGGAATAAGAATACATATCCACTTCTTTCTGTTCAAGCTATATTACTGCCTCCTTCACATTTAAAGATGGAGATCTCACTAGTACCAGAAACTATTCCTCCTCGGGCACAGGCAAGGACTATTTTCATCCAATCATTTGGTTATTTATTGCGTTGCACATTCTTTTTTCCTTCCATCTTAATTAATCGTTATTCTTGATGACCCTAAGATCTTCTTTGTCTATGTATTTTAATTTGGATGTGTAGGTACAATGCCCGCTTGAAGTGGTGAATCTCCGGCCAAGCAGAGACGTGGCAGTTCTTGACTTCTCCTACAAGTTTACTGACAATGTGGTATTTACCTTTGAAATTCTGCATCTCTAGTTTCTTATCTTTAGAAGCTGGTTCATTCATGCTGAGTAATTCTTCTGACTACAGGTCAACGTCAAGCTTCGCCTCCCAGCTGTGTTTAATAAATTTCTTCAGCCTATATTAATGTCTGCAGAGGAGTTTTTTCCTCAATGGAGATCACTTTCAGGGCCACCTTTGAAGCTTCAAGAAGTGGTATGTATACCATATCTTCTGTGCCTTTATCTTCTAATATTGGAATCCATAACTAGGTTTTCTGTAATCTAAGTTGAACTTTGTTGGTAAGACTCATGATATTAGAGCCTTATTATAAGGTCCTTTAGTTATGAAATTGGTAGATATTAACTATTGTTAATATTGTCGCTATCAAATTTCCCATTTATGCAGCTTAGAGGAATAAAGCCACTATCTCTCGTGGAAATGGCAAATTTATTTAAGACTTTCCGGCTAATGGTTTCTCCTGGGCTTGTAAGTTGCCATCTTTCGTGAGTTTTTGAATTAATGTTGAAGCTGTCCATTATTTATGGTACTTAGCACTTGCTGCTTTTGTATTTTCTGTATTAGGATCCAAATCCAAATAATCTTGTTGCAAGCACCACATTTTGCTCTGAAAGTACACAGGCCATGCTTTGCTTGGTAAGGATTTTTTTTCCTCTTTGCAACATGTATGGACGAGTCTTATGTTGAATGTTACAGAGTTTTCAGATTTTTGTGAACTCAAAAACAATGTTTTCCCTAAACATTGCTTTCTAGTTAACTGATGTAAAGTTGCACCATTTTTTTGTTTTCCTTTTGTCATCTATCATCTTTGTTCCTGTTTATGCTCAAGTTTTAGTTGATTGTAGACTAAACATGGAATGGGTGGAAAAGAGTTCATGCTTTTGCAAATTATCATGTTCAATCAGCCTTAAATAACCCTAGCTATGTCACATATATGTTTAGGTGCCATTTGTGTTGGCTTCTTTCGGTGTCCCATCCACCTATGTGACAATTTAAATGATTCGGTACCTTACACAGTCACAAAATTATTTGAATGATTATATTTTAACAGCCCTTAATGTTGTTGTGCTGTTCAGGTTAGAATTGAAACAGATCCAGCTGACCGGACACAATTGCGTATGACAGTTGCCTCGGGGGAACCTTCGTTAACATACGAGTATGTAAATAGCTTTTGTGGCTGGCCATTCATTGTTTATGTTTACACGAGATATAAATTTAAATGACATTTGACCTGCAGATTGAAGGAATTCATTAAGGAGCAATTAGTTATCATACCTACAGCTTCTCACACTCCTGCACCAGCCTCACCAGCTCCTCCAGTAGCTCAACCAATGAGCGTAGATACAACATTAACAGATCCCGGTGCTATGTTAGCTGGTTTACTGTGATAAAAAGGATAGTGATTGGTGTGAGGATTTGTTCATTATACTCTTTTACAACTGACCTACCGAGGTATGCCTCAAAAGGTGTGTATAAAGAAAATCCTGATGCAAGAGCTGGTGGATTAAAATGAGCTGATTTGTGTCGACATTGGTCTGAAGATGTTGAAAGGTTGGTTGGGTTTTTGAGATTCTTTGTGCTTAACGCAGTTGTGCCTAAAGGAGAAATCTTTTTTTTTTCCTTCGGGTGAGGGATTTAATAGTATTATTATTATTGTTTGCCTTATCAGTTTCTGTGGATTGATTTTTATAATTTTATTCAAGAGAATGTAAGATATTTCATGAAGTAGACTGGTTGTAAAAGTTTGTTAATATGCAGCTTTTGAATAAGAGAAATCTTTTGGGGAAATAAAAAAAATATCAAGGCTCTCTTCGTAGTTGTGCGCTATAGGAGTAGGCAAAAAATCTTAATGGAAGGATCGAAAAAATATCAATGCTTGTAAATTTGGATCGTAATGTAGACGGGGCTGCCAACAAATATGCTTCAATTTGATCCGTATCGAAGACACTCTTCTGTTTTACATGTATCATTCTTTCATTGGTTGAGTAAATATGTTGCCAAATCAAGTAGACTTCAAGTTTTATATTTGTATTCTTACTCTTTATTTTGACAAATACAAAATGTGATAACTGCAAAGTTGCCTCATATTCATATAGTCATGTTCCTTTTTTATGTCTAATTTTTTTTAATCTAAATTCTTTTTTCTATTTTTCTTTTCTTTGGAACAAAATCATAAAAAAAAAGAGGAACATGATCAATCTACCACAAAAGTATTAAATGGTTTCTTGGAGACAACAAACGAGTTAATCTACCACAAAAAAGTCTTAATGGGACAATGATCAATATTAAATCGTTTAAATAGTAAAAAAGAATATTTTATTAAATTTTGCTAAATTATCCTCGGGATCAATGGATATGTTTATTTAATCGTAAGGATACTTTAAAAATATAATATTTTTCATTGATCAAGGAATTATCCATTTAATTTTCAATATTTGTGTTGGGTCCTGATTATTTTGAAGTAAATGTAGGTTACTTGATTCTTATTACTACATGAAAATATGATATTACGAGTTACCATTTTATAGGAATTTTCATATTTGAAACCACCATTGAAATTAAAATTGGCGACGTCAAAAGTCAAAACCCCAACCTTTATTGATTTCAAACCTATGAGTGAAGTTTGATTTATACGAACAATTTAGTAACACTTTAACATAAACGAAGGGACGAAGTCCAGTTAAGCTTCCAAAAAATAACCTACCTTCTAAATACAAGAAAACACGTGAAGAAATGCTCCACTATCAGTAAATTTGGTTAAATTTGTACTCAAATACCTTTCACAATTAAACAAACACCAATTTACGCTAGGAACGTTGCTCTTTCCATATTCCTAATATTATAAAAAAAAATTAAGAAAAATGAATGCAACAGCAATGGACCAGTAGTTATCTTTTTGTATCAACCCCAAAAAATTCCTAATAAAAAGTCCCTACTAAACATCGAAGAAGAATCATCTTGCCATATCTGATGTATCATCTCGGATCTGGCCATGAATGGTGTTTAACAGGAATACCCAAAGTCCGAACTTCTCGTGAATAATAAAGTCAGCTTTTATTCAATTCAATTGGTAAAACCCTCCGCCCACTTCCTCCTGAAATTTACACATGGAAAACTCACCAAGGATAATGCCATCTATTACCGCCATTCTTGGCAATGAATGCACCTCCAAGTGCTATCCCAAGACGGAAGCTCCATGGCAGACAAACAATGACTGTGTATCCACCGCCCACAATTCTCGCAAGATAGATCAGGGGCTGGTTCCTTGTGTGAACACACATAACATTGCATCATGTTAGCACTGGAATTTACAGCCATGGGCTTTGTTTGATCTTTGAAAGTATTCATTTCATATTCTTGAGGAACTGCACCCTGTGAAGTTGGACAGAATATTTTTTCCTCATTTCCTGGCACATCCTCAAATGATTCACCATCCAGTAATTCTGAGAAGGTGAATATGGTTTGGGGTTCAAATTCCATGCTTTCACTCCTATGTTCATCTGAAACATCTTGTTCCATGTCATAGGACAAGACATCGTATGTAGGTAACTCTGCATAACAAAAATCATTTCCTGAAATATCATCACCATCAGATTCGAGCTTCATATGCCTTGATGCAGTCCCTAATGGATTCATTGGATTTCTCATTTCAATGTCTGAAGATAGTTTAGCATTAGAAGTGCTACCTGAAGAGATATCTACATCCTCTTTCTGCTTCCCATGCCTTCTTACAGGTAATTTCTGTGGCAGAGGACCAACATCATTCCACTCGGCATCTACCTCAGAATTATGCTCTGTAATTAGCTCAACACTAGCAAGGTCAAAAAGAAGAGGATCGGACATGTCATCCATGGGAAACATTGGAGTAGAAGGTTCAAAAGCTTTAGAATCATAAATGGCTCCATAATCAGAGTCCGCTCTGGAATGTTCTTGCTTCAAAGGCATGTTTTTCCTGTCTTGCATACTGTCTCCAAGATCTCGAAAATTGGTATGAAGAAAAGGATGAGGATCAGACACATTGCCTGGTGGAGCAGCAGGTTCACACTTCTTATCACGAAAAATGTCTCCAGAATCAGAGTCCACTACAGAATGTTCTCGCTTTGAAAGCCTAGTACATGCCCTTTTCCCCTCTTGCATCTTGTCTCTACGATCAAAGTAAGGACACACTGGTGATTTTATTCTCCGACATTTGCAACATTTGAATCCTACCACCTCAAAAATTTGCGACTCCTTAAGTTCAAGAGCATCAGCATGGTACCAATCTGACAAAGAACACACAAAAATATGGTACAGGTTAGATACAAATAAGTAGGAAATATAAAGTTTCACAAACTCCGTATTTCCAATATAAATGGGATGGAAGAAAAGAAACTTACTTTTGCAATTTTCACAGAGTAGATACATCAAATCTGATCTATATGGCTTCTGGCACAGGATGCAAACAGGTTTCAACCAATGTACATCTGAACCACCACTTAAAAGAACATTATTAAGCCTGAAATCATGGCTTACATCATTATTCTTCTTCTTCCATATTATACCCCACGAACAATACCTACGCTTTGTTTTTGATGCACTAGAATCAGAAGTAGCTGGTTGTGTCTCAGGAGTAATTGGTCTTGTCTCAGGATGGGCATCCAGGGTTTTAACCTTAAATCTAACACGCTTGTTGCACGTCATCAGGTTCTGATAATCTTGCATCTGCAAGAGCAATGGGCTGGTGGGAGAATCATTGTGAATTTCATTCACAGCAATAGCTTTAAAATTGCAGCATGTCTTGCACATAAATGAGAACTCATTGGAAGAAATTCTGGAGCTTATGATACAATCTACATGACCATAACCTGACAGCAGATAAGCAAAAAGTAATAACTAGTGGTGAGTAGAATGGTGAGAATGGAAAACCAGGCAGTGGACTTACAAAAAAAATAAAAAACAAGGAACAATAACTTCTAGACAGACTTGACATCTACAGCAAACCATCATTTACAGGCAGAATGTGATGTGGACTAAAGAAATTCAGGAAAAAGTAGTAAGGTGCTTCCCTACAAAGCACTTTCATTGCTTCCTACATGTTCCCAAATATAAACAATGGCAACTTTGAGTGACTTTCATTCCATGGCAGCATACCGGCTTTCGCAGTGCCAGAGGCACCACCAGGCATGCCCCAAGACTGCAAAAAGTGGTAGTATGCCTTCCCAAGTTCCCATATGCCAATAGATATGAAAAGTGGTTAACATGAAATACCCGCATTCACAAAAATCCATCTAATGGTTAACATGCCCAAGGAATTCAAAATGAGCCCATTTGTACCAATAAAGCAAGCTATGTATTTCAAATATATTGGTAACAAAATAAGACAAGCTAATTTGAACTCTGGCCTATAGGTTAAAAACTCTGCAGCACCAATAAATACAAAATTCAATTTTTTTAACAATATGAAAATCCTTAGGATATGATAGTTGTCTTGAAAGCATAATATTTTGTCTCAAAGTATAGATACCCAACATAGAAAACTCAAACAACAGAGGTTAAATTGGAAACTAATTAACACATCAATATGTTTAGTTCAGTGATTCATAATAAAATACTCTAGAAGACACCAGGATAAATGTCAACATAATAATACGTACCTTGGCAGGACCAACACTTGATTGCATACCTGGAAATTAGATCAAACAAGTTATTAATGGGTAAGTTAGTACAGATAACTTCCCCCAAACCACAACAACAAACCAAAAAAAAAATTTAGCACAGACATTACCGTAATGAAACCTCCACTTGACATGAACAACAGGCTCTTATGTGCTTATTATCTATCTTATATTCAAGATAGAGCATTATATCTGTTAAATCCAACTGCCTTCTCCGCTTGGGCAATAAATTAAGGGGCTCCTCAATTAATGGCAGAAGATCTTTACTCACAATTCCCTCATATTCTCTGATCAAATGTAACGGGACATGTGTTTCAGGAAACCAGAACTTGTCATTTCCATCTTGACTTTTCTCTATTTCAATGATATTCTTCATGACACGGGAAGGAAGATGCTTTTGACTTCCAAAAGTAATCCCATACATAGTCATGTTCTCTGCAACTTTTTTGTCACGAATAGTTGCATTTCTAAAAACAGAAGCTTCTGTCTCAATGCTTTTGCCTTCTGGGAGGTTCTGCTCAGGACGTACAAGGTCACTCCATCTCAAATGAAAGTCCAGGTATCTGACCTGATATAAATTCCAATCAAATTTCTTATTAAAAAAAATACAATTTTCACCAGATAATCCAAAATGCTACAAAACCAAGAGAGTTTACAAAGGAAAGGAAGCAGAATAACAACAACCTGAAGTGCTAACTGTGAAGCATTCTTACTCCTTTCAACTGCAGCCTTCCATACTAGCTGTCGAGTCCTCCTAGGAATCTCAAAACCATCAGTGTAACATATGCCTGGAATCTTCCTCGAGCCTCCTAAAGGACCAAAGAATCATTAGTGTATTTTTTACCCATCTTTCTACATGATTATGTATCATAAATTAACAAATAGAACTTGTTTTCTAATCATGAATTTGTTTTGTCAGCCTGTTTATCATGCCAGGAAAGGAAAGGCTAAGAAGAAAACTACCTTGTCGAGCTGCTTTTCTGACCATTGCTAGGGGCAAAATTGCCTTTTGGAAGACATGCTTTGATTTCCTTCCTCCTCGCCACCACAAGGAGTTTCTTTCATGTCCAACACCATCTATGACTTCACAAATAGCAGACTGCTTCCGGCCTCGCCGCCCACCAAGACCACGTTTTTGAGTTATTCCAACAGACCAAGTAGCGCTTTGAATTGCAGAAGATTCAAAAAGGCAATCATCAACAAGCTTGATCCAGTCCCCAGAAAATGCAATTATTCGAATATTTTTCTCAAGCTGGCAAATGAAAACAGAGTTATCCACAAATGCATCATAGCACATGCATAAATGTCAATTTGTAGCAAAAATGATAAAATAATTATAAACAGATTTTGTTTTTTGGTTCAAATAAAATAATTAGACACAGATTTGTCTCTGGAATATTTCAGGTTCAGAGCTAATATATTCAAATATCAAATGACAAAATAAGAGATCAGCCATCTAGACATCTTAAGAATTCTTCAGCAAGAAAGTTATTATGAATTGAATAAACCAAATGAATGAATAACAAACCCTTTGGTAAGGATAAAACTTACTTCAAGGAGGAGGGCTCTTATATCATTGTAGATTGAGGCCTGATCTACTCTTTTGCGCCATTCATGCCTATAACTTGCTTTCAAGAAGGGCCCAAAAGTTAGACCTCGGAAACTTTCCTCAATGTATAAAATGTATGTTGCAATGCTTGCAAGACTCCCCTCTCCACTCTTATTAGAACGGAGGCCAGCAAGATTCTTCATAGCACCTTTTGTAGCACTTAAAATAACATGATTTAGCATGCATCCTTTCCTGCTCGAAACAGAAGCCTTACAAGAATGACACCAACCACACCTCTCTCTTGGAACCTCTACAAGCTTTTTCTCATAACTTGGCCAGAAGAAGCGTGAGGCTATTGCTGAAAATGCTTTTGACTGCAAGTTGTTTTCAGAAATAACTTTCCTAGGATTGTCTAAAGCATGGGCCTCTGAAATCCGAACTTCTTCTGAAGAAAGCAAGGCCAATCTGGCAGCAGCAGATGCAGCAAACTCCCCATGGGTATAGTGGTTTAGGTAAGCATAAGGTTTAAAAAAAGAACCCATGTAAACAAAACCATTAGCTGATCGAAAGCCAGCCTTCCCTAAAGTTACACTACTTTTTTTGTTTTGAGAAGATAAAGGCATTGAAGAAAGCAAGTCATTGACGGGATCACCATAAATGTCATTGCAATTGACTGAGGGGCACATAGTAAGGTCTCTTGCCCTTGATCTCTCAACCAAATTTTGTTGGTTTAAGTCAGAGGGTTTGGCTTGCTGGGATACTGAACCAGACGATATATTTGCCTGAGGCAAGTTCTTATTCAAAAGAAGGCACTGCTCTGAACTTCTGTCATCATTGCTCTTTGAACTATGAAGATCAACTTGGTTCTGAACAAAAGACATGTCCGGGGATATTGCTAAATTACCAGTGGTTCTCTCATTTGAGCTAGTCATATTAGCCTTAATCACAACAGTAGTTCTGCAGCTTTCACTTGAGTGTGAAGGAATCAAAAGGGAAGGAAGATTTGCATCTTCCTTTATCTTTTCCAACTTTAAATATGATTCAGTTCTTTCTGGAAGAGGTAAAATACTCGCTGGAATATCCCAGTATTGCAAAATTGCTAGGCAAATGTCAGAGTATAAACCTCTATGATGGGCTGACGAGTAAAGTAAGTGCAGGACTTTTGGGATATCATTCTGATTGTAATATCTAACACCTGGTTCTGCATTCATGGTAGCATTGAGCCTGCAACATTCATATCAAGAGATTATGCATTTGCCAAGAAAAGGTTGAGAAATGAATGGAATACAACTTGAGTTATTTTAAAAACAGAATTGAAAGAAAACAGCAGCAAACTAAGGTGCCAATGCAGGCTAGATGTCTAAAAGCCTAGAGTCAATGAGAATATGATCACCATTTATGAAATGAAATTGACCCAGATCCCAAAATCAAAGCCTTTTGAGAATTCAATGACCTGCTTATTTTTTTAATAGAATTTTCTCATGTGCTGGATCTGAATTCAAATAGAGTTTTCTCTCCATCCTCATAAATTTCCATGTGCTGTTCCAGATAATGTACAGCCCACACATAAAGGGGTTTGAGAAGAATATATGAACATAATATAATGGACCAAGTGCTTGAGAAGAAAATTGACGATACATATGAAAGTGTCAAACCAGCATATATAAAACAAATGCACACAAACTCACGTGTAGAAGAACAATATAACTAAAGCAAAAATAGGTTAAAGGGCTAGTCAAAACATACACCAATAAGTGATTGCAAGTGCCCAAAAAGATCTGCTCATATGTGTCAATGCCAAATAACTCCGCTCCTTTAAGTGATGTTCCAATGGTGATAGTTGGCCCTATCTTATTGAATATGCACTCCGGACAATACCAAGACCCTTCTGGCACACTTGATTTCATCACACCTATACACCTTGTGTGGTATGCCGATGGGCACCCATCACAGCAGATCAAGGTCCCATCCATTCCACAAAGTCGACATTCATCACTATTTCGATCCACTTCACAATTGACAGTATCCACATCCCCTTTATTACCCCTACCACTGAAACTATTACCACAAGACTGCGTTTTAGGGATCTCATTAGTAAACTTCATATCTTCTTTGTCCTTGTAAGCAGAGGTTTTTGAGTATCTAGGATGAACCCTTCTCGGTCTATTTTCAAGAGGATTGCTTTCGTCAGAATCATAATAAATTCCAACTTCAGCTTCCTCACGCAAATCAATTTCAGCCCTTAACTCTGCAGACTCTAAAACATCATCGCAAAGGATTTGCAAAATAAGTAACTTTCTACCTACTGGTAAAGTGAAATATTCCTCCTTCAAAAGTTCATCATAAAATCCTTTCCACTGAGGTCCACTTATGTATCCCATAACTGTTAGATACTGGACAATGTAAACAGGCCAAGTCAATGTATCAAGCAAGCTCCAATCACTGAACCTGCAGGTAAATTGTGAAATATCCATAAAGTATAATGATTATAAGTATAATGAAATATCCAAGGCAATTACACTCCATGTCATAAAATAAGATATTATACATATGGATTACAATAGATAATCCATCTAAATCAGAAACACATCTCGGACACTGAACTATAGTTAATAAGTTAGCATTCACATTAAACAGTAAACATATATATTGAACATTTCGACCAACAAACCAAAAATATAATAACAATAGATATATCTTGTGGTCCTGGTGGCCTTTTCCTACTGAAACACATACATGGCTGGTAAAAAGAGAGAAACACCCACTCCTAACAAAGTAAGTGTTCTGGTTATCCGTAGCCATAATTGTTATCGATAGCATCCTATATAGTAATTTATTCATAAAATATGGCAACTTGACTACAGTAACAAAATAAAATATCTAGGATAGGATACTTAACATACTCCATGGATTGTAAAATTAACAAAGCAGCAGCTTCCATGCCCGCTTGGACGCATGACTATTGAGACACTTATATTCGAACTTCAAACTTAGAAACAAATTCTATATGATTTTGTAAATAAAAATTGTTGAGAAGTAACAAAATCTTCTCACTGATTTTACTTGAAGAAAAGAGAAAAACAAAAAATAACCTATACCTAGATCACTAGACAAGTAGAAGCTGCATTAGCTTTCCGGGTATTGGTTATGAAACATTATCAACATTAATTTTAGCTTAAATTTGCAAGGGCAATAGTAACACACAAGACCTGTAGGACTTATTCAATGCACTTATTACATAACTTTACCAATCTAAATCATAATCTCAATACCTCAAACATTTTGAAGCAAGCTCCAAACCATCTAAAGATAGTATTTCAAGATGACGCCTCAAGGCACGCAACAATGCGACATGAATAGCATCCAACAGTGTGTTTGGAAGGCAGCAGTTAAGTGAGCCCACAAAATCATCCAACGTAAAAGGACTCAAGAAGAGGCAGATGCTAAATGATCGTAAAAATCCATAAACAGAGAAAAGATGTGAAATGTACTGCTCTGGCACACCTACTGTTCCAGAAGACGGAGGCAATTGAGGAGATGGAACAGATGGTACCTCATCATCAAGACCTAAGTTCCTATCCCTGGCATCCTTGCCTGAATCTCTCGAAGAATCAGAATCAGCATCAACACAACCCTCACTGTTATCACTTGGTACTCCTCCACTCATATCACTTAATGTGGATACTTCAGCCTTATATTCCTCTTTTCTTCCTTCCACACCATTCTTATCTGATCCACCTGTGTTTTTGACACCAATTTTCAGTACCAACTCATCTAATTTATTCTTCCTGGTGTTTAAATAATGGTCAAAACCATCGTCCACCAAAAGAATTCCACGAATTTCACTGCTCTCCAAGTCCTCAAAATCCCCATCTTCATAATTGATTCTATATAACCCTTCAGTATAGCATACAACTTTTCCAAGAAACGTTCCAATGCCCTCAAACTCTTTCAACACATATCGACCCAATAACGCCACTGGCTTGGTTCCCCAAACCAACTTCTTAGCTTCAGAACCCATTTTTTGATCATCAGTAGCATCTTCACTATCATCTCTCCTCCTTTTCCTTGGTCGGCCTCTCTTTCTAACTACAGGTTGCTCCATTCAGCAAAATCCAATCAGATCCTTATACCAAACTCACTTGGAAATGATACCTAGGGTTTCGAAAATAAAAGTCCAACTCTACAATCTCAATTGAAAGCAATCGATTGGTTCACTGAGATTTGTTGCGAGATCTAGAATTTAAACAATCAATCCTGTAAATCAACTACAAAATCTAGAAAGAGATAATCAAGCAAATATGAAGATTTTATCTATATAAAAATTTAGGAACGTACGCCATTTAATCCGAATACGTAGGTTGAATTCCGCGGACGAAGCAAGGAAAACACACCTTGTTAGGGTTAGAAACCCCCAATTGCTGAGGTTCTTCGATGACTGAGTGCACAGGGGGAGAGAGAGAAGAAAAAGCCCTAATGAAAGAGAAATGGCTTCTCTACTCTCTTCCACGGCCCAGCGAGTTAAATTCTCACGTCTTACGTGCTTTATCTGACTCGGACTGTGTTTCCGTTTCCAACTCGACCGAGTTGAAATTACGTATTACCCATAGTTATTTTAAGATAGACTTTTTTTTTCCTTTCTTTCTTTCTTTCTTTCTTTCGTTATTGTTAGATGTAGACATTAGAATTAGGACATCAACTATAGAAAGGAAGTTGGATAATTGGCGGGAAATTTTTTCCCTTTAACCAGGCAATTACCCGCCTAATTACATAAGCTTTAAAAATAAAATGAGATTATTAGGTGCAAATTATTAAGCCTATTTGGAGGCAATGGTTTTTATAACTTCTAAACTCCTTTGCATGATTTCGTCTTTTTTTAATTTGTAACGATAATCAATTAGTATAGGAATTTTAATCCGGATAGGATAGTAACAAACATGAATTAAAAATGAAAGAAAATAATTTAAAACTTATTCTCTGTTTACTAATAAATATTGGGAATCATAATAAAAAATTAATTTACTTAAATATCTTTTTAAAAATAATAATAATAAATATATATTAAATAACAAAATATCAAAATAAAGATATATTTTTACACTTATATGTTATTATTTTTTTATCATGTTTTTAGAAAGTAAACATGAAAGCGAGTCATGCTCGTAAATTATTATAATTTATAATTGTTTCGAGAGAATTATAAGTACTAAAAGGTTCAAAAATGAATCAAGAGAGTCAGATTCTTTTAGTAAGTTACATGGATTCATATATTGACACCGTTATTTCAAAGTGTTAATATTTCATTAAAATAACTACGTTTGACATATATCGACACAAAAATAAATCCATTGTATCAAGATAAGGTCATGCCCACGTACTTCTATAATACATGTCTTCTTATCCATTGATCAAATCAAATACTCCACTATTAAGGACCTTGGGTATTGTACCTTATGCACCTCGATAAACCATCGTGTAGCTTATCTCACGTAAAAAAATAAACATAGATTCAATAAACATTTATGCAAATTTTATCTGTTAAAACAGTGGAATATTTATGGATATAATAATTAAGTTAATTATGCTTGCTCATATTAATTAGGTTATTAAAGATATGAATTGATATTTATTGATTCTCTCTTTTTTATATGAATACCACCTTTGGTGGGGTTAGATATTCTTTGTTAACTAAACAAATCAATTAACACCTATGGGTGGGGTTGATAACTAATTTGGTTAATTAAATTAATTCCTTTTTCTAAGAGATTGAAAATGAACCAGATTTAAATGCCACCTTTGGTGGGGAGGTTAAACGATTTAAACTTTATTCAAGGTGTCAAATTAAACCCAAGAATTTAATTATCCGAGTACTAACTTTCAAGTTTTAAAACCACTTCAAAACTTATGTTGTCAATACATTTTCAGGATAATAATTCTTATAAAAACTTTTGAAATAGAGCTTCACTCTAACTACTAGCGATTGTACCATCAAATAAAGAGCACTACTCTAAATCAGAATAGGATAACTAAACCTTAAAATCTAATTTTCGGGTTTAAGTTTGTAATGAAAAATAATATATTTCTCTCAACATTCTTAATATAAAATCTTGAATAAAAATAAAATCAATTCATTTTAGAGATTTTTACCTATTTAATATTTCTCGCAAGCATAACAACGTTATTATTACATCATGTTTACTAAGCAGGCACAGTTAAAATTTAATCTGGAACAAATTAAATATAACATGTAAGAATAAAAGCATAAAAAATAACTCAGAAAGAAAATAAAATCCTTAGAACTTGACGCTATTCAGATTCTTTGGAAAACCTCCAAGCGGAATTTGCACTCCCATTTATTGAATCAAAAGCTAATATATTACAAAAACATAACTAGTTCTTCCCAAAAGGAAGAACTCTAAAACTAAGAGAAATTAACTAAAAAAAGCTAAAAACTAAGAAAAACTAAAAACCTAAAAATCTAAGAAAAGAGAGAAAGAAAGAAGAGAGAAGTGTGTTTTGAAGGTGTTTTGAAGGTGAAGGAAGGGGGTATTTATAGAGTGAGGATGAGAGAAAAAATGAGTAAAAAATGTTAAAAAATATTAAAAAAATGTAAAAACGCGTATTGAAATTATTTGATGTCATTAATGACGCCAAGACGTCACGAGGCGGTATACCCTGCACGTGAAAAATGGGGCGTTAAAAGGCGTGGCGCTGGAGTTCTTGGGCTGCCAGCGCATACAAGGCATGTAATAGCGTCACAAGGAGCAGTCTCCCAGCGTGAAGCGTTCGCGATGAAGGGCGAACGATCTTGTGGCCATTGTACATGAAGGCGTAAGGCCAAATCTGTGGGCTGGCAATGGGCGCGATTCAGCCTTCTTTGACATTTTTGACCTTTTTCGACCCATTTTGTCCAATTTTTCCATGTTTGTTGACCTTTTCCCCACTTATTTATTAATATATTTGTGATGTATTGCTTCAAGTATTCCTCTTTGAGTCTTTAAATTGCGTTTTAAGCCAAAAATACACGAAAAACAATAAAAATACCGTGATTCCGAAAAAGACAAATTTATATAAATATATGATAAAACATATAAATATATGTATTTTTTAATCAATTAATGTACATAAAATCATGGTTATTTTAGTGCTTTTTGGGCACTCATCACAACCCCCCAATCCGCCTTCTTGCTAGTCCTTAGCAAGAGAAGCGATAAAAACTAAAAATTAAATTATCCTAAATCACTTTCGTGGATTGAAAGCAGTTGCATTTAGCCTATGCAAACAAGCTAAACCCCACTAGTTGCTGGTAGCGACGAGTTTGACAGTCTCGTGAGGGTTTTGAATGATACCCACAAACATTGAACTAAATGTAAAAATAAAAACAATCAAATCAAAAAAAACTAAAAATTACAACAAAATTAATTTAAGAATAAAAAGAAAACAACATATCACAAAAATATCTCATACTTTTTAATCTCCTTTAAGATCATAATTAAAATCTCAAGCATAAGTTATTTTAATCTCTTTAAACAATCATGATTTTATTATAATAATTAGTCGAAAATCATTTTCATATTTCATATCAAAAATGTATCAATTTAATTTCACCCAATTTTAGTGTCATGAATCCGAATTGCCGACTCTATTCCTCACAAGTCAATACTCTCAAACACCGAATCTATGGGGTTCAAACACTCATACAAATTTATATGCGAAAGAGTTGATGTATAGAAATGAACTAATATGTTCGAATATGTATAAAGAAGAAAGGCTCAAAGTGTTATTTTGACGTTGATCTCATGGAAGGAATCAAATGTATAAATTATAAAGATATCATATATAAAAATTATTTTCATGCATAAATCAAACTCATTAAGAAAGAATTTCAAGATATATGCTTTTTACAAATGAAGAAATTGCAATGACTTTTTAGGGAATTAATTTCTATATCTTTTTTTTTTTGTAATTAGCTGTACTCACAACTTTGTAGAATGTGGGTCATAGTATGAAGCGATACTATATTTTTTATCTCTCTAATTTTTTTTTTCAATATATGTATATTTTAGAAACATGTACGATGATGTCTGACATTTTTTTTGGATTTTGGTGAGTGGTTAATTTTGTGGCTTTTCTGTTTGATCTTGGTTTAGGTAACCCCAGATATGTCTCTTTTTTTTTTTTGTAACAGTCATGCACGAATGAGATAAAAGCATATACTATCAATTTCTACTCAAATCATTTAATCTAAGCAAAAATAATAATAAAAAATATACGACACTCTATTAAGATGAGAAAAAATTCATACATTCAATATTAATGCCTATAGAGATCATCTAAGAATTTGAAGAAATAAGAAATGTGTTTGGAGTAGAAAAAATATATATTTCACTCTGAATAAAGGAAATTAGGCTCAAATTATATCTCACAAAGGTAGTCTCCACTAAAACAAATTCATAAACACCGATTTTGGGTTTAATATAATTTCTACATCTTATCAAGAATACTAGTTATGACAAAAATTAACAAATATCAAAAACAATTACATAATATTTCATGATATGTTTTCAAAATTAATCTAACAAAGACAAAAAAAGACTTAACTATTTACTTAAATTTGATTTAAAGAAATGATAAATTTTTGGGAGAACTTTTTTTTTTTTTTAATTCCAAAATTACTAAATCACACAAACAAAAATAAAACTAAACACAAAAAATGAAGATGTGAACATAAAAAAAGAAAAAATTAATAATTTTTTTTTTTTTTAATTTTAAATTGTTAAATCTTTTTTTTCTTTTCTAATTAAGCATAGTAACTTTTCACCACCCCTGAACCTAGAACTTACATTGTCCTCAATGTAACAATCAAAATTAAAGATAAAGAGAAAAGAGAAGAAAAGATTACCTATTTCTTGAGAATGTGTAAGTAGTAATGGAGAAATGCAAGTGCATTCATCATATTCATCATTAAAGTGTATACGAGGCATGATTCTATCATGTGAACTTCTAACAACTCAAAAATATTTTTAGTTTTAACAATTTAAGAATTATTCACATATAATTAAACCAAAATAAACAATAAAATTAAAACAAATAACAAAAAAAAATTACCTAAAATGATGGGTTGCCTCCATCCATTAGTTTAACGTCTTAGCAAGACGTAACTTGAGATTGCCTTTTAAGTAAACTCAATGTCCTCATCATCATTGAGTCAATCAAACCTACAAGTAAGACAATGTTGTCACCTATCTGCTTCAAACATGCCCTATTGATTTTCAAATTTTTAATGTACTCAAAACTAGGGGCATGTCTTGAGGGTTTTAGATAACCCACATCTAGGTGCAAATCAAATAATTAAGGCATCAAACACAATTGTACCTAGAACAAACAAAACAACTAACTCCTTAGATTGTAATTAAAGCTTTAAAATTTTGGAGATAGTTTGAATTTTTTTTTTTTTTTTAATTTTTTTGAAGTTAAAATAACATGTCGATAACCAAGAGTCTCAGGAAAGAACGCTGGGCAAAGGCTCCTTAAAAAACCATCCTCGCACAGAACAACGCTCCCAGGAAAAGGTAGTGGCCTGAGCTTCAAGAACTAGTCTCAGACAAGCTCCCTTAGATCTTTACTTTTCATGCTATTAAAATTAAGTTAATTAAGTTAAGTTAAGTTAAAATTTAAGTTAATTAAGTTAATAAAAGGTAGGTTAATTAAGTTAATGAAAATCTAAGTTAAAGTTAGTAAATTAAATTAATATAAGTTAGTAAATTAAGTTACTAAAACCTAAGTTAATTAACTTAAACGAAAAATTAAAAAAAAAGTAGTTAAAAAAAAAATTTGAAAAAAAATAAAATAAAATAAAAAGAGAAAAAGAGAAAAAATAAAAATTAAGCCAAAAAATAATAATAAAAAAATAAAATAAATTGAAAAAATAATTGAAAAGGTAAAAGAAAAAAAAAGAAAAAGAAAAAACAACAAAAATAAAATAAAAAAAAAATTGAAAATAAAGTTTTTGATTTTTTTATTTTTTTATTTTTTTATTTTTTATTTTTTTTATTTTTTTATTTTTTTATTTTTTTATTTTTTTATTTTTTTATTATTTTTTATTATTTTTTTTATTATTTTTATTTTTTATTTTTTATTTTTTTTTATTCTTATTTATTTATTAATTTAATTTAAAATTTATTTACTTTTTTTTTTTTTTACTTCAAATTTCAAAATGCAAAAATATTTTATTATTCATGCTATATTTTTTTTTATTTATTACTAAATTGAAATTTGAATTTTTTTTTTTTTTTTTTTTACAAACAACAAAATTTTTTATTTTTTTAATTTTTTAATAAAAAAATCACAATTATTTACAACCTTAAAGGTTTTTAAAATTTTGATAAATAATTTAAAAACACTATTCCTTCCAAAGAACTACTAAAACTGATACCATCCCCGCAATCAAGCGCCAAAAACTTGATCGCGTCACACAGCGCCAAAAACTTGATCTAGGTAACCGAGCACATCGCCGATCCACTGCTCATTTGGTTTTATGTATTTATAAAGCTCTGCAAGTGCCCGAATCATTTAAAGAAAATGATAAAGTATACTCACAGTCGATCTAAGGAAGGAATGTATGTGGTTTTTAATTTATTATTCAAACTTTTAAAGCGAAATTAAATCCTAAACATCTGTCACGATATTTTGGTTTTGTGTTTTTAATCTACTTACAAAAAAATAAACATAGATTCAATAAACATTTATGCAAATTTTATCTGTTAAAGCATGAGTATTTATGGATATAATAATTAAGTTAATTATGCTTGCTCATATTAATTAGGTTATTAAAGATATGAATTGATATTTATCGATTCTCTCTTTTTATATGAATACCACGCTTTGGTGGGTTAGATATTCTTTGTTAACTAAACAAATCAATTAACACCTATGGGTGGGGTTGATAACTAATTTGCTAATTAAATTAATTCCTTTTTCTAAGAGATTGAAAATGAACCATTTAAATGCCACCTTTGCTATGTGAGTTACGATTTAAACTTTATTCAAGGTGTCCAAATTAAACCTAAGAATTTAATTATCCAGTACTAACTTTCAAGTTTTAAAAACCACTTGAAAACATGTTGTCGATACATTTTGAGATAATAATTTATAAAAACTTTTGAAATAGAGCTTCACTCTAACTACCTAAGATTGTACCATCAAATAAAAGAAATTCACTCTAAATCAGATCGGATAACTAAACCTTAAAATCTAATTTTCGGGTTTAAGTTTGTAATGAAAAATAATATATTCTCTCTAACATTCTTAATATAAAATCTTGAATAAAAATAAAATCAATTCATTTTAGAGATTTTTACCTATTTAATATTTCGCAAGCATAACAACGTTATTATTACATCATGTTTACTAAACAGACAACGATTAAATTTAATCACAACAAATTAAATATAACATGTAAGAATAAAGCATAAAAATAATCAGAAGAAAATAAAATCCTTCTGAACTTCGACGCTATTCCCGATCGGAAAACCTCCAAGGAATTTGCACTCCCATTTATTGAATCAAAAGCTAATATATTACAAAAAACATAACTAGCTTCTTCCCAAAAAGGAAGAACTCTAAAACTAAGAGAAATTAACTAAAAAGCTAAAAACTAAGAAAAACTAAAAAAAACCTAAAAATCTAAGAAAAGAGAGAAAGAAAGAAGAAGTGTGTTTTGAAGGTGTTTTGAAGGTGAAGGGAAGGGGTATTTATAGGTGAGGATGGAGAGAGAAAAAATGAGTAAAAAATGTTAAAAAATATTAAAAAAATGTAAAAACGCGTATTGAAATTGCCGATGTCATTAATGACGTCGCATGACGTCACGAGGGCGGGCCGCACGTGAAAAATGGGGCGAAAAAGGCGCGCGGAGGGGCTGGAGGCGGCGCGCGCTGTTGCTGCGCGCTGCGTATGGCAATGACCAGTACCTACGCGGGGCGCTGTGATTGGTAGTTGGCAGCGGCGACTGCAGTCTTATGGCGCGCTGGCGGGCCACATGTAATGCCATGTAGCGCGGTATGATCTTTTTGACATTTTTTGACCTTTTCGACCCATTTGTCCAATTTTTCCATGTTTGTTGACCTTTTCCCACTTATTTATTAATATATTTGTGATGTATTGCTTCAAGTATTCCTCTTTGAGTCTTTAAATTGTGCGTTTTTAAGCCAAAATACACGAAAAACAATAAAAATACCCGTGATTCCGAAAAAGACAAATTTATATAAATATATGATAAAACATATAAATATATGTATTTTTAATCAATTAATGTTCATAAAATCATGGTTATTTTAGTGCTTTTTGGGCACTCATCACTCATGCACCTCGTATTCACTCTTGAACTCCTAAGATAAGCATCTTGAACTACCTCGTGTGGATACACCTCGTGAACTTGAGATACATTGGTCAATAACACCTAAACATTAAATCTTTCATTCTTTTATCTTAAGATAAAGTGAATGAATCATTCTTATCGGGGCATGTCATTTCAATAAGTAACGATTTTTTTGTGCAATATTTTCAACTGTATATACAAACCTTTCAAATTTTGTTAGGGTATACACCTTTTAAATTCTCTTAGCAACTCTAGGTTCCTAACTTACTATATTAGAAGACCTAACCTCTTCTTAATATAGTCTGTGTGAAGAATTTCAAGCCATGCTCGAAGAATTTTAGGCTATGTAAGAAGAAAATTAGTCCGATGTTTTCAAGTGTTTTACTTTACTCCATTTTTATTTCTCTTACTTTTATCTATGGCCGAAAAACTCAATTCCCAATCCACTAGAATCCCACCTGGGTCTACCCACCCTTAGTCATCAGAGGATACAACAAACGAGGTAAAGACATAAGGGTAAGAGAACCTATAACACGAAACAGATATTAGCACTCCCTATTTTCATCCCTAATCCAAATGATAGGGTTCATGTGGAAGTAACCAACGATTTCAGATTAAGCACTATGACAAGCCATATCAATGGAGCTCAAACTCCTGAATGTACTATCACCCTCATTGGAGGCCAAGTTCTACTTCTACCAACACCTTGTTTCAATATTTGGAAGAACTATACATGACCTAAACTACATTGTCAACCAATGGAAAACATGTACCAGTTGCATAAAACATACTCAATTTCACCCTGTGCGTGTCTATTGCTAGTCTCTCAGCATCTTCTCAAGACAAATGACCCAACCAAAGGATGGTATGTGCTACACTAGAAGGCTCTACGGGTTGGTTTGAGGTTTCTTATACCTATGAATAGATACAAAGATAAGCAAGGCCAATTTTTCATATTATTGTCCCCTAATCGAAATATAAAATCCATGCCAAAAATAGTTACAATTTAAGGACGATTTATATTCATGGATAACAGGGCGGATAGGTAATAAATAATATCAAAAATCAAAATTATTTTAGTAAATAAATATAATATATATCGAGAATAGACTGGAACAAATATCAATAAAAATGTACATGTTTCAAAATAGCTACTTTATGATTGGTTAATACCTAAAATCATTCTCGTTCTTAAAATTAATAGGAAAAAACCTGAACAAATTGTGTGAATAACCGCAAATATCCAAACTCGTAGTTAAAATGCCCATTCTTACCTATACCTCAGGTTGTTGCTTGGTTTTTATCCCCCTACGACCTTTGCTTCACTCAAATCAATCCCAGATGGGCGAAGAACTCTTTTAAGTCTAACTATAGTCAGTAGGGAGCTTAGTTATGAGCTAAAAGAAGGCGAGATACGTGTCATATGTTGTTGTAAAAGAAATATGGTCTATGAAAGTAAGGCGTATATCTCAACCATTATCCTCCGAGGTTTCAATTTGAACTTGCCTAATAGTCAATTAAGTGGAAAGACAAGTGTTTCTATGTGGGTGGAGATATATGGAACGAAGAGCCAATGGCCCTTTTACAAGCTACCTGAAACCATAATTTTGATACAATAATGCCATAAGGTCAGGAAATACTACTTTGTCTTAGGCATAACGGTAAGGAGAAAGTGCCTCACTTGGAACTATAAAACTCTTAACACACAACATATCAAGACATTATGGATATGAATCCCATTTCAAAGCCTCAAGGGTGTGAAAGAACTAGCTTAATAAACCTCAAAGTTTATACACGATGTATTTCTGTTTTTATGCTTTGATTTATTTAAACTCATTACTCATCTTTGCTCATTTATCACGCAAGTATGAATTTTACAAGTGTGGGAATTGATAACCTGGTAACTAATCTCGGGGTTGACGAGCTAATTGAAATTGACTCCCCTAAACAACATGAAAAGGCTCTTCCTTGAGATGGGGACCTCGAGTGTTCAATAAGGTACCTTATCTAAGATTGTCTCGCTCAAAGAGAAAGAAATTGAGGTACTAAAACTTGCTGTAGAACATTTGTCTCCAAAAAAATGAGTATTGATTCTCTTCCTCGTGAAGTAGAAAATACTTAAATTCTCGTTCTGCACCCAGACACACCTTTTTTAGATGGCGTACTGTTGCGTGTTTTTCAACACACGAACTCGTGCAAGTATACACGGTCACAAGTAATAATATTTGTAAGTAAAGATCGTTCCCACATAGACTTATTACTAGTATTCGTTAATTATTAAAATTATTTCAACCTAATTTTATCCAAACAGTCGATAATTGTTACATGGGCCAATTAACTAACTTTTATAATGATTGCAAGAAAATTCTAGGATTGCGCTTTCACCAAATTAATGGACTTGAATCATTATATTTTGTCTTGATTTCTGTTATCGTGTTGTAACTTGTTAACTGAGAGCTCCTAATTTATTCATATATCTCTTACGAGCTTCATTCACAAACATCTAGTTAAAATGATTCACTATATTCCTATTAATTAAATTTAACCAGATTTATTAAGTTCTCGAAGTTCTCTAACAGCTTACACATACAATAAAAGTATATTTCTATCTCTTATGTATATACGTGCTATTTCATCACTAGCAAAGACACAAAAATGCCTTTTTCAAGTTTATTTAAATGTCACATATCGCTTAATTAATCTTCCGATAATTAAAAGCATTAAACACAGATAAAATAAACAACTTAAAACAAATTCCATAAATCATTCAAAAATATTTAATTCAAATTTCATAATTTACGCTTACACTTAATCCTAGAACAAAATGTATTAGTTCATAGCAGTAATTTAAAATTACAACACAACAAAAATAAAACATTGTAGAAAGAAAATTAAAAGAAAATAGATAAGAAAAAAACTCTTTCACGATTCCTCAATGAAAAATAAATTTCATCCCTTTTCTTCTTCTTTGTTGTCTTCTTTCTCCGTAATTTCCCTAAGAAAATACAACATAAAATGTTAAATCAATACTCATGTTTCAGGTAACACGCAAACAAGAAAAACAGTAAAAATTAAATGTTACAAGGAAGAAAACTTGCAAGAACTCGCTAGTTTTCTCCCAAAATTTCGAGAGAAAAGAAGAAAGAAAATGCTCGAATCGAAAAACCAACTAAAAAAAGAGAAGAAAAAAATTCCTTTACGCGTATCCCCCATAAACATATATCCCCTATTTTTTCTTTTTATTATTATTTTTTATTATTTTTTTTTATTTTTTTATCATCGCTGGGAACAAGGAAAGAGTAGCACGCGTAAAACACACTCGCAAATTTTTTTGAATTTTTTTTCTTTTTCCGCATGCCACGTGTCACTATGTGATTCGGCCGAGAGAACCGTAGTGCCACGTGGCGCCATTGGGCGGTAAGTCGGGCGCATGAAGAACGCATCGCACACGATTTCTTCTGATTAGAAGGGTTAACTACCGGGAAGGTGGCGCCGATTCTCGCGTTTTATTTCACCAAATACATGCCACGTGTCATCATTTTATTCGCCGGAATATTTCGAGACACGGTCGGTCATTTACCATTTGAAGAGCGAGGGTGCACACCACTGACGGGACCGCGTCACACGTGATTTTTACACGAGCCGCCGCCGCGCGACTTGATGGACGCGCTTCAACTGACCGTTGATCCGATCCAATCCGTGCCGATCACCTCGGGGAATTCGCGCACATGCGCGGGGCCCACTTTGACGCCGCCCCGCGCGACACGGGACCCACTGCACGCCGAGTCGCGCGAAGATTCTACACGCGATTTTTTCCTCGTCTGGTTGTACTCACTAACTGGGACCGTTTAATTGATGATCGAACCCGCGTGTGATGGACGTCGTGATTCGCGCGAGTGTGATTCTTTTTCCTGCAGAAAATTCAATTTTCTTAATTATATTTTGACCCACAAATATATTTCAAATTACATTTTCAACTTTTTTTAATTTGCAATACACCCTTTGGAAATTTAAATTAAATTTTAAACTTTTAATAATTGAAATTAAGCCCGACTTTAATTTAAATTATATTTTCAACTTTTATAAATTGCAATTAATCACTCTTTTATTTGAAATTATATTTTTGGGTACAAATTTGCATTTAAGTACGTTTTCGATACAAATTACTTAATTTTATTTAAAATATATAAAAAACAGTAAATACTAATTTATTAATTGAAAATTAACTAAAAACATCAAGAATATAGCAATTATAATTAATAAAATAGGTGAAAATAACTATATAAAATACAGTTATCACGTACATTTAAAAAAATATTTAAATGGAGATTACTCTAGTAACTATCTTCGAAAATTAGGTATTCAAGAAACCTAAGGTACTTCTAGACATACATCATCACCTTAGGGGTGAGGTAGATAGGGCTTGTATCCAAGCAATCATAAGGGAGTATGGGCTATCACATAAGGAGATGGCTATAAGTCACACAATGGAGGTATAATTGCTCACTTGTATTTTATTTTTGTAAACTTTGTACAACTATGACCCTATTTTGATTACAAGCCATGTCCCTAATAGGGAAATTTCCAACAATGCATATCATACTCGTGTACACGAGGTTGGATTACCGATTACCCAATTTCACAAAGCTTTAAAGGGAAATGATAAGATGTTAGAAGAAAAGGAGACACGTCTGAGGGTATTAGAAACAAAAATCATTGATATAGGTAACAACTTGGTGGATCATATCCAAAAATTGAAAGTAACCTCAACTTTTATCTTGAAAAGAGACAACTTGGCCAAAAAGGTTAAAGAATGTGCTAGCTTACTGAGGAGTGGACATGGTTAGCTGAAGAATGGGCTCAATAGATGAAGGATGTCACATGGTCCTTGACAGTATAAGTGGTATCATTAAACGATCTAGTGGTCATGCTTAAAAAAGATTATACCCACAAGTATCGTGGATAATCAAAGCCATCAAGATGTAAGTTCTAAATTAAATAGAACATGACCCTATAATATTTATAAGGAAACAAATTATAGCTTGATTTTAAAAATACACAAACTTTACGTTCTAATAAGTTGCTTGGAAGGATTACAATTGTGTCAATTTTTTTTGAGTAATATGTTGAAGTTTTTGAATATTTATATGTTGATTTTGTATTCTAATTATTAATTTTTAAATAATTATATTATTTATATTATATATATATATATATATTTATAGTTCTCATTTTAAAAAATTATATTTTAGTTTAACAAGTTTTGAATTAAATAATATTAATTATATTATCATAAAAAATTAATATATTTAGTCTAATAATTATTAAAAATGAATATTTAATGTCTTATAATTATTAAAAAATATACTTTTCATGTATTGCAAGTGAATCAATATTTAAACTAAAGTACCTTATATAAATAGATCAGTTATTTAACATGATTTTACTTTTAACACTTTAGTAAAAAAAAATATGTTTATTTTTATATAATGTTAAAAAACATATACTTATTTACGTTATTAGAAAAATAAACATATATTTTTCACGAAAAGATTAAAAATGAAACTACATTTACAATCAATATTTAAACTAAAGTACATTATATAAATAAGTTAGTTATTTAACATGATTTTACTTTTAATCCTTAGTAAAAAATATATGTTTATTTTTATATAACGTTAAAAACATATGCTTATTTACGTTATTAGAAAAATAAACATACGTTTTTTCACAAAGAGATTAAAAATGAAACTACATTTACAAATATGGTTATGTCAAAAATATCAAATTTTCATAATGAAAGTTTATAAAATATGAACATGATTAACTTAGAGGGGGTGAATAGGTTCTTTTTAATTTCTATCAATTTATAATTTAATAATCTAAACAAAGCGGTCAGACATGCAATCGTGTGAAAGAGTAAAGTACATAAATTATAACGCATGATATTTTTAGGTGGAAATAACCTAGGCCACAACCATGACCTAAGAGAAAAACCACCGATCCACCAGACCACCTATCCACCAGACCACCTATCCACCAGACCACCGTACCACCGTACCACTTAACTTTCTACTATGAAAATCAAATTTCAAGTACAAACTCGGTCTTAAGCTACCCTCCCTAGGATATTATCCCAATGTACTTTACTTACGAGCACCTGTTTTGTTTTCACAATTTTTAATATTAGCGTGAACGGTTTCCAGACTAACGTTCCAATAAGCTCTCCGTCACTTAGATCGTTCACAAATCAACTACAAAGAGGTTAGTACAAAAACACAAGTGCATGTGTGTGTTTTATAGCGAATTTAACAATGAATAATCCTAATTAGATTATTCAAAATATATCATTTAAATTAAATCAATTAGAAAATTTTAGAGCAAAAAGATTAAGTATATATTCAATAAAAATAACTTCTTTAAAATTTAATACTCAAATAAAATAATCATGATGACACCTAAAATTATTTAATCTAAATATCTAAATATCTAATAAGAAGAATTAAATTAATTAAAAAAATTAATATATATATATATATATATTAACTACCTTGATCTGACGACGCTTGCATATTTAATGTTAATGAATGAAAGAAGAAAAACAAAAACAAAAAGCAAAACACAGGCTAACTCTTCATATGATCACTTATCTACTTTGCCTTTTCATTCGGTGCATATATATATTATTTCCTATATTGTCTTCAAGTGTCGCTTCTGAATCTTTTCATTCATTGCATATGTATATTATTTCTCATTTATTGTCTTCAAATGCCGCTAATGAATCTTTATTTTTTTTTTCTTTTTTTAACAGTAAACGACACACATTTACGACCATTTGTAACAGTTGGGTTTTTCTTCTATATTTTTTTTCTTTTTCAAAAGCACACATCTTAACCCTAACTCTATGTGTATATAATGATAACCTATTAATATCAGGGTTAAAATATTTTGGGTTTCATTATTCAAGGCACATTTAAATATTTGATTAAAAATATTTTTAAATCACCTCTTAAAAATATTAAGATACATAAAAAAAATATTTAAGCACTAAAACTAATATTAGATTTATGAACATATGTTATTAAATGCATAAATGCAATCCTATGTGTCGTAGTTATTAAAGATATATCTGAGTATAATTATCTAGAACTCGAGTATTTGTTCGACATTTCTTAATAGACTTGATAGCATGCCTAAAAATAAATTTACAAGTAAATATTTTGTCCACAAAAATAGCCAATACTCTTAGTCCTTACACATAATAACAAGATTAATAATACTTATCCAAAAATTACATGATTAAAATGCACATGATTAAAAGACTTTTAAATCCTTATTGTAATTTTAAATTAAGGTGTGAATTCTATCACGTTGTTTTTGTTAGGGATGACAACTTATGTTATAACTCTATTAATCGAATCGAACTCGGATTAGATAACTCAAATCAAGTATGAATAGAATTAAATTCGTGTTATTTTAAATAGTTTGCAAAAATTGAGTTAGGTTTGTACCAATTTATTAGTTCGAAATTAAATTATAAATGTTACAATTTTATGATACGTATTTAAAATATTATAGATAATATTATATTTAAAATTATTGAAGTTTAGAACGCGGTATAAATTTTTTTGAATCCTAATATTTAAATAATGATATAACTAATGTTATTAATATGTGTTTTTTATTATTAACTAATTATTGTAACATTATTTCTCAATTTTTATTATTTCATATAATTATGTTTGTATCGATGAAATTTAATTATTAAAAAAAAATTTATTTTATAAAAAATTTAATTAACAATTTAGATTAATTTAAATGATATCATTATTTAATTTCTAACTTATTTTTAATTAATCCATTTAAATTCAATTTAAGCTAGGAAGTGACAATCTTAACTAATTCGAATTAGATAACACCCGTACTAATTAATACCATAGTTTTTCATCGTAATTGATGCGCTTGAGAGTCTTGACTCTCTTGACGTATAAATATATAGAGATGGCGGGAAACAGATAACGTGAACCTATATATTTTTCCGGCAATTTCTTAAATTGACCGCGCCACATTTCAAACCACAGCGTTAGGGTTTTGTTGCAGAACACCAACTCCCACCAATTCATTCACATTGATCATCACTCGTTGAATTGTTGATTAGGGTTAGGCTTTGGCCTTTTATTTTCAATTTCTTATAGATGGGCAATAAAATAACTGATGAACTTGTATCCACCGTCCTATCAATAGTCGGATCCGAGTACTCTGAAATGGACGCTATCAGAGCCCTACACATGGCCAAAAACGACGCTACTGCGGCCATTAACATAATCTTTGATACCCCCAACTTCAAATCAAAAGGGAATTTAGGGTTACCGAAGAAGAATGAAGGTTCTCGTTCCAATTTGAGCTCAGAGACTCAATCCGTTACCTTGAATTCGAAACGAAATGATGATATGAGAAACAATTTTGATTCAAGGATTGAGCTTAATGGTGGTGATTGGCCGGCTAACTCGGGGGATAGATCAGTAGAAGATGTGCGTCGGTGTGAGAGTTCAGTTGGGAGTGAAGATTGGTGGCTTGTTGGTCGTGGCGAGCTAGCAGGACTATCTACGTCCAAAGGGAGGAGGGTCAAGGCAGGTGATGAAGTTGTTTTCACATTTCCGTCGCAGAATGCGTCTAATTCGCTGTCATCGGGAAAGCTTTTTGGGAGGGGACGGCATGTGGGAACTTGTTCGGAGATCGTCAGATTTTCTACAAGAGATTCAGGAGAGGTAATTTGTAACAATAAAAAACGACGTAAACTGAGGATGTTTGGCACTGGAGTCTTATTTTTTGGTGTTTGAATACATCGGTTGTTTGTGACAGATTGGTCGAATACCTAATGAATGGGCTCGGTGTCTATTGCCACTTGTGAGGGATAAGAAGGTTATGATTGAGGGGCACTGCAAAACTGCTCCCGATGTATTAAGCATTATGGACACTATTCATTTGTCGATAAGGTATGCTCAAATTAAATCCGTTTCTTAAATTCTTAACATTAATTTATGAGTACAAAGAATTCAATTACTTTCGTGTTACCTGTTTGATTCCAATTGGACAAACGTGTTTCAAAATTTTCAAATAAGGACAAAACAGACATATATCCGTAACACAAATTTACAGCAGTTTTTTTCACTCATCTCACTGTTGAGACTTGAGACAATATATGTGGTTATTGATGGATTTGAAACTTATCATCAATTCAGTGTATACATCAATAGTTCTATGTTCCGCAAGCAACACCAAACATCACTTAAGGCAGCCAGTAATTCTGCAGAGGAATCTGTGGTTCAACCTCTCCCAACCTTGTTTCACTTACTAGGCATGATTCCTTTCAAGAAGGTGATCAATCTTTTTCATCATTATTAAAATCTCAAAGTTGATTGCTTTTAGGTCTAAGAATAAATTTATTGTGAAAAATAGGACTTGGAGGTCTTGGAATTTGAGTTAGACCTATTTAACAATGAAGATTAAAAAAAATTAAAAATTGCACACCCATTTGACCACGTTATGCACATATCCATTGCGAAATAGGTCCAATTCAAACTACATTGTGAATTTTGCAAAGCTTGTTCGAGTCCTTAATATTATGGGTTCTTTATTTCTATTTAAAAATGGTAACAAAATTTCATCTTAATAGGCAGAATTCACTCCTCGTGACTTGCATACAAAGAAACGTCCTTTAGACCTGAAGGTAAGTTAAAGCCAATATATTGGAGTAGATTTGCAATAGACCTTCGTTTGTACACCATATCACACTTGGTTTGTAATATTACCTGAACAGGGCAGTTCTGGTCTTCATGCTGCAACTTTAGTCGTGAAAAAATCAAAGATTCCTTCTAATAATGGCAATGAAGTTGAAAGCGAGGGGTCCATCTCAGATTCTGATCTTGATAATATCGTTGGTTTTGGAGAAAGCTCTGAACTAGAGGTATTTGTTATTTGTGTGAGTACATTTTCTTGAGCACAATTAGTCCCTTTTTAGTACTCATATTCTCATGAACTGTTGGCTTTTAGGAAATGGACCCACCTGGTACACTTCAGTGTGAACTTCGTCCTTACCAGAAACAGGCTCTTCATTGGATGACCCAACTAGAAAAGGGACTAGGCATGGATGAAGGGGGAAGAACCCTTCACCCATGTTGGGAAGCATATCGTCTTACAGATAAGTATGTTAGCTTGTCAAGCAACTCTACTTTTGCTTGCTCTCAGACTTCATATTTACCAGGGTGTTTGTGAATATAGGAAGGGTCATATTGTCTACCTGAACTCATTTTCTGGTGATGCCACAACAGAATTTCCAAGCACTCTTCAGATGGCAAGAGGAGGAGTATGTTATATATGGCTCAACCTAAAATGATTTAATAGTTTGCGCTTATGTTATCTATTATTAGGTCTTCAGCCAATATGCTGATGGTTTTATCATGCATGTGAAGATTCTAGCAGATGCTATGGGCCTAGGGAAGACTATCATGACCATAGCTCTGCTCCTTGTGCATTCAGAAAGAAGCGGATCATCTGGGAATCAACGAAGTAGCCAGTTCTCTAGCGAAGGCATTGAAGTGAACTCTATTGAAGACAACTCATCAAATCTCCAACTAAAGGTTAAAACATTTCCAGGTTTTGATAAAATGATGAAGCAAAAGAATGTGCTTGTAGATGGTGGCAGTTTGATAGTATGTCCTATGACTCTTCTTGGGCAGTGGAAGGTATTCTTGTCATTTTCATTTTTATTGTTCTAGTTATGCATATGTTTTGCACTACTTACATTTGCATCATACTATCACTGAAATAGTATTTTTTTTGTGTGTATGTGTTATTTTTATTTGTGAGTAACTCTGAATGCTCAAGTATTTTTGTCAGGCAGAGATTGAGACTCATGCACAACCTGGGTCTTTATCTCTATATGTTCATTATGGACAAAGTAGACCAAAGGATGCAAATGTTTTAGCTCAAACTGATGTTGTTATTACTACATATGGAGTTTTAGCCTCAGAGTTCTCTTCAGAGGTATGCAAAACAACTCTTGTTTAGATATTGTTAGGACATTCTAAGAGCATTTTGCTATGTTTCTCCTTGGAAGATTAAATGGTGCATTCTTCTTAATGTAGAATGCAGAGAACAATGGTGGAATATATTCAGTTCGGTGGTTTAGAGTGGTTCTTGATGAGGCGCATACTATAAAATCCTCTAAAAGTCAAATTTCTATGGCTGCTGCTGCTTTAGTTGCTGATCGCAGATGGTGTCTGACTGGGACACCAATCCAGGTAAAGTTTTTGCTGGAATATGATGTAAAGATTCATGTTGCTTTGGATATTTATTCTGAATTGGTACATACGGATTTCCTGGGAATTCAGCATCCACTCCCATATAAAACAGTGTGTGCTGGGGTTGAATATCTTGAGGCTTGTGTATATGTGGTGAAGCATGTCCTTCATTTCGGATGCATGAATGTTGTTTGGATGAGGTGTATAACAAAGTCTTTTTTCATCTAGAAATTCTCTGATCCTTGGTGGTAATATTTTCTGACACTTTTCCTGCAGAATAACCTGGAAGACATATACAGTCTATTTCGGTTTTTGAGGGTGGAACCTTGGGGCAATTGGGCATGGTGAGTTCTGCAAACCCTCTATTATGGAACTTATACACAGTGATACAGTATGTTCTTAGTTTACGGGCGTTTTCTTTGTGGGTTTTCATGAACTTCACAGTTGCTTCAGAATCAAGTGCTCGGATTAATTTTAATTGAAAATATCGCTGATGATAATTTTTTTTTACCTGCAATGAAGGACTTGGGACTGGAATCCTTTTGTAAAGTTACTAATATGTTATCGAGAATCCCCCTGAATCGGTAGGAAAAATAATTGGTTTTTGGTTAGGAGAGAGGGAAAAAAAGGTGACGTCCTTTTCTATGTAGAATAATGGGATCATTGATAAAACCATTTTGACAACTTTACTTGCAATTTCTTCCTTTGACTTTGCAAAGTGCGATTTCAATAATAACTTTACAATTTAATTGTTCAGAGATCAATATGTTGCAGGTTTGTATATTGAGATAGCTCCATTAATTCATGTATGTGCTGACTTATGTGATATGAGCTTGCAATTTTTTTTTATTTTTTTCTGTCATGCGGTGCTGTGTTTTTCAAAGTTGTATAAAGAATAATGTGTAAACAGTTCACGGCCTATTATATTTACTTTGGTGAATTGCTTGGTGTAACTACTACGTTGTTTATTTATGTGCTTATACTAGGTGGAACAAACTCATTCAAAAGCCTTTTGAAGAGGGTGATGAGAGGGGGTTAAAATTGGTCCAGTCCATCTTAAAATCAATCATGTTAAGGAGAACAAAGTCTAGCACAGATCGTGAAGGCAGGCAAGTTTCTAGATGGAAACATGTATTTTCAATTTAATCCCTGTTGGGTTTTTGTCTATAAGAGCCAATTTTTGGACAATAGTTTAAAAATGGGCACAAGTTAAATTTTTTTTAAAAAAAGGCTCTTTTTAACCTCTTAATCAAGTAGCAAGTCATTTTTTTTCTCTTTCCTCTTTCAATTATATCTCAATTTTTTTCGTTTTTTCTCTCTCTCCTCCTTCAATTCCCAGCCCATTTTTTTTCCCTTCTTATTTTAAAAACAAGATAAAAAAATATTTTAATTACCCTTTGCAACTTTAAAATGCCGAATATAAAAATTATAAATTTTTAATAAATAAATTTTTGGGTGAATAAAAAATAATAAAAATAATTTATATTTATAAAATATAAAAATATATTTAATAATAAATATATAATTTGTTATAACAAATAACTTATCAAAATTTTATTATAAATTAACTTAAAATAATAATAATAAATTATAAAATAATAACAAAATTAATAATAATTATTATTAAAAAATAAATTATAAAAACTGGAATAATAATTATAATAATATTATATTAGATAATATTTTCACACAAATTTTACTATATAATGTGTTATGTTTGTATTGTATATTGTAAAAAGTTAGATATAGAGGTTTCATAATTTTTTTTAATAATTTAATTATTTTTATGAATATTATTTTTTATATCATAATTATAATTAAATATTATAATTATTTATTAAATATAATTATAATTAATAATAATAATATATTATATTATTTATGAATTATCAAAATATTTAGCATATGATTTTCAATATATGTATAAATTTATATTTATTTTATTGTAAAATAAATAATTTTTTATTTTTTAAAATAATTTTTTTAATATATAATATGATAAAAAATATTTATGTATTTAAAATTAATTATAAATTTATAAGATGTTAATATTTTTTTTATGTTTATAATAATTATTTTTTGTCAAATAGAGCTAATATATCTTTTTTTTAAATAAAATTGATTAAAAATTTTGATTTCAAGTTTAAGGTAAGATTTTGCCTATTTTTTAAAAAAATTCAACTTGTGCCCATTTTTAAACTGTTGTCCAAAAATTGGCTCTTATAGACAAAACCCCATCCCTGTTTACCTATTATCTCCTGAAATTTGGCATTTGGCAGGCCAATTCTAGATCTTCCTCCAGCTGATATCCAGGTGATATATTGTGAACTCACAGAAGCTGAAAAGGACTTGTATGAGGCACTTTTCAGAAGATCCAAGGTGTGCTCTAGTTTACATGAACATGTTGCTTCTAAATTTCCCTTTTCCATGGTATTGTTTTTTGTGCCGTACAAATTACATGTTTACTGGAATCTATTCAGGTGAAATTTGATCAGTTTGTTGAGCAAGGACGCGTTCTTCATAATTATGCTTCCATATTGGAGTTACTCTTACGTCTCCGACAATGTTGTGATCATCCATTTCTTGTGTTGAGGTGTGTTTTCAACAGTAATGCACTTGATTGATATGTATACATAGATGATAGATGTGAAAAAAAAAAGCTTCAGCTTATCTGTGTGAGAAACTGTCAGTTAGCCTTTCTTTTACTTAAATTTAACAAATTGCATGATGGATAAAGATTTGGCGGACATGCATACACCAGAAACTTAGAGACTAAAGTCTCTTGAATGTTTCCTTTTCCTTTTACTTGTAGTGCAGTAGTATACAAGTCTTCTTAAATTCTTATGTGTCTCTTTTTCCTTCAAGGTCATAGCTTAGTGACAACTTTTTTTTCCTACAGTCTGAATAATATGATCCTCTGTTATTTTCTAGTCATCAATTCTTTTTTTCATCATCTGCCTGTGAGTTGGGAATAGATTTTCTGTCAATTCCAAGAGTTACATGAATAATTACTAATAGATATAATATAGTAGGCTTTATATCTTCACATACATGATCTATTATAGCTTTGATTGGTAATGGGATACTTTGATTTCAGTCGTGGCGATACACAAGATTTTTCTGATCTGAATAAGCTAGCCAGACGTTTTCTTAAAGGTGGCCCGAATGGTGCTCAAGGGGACGACAAAGATGTACCTTCAAAGGCTTATGTTCAGGAGGTTGTGGAAGAGCTGCGTAAAGGGGAACAGGGAGAGTGTCCAATTTGTCTTGAAGCATTTGAAGATGCAGTATTGACGCCTTGTGCTCACCGCTTATGCCGCGAGTGTCTCTTGGCAAGCTGGCGAAACGCAAATTCTGGTCTATGTCCTGTTTGTAGGTATCTTAAAGCTTTGTGTCTGAGTCATTTTGATTTTAAATTAAATGTTTTTCAGGAGTAGGATACTCTTTAATTGATTTCACCTTTTCCTCGATTTTTTATGTCCGTGATTCTGTAGCATTTTTCTCTTCTTGCAGGAAGATCGTCAGTAGACAAGAACTTATTACAGCACCAACTGAGAGTAGGTTTCAGGTTGATGTTGATAAAAACTGGGTGGAATCATCCAAAGTTTCTGTGCTGCTGCGTGAACTTGAAATTCTTCATTCATCAGGCTCAAAGAGCATTGTCTTCAGCCAGTGGACTGCTTTTCTGGATCTGCTGCAGATTCCTCTATCTCGGTGAGAGGGTTTGAATGTTTAATAAATCAATATCATAGTGGTGATATTTAGCATCATAAGACGCTGAAAAATATTGTTTTCTTCTAATTTTCGGGCTTGTTGAGTCTCTTTTCTACCTTAGACTAATATGTTAAAATAGATGCTGGTTAAATTGGCATAGCCTGTATTAGCATTGAAGATAATTAATGAGATCATTATGCCTGTGTTGTTCCTTCTTTTCAGATACTTTTGATCTTTGTGACAGTTTGACTTTAGAGTCATTAAGTGATCTTTAGGGATTTTTCACAGATTTATCTGAGTGAGGTTTATAAATACCTTTAAAATAATTTTCTTACCAAATGGAACTTATTTTCAAAATACTCTGCTTACGGTTGCTAATTGTGATGCCCAGTCCATGAGTTTGTATAAACATGTTTCATTATTTATCTAGGAGTGGCATTCCATTTGTGCGTCTTGATGGTACTCTGAATCAACAGCGGCGTGAAAAAGTATTAAAGCAGTTCTCTGAAGATGATAGCATCCTGGTTTGTGATTTTTGGATAGTTTCCATTTCTCCGTTTGGTAGTGTTTTGGATTGACTATGGGCAGGTTTTGGTAATCAGATCTTGGATGTTGTTGAACCAGGTGTTGCTTATGTCACTGAAGGCTGGAGGAGTTGGAATAAATCTAACAGCAGCTTCCAGTGCCTTTGTGTTGGTATGCTTATTGATGAACTTTTAATAACCACTCCCATAACGATTCCTTATTTCAGAAGCAGTCACTTAGCCAGTTGTCCTTGGCTAGTTATTAAGTCATGCAAGTTTGTGGTAAATATTAGATGAGATTACTGTGGGTGATATATTCTTTTATTATTTGTTATTTTAATTATTGTAAGGTCTATTAGTAAAGGGGTACTAGCATATTAAAAGCTTAGTAAATGCATATATAGGTTTTTTATTTCATGTTTTAATCAGAATGTTGAATATTATTTATTATGAATGAAGTTTTGAGAGCAATTTATTTTCTAGTTTATCCTCCAAATCCGTATTCTTCTTCTTTCTTTCTTGTTCAATTCTTTGCTTTCATTTTCAAATCTCTCTACATCAAATCAATATTAGAGCCAAATTTGGTTTTCTTTCTGAAGAAAATCAGTCCTGGTCTTGTATCATTTCTATCTCTTCATCTTGTCTTTGAATTCTATTCTTCATCTTCTCTTTGAATTCTATTCCAACCCAATTTCTATTCCATATTTTCTACCTAATTTCTTTACTGATTAGTTTGAGTTCTTATTAAAAAACAATCCCTCGACAAACCCTTACCAAGTTTTTTCGATCTTTGTCTGATATTATTTTCTTACTTATCAATCCCCTTTTTTTCTTATCTAAATTCCCTCTAATTTTCTCTACTTCTTTTTAATCCAGTTATTAAAGGGGAAAATAATAATCTAAAACCCATTTCATGTATCCATTCCACCACTATTTGTTTTCTTCTTCTTCACCCAATACCCACTTTAATTTCCACTTCACTGACATGGCCACTTATCAGCTACCCACCCACCCACCATCACTATTTACTTCAGATGAACCTTTATTGTCAACCATTATTGTCGGTCTTGAAAATGTAATCGTCCCAACCACACTAATGGTGATGTTAGGGAGGTCTCTAGCACCAGTCGTCGATTAGCATCATCACTATCTTCCCAAGCTTCGACGTGTGACTTACAGCTCACCATCTCAGCTGCCATATGATGCGCCATCTTGTGGGTCATACAAAGCTGATATAGTATTTCCCCTTGCTGCAATATTCTTAGGTTATACACATTGGCTTTTGTATTTGTTAAGAATGCATGGACTTGATCTTTGAGAAGTTATATCTCGTTTCAACTTATTTGTAGAACTTTAGATTTGAGAACTAATTGTCTAAGAATTCTTGCTGCATTATTTGGGTTACTAATAGAATATTTGGGCTCGTTCATTTAACATTTGACTAGAATCTTTTGCATACTCAATTGGAGTTGAATTGCAAGAGTTATATTCAGTACTAACTTGAGCTAAATTTCAAATTGTTATATTGGCCACAAATTTCATTTTGGATTGTATTATTGGCGTTGTTTGCATGTCTATATGCAAATTTAGAGGCTTAGTACGATCAATTGTTGTAGAAATTAGAAAGAAAAAAAAATACTTCATATTGGGATTCCTTTTCTTTTTTGCTTTTGAATTGGAAGCCCAAATTGTCAAAGTTGTAGCTAATTTGGAGGGTTAATTCAATTTTGGTTTGGTATATCTCTAATCCCTTTCTCTTGTTTTGTTTTGCATTTTTATAGTGTGTAGTTATTTTAGTTAACTTGCAATAGACAAAATTCATTTCAAAATGTCCTACCAAATTCATTTTACCCCCTTTAGAAAATCTTGTGCATTTTTTTGTGATGAAACAATGGGTTCTAAAACTTTATCGAATTGGATTGATGAGATTGAAAATACATTTATGTATTATAATCTCTATGGTTATGATTGTGTAACTTATGTCTAAAGTTTACAAAGTGGTTATGTTTTGAGATATTGGAAACATGTTCATGATAATTATTTCTCTTGTATTGGTGAGCAATATAATACTTGACTTGAGATAAAATACCAATTATATCAAAGGTTTTTTCCTCAATATGCAAACCATTTTGAACCTACACCATGGTTGAGAGAAAATAGTGATCACACCACCTTTATGACCTCACATGCATCTATTAGAGATACTAAACCTATTGTGAGAATGGACAAACATCAAGCCCCTCATATGGTCTCATATTTACGTTCATATGATTCTAAATTTGCCAATTGTGAGTATTGTAGTGTGCCAAAAGGTCATCCCATGTCTAATGAACCACTTGACGAGAGTCTGTAAATCAAATCCTATCCCTACTTTCACTTCAAGAACTCAATTGTTCAAGAAAGTCAATACTCAATATCAAAATCAGTCACAAATTCTTGATCACCATTAGTAATAATGGTTTGTGATGTGATTATTAATGTTGAAAAAATGACAATCTTGTTTCTAAATGTGTTGTGAAAGCATTGGATTTACAAATTGAAAAAGACCACAATGATAGCAAATTTTGTATGCTTTCGTTTTCAATTGGGAAGTCTTATCAAGATGTAGTCAAATGTGAAGTGATATACATGTATGTCTCATATGCTTGCCTTGTTGTTCTTGGAAAACAATGGAGAGATCATATACGAGTAGCTCATAGGGTGAAATTTATATTCTCTCGGAATGTAAGAAAATAAGGCTAGTTCCTTTAAAAAAAGATCCAAGTACTACTTTCTCAAGAAGGGAACTAAATCTCACCCACCTTAAATTACTAAAATTCCTTCACCTTCAAAGGGTATTTTTGGATCCACCACAAAAAATGGTACAACCCAAAGTTGAGAAGAGTATTCTTGAAATGCCTCCAAAATTAATAATCTTACTTCCTAAACCAATTTCAAGTATTTTAGGTCCTTATCCAAGAACTTTAAAAACTTCTCTATCACCCATTCCACCTAAACCAAGCCTTTATGCTCCTTTAGAACCAAAACCACGTGATAAGAGATATATTGTAATTACACTTGAGAGTCTAACTATGGTATTTTCCAATGTTATCAATAGTGTTTTGGTTGAGATCATTGAGCAATGCTTGACTCTTCTATTAGCATTTGTCATTCAATTTAAAATATAAGGCTTGATTTGATCAAACCTTTGCTATCCCATTTGATTGTTCTAATGCATGCTTATTAGGATGTTCTACTCGTATGATTATGCATTTACATTCTAAGTGGGTTGGATCATTATCTAACCAAGGTTTAAAGTCTTGTTTAGTCTCATTTATTGTGTTGCAAGTTTGCATTATTCATGCTCACTCTATGTTACTTCTCATGCAAATTCCAAGGAAGTTGAAGAAATATCTCTTATTCCGGTTGTTACTTTATGGTTCTACAAACTCATTGCAATCCAGTTTTTTTCAATTGGGAGAGAAGAATGTAGGAATGAGGGTGATAGTCTTTTATTATTTGTTGTTCTTTTAATTATTGTAAGGTCCATTAGTAAAAACCTACAGCGCAATAGTATATTAAAAGCCCATTAGTATATGCATATATATGTTTCTTATTTCATGTTTTAATCAGAATGTTAAATATTGGATATTATGAATAAAGTTTCTAGATCAAGTTGTTCTCTAGTTTATCCTCCAAACTCCTGTTCTTCTTTTTTCTTTCTTGTTCTTCTCTATTCTTTGCTTTCATTTTCAAATCTCTCTAAATCAGTACGGTACACAGTTTCATCCAGTCATGAGTTCAGATTGGGATTGGTCACGAATATTCCCATATTCCCATAAGACGTAGAAAATTTCGTATAAAGGGTTTTGGACTTTTGGTCATCTTTTGCCATTTGTGAATAAAATAATTATGCCCTCTGGCTCTAATTTATTGTCAATTGATGAGCATCTTCTTATTGCTCACTTCTTTAGTTTGTTATCTGCATTCTTGAGGTCCTTGATCACTCTTTTTTCAGTTTGTTATGTTTTATAAATGTTTCTTCTCTCCTATCTTTCAAGAAGAAAGGAGAGTGGAAAAAAGGAGAAAGATCTTCCACTTGATGTTTTGGTTGGTTTAATTTCGTAGTTGTTAAAAGTTGTGGTTTCTGTTTGTCATTGTAGGATCCTTGGTGGAATCCAGCTGTGGAGGAGCAGGCTGTAATGCGCATCCATCGCATTGGTCAAACAAAACGGGTGATGATCAAACGTTTTATTATGAAGGTAGACTTTATTCTCCCTTCAGTTAGGAGTTTAGTGGCTTTTATGATTTTTTCCCCTTTCTTTCTTGGAACCTTCATTCTTGAGATGACAGAAGTTGGGATACGTTCTAATTCTTGAATAGGAAAACTAAGAAAGTATTGTTAAGTTATTTCATATGTCCCTTGTTGTATACATAAAAAAATGGATTACTTTTAATTTGTGATTCAATTCAGTCCATTGAAACCAGTTATAAAAGGAACCAGCAAAATTCAGTACCGAGCTGAATTTTCTTATCTTAATAAAATGACAGATGAGGTCTAGGAATTTCTGACAAAAATTGAAACCTCTGTTTATTTCAGAATTAGGGTCTTTGGTTATGCTTCTAGTACCTTGTAAAAGCCTTTTAGGATCAAACATGAAAAAGTTTGTGAGAAGTGTTTTCAGGGCTCAGAAAGCGCATTTAATGCTTGCTGACAGAAGCACATTGAATGTGTCTTTCTAAAACCGCTTTTGTTTGAAACCACTTTTAATAGAAGTAAACCGACCCATTGCATAGTTAGAAAATATGTGCTTTGGAATTCTTTCTAAGATGCTCATAACTGTGATAGAGAATCATATAAATTTGTGTGAATAACTAGGCTATTATTAGGTTCTAACATGTGTATACTTGTTTCATTGTTCTTTGATTGCAGGGTACTGTTGAGGAAAGAATGGAAGCAGTGCAAGCTCGTAAACAGAGAATGATTTCTGGTGCATTGACTGATCAAGAAGTTAGAAGCGCTCGCATAGAGGAATTAAAAATGCTTTTTAGTTAGATATTTAACAGTTATAAAAGCTTTGTGCTTATCTTGGGACAGGTATTTAACATGACAACTGATGTCAAATGGGTTATTAGAGAGCACATTGGTCGAGGCTCTTAAGGCCCTTGGGCAACATGCTCGCTTAGCTAAAGCTATTTGTTTTTCGGCTGGCAAGCCATGAGAATTGAGATTTGGCTTTGCATGGGACATCACTTTTGGTAATTTGATGGAACTGGTGAAATCAAATTTCACTTGGGGTTTCTTTTCAAGTGAGTGCTGTGCACGTTTATTTAATGGAATATCTAAATATGTTGTATACATGTTGCTTAGAGAGCAGAGTATGTTGTATATGTATTTCATAGATAAGTTTACATTAGTTTACATTTTTTTTTTAATTTTGGAGAATACATTGTACATTTCTTTTCTTTTTTGCTTTTGATGATTTGAAATTAATAAACATGTATGTACTGAACTATGTATTCTGAGAATGTGCTTTCTTTTAATATTGTTTATAATCTAATGCATATTACCCCATTATAAAAGAGATTATTTTTTGGCACAAATTTAATAATTTCTGCTTCTTTTAGCTTTACCAAATATAAGTTTAACCATTTAAAAATGTAAAATTAATTTGATTTTTAATTAATTGTAATAACTAGTAATAGTGCAATTCCATCCACCATTATTTTTGATTTGACTTAATATTGCCATTCAAACTTCAAATGTGACAATAATATGTAAATTTTTTTTTTATAAAATCAATTACATTTTGCTATTATTGATTGATGATGTTATTAAAAAAGTTAATACTTTAGAGTTAACCTTTCAATCAAAAGGTATTGGAATTATATTTATAGTCTCTTAATTTATTTTAAAATACATGATTTAATTTTATATTTTAAATTAAAATTCATCATATATTATATAAATAAAAGATAATTATGTTATTAAAAGTTTCTTACATTAGTAGTTTTTGTATTTAATAAAAAATATGCATATAAAAATTGTACATTTAATTTTAAGTATATTAATAATTTAAAATTAATATTTAATTAAAATTTTAAGTATATTATATTCATGAACAAAAAAATTAAAGATAAATTTGTTTTTAAAATAATTAAAGAATAAAAAGGATAGTGATATTGTTACAAGCAATATTATTATTGTCATAAGAATAATTATGTAGTGATAACTTTATCAAATAATAATGACATAAAGGTGTAATTAATAATATGAATAAAATAAAATTTTAATATATTTTTATTGTAACATTGAAAATATCATTACCCATAAAAAAAATTAATTAAAACATTATTTAGCTTAAAAAAATAGTTTACCTTCAAAATAAACAAAATCACTAAAAATTAGAAGAGATTTTTGAAAAATCCTAAAAAATCAAATCATATTGAAATGACAGTTTTGGGAGAAAAATTAAAAAGGGTAGGAAAGGCTTTGCGATGAAAAAATTAAAACTTTTTATTTTATAATCAAAAATTTAAATAAAAGAGAAGACTCTAGGTTCAAAACAAAAACAATAAACATGTTTAAAAAACGGTGAACAACTTATCTATTATAAAAAGAAAAGTTACTTTAAAATTATTTATTTACGTTTAATAATTTATATTTTTACGAGAAAAAATAAATTAGACTAGAAATAGAAAAAAAATAAGAAAACTAATAATAAAAAAATGATAAAAAATTGAATATCAATCTATCAAATTTTTAATATAAATAATATACAAAGTAAGGAAAAAAGACACTTAAAAAAATTAAATAGATATATTTAAAATAAAATAAGGATAATAATATTTATACAACTAATTTTATTATTATTATTATAATAAAATTGTATAAATTATCTATTATATTTATATAATTAATTAATTTTTGTATCAAATAAAGTTGATATTAATGAATTTTTAATATTTATTTTAAAATAAAAAAATAAAATTATATATATCAATATTAAATAAGATATTAATTATAAATATAAAATATTATAAAAAAATCCGTTCATATACTTTCATATGAATATTTATAAAAAAAAAAAAATCAGCACGAAGCGTCGAACCCGATAACAAGACCAATATCCAATTGATTCTCACCCTAATCGTTCTCTCACTAACTCACACCAAAGTTATCTAAGCTCCGTAGCCGCCGTTCACCAAGCCTATAGTTTCAACATTCCACTATTCAATTCTCTTGCCTTTAGCCGTTCTCCTTCAGTCCATCTACCTCTTCCGTACATGTAAGATACCTCTCTCGGACTTAGGTTGTGATTTTCATATTTTGATTATTAACTAGTTCTTTGAAATGATTTCTTCTACGTGCTATGGAGTTATGTTTCATGATTCTTACGAATCTAAGCAGATAGCTATCGTTTAATTTAGATTAGGGTTACATTTGGGTCATCGGCTTGAATCGTTTATGATATTCTGCTTGGTTGTCTTTTAGTAAATATAGATAATAACAATTATGAATCCAATAAGCATGGAAATAGCAGTAAAACAATCAATGTTAAACATCCACAATATGGGGTGTAGCTCTAAGGGTAGAGCACTCACTATGCACAATATAGGTGATTGATTCATGCCGTAAATCTCCAATTATGTCTAAGTTGTTTAGAATAAAAGTCAAATCATAATATCTTACTCGTATCAGCTAGTAAATTAAATGAATTATGGCACCAAGCAAGGTCTAGTTATTTTCCATGTATGCACATAAGTTTCTGTATGGTACTCCTGAAGCCAGCAAAACATTTTCGGTTCAAATTACAACAAGTTTCAAAGACCTAACAAACTGAAAGTTGGGGGAAAAAAAAGAACCAAGTTGTTCAAGGCATAGAAAGCTTAAGCCTTTCAAATATTTCCTCAGATAATAGTCTTGGTACTCTTTTTTTGGTTCCTAGCCTTGATGCGAGCTTGGAAATAGCCTTTCACAACTTTGGATGCCATAGTTGTCATTTATCCAAAAGTTGGGGTATTATAATATTTTCATCATCATAGTAGGATTGATACTTTATATTATATTTCTTCAGATTTACATTAGGATAAGTTATAAGCTTATATTTTATAAATTCTAATGTTAATTAAATTTTAATGATATTTAATACTAATTAATCATGGGCCTCTTTTTTTTTTTGCTTACTTCCGCACGCACTCTTAGCTGATTCACAAGTTGTTTGTGGAGATGCGTAAACGATTAAGTGTTTGATGTGGTTTTAGTATAATATATATTTCCTTTTCAATTTCTTATGTTGATATCTGTAACTGTTATGTTTTGTAGATATCATTCTTTTTGAATTTCTTAGCTAATTAGTTGAGTTCAAGACTTGTGTACATCAGAAAAATAGATTGGTTTCCGAGAATCTTATGACTTTCAACCTGAAAGATGGTGTCACTTACTGCTGTAAAAGGGATGCTATAGTATTAATTATCTCAGTACTAAAGTAGATTATAACTGAAACTGCAAGTGCTTCTGATACTATCATTTGTTCTATGTGCGCCCAATTTTTTTGTTTTTTGTTTTTTGTTTTTTTAAAGATAGAACCATTCGACCATGTAGTACTATTTAATTTTTGTTCAATTTTTCTATTTGATTTTCTGAAATTTTACACTATTTACTGGTTAGTTCCATAAGTTTAGTGTTGATTTTTCATGAATTCGTGGTTACTAGACCAACTTCCTTCGACAAAACGAAGTCCACATTGATGATTCAACTTGTTAGGAAGCAAAATTAAGTGCACTGTCTAACTGTGTAAGTATCATGCATTTTGTTATTGAATATGTGAAGATAGCACGATGAACAATACAATCAACCTGAAATAAAAATGTGTGTAGGCCTCAGTCATCTGGCAGCTTAATATCTCGCTCATATAATGAAAATAATGCTATATTCTTAAAAGAAAAGCTAATTTTAGTTATTCCTATGAAATCAAGAATATTTTTGTTGGTAGGAAACTGTGATACTCAATGCTATTCATGTTATAATCTTCTTCACTTGATGTGAAACAGTGTGATATTGCCAGAATGAGACCTTTAGATGAAACTGAAACCACAGCAGTGTTTGAAAAGCTCTTCAAATTTGTGGGAAACAATCTCAAGAACATTGTTGAAAATCCCTCTCATGAAGGCCCTGATTCTAACCCTGGCCGCTACTGCTTTCGCCTCAACAAGAATAAGGTCTACTATGTGAGTGACTCGCTTGTCAAGAGGGCCACTAACGTAGCTCGCAAGAACCTTGTCTCTCTTGGAACCTGTATTGGCAGGTTTACTCATGGTGGCAGTTTTCACCTTACAGTCCAGTGTTTGAGTCTCATGGCTGCCAATGCCAAACACAAGATCTGGCTAAAACCCACATCTGAGATGTCATATTTGTATGGGAACCATGTTTTAAAAGGTGGGTTGGGGAGGATAACTGAGAATATTTTGCCGGGTGATGGAGTCGTCGTGTTTTCAATGTCTGATGTGCCACTGGGATTCGGCATTGCAGCAAAGTCTACTCAGGATTGCAGGAAGTTGGACCCCAATGGCATTGTTGTACTTCACCAAGCAGACATTGGGGAGTATTTGAGGATGGAAGATGAGCTTTAAATTTTTGGTAATTGAAATTTGTTTATGTTTTTATAGTTTTTCAGGAGAACTATAGTAAATGTGTCGGGTGTCTGGGAGTAATGTGAGGATTGGGATTAACTCGGTGATAAAAGCTTGATGTATTTGCGGTTCAAATTACTCTTCATCAAAATGATTGACCATGCATCCCTAGTGCTTATGAAGTGACCATCAAATATGGATCAAATTGTTTTTACTAGCAATGGAATTTTGATGAATATGTTTATTGATTTGTTTTTTTAATACAACATTCTTGAAAGAAATGCCAATGTTTTTACTAAATGTATTAAAATTTAGTAGAAGATTGCTGACAAAATCTCCAATTTTCAAATAGAACTGAAAACAGAGTCCGATGAACCACGTCCTCAACTTACATACACTGACTCTGGACAAAAGTTACATTGCGAAATACAACAAATTTGGAACTGGGATTAATTTCAAACCTGTGATTAACGATGGCATGCAAGGTATAACATAGAGTCTCCAAGTTAGTGATGTTTTTTGGGGCATGGTTTCCAAACCCCAAAAAGCTGACCTTGTTAAGAGGTGAGTATTTAATGGTAATTATATCTCAAATTTATTTTTTATATTTTTTTTAAGGTAGAGCTTGTTCACACATTTATCAATACGAGATCTCATTATCCTCTTAAACTCGAATCAAGGCCTATATCAAAGATAAGTTATTTAGTAGTATCTTCCTTAATGGAGCATTTAAATTCTATCAAGTGCACTAATATGATAAGAAAGGATTAAAGTGTAAAAAAATTCATGTTAATTTAATTATATCTCAAGAGTAATGATTCTAGAATATAGCGAAGTTTCCATTTCGATCCAACAGGAGGTCACCATTTGTTTTGACTTGGAGCATATGCACAACATACATGAGTCTACTTTTACATTGAGATTCACCTTCTTGCGTCCATGTGATGCAAATTAGTTTTTATTCTAATACTATTTGTTAAACCTGGTGTTATAACTCAAAAGGTTAATGTTAATAGGAGAAATATCATCCTAATTATATCCAATTTTATCTTCATATTTTTTCAATGCAAGACCCGCTAGAACACCCAACTTCCTTTGTAATGAATATGGATGGAATTGGACTCTTATAGGTTGCTTATGTGATGCTACCTACAAATGGTATGGTGAGCAAACTTGGAAGTCCAAATAAATAAACTAATTTAGACTCATAATAAAACAGATTTATTCTCCGTAAGCTCAGCATAGAGGTCTATAGTTATGGACCAAATTGATATTGGCCAACCAAGACTCTGGATACTGATTTGGGCATCTAAATTTCATGAACCCCATAAAGTGTTTTTTTTGTGAAAATTGGGGTCAAATTCTTTGGCTGTACGTTATAACCTCGACAAGTTTAATCAACATATATTGGACTGATGCTCACTGGGTAATTTAGAAAGTGAGACAGTGAAACATCTTTTTATTAGATATAAACTCTTTCAGGCTTTATGGATGCATTTGTATGGTTGGTGGTATAAAACTGGACAATTATAAGAATGTAGATATTCAATCATTCTATGGAATTGTCTTCAACCTCGTGATTCATTAATTCCTCAAGGTATGAACAGAAATGATTTACTCATGCTATTACTTCAACTTGGATTGCCATATGGAGATTGAGAAATGAGAAGGTATTCAAAGAGGTGAACTCGAATTTTAGTAATTGTATTGAGTATCTGAGAACTGCCTTTAAGGAGTTTAGAAGAGAAAATTCACCAGCTATACACTCTTATTCAAATGCTAATTCTCAAGTCATAAATGTGAAAAATATTAGTAGTACAAGCCACCTGATGGTGTAATGAAGTTCAACTTTGATGCTAGTTTTGAAAGAAGGAAGGTGGCAACTGTAGTTGCTGCAAGAGATCACTATGGCAATGTCTTAGGTATCTGGTGCATACATTTGCAGATTCCAAATGCCGAAATAGCAAAAGCAAGAGAAATGACATTAGCACTTGGTGTTAAGGAACACAATCTTAACTCCGAATCTAAAAGCTAACGAATTAGAGAATTGTCCAAAATTTATAAGCAGGATTGACGCTGCACTCTTGGCCGATGTGGGACTTCCTTAATCCTCTTCCTCACATCGATAAGAGCTATGTCTTAAATACCGATAGGATGATAAGTTTTAGGAATTGTAATCAAATCATTAATCTGTACTGATATCATATTAAAGAATCAAGTTAACTCTGAACCCTAAAACAAGTTTGTGAGTTACAGGATTATCTAGGTTTATAAGTAACACTGACGGTATACTCTTGACTAATATTTTACTTTTTTAACACTTAGTTTGACACATACTATATGAACAAATTGGTTTGGATAGAAAGGAATTACAAAAAAACATTATAGATTATATAATGAATAGATCAAATAATTGATCATAAGAGCCCAAACACCAATTTTTAGTTGGTTTATATCTTTTAGTGTAATGGACACTCTTCGTTTAGTTAGTGTTATGTATACATTAGAAGCTAATAGCTATAGTTAATAAATTATAAGGAATATTAACAATTTTTTTTGTTCGTGGGAGTAACAAAACATTAATTTTGGAACTTTGATACTTAAATATTTTAAAAAGAGATCAAAATGTAATAAAATTGAGAAAAAATATACCATGAGTTCTTTATATTAAGTTATTTGTGTTGTTTAATCCCTTAAATTAAAAATAATGTTATTTAGTCACTTAATAACAAAAAAAAATTTAATTTTGATAAGTTATATTATTTTAATGATTTTTTATTAAAATTTTATTATTATCTATCAAATGATTAAATATGAATATTTAACGATAATAAAATTTTAATTAATATGAAAATAAAATTTACAACCTGTTTTATTTTAATATTTTATTAATTTTTTAATCTTTATTAAAAATTAAAATATATATTTAAATAACTTTATGTTTGTAACTTGTTATTTTTTTAAACAATTTCATATTAAATTTCATTTTACTTTTAATAAAGATTTACATTTTAATCATTTTATAAAAAATAATAGTATTTTAATAAAAAATTATTAAATTAATATAATTGTTTATAATTAACTCAATTTTTAAAACTAATTAATTAAACAATAAAAATAATCTAAAAGATTTGTATGTTATCTGAACGAAATCTTAATTGAAATACAAACCCAACCCCGTCAAATGTTTGAATAAGGAGAACTTATATATTAATTTTAGATCATTAATAATACGTTGTTTAAAGTTAAGGAAATAAAAAATAATTACAATAATTTTTATTAAAAAATAAAATAGTTTATTAATTTTATAAAATAATACGTGTGTGTGTACGGTCGTTACTCACTTTTCAGTATTTTAGAATTATTTAAAAAATAAATCAGCAACACGAAGCATCGAACCCAATAACAAGGCCAATGTCCAATTGATTCTCACCCTAATCGTTCTCTCACTAACTCACACCAAAGTTATCTAAGCTCCGTAGCCGCCGTTCACCAAGCCTATAGTTTCAACATTCCACTATTCAATTCCCTTGCCTCCGTTCTCCTTCAGTCCATCTACCACTTCCGTACATGTAAGATACCTCTCTCAGACTTTGGTTGTGATTTTCATATTTTGATTATTAACTAGTTCTTTGAAATGATTTCTTCTACGTGCTATGGAGTTATGTTTCATGATTCTTATGAATCTAAGCAGATATCTATCGTTTAATTTAGATTAGGGTTACATTTGCTTGAATCGTTTTTGATATTCTGCTTGGTTGGCTTTTAGTAAATATAGATAATAACAATTATGAACCCAATAAGCATGGAAATAGCAGTAAAACAATCAATGTTAAACATCCACAATATGGGGTGTAGCTATAAGGGTAGAGCACTCACTATGCACAATATAGGTAATTGATTCATGCCGTAAATCTCCAATTATGTCTAAGTTGTTTAGAATAAAAGTCAAATCATAATATCTTACTCGTATCAGCTAGTAAATTAAATGAATTATGGCACCAAGCAAGGTCTAGTTATTTTCCATGTATGCACATAAGTTTCTGTATGGTACTCCTGAAGCCAGCAAAACATTTTCGGTTCAAATTACAACAAGTTGGGGGAAAAAAAAAGAACCAAGTTGTTCAAGGCATAAAAAGCTTAAGCCTCTCAAATATTTCATCAGAGAATAGTCTTGGTACTTTTTTTTTTTGCGCCTAGCCTTGAGGCTAGCTTGGAAATAGCCTTTCACAACATTGGATGCCATAGTTGTTATTCATCCAAAAGTAGGGGTATTATAATATTTTCATCATCATAGTAGGATTGGTACTGTATATAGTATTTATCCATCAGAATAAGTTATATGCTTATCATTTATAAAATCTAATGTTAATTAAAATTTAATGATATTTAATACTAAATAATCAAGGGACTCTTTTTTTATTTTTATTTTTTTGGCCTACTTCCTCACGCACTCTTAGCTGCTTCACAAGTTGTTTGTGGAGATGCGTAAACGATTAAGTGTTTGATGTGGTTTTAGTATAATATATATTTCCTTTTCAATTTCTTATGTTGATATCTGTAACTGTTATGTTTTGTAGATATCATTCTTTTTGAATTTCTTAGCTAATTAGTTGAGTTCAAGACTTGTGTACATCAGAAAAATAGATTGGTTTCCAAGAATCTTACGACTTTACAACCTGAAAGATAGTGTCACCTATTGCTGTAAAAGGAATGCTATAGTATTAATTATCTCTGTACTAAAGTAGATTTATAACTGAAACTGCAAGTGCTTCTGATACTATCATTTGTTCTATGCGCCCCCAATTTTTTTTATTTTTTTTATTTTTTGTAGATAGAACCATTCCACCGTGTAGTACTATTTAATTTATGTTCAATTTTGCTATTTGGTTTTCTGAAGTTTTACACTTTGTACCATGGTTAGTTCCATAAATTTAATGTTGATTTTTCATGAATTGGTGGTCACTGGACCAACTTCCTTTGACAAAAGGAAGTCCACATTGATGATTCAACTTGTTAGGATGCAAAATTAAGTGCACTATCTAACTGTGTAAGCATCATGCATTTTGTTATTGAATATGTGAAGATAGCGGGATGAACAATACAATCAACCTAAAATAAAAAGATATGTGTAGGTTTCAGTCATCTGGCTGCATTAGATCTCCTTTATATGAAAATAATGTTATATTCTTAAAAGAAAAGCTAATTTTAGTTATTCATATGAGATCAAGAATATTTTTGTTGGTGGGAAACTTTGAAAATAACAAAACAATAATTTTGGGACCTTGATACTTAAAATTCAACCAAAAGGATCAAAATGTAATTATTAAATTGAGAAAAATGTCACATAAGTTTATTAGATTAGGTCGTTTCTGTTGTTTAGTCACTTAGATTATAAATGATATCATTTAGTCTTTTAATTACGGAAAAATAGGTCAATTCAAGACATTATATTATGTTAATGATTTTTTTTAATTTTCCTGTTATCTGTCAAGTGTTTTAATACGAATAAAATGTGAATATTTAATAATAATATATCAATTAATATGAAAACAAAATTCGCAAAAAATTCATTTTAACATTTGGTAGTTATTTTATTTTAATGTTTTATTAATTTGCTAACTTTTATTACAAATTAAAATATATTTAAATAACTTACTGTTTGAATGTTATTATTTTTGATATTTTTCTTAAACAATTTCATATTAAATCTCACTTGTATTTTTGTTAAAGACTCATATTTTAATTAAGATTTAAGTTTTAACTTTACAAAAAGTAATAATATTTTAATAACAAAAATTATTAAAATAATATAATTATCCTTAATTAACTCAATTTTTATAGCTAAGAGATAAAACGACACTATTTCTAATATAAGGGACTAAATAATACAAATAACATAATCTAAAAAATCTGCGTGTCATCTGACCCTAAATAAGCAAAGTCTTAATTTTAAAGAAAAACCCTAGCGCGTCAAATGCTTGAATCATGAGAAGTTATATATTAATTGTAGATCATTAATAATGTGACGTTTTAGATTAATGAAATAGAAGATAATTGTAATAATTTTATTGAAAAACACAATAGTTTATTAATTTTATAAAATAACTATTAATAAAATTAATATAAAATACCATATCACTTAATCATGGAATAATGTATAATTTTTCCTTGAATCATTTTTATATAGCCCCTCAAATTAAGTATGATTAAATTCTTATTCTTAGCATCTTTCTAATCTCAAAACCATGTCATGTTACAGAAGTCTCGTATTTTGATCCAAGAAAAACGAGTCGAGGTCTAATGGCCTCAGAAAAGGATGGGGATTCAGTTTCGGGTGAAAAACCGCGACTTTCCTGCTCTACCTGCTTTGATGCTCTCTGGTTTTGCTATTGTATGCTTTTTGCACGCACCTCGTCTGTTTTTTTCTTGCATTTAATAATTAATTATTTGATTGTTCATTTGCGTGTTTTTCTAAACTTATGTAATGAATGAACCCATTATAGTTCATATTGGGGTACTCTTGAAACTCTTCATGTCGAGTTGTTCTAAGTTGATGTAAGGATACAATTGAGTCTCACATTATTCAAGTATGGATGAGTTGTGTGTTAATAACCACTTGGGGACCCTTTCTTTACAAGTCGGTCTGTTTTGTAGGGTGAATTCTATCCAAGATGGTTGTTACAATTGGTATTAGAGCATGTTTCCTTCGGGATAGTTCTCGTCGCAAACGGAGAAACACTAAGGAGAGTTGTTACCAATGGATCCACAAAGTCACTCAAAGTGTAGGGAGGGCTGCTACAGTCACCTAGCCCATATGGGCTGCTGTAGATGTAGGTTTTGAAAAAGCAGTGGAATGTAATGACACTATTGTGTCTCACATTACTTAAGTATGGATAAGTGTGTGTTAATAATCATTTGAACACCATCTCCTTACAAGCCGGTTTTGTAAAATAAGTTATATCCAAAGTATTTGTTGCATTTGATGATTTTATGTTGTAGATCAATATAAAGTTTCTTGCAAGTTTCTTGAGATCAACCCAGCAGTCTAATTTCAAGATTAATTATTTATGAATATTTTATCTTTTTTTGATAGGTTATTATGCTTTTCAGATATAAATTCATTTATATTTCTAGTTATTACAAGTTTCTCCCGATATTTTGTTTAGTTATGTATGATCAAATCTCATGGAAAGTTATGTTCTGACAGCTCCAGTCCATCAAATGCAGCAATATTATAGGGTTGGGGTGCTTGATAACTGTTCTGAGAAATGGAGTGTGCTTTATGATTGTTTAAGTTTGAAAACAAAACGGCCTTCTGAAATGCAGGTTTGTTACCAAATTGATCTCCTTTAGAACTGGTTTCTTTTTCTGGCAATTTTTTTTAACTTCATCTTTATGGTAGTTTAGTTGTCCTAGGGTGGGCAGAAACTCATATGCAACATCGTGAACTATGTTATACAAGGCTATTTTAAATACTGAGGTGTAAGCTTCAAGGCGGTCCAAGACGTAAGCCTAAATTATATCTTTAAAAACTTAAAAAAATAAATAAAAGTAATTATTGATCTAATGAATAAATAAGCATGAAAATAATAATAAAAAACACAAAGTAATTATTATATGTAGCTCTATTACTCAAATGGCAATAGAGCTATTAGAGGCATCAACTATTATCAACTATAGTTAAAGTAGAGCACAAAATTGAAGAATAAAATTGTTTGGGCAACATGTGCAAAGAGGATGGAGTTACAAACTCAAGAAAAAGAAATATAAATGATCAAATAGGGGGAAAATGTTGGTTACAAGGCTGCAACTTAGTAATTGATGAAATTTGGTGGTGTTAAAAGCAATGGAAAGGGAAGGTGAGTGGTGGAGAAAGGTCGAAGTATGTAAAGGAAATAATCCTGATCATGTTTGTTTTTATAAATTATGATATTGTTTTTTTTGGTATGATCCTACTTTTTTTAATTTTAAAGAAATTGGATTAGGATTTTATAGGCAAGCCTAAAATAAATCGTATGAAGCTATAGCTTCAATCACTTCGAGGCATAAAAGGGTTTAGGCGTGTGCCTTAGACCAAAAGGACATAAACTTTGATTTACCACATAAGGCTATAGCCTCAGAACTTTTTCTTTTATGCCTCATCTCCAAGTAAGCCTTAAAATAGTCTTTTATAACAATGATCCTTAATAATTCTTGATTTCTTCGATACAAGGGGCTATTCAAGACTTGTAGGAAGCCAAATCATGTCCTCTTAACTAACTTAAGCAAATGGCCTTTTCACATCATCATGTGTCATGTGCATCTTTTCTCTCAGATTAATTTTTGTTATGAACTTCATGTTTATTCTCAATGGTGTGCACGCCAAAAGTTTCATTTTAAACAGAAGATCCATTCCTCAACCTTGGAACCAAATGTATAAACATTTTGGGAAGCATGCCATTGGTATACTCCGTTGTTTCAAATTCTTGATATTCAATGTCCATGTCCTTTCCCGAAATCCTAATTTTTCTTCTTCTTTTCGTTCTTTCTTGCGTTTCTTCTTTCTTTTTGGGTCCCACATCACTTGATTTCATCTTAACCCTCAATCTCAGCTTCAAGTTGCAATGAAAATTACCACTGGATGTGAGTCTTGACTTTCATGTTCTATAAAAAAGAGCATTTGTATAATTTACAATGGTGTTCTGTTTTCTAGAAGATAAACATTCCTTTTGTAGTTTCTTGTATAAGAATAGGTTAATCTCATGGGTGGCATTTAGTGATCTATAAATTTAAGTTGGAATTTTTCACTTTATTCAACTTCACCGTACTCTTTAGTGTCGGCAGAATCTTTTTTACATGTTTTTAAAATTAGAAGGGCTTACTCTAATTTTGCCTTGAGTGTGCTCCAATAGTTGTTCCATATTATTAGTTGAGGTACTTGTCCAATTTGTAATCTGATAGTTGCATCCTATTTATGTTTGTTTCTAAAAGGAATTAACAAGGTGTAATCTTTGAATGCAGGAAATTCTGGAGACTCGGGAGAAAGCCAAACCTCACATCTGGACATTTCGGACAAAAGGGGAAGCATCAGCCCACTGGAAAGAACTATATGGACATCTAGAAGAAGAGGAGTGACAGAATTCACATCATTTTGGCTCTTCTTTATAGTGACAGAATCCACATCATTTTGGCTCTTCATTAAAATTCTGCCATGCAAAGTTAATTTTTTTAAGTTTGACGTCGTCTAGTTAGATGTAAGTTGAATTTTGACTAATTAGATCCGTTTAATGTTTAATTTTGGTTGATTGAATCTTGTCGTAACTTTGTTTTAAGGGTCGATGTAATTTTTTAATTTTTTTTTTGGATGAAATAATAATTGTATGATTTGAACCTTGAAGTAAAGGAGTGAATAATCTTACAGTAAAACTAATAAATTAATCACAACTTTGACATTCAAAGTTATGGATGATTCCATAAGTAGTTTTGTGTTTATTGGAAGAAGGTTGTAATTAACACCGTTACGAGACAAAGGGTAGCCAAAGCTTGTTATTTTAGATTGGGGTATAGATGAGTTAGTATAAGTTTGTTATTTTTTTTTGAAAATATCATCTAAATTTAATGTGATAAGGGTAAAATTTATATTTTATACAAAATTTATTTTATTTTATCAAAAATAGTATAAATAAATATTTTAAAATTTTTTATAAAAAATTGAATAATTCATAGTTTGAAATAATAACTAAATATTAAAAATATCTTATTATGATAAACTATAAAAATAATATTTTAAATATTTGTTTTTGTTGTTTTTGATAAAATAAAATAAAATTTATAAAATATCAATTTTACTCTTAAAAATTTGATATAAATCTTTGAGATAAATTTTAGTAATCATTTTAATAAAATAATAAAATTTATAAAATATCAATTTTACTCTTAAAAATTTGATATAAATCTTTGAGATAAATTTTAGTAATCATTTTAATAAAATAATAAATTTATATTATCTCATTAAATAATTAATGAATTAAAGTATATTTTAATAAAGGAACTTTTACTGCCATTTATATAACTCTGCGAAAGAGTAAACATGATTGATTAAGCATACTCAATTGGTTGTGTATAAACATTCTCCATCATAAACATAGTTCAGCAGCTGAGTTGAATTAGAGTCATTACTTATAAGATAAATTTATCATTCTATGATCTTAGGCAAAAACATATCAATTTACACCAACTAACTGTCATGTGTGTAAATGTTATTAAGCTGCCCCTACTTACTAATGATATGTTTGTTAAATAGTGGTAAAGATTCTAAGCTTATAATTTTTATATATTATATCATATAATATAAAAATAATATAGTTATGTAAAAATTTAATACGACTAAGAAGGGTTAGTTTAAAAGGATAATTAACTTAATCTTTTTGAATTTTTAATTATAAAATTATGTGTGATTATTTTTTCTTTTATTTTAAATTAAAAATAATATTTTATTTATTTTAAAATATAATAAAAATGTAAAAATAAATGAAATATTTATTTAAATAAATTTTATAATAAAAAGTTATTTTAAATACAAATTATTTTATTAAAATATTTATAATTAATTTTGTATGATTATATTACATAATTTATCATCAAATATTATATAAATTAAATCTAATATAATTATATTTAATTTATTTAATATATCGTACAAAAGTGTGATTTAGGTGTTTTTTTTTCTTATATTAATTATGTTATGATAAGTGGAAGGAAAAAATGTATAGTAAAGAAATACAATTTAAACCATACATTGGAAAATGTGCATGTTAATTTGCAACCTACCCTACTTTAAAAAAAATCGAAAAATGTGACAGTCTGCCAATACAAAGAAACAAATAAAGCAGTTACCATGTATTATGGTGAAAAACTTTACTTACTAGATATAAATAAAAAATAAAAAAAAAACAATTTATAAATATTGATAGATACCACCTAGTTTAATATTAAAATTATTATTTAAAAATTAATAAAAGATTAACTTATAAATGAGGTTGTCTTTTTAAAGAAAACATGCCTTAGCAAAAAAAAAAAACAACATGAATGCAAAAGAAAATTAAATAAGGTAATATTCTATAAATTAATATTTTACTTTTTTTAGTCACACATAAAAAAAATTTAATTAAATATATTTTTAATATAATTTAAATTTATGATTTTAAATTTAAAGATATTTATCTTATTATCATATTATTCATCAATTTTAATTTATATTAATAATTAGGGATGTGTATCGGATCAAAATCGTTGATTTTATAATCATTCAATCTAATCTGATCATTTGATCGAATTAAAACATCCTAATTCGCAATCAATTCGATCATTTTTCAAATCCGATGTAATCTGATCTATAATCTATTCGGATTGGATCGGTTGAATCAAATCAATCCGACTAAAAAACTTAATTAACTCTATTTTTGATATTTTTGAATAAAAAATTTAAATTTTCACGTAATAAAAACTTATTTGAGTTAAAAAAACTTTAAAATATGACTAATATAAGAATGATCAATAAAAATATGATTAATGTATAAAATATAAATATATATTTAAGTATTTTTGGTCAGATTTGATGATAAATAGTGAAATCTATCATTCGATTCAAACTTAATAGATTGAAAAAAAATTCATCCGATCCGATCCGATGGTCAGATTGAAACCATAAAAAAATTAACAAATTAGATTAAATTGATCGAATTAATCAAATAATTGAATTTTTTAACCATCCCTGTTAATAAAACACAAAAGATAATTGAGAGGGAGGGAAAAGGGTCTTAAAAACCTCAATTTTTCAAAGTAATTTTTCTTTTTGACTAATGTTAAATATATAAAATTATATATAACCGAGGCGTACGGGCACGAGATAACAGTTTTTGGGAAGTATTTGAAGATAATTTTGTTGATTTTTTAATATATGGGTTTATTTTCAAAATAGTGTTAAAATTATTATTTTTTTGTTTACGAGAAATAGTTTTTTTTTTCTTTCAAAAGTATCAAAATGCAAGATGAAGTTTTTTTTTTCTCTTCAAACTTAAGTTAGGTTTTCGTTAAAAACTAAAAAAATAATAATAATAAAATTAACTTTTAATCATTCCAGACTTATGAAGGCTATATATGGCCACCTTGGTTTAGGCATTATCTAAATAAAAAAATTATATTTAACAGTAAAAAAAAAATAAAAATAATATATTTAATAATTAAAAGATATAGTTCAAAAAATATATATTAAAAAATAATATTAAATATAATCGATTTAAGATTTAGAATTTAAAATTTAGTATTTAGGATTTATGATTTAAAGTTTAATAATATCAATAAAGAATATTACTAATAAATCAATGTATTTTTTTTTGTTTAAAATGTATATTTTAATTACTAATACTTCATTTTTATCTATTTAATTATTAACTATAAATAATATATATATAAATTTTAAATACAATATCACTTTATATATCTATTTTTTAACGAATTCGGTACGGGAGTTCCTCTAGCGTGTTTGTTCATAGAATAATGCAGGTAAGGGGAGCTCATCCCAAAAGCTAGAGTTCGAGATTGAGGAGGCAGAATGTGAACTTGACGCTTTTGAGATCGTGCATTTGCGCTTTCAGCTCTGTTTCATACGCTAATGTGTTCTTATTCCGTTAGCAGGACTGAATTGAATTCCTTAATAATTAGTATCAAAATAGTCAATCCACCTAAAAGCCAAACCCCAATTGAAAAACGTAAGGGCTTTTGATGCTAAAGCTTTGTATTCGAAATCCTATTTTCTTAAGTAAGGTCTAAGGATCTCCAAGTTCGGTAGCTTTCAAAAGGTCCAATAACCCACCAACAAGAAAGAGTAAAAATCATGAATTAATGGTTTTGTTTTGTATAGAATATAGGCATAACGAAAGAAGCTTATCGCACCATATAAAAGAGTAAGACAGGTTAGAGCTCGCAAGGATTACAGAAAAGTATCAAGGCACGAACTACGTGTATATAGAGTTAGTTGGATTGTAGTAAAATGGGGTGCTGGCTCGTACTATCGAGCAAGAAAGCAAAGCTTTTACACGCTTTAAAATATTTTGTTACAAATGAACAAGATATTGAGGAATTATCTATACGTAAAATCATAATTCTTGATACGGACCTTTCACCTAATATTATACTTAGATTTATTAAATTTGTTACTAAAATACGTATGTTTACGTAATTGTTATGTTTATTTACAACAATCATAATAAAGAAGTAATTTATACGGTATTAAATATGTAATTTAGGTAATAAATATGAGAGTATAAATCTAAAATTTATCTTGTAGGTTGATATTGGATTTAATTCTTATATGAAGATATTTCATGATAATATTCTTATCATGATTATACGTGTAATTATGATAAAAAATGACATTGGCCATTTTAATTAAATTTAACAGCTCGTTATAAATAATATTAAGGCTCTTTTAATGATTATAACAAATACAATCACTTTTATAATATATTTTTGGATCAAATCTCGTAACTAATTCTCTATAAAATAATTTTTAATTAAAAAATCATTTCACAATTTAGATTTTTTTCCAGCAATATATAAGAAGGAAGGTGCTCTTCTGGTCATTAATTCGATGTGTTTGGCACTTTCCACATGGTACCTTTTGGGCAAGCAAGTTAACAATTTTGGTACCTAAAGTGTTTCGTATTTTAAAAAAGCTTTTATTTTAATATTTATATTATTTATATTATTTTAATTATTTTTTAAATAGTAATCAATTATTTTTATCTAAAATAACTTTTTGATCATTTAAATATTTTAAAAAAATTAAGTAGAGTTGAAAAAATTAATTTTTTTAAATTTTTTATGCAATACAAATTAATTACTCTATTGATTAAGAGTATACAGTAAACATGATTCATTATTTGCTAAGTTTTAAATATTAAGAAATTAATAAATCTTATATAATATTCTTTTTAAAATTAAATTTTTTTTTATAAAAAATATTTTCAACATATCTCAAAAAAATTATATAATTTTTTAATTTTTTAATACTTATTTATATTATTTTTTTTTTAAATACGAAAGATTTTAATTTTTTTGTAACTTTAATATGAAGTATTAAATTTATCTTTTATAAAAAAATATTTTTTAACTTTAGTTATATTTTTTAATATATATGTTATTAAAAGATCAAAAAGTACATTGAATAAAAAATTAATTTTTATTTAAAAAGAATAAAATAGTATTAATATTAAAATATAATTTTTTAATATATAAAAAATATGAATATATTAATGAGGGTCCCTGTAACATTCCCCTCTCCTCGCATCAAAAAGTAAAAAAGAGTATCATGCAGAAGGATAAAAATGAAAAGGAATATCTTATAATTAGTTCATCTAATATTATCGCAATTAATTTAATTTAATAATTGTAGCTGTCAATCGCAATAACCAATTTATATTTTCATTCTTTGAAAAAAAAGTGAAATTACTTATTTTTCAAAATTAAATTGTATTAATAGTTCAAACATAACAATTAAAACTAAAAATGACCAAAATTATCTTCTTTGTAATTGAAATACTTTTATTTATTTCTTGAAATAATATAATTTTATCATTCCATGTAAGAGTATGAACATGCACTGTAACATATCCGGTTGGGTTTTCAAATTTTTATTTTTAAAAATAATTATATTATTAAAATATTTATAATTGAGAATATAACTTAAAAATTTTATATGTTTAAATATTTTCATACTGTTGATTTATAACACATTTTAATAATGGGGTGAATATTGGTTTAATTGGTTAGTTTTTGTACTTATTCTATCCTAACCTATGTCTTTAAATAATTTTATTTAAATATTAATGTAATTTATTAATAATATTTTATAATGTAACAAGCTTTAAAATAATTAAATAAAGATTTATTAGATCATTAATCGAATGATAGATTATACTTAAATAATTATGTATAGTAGATTATTATATAAGTAATTATGTATAGTAGATTATTATAGAAGGTTAAATTCATTTAAAAATAATTTATTAAGGTTTAAATAATTTAAGTTTTAATATATTTAATGTATCGTAGTCATAATATTAACTTAAGATTAATATCTATTTTTAATAATAGGTTGATATATATATATATATTAATTATTAATTATATATAAAGTGATTATTATTTTCAAATAACACATTATTTTTGTATATATTATATCCTCGTAAAGATCCGAGAGAATAAATAGAAAACTATATAATTTTTAAGAAAAAATATATATATTAAACATCAACCACTTAATTACATAATTAATTAATATTATAGATTCAATTATATTTTTACATATTTTTCTTTGATTCTTGATGATATAACATAAATGTTATTTTTAATTAATAGTTTTCACTCAAGATTATTTGGTATAATAAGTAATATAAGATATGTTGAATAATTGAGAATAAACAATTTAGATAATTTTGATGTTTTAAAATATGATGATTTTAGTTTTAGTATTAACATATTTGAGAATAATTATTGTTATCTTTTAAAGTAATAGTTTCAAATATAAGAATAATTTATAATCGTTAGTATTTGATATATAAAATTTTTTATTATTAAAAAATCTTAAAAAAAATTATATTCAGTACTATTTATGTATAAAATCAGATTCAAAAAATTTGTAATAAAGTTTTTTTACTATTTATTATTAAAGAAATAAACATTAACTATACGGAAAAGGACGAAAAATGTTAAAATTATGAAAAAATTAAAGTAATCAATTATTTATTAATCGAGTTGTATCTCAAATTGTATTAAAAAATTATTTATATTAATTAAACGTAAAATTATATTTATAATATTTTGTTATTGTTTATTAAAAAATAATTTAAAGAACATATTATAATAAAATAACAAGAACGATAATAATATTTAATGTTATTTATATCTTTTAATTAGATAATATAAATGGTTGGACTGGGTTTAATAATTTGGAACCGACCACATAGATTGTATGCCAAAATAATTCATAAATCTATAAAACCGAACTTAAACCAATTAAATTGTGTTTGTTTTGATGGGTTGGACGAACTAGTTTGAATTATTCCCAACCCAAATCAATTGGGTTTCAACTTTCAAACAGCCGAAAAAACCCACGAGGATTTCAATAGAAAGACTTAAAAAAAAATCACTATAAACATCTTATTTATTATTTTAATATGTAAAAGTAACGTGATATCATAAATAAGAGATTATTTTTTAATATAAAACTATTTCTTTTTCTCTTAAAAGTAAACAAATCTTCGTTATTTTTATTAATGTTAAATTTACCTTTTCTATATCTAAATAATAGCTAACTTAAAATAATTAGTGTAAATAAACTTATATGAAGTTTAGAAACAAATAAAATTCTTATAAAAAATTAGTCTTTAACACTCTCAAAATATTTTTATGATTCTGTCCCGTTCGTTGGCACAATTAACATTAGAGGAAGGGCTACTGGGAGTTCAACAACGGAGATTCTGTATAAACCGGCTTAACAGGTTTCAAATTTTGGTTTATTTTTTATAAAGATTACTAAAATTTAAGAGCATATTTTATTATGCCATAAATTATAATATAATTATAATAATTCCAGAATCATTCCAAGTTCAGACTGGATTTGACATTGCAGTCATTTTTTATAATCTGGGAACTAACCGAAGCGGCATTGTTTGTCCCTTGCCGACCTTTGGGATTTATATTTGCTTAGCTATGTCAGTCATGCTCTTTCTGTAGAGGCTTTATATGTATGTTTAAAAATATTTATTTTAATTATTAAATATAAATTCTTATTTATTATTTATTTTATTACATGTTGAATGGGTGAGTAAAACAACTTGATTAATTCAGCCACGTAACGTTTTTTTTTTTTCCAATGAATTTGAAAGGATGAGTTAGGTAAATATAATCATGCACGTAATGAATGACATAAGTGAAAGTGGTGTATTCAAACAACCAAATGTTATGGAGATCTATAATTAGGTGTCACTCCAAAGCAAAGCTCATTCAGTAGGGTGGGATTCCTTCATGATTGTTGAGAGGCGGATTTATACGGTAATTAGGGGTATATATTTAAAATTTTAATTTTACATATATAAAATTTTATAATTTTTATAAAAATTAAATTACATTTAACACTTTTTTTAATATTATTTTTTGGCTCATCTAAACATATGTTATTTTGTTAAAAATTATTTTACATTAATTTTTTTTAAATTTAGGTTATTTAAAAAATAATAAATACTATTTTTATAAATTTATCACTCTATTAATACTATACATCATATAAAATTTACAATTTTAATACTATGTTTAAGAATATTAATGGGGTGAAATAGAGTTGAAGGATGTTTTATCAAAAATAAAAATAAAAATATTATATTATATTAGTAATCAAAATCATCACTTTAGATATCGGTAGTTCTTTTTAAATTTAAAAAATTAAATTTTAATATTTTTTTAGTTTAAAATTATTCAAAAATATGAAGTTTTAATAAAAAAATATTTACATATTAAAAAATAATATATAATAATATATTATGTATATTTAATATATTTTATTTTATTTTTATTCATAAATATTAAATTATAATTACTTTTATCTATATATATGAAAAATATTTTATATAAAATAATAATTGAATCCAAAAATTTACCAATAAAAATTGAACTAATTCGTTGTTACTCATGGTTATCCAAGCCTGTAAGATATTTTAACATTCCTAATTATAACTAATTTTTTCAAAAAATTATACTATTCAACAAAGGCTAAATATGACTCTTGTATATTTATCATTTATCATAAGTATTTACTATGAAATAGTGGTTTCTTGGTCCTTAAAGGTAAATAGTTGGTTTGCCATAAAGTGTTTCGATTAAAAGACAAAAAAAAAAAAAAAAAATCTTTAGGTTTTAGACTTTAGAGTTATTGAAATCTTATAGTATTTAAAAATTTGTATTTTGTCCTTCCAATTTATAAAAATATGTTTAATAAAAATTTTATTTATTTTTTAGGTGTTAATTTTTTCTAACTTAATTTTTGTTAATAATATAATATCACAAATAAGAGAAAAAATTATCAAAGTAAAAATATTTTTCTTTCAAAAATCAACAAATCTTTGTTGCTATTATAAATGATAAATTTATCATTTATATATGATGATATATATGAATTTTATATATAAATAATAACTAAATTAAAATAATTAATATAAAATAAATGCTTATTAAAAATAAGTTAAAAAAACTTATAATGCATTTTAAAAAATTTAAAAGCTATTGCACATTTTTTTAAAAAATTACGACATTTAAGTAGCTATTTTTCGTTTAATCATTTTATATCATGAAAGAAAATTCAATAAAATTAAAAAATTGAGTTTCTTAAAATAAATGCAAAAATCTTTTATAAAAAAAAAAAATACAAAATCCAATTAGACCAAAACTGATTATAAAAGACTATTGTAATTCTAAATTTCTCCCTATGATATGCTTTCTCATTCTAACTCTCAGACTTCTCTCTCACTTCCTCGGTAGTAAGTACTACTCAGTCTCTACTTCATTTTGGAAGCAAAAAGAAGAATATTCGTTGGCACAACTAATGAGTATAAGATTATCGAAAGTTTTATAAACTTTCCATCTCTGTGAAGTGGGAAGATATGAATTTTCTCAGAAATCAAGGTTCCGGGACTTTTTGACTTCCAGTTTCTTTCCATTATAGATAATTTATTCGACTTCCAAATACAACCCACGTTCAATTTTTCCTCATTCTGTATAATTCAAAAGAAAGTGAGAGTAGAGATCTGGTCGTATTGTATTTGAGAAAAAAAAATCTCAATTGGTTTTCTCATTCCCCTGTTTTTTCCTGTTTTGTAAAGAGAAAGAGGAATGGCTACTGAGAGCTCAACAACGAAGATTCTAATTCCAGAATCGTTCCAAGTTCAAACTGGGTTTGACATTGCGGGTCAGATTTTTGTGATTTGGGAACTTATCAAAGCGCCATTGATTGTCCCTTTGCTGACCCTTGGGGTTTATATTTGCTTAGCTATGTCACTCATGCTCTTTATGGAGAGGGTTTATATGGGTATTGTCATCATTCTTATTAAACTTTTCCGGAAAAAACCAGAAAAACGATACAACTTTGAGCCCATTGAAGAAGATGTTGAAATGGGTGGTTCTAATTTCCCTGTTGTTCTGGTTCAAATCCCAATGTTCAATGAAAAAGAGGTAATGCTTTTGGTTTCAGCTACTTTCCCTGTTTTTTTTTTCCTTTTTAGATTATTTCTTTTCTGGGTTTTGGAGAAAGCTTAAATGAATGAGTTTCTTGGTTGTTTGGGTCAGGTTTATAAGATCTCAATTGGGGCTGCTTGTGGACTTTCATGGCCGTCGGATCGTCTAGTGATTCAAGTCCTTGATGATTCAACTGACCCTTCAATCAAGGTGTGTGTGTGTGTGTGTGTATTATACTCACAAACTAAAACTACCAATCTAATTATATTTCATTAGATTTCTGATTTGAAGCTTTGTTGAATATATAATCGCCAAAATTTAGAAGATGGGTTTTGTTTTGTTGTAGCAAATGGTGGAAATGGAGTGTGAGAGATGGGCAAACAAAGGCATCGATATAAGATATCAAATCAGAGAAAACAGAAAAGGTTATAAAGCTGGTGCTCTTAAAGAAGGTCTTAAGCGAATTTATGTGAAGCATTGTGAGTATGTAGCCATTTTCGATGCTGATTTCAGACCAGAACCTGACTTTCTCAAACGAGCCATTCCTTTCTTGGTCCACAATTCAGATATTGCTTTGGTTCAAGCTCGCTGGACATTTGGTAATTTAATTAATTTCAAAGTTATGCTAACTCATTCATTATAAAGTCTTTTCTTGTCTTGGATTATAATTTATAATTCCTTTATTAGCTTGATTTTCTCGTTCTTATCTCTTATTGAGCAAGTGTCGGTGGTTTTTTACTCTGTTACTCAGTTAAATACTTAAACTTACACTAGTTTTATTACTTTTTTATTTAATTATTCGATATATTTAAGTGTTAATTTTAAAAATTTTATTGTTTTTTTTATACAACTCTGTATTTTAAGTCAATTTAATCACGTAACTAATTGAATAATATTTTCATAATAATTTTTTTTTAAAAAATATCATATTTTTGTTAAATAGATATGTATATGTCACATTTATATATATATATATATATATATATACATGTAAATTCATTTAAATTTTTTTTTTTGATATTTTTAAGAATATTACTTTTCAAAAACCAAAATTTAAAATTATTAGATTAAATTAAATTAAATTATAATACTAAAATATTAATTTTATAAACTTACACCAATTAAAACTACCTAAAACTTAAAAGACTTGTAGAAAGGAGATTAAGTGCATCATCATTCTTCTTTCATTAATAAAGTTCTCCATTTTTGGTTTCTATATAAATAGTACATGCATTTAGATATTTATTTAGTTTTTATAATATCAAAATATCTTTATTAATCCAAATTCTAATTTAGCATGAGCAAATTTTTCTTGCTCTGCATTAGTACATACGGCCACTTTACTATGTTCACATGAGCAAAGCCTAACTTGAATTAGCACAGCGTATTCTTCTTGCTCTAGATTAGTCTATACGACCACTTATTTGAAAATGACGTAAGTGTCCTAAAAATAGATGACATCTGGTGTATTTTTACGGATTTGCTGCCTTAATCAATGCTAAATTTGCAGGGTAGATTTGTCATTACTGAATGAAACTACAAGAACATCAGTTTAGGTTGCTGCCATCACTTACTAATATAGTAATAAAAATAATGCATTGAGACTCACTTGAATTACAATTTGTAATTTGAAAGAGTGATTTTAATAATCTTATCCTTAGGATGTAAATTTGATTAAGAAAAACAAAGAGCTCAGATTGTACGGATCAAATCATCAACTTTATTTCCTACAAATTAGGAACACCATTATACGTAACAAAAAATCATAAATATAATTAATCTGGTACAAATTTAATTGATATAGTTTTATAGGCTTAACTATATTATTAAATCAAATTATGTTATGTCATTTGAGTTACACAAATTTATAATAAAAAATTATACATTAATCTAGAAGTAAATAATGTGTTATTTTTTACTAATTTTATTTGTTGTTGTTTTAAAAACACAGTGAGGAATTTGTGTTTTCAAAAAATAATTATTATATTTATTTTTTTATTTTATCGCATTACCAGATTCCTAATGATCCTCAACGAATGTCATTTATGATATTTATAGTTTTATGCAAATTTGTTATACTTGCTGACTTGTACACCTTCACGCAAAATGCCTTTTTCAAGCCTTGGTTGCTTCTTTAGAAAAGGGAGAAAATTTGGGTAAAGGATTATACAGCGAGTCTTGTGATGCTCACCAATAGTTACATGAATGGCTTCTATTTACTGTCACGTGAGAGCTCAAAAAAAGTCTGACAGTTTTTCTTTTATGAATACGATTGCCAATCAAGTGCCGCCAACTCAAATTCACAGGATTGTCGTGTCGAGTCTGGCCCAACCAAGAAATTTTATTCAGTTATTTACCATCTACTTAATCATTTTACTTTTTGTTTGAATGTTAATGATTTTAAATCATATTTAAAGACATTTATAATTGAGATAATAAAATTATTAAAAAATTGAGATAATAAAAAGATACTAATTATGATAAGTTAAATATTCAATATAAAGAGGTATTATTATATTTTTGATAAATAACCATACTCACACATCTACAATTTAAGTTCCGTGAAATTTAAACCCATATCAAATAAGAATTTAATTATAACATATATAGTTTTGTTAAAAATAATTACCGAAATATGTGTATTTAAATTTTCGCATAATATTATTCTAAGAAAATTATTGTTTTTAAGGAAATATTATTTGTCTGGATCCTTTAACCAAAACAGACTTATGGTTTATGAGTAGAAATGGGTAAAAAAACTGCAGTTTGAGTTATCTGTACCGTCAGTTCAGTTTTTATCTGATAAATTTTGAGGACGGATATGATTTCGGTTAAAAACTGAACATGAAATAGTACAATTTGAATATGGTTATACTTATAATCGTATCAACTCGTACTCGAAATTAATTATATTTATTTAATTAATTTATATATTTATTAAATTGAATCATATATTAATTAATAATTAGGATTTATTAAGAATTTTTTAAAAAAGTTTGAAAAAATGGTTTTTTCGAGTATTTTTTAATAACTGTTCCGAATTGTTAGCTACGAGTAAAAAACCATCACCGAATTGTAACGATTTTCAGGTACAGATTTTATATTTTGGTTTGAAGACAGTTATATCAATAATCATTTTTACTCGTATCCGTGCCCATTGTTATTTTTGAGTGAACATTTAGTTATAACATATATTATTGTATTAAAAAATAATTAATGAAACATGTGTATTAAAATTTTCTCATAGCACTATTCTAAGAAAATTATTGTTTTTAAGATAATATTATTTGTTTGTATTCTTTAACCAAAATAGACCTATAGTTTGTAAGTGAATGCTACCTTGTAAATCAATGATGGATTAAATGCTACTTCATATTATTTATGCACCAGTTTTGCTCTTTGTTTGTTAGTAAATATTATTGGAGTAATTAACTTAGTTGAGTTTGTTTCAGTTAATTCAGATGAGTGCTTGTTGACAAGGATGCAAGAGATGTCATTGGACTACCATTTCACAGTTGAGCAAGAAGTTGGCTCGGCAACACACGCTTTCTTTGGATTTAATGGTAATTTTTAATTATGATTTTTGAAAACCTAATCAATGATTCTATATAGGTTTCCCTTCTTGATCAAATAATGAACTTAAAGTAAGCTATACTACATTTTAATAAGCATCATCCTTATTTCATTTTCTACTTAATTAATTGGCTAATATCTGCTAAGCTTGGTTCATAAGCTATCAATATATTTAGACTTAATAAATAATGAGAAAAACTGGTGATAATGATTGGAGCTAGTTAGCCCATGACTCCATGAGCAATTTAGGTAAAATAAGTTGATTCATTCTTCAACTTTCATACTTATATTACAATGGGGTACTATATATGTAGAAAATTACATGCAGGGGCGGATCTATTCGTGGGTTGGGTTGGCCTGAAGTCCAGTCCAACATTTGAACAATTTTATTTTTTTTTACAATATGCATATAAACCTACTATTTTTAAGCTAACTAAAAATTAAACATGCCAGTATAATCACTAATTTTTTTAAAAAATATTAACCAAAATACTAAAATCAATTTAAAAAATAAATAAATAAAAAATTTGTTTCTAAATGAACAACAAATATCAAACAAATTCTCAATGCATCTTTTTCCATCATATTTTGTCTTTTATTTTTCTTATTTTTTAGTCTATTTAAGCCAAATAAAAGAGAAAAATATCTCACACACTTTCCCTGTTTTGTTATTATTTTTCTCCCCTCTGATGAGCTGTTTTGTTATTATTTTTTCTCCCCTCGGATGAGCTGTTTTGTTATTATTTTTTCTCCACTCTTATGAGCACTTACTAGTAGGTGGATCATCTTAATGATTGGTTATTATAATTCTTGAATTACTCGTGAATTTGTGCTTATGTATTACTTAACTTTTGTTTTAATTTTTAGAAGTATTAACTAATTTCAAATTTTAAATAGCAATAACTTACCAATTATTTAAATTATTCTATAATTAAAATAATTTATTGATTATAAATTTGTTCTTTGTAATGTGTCCACTCTTTCAAAATAGAATTTAATGATTTGAAACAGAAGTAATGCTATATAAGGTCACATAAATTTATATTTACATTAATTATATCGTGATACATGGTCAAATAACTTTAAAAATAAAAAAAAATTATTTTTTTTCAAGAAAAATTTGTTAAATTTAGATAACCTTAGCATTTATCTTTGAAACATTATATGAATTAATTTGACGGAGTTTTATTGTACTTGTATTATCACTTTGTTGAATTATTTTGCATATAATTTTTAGTTTTATTACTAATTAAAAAATTGTAAAACATTTAGAACATTTTTATAAAATAATACGTCACCCCAACCATAGATAACAATCTGGCTCCCCACTGATGACAAGTCATTATGTGTCGATCGTTATTGCTACGATTTTATACATACAAGTTAATTACTCTAAAGAAGCAAATTTGGTTACAAGACTCAACATAACCTTTTAAGGTTTTTGTATAATCCCAAAAAATATGAATTTCAATGATCATTGACTGAATGGAGTACTTCGTTAACTGTCTTGCTCATAAGTCACAGTCAGCCACAGCAATCATTCGCTACGTAACTTTCCTAAAGAAAAACAAGAAACACTTTTTTGATCTTAAAAGCAGTTTCTTTTATTGCATTAATCTTTCTAATTTGTGAAAAAACATAACATCAACTTTTTTACGCCTTCATCAAAATTTCATGATTACCTTCAAATGTAAGTAAAACTTTTGTGTGAATGTGTTGTAGGAACTGCTGGAGTATGGAGAATTACTGCTATTAATGAGGCAGGTGGCTGGAATGACCGAACCACTGTCGAGGACATGGATCTTGCCGTTCGTGCTAGTCTTAGGGGCTGGAAATTTGTTTACCTTGGTGATCTTCAGGTACTTCGACTTAATAATATTTCACTAGTAGGGGTGACAATCATATTACGTTAGTCATGTTCTTGTTATGTGAACAAATTTGCTTGAATCAATTTCTTTCCAATTATGTATACTATAGGTGAAAAGTGAACTTCCTAGTACTTTCAATGCCCTCCGTTTTCAGCAACATCGATGGTCATGTGGTCCTGCAAATTTGTTTAGGAAAATGGTTATGGAAACCGTAAGAAATAAGGTTAGTTTTTTGAAAAAAATTATGCATTATTTAAAAATTCATTTTTTTTCCACATATATGTCACATCTTCTAAAAGTATTTTTTTATGCATTGATTCTGTAGAATGTGACATTGTGGAAGAAATTCTATGTCATATACAGTTTCTTCTTTGTTCGGAAGATCATTGCTCACATGGTCACCTTTTCCTTTTACTGTGTTGTGCTTCCCTTAACCGTATTGGTTCCTGAAGTTTATGTTCCAATTTGGGGAGCTGTTTATATTCCATCCATTATCACCATTCTCAATTCCGTTGGAACTCCTAGGTTTGTTTCTTCTCCAAATGTGTCAAATTACAATTGGCAATAAAACGATAGTTTCGAATAAGTCACAGATTCTAATAACATCGAGTATCTAAAAATATATTCTTTCTCAAATTTTGCTGCAGGTCAATTCACCTTTTGTTTTACTGGATCCTTTTTGAGAATGTGATGTCTTTGCATCGAACAAAGGCAACTTTGATCGGTCTGCTAGAAGTTGGAAGAGTTAATGAATGGGTTGTTACTGAAAAATTAGGAGATGTACTTAAGAACAAGGCAGCAGAGGCAGCCAAAAACAAAACAGTCACCACAAAATTGTTCAAAAAGCCTCGCTTCAAGTTTGGAAATAGGTATAAGCTCATTCATATTCTTGTTTCTTTCTTTCTACTTTTGATATGTTAACATTTGAATTTTTTTTGTCACTTTAGTCCCTTTTTTGTGACATTAGTCATTCGATACCAAACTCTTCAATTTATTCAATTTGATCCAAAATTCTCAAATTGATAACCATCTTATAATTCTACAAATTTTTTGGCCAATTTGAACTTATATGAGTAGTTTGATAGTTCAAATTCAATAAACAAACGCTATATATCAATTTACTAATTTTGGACCATCTTGATTAAATCGAAGGTTAAGGGGAATATTAAACTTTTTACTCTTTGTAAAGACATTCCAAGCTGTTAGGTTACTAATTTTTTTTATGACTTTGTCACGTGAAGTTGTATTTTATAAGGGAAAATAATTTAGAGCAGCACTATATAACTTAATACTAACTACATGTCACAAATATAATGATTATTGAAATTTTAATAAATATAATCAATGATAATGAACCTATACACCTTATTGATTTTTGTGCCCCAATATTATCATATACAATTATCTTTTATAAATTATATTGACAATCATCACTAAAATACATAAAATTACTATTTCTTTTCGCGTAATCTTCTAAAAAACCTATTGCATGCATTACAGTTAAAAACAGTTAAAAATATTCAGAGATATTTGCTAAATCAACCAGTAATTATTTCTTAAAAAATAATTAATATTTTTTCTCTTAATTTATTATTAAATTGATAATAAATAAGTTAGATGTAGACATGTCAGACATAAATTTTCTCAAATGTTAAACCTTGCATGAGATATACATAATAATCATTTCATATTCTTTAACATTCATATGTATGTGAGATATTTTGTCTTTGTAAAGTTCCATCATTTCTCAAAAATATATATTTTTTATCTTTTTATTAGGTATATTAAACTTAAGAATTTTAATAGATTTTGAGAGTTGTCAAAGAACGTGTTGTTTTGATACCATTGATACCATATAGAAATGTCAGATACCAATTATCCTAAAAACTTTAACTCGTAAAAGATAAAACTAAGAATTATTTATACTCTTTAATATTAGAATTTCTATTACACTTTGAATTTCTCTTTATAAAAGAGGCAAAAGTCATCCCTTTCTATAAACGAGTTGAGAACTTTATTTTTTGTACTGGTTTTGACCCAGAATTAAATACACTTTTTAAATATATTGAAATTATATTTTAAGAAAATATGAAAGATTTGTTGATATTGATGGAACAAAACAATAAAAATATATAGACCAATATTTTAATCTCCATACGCTTCTATAGGGGAATATATTGAATTTTTTTTCAATATTTGGATCTGTATATGGTTTTAACATAGACACAGAATATAGCATTATAGTTAAGTTAGAATATATATATGTAATATTTTATATTATCTAAAGTTTATTGAAATTAATGTGGGATATGAATGATTTGATTTGTGGTTGGGTAGACTTCATCTGGTGGAGCTAAGCTTTGGAGCATTCCTCTTCTTTTGTGGATGCTATGATTTTGTGCATGGGAAGAACAACTACTTCATTTATCTCTTCCTTCAGACGATTAGCTTCTCAATATGCGGTTTCGGCTACGTTGGCACCATAATTCCTAGTTAGTTTCAAAATTACAAGTTGGCAAAATATTTATCACAAGGTTTTGTTACATATGTAGTTCATTCGAATTTATAATGTGGGGAATTAGAAAATTAGGGTTATTTAATTTGCTTTTCTAGTCTCAGGATGTTAAATCTCTTTGATATAGCTCAAGTACTCTTGGAATTGTAAAAGGAAAAAAAAACAATAAAATGATGTTGCTTGGAATTTTATGTAGTCGCATGAGATGACATGGGAATACTAAATTAGATGTGAAGTCAAATATGTAGGGATACTATGGAAATTGTGAAACTTATTGTGTTTATTTTACTAAATTACCTTGTCGATGGAAATGGTTTAGTTGAATATATTTATTAAATGCTCTCAGCTTCTTAATAAAAATAATCTAATTGTATATATATTTATAAGTATAATAAAATGTTTTCATTAATTTTAAAAATCATTATTAATTTAAGTTTCTATACTTATTATCATTTATACTTTTAAATAGTTTTTATCTATAATCAATTAAAAAAAAATATTATATCTCATAATTTAATATTTTAGGAGTTTTATAAATAAAAATATTGATATGATATTAGTAAAATATGTTATGATGATAAAGGTGATTTATCAATATGGGACAAGAACCAAAATGAAGAGGTAATTCAAAACCTATGCTTAGCGGGGGGGAATGCTACTTGCAGTAGCTAGGTTATCGTTACTGACGAGAGAACGAAAAGCTGACGTTCGAATAAGTTAATATTATATGCTTTAATATTATATGTGACGAGAGAACGAAAAGCTGACGTTCGAATAAGTTAATATTATATGCTTTAATATTATATGTGACGAGAGAACGAAAAGCTGACGTTCGAATAAGTTAATATTATATGCTTTAATATTATATGCTGGCTGTGGGGTTCGAACCCACGCGCACTTATGTGCAGTAGATCTTAAGTCTACCCCCTTAACCTCTCGGGCAAACCAGCCGATGTGAAATAGAAGTTGAGGTAAAGATTTATAACGTATGGTTTAGAAACCATAAAGAATCTTGTAATCTACTATGTCAATGATCGTTATCTCCTGCTTTCTTTTTATTTTCTTGTATTCTTTCATTAGTTATCATTGTTATGATTTACTTGGCTCGGCTTTGTGGGTATTTTATGTTGTAAGGAAAACAACGTGAAAATCCGATTTAATATAAAAGAATTAAAAACCTTTCAATAAGGATTTAAATTCAAAGATGTTTCATTAAAAACTAAAAGACAACCTCAATACAAAAGTTGGTATAATATTCGATCTCTATCCCTTATACATTGTTCCTATTTATAGCTTAAATCTCCACTCAAGATAAATAAGAACTATAACAAACATATGATATGACCAAATATTTTTCTAAATAACTATTAATAAATAAATAAACAATTTATCCTATTCAATAATAATAATAATAAAACTAATATAAAATAAACAATCTAATAATAACGTAAATAGTGTCCTTGATCTCTTACATCTTTTTTAGAAAAAAATTGTCTCTAATATTGATGTGATAAAAGAGCAATATTAGCTAAAAGATGACACTTAAAAAAATGAGCCACTTTTAGATGGATGAAAGAATGAAATCTTCTGATAGCTAATCAATAACACCATCTGTCTTTCAATCTAGCATTGGGAAAATCTGTGAAAAAGAAAATAAATCCAAAGGATAGGTATTCTCATTGAGCAAATGAAGTAATCTGCTGGTACGTCCAAAGAATTCATAGTAGCTCTCTACAAGTAAAACAAAAAAACAAAAAACTACCAAAGTAATCAGAAACCATTATCCTTGCGGGAAAAATTAGCCTCCTTCTCATGCTTAACAGTATGAACCGTGCTTTTAGCATTATAACAACACATAACACCTCTTTAGCACCTCCATTCACCAACTCAGTTGCCTCGCTTGTACTCATATAGATCAACCGTTGAAAGATGAAATTAATCAGAACTCTTTCTGGGCTTAACAACAAGTAGAGCATTAACAACGCAATATTAAACAAACCACTCCTTTTGTCATCTTGAGAAACTTCTAGAACAAACTCCAATGTCTTCCATTGCTCATTTAAAACCTTATTAGGAACCATTATATCTTCATGATATATAAACTCAACTTAAAGAGGGTATTTCATGCAGTGTAGGTTTATCAGAAAGATGGTGGAAGTGAAAATCCATTTGAAAGTTGATGAAAACCTTAAGCTAGCACAAGGCATAGCCAAAGTCGAAGCAGGAGCCTTTACAGACACCACATCTATAAAGAGTGTCGTAGTTGTAAGAGGAGATATGAGGATAGGGATCACTACTATCAAAGTAGGAGCACACGACATAAGACTAACAGCCCTGGCTATAGGAGAGGATGAAATAGAAGCAGATGTCCGAGTGGAAGTAGGAACCCGAGTCTAGTTAGAAAGAGCAGTGAGGAGAGACGAGCCAAGATTGAACAATGGAATTGAGAGAGGGGAGAGAGAGAAAATGTTAAGAAGGTCAATGCTGAAAGGAACTTGCAAAATGGGATAGGCACTATGAATAGCAGCAGCAGCAAGACAATGGGCATTTACATACATAACAGTTCTTCGCGGTTTGATCTCTATCTTTATTGCATTATCTTATGGTTGCTGTATTCTGCTTGGGTAGGGAAAAGTCCAGCCACTCAATAAGTCAACCTCATTTTTCACTATGCAGGTGTCAGGTTCTCATTTCTGTGGAATGGAATATGAAATCTTTTGTTTCTCTTTATATTTTTAAGGGAGCAGTACTGCATGTATGACTACGTGTTTGTTTGCATGGTGATTTTTTATCACTGCTACGCTGTTTTGGTCCCCTTTTCTGTTTTCTACAAGGAGCTTACAGGTATTTGGTGGCCCTTACAAATCAGTGCTTGTTAATGAAGAAATCCATAGCCTAATTCCCTCCAAAAGAGTTCTTAAAGAGGAAGGGTTGTCATAGATTTATAAGTACAGTAAAAACTCAATGCTCAATCGATGTGGGACTTTAACACTCTCCCTCACATCGATTTCTGACCGGGGATATGGAACACCTCCCCCTCACACTGTCACAGGGTTCATCCCCAAAATAATCGACCGGGTACCGACCAAGTCACCTGACTCTGAAGAAATAATCAGAAGAAGAAATAAACGTTTCCTTCGATATATTTTTTCTTGATTTCTGGTGGTAAATCCATGTAGACTTTTTCAATTAAATCTCCATGTAGAAAGATATTTTTACATCAAACTGATATAATGACCAATCTAAATTTGCATTAGAGATATCAAGACTCGAACAATGTTAATTTTGGCTACAGGCGCAAATGCTTCTGTATAGTCGATCTCATATGTCTGAGTGTATTCTTTTTCCACCAATCTTGATTTATAGCGTTCAATCATACCATCTGTTTGATACTTTATTGAAAAAATCCATCGACATCCAACAATTTTCTTTGTTGGTGGACAATCGACAAGTTCCCAAGTTCTATTTATTTCTAAGGATCTTAGTTCTTCATTCATAGCATCTTTCCATTTTTTGTCAGCTAAAGCTTCCTACACACTGTTAGGAATAGATACAGCAGATAATTAATTCACAAATGACACGTTTGATTTTGACAAACGATGTTTAGACATATAGTTACTCATAGGATATTTGACTTTACTAGAAATCGCAGGTTCATACATGACTTTAGGAATACCTCTGTTAGGACGTGGTGGAAGTATTTTTCTGGTTGGTTCAATAGTTGGAGCATCCTCTACAAATGATTGGTTAGGTATATCAACAACTTGTGGAGAAGGAAACTCGTACTCACTTAGTGATAGTAATGAACTTGCTTGATGATCTTGAAGTTAATGAGAACTTGATTCCATTTCCCTTTAGTCTTCTCTATATTGGGAGTTATTATCATCTGAAATTCAGGTGTAGAAGAGAAATACATTGTATCTTCATGAAAAATAACATCCATGGTGGTAATCATTTGTTTTGTAGGAGGATGATAACAACGATACTCTTTTTGTTGTGTGGCATATCCCATAAAAACACAACGTATTGCTCGTGAATCCAACTTGCTACGTTGTTGTTTATGTAGGTGTACAAATGCCACACACCCAAAGACATGAGGAGGTAAGTTGGGTATACTTGGTGCAACAATTGCTTCAGTGATGGCTTGTAGTGGTGTTTGGAAGTTAATGGGACTAGAAGGTACCCGATTGATCAAATATGTAGAAGAAGTAAGTGCTTCTCCCCAATAAGATAATGGCATATGAGCTTCGATCAATGAGGCACGGACAACTTCCAACAAGTGTCGATTTTTTCTTTCTACAATTCCATTTTGCTGAGGTGTATCAACACAAGTAGTTTGATGACTAATCCCTTCTGATTTAAGATATTCTTGAAGCTCAGAACTTTTATATTCTCCTCCATTGTCACTACGTAGAACTTGAATCTGTGTTTTATACTGAGTACAAACCATTTTATGAAATTTTCTAAATAATACGTTTACCTCACTTTTAGATTTCATTAAACAGACCCAAGTCATTCTACTAAAATCATCAATAAATGTAACAAACCAACGTGATCCTCCCAAAGTAGAGACTTTGGAAGGACCCCATACATCAGAATGTATAACCATAAATAGAAATGAACTTTTATTTAAGGTTACAGGAAATGATAAACGATGACTTTTTGCTAGTTTACAGACATCACACTTTAAAGTAGAAAGATCTAAGTTAAAAAATAAACTTGGAAATAATTTCTTTAAATATCCAAAAGAAGCATGACCCAATCTCCTATGTCACAGCCATATATTTGATTCATCCTTTTTAGATCCAGTTGCTACCAATGCATGATTTGTTGAATCCAAGTCCAAATAATACAAGTTTCCTTGCCTAACACCACGACTAATCGTTTTGCTTTGTTTGGATGTCCTTGAACACACAAAAGTCAGGCCAAAAAATAACAAAACAAGATAAAACAGTGGTTATTTGAGAAATAGATATAAGCTTATACTCTAAAGAGGAAACAACTAGTATTGAATCTAAATCCAAAGTACTAGTGAGAGACAAAGATCTTTTCCCAATAACTGAGGTTGTGTTACCATTGGCAGTGTAAACAGTTTTGTATGAAGATGGTTTTGAGATTTATTTAGAATCGAATGTCATATGATCAATTGCACCTGAATCAACTATCCATGTATTATTAAAAATAGAAGAACAAGTTTTAAGCATCTTACCAACATTTTCTGAGAAGTTTGCAACATGATCCTTTGTTGTTTCAGCAATGGTGGCAGTAGACATCTGTCGTGGATTTTTCTTCCGAGAGTCACGGTTGTGATCCCACCAGTCAGGATATCCCACAAGTTCAAAACATCGTTCTTTTGTATGACCTTTTTGATGACATGGGTACATTTAATTGATGATTTATCAGCCACCCTTCGTTCTTGCTGATTGAAAAAAGAACAACTTTTAGATATCATGGCGAAAGCATCAACGTCGCCAGACTTTTCCTTCAATGAGATTCAACGTACTACCTCGCATCGAATCAAGGAATAACAATCTTCTAAATCTAGGATGGTTTCTTTTCGTAAAATTTCTCCACGAACCTACTCAAATTCATCATCTAATCTAGCAAGAAAAATATGTACCCTTAATCTTTCAACAGACTCCTGATATGATATTAGATCATGAGGGTCTTTCATGACTACCTTATCACGATGGTCTAGCTCTTGAAAAATTTCAGTCAACTCTCCATAATACTCTGAAAGTAATTTTTCATTTTGTCTAGAAGTAAAGACTTTTTGGTTTAAGACAAATACTTGTAATTCGTCACTTCCATCATAGAATGTTTTTGCCAAAGTACCCCAAATTTCAAGAGCAGTAAGTATGCGTAAATAACGCTTATGATTTCTAGACTTATTGACATAAAGCCATCTCTTCACTTTTTGATTTTCTGCATACCACTTATTATAATTTTCTGATGTTTTTTCTGGTTGTAAATTTTTGTTATGAATATAAGAGAGTTTCTCTCTCTCTACAATATGCATCTTTATTATTTGAGACCAAACATCATAATTAGTCTCAGTAAGAATAATTCCAACATTAAAAACACCTTCAGAATGGACAGATTGTACAATAACTGGAGTTGATTGCTCCACAGGTAATAAAATTGTACCCTTTGTCATGATTTTATGGTAAACTAACTAGAAAATGGTATAATAATTTCAGAACTGGAAATAAAACTGCAAGAACCGGTATAAAGAATATTGAACCAATGTTTTTTTTTATTTTTTTAAAGGAAGAAATGGACTAAATCTGATGAAAAACACAAAACCGAATAAAAACCTTGAAAACTGGACCAAACCGGTTTTAAAAAGTCAAAATCGGGAAAAAATTCGGGTTTAGACCTTTAAAATTGACTGAACCAAACATGATCCGAACCGAGATGTAGACCGGCTATGTCCGTGAGCCGAACTGAGGTGCGGGTCGGCTACGTCCTCGAGCCGAGCCGAACCAACCGAACTGAGCCGAACTGAGCCACATGTCACGTCATCATCTTCAACCTCCAGATGGCACGTGACGGAGCGTGAGGCGCGTGAATATTTTTTTCTTTCCTTAAGACGGCACGTGGAGGTGCGTGGTGGCCTTTTCTTTTACCCTATTTTTACCAAAATGCTAAGAATTGTGTTTAGAGTAATCTGGTAAAATTAGGTGGGACAAAAATCGCTTCAAAAATAATGTTTGTAATTAATATTTGTACGAGTGTTTGAATGGTATTTTTTTTTCTCAGAATAAATATTTTCAGAGAAAGAAATCTCTATTTTAGAGAATAAGGATTTCAAATTTGTATAAAGCAACAACTTGGCTTTGATATCATGAAGAAATCCCTAGCCTAACTCCTTCTAAAAGAGCTCTTAAAGAGGAAGGGTTGTCATATACTTATAAGTACAGCACAAACCTAATGCTCAATTGATGTGAAACTTCAATAGTTAACGGTCAAATTCTTCCTTGGGGATTTGTTCACCGAGAACCTCATTTTATTTTATGTTGTTGCTTCTTTATTAGTCTTTTAAAATTGATCAAAATCATATATATATTTTCTTACAAGTTTTGTAGGTTCGGTTATACCTGCTTTCAGATCCAAGTCTTTTTTTTTGTAAGTTACTTTACTATGAAATATTTTTACAGGCTCTTGAAGAGTGAAGGCATGATCATTCCCAAAAATGAATTTGCACATGGTGGTTTCAAATTATGTGTAATATTAATTTTGTAACGATCATCTTGCAGGTTAGGAGTAACAAGCCTCGTTCTTATGTGATTGAATGAATATATATTATGTAAATTTTAGGTTTTTTTTCTTGATTAATAATGGAATAAACCTACTTAATAATAACGATCTACATATTCACTTTTTAATAATAAAAACCCATTTTTTTCTTTAATAATGAAATTCTTTCTCTTGTATACTTGTGCACAGATACCTTCCTATAATTTTTTACACCGGAGATGATATGGGCATCAATGGGTTTAACTTTTTAAAATACAATAAAAAAATAAAAAAGACTTTCATTTCATAGCTAAAACAAAATGAGATAGATAATGTCAGAGTTTTATCTACCTTTATTAATTATCTTTTAAATTTTTTGATGATAATAATCAAAATTATCAAATGTAAAATTTTACGAGATAAAACATAAAAAATAAAAAGTATATGGTATATCCAATAATGATTATTGAAATTTAAAAAGAATTATCAAATGTAAGGTTTTATATTCAATAAGTTTACTGTAACTTAAATAGAGTCATTGGATATAAGGTTTTAAATTCAAACAAAAATGTACAAATCATTACATTTAGAATATACGTAAACATTATATATATTTTTTTATAAATATGTTAGACTTATATTTGATAATAGATAAAACTCTAGTAAGATTATTGATGATGTTTATAAGAATTTCAATAATGTTCGATAAGGTTATCAATGGTAATGTAAACTTTGATAGGATCTAATTTTATTGAATTTATAATAAGAGTGTTTTAATATTTATTGGTATCATATTAGGTTTTGGGATGATATCTCTTTAAATTTAATGTTTTGAGTCAAAATTTGTTCTTAGAATTGTTCATACCATGAATGCTATAATGATACAAATTTTCATTTTTTTTATATCCATGTTATTTATATTGGGTTATATGATATAATTATTTATTTTTTAAATTTTTTTTAAAATAATTTTAATATATGTGAATGTAAAAGTGTTATTTTATAATCTCTTATCCAGCATGAACAGCTAGCTCGTATTTGGAGCCCAAGCCCACACCCGATGCTCCTTTGAATTTAGGTTTTTTTTCGTTTTTTTTCCCTCGAAATATTTTGAATTTAGCTTATACAACATTGGCATTACTGTTTCGAAAAACCTATTGTAAGAGCCAAGGAGTACTACGTGGCGGCATTTTTCTTATAAACCCCTTCAAACTCATTCTTCTGTCTGCCTCTTCTTTCTTTAGCGAAGTAGCGCCTCGTATAGCCAGCCATCTCATCTCTTTTTTGAAAACCCTCCCAAAACTTTAAGGCTCTGTCTCTCTATCTACCGACCTATTGCTTTCGATGGAGTTTTGGGGTAATCTCTCTAATTTCGTGTGCATTAGGATTTTTTCCTTTCAGATTTCCAAAGTTTATAATTTATGCTATGTTTTTATGTGTATTTTTAGTTTGATGTGATCTTCGGTTATTCATATCTCATATTTGAGTAATCCTAACATCTATGGTTGTGTGTCTCATGTATTAAATCATTTGATGCTTCTTTTTTTTTTGGTTAATGTTTCTGATTATTAACATTTTTTTAAAGTTTTATGTTAGCCGTGTTTATGCAAAATGTACTTCAATAACATCTTATTGTGGCATCCAAACATATAAATGTTCACTAATCTCACTAACATTGAACTTGGTAAAATGAAATGGTAAAATAATTGAAAAATGAGATTATTCATGAATACACATTGAATTTTAAGATTATGTAATAAAAAATCGATATTCCATTCATCGGAAAAACCCTTCCTGTGCCAAACACTAATATATTTTTAACGTATAATTATATTGGGTAATCATTCAAAAGTTAAGATAAGAACGAAAGCAGATACAGTGGAAACATTTTGTTATGGTGGAGAGTGGGGAGTGAAAACACCAATGCACCAGAGAGGGACCGCATGAATCGAAATCCATTTATATTAAGTAAGACAGACGATTGAGAAAGAATGAGCTATCCACCTTCATTACTTAAAATGAAGAATAATCACCTATGCTACCGGTCTTTGGTTAAGCACAGTTTGAGATCCCTCTTCAATAGACATGAACCAGATGCGCTAGCTTGATCACTTATACTACTCCAGACATCTTACCGTATATTCCAATTGAAATGGATATTACTATCGAAATAGCATTATACATCCAGAATAGTCCTAAGAAGACATGATCCCAAGCGGATACTTGAGACGGTGGAGGTGGATCCCCCATTGTGGGTAAACGGGAAACCCGACTCTACGAACCCGAGGAAAGGTTGCACAGCAGTATTAAGGGCGTTAAGACCAGAAATTTTTGTGGTGCTAGCAAGAATGCAAGTGAATGAATCCCATCTCCTACGAGTGAAGTGCTTATGTCCCTTTCTAGCATATCGGGGGTTAATCTGTTTAAGCGAACCAATCTGACCTACCGTTATCACTAAACTGGATCAAATGACATGGTAATTTTTGGGGTTTTTTTTTGTACTTTGATGTGCAACCATGTTTTACTTGTATGTGTTTCCTTTCATCTATGGTAACAATGGAAGCTTATATGTTGTGCACTTTGATTGTACTATTGTAAGGATTGCTTAAGAATTATGTAATCATATGTAAGGAATCTAAGTGTCTATTTGGAACTACTTATACTTTTGGTTGAATGTGTTTCCAAAGCTTTATACACTTTCAAGGGTGTTTGGATATCTCTATGAGAAGTGCTCTCAAAAGTTTAATAAGCACTATTTGTTTATTTTTGGAATAAGTAGTTTTAAATGCATGTTCCCATCCTAAAATAATTATTAAAGTTTTACTGAAAATTACTTTTAAAATTTTCATCCCAACACTTTAATACTTCTCTTAAAACACTCTTAACCAAACCACTTCATTTTAAACCACTTCTCTTAAAACTGCTTCGAAGAGAAGCATATCCAAAGGGGCCCTAAGTCTTACAAATGTAACTTGTACTCTCTTGAGTTTTCTTTTGTTTTGTGGTTAACAATTGTTTTTTTCCCAATCAACTGCTGCTTGATAGGATTGTTAATGTGATTGTGGGCATCTTTTTTTTTTGTGTTATGGTTTTATTTTATTTTATTGTGCACGGGTGTTTTTTGATTTTTGGATTCATAAGCATTATTGTAATCGACATTTTAGAAATGGTAGTCACATGCAGAATGTTTACATCGATGTACTTTTTGAAGTTTGTTCCCTTTCTGCTTCTTTTTCAGCCTGTGGTGTGTTCCATCCAGTGCTTGTATTCTAGTCGTCACTCTTTTATGGCATTGGCTTTATTTTTAGAATCTTCACTAATGAAAGCTTTTAGATCATTCAAGAGTGTTTTTACATTAGTTTTTTTTATTTTGCAAATGTCACATTGATATGCATGACATGAGCATGGTTGTTTTCTGGTTCCTTCATAATTTTTGTGCTATTTTGTATGGAAGTTTGATAGCTCGAGTTGATTAATACCATTAAAGTTTGTCATTCTGTATCTATAGCCACACAGTCTGGTTCACTGCTCAATAGGTAGTGCTTCTGAAAATAAAGTTTTTTCCTCTCTTTCTCTCTCTCCCCCCCCCTCCCATCCTCAAAGCAACTCTAACTTTGGGTTTCTTCCGAGTTATTTTATTTGAGAAGATAAAAGCTAAAAAATTTCTCCTATGTACTTTTCCTCAGGAGTTGAAGTGAAGGTTGGAGAGCCTCTGAAAGTCACACCTGAAATTAACAAGGTTATTCACCTTTCTCAGGTAAGAATTTTCTGCAACGTGTTTCATCATCATTGATGGCATATACACATCTTAAAAATATCTGAGATGCTCTTATATTCCCTGCTTCTTTAGGCTGTCCTGGGTGTGACAAAAAAAGACAAAGGTGAAGAATCTATCGTTATTCATGTGAAGGTTGGCAATCAAAAGCATGTTATGGGACACCTTTCTCTGAATGATCTCAAACAATTGCAATTTGATTTGGTTTTCGAGAAAGATTTTGAGCTATCTCACAACTGGAAAAATGGGAGTGTATACTTCTCTGGATATCAATCAGTATATGGAGCTGAATATCCTTTTCAATTTTCTTTTTTGAGTATTATATTCATGCCTATTACTTTATTGATCAAAGGTTTTAAATAATTAATTATGTAGTTTTCTGTTCAGGAAGAAGATTTTGTTCTTTGCTTTTATCTTTGTCATCTGAATTTTCGAGTTTAGGCCCTAAATAAATAGCATGTACAATGCGCGCATAATTAGATTGGTCTCAAATTAGTATGTCAGTTATATATATCACATATGTATACGCACTACATAATTTATAGTGTAACATGTTATTTTGACATCAATTCAATTATTTACAAGTTAACATGGGACTTCAAATCTGAATTTTCAAAAGAAAAAAAATAAAAGAAAAAAGAAAAAAAGAAATTTGACCATGTATCTTATGACTTTATTATCTTACAGTAGCAGACTTGATGGAGTTCTCTTGCTGACCGCAGTGCTTTTACATTAATGCTTTTTGAATTATTTATATCTTCCCCATTCTTTCATTGATTTCCTTGACCAGTCTCCTTCTTGTTGCCACGGATGATTTTGACGACTCTGGTGAGCTGTAAACACATGCTACTTTAACTTCCTTTGTGCTTTTTTGCTCTTTGAAATGATTCAGTGTTATTCTTAATAATTTGTAGACCTTGGTGATTCTTCAGAGGAAGAGGAAGAGGATATCCCAGCAAATGCTCTACAAAATGGTGGATACAGAACTTGCCTCTGTTGCTCTTCCCTTTGAGTACACGGTTCTATTTCAAACTATTCATTATTGTTGAATGGTGGTAAATCTCTCCCAGGGAAACCGCCTCAAAATGATGAACAAGCTAAGCCATCTATCTCAAAAGGTAATGCTGCCAAACCTGCATTGTCAGAGAAACCAAAAGTTAAGGTTGGTGGGCCCAGCCAGGATGAGGATTGTGAAGAAGATGACTCTGATGACGATGATTCTGATGATGACGAAGAGGGTTCTGAAGATGAATCTGATGAGGTATTCTGCTTGTTTCGCTTCACATTGAACTATAAAATTTCACTACTATGATTTATATGCTATCTTGTTGCAATTGTATGACTGATCAAATCATAAAATTGGTGTTTTGACGTGTTGTAGGTGCATCATATGTAGTTTTATCTATATTTCTTCTTTTAGTTCTATTAAGCTTTTTATTATGCAATGTATTCCTTTCATTACATGTATATTGGTATAATTATGCCGAGTGCATTTGAGTTTTTATTTTTATTTTTATAAGAAACAACATAACAGTTGTAAAAATATAAAATATGGTCAAACAATCCACTCAAAAGAAAAATCCTACTATGATTTCACCTTTACTTTACAAAACTCGATCCTCTATAATTAGGCTATACAAGCTCCCAAGCTAAGAATAATCTTCAAACACTTTTAAGACTGAGGTCATGGTGAACCCAAAAACAAAAAGTTCTCTAACAAAAGATGTGTTAATCCTTGTAAATGTTTCTTATAGGACATGCTTGAGGCTGACAGTGATGAAGATGAAGATGATGATGATGATGATGAAGAGACTCCAAAGAAGGTATTTGATTTTATCAGCCACTCTATGCAAGTAATTTATTACTGTACTTTGAAATCTTTAGTGTTGATAATTGTTCATTTTTAAAATTTTCTTTTTTAGGCCCAAGCTCAACCAGGTAACAAAAGACCTATTGAATCTGTAACAAAAACTCCTGTTTCTACCAAAAAGGCAAAAACAGCAGCAGCTACACCACAAAAGACTGGTAAATCTACCTTTACTTTTAAATCTTTTGAGGATTTCTGTTTCTTTTATTCTCTTATATCCTGTTGTATTAGGTTTATCCTGTAAAAATGTAGCAACTGTCATATGTGTATATCAATATTTTTATTTGTCTGATATTGTCTCACAATACATAATTTTAACAACTTTAATGTATGTAGTTCGTGGACATTTTTAAATGATCTTGCTGGTAACACTGAAGCCCTAGCTGAATACAATTTTTAAATCTATAGTATTTATCAATTTTTGGTCTTATTAAATTTATTTTTTAGTTCCTTATGCTGAATTCTTTTGCAACTCTAATTACGTTATATTTGAAGAAGTTTTCTTTGAATTGTTTTTGTACAAGTTTGTGTTATCTACATATTAGACTTCTGGGTTTACCGATGTTGTGTTTTACATTTTTTAACTATGTACTTGGTTTTTTGACAGAAATTTTTAAAATCTCTGATATCAGTTTATTTATTTTGTTTTTTATAGCCAATTTATTTATCTTTAAACTAATTGAAACGATCGTTTTCTTTCCTGCAGGTGGTAAGGAGGAGGCCCATGTTGCAACTCCACGCCCTGCTAAGAATGCTGCAAAGACTCCTGCCATAGCTGATATATTTAAAGCAAAGACACCAAAATCTGGTGCCCAATTCTCATGCAAATCTTGCACTAAGTATAATATTTATGATACTATAGACTGTTGGCCAAACTCCTTGTAAGATCATCAAACTTACAACTTAGTTCACTTTGATCCAAAACTTGCCAAACTTTTTTAACTGTTACACTCAGGTCCTATTTTAGTTAATTCCATGTAGGATAAGTTAACCACTTGAATTGCACGTATTCTTGAATTTAGCTTATCCTATTTGTGTTATCCTACATGGACGAAGGTTCGTTTCCTAATTATGTTCTTTTACCAAAAAAGGACCCAAAATGTAACATTTATTTAAAGTTTGGGCCTAAGTGACTTAGTTCTAAGTTTGGTGTCCTTATACAAAGAGTTTAGCCAGACACTGTTCTATATTTAAAGAGAACATCTGCAAAAATCTTGCTAATTTTCTGTTGAATGTGTATAAGGTCGTTCGGGTCAGAAACTGCTCTAAATGCACATTCGAAGGCAAAGCACAATTGAAACTGAGATGCAGATGATGATCATACGGGAGTTTTGGATTTTACTTTTGAATTGAGATATAGAAACGACGGTGTTTAGGTTTTTGTTAGCATAGTGAGAGCTCTGGTTGTGGTAGGACTAATTTTTGGGATTTTTGTCTATGTTCTACTTCCATTATTCTAAACGGTATTGTCCTAGATATTGCAGCAGCCAGTAATTAATGAGTTTGTTTAGTCTATTGTATTGAAAATCTGAAATTAAATTTTTGGATTAGATCACTTTTGGTGTGACATTACGCACCGATGTGCGCACGTACTTTTAAATAAGCTGACTGCTGGAATGAAACACCTTGTTGCAACTGGCTCCACAAATCCGTCGAGTGCTAGATAGTGTAGCAACCATTGGTTATGAACTGTTAGAGGCGGAGTAAGCTGATAATGAGGTCAATGATAATTGGATGCAAATGCTTCTTCCTGCATGTGTCCAGCCTCTCATGACTGAACAACTATTATTAATTTGTACATCCAGTCATCGATTTCTTTATTAAGAGGCATGAAGATGCAGAAGAGATTCAGTCAACTAGGAGGGGGTCCTTCAGTTTGACCGAGATACGAGGGCAATGGTAAGCCACTTATCTAGAATGACTCAGAGCTGTTAGGGATAAGTTTGCTCGCCTCACTCAGATGGCTACTATCCTGAATTTAGAAAAGGTCATGAGATTCTACATTTCCAGGGTGAGAATTCAGGACAAATAGCAATTTTTATGCTTAATCAACGTGGTGTTAGAACACCGATGCAAGCTGAACCCACAAGATAGATTGGACAAATTTTAAACATAAGTTTGAATTGAGATAAAAAATGATATAAGAATAATGGATATTAATATTTGCATAGTTTATTTAAATTAATTTAGGATTACTTCGTAAACAAATGTCGAAAAGAATTCACCATATCGAAAAATATTATAACTTTGTTTTAAATTTAAAGAGAGAACAAGACGTCTCTTCTTTATAAGTTATAATAAAAGAATACAATTAATCCCTAAATTTACTCGTGGGATTAAGGGTTTGAAATGTTTTGGGATAGATTGCATTGAATGGTTCGCTCCTTATTAATAGAAATTTCAGAGCCCAACTGAATACGAAAAAATTCTTCTCTTCGTATACTTGATTTCAATGGACAGTATTCACCAAAAATAAACCAACTTGAGATTTGGGTTTGGTTGTTAACTCTTTCTAAGACGGCACCAACCAAGTTCCTATATTTGACATTAATCATGTAAAAGTGGCTTCATGTAATTTCTTTGACGTGACAGTTTCATATTTACTCTAATAAAAGACACTCCTTGAAATATAGTCATCAAGCATTCTATCGGTTCTAGTGTTTTACTATTATGTATGCTCACTTTTTTTTTTTGGCACCAAAAACGATGGAAGAATGATTTAAGCGATAATGAACTTACGAAAGTTTTACTTGGATTTGCTTGTCTGCTTTAAAATTGCAGAATGGCCAAGTTACAACCTTAGTTAATTGAAGTCCTTAAACTACGTCCTTACAATTATAATTACTGATTAAAGTTGGTTTAACATTATTGATAAAAAAAATATTGGCTTGGATTTGATTTAATACACCAAAATAGTATACGCGTGTTTGTCATAAAAAAAAACATATTAATTTGTATAAATTGTACAAACATTTTGAAATAATTCAATTATTTATATAATATACATGCCATACATCAGTTTTTAATGAAGATATAAAGTGGTTTGTTTTATGTTATCTTATGTCTTATTTAGTTTCTCTAATGAATTTATGGTATAATATTATCTTATTTCATTTAAATATTATTTCATTTTATTTATACTGTAGTCTTAATAAGTCTAACTTTAAACATATATTGTATTATTTTTTATTAAATTTACATTATAAATTATTATTTATCATATTTTTTATTATTTTTATATTCTTACTTATCTTACTTAAGTTCATTAGAGACAAATAAGATATTTGAATTAGTATCATTTTACTATCACCTCATTTCATTAAAAAATAAGTGAGATAAGATAAAATAGATTTTAAAAATTTATAAATTATCTCATAAATATCATTTTAATTTACATCTTTAGTCTTTATCACATTCCTAATTACTAAGTTCATTATTGATTGAACATATATATATTTGTGAATTTATCAATCATAAGGGCATAAATAATAAGATTTATGCATTTTTATAATTATAGTAAAATTTGAGAGAGTTTTGAGGGTAAAAACGTAATGAAAAAGTTATATTTTATGCTGGATTTATTTGTTAAATGGACAATGTAAAGTAGTGAGTTTTTCTAAACGAATTAAAGTTTTTACTAAGTTAACCCCACCCAAAATGAACCATATATATAAACGTCATTTTAACTAGGATTCTCATTAGTCTCTCTTACTTTTTACTTAGTCTCTTATCTCTCTTGTTTTCTATGTTTTCTCTCCTTCATGACTCTCTCTCGTTTTACTTTGTCATTAATGCTTAGGGTTTACTTATATTTCTACTTCTTTGAGATCTTGACCTTAAAGAATGTTAGACACAGTTGTTATTCTGAGTTTTTGGTTTATGTTTTGTAATCGTGTCCTTTAACATTATTTGTAACTTTAAAGTTTTGCATAGTGGATGATTCTTTTACACTTTTCATAAATGTAGGAAATCAATCACATAAAAATTCTTGTGTCATTTTTTACGTTTATGCCTTTATTTATTGTTTTTGAGTAGTAGAAATTGTTTCTTCATTTAATCAACATATTTTATAGTTGAAATTTCTTTAAAATAATAGTGCTTTATATTATGAATTCAGCATCATGATTATTTCTTTTAATACTATTTGTATTGTTACCATTTTTTTCTACTAATCTTCATTTGAAACACAAAAATGTTAGGATAAAATACTGTTTATGCATAAGGGTGAAATTACTCTCAATAATATCTTCATTCAATTCAGTTTCATTATTTGTAATATTATAATTACATTTCCATTTCGCAATACCAAGCATAACCTCTATTTAATGCCGTGAATAATTTAAATTATTTGTTATTATAATCTTGGTTGTAATATATAGCTCTAACTTTCTTGTCCTTTATTTGTTAAAATTTACTATATTCTATCATACTTATTTAAAATATTATAAAGCCACAATTATAAATTCATATGTATGTTTGATCAATATATCTATTTTTTTAATTTAAAAAGTCAATATGTATTATATAGTAAATAAAAATAATTGTTCAAAGAATATAAAAAGATGGTGATTATGAGATTTAATTATGGGTACTTAAAAGATAAATCAGAATAAATGTTGTGAAAGAAGTCAAAAAACTCATATAATTTAATTATTTTATTGTAGATTATTATGTAATAATTAATTGTAAAATTATTTAATTAAAAATCTTATAAAAATTATACGAAAAAATATATAAAATAAATATTTTAATATATGTTGATTGAATTGAATTTATTTAGATTTAAAAATATTAATCCATAATTCGATTTATATATAGTAGATTTTGAAATTCTTTATTCAATCCAATTCGACCCATCGAATTGGAATCATTCATGATCTTTTAGATGTATATGAATTTTATGTATTGATTGGATCATTAAATTTTTTTGTACACTCCTAATGAAAAAGTTGATTCTTTGAGCAATGATTCTATCGTAAAATATTGTCATTATGCTTCCAATATAAAGTATATATAATATATAAGGTAATGATATTGTAATAATTATTTTTGTTATTATTATAATAAAAATAAAAAAAATATTTATTATATTTTTATAATTAATTATACTTATTATTGTTAGTAAAGTCATCGGTGAATTATTGTTAAGAGAATATATGCATTTATATTGTCATTTTTGAGCACACGATTTTGTGCTCTAGGTAGCTTGAACGCCCCTACCTAGAATCATGAAAAGGGAACCAATCCTCCTTAAATTTAACATCGTACATTATGGAGCGGTAATGTGGATATGATAAAATAAACAATCCTCATTAATTAGTATCTAAATACAATTTTCTTTTGCTAAAATATCTAAGTACCTATCATCGTTGTTAATTAAATGTAAATTAAATAATGGTACTTTTTTAATCATTTTTCTATTGCACCTATATAACTATGTATATGTATAGATGTATATTAGGCTTACATTTATACAATTATATTAAAAAAAAAAGATTACATTTACACATAAATATATGAGCATAAAATGATCTTAAATAAAAAAAAAAGGGATGAAAAGACATGGACATTGATTACGATGACACAAAGATTACTATTAAGAAACTAACTATTTGGTTTCTTATGGAGGTAGTACGAAGATGTGGAAAAATCTCTACTTTTTTTTTCATTTTTTTAAGAGGCATTTAATTTTTTTTATTAAATAAAGAAAATATCATACATTTAAAATTTAAAATTTAAGTATATTCACTTGTTTAGCTATCATTGTGAAATATTATGGGAAAGAGATATGATTTTCTTTTTAAAGATCAATAATTAAAATAAGATGAAAGTCTTACTCACTAAATCTTTCATGTGAATCACATTTTCTTTGATCTATAGGGATTTCATTTTGTTCCAGTTTTTTTAGAAAGGATTATGTACTCCTCGTATAAAGAAATAAGATAAAGAAAAAACATGGGTAGAAGTGAGAAAGAAGTTGGTGTCGATAATTAATAAGAGTTAATTTTTAACATAGGTGAAATCTTTGTGTTCGAGCTCTCACTAACCCCAACTATTGAAGCTTAAGTATTTGGTCTATAATTTATATAAAATCAAAATATTTGTAAGCAAGGGAGTGTAAAATATATAAATAGAGTAATAAATTTTTGACATGTTACAAGAACCCGACATAAAGCCTAAATTCTTAGACGGATTTTGATTTATTGTTATTGAATTTGTGTCGATACGGATCAACATATTTGGATCCATTTAATAAAAAAATTTGAGTTAGGTTAACGTGTGACTCGTTTAATGAGTCATTCAATAAAAAAAATATAATTTTGATTTTTCTTGATTAAATACATACTAGATAGTAGGTATGTTATACTTTGATTATCTTTATATGTTACACTATAACACAATTTATATAAATTAAGATTAAAAATAAATAATTTTTTATATTAATAGAATATATAAAAATATTTATATATTAATATTTGGGTTGGGTTACTTGACTTGACCTAATTACCTAATTTATTTATTAAACAGATTAAATAGATTGTGTCAAATTAATTAAATAATATATAGATAGTATATAAATTTTAATAATTGATTCAATTAACAATTAAATTATTTGAGTTTAATTTTATTATGTCGGGTGAATTCAATCAATATAAATATTAATTTATTTAACCTATTTGTCAATCTTATATATAAGTGTATTATTAACCATTCTTTTAATACTTTAAATTTTTGATAGAATTAATTTTTCAATTATAAGGCTAGGCTTTTGAGTATATCTCTAGTTAAAAAACCTGCTTATTCGTATGGAGTTTTTTAAAAAATTCTTTAAAGGAACGAAGACAAATATCTTATTTATATAGTTTTTTAATTAGAGATATACTCAAAATTTGAGTTGTTTTAAGTTTTTGATAAAGAAGATAAAAAAAATAAAATTATTCCATATCAATTTTTAACCAATAACTGAAGTAAGAAATGCGCAATTGTAACATTTTAGTAAACTATGTGTTAAACATACAATCCTTCAATCATTATTCATACGTAGATACTTAAATAATCTCATAACCGAAAAAAACCCACTTTAATTAGTTCTTTTTGTTAAAAAAAAAAAACACTTAAAGTCCTTTTTTTATGACTTTTTTCTCATGCTTCTTTTGGTATTGCTGTATACATTCTGATATAACTTATATTATGTGTTCTAAGTATATATATAAAGAAAAATAATAATAATAAAACACTTTTTTGTGAAAGCAATGGTATTCTTAGGATATTAATTTATATATTAAAAACACCTCTATATACATGTTGAGAATTTTATGAATTAGAGTCGATTAGAATCTTGAATGCTAGTTACTAGTGTAGACAATATAAGTTATACATGTATATTAAAAAAAGTGAATTTTGAGGTGATCAGATTCCATGGTATATATATAGCAGTTTTATTCTCAAATCTTGTTTAAATAAATAAAGCAAAGACAAAGAATTTCGCAAGATACTCTAAGATATTCTGCAGCTGGTAAAGAGCTCCCATATGGTTTTTGCATGAATGGTAATTAAAGTAGAGGAAGAAATTCTTTGATCATGAAATTGATGCTGTTGGGAACTTCCAAATCTTACCATTTGCTGATTAAGAGTTACTAAATTTAGAGATCCTTTTAAAAGAAGAGTAATTTGTGGGTATAAAGCAAACCCACTATCACTATGAATAAGCTTAAATAACAAGAGCAGTACAACAACTAGTATTGAAAGGTCATTAATTTTAGTGATTTTATATTTTGATTTGGTATTTGGAGACAGTGATTGCTCTAAAGGGAAGTCTTTGCCATTCTTTCCTTCCATATTTGTATTCTCTGTGTTTAGCTAAATGTTATAGGTATTGATGCTTTTTTTTTTACTTTGTATATTTTCCTAATCATTTTTCTTTTAATATTTCCTTTTCTTTTTCTTTCAAGCATTTCCATAAGTTAATTTGCTTTTTGTTTGATAGGGATTTTTTCTAAGTAAATGTTTGTTTTGTTTATATTTTTCTTATTTTTATTAATAATTTTAAATAAAAATATATATTTATGTTGTTTCGTTATGTATATCTCACTATAAGACGCTTTTTTCTCATCTAAATAGTTATCTATGATAATCTATGTCATGTTTATGTACGTGGAATTTTTTTTTATTGTTAATCTAGATCCATATTATTAAAGATCATGAAGATTATAATATGATATTAAGATTTTATTTTTTCTGAAAAATAATCAATATATTAGTTGGAGCAACCAAACAATAAATTAGAGAACTTTAAAATAGAGTGAAAGATAAAAGTTCAAAATTTTATCTAAGTATTTAAGAAGGTTTTTAGTTTTGATTTAACAATTTTGATTATTGATATTGTTTGGACATATGGACCGATCTTGTGTCTAGTCCACTCAACTATTCAAGCCTAGTCAGCAACTCAAACTTTAAGATAAGACATCCCAAATGACCCCTGCGCTCATAACTCACCAGCAAGAAAGAGACCAGTCTAAGGAAACCATGATGCCTATAGGGTTGAGCACCAGCTTTAGATCGGGTCGACTACCAACTCGAACTAAGGTCGACCTCAAACTATAAAATGTGGTACTTTTCATCATTTGTATCCCTTTGGCACCCATGTATGTATACACACTATGTAATCGACACCTGTACGTATAATGTTTTATAAATAGATGGACCTCTTGAGAAATCCATACATTCAACTAATTGTTCTGACTATTCTCTAAATTTTCTCTCTGAAAATCGAATCATCCTAAATAGATATATTTAAGAAAATTATACCATTTAATCTTTAATAAATTATATTTTCTCAATATTTAAAATTCAAAGTTGTTGGATTTAAATAAAAAAAATTCTCCTCTAATATTATGCTAGGATTGTGTTGGTTACTAACCATGTTAAAAACTTGAACAATTGATAGTTGACTAATATTACATTTAGCTAAATGACCAAATAATAAAATTTATGATCTAATTTAAAAGATGTCTACCGTCACTTTTCTCTTTCTTTTTTTTAATAATATTTGAGAAGCTCTTAGAAGATTGAGAAATAAGGAAAATAGTTTTTGTATATGAAATTTGTTTATTTTATTTAGTATATTTTTTTCTTCTATGTAAGGTTGATTTTTTTGTTAGCATATTTATACACACCACATTGCTAGTTTTCATAGTATGCATGCTAGGTTGCGTGTGTGAATATTTATGAAATTTTATTTTATAATTTTGGAAATGAAAAATTGAATTTTTTTGGCACTTTGACTAGGCCCTTGCAGGACCCCTCATTGGACCTCTAGCGAGGTGTTCGACGAGGCTTCAGTGAGGTTGGCCTACTTGGGTGAGTTGTATAAATACTCCCTCTTCTTATTTCTCATTCAGAAAATGTGTAGGAAACCTATTTTAATTTGACATCTTATTTTTCTTTTTTGGATCACTATTATCTTGAATGTTGTTTTATATTAGTGACTCGTGACTGTGTGAATAAAATCATGCTAATGAGTAGTGAGTACTCGAGATGGTATCTATTAGTGAGAATGAAATAACATTTTTAGACTATGAGTGGCTAAGACTATTTTACTAGGTGATTTAGGCAATATTATTCTTTTGGGATTACCAAGTTTCCCAAAACAATGATTGTAGGTGTTCATGGTTTAGTGAATTTCCTATAAGTGATTGTTCTTTATTGTTCCCTTGATTGATCGCACTACGTCGAGTGGGCTAGTTTTAGAGGAAAGTTGGGTTCGTGTGTCAAACCAAGTTATTGTAGAGGCAGCAAGCAATGATAACAATACAGTTAAAAAAAAGGTCATGACTGATAGAGATAATTGTGGTTTTATTTCTATCAATGTTACATTTTTTATTACTTAATGAATTTGTTTGCTGTCGAGTGGTTACCATAAGCATATCCAAGGATATTATCACATAGGCATGAATTTTATGTGGATTTATTTTGTTACATGATTATGCTTGCATGATAAGCTATTTTGTTAGTATATTCTAAGTTTTTATCGTGTATATACCAACATATTCTTATTAGAAAACTTATTTATTATATGTTGTCGCATGATTTCTTTCCTTTTTTATAGCATGTCTATAGCTTTATGATTATTGTTTTTATTGTATTAAATTAATCTGCTTATTTTTTGATTAATTTATATTACTTTTGTTTTTTTATCTATATACGTGTGAGTCTCTAAACAATCAGAATCTCCTAACCTTGATTATGTACCAGATGTCCGACTCTTTCTTTTGGTTTGAAGTGTTTTGTATGATTGTATGTTGTGAAAATACAATCATCATTTATTGAATATATTTCCACATATGAGGTTTTGAAATGATTGAAAATCCTTTATAATTTTTCTAGTATATATGTCTGTTTTACATGCTAAGTAATGTTTGTCAAGTTTATACTTGTTGCTAGTCTAGACAAAAACATGAATTACACTGTTACTAGTATGTTTACCACATATTATTGTTTCTTATTTACTAGATGTTTTAATTGTGTGTTTTATTAAGTATGTCGTTCTGTATTTTCATTGTGTTGTCTACTTAATTCACGTTGTGAGACCTACTTAGTCTTGTTAGAATAGAGCTCGTAAATGTTGACCTTTTTGCCCTTCATCTAGATCCTTTTGTCTATTTAAATTAGAAGAATAATTAACTTCTATTTAATTATTTTTACGTATAAAATTCTCAATTTTTATAGTTCGTATGCATTGATATATATGTCATAATATAATTACTAAGGGATTTTACATGCCGTAATATAATTCGTAAATGATTCTATATTTATTTTAATATCTCATATTTTTAAATTAATATTGAATTTCATATATATATAATAATAATAATAATAATAATAACTTAATATATAAAATATTACTTATAGAAATATTTCATTCAATTAGAGAAAATTGTTGGAGGGTACAAAACTAATAATAAGAGAGCCGTAGGGTTGATACTTGTTTTTCATTTGGTTTTTTGTAAAAGAAAAATGACTAGGTGGGATCGTATGAGTTTAACAACAATCGGGTATGAAGGGTAATAATAAAAGTTTAGTTTGTAATATAATGATATACATTTTGGTGGATATTATAAAGATAGTTTGTAATATAATTATATATATTTTGGTGGATATTATAAAGATAAAAAATGAAATCAATGTTATATATGTAAATGTGTGTGAATGTGTGTGAATGTATAAGTGGAATATTATTTAAAAAGTAAAAAGCATAAACTTTTAACGTATAACTTTAGCCATTTTATTTAAGGAATATTTAAAGCATTAATTTGTTATTTATTAAAGCAGTGGGCACTACATTAAATGTTAAATTAGTGGCATGGATTTGTTGATTAAATGTTAAATTAAGCTCAACCTCAACTTACCAAATTGTTTAATGGTTAGAACAATTTTTTAACGGTTGATTTTTAATAAAAAATGATTATTTATTTAAACAACTTTCGTTTTAACTTCCTTGCCGACTGATTTATACTTTTAATATATGTATAAAAATAAACTTCTTAAATACATAATTATGAGTAGCGTTTATAATCAAACACTTACTACTTTATGTGTAGCAAAATGTTTATTTCATTCTATAACTTTTAGTCAATCAGTTATAAAAAAATCTAAAAAATATTATAATTTTAAATGTATTTAAAAATAGAGATGTCAATTGAGATAAAATATTTTATTCATTTTTTATACATTTTATGAGCCAATACAATATTATTATATTTATTTTTTGGTAGGTCAGGATGATAATAAATTGATACATAATAAAATATTTCATTTATTTCAAATTGTCTTAAATGAGATGAGTAAAATTACAACAATAATGAAAAATGAAACATGATTATGTATAATAATTATGAATTTATTAAAAATAACTTTAAATAGAATATGATAATATGAGATTTAAATGAGAAGAGATAATTTTAACCCATTAAAATTTATTAGTAATATTAGATATGATATGAGATAAGATGAGACAATTAATTTTACAACTTTATTCAAAAGTAAAAAATTTTGAGAACATATATACAAAATCATAAGGCGATAAAAAATGAAGCGTTCATTTAAGAAGAAATCATCTAATGCAATATTTTATATTAGTTTTTAAAATTTGACACATGTTATAACTAATTTATGACAAAACCCAAATCATAACCAATGATGTATGTTGCACGCACTCTTAGTTACATCTCAAGCCTTAATTGCCCTATAATGCCTTTCCTCTATTATAGCCAAGAGACCTTTTGAATAAACCTAAACCTTAACAATATGAATATGAGGCAAGTGTTTGGGCTATAGTAACAAGGATGGGCAAATTTGAACTCACAACTTTTGTAGATCTTGAAAAGCCTATAAAAGTGTAGTATATAGGTGAGGTCACACAAGGAACATCCAAGTCAATATGTCATGAACTTGTATCACTTACAATTGACATCGATGTGCATTGATGGGGCCCATCCTTTTAAGAGGTGCTCCAATGAAAGTCACTTAAAAAATGAGGGATCTTTTCATTTTTGTACCTATAAGTTGCGAACCATTTTGGTCTTAAAGGAGCCTCTTTTATATTGGACTCCTTAAGAAACCTAAAACCTATTATACTCTTGTTTTTTTCTAGTAGTTGAAAGATCAAAGGTTATACATGCAAAAAAAAAACATTGTTATCAACTAAGCGTTGAAAATAAAATACTAGAAGTAGAGAGAAAATACCAGTACTCATTATTAAGATATGGAGGATCACGATTCTTTGGCTTAACTACTATAGGTTCCAAACCCTAGTAAGAGATCTACTTTAAAAGTATGAACCTATCATTATGACGCTCTTTTAAAGGTGTGTCATAGAGATAAGTGATAAGCTCTAGTTTCTTTTTGGAAGGAAGACCCTACAACTAATGAACTACAAACAAAAAGAAAACATATTAGAAACAAATAAAGCATACCAAAGTGAGGCTAAGTCTTAGAGTGACCTACCATTCCTCTTATATTGGGCGAGCATGAAAGGGATTCTTGGGAGATATAAGTCAAAATCTTCTTGCACTATGAAAAGTGAGTCATTTCACCCTTTATTGGTGTCTGAATGATTTTCAATCAAAATGAAGTTGGCATAAGGTTTGAGATAAAACCAATAATGACTGCCACCTTAAAGTCGTAATAGCAATAAGTTAACTCTTCCATAGTCAGCTTACATCCATATTTGTTATAGAGTACCTAACAAGATAACATTATCCAGTAACAATTTGGGGAAACTGTGATGAAGTGACACCAACATATGCTAGAAACTTCCGTACTATAGGTAGAAAGGGGACTCAATTGGTACTTAAGAATACCAATCAGGATAAAATATAAGTCTTCATCACTAGAAGAGTCAGTTTACGATGAATAAGCATCCAAACGATCCTTACGAATATAATTGTATGACCAAGACAATCTGAAACCATCTCTCAGCTTGACGTTCACTTGGCTAAAAATGTGTAGACCTGATCCACCCACATTATGGCTGGACACACTATAGATGGTCAGACTGTGTTCGGACATACCATGGTTGGTCAGACATGATTCTCCTTCTCCTCTATGATCCTTCACTCGACAATCACTCATGTGATCTGTCCCAATTTGTGCTTACTCGTCCCCACGATGGCCAAGTCCAATCTCGTCTATCAATCATCCATTCTTTCATCACTTTCTATGCATGAAAAAGGATTAGTATTAATGACATGGGGTGTAAGATATTTGGATATCAAGAAAATAAAGTCCTATATTTTCTATAAAGTGCTAGGAAAATGAATAAATGGAAAAAGTTAGAAAAAAATAAAGATTTGTCATACCTCAATGCCAAACTCCCCTACTCTTCTCCGTCTCTATCAAAAGTGAGATTTGAAGGTTAGAATGAAAAAGTGAAAGAGGGAGCTTTCTTTATATAGATAATAAGTAAAGATCTCATTTGTTCATTATGGAACTTGTCCAAGGGTTTTAGGCTCCTAGGTATGCCATAGGCTTTAAAACCTATTTATTTAGATTCATATCCTCCCCAAAAATAAGAAAGTGAACTTATTTAATGGTGGTTTTGATGTCAATATAACTTTTTAATTAAGAGTCGATTAAGATTCTGTAAAAATCACCAATAATAAGACATCATTGCGCATGTTTTGAATGCCCATAAAAAATGAAAAAAAATTCATACGTACAAGTATTGAACCCGTAAAAGTGGACTCGCCATCGCTAATGAGATCCATAAATTCATGAGCCTAGGTGATGACAGGATGACAAAATAGACATCATAACCCATGTATCTAGGCCTAACTAGTGTAGGGGGTTGATGTTGGGTGTAAAATAATTCACACCATGTGGTACGATATAAGTGGTCCCAGTTAGCAAGTAACTCGCAGGCCAACTCAGTCAGCATTAAGTTAGCGAATAAACATTAATATCAGATAAATATTTAATAAGATAAATGACCTATATTCAATTTCTTAATTATCCAACAATGATATAATTAAGCAGATAAATTTCTGATATTAAAGATAATCTATTAGTATGGGTAAAAGTCATTAGTATGTATATTTTTTGTTATAAATATTCAACATTGTTCATCATTAAACATAATTTTAAATAACTTTTCATAACTACAGATACTAAGATATATACTCTTTCCAAATATTTTTATACATTATAAGAAAAGACTTTAGTCTCCTCCTTTTCTCACTACTCAAATTTATTTAAACATCGTAAGACCAAAGGTCACCTCATCTCATAGTCGTCCAAGGTCTTTGGTCGCTCCATCCTATGGTGATTCAAAGTCTTAACGGTGTGTTCTTTATTCTTAAGTTCAAATGAAACAGAGGTGCATCAAATTATTAATATTGACAAAAATTAATATCAACACCTATTATATAAATATGTGATTTATTGGTCAATGCATTTATTTATATTTATATATTAAATAAAAAAATTAATCACAAATAAGTAACCGATTATTTTAATATTTTTAAATATTTATTAAATATTTATCATTTAATTTGTTTATAATTTTGTGTATTTGTTTTCAATCTATTTGTACAATATCATCCATACATATTTTATTGAAATTTAATTCTTGATATTTTCATCAATATCATATTTTTAACATTTTAATTTTTACATGATTTAATTATATATATGATTTTTTTTATTTTTTTTAAATATATTTATATATTATTAAAAAAATTATGTAAAGATTAAAAATAAAATTTTATTTATAAAAAATTGTGTCACTTGATTAAATATATATTAAACCTAAGTTAAAAGAAAATTATGATCGGTAATAGTTTGGACAAAAAGGAAAATAGAAAAAGAATGTATCGAGCTACAAGTCTACAACAAATGGAGGGGTCTGGCTAAAAGAAGCCACCCAATTATCAGTTTCTTGCACAGTATGCGTCACATTTCATTGACGTACAACATCACATCATTGAAAGAACTAATTGTATTATCAGAATATCAAGTCAATTTAGAACGTGAAGTAATTGTGACTAGAGATGTACGTGGCTTTAGCATTGTGGAATAGCTTTATGCATTTTGACAGAGGCTCGTTGAAATCACCGTTGCAGCAATCATTTCTTTTAAATCACTTTTTAATTTTTTATTTTTTTTAAAGTTACCAAGATATTTATATATTTTCATTTTATATCGTAATTTAACAATTTAAAATTTTCTCAAATTTTGTTTTTTTTAATAAACACACAAGCAAGTTTTAATATGATATATTTATTTAATGAAAAACTTTAATTAAATAATTATTATTAAATTATATCAATTAAATCTCATAATTTAATAAAAAAGAATTAAATTGATCAAATATTAAAATAAAATAAAAAGATTAAAGGGTTATTGATTATAAGACGATTGATTTTTGTAATGTTAACTATAAAGTAGGGGTGTCCATAAATCGGATCGGACTGGACCAAACCGCAAAATCGGATCGGATCGGACCAAAACGAACGATTTTACTAATCAAACGGTCCAGTTCGGTTTGTATTAATTTTAAACCGTTCGAACCGAACCAGACCGGTTTAATAATATATTAAAAATTTCACATTATTCTTCATTAAATTATAAAAAAATCGAACCAAATCAGAACAAACCGTTTTATAAGTCAAACGGTCCGGTCCGGTACGGTCCGAGTAATATGAACGGTCCGATCCAGTTAATTTTTTTTAGACAAAATTGGACCGAACCGGACCATGGACACCCTTATTATAAAGTCATTGTAAATAATTGTTAGAATTTTCGTTAAAAAGTGATGAATTTAGAACTCAAAAATATAAAGAAAATCAGACAAGAAAGACACTAAAAAGGGTAAATAAAATGTCCCAGCAAACAACAAAAGACACTAAAGAGAGTAAAGAAAATGTCTCAACAAACTTAATTAATTTTGTGAGAGTTTTGATCTTTTATAGTCACTACAAATTCACTATTAACAAATTCACACTTACTTTAATAGTTTAACATTTTTCCTTAAACCCATTGCCTAGTTAATATCGTGAGTTTTGTCCTAAACTCCTACAACCTCTGTGTAGGAATAGGAAGAGGGTTGATAAATATATTTGCATCTTAGTTTTTAGGAGCTTATTTCTCATCACCGTTTCTCTGAAAAAATAAAAATTAATTTATCCAAGTTTAGTTTTGTAGTGTAACATAAGATTATACCAAGATGTCTTGCAATAACATTATCACAATATACAATTGGTAATTGTATCTTTGCAACGTACAATTCTGTACACTATTTTCTATATCTAGGCTTGAAGACCTAGAAACAACCATGTGTTTATCTAAACTCTGCAAGATTAGAGAATTACCGAGGTAGGCACACAAACCACTAATGTTACGCTTATTATTGGGATCTAGTGAGCTTTACACTACCAGATTTTTGCAAAACAACACTAATGTCCTCCTAAGTTCCACCAAGATATTTTAGCAATCTCTTCACAACCATCCAATGTACCAAAATAAGACCATGTAAAAACTGACACAGTTTGTTGAGAGTATAAGAAAATCTAACCTTATAAGTGTACAATATTATAAATCTCCCACAATTGATCTATAAAAGGTAGCATCATTTAAGAACTCTTCATCAATTTTAGACAAAGTTTTCCTAACTTTCATAGGTGTATAAGCAGACTTACACTCTTGCAACTACACTTTCTCAAGGAGTTGGATGATATATTTAGATTGACACAAATGGCAATCATCCATTATTTTTGTCAATGATGGTTTGAATCATACTATTATTATTTTTTATGATCAATATATCATCTACATATATGAAAAAAATAAAAAGATGAATACTTTTGACATATATCATCATAAAGTTGTCAGAATTAGAGTTATTGAAACCCCAACTAAGTAAACTTCCACTAAGCTTTTTGGACCAAGCTTTGGGAGGTTTTTTAAGCCTTTATAACGTTTTCTTCAATTTACAGACATGGCATTGATAAGAAATGCTAACAAACCCATCTACTTGTGTCATATTAACCTCATCCTCCATGATATAACCATTTTAAAATTAACTTCCAATTGTCTTATTGGCTAGCCATATATAAGAGCAAGGGTGATAACAATTATGATTGTAGTAGACTTTACAATAAGACTAAAGATTTATGTGTAATCAATACTCTTACTTTATATTTCTCAAGAATTTTATCAGACTTTAATTTTACTCTAAACAACCACCTATTTACAAGGACTTTACCATATGAAGAAGGTGAAACAAGCTCCCAAGTGTTATTATGCATAAGAGTAGTATACTCATGCTTCATAACCTCTTTACAATCCTTATGTTGAACAGCTGCCTTAGTATAAGTAGGCTCAAACAAAATGATAGAAGTAAGCAAAGGCTTTGCTTAGAAACTCCATTCTTTGAATGTCCAAACACGAAAGATATGGAACCAAGATCAATAGTAAGATTAATGCCATGAGGATCAAAAATTTGAACAACATAAATTATGTGTAATGAATACGTAAATATACGTATCATAACAAGTAATATAATAATAAGAAAAAATCTTTCCCACGAAAATTATGTTATTAGAAATTAATTTTAAAACTAAAAAATAAAAATCAATTTTTTTGTATTTTTATATTTTAAGAAAACAAAATTAAAAGAACTACAAATAAATAGTAGCAATTAATTAACTCAGAATTAACAGTTAAGAAGATATATAAGAAAATATCTAAAAATATTTAATTTTTTAATTTTCTAAACATGTAAATAACTAAAATTCTCCTAATATAATTATTAATCAATTACAAAATCGATCTAATCTTACATATATTCCTCTATCAAGTAAATTATACACCATATAATAATTAACCTAATTACATCTAATGTCAATTAAATTGTATAATACTCATTAAGTTCATCAATTATGAATCACGTACATAAGAATCATATATCTCTGCCTAGAAATTATGTATGTTATTTAATCAAGACAAATAATTAAATAATTCTTTCAAATCTATTTAATTACTTCTATAAATCAATTGTTAACCAAATAATTAATAGCATAAATATCATATTAAATAATATAAATAGATTGAAATCATAATTAGGGTAAAGTATTAGATCATCACATGTAGAAAATTGGGTTCATAAAACCTCTAAATTAATAAATTAGCTAGACATGATTTTGTTCATAAAACTCATATTTTTCATAAAAAAAGACATAAAAATTGATAAAGAAATAAAAAGAAGACTAAATAAAATCAATCTCTTAGATAGTAGCATCAATTTACTCTTAAATCTCTACCAAAATTGTATCTCTTTTTGAATTTTTTCTATATTTTTATCTCTTCTTAGCACCAAAAATTGATTAAGAAGAATATGTTAATTTTGACTTATTAAGATTTTTGCTATAATTAGGAGATTAAATTAGACTTAAGTAGAATCTGAATCGATAGATCAACTTCAGATTAAGGATTAAGATGAAAAAAAGGAATTAAATAACATTGGTCAATAAGAATGCAACATGTGGCATATAAGATTCATTGTGCAAATCAAAACGCGACGCATGGTAGGGTGGATCGGTTGTGATTAACACGTGGTGAGTTAGCACCACGTAGCACACTATCATTCGTAGATACAAATTGTGTGGTGTTGTAGTGGAAAGAATGGACGAATCACATGATGATACATGGCACTCTCGTTGGTCAGGCAATGAAACTCAAAATGAACGTCGTGTTAACACGTGGAATGACTTGCATCACACAATACACGCGGCATGTGGCATTCATGTGGCGCCTTCTGATGTATCCTGTATTTAAAAATTTCAAAAAATTTTCAAAAAATATATTTTCATTCATTTATACTAAAAATTCATATTTTAATAAGAAAATATTACTTTTTGAATAAAACGAACAAATATTAAGTAAAAAGTTTACTGAAAGTGGAGTCATTAATGCCTGTCATTCTTCGAATACAAAAATAGAGCATTTAGTCACTTATTTAGGAAACACTCTACCAAACTGTAGAAGGAAGAATTTGGGCTTTAACAAACTGATTGAAAATCTGAGGGGTAAGTTGGACCTTTGGAAATTAAAATTGTTATTTCAAGTTGGAATAATGGCTTTTATTAACTTAGTGCTACCTAATTCAGCAATCTACCCTAAGAGCACTTTCAAGATCCCATCTAGTACTTGTGATATGTCTTAATTATGAAGTTTTGGTGGACTGGCAGCATTGAAGTTAAACACTAAATATTTTTCACCACTTGCCAAAGATATAATCTGTAGACCAAAATTTGAGGGATAGTTATGATTAGAAATTTTTTTGAGAATTTCAATAAAGCAATGCTAGCAAAAGCAACTTGGGATCTAATAGCTCAGGCAAAAAGAACATGGGTTAAGATCTTTAGCTTTAAACATCTTCGTGAAGCAACTTTTTGGTAGGCACATCAAAGGGCTTACGATTTATACATTTGGAAGGGCATACTTTGGACTAGGGATGCTTTGGAAAAAAAGAAAAAAAAGAGGATGTTGTTGGAGAATTGGTGATAGCTCAAACATAAACCTCTGGGTAGACCCATGGATCCCAGGGATACCATATCATAAACTTCCTAAAGAAGTTATTCTAGCTGGAGCAAACAACCTAGAATCACAAGGAATACAATCTCAATTACAGATTTATGCATGTGCAATAATCAGTGGAGTTGTGACTTGGAGAAATTTCAGTAACTTTTTGGACATAACATTTCCCATTTTATTACTGAACTAAAACATCCCTCCTACACTCACAATATCATATTTATTGGTATGGATCAAGAAAATAAATATTTTCTTTAAAGGATGTTTATTGGGTGTTATTACAATCTAAATACCCTATTTAAGGTTGGAGCATATGGAGGAAAGTATGGAAGGCACCTGTTAATGAATGACACAAAATCCTCATAGAAGAATCTATACAATAGACTGAGTACCTGCAGGAAAAAGATTAGTTCTTTTACTCAAATGGATGATCTCTTATGCCTCTTTGTCACCAAAAAGTGGAAGATATTGAACACTTATTCATTAGGTGTTAGATACTCAAGTCTTGGTGGTTTCATAGGGAATGAAACCTTCTTTGGAGTTTCATAGGCAAGCTGGATATGTGGTCTTATATCAACTTCATTCTAGACCCACCTACTAAATGGTTACCTACAACTATATCCAAGGAAAATTTTACTTTGGTACCAGTACTTATGATTGAACAATTATAGTGGTTATTAGGGAATGAAGTAATCTTTGACAAAGCTGAGATTAATCCATCCTTCCTAATCAAGAGACTATTTATCAGAATTGAGGAGTTCTCAGGGCTAAACATGCGAATAAGAGAGGAACTGGAAAGGGAATGAGATCTGATAGGCTTACGTACATACTTTCTGTCTGGAAACCTCCCCCTAAAGGTGCCTTCAAGATCAATTTTGATGCTGCATGGTCTCAAGGAAGAGCATGTTTGGGAATTTCGGTTAATGGTCACGTTGGTATAGACATTTATTTACAGTAGAGTCATTAAAAAAGTTTCAATCTCGACAGAGACAGTTGAAACTAAAGCCTTAAAGATGCGCATCAACTATGCTCTCCAATTCACTAATAAAGCCATATATGTTAAAGAGGACGCGAAATGCATAATTCTTGCATTACTGTTTGGACAGTGGACAATGGCTTCTAGTAGGAGTAAGGAAATATTGATGAGAATTGATAAACTTTAAATTTGAAATGATTTCAATAAGATGGATCACAAGGGAGCTTAATAAAAAAGTTCATAATCTCATCCAATGTACAAGTAGATTAAACTAGTTAGAGGGAATTGAAATTAATATATTACCATCATATGTAGCTGATCTCTAAATTAGAGGTCATACATAGATAGTTTATTGTATATGTTATTATTAGGAAAAAGAAGAAGAAGAATTCAATATACTTAACAAAAAATAGATTTACGAATCACATGTATAATTAATTAAAATTAACTTATTACTTTCAAACTATAATAAATAAATAAAATGATTTTTTTATATATAATAGTAAAGCTTGGAATTTTCTTTTTAAATTACAAAATTTATGAATATTGAAGCTTCTTTTTACATCGAAATGAATAAAATTAATTCAATATTTATAAGAAAAAAAGAATATGTGTTTCTCACGTATGGGTGGACACGATCCGGTTTGAAATTTGAAAAATTTAAACAAATTAGACTCAATGATATATATGTATCAAATTAAATTGAATCAAATCTTTAAAACCGGTTCGAAACATAATCACCTTAAAAATAATAATATATTTATTTGTTTATCTATTTTCAGTTAAAATAATAAAAAATTGATATTCTTAAGTGTTGAACTTAGGAACATTAAATTAAATAGTAATAGATTTAACAAATAAATTACATATATTATTATATTTTTAAAATATAAATTATAAATATTATTATGTAAAAATTTCATATTGGATTGAATTAGGTAACAGACTGAATTGAATTGTTTGGAACAATCCAATTTTTTAGTCTAATTCAATTTATCAATTTTTATGTTCGACCCTACTCTCACATGTATTGTTTATGTTTTATATAAATAAAAAATCATGATTTGAATTTATTTAGATATTTCTTAAAGTAATTAGAACCAAACGAGCCTAACCCAAAAATAGTGAGACTAAGATACTAATTTTTTAAAATAATGGAACTAATTCAATCCTTTTTTCCTTTCTTTAATAAAAAATATTAAATATATTAATTTTAAGAAATGTGATTAATATATTCGATCTTTGAAAATAAAATTACTAAAATATCATGTAATCCCTTCGTTTATAGGAAACAAATATAACTTTTTTTTGTAATATTTAGAAATTAAAAAGTAATTATTCTAATTTTACAATAAAATTAATTTTTAATGAACAATAATTTGATTAAATTTTATTTTATTAATTTAATTATTCTTGTATTCTTCAATTAATGAAAAAATATACACATAAATTAGACTTAATTTTAAAACTTCTAGATATTAAAATGAACCCTACTATTAAGCTTTGAGTCATCTCTAATTTATAGATTTCATATGTAATATTTTGTACATTAAAACATACGTGATCTAACTTGTCTAAATTTTTTCCTAACTACGCTATTAGATGTAGTATAATATTATTGATAATTACAATCTTATTATTTAAATTATTTTATTTTTAATCTTTAATATATATATATATATATAAAAGCATATATCCACATCATTTTTTAATATATACATCATTAAACCTAAAACTTTCTTGATATTTCTTATCTTATCTAATCTATAGAAACCTCATTAATACTTGTAGGGGAGTTATTTACTCTTTTAAGAAATTTTATCCTTCAATGAATACATTATTTTTGTTAATATCCATCAATTTAAACATAATTTTTGGTGTACGATTCCAAGATGAAACATATAAGAATAATACAACACAAAAATGACATAACCGTATAACTCATTGCATGTATGAGCAAAATAGAACATATATCACACAACAACAAAAATAAAAAAATTCAAGTAATATTTTATTATTACTTAATAAATTAACTCAATATAAACACGAGATGCCTCCCTTAAAAATATGAATAAACTGTATGGATGAACTACTATTTTTCTATAATTTAATTTTTGTATTTCCTTGGATCATTATAACTATAACTTACATATATATATATATATATATATATATATATATATATATAAGGTAAATACTATGAACATTTAGAACCAATTTTAATCATTAAATTTATTTAAAAAATAAAAATTTATATTAAGTAGTGGATGAATGTGACTGAGGATTACACTAAAACTACTTGTTTTTTATTAATTTGATTTCAATTGAATTTGAAGATTTTTAATTTAAAATAAATTCTATAAAATAATCAATTCAAATAAATCTCAATTCATGTACATCAAATTTTTTTGGTTTTAAAAAATCGGATTAAGCTTAAAACATATTTATGAATTATTATCCTATAAAAACACAATATAAATAGTATTTTAATTTTTGAATCGACACATATCTAAAATTTATTATATATAATCACAACTAAGAGAATCACAATAATAAAAAATATGTTTAGAAATTTATTAAATTATTATAGAGATTTAAGTTATATGTTATTGTTTAAATAAAAATAATAATTTAATTCAATTGTAATTTTTATAATATTTAAACGGGGTAAAAAGCATCATATGTTATGTTTTTTTTTCTTCATAAAATTAACAATAAAGTTATATTTTGATGATAAATTAAAAAATTAAATCAAATTCTATTGATCATGTAATTAAATTTATAAGATTATTTTTAGTCATTTACCATCACTTAATAAACATTAAAATTATTGTTTTAGAAAATCTTTCATAAATTTAATAACATGGTCAATAAATAACATAATATGTCCAAATTTTTCATGCCTTTTAGCCAATATTTAAATATGTGGTTCACTAAGAAACTATACACTTTAAAAGGTGATTTGTATAAACTATAATGTAATTTATCTAATATTATAAAATAACATATGTATTTATTTGTAATTTTAATTTATTTTAAATTAGATTATAATATAATATAAAATTTATTAATCAATGAACCAAATTCGAATGAAATCCAACCAATTATAACATTTGTAAATTTAATTTTTTTCATATAATAGAGATCCGATCAAATTTTGTGAAATATGCGAATTAATTGGATTATTTATTAATCCTTAAATGATTGTAAGATACATATATTGAAAAGTAAAATTTCCCTTGAACGTGTGTTTATCTGCAACTTTTCATTAAAATTCTGTATATTTTCGGGGCATCTTTTTAACCTCATTACTTTTAGTATTTAATTTATCGGTAGAAATTTCAATATTATTTTAATAAATCTATTAATTATGAATTTAACATAATTAATGTTTAAATTAAACAAAATTTAATTAAAAAGTTTTTAATGTCAAATATTTTTATGAATATTTTTTAATAATTAAAAATATATAAATTAAATATAAAAAATATTATTTTATAGGTATGAGTTTTATTTATTTATTTTCAAAATGTTATATGATGAGTTAAATAAATACTAACTCAGGCGAATATATTATCTCTAAAAAAAATGTTACAAATCGAATTCCACCAATCTACTCTTTCTTTTCCCATAGTAATATCATTTGCCCTAAAAATTTAATTTGACTTATATATCCTCATTTTTTTTTATTTTTAACGAGGAATGGCATATCTAATTAACTAAAATATATTGGGAAAATAGTAGTTATAGTATGCTTTCTTCAGGTAAGAAAATTTTACTGTAAATATCTATTAAGTATAATAATATAAATTCAAAAATATAATAAAAATTTATTATATTTATAAAAAAATAAATAATATAAGTCTATTATATTTATTATATAGACTTTTACTGCTTTTTTTATAAAAACAACTAATTTATATTATTTAATTTTAAACAACTATATACATTATCGTTCTTTATATAAATAATTTTAACACGTAATTTTAATAAATTATTTTTAATATTTAAGCTAATTTAGCAATGAATATATTTTTTGTTTAATTTAATTTTTTTAATTATTATTATATTTAAATTTTAAAATCTGATAATATTTATATTATTATTTTAATTTTTTTATAATTAAAATAGTTTATAATATGTTTCTGTAACATTATTATATCCAAACTTTTGATGGTGATTTATTTTTCTCATACATACATCCCCTACTTTATAGCATACTCAGTGCTATAAATAAGGGGCCTCCTCTTCAAAACCAATTGAGAAAAACTTGAGTTGAAAAGTAAGAAGCAAAAAAGTTGAAAAAGTAGTACAGAGAAATAGAAATGGCAAAGTTTTCAGATCCACTGGTACTTGGAAGAGTAGTAGGAGATGTGGTTGATCCATTCACACCAAGTGTGAAATTTACAGTGACATATAACTCTAACAAGAAGGTCTACAATGGTCATGAGTTTTTTCCTTCTTCTGTTACCATCAAACCTAAAGTTGAGATTCATGGTGGTGATCTCAGGACTTTCTTTACTCTGGTATTTTACTTTTTTATTTAATTAATTTCTTTTCATATCTACCTGATCAGTATATTTCTTATGTTTTAATTTCACTCTTTCTTCTTATTTTCTTTTTTTCTTTTTTGTGGCAGATCATGACAGACCCAGATGTTCCTGGACCAAGTGATCCCTATCTTAGGGAGCATTTGCATTGGTATTAAACTTAAAAATTTAATCCCCTTATTCATTCAAAACAGGAAATTTTTAGAACTCAAAACCTAGAAATTAAAAAAAAATAACATGAATAAACTTACGTATATGGTGTCCCAATGCAAATAAATTACATCTTAAACTTATATAAAACGGTAATTAATATGTGTTTAAAAGTTAGTTGAATTTCTTTTTGATTTTCAGAGTTACTACTTAATTTTAAACTTTAAATTATGGTCATATCTTCCCTATTTATTTAAATTATTATTCTATCCCTTATATATACAAGGGCAAGTTTTGATATCTATACTTGATAATCAGATTTTTTTTTAAGTAAATAGAGCGCATACAAGTGACTTAGGGAGATCATTAACTTTAGCTAATGGATATGTGCAAATTTTAATCAATTTACAGGATTGTGACAGATATTCCTGGCACAACTGATATCACTTTTGGTAAGTCCCTGACTTCTCAACAACTAACATGTACAATATAATAAAAGGAATTGTTTTTTATTTATTTATTTTTTTAAATAATAATAATAAATATTAATTAACACAGGAAAAGAAGTGGTGAAATATGAAATGCCAAGGCCAAACATTGGGATTCACAGGTATGTATTCCTAGTGTTCAAGCAGAAGGGAAGACAAACAGTGACAATTCCAAGTTCAAGGGATTGTTTTTGTACTCGCATATTTGCTGAAGAAAATGAACTTGGCCTTCCTGTTGCTTCTGTTTACTTCAATGCCCAAAGAGAAACTGCTGCTAGAAGACGCTAATTAATTAATATGATTATGATTATTGTTAATGGACTACTAATTAAGCTTCCTTCTTGTATCTACGTACAAGAATAAACCCAGGCCACCACTTGTTATTATTATTATATATATATATCAAAGTCTATGACTTTCTTTCTTATTAAGTGTAAGTTTGTGTTTTTAACTAAAAGAACCAATAGTACTGTGTACTTCCATCTGTTCATATGTATATATCTGAGTGTTTTTCTCTTTTTGGTTACTACATGCAAATCTATCTGACTCTATCTGACTCTATATTACAGCTTCAATTTCCATATGTATAAATCTCTATACAACTAGGGCGGGGTTTCTGGATTCTGGTTTCTGTTATACAGGCGTTTCTGACTACAAGAATCATTATTAATCTATGTGTTGTTTAGGGACGGAACCACGCCCTTCTAGTAGGGGCCATGGTCACCCCTGTAACATAATTAAACTGCTATTTTTATTTAATGTCTTTACTGTATAAAAATAGGAAAACTTTATTTCATCCTGTTTTAAAAAAAAACAAATTTAATTTTTTTTTATTAATTATTATAAATTATATTTTATTTAAAATTAAATTATTTATTACAATCAATAAAAGAAATAGACATATTTTGATCTAAATAAAAGAACCACGACCTTCTAGTAGGTGATGCTCCTAATTAGTAGTTTTATTATTGATTGTTATTTTAGTAATAATTATGGTTTTTTTTAAAAAAAAAAAACTTATTTCAATCATCTTTCATTTAATTGACTGACTTGAATCATCACATAGTTGATGATTTAAGAAATAAAAATATTCGCATCAAAAGAATGGAAGTGATGGGCTAGTAGTATATATTAGTATTAGTACATGATCAATACTTATCCATTAACTTTTGATGTTTTGTTCTTGCAACCATTTAATTTGAGTAGTGCGAATAGAATCCACATATATACTTCATATCATGATGATGGTTAAAGTGACCAAAAATATTATTGAAAACCTTATATTATATGATAGAATCATAGAATGTATAAAAAAAATTCCCAACATTCATTTCAATAATTTTAAGTTTTTTTTTATAGAGATGACTTCCCAAATCCTTAACATACTATCAAAGCCATTAGTTGTTTGATGACATATAAGAGAAATGGATATAATACTAGTTTTATACAACAAAAATATTAAATCTTATATCATTTACACAATTTAGATTAAAATTTATCTATCTAATTACATCTATCTAATTACATCATTGATCAAACTTTAAACAAAAAATATTATTAATCACATCAATAAAAACATAAGTTTTTATATTAATTGCGTTCTATTATAATACCCTTTTTTCAGTCTTCATGAAATTAAGAAAAGATAAATGAAGTTATTAAAATATTATTGAATTAAATCAAAGAAAATGAACAATATAATACTAAAGATGCATCTCAATCACTATTAATAGTCTCTACCCGTAACGAAATAATTATTATTATACGTACTATACTATTACAATTAGAGGTGTAAATTCATCTGGGCTGTATTAGTTTGTGATTGTTTAAATTAACGTAATTTTAATTTAAATTAAATTTCATCCGTGTTATAAATTACCAACTTTAACCCAATTTAAAAAAATTAAGGTCAGTACAAATTAATATGAAATGACCAAAATATTTATTTATATATATTAACTAATATTATTTTTAATTTAAATATTATAAATTTTTTTATAATTTTTATTCTAATTAAAATAATAAAAATTTCAAACTAAATTCAATACTTAAAACTATAAGTATATTGCAAATTAACTCGTATAATGGTTGTTAATAAGTAAATTATCAATATATAAAAATACAATAAATTTTTCACGATTCAAACCAGTAAACTCCACATATAAGACATATAAAAAAAATAATACTAATAATATATTACAATAATTATAATTATTTTTTATTCTTGTATTATTGAGCTAACTTTAACCCAACCCTAACTAATTCCTAATTTTTCGTGCTAATGGTTTAATTTAAACTCAAATTTAATACGATTCGTATTCTTCTTCAACAATCAAAAATCGAACTGTAATAACTCCTAATTACAATTAACAAAAACTAAGTAACAATATCTCTAATACCCTTTTTCGAACTTATGGCCTAAGAATAACCATTAGTTTGGACCTCAAATAAGGGGCCACCAGCAAAAACAATACCATTTCTTTAATATCTTTCTCAATCATACAAGAAGTAGAACCAAAACAGATATATAACACAGGGTTACATTATTGTTTATCTAGCCACTTCAAACCCTTACTCTCTTTTTATAATTACCTGAGTTATCAGATAATGATGATTGTATAAGATTCAAAGACCCAATTGTGAAATGCTTCTTACTTTTGTCTATTACTAAGAGGTCATGTATTCTACTTCTATTGCTCTGCTTGTGTTGTAGATAAACCCAGTGTCAAACCTTCTTGATGACCAAAGAAAGTGGCAGTCTCATAAGCAAAGGATTGGGTAAAAGTAGGAAGCCCAAAAATGGGAATTTCAATTTCAATTTTGGGTTTTCCGAAACATTCCCCATTAAAAGAGGAAAGACTAAAAACAGAGCTGAAATGAAAAACATGTAATTAACTTTGTGTTGGGTATAGAAGTATAATCTTGAACCACAGAAGCTATTAATAGGTCATGAATGATTATAATTATTTTGCTTTGGTTTGGGTACTGTTTACTAAAAGATCCAACATCAATATAAACATACCTTTGCTTAAAACTAATGTCCAACATTGAAGATAGATCATTTATGTTCTTACATTCCTTTTCAATATAAATCAAGACTTTAATGACTCTTTCTCAAACAACGGCTCGGTAATTTTGATTATTTTCATTTATACCACGAAAAAGAGCATTTATTATCAAAATTACCACAGATGTATCCATATAAAGCAATCAATGGAGAAATTCTCGATTGTGCCACAAAGAACCCACCAGGTTTTAGAGTCCGACAAACCTTGAAAGCAAAATCGAGAGATCGATCAGACTGATCAGGAATGGCATTTTTAGCAAGCTCAAAGTTGAAGAAATTATCATCAAAACGATGTCGACGATCTTCACTGGAGAATACCGATGCAGCTAGTGATTGTAAGAAATTATGGCTACATTAACAGTGGCTAAATCCTTTAGGGCATGAACGTCCTTGCTAGCCTGAGAAAAAAATGAAAAAGAAAAACTTGGAGGGAATAGAGAGATTACATGAGGAGTAGCTTTTTGACAAACTACATCCAAAAAAATCACACATAGCTGTAGAGACAACATTAAGAATATCACGCATAGCTGTAGGGACAACATTGAGAATATCACGTGAAATTGAATTAAGAAAAGAAGAATCCTGAGGAAAAACTTGAGGAAATTTATGACAATATCTCTGTAATTCTTACCTTTTCAAACTTTTGTCCGTCATTAAAGAGTTGTAAAAGTAGGATTTCAGATGAAGACGAACCAACTTGAGCGAAGATCCTTCAATCCCTAAATTTGAGTATGAAATCTCCCTAATCTAAGATGAAAATTAAGGCATTAAACTTAAAGAAACTAAGAAAATATTAATGATGTTCTTGAAATATTATTGAATCAAATCATTGAAAATGAACAATATAATACTACTCTTTATATCCATAATCAATTTATTGAATGTTATTTAGAAAATATTACATTTTGATATAATATTGTAATATTTAAAGCATTAGACATATCATATTAACCACAAAATATAAAGATAAATTATCACGTATGAAAAATATCACTTAGTAAAATATACAAGTAACTTATGCAATAATTTATAAAAATATTTAAAATATATTTATTTTTTTATAATTATATTCATAATTTATTATTAATAATAAAAATATACCCAATAATATATATTTTTAAAATTATAATAATATTTATAAAATAATATAATTATATTAAATATTAAATATATTTTTATACTTGATTATATATCGTAAAAATAATTATAATAAAATAAATATTTTTATAAATTATTTGTTACATTAATAATATAAATTATAATTAATACTGTATAAATTTTATTCAAAACAATTAAACTTATCTTTTTATATTTTGTTTTTTATTTTTTATTTGTTATAATTTATTTAAATGTGTTTGTAAAATTTTATGTATGAAGTATATATAAGTTCAACTTAATTTTGAGTATATATATATATATATATAATAAAAATAACATGGAAATGATTTTTATAATAAAAAATTATTCATGTTTGTTAATAAATCTACGTTGCTATAATTTGATATTTTAATTATATTTTTTAATAAAATAATAAAAATATAATTTTATTAATTTTTGAAAAAAAAAAGAAAAATTTACTAAACAATCTAAAAGATATTACAAGAAGTTCAAAATAAAAAAAAATAAAAAAAGCCATGTCTCTAATATATTATGTATAATCCATTAACCATAATTAATTGTAGCCAGAAGAAGTAGATGGTACATGAGATTTAAAACAAAACAAAAGATGAAAAAAGTCATGCCACTCTCCTCCTCATAATTTAAATTAATAAATTTTAATATAAATATATTTTTTTATTTTTAAAAAAATAAATATTTAATATTTAATATATATATATATATATATTCTAAAATAACCGATAAACTTAACTGCAAGTGGCTCAAAGGCTCAGAATAACCCAAGTCAATACTGCCTATATCTCAATCAGTTGGCAGGCAGAGACTGGCCAAAAATACACCGACTCGGGAACATAAACTTCCACTCTTACAAACAGTACAAATTAAGTAGCGTACCACGATGAAAATTATCATTCCTCACAATAATTTATTAATAATATTATTAAAATATAATTAATATTAAAAATAAAATATATATTTTTTACCATAATAATATCATTATTTAAAAATCATAAATAAAATAATATATTCTTATTTCATTAAATATTTATTAATTATGTTTTTATTAACAATGATTTCTCTAAATAGATAGTTTTTGATAAATATGTAATGTGATAGGATGGGTAAAATCATAAAATGATTAATTTTTTTTCGTTTTATTTTTAATTATTATTAAGATATTATTTATTATTATTTTTATAAAAAACGAAACTATCAGAAAAATAATAAAATAATTAGTATACTTTACATAAAAAAAAAACACCATGTTTGGTTATTCGAGATATGTAATGATCATAAATCTAAGTTTGTCACTGGTTTAGAGATTCCCTTTGTCAGATAATCGTTCGGCTTGGCTCTCCTTGATTCATACATTTATGAGCAAATCTCGTCACGTAGCACGTGGTTGGTTGTATAATCTGTCATGTTAATAATTTATGATGAAAAACATTTTATATATATATAACAATTATTATTACACAACATAAATATATTAGTGTTTAGTTTCTTACTCAAAATTATATTTATTAATAAGATTATCTCCTATCAATTAAAATTTATTTTAAATTTAAAAATATATAAAACAAAAAATTATTAAAGATAAAATTATCACACATTAACCTACAGTATCATTATAAAATTTATTAGTGATTTCATGAACCTACTGAGTTAATATTTTATAATTAAAAGATAAATTTTAGTAAAGAAAAATATCAAAATCTTCTAATTATTTTATTTAAATAATTTAATTTTATAATTTTACTTTTTATTTTATTTTGTTAAATTTTTTTATTATTATTATATGTATATGATTACTTTAATATTGTATTTTAAACTAAACATCAAAAAATCTATCATAATTATATTTAGTCTCATAATTATGTTATTAATTACTAAATATTTTTTAATTTTAAAAAAATATCACGATAGTATGTTATTAGGTGCATAATTACTCAATTTAATAATTTTGAGAGATTATAAATACTCGTTTTTGATAATTATAGAATTAAAAATAATTATTTTTTATAATAATATGATTAAAAATATTTAATTTATAAATTATGATATTAAAATATTTTTTTCAATAATCATAAGAATTAAACAATTAACCTAATAATTTAAACTAATACAATTATTTGGTAAAAATACAAGTTATTCAATTTTTTATCATAATTCATATTAACTTTGACATTATGTATGAATGAAAGCGAATTATTATTCTTTTTAGAATATTGATAATATGGTAATTCATATTAATAAATTACAAAATACGTTAAAATATATTATTGGTTTCTAAATTTTAATAAAATTTAGATTTTAAATTTTTTAAAACATATGATTTATTTTCTCAAATTTTTAAAAATTTACACATATATCTCTAAACTTATAAATTTTATAATTTTATTTCAAAACTTTTAAAATTTCACATAGTTTTTAACTTGATTACTAAAATATATATTTGTGAATCAAAAATTTAAGACATATATGTAAAATTTTAAAAATTTTAGAACTAAATTTTAAGATCTAATAGTTTAAAAATCTATACGTGAAATTTTAAAATTTATGCATGAATTTAATTAAAATTAATGAATAAATAACATACTTTAACTAACAAAAAAATTACATACATATAAAATTTTGGTATTCTTAAAGATAACAATTAATCAACCCCTACATAATGGTCATTATTATCGACAATGTGTTCAAACTGTATAATAATTTATATCGTAATTTAATTAATCAAATCAAATTTGAATGATAGAACTCAAATCAGACATAAACTGGATTAAATTAAATCCAGTTCAAATAACCAAAAACATCTACCTAGGTTCAAATCATCCGATTAGCCCGAAATAAAAAAGGGAAAAAAAGCTATAACATGTTATAATTTACACCCTGTGTTAAAACTTAGAATTAAATAAACTCATTTTTTCTCATATCATATTGTAATTCTTTACAAGAATATTTTATTTCAAAATAAAATAGAAAGTCATTATCTCAAAATTCATATGAGTTTTGAATAAGTCATAACTTATTCATTTTGTTACGTTCATATTAGTAAAATCACCACAAATAAAATTTAAAAAATAAAAAAAATAATGTAAAAACAACAGGTAAATTATGGTTTAAAAGGGGTATATTAGTAATTATTATATTATATTCAAAATTTGTGAATTAATGTTGGTAAATTTGTATTTCCCAAAAGAGAGCTAATTGTTGTGTACTTATAACAAAAGTGTCCCATCATATATAATAAATTTATATTGTGTGATCTAATTTTTAATTAATTAATTTACTTATTATTTTAATTTTTAGTTATTAACTTGCAAACATATTTTAATTTCAATAAAGGTGGATGAAGATGATATAGTTAATGTAATTGAAAACATAATAAAGGGAGATGAAACAATCACTAACATTCTTTCAAAAAAATCATAGATATTGGTACATTTTAAAACTCTCCTTTTGAGTTTTCATAATATTTTATGAGAGAAGTGAAGGTATGGTAGTCAAATATATCATTATAGTTGTGTGTTATGAAGGACACACACGATGTAGGTCGTAAGATTATTAACTATTTATCATAACATAATAGGTGTGTGTGAAGAGTTGTATTATCTTCGTGAATTTTGTTGCGTACGTGATTTGTTCATTTAATATTAATTTATCATTTGTTTAAAATTATAGTTGTTATATAATATTATATTTTTTCATTTTTTGTATTTCATATGATATTGTTTGGACTAATTAGTTTTAATCATTAAACATATTTTTTGATTTATAATGAAAAAAGTTCAATTAACTAAAAAAACATGTAATTAAATTTTTGGTTAATTTGAATTTTTTTGGACCAATTCGTTTGCATTTGATTCAATTTCATCTTTATTAATTCAAATTAAATTTGATTTAAACTAAGTTTTGATTAATTTAGATTGATTAATTTGAGCCAATTCGAATTGATCCAACTCGCACAAATTATCATCCCTGATAATAATCCACATGCTTCTTAGACATATATATAATATTATAATTATTAATATATCATAATTTATGTGATATATTTTTATTATATATAGTTACGTAGATTTGATTGTATTTATTAATAATATTAAATATTAAGATTTAAGATTTATTTAAATTTTAAATACATAAACTTTTTTCTAAAACTCTTAAATCCATTATATTTTTTTAATGAATGAATTATTAATAAAATGTTTTATAAGTATTATCGAATGAATGTTTTTCTACACGTGAATGTCTTATATATGAGATGTAATACATACACAATATACTTTATACTCTCATACGTTTACAATTTTGTTATTTAATTATATAATATTTATATATTACAATAAAATGCATGATATTATTATACAATTAATATAATAGTCTTCTTAGATTATTAAATTTAACAGCCTTATTGATTTGAAAAATAAAGAAAAAAATTAAATTCACCCTTAAAAAAGTGAATAATATCTAAAATCATTTTATATCATAAATGATTCACGTTGGTAAGGTTATTAAAAATTAAGCTATATTTGTTATTGATTGGAGTCTTGAAAAAACCAAAATTAATAATACGATTCATGTACAAAAGATATTTTTATATCTGTAAACGCACTCACAATGAAACACTTAGAAAGGGAATAGAGACAACACTTTTAAAAAGACAACCTACGAGTCTAAAATGAAATTTATTACTCACGATTACTCACTATTATATATATTTATCAAGTAGAGTAGAGACCAATCTCATTTATCCCATGGTCCGACTACACTTTGAAGATTTTTTTTTTATCCTTTAAATCAAGAAGCTTAAATTTGAATCAATATTTTTATTATTTAATAAAAATAAAATTTAGTGTTTTTTTTAAATAGAAAGTATTATGAGATAAGGTTAAAATGGCATTTATGGCCAACCCTAGCTCTTCAAATTTAAAATTCCTAATACAAATTCTTCACTTATCCCATCCAAAGAAACCATTAGAAATAGCTAAATTTAGAGTTGATAAAGATAAATTAAATTGAATTGAAAAGGTAAATTGCATTTAATATGATTTTTTATTAATTTTGATCTGGTTAATTTTAAAAAATTTAAGAATTATTTAAATTATATCAGATCATTATAATTAATATATGTATAAAATAATAATTATTTAATATAAGATATGGTATAATTCGTTAAAAAAACATATATATCATTTTTATCTCTAATTTAAGTTTAATTTTTTTATTATTTCATTGAACCAAAATCATTGGAAAAAAAATTAGTTGTCAAATGTCGAATTCACGATGAATTTGATATAAGAAAATAAACTATAAAATTAATAATATATTTATTGAATAAATAAATATTTAATTATAACTATATATCTAATAATTTAATTGTAATTGGATATACCATGTTCACCCGTAGCTAAAATAGACTTAGGTGAATATATATCGACATAGCCTTTAATAATTGATCAAATTGAGGGGAAAAATAAAGAAAGACAAATGTAGATGGAATAAAAATAGTAATCTAAATTACTTTATTATAATATTGCATACATATTTTTCCTACGGTCCTACAGAAAGGTTTTCTTTCTCATATTTTTCTAACTTGCTATTTTTTTTTAATACGATCTAAAAGGTAGTTTGTTTTAAAATACTTCTCTTCGTAGCCAAAAATATTTTTTTTAAATGCTTTAATATTATATTTATAAAAATATTTTACAATAAATTACCCCAATTTCCCGAACGGTACGTAATAGCAATATTGTTGCTAAAACAAAGCTTCAATTTTTAAAATTAATATTTTCAAAAGCATTTTTTTTCTTGCAATAGTATTTATTGCTTTATAAATGACAATTTCCAAATTTAATCATTAATAAATTATAAATTCATGTACACAAAAAGTTATTTTTTATCATCTTGAATTTAAAATATTATTATGTTACCACAACTTGTGAAAAAATAATAACTTTTTTATAATTTCATTGAAATATAAAGCATAGGTACTTCTAATATGTCAAAACTCAAAATTAATTTATGCAGACTTTTGAAGAAGAATGAATATAATCAATACAGATACTTTGTTATATATATATATATAGCTGCATGTCATATCAAACTGTGAACAACCAATTACAAGAAGGAGGGGGCCTCCCCTACATCAAATGAAAGAACTGATCAATACTTCAATAGAGATATATAAATAGAGAAGAAAGGTTTACAAAGTACATTAATCAGCTTCGTGGCACTTGGTAGATTAACCCACAATAAGGAAAAACAAGGGACACCATTTTCAAAAATAAAAGTGATATTTTGCCTATTTCAACTTTCTTGTAAACACTTATATTCATTGTGTTAATGATGATAAGTTAAATAGAACTTACTAGCTAGCTAGGGTATCCATGAATGGAACAGGATATCTTTGTATAGCCTCCATGATAAGAATTTCTTTTACTATCTTTTTTTTCAAAAACAGTCATAAAAGTATATATTTTCAATAATATGGTAAAATATTATTGATAAATATAATTAAATTTAAAAAATTATTAACATTAATTGTGATATATGATAAGATATAAGAAGTGTTTTACGTTACAACTTATATACAATTTTAAGTAATATGTTAGTATTATTTGTTGTAATGTTGAGATTGATAGTTACTTCTTTGTATTACCGCTTATTTGTAGAGTACAACAAGCTTGATCCATTTTGATAGTAACATTTCAAAGTTTGAGAAAAATATCAATTTTATATTTAAATATTATATATATATTATTCTTTTTTATTATAAATTATTTAAATAAATGGTATTAATAAATTATATTTATCTTTAAATAAAATTATTTCAATATATATATATATATATATATATAATTAGATGGTATATAAAATAGAAACTATTTATTTAAACATTTATATCCACAATAGTCACCTTTAATTACAACCTACCCTTTTTTTCTTTTCTATCTCCTTCATCGTTTGTTAAGAGAACATGTCTTGTCTAGGAAACACTATTTCTGTCTAATATTTTGAATTCTGTATTAGAAAAACCGAGTCTTCGAAAAATGACATGTTCTTTCAAATTTGGCAAAAAAATAAAATAATAATACAATGGCATATATGTAATAACTAAGTAAGATGCATGCTTTGTAATAAAGTTAAGGAAATTAGAAATTTAAAGTATTAATATTCTTATTTTGGTACCATCTTTCTTATTTATTCTCAATTATTATTTAAATTATTGATATTTTTTTTTATTATTTTAATAAAATAAGGTACTTTAAATATATTATTATTATTAAAACTAATTAAAATAAGAGTTATTTAAAGGTATAAGAAGGGTGAGAAACAAATAAAGGTAGACGGACTCCATTTCAATACGATAATTATTAGATTAATTATTGCCTTAAGTAGACTATACCTATTTTGTTATATATTTAATTTAAAAAAAATAAAAAAAAAACAATGTGACTTCTTTTAAGAGATATATATCTTTGAGATGAATAATTATTTTATTAAAATATAAAATATGAGAATCATATAAGTTAAAATATTATATTACAAATAAAGAAATAATAATTTGTTTTTATAACAAAACTAAAATACATACTTAGTTATAAAGATATTCATTAATGTTTAAAAATTACGTACTCGTAGATTTGATATATAAGGATTATAGGAAGGATTCCCTCAAAGATACGTAATTTATTGGTTAATTTGTTTACTCTAGTTCTTAAATGTTATATTTATAATAAAATTTCAAAAGAAAATCCTAAACCTAATGGGTTGGTTTAAGTTTATGAGTGTATAAAATTTATAGATCTATCACAGAATTAAAATATATTTAATTCATCCAGAGTTAATAAATCAAGTGTAATATATATTTTTTATAGCTTAATAAATATGCGAAGGAAAATAAAATTTACTAAAAATCAAAATACTAGTTTAAAATCGAGCCCTATTTTGTTTTTATTATCAAAAGTTTGTTAAGGAGTTAATAAAAATGATTTTCTCGAGCAAGTTGGAGTCCGCTGCCGGCTAGAAACTGAACGGTGAACATGGATGCAGGGATGTTGTCCTCTAATGGCGTGGTAGCTAGGGCAGGATTGCGTAATTTGGAATTCATGGCGAGATAATTTAGATAAATAATATTAATAAATTATTGAAAGAGATATTTTATTGTATTGTGATAATAAAAGAATATTTACAATCTAATTTATACAAAAGAAAAATAAAATTATAATAATTAAAAATAAATATAATTATAACTCCCGAGTAGTCTGCTGTTGGTTGTTTTCAATTGATGTGTTGATTGTTATTAGTTAAATTTTGAGTTCTTTAACAATTATAATTATTTTTAGATAAAATTATTTAAGATATGTATGTTAATAAATAAATAAATTTAAACTAATTAATAATTATTAAATTAAAGAATATATTTAATTACAATTAAAAATATACATATTTTTAGATTATGTTTTTTAAAAGATTTATTAAATCATTTGTATTTATAACGGTTAGTTAACTTAAATATTTCCCATTTTGTAATATAGATTAAAACTGAACCGGATTAGTCATGTACAATTCTTGCTAATGATGTAGCACTTATTAATTAAATAAAATTCCCTCCACTTTCTAAAAAAAAAAGTAATTTTTTTTTTCAAATGGTAGAATTTATTTGTAAAAACTGTAAGACAATTTAGATTAAAGCTTTATTTTCTTTTATTTTTAGATGAACAAATGTGGTAAGATTAAAGCTTTATTAAGTGAGACATGAATCGTGTTTTGTTTCCTAACTTGTTAAATATTTTTATACAAATAATTTGTTTTCTTCCCAAAGAAAAAAAAACCTAACTGCGATATATTATGTAAGTGATGTATTCCACTGATGAGTCCATAAGTAAATAACTTATAATAAAGCTTGAGTATGATTTTTTTCTCTTTTATTATTAGATGATGGGAAAGAGAGCAAAATTAGTCTTGACTTAAATAGAAAACGGGGTTTGATATTCAAAAGGTTAATTTTGGAATAATATGGGCTGCTTTAGAAAAAATGAAGATTTTTATCTCAGTACATTGGGGTTCGTACTTTAAGTAATATATATTTAAAATTTATATATTTAATTTTAAATATATAAATATTTTAAAATTAAGATTCAATTAAAATTTTAAACATGTATCACATATTTGAGTAAAAAATAAGGATAAATTAATCTTTAAAATAATTAAATAACTAAAAATTTATTTAATAATTATTGATAAAAAAATGAAATAAAATAAGAAAAATTGAGAAAATCTTAAAAAAATAGATAAAATAATTATATCTTATTTAAGATGATGGTAGTATTGCGATAAAAATAAAAGTAAGATTGATGGCTTTATATTGGGTCATATTATGACATTAATGGATTGGTGGCTACGACGGAATGAATACTATTTTTAACATGGTAAAATTCAAATTTCTTTATCCTATAAAACCTTATCTTACCATCCAATTGATTTTTAGAATTATATATAACGTTTCATTGACACGTGATATTTTTCTTATAACTAGCCTCTAAAAAATATGTATATAACTTAGAATTAGGGATGAATGGTGGATTAAAATTATTTTGAATATTTTTAATCCTGATCCGATAATATAATTAATCTGAACATATTAGATTTTTTAGATTAAAAAATAAGATTGATATTAAAATTGATTTATGAATTATTGTTATATATAAAATAAAACATACATAAATTTATAGTTACAGTTAAAAAATCAAAAGAATAATAATATATCAATATAATTATGAAAATAATAATAATTATAATACGTATAATATTTAAATATAATATATTATAAAATAAAATATGTATTTATTTATAATTTAATAGTAATTTAGTTTAGATCGGATACAACAAATTTTAAAATTTATCGATTCGAATTTAAATAAATTGTATAATTTTTATTTTAAATTTAATTCAATTATATCGATCCATTTCAATAAAAATATAATATCAAAATTTTTAATTAGATAAATTAATATAATTATTTAGTTGCCTTTACTTAAAACTAGCGTCTAAGAAAGTACGCGTGTCATATGTGATTGTCCATTGATAAATTGGGACATGACATCTGGACTCCCTGTGTAATTACCCATTCAAAATGAAAGTGTCAAATCCGCTCGAGACAATACAAGAGAGCAAATCGGGCTTGTATGCTAAACCTAACCCATTATTTATTAGCCCACTTATCTCTTATTGTTATTGTTTTTTAAATATATTAAATTTAAGATGTTATTTATTGTTTTGAGTAAGAGTAAATAAATAATTCAATTAATTTATTTAAATTTAAAAATATAATATATATCTATTAGATTTTAATTAAATTAAATTGATAAATTTTATAATTGAATCAAATTTTAATTAAAAATTATACTATTTATTTTGATTTAAATTAGATTAGGATTGAAATTTTTATAATATATTATATCCGATTCAGATCAAATTATAAATAAATAAATATTTTATAATATATTATATTTAAATATTATACATACCATAATTATATTAGATTAAAAATAATTATAAATGTTTATAATAATTTAATAATTACACAGACATATTTTTTATTGTTTTAATTTTTTTTAATTTTTATTGTAAATAATAATATTTATTACAAAAATATTAATTTATAATTTATACTTATATATATATATATCATGTTTTATATATGAAATTAATTCACAAATAAATATTAATGTCTATCTGAGCTTATCTGATCTAAAAAATTGATATTTTTAGATTCAAATTGGTTTAGATTGATTATATTATTATATTAGATTCAAATTAAAAATCTTTAAATCTGTTAGATCGAATTAGATTTAAATTAACTTAAAATAAGTTGTTTCGATCCGCTGCTCACCCTTACTCTCGATTTTATAAAGTGATAGTTCTCATCAATTACATTAATTATTTTTAATAAAATATTGATTATTTTTTGTTTTTTAAGAAAATAAATTTACTAATCTTAATTTTTATTTAGAGTAGTGATATTTTCTCAATCTAAATTATTATTACCATAAAAAATTTATTCAACTATACAAGCATTAAAATGTAATTAGTTTATGACAAAATGTATTTTTATATATTGTTATGGTGACTTCATTATTCATTATTTATGTGAGGGCATTTTTAATTACCTATGAGGGTGGGATAGGAGAACAAGATTGAGGCTCCCTTAGCCAGTCTTCCTAAACCCTAGGGATTTCACAAGCGTTTGTGCTCCTAGGCAGCCGGAGATTAGGCATCTCATGTTGGCATTCACAAAAAAAAAAAAAAAGGTATATAAGGCGTATAAATAGAATGTGCATCATAATACTTTTAAGATGATATTATTTATACTTTAATAAAATAATTTTCTTGCATACAAATAAATTAAATATTAAAAGAAATGATTTTTTTATGTAATGTATAAATGTAAAATTTTATCAAATATTAATTACTCCAACAAGTGATGTGTTTACTCGGGACGGATAGCATGTTTTATTTTATATATGCAATGGTTCTCGTGAAATTGGTTGCTTACTTAAGCCTATTATTGGTGGGCAAAGGAGGCAATGACAGATGTCCATGGGTTTTAAGAGAGGCACCCATCCTCTCTCTCTCACAAATAAAATTTTAAATATTACTGTTAAAATATATGCGTATAAAATAAATCATGTCCCATGGATTTTAATTTTAAAATTTTTACATTTAAAAACTCACTAATAACTTAACAATTTAAATATATTTATTCTTAAAATAGATATGTTATCATATTTTTATTGATAAAAAATAAATGGTAATATTTTTTTAGTACAAAGAGCCATCATACTCAGTTCTATAATTTAAAAATGTCTTTTTTTTATCTTGTTGCTTTTAAGAAATTGTATGAATTATTAAATTTTTCAACATTTAGTGTATATAATTTTCTCTCTATCTTACTTTTTTTTTTAATTTTAATATCTATTTTATTTCTCATAAATAATAATATTTTAATCACATATATTAAGTAATAATATTTAAGTATAAACTTCATTGAAATTTTACTTTTTATTCTTCTATAACTTTTTTAGCAATAATAAGAAGACATGAAATCTTTTTTTATTATAAAAAACTAATGGTCAGTTCAACCTAGAAGTCAAAATGCAACACCATGGTGAGCTAAAATCTAAAACAGGTGATAATACTCAACACAAGCATATGATAAAAGTGTGGATAAATGAAAATGATTAAGAACCCTTTGCTATCAATTCCGTGCACGCCAATTGATTAACTTGGCTAATGGCTATTAGATAATATATTAGCTCAAACTCAAAGTGTGGATAAAATAACGCACATACAATTACAAATTCAACTAGAACCACCTTTAACAAAGATTTTCATGGCAAGCTATTAAGCATCACCTTAAAAGCTACCATATTAAGCACAAAGCATTCAAGTCAAACAAATTGAGAAGTGAAAACCATGTGTTTGTGACATTGAACTAAACGTCTCAACTGTGATAACATTGACTAGACATTGAGGTGTTAATTAATCATACGGCAAGCAATTAACTCTATGCCAAAACTGAATGTAGAATTACCACATACGCTTCTACACGAGTGTTGAACCAAAAAAAAAGGTCTATCAATGAAAACCCATTTGTCTAAACTTCTACACATTAAATGTTAAAGTGAATCAAACAAGAGAAATTAATCTCTAGGAACATTGAATTATCAAATTTCAATTTTTACATGCATGGTGGTTATCTTACCCAACACCCATCTTTGATAGTACAGGGCTAATATATGAACCAAAAAGTATTCAACAACTTTGTTCCTTTGATTGTCCCCATTTGGAGGCCAGATTTCTATTACAACATGAACATGACAATTTAAATGCGTAAAACAAATTAAGTTGCTCCACGAAAAACAGATGACCCCAAAAGAATTAAGAGACTTCTTATGTACCACAGCACACAATTATTGACTCAAAAAGTATGACTCTTAGTTGTGGTAATACCAAAACTGGTGTAAGTATATTTTTTCAAAAATTAAAGGTTATTTGTATAAAACAACAGGAGGAATATTGAAACTGTTGGGAATAAATGGAATTACCTGTGGACTTTCAACCAAATCATGATAGAAATCATACTCTGCCTCATAATCATGAAGATGAAGCTCGGCCTTTTGATTTGTGTGATAATGATGCTTAGCTGACTCTGATTTCCCAAACCCAAAAACACTAACTTTATCACAAATTCCCAAAGCTAGCATAATGGCTTGCATACCAGAAGAGTAATGAAACATAACACCATCATGAGAAGATCCCCATTGGTCCAAAGACTTGCCTGTTTGCTCCACAAATCGCTTAAGAGAATAATACTTGACAATTCGAGCACACAACATATCAAACCTAGCATCTGTTATGATCAAAGGGGCTTTATGGGAAGCATTACACACTGTGTAGTCTAATAAATGCATAGGTTGACATATGTACATAACTATAGGCACATTTTCACCATATGGGTGACAAAAACAACCTTCTCTTCTAGAACAAAGATGCAAAATGTTACTATTTACAAAAGAAATGCTCGTTTTAGACCCAACTTTGGATTCAAATGTCTCAGTTCTAGCATTGTTTAATCTTATCACAACCTCATGATCATCAATTAGCTTACCATAATCAGCCTTCAGCAAAATCCCACTATTTCCCACAACTGCACAAGACTTGTAAAGCTGATTTGAACTTGAACCCACTAACCCATTGTGCTTATCAATGGGATGCTTAACAAGATGTAAAAGCTCAGACATGATTTCTTGTCTAAACCTTTTGTTTCTTGCCCAATTGTGCAAGACCCTTCTAAAGTTCAGCCAAGATCTATAGAAACTTGGGGACCTTAGAGATAAAGGTAAACCATTAGAGGTTTTAGCTCTAAGGTCACGTTGACTTACTCGCTTCCAAGTTGTGAAAGTCCTATACCGTCCAAGACTATCAAATTTCCCCTCCAACAATTGCTCTATTTCTTGCTTCAACTGGGCTTCTCCTAAATCAGTGGAAGCATATTTGAGAAGAGTAGAGTTGAAGACTGGCTTTGGTGGGGTTTGGAACAGAGCATTGTTGTCATAACTGCTTGAACCTGAACTTCCACGATGAACCACAGTTCTCAGACAAAGTGTGGCAGCGAAAACTAATAGCAAAAGAATGCTAAAAAATGGACGGACCGAGCGTTTCATTGGCAACAAAAAAATCACAAAATGGGTAGTTGGGATTTCCTAGATACGGCCACAAATTGATCCAACAGATCTTACAGGAGCTATGTGTCTCAGATCCATCTTTATCGGTGACAATTTTTCGCATTCAGAAAGAGAAAAACTGAAGCACGTATAGATTAGAAAAGACTGTGAGAATGAATTATACGAATATCATTCTGAATGTGGGTTGCTCATTGTTCGTCTGAGATTGAACAAGAACAGAGCAGTTCACTAACTCGACAGCACAAACAGTGAAATGGGTAGCTAAAGAATGCAAGTTTACAAAAGAAATGAAGCACTAAACGCAAAGAGATAATAACTTCTACAAAGGGTTTTCCGGGGTCTATCACGGAAGAAGCAAACAAGAAAGATTGACCAGAAGGTTCACCTAACAACAATGATAAATGAGAGCATATAAGACCCAGATCTTACATTGATTTTTTAATTGCTGAAAATGAGGATGAAATCAAAACGATGGGTTGGGTAAAGAAGTGGAAATTTCATAGACTTTAAAGATCAATAAATAGAAAATCTTGTCCAATGGAAGCTAGAACTGAACTGGTATTGGATTTGTGCTAGAAAGAAGCGGATAGAGAGGTCAATTGGAGGTCATAGCTGGGGAAAACCGAACATTATGATATGAGGAAACACTTGGCTGGGGTTTAGTAAAGAAACGGCACATAAATTATTATTATTATTATGTTAGATGGTATTTATCATGACTGATTTTAAAATTACATAATCAAGAAATACTAAAAAAAATATTTTAAAAATAATAAACAACCCATGTCGAAAACAAAAGATTAATTGACAAATTTTCTTAATCACATAATTTTTACATCTCTTATTTTGTAATTATTTTTTAAAATATTTATGTTATTTAGATATTAATTATTTCTAATATATAGGCTAAAACTCGAATTTATTTTTTTAAATCACATATTTAAATTACATTAATTATTATTTGTTTTTAAAAAATTAAGACTCAAATCACATATATTATATGGATTTAAATAATCTATTTTTTTGTTTAACCATGAGTTAATATCAGCAATATTATAATTGATATTATTATTAATTTATTTATTTTTAAACATTAATGCATACATTCATAATTAAAACCCAAACTTGACAATTTTCATGATTCTTCGCAACTATTTCACTACCCTACGTATACACAATTTTATTAATAATTTATTACCCACTTGATTTTTCTAAATTGAAATTCTGTTGCCCCCACTTAGAAGGTGTGATTTGGATTTGTTAATTGAGACAACATGTGTGCGTTTAAGTTTCTGTTTCTATATCATACTAGAGCTGGCCTAGTAATATCCTTAAAATAACATTTTTTTAATATTTTTTTTTCATTTCCATATTATTAATTACAAAAATAAACAACTTTGTATCTCATTAAATAGAGTTAAATAAACCATAAATATTCAGTGTTATTTTTGTTAATTTATCCTATTTATAATAAAAAGTTTCCATGAAGAATAAAAGCTACATATTATATATATATATATAATTGCTTTTAAAAAAACGTTTTTTTTAATTCAAAAACGAAAATTTTATTTTTGAATTACATTTTCCGTTTTTGAAATTTTTTATTTTGCTTTCCGTCCTTTCTGATTTCGTTTTTGTATATATGTTTTTATTTATTATATTATATAATTGTAATTTATTTTTAATATTGATTTTTTTTTATTATATATTTTAGTTTATTATTCTTAATATTCTTTCCTTTAATATTTTTTATTTTTTATTTGTATTTTATTTTTTTTATATATATATAAATTATTTTATTTTAAAATTATTTAATCACTATAATTAATGAAATTACAAATATATATATATAAATAAATATATTTCTATCATTTATTTATTAAATATATAAATATATATATATAATCTAAAAACTTTATTCGATGATTTTTAAAACTTGTATTGTTATTTATGTATTTAATACAAAATATAAAGAAAAGATTATGAAATCTAAAATAACCACTCTAATGCTCCGAACTAAAAACTCAACTGTGAATATTGTTGATCCTATTGTGGATGATTTTACTGTGAATCAAATGATGAAATCTTCTATGACTCATAAGATAATCTCGTTGATACCGGTTTCTATCTCACCACATTGAATTTAGTAAGGTTCTTGACTGAAGAAGCTCTCGATCAATCTGAGGGTGAACAAGATTTTTAGTCTGATAGTGCTATTGAAGTATGAGAGCATTCTGATTATCTATGTCGGAACTATATTCTAAATAGTCTAATTGATTTCTTGTATAACGAGTATAATAAGGAAAAGATGACCAAAGACATGTGAGAATCATTGTACCGGAAGTATGAAACTAAAAATGTTGGTACCAAATTTTTTTTGGTTAATTGCTTTCTTGATTATAAGATGGTGGACTCTAAATCAGTATGCAATCAAGCACATAAAATCCAAGATATCATAACAGACATGTATGATGAATGGATGATACTTAGTGAAACCTTTCAAGTTACAATTATTATTGAAAAGTTTCACTCTTTATGGATAGAGCTCAAGGCCTAACTTAAGTAATAATAAAGGGAAATATTTTTGAAAGACTTACTGATAAGATTCAAAATGAAAAAAGAAAACAAGGCTTCTTCTAAAAGAGGTTATATCTCATAAACACCTAAGACTAATGTGATGGAACATGGTCAAAGTTCTAAAATCAATAAAAATAAGGGTGAGGGCAAGTTGTGTAAAAGGTCTAAAGGATAAGGCATAAAACTAGAAATCGTGAGGACAAAGCATAAAACCCCAGACTATAGGTTTTCTAATAAAAATAGAAATCATGAGGTAAACATGGTTGATGACATCACTCATGATATCTCCGACATTGAGAGAAGCTCTTCATAGGAAATTCTACCACATCATTCATTCAAGGACAAGGTCATGTCAAACTAAAAATGACTTTTGGAAAGGAGCTTACAATAAACAATGTACTCTATGTGCCAAACATCCGTAAGAAACTTGTTTCTGACTTATTGCTAAATAAGCATGGCTTTTGAATGGGGTTTGAATCTGATAAGGTCATTGTGACAAAAAATGGAATGTTTATGGGAAATAGATATGTATCTGATGATCTATTTAAGCTCAATGTAACGACTACAAAAACTACAAATATTAATAAGATTAATTATTATGCTATTTTTTTGGAGTATTCCAACTTGTGGCATGGTAGACTAAGTCATGTTAATTATGATACATTGCGTAGACTAATTAACATGGAACACATACCCGTTTTTCAAATAGATTCAAAGCATAAGTATGAGACTTGTATTGAGGCAAAAATGATTAGGTTATCCTTTCCTTCGATTGAAAGGAACATTGAACCCCTTGACTTAGTCCATAGTGATCTATGTGATTTTAAATTTCTCCAAACAAGGGGTAGCAATAAGTATTTTATTACTTTTGTTGATTATAGCATGAAATATTGCTATGGATATTTGCTTAAAAGCAAAGATGAAGCTATAGAGAAATTTATTCTTTATAAAATAGAATTTGAGAAGCAACTTAACAAGAAGATTAAGGTACTACGTAGTGATCGTGGAAGTGAATATAAGGCACCGTTTGATGAATTCTATGCACAATGCGAAGTTTTTCATGAAACCACAACGCTTTATTCACTTTAGTAAATTGGAGTTGTTGAACGTGAGAATTGTACCTTGAAAGAAATGATGAATGCATTGCTATTAAGTTCTGAGTTGCCATGGAACTTGTGAGGGGAAGCTATTTTGTCAAGTAACTACCTTTTAAATACGGTATCTTGGAAAAAGATACATAAGATACCGTATGAATTATTTAAAGGAAGGGTACCTTCCTATAAATATTTACGAGTGTGTGGGTGTCTTGCTAAAGTGGTTGTACCTATACTTACGAAGGTGAAGATAGGTTCAAAAATAATAGATTGCATCTTCATTGGATATGCACATAATTGTAGTGCTTATCGGTTTCTTATGCATGAGTCAAAGATCCTAAACATACACAAGAATATGATAATGGAATCAAGGAATGCATCATTCTTTGAATATGTATTTCTAGGTAAATCTCAAGGAGAATCAAGTTTTTCTAAACGAACGTATAAGGCTATGAATGAAGATTGTCAAAAGAAAGAACCTGAACAAGAGATTGAGGTTGAACTCAGATGTAGTAAGAGGGTTAGGACAAAAATGTCTTATAGTCTAGATTTTTTGACCCATTTGTTAGAAAGTGAACCTTAGACCTATGAAGAGACTGTGAATTCTTCTGAAGGATCTTAATGGAAATAAGACATTAATAGTGAAATTGAGTTCATTCTGTAAAATCATACTTAAGAACTAGTTGTCTTACCTCCAAGTAGTAAAATACTAGGGTCTAAGTGGATTTTTACAAGAAAACGTAAATCAGATGGATCAATTGATAAGTACAAGGCTAGGTTTGTAGTTAAGGGATACAAACAACGACATGACTTTGATTCTTATTCTTGTGTGATGAGAATAACATCTATAATAATGATAATTTCTATCGCAACTCCATGAAATCTTGAAATACATCAAATGAATGTAAAGATAGCCTTTCTAAATAGAGATTTATATGAAGAAATCTACATGAAACAACCCAAGGGTTTTTCATGCCTAGGGAAAGAAGGAAACGTTTGTTAATTGGTGAAGTTTTTATATGGCTTGAAACAAGCATAAAAACAATGGCATGAAAAGTTTGATAATGTCATGAGGACAAATGACTTTAAAATCAATGAATGTGACAAATGTATATATGTCAAGGACAAAGAGGATGATAATATATTTATGCTGGGTGGTGCAACTATTTCATGGAAGTCTTCTAAATAGATGTGCATTGCTAGATCCACCATGGAATCTGAGTTCATTGCTTTGGATAAATGTGGTGAAGAAGCCAAATGGATACCCAATTTTGTAGAGGATATTCTTAAGTGGGTGAAGCTTGTACCTACAATATGCATTCATTGTGATAGTCAATATGTTATTGGTAGGGCAAAAAGAAATATGTATAATAATAAGTATCGACATATATGTCGTAGACATAATACCATTAGATAACTACTCTCAACTGGGGTTATCTCTATTGATTATGTGAAGTCAAAAGATAAAATAGTTGATCTTTTAACTAAAGGGTTAAATCGAGAGTTAGTTGATAAGTCATCAAGAGAATGAGATTGAAGCCCATGAATGAATAAGGATTTGCAAAGGAAACCCAACATATTTAATTGTATATCTCAATATCTAAGTTTAAAGGGACAACCTAATTGTAAAGACTTAGTGAGATCATTGTGAGAGTTTACCCTCAATTCCATTCCTATGATAAAAACAATGATGCCCATAAGTTACAAGATAAGTTAAGGCTTTTAATGATTGTTATGAAAAGAATACGGAGCGATGTATACGGGTTACTTTTAAAGATAATAGATCACCTATATGAGTGAGGAATGGGGTTGCTTCGAAAAAGAATTGTATAAGGTTTAATTCTTTAGAGATTCTCACAAAACTAGGCGAATGTTCATGGCCAAATGAACATAACAATGATAACTGAATTGTGTCAGGAGACATTCTTACGAAAAGTATGCCAGCACTTACATAAATGACATAATAGTTGAAGGACATTGCGTCTACTGGTTAATTAGTAAGGTAAATTTCCTTTCACAAAAGAAGGTTCAAAAGATAACACCTATTTATTCTATGTAGGTTTTGATCCGTTGAACTCTATTTCTATATCAAAATTTGATTTAAAATCTTTATCAATTTTATTCATGTAAGGGATCGTTGAAATATTTTGAATTAAATTTCTTTAAAAAAATGTTTCTTCAAAATATTTTTGTCTGAATTCAAAAACAAAAAAATCATTTTTGAAATAAATTCTCTGTTTATGAAATTTTTCATTCTGCTCTCCGCCTTTTCTGCTTTTGTTTCTAAATCCCTTCTTCTCTTTTTTATTTTTGAATTAATTCTTCCAACTTTGCTTTCGTTTCTCATGGATATATATATACTCATTCATTATAGTAGAAAATTAGAGAAAGAAAAAAAAACAAATAAGAAAAACAGAACTAAAAATGTTGAGAATAAAAAGAATAATAATAAAAGAAAAATAAAGGAAAATAAAAGAAAAATAAATAAATAAAAGAGAAAGATCGAAAAAGATAAGGAAAAAAATATTTTATTTATTTATTTATAATAACAATAATAATAATTATTATTATTTGGTTGTATATTTTCTATCTAAAGTTAAGTTCTTTTGATAGAGTTTAGACACTTTAAAGTTCGTAAAACAATAAACTGTTATGTAAATTTATTATTATTTAATCGTTGTAACTTAAGAGATAAGTTTTCGTCTTTCTCAAACACTCATGCAGAACGAAAAAGTCATCTTAAGGACATTGTGTAATACACATGTCTTGATTTTTATTTATTTAAATTATATATTATATATTATTTAATATTTTATATTTATAATTTATAATTTTAATAAAATAAATTTATTCTTAAATTGTTTGTTTATATATTATTTCCTACAAATGAATCTTGTAGGTAAATCATTAACTAAATTACAATATTTTAAAAAATCAACTACATAATCAAAAAATTTAAATTATTAATAGAATGATTAATATTATTTTTATATATTTTTTATTTTTTATAAAGGTTAATTTTATATACAATACATATCAAAAACTTACAATTAAACAATTGAGATTATTAAAACTTCAACCTAAAATATCTAGATTTGATTATGAATTAACATGGACTTATGGTGATAGTTATGCTAATAACTATAATCAATCTTCGTTAATTTCGAATATATTCAAGTAATAACTGTCAATTATAAATTGGTAGTAATTTTCTCATAATTTAATCACATTTTTTTTTGTTTTTTACTATTTATTTAAAAAATATTTAATTTAAAAAATATTAATAAATTTCTTATTGTAATAAATTATTTAAAATAATAAAAAATTTCATATTTTATTTATTTATCGTATATTTATAAGTAAAATAAAAAAATAAAATTTAATTTAATTAATTTAAATATTATATTTTATTATTAAAATTATATATTTTTATATAATAATACATATATAAAAAATAATATTTTAGTTAATTATTATTTTGATATTTCAATAATAACTCTTATTTTATACTTTATCAATTATATTTATTTAAAAATAATAATACAATTTTAATAAATAACTATAATTTTAATTATTGGTACTTAAAATATGCGTTTGATAATGAGAGACCAATTATTAAAAAAAAATTAGCTTATTGGTAAAAGAATAATCATCATTTTATATATTTATTGGTCATTGTTCGTCTGAGATTGAACAGAAACAGAACAGTTCACTAGCTCGGCAGCACAAACAGTGAAATGGGTAGCTAAAGAATACAAGTTTACAAAAGAAATGAATCACTAAACGCAAATACATAATAACTTCTACAAAGGGTTTTCCGAGGTCTATCACGGAAGAAGCAAACAAGAAAGATTGACCAGAAGGTTCACCGATAACAATACAAATTAATGAGTGTATATAAGACCCAGATCTTACATTGATTGATTTTTTAATTGCTGAAAATGAGGATGCATGAAATCTAAACGGTGGGTTGGGTAAAGAAGTGGAAATTTCATAGACTTTAAAGATCAATAGATAGAAAATCTTGTCCAATGGAAGCTAGAACTAAACTGGTATTGGATTTGTGCTAGAAAGAAGCGGATATAAAGGTCAATTGGAGGTCATAGCAGCTGGGGAAAACCAGACATTATGATGTGAGGAAACGCTTGGCTGGGGTTTAGTAAAGAAACGGCACATAAATTATTATTATTATTATTATTATTATTATTATTATTTAAGATGATACTAATTGACAAATTTTCTTAATTACATAATTTTTTCCTTACTTTATAATTATTTTTTAAATAAATATATTACTTATTATGTATATATTAATTTAAGTACAGTAACTAATCATTTTTCACAAAAAATTAAGTTGTCAATAAAGAACTTAAATATCCCTTTATTCTAAATAATCAAAATTAACTCAGATTCAAATTACACACCAAATCACAAAAATGTTACTCAATATGTGCCACTAAAATCAAACTAAATTATGCTTAAATATTACTCACCAAAGTTAACCATAACAATTAGTAAAAGATGTTACTAATCATGGTATCATTATTCCCTCTTTCACATAATAAATTCGTCCTCTAACTTATACTTGTGAGGATTCGAACATGAGAACATTTGATACCAAATTTAGTAATTGTAGCAAACTATATCGAACAAAAGTTATTTTATTAATTTACATATTTAAATCACGTTAATTATTATTTATTTTAAAAAATTAAGATTCAAATCAAATATATTATACATGTTTAAATAATTTACATATTATTTAATCATAAGTTAATATCAGTAATTTTATAATTAATTAAGAGTATGATTTTATTATTATTATTATTATTAATTTATTTATTTTTAAACATTAATGCATAAATTGATAATTAAAACCCAAACTTGACAATTTTCATGATTCTTCGTAAATATTTCACTACCCTAAATATACACGGTTTTATTAATAATTTATTACCCACTTGATTTTTCTAAATTGAAATTCTGTTGCCCCCACGTAGAAGGTGTGATTTGGATTTGTTAATTGAGACAACTTGTGTGCGTTTGAGTTTCTGTTTCTATATCATAGTAGGGCTAGCCTAGGAATATCCTTAAAATAACATTTTTTTGTCATTTCCAACTTTGTATATCATTAATTGCAAAAATAAAGAACTTTGTATCTCATGAAATGATAGAGTTAAATAAACCATAAATATTCAGTCTTACTCTTGTTAATTTATCCTATTTATAATAAAAAGTTTCTATAAAAAATATATATATATATATATAACTAAAACCATAAAAAAATTCTATTACGTACTTACTAATGAAATTATTATCCACGTAACTAAAATATTACCCTTATTTAATGAGGTAATTTAAACTGTTGATATGAGATCAATCAAATTTAAATTTAGATGGTAATCTTTATTTCATTAAATTTTACAAATTTTTATTTATTTTATTTTTTAATTTTAAATCAAATGTACTTCTTTTATATTTCAAAACTATAATTTGAAAAGATAAAAATAAGTTTTGTAGTTAAATCATTAACTAAATCACAATATTTTAAGAAATCAATTATATTATTCAAAAATTTAAATTATTAAATGGATGATTAATATTATTTTTATATATTTATTATTTTTCATAAATGTTAATTTTATGTAAAATACATATTAAAAACTTACAATTAAACTATTGAAATTATTGAAACTTCAACATAAAACCTTCGCTTTTAAATAAGAATCAACTTTAGATATAAAATGATAATTATGCTAATAATTATAATTATTATTTTTAATTTCGAATATATTTAAGTAATAACTATCGGTTATAAATTAGTAACAATTTAATCACGTTTTTTGTTTTTTAATATTTATTTAAAAATATATTTAATTTTAAAAAAATATTAACATATTTTTTATTCTATTAAATTATTTAAAATAATTATAAATTTCACTTTTTTAACTATTTATAAGTAAAATAAAATATATAAAAATAAAAATTAATCTAAATATTTTATATTTTATTATTAAAATTATACGTATATAAAAAAAATATTTTAAATAAATAATCATTTGATATTAAAATAACAACCTTCATTTCATAATTTATCATTACGGCTACTTTTCTAAAAAATCATATCCGTAGTTCAATATTTATTTTTAACTTTGATGCATGATAAATATTTATTAAAAGACTAACTTTTAAAAATAAAATTTTTGGTAGAAGAATAAACATTATTTTATATATTTATCATACAAAAATCATTTTTTTAACTATGATATGGTATATATAGTTAAGGTACGTAGCGTGTAATGGTTTATTAAAAAAACTGTTTAACATATTAAAATAACATAAAATAAAATAAATTTCGTTGAAAATGACATGTAGATCGAATTTTAATAATACAAATTGCAATAATAATAATAATAATAAAACCAAAATAAATCATTCAAAGTTTTTACAACAGCAAGTAATAGGATTGTTGAAGTGTATCGAGGGGCCCACCAACCAAACATAATATACACAGTCCATCATGATTCAGCCCACATCAAATCCACCTTTCCCTAGAATAACATTTTCTTTTTAAATTACAAAGACCATAATACCCCTATACTCAAATCTTTCGGAGCTTCTCAGCGTTAACTACCGGGTTAGTCTTCGCAATCTGATCCTTACCGAAACCCTTGAAATCAAAGCAACATTCATGTTGTTCCGGGTACCGGTGGGTTCCACAAAATGTCATACCACACCTGCACTTGAACCCTGTAAGTCCTACACGTTGCCTGCACGTCAAACATCTATTAGTCGTCGTCGTTCGTGGGATTGTGGAGGCAACTTCTTTTGCCTCCAATGAGGATGATGTTGCAAAGAAAGCTTCAGGCGCAACCCAAGAATTTGTCGAAAACGACGAGGATGATGCCATTAGGGTTTGGTTGATAGAGATTTGTTGTTCTTCTTCGATTTGAAGATCTCATTTGTTAAATTGCTTTTGAATTACTGGCCCTCTACGAAATCAGAAAATTCCATAAACTTTATCTTTCTCTCTATCTCTCTTCCATATTTACACAATTAAAACACATAATTAGGAGCAATACTGTAAAAGCCGTTCAATATTCCTAACTTTTCTGTTTTTCTTCCTTTGTCCCAACAAGGTTTTTATTGTATAGGAAAAAGTGTTACGTAACAAATTTATTTTTATTTAGAATATATATTTTTAAGTTTATTTGTCTATGAAAAATGGTTAAAAAATGATAAATATTTTAATATTATGCTAAATATAAAACATTAGTAAATATAACGCACGTAAGTACGTGTTTATATATATATATATATATATATATATTTGTATTTTTTTGGTAGATATATGTTTAATAAAATAATATTTTTTAAAATATTATAGTTTAATGTGTTATTTTGTTGTATTAAATGATGAAAATTTTGTTAAATTTTTGATAAAGAAGATTAAACAATATTTTTAATTAAATATTATTATTTTACGTATATATTTATTAAAAAATAATACATATATCATTATATTATATTTAATGAAAATTAGATTTAAATTTAATGTTTTTTTTGCTTTAATACATTTTTCACGAACAAAACTATTAAATAATATTTGTTCACAAACAAATAATAAATTTTGATTTATAATTATAATGATTTTATGTTTGTAAAATTAATAAAATTAACCAAAAAATATTAAATAAATTAAAATTTGATTTTAATCATATTTTTTCTTGAGATTTGATAAATAAATTATTGAATTTTTATAATAATTTTTGATTCTAATATTCAAATGAAATGAAAGTTAATATAAAAAGATAATTTAATAATGCATAATTACATCATAATATCAAAATATGATTGTTTTAAGGCCAAAGATGAACTAAAATCTGAAAAATCTTACCAGTACACTTAAAATTACTTTCTTCGTACAATTCCAAATTAAGCTATTTTTAATTATATAAAAATATAAGAGATTCGACGACAATTTATATTTTGAAAATATTTTATAAATTAATTATATTAGAGATAATAATGATTTGATTAAATTTTCATACCATAACAATTTATAAATACATGAGAATTAAGATTTGTATGATCATTAAAAAATACAAATAATTCTTATTTTCTCTCTTATTATTTATTTTTAAAATTTATGAGAATAATTTATAAGTTAGGTTAAAGTTAGAATAAGGTTACAAAGAAACTTAATTATTTTATTCATATATTACTATATTGAATGTATTATATTATTTTGTTTTATATAAATTTATTAATGATTTCTTTAATTATATGCAATTTTTAATTTTTAATTATTTTATTTATAAGTTAATCTATTATTACGATATTATCATGATATTGTGATATTTTCAAATAACTTTAAATTTCATGTTAGATCTTCAATTTTAATTTTTCAGTTGTTTGAGATCTGAAATATGTAGTATAGTAAATTGTAATAAAAGTTAATAATATTTATGCATAATAATTAAATGAATCAAGAAACTTTGTATTTTCATATTAATTTTTTTCTTTTAAAATTTTTATCCTTAAAATTTACTTGGTATTTTAAATAATAAAACTTTTATCACCAAATTTTAAATGCTGTTACATATATATCAGACATAAGTTTAGTTTATTACAAAATTGTCATTAAACTAAACAAAAGTTCCCTGTATCTTATTTTGTATCAAAAAATTAAAATTAACGAAATATTTGTAACTTATAAAAATTAATTTAGAAAAAAATTAAGAAATTAAAAACTAAATCTCACATGTAGTCGTCTCTAGATCCCTCGTGCTCGTAATGTTTTAGAGGCTCAATTTGGGTGATATATTTGTAATTTTCATAATACTAAGTTTAGCATGTTCTTTACCTTTGCATTAATTTATATTTTTAAATAATTATTTAATTATATAAAAAATATAATTGACACATTAAAATTGAAATAACTTTACGGGTTTGAGTTCTAAAAATTCTATAAAATTTAATAGATTTTTAAAGTCTTTAATATATATTTTAATAAACTTTTAAAATATATTAATTTTTTTTTATAAAATTTAATATATTTTAAATTTTTATAGTACCCTTACTTTTTCGTTATATTTTAATTATTTTATAATTTTATGAACCATTTATAATTATTAAAATTACTCACTATGTTATTATAATTTTATTTAAAAATTTAATAAAATCTATACTCTTCTTTAAACCATCAAATTTTCTATAAAAATAATTATTGATTTACATTAATTAAGAAAAAATATATATCTAATTTAATTTATGATAAAAATTATTATTATGGATCATTGATCTTTGTTAATTATTATAAAAAATTATTTCTTTGATATTAAAATATGAGAATTATTTAAAAAAATAATAATAACTTCTAGTTAATTGTATAAATCAATTTGTTAATATCTCATTATAATACTCTACCGATTGATTGTTTATACCCGTGGTTTTAGAGGTCTAGATTAATACACTCATTATACTAGCACATTTTTTTATTATCTATATTATTATTATTTTCGTGAAGTTTAAATTATGGTGGTATAGATATTATAATACCTCAATATAATCTTTTTTTCATGATTATTATTTTTTTCCTATATAGAATATTATGTTTATTTGGTCTTTATTTATTTCTTTCATTTATACGAAGATTATAAGTTTTTTTCTAAATTAAAGGAGAATTATTATATTTCTTTCCATAATAATTTTAAAATTTTCTAGTTTTTAAACTATTTTATTAATTATTGTCATATCATTTTCTTATTTATTATAACATATTTTCTCTTCAAAATGTCTTCTTAATTCCTTATTTGTTAATATTAACAGACTTATTAATATTTTTACATCTTTATTTTTAGGATTTATAATTTATTCTTCTATATTTCGTTAGGTTGGAACTTCATATTTTCTTTTTTTCATTATAGGTAATCATTCTATCAAATATTTTTGTTGGTTTTTCTTTTAATTATTCTAATTGTAATATTTTGTCACAATTATTTTTTCTTAATTTTTGAAGGATTTGTTTTTGGATTTTATTTATATCTTGTAAATATTTTATTTTTTTAAAAAAATTAAGAATTTTATTATAGTTTTTTTGTTATTTGATATGTTTATTAAGGTATTATTATTTTCTATTTCTATTACTTGTAATATATCTTTGGACATTTTTAAAAGATTTTTATTTTATAATTTTTTATTTTTTTGTTATTGACCTATTACTTCATTGATAAGATTTTTAACTTATTTAATTTCTTGTATTAATTCTTTTATTTCTTCTTATTGTTCCCGTTCCTGTTTACTAATTTTTATTTGATTATTTGTAAATTTAATTCGCAATACATTAATTTTTTAACTATATTATTCTTTTTCTAGTATCAGAAGTTTTTCTTTTATATCTAAATTTTATTCTTCAAGTATTTTAAAATTTGTTAATATTTTTAGTTTTATTATATCCAATTTATTGTAAATTTTTATATATTTCTATGAATTCATTTTTTCTAATATTGAATTAGTATGATTGTTTATCATACTATGTAGTGTACTAAAAATTGATAATTTTTTTAATTAAATCCTATCTCTCAAATTCATATGTTAAACTTAATACTTAATTTAAGTTTGTATCATCGATGTTAATGACAAATGTAAGATATATTGTGAATTTTAATTTCTGGTATCTTATGTTTCCTATCTATTATTCTTTTATCTAGAAGTATTAATCTTATTGGTGTATTATTTCATCCTTTAAAATATGTTTTTATTAATATTTGAATTTCTCTTAAATGGATATATTTAATTTTTTTTATCCTTTTAGGATATTTTTAATAATTTATTCATAATGATTTATTTGTTAATTAATGATATGTTATACTTTTATTTTACATTTGTAATATTAATACTTATTTAATTATTACTTAATCCATAATAAATTATATCTTTTATTCAAAAAAAATTTATTCTTAAAAATGATGAATTTTTAAATTATCTTATTCTTTAAGATTTAATCTTACTTTTTATATTTTTTTTTACTAAGAAACATAGTAAAATATATTATATTTTTATTTTTATTATTTATTAATTAATTAATTATTTATTTTTATTAATTTTAACTTTGATTAAATTTAAAGAATATTTATGATATTTTTATAATCTTAAAAATATTTATGAAATTACTGTAACGGGGGTATTAGTATTATTCATAATATCCCCCAAATGTAATTACCGTTTACAAAGCAATTTACAGCCAAACCGATTGCCCTATCCTCAGTTGCATTTTTTCCTTCCTCCCACCGTAAGCCTTCTTCTATTCCCTCGTCCAACTAAAACACGATTCCGTGTGCATTCCGTGAAAGGCCAAAATTTCTCGACAACCAAACTCTAATTAACATAGAATCGTTGTTAATTTAATAGATCATGATTCTTTTCAAATCCTAAGGTTTTCAACCATCAGAATTTTCTTTTACTTATTATTTTGTTTATGGGTTTCAATTTTCTACATATGCGATCAATACGTACTTGAAAATGTATAGCAATTTCAAAGAGCAAGTGATTGAGTACGTGAAGTAGGCAGTTCAGGAAGATAATGCTAGGAATTATGCAAAGGCTTTTCCGCTGTACATGAACTCTTTGGAGTACTTCAGAACTTGCAATGTGTCTTTTATGTCTCACGTTACTAGGTATGTTAAGGGGTGAGAACTTTTTAAATAACATAATACGTTTTGGGGACATAAAGTTCAGCTAAATTGTTAAGTTATAATCATGGGCCTATTGAACTTATAGTTATGGATCAAAACAGATAATCTCGTGGCACGTGAAATGAGTCTTGTTTTGCTGTAAGCAAACAAATTATTTGTTCTGTATCAGTTGATATCAGAACTATGACTTTTCTAAACCATCTGGGCTTACGTTCTTATAAGAACGTAAGATTCCTTAAGTGAGGGTACATGATGTAATGTAATTGCACATTTTACACATTACTTAAGAAGTTAAGTGATGAATTGATTAAAAGGATTGATAACTTTTTTAAATGGTATGATGCGTTTTGGGGTTTCTCTCTAGAAGAAAAGTCATGAAGTCTTGTTTAACTGTAAAGTCATAACTGTGAACCTATATAAACTTGCAATTAAGAATCAAAACAGATAATCTCGTACTATATGAAATGGGTTACACTTCGTTATAAGAGGACGGATTAACTGTTCTGTATAAAACTTACTTAAAATACGAGAAGAATGTTGGAAAATTACGCAAATTCTTGATAAGCCAGATTTATGAGAAAGTAAAAATAGAAAAATAACACAGAAATTTGATAACAGAGTTCGACCAATCTTGCTTACGTCTCCGGACCTACTGCAGATTTTTTTATTGAAATTGGAGAAATTACACAAGGTGTTTACAACACTCACAACTCACAACCCACAACCCAATTATACCCATGAAAATTACTCTCAATTTTCTCTTTAAGTTTTTCTCTCAATTGGGATGAACACTTTGGATGATTAATTCATTACAATTACACATCTATTTATAGAAAAATTCATTCCTTGAATTACTCATTGAATTAATGATTCCTTGAATTAAGCTCTTTGTTTTGTTTCATGTTTTGCTCCTTAAATTAAAGAGTTTTATAGCAATCTCTAACAAAAAACCCTAAGATTAAGGAGGCAATCACGCATAAGTTTACGAAATATTTGCGCTGGGCAGAGGAGATCCGTGTGGTGTTGGATGACAGTGGACATGGCTCAGCTTAATATGGTGATGCAGCAATGCCAACAAGGCTGAAAATGAAGCCAATAGATGGATGTTGGTGATGGCCAAGACCCCTAGCAAGAGAAGCTGCATGCTGGGCTCAACTCGGGGATCATAAGGGAAAGCCCAATGTACAATGGAACGATGTGGCAGGTTTGGAGAGTGCGAAGAAGACGTTGCAAGAGGCAGTCATATTGCCCGTCTAGTTCCCACGGTTCTTTACTGGTTAGTTTTTTCCCTGGCTTGTAATTGATAACTGTAGGGTTTTATTTTGTTTTTTGGATTTGACATTTTTTGGTATTAGAATTGTTGCTTATTAATCTGTACAACGAGGTATGAGGTATCCATTGTCATATTTGGTGGAAGCATCTTGTTGCTGCAAGGGCGAGGATTTTAGAACTGAACTGTGTTGAAAACCAAAATGTGTTGAAAACTAGATTAAATTAAGGAAAGTAACAATTTAATTTGTATCTATATGCTGCAGGGGCGAGGATTTTAGAACTGAATTGTTATACTTTTCAAGGTTATTTGAAGATTTTCACAACATAATTATAATTATAGTGCTATTATCATTATATTGGAAACATATTATTAAGTATCATATGTACTAGTGGGAGTTTCATCTTTTGTTCTTTATCGTTCATATTGGTGTACGGTGCTGAAAGCCAATGTCATGAAATAATTGTTGCTTAGTGGAAAGACGCACATGGTCTCTCACTTATATATGGGAACAAAGTGTCATTTTTATCTTTTTAAGCTTTTGGTTTCTAACCAAGTGATCACTCTGTTAGGAGAATCACAATAACAATTCGAATTTAATCAAATTCTAAACAACGTAATTAAAATTATTCTCCTTCTTTGTATGAATCTTTTAGGAAACAAATAATAAAGCTCAAAATGAAACATGTATAAAATCAACACAACCAATTTACGTGAAAAAACTTTCCCGGTATAAGAAAGAAACAATCATGGTATTTTTTTTCCAAAACTTCCACTATCAAGAAATAATTGTACAAAGGTTCTATCTAGGTAAAACTAGAGGTAAACAATCAACAACATCATCAAGAATACAACTTTTTGAAACTAATAATTATTTCAAGAAAATGGAGAGATCTAACCCAATTTCGTAGTCACTGTTCACAGCTCATAATTTCCCAAACCAGTGAGCCAAATCCAAATCCCACCGTATAGATTAAAGAGTCTTGAGTTGTGAACTTTCTTGCACAAATTTAGCTCAATCGGACCACAAATGACTTTCTATCGGAGCACTTGATGAAGACTTGCTAGATAAGAGAAAAACTAAAAAACCGCTCAATTTTCTACTGTTGCAGCCCTTGTTTTCTTTACAGAATACTCTCTCAACAAACCTTAAATGAGTTTATTAATGAAAAAATTAAATGACATATTTGCCTCTTCTTACTCCATGGGTTTTTAAGCTACATGGGCTTTACTTGGGCTCCTCTAAATAAGAGGAAAAAACCCAACAAATCTCCCTCTTTTCCAATTAGATAGAGGGATCCGCCAGAAATTGAATAACAAACTTCAAGTTTTTCTCTTGACATTGCTTTTGTCAACATGTTAGATCCATTCTTATCAGTATGGATTTTCTCAAGTTCAAGCAACTTATTGTTAAAAGTATCCTTTATCCAATGATACTTCACATCAATATGCTTTGATCTTGAGTGAAAGGTCGAGTTCTTTGCTAGGTGAATAGAACTCTGATTATTGCAAAATAACAGATATTTTTGCTGCTTGAAACCAAGTTCTCTCAAGAACGGTTTCATCCACAATAACACCTTACAAGCTTCCGTTGTTGCAATAAACTCTGCCTCTGTTGTAGAAAGTGCAACACACTTTTGCAATCTTGATTGCCAAGAAACTATATACCAGAGAAAGTACTTAGATAACCTAAAGTAGACTTACGAGAATCTTCATTTCTTGCCAAATCTGAATTAGTGTATCCAACTAACACTGGTTTTCCACTTCCAAAGCTTAGTGTTAACTTGAAAGTACCTCGAAGATATCTCATAATCCACTTTACTACATCCCAATGCTCTCTTATTTGGATTTGAAAGAAAACGACCAACAACTCTAATTGCATGAGCTATGTATGGCCTCATACATACCATTGCATATATTAAGCTTCCTATTGCTGAGACATATGGAACCTTTTTCATATCTTCCTTCTCTTTATCTGTTGAAGGGCCTTGACTCGACCTCAACTTAAAGTGGTTAGATAAAGGAGAAGAAATCACTTTAGCTTTATCCATTAAAGCCTTTCGAATACCAAGAATTTGTTTTGCTGGCCCTAAGTGCTTCATTGCAAAGGACTTACTTAACTGCTTCTTCAAATTATCAATCCTTGAAGAATTTTTGTCAACAATCAACATATCATCAAAATAGAGCAATAAAGTGATAAAATCATCATCAGAGAATTTTTGCACAAAAACACAATGATCAGAAGTAGTCTTCTTTTAACCATGCTCCTCCATAATTGACTCAAACTTTTTTAACCGGCATACATAATCCTCTTTTTCTTTAACCTCAAAACCCTCTAGCTGCTCCATATAAATATCTTCCTCTAACTTGCCATGAAGAAAGACAGTTTTCACATCCATTTGTTCAATTTCTAAATCCAAGCTTACTACTAGACCTAGAACGACAGGTATGAAAGACATCTTCACAATATGAGAGAAAATATCATCAAAATCAATACATTTTCTCTGACTGAATCTCTTGACGACCAGTCTAGCTTTGTATCGTGGTTGTGAACTGTGTTCTTCTTGCTTCACCCTGTAGACTTACTTGTTCTTCAGAGCTCTCTTACGCTTAGGCAACTTTACCAGCTCAAACGTGTGATTATCATGCAGTGACTGCATCTCATTTTCCATAACACCAACCCAGTATGCTCTATTTCCACCTTCCATCGCTTCTTCATAACATTGAGGTTCTCCCTCATCTGTCAATAACGCATACTTATCTGTATCATACCATGTGGAAAGACGTCAGTCTCTAGTAGACCTCCTAGGTGGAATTTCTGGTTCTGGAAACTAATCAAAAGTTTGGTGATTTGTTTCAGCTTGCATATCTGCATCATCTGAACCTTGTTGGTCATCTTGAACATTTTGTTCTATCTGTACTGATAAAGGAACCGGATCTAGGTTAATCAAATCATCGCTATACTGATGGACTCCTTTTGTTATCTTCTCAACATCTTGTATAGTTTGATCTTCTATAAACACAACATCAGGACTCTTTACCAGTTTCTTCTCAACTGGATCATAAAATCTGTAGTCAAATTCATCTAGACCATAACCAACAAAGATACACTACCGTGTTCTCACATCAAGCTTAGATATCTCATCTTTTGGTATATGCACAAATGTCTTGCAACCAAAAATGTGGAGATGATCATAAGAAACATCATTGCCAGTCCAAACTATATTTGGTACATCAAACCGAAGAGGAACACATGGTGTGAGATTAAGAACATGTACAACTTTATTTAAAGACTCACCCCAAAAATTTCTTGGCAACTGAGTCTGCGAAAGAAGACATCTTACTCTTTCAACCAATGTCTTGTTCATTCTCTCAACCAACCCATTTAATTGAGGAGTCTTGGGAGGTGTCTTTTGATGTCGAATGCCCTAATGCCTACAATACTCATCAAAAGGACCTGAATACTCTCCCCCATTATTTTTTATGATGCATCACAATTTCTTCCCAGTTTGTCTCTCAACTAAGGCTTGAAATTGTTTAAACACATCTAATACTTGATCTTTGCTCTTCAAAGTGTACACCCATAACTTTCTTGAACAATCATTTATAAAGGTAACAAAATAACTGGCACCACCTAAATTTTTTGTCTTCATAGGACCATATACATCTGAATGTACCAAATCAAGTATGTATTGTTTTCTTGAAGGAGGGAAACTCTTGAAAGAAACTCTATTTTTTTCCCTACCAAACAATGAGTACATCTTCTTAAACAAACATCATTCATTCCAGAAAGAAGATTCTTCTTAGTCAATACTGCCAAGCCTTTCTCACTCATGTGATCAAGTCTCTTATGCCACAATTCTATTGTAAGCTCATCTGTCACAACATTAATAATGCCTTTGAAGAGTCTTGCCAGCAGTATATACAAACTATAATGCTTGTTCTCACGAGTAATAAGCATAGCATCTTTAGTAAGTTTCCATTGACCATTACTAAAGGTATTGTAATATCCTTCATCATTAAGTTTACCTGCAAAGATCAAGTTCAAACAAATTTCAGGAATATGATTTACCCCTCTAAGAAGTAGCCTCGTGCCATTATTCATTTTGAAACACACATCTCCAATACCAATGACTTTAACCAAGCCATCATTACCCAACTTCACTGTTCCAAAGTCACATGATGTATAGGATGTAAATAAGTCCTTTCGAGATGTAGCATGAATGGAGACTTCACTATCAATAACCTAACTGATCTCATGACATACAACATTGACAACATCTTCATTATAAACAACGAGAAAGTCTTCTGAACTAGCAGTGGCAACTCGATCATTTTCCTTGCCAACATCTCCCTCTTGTTCTTTGTCTTTCTTTTTGTTATCCCGCTTTAACCATCTACAATATTTCTTGATATGCCCTTTCATGCCACAGTGATGACACTCAACATTAGAAAACTTTTTGGACTTGCTTCTTCCTTTTTCTTTGCTCTTGAAACCTCTGATTTTACTCCTCCTTATTTCTGTAACCAAAATTTTTGACTGTTGAGAAGACCCATGTGATTTTCTTCTCATTTCTTCATTCAAAACACTACTCTTAGCTAGATCCATGTTGATTACACCATTTAAAGGTAAGTTACTTAATGACATTCTAAATGTTTTCCAAGAGTCCGGCAACGTACCAATAAACACAACCCTTGAATCTCATCATCAAACTTGATACCCATTCTAACTAACTGATTGATTATTCCTTGGAATGTATTCAAGTGATCTGTCAATGGAGTTCCATCTTGGTACCTTAAAGCCATCAACTACTTTATAAGAAACATTTTATTATTTCATGTTTTCCGAGCATACAACTCTTCAAGTTTATTCCATAGTGCTTATGCATGTATTTTTCCACTAATATGATTCAAAACATTACCATCTACCCACTACCTTATTTACCCATAGACTTGTCGATGTAACAAAGTCCATTCTTCTTCAGATAATTTTTCTGGCTTTTCAGAGGCAAACACCGGTAAATGAAACTGTTTGACATAAATAAGATCTTCTATTTTTCCTTCCCAAGTGTGATAATTAGAACCATTCAAATTAATCATTCTACTCAAATTTACTTCCATTATTGAACACAAGAAATTCAACAATAATAACCACAGCTCTAATACCACTTTGTTAGGAGAATCACAATAACAATTTGAACTTAATCAAGTTTTAAATAGCGGAATTAAACCTATTATCCTTTTTTGTGTGAATCTTTCAGGAAACAAATAAATAGAGCTCAAAATGAAACATGTAAAAAATCTACACAATCAATTTACGTGGAAAAACCTTCTCGGTATAGGAAGGAAACAACCACGACACTTATCTTCAAAACTTTCACTATCAAGAAATAATTGTACAAAGGTTCTCTCTAGGTAAAACAAGAGGCAAACAATCAACAACATCATCAAGAATACAACTTCTTGGAAATTAACAATTATTTCAAGAAAATGTAGAGATCTAACCCAATTTTATAGTCAATGTTCATGGCTCATAATTTCCCAAACGAGTGAGCCAAATCCAAATCCTACTATATAGATTAAATAGTCTTGAGTCGTGAACCTACCTTCAAAATTTCAGCTCAATCAGACCACAAACGAACTTCTATCGAAGCACTTGATGAAGACTTGCTGGAAAAGAGAAAAACTTAAAAACTGTTCAGTTTTCTGCTGCTGCAGCTTTTGTTTTCTCTACAGAATACTCTCTTAACAAACCCTAAATGAGTTTATTAATGAAGCAATAAAATGACATCTTTATCTCTTCTTATTACATGGGCTTTTAAATCACATGAACTTTACTTGGATTCCTTCAAATAAGAAAAAAAAAACCCAACAAATTCTCGTTTTTTTATATCCTCGTACCGTATAGATTGTTTGAAGATACAAACTACACTGCCGTGCATTTGCATAGAACAGAAAGTGTAATGCATGCAAAATTATGACAATTTAATAGGAATAAGTGCACATTCAGCCCCTAATTAAACTTTGTTGTTATACTTAAGTACTTAGTTCTTTTTCACTATTCAATCCCTAATTTTTTAATTTTTCATTATTAGTTTTTTTTCTTCGACCATTTAACAATTTAAGTTCTGATATCAATTAAAATTTTATATATTGTATAAGAAATATAAGACATCAAATCATAAAAAATTAACTTCAAAAAAAATTAAATCTTATATTATTTATAAAATATATATTAGTATCTTTTTTAATTGATGTAGAATTTTTTTTACACTAACAATAAATAACATACAATATTGTAATTTGTTGCAATCTCAGATATATCATTTTAATTACCTCAAATACGCTACAAAATTCCACAATATCATATATTATAGATACCTTATAATTTCAAAGAATAAAAGAATCGACTTATATCCATAAAATTATATATTTTTCCTTCATTCGTTCATAAATTCTCGTTCCTATAAATTATAACCTCTTGTTAAATAATTTATGTCCTACAATCCATTTTTTACCAATAGAAAATTACACTCAACTAAAATCTTAGACATTGATTAGAGAGTCAAAACCCTAGCTAGGTTCTGAATATGTCATAATGTAAGATTATTTCAGTAACATAAATTTCACTTCTAATGTGAAATTTATTGAGGAAAAACTAGATACGTAGATATATTAGTACAAATATTTTCAAACCCAAAGCATTAATAAATCGGGTTCAAAACATGTTTTGAAAATGGTTCTTGAAATATGTTAGCAATTTTCCTGATCAGATGCCCATATTGAAAAACAAATCCCAAATATTGTACAAAAATATTTTGGTATGAAATTTTGTTCTAGCCTCTTTATTTTTCTCTTAATTTTGATACTTAAAATTATATCCAAAATTCCCAAAAATTACATTACATAGAATTTCATTATATATTTTAATTTTCTTTTGAAACCCTAAATAAAATCATGAAAATCTAATTGAAATTATAGGCATTGAAATTTAGGTTCTTCATTAAAACTCTAGTTAATTTGCATCTAAATATTGTATGATTACTTGAAGACACAAAAACCAAAGTAAAGGGGAGACGAGAGAGAAAGATTTGACATGAAATATTTTCAAGCTCGTCACTCTATTCTTTTTCGTTTTCTTTTTTTCTATTTTTTTACAAACCCTACTTATAAAAGAATTATTATTTATTTAAGGAATTTAATCCTAATAATATCCCAACACAAGTACTTTAATTTTTCTTATTTTTAATTATTACATCATTTTTTTTGAAATGTCATTACAAAAAGTGTCTTTTTAAAATTGGTTGAGACCACCAATATCTTTGAAAAAATGTGATGGAGTTGACAATTTAAATTCTGATATTGATTATTTCTTATAATTATGAGTTTAATACAGTGTATGTCCTAACCAAACTATTAAACACCATTTAAGTATCAAAATTTTATAAATTTTCTCTCCTTATTATATTAAACTCACTACATATTTTGACCTTACGCTACTTAATAGTATAAGCATCATATTAATGTTTACTACTAAAAAATATACATATGATCTCAGACTTATGACCTTAATTTTTATAAAAACCGAGGTTATAAAGTTTTGGTTATGGTTTAATAAAAACTGAGACTATAGGATATGTTTATGGTCTCAGTTTTTATCAATAACCGTGGTTACACTACTACAAAAATGGATATTTCAGTCGATACATAAAGTTGGTTTTTTCTAAAAACCGACTTTAAATTGGTTTAAAGTCAGTTCGGTGTAGAACCGACGCTATCCACGTAGAATGTAGCGTCGGTTGACGTGTCAAACCGACGCTATGTGTGGACGTAGCGTCGGTTCACCACGTCAACCGACGCTATGTTACGTGGATAGCGTCGGTTCCAGGTGTCAACCGACGCTACGCTACGTGGATAGTGTCGGTTCATCCCGTGAACTGACTTTAAACTTTAAGCCGTTTAATTTAAAGTCGGTTCAACGAACCAACTTTAAATTGGTTTAAAGTCGATTTTTAACCGACTTTAATGCCCTTTTTTGTAGTAGTGCTATAAGTTATATCAATTTTTTTCTTCATATTTTCTCTCTTTTTTCTTTCCTTTTCTCTCTTTCTCTTTCTTTTTTTTTCCTTCTCCCACGCCCTCTTTCTCTCTTTTTTTCTTTTTTTTCTTCCTTTTTCTCCCAACAGCTACGCTACTTTCATTTTTCTAGATATGAAATTTCTCTTCCCCTCTTGTGATTCTTCCTCTTCCTGTCTCTTCCTCCTCTTCCTCCTCTTCCCATCTCTTCTTCCTCTTCCTCCTCTTCCCAGCTCACTGGTACGGTGGTCGTTGTTCGATGGGTCATTGTTCACTGGTTGCTGAACGTTGGTCGCTGGACGCTGGATGCTGGACGCTGGTTGCTGGTGCTGGTATTGGTGCGCTACGCTGGTGTTGGTGCGCTGCGCTGGTGCTGGTGCGCTACGCTGGTGCTAGTGCCGGTACACTGGTCCATGGTGCTTGGTTCCTGGTGTTGATGTTGATATAGGTATTAACTGGTGGGGAATTTTTTATCTACATCACATGAGTACTCTTCTTTGTCTCTATTTACATGTGTATTTATGCATCTGTCTCTCTTTTCTGACAAGCTTGACTTGTTATTGAAATAGTGATGATCAAAATATCAATGTCCTTGCTTTTCATTTCCTTTAATGCAGAAGGCAGACATTAACAATTTTGGATTTCTTCTCATTGAAGTTGTATGCGGAAGACCAAATAACTTCTTTTCTAAAAGTTCATTTTCTGTTCTAGAGATGGTATATCCTTTTTCTTATACTATATTCATGCCATGTTTTACCAATTTTCTCCCCCAATAAGCTTACAGCATCTCCCTTTAATTCATAAGGTTTGGATCCTGTATGGAACTAGAAGATTAGTTGATGTTGTTGATCCAATCCTTGAGGTTAATTTTTGATTTGAAGAGGCATCTCGGTTACTCCAAATTGGACTACTTTGTGTACAAGTCTCTGCAAAGCTACGATCTTCAATGTCCATAGTTGTTAAAATGCTTGTTGAAAATCATGAAATTGGTCAGCCAACACAACCATCATTTCTACAACCTAGTATTGTAGAAAGAAGCACTCATTTCCTTTTTGGTTCTTCCATTTCTCTTCTCGAGTCTCATACCCATTCCTTAGGAAATGACATAATAGAGAACTGGATTAAGCCAAGATGTTTTCACGTACTAGGAAATGCAAAAGGAGTTGTAGCTGTTGTTGTATCGATATTAATATTCTGACAATTAGCCTTTAATATTTCTTAATTTGATAAATTTAGTTTAATTTCAATTGTTGTTAAATTGATTTAAATCTCCCTATTAATGGTGTTGTGATCTTTGGTTCTGCTTCTTGTTGGCGTTATTCTGTGACATTTATCCGGTCTTTGCGTTCTTGTTATTCTTGCTATTGTTATTCTTTACTTGGTGTGCGTTGGTGCACTGGCGTTGGTACGTCATTGCTGGTGCAGCTGCGTTGTGTTGCTATTGGTGCTACTGGTTGATTTGAAGTACACTTATAAATGTTTATAATTAATACTAAAAAGTGAGTTTGTAATACTAAGTTTTTTTTTCATGTTTTAGTGTATAATAAAATCTCAAATGTAATTATACTTTTAATTTTAATATAATATGATTTTTAATATTGTAATTAATAAATTTATTTTAATTTATATTGATTTTTAATATTGTAATTACTAAATGTATTTTTTTTAATTTATGTATACCCTATGACCTCGGTTATATGCTAATCGAGACCATAGATACACCCTATGACCTCGGTTATTAGAAAACCGAGGTCATAGGTCATTACTTATGGTCTTTCTCTCTTAGAACTCAGTTCTTATAACCGTAACCATAGACTTACGACCACGGTTAAAAATCAAGACTGTTTGTATGTTTTTTAGTAGTGACACGTTATATAGAGTACTTGTTTAACTACGGATTTTGATTTATACTTATTCATGGATAAGAAGTTCAACTTTCATATATTTCAATACGGGGCAAGAAACCTGGTATCTTAAACTTTTTACACACTACGAGCTGCTTTTATTCATCTCCATTGTTGCAAAGTTGTGATGATATTTCAACCTGTCTGTCTCGTGATTCATGCTTAGACTTCTTAAGCAATAATTGCTTTCTTTAGGCAAGGGACAACCATGGAGGGTATTTTTATTGCATGGACCACATGGAATTGGAAAGTCTTAGTTAGCCAAGGCTGTCGCTACTAAGTCAGACTTTTAGGTAATATATACTGAAGTTATGAAATTATTCTTTACTTATTGAATATATAGATACTTCAAGTTAATAAAATTGAAGATTATTATAATTTTTTTATAATTATTGCGTAGGTTAATTATGAACATAGCTCAAGCTCTCACGTCTAGAAGGTCTCTAGCTAGTATTGCAAACTGGTTAAAAAACTTGACCCTTCTCTTTGTTGCAATCTTCTCTCTCATTTTATTTTGTGCATTTATTTTTTTTAATTTTATGGTTGGTGGTTAGAACACCAGGTGATAATAACAAGAGCACTCGTTAATTAATAATGTATATATCCTAAATGGATATAGAACTTTATACCAAGAGGACTCGTTAATTAATTAATGTATCCTAATTAATGGATAGAGAGCTTTACCCCCCAATCCTCCCTCTGATTATGGATAGACAAATTGTTGGATCCGACTCAATTTCATAAGTTTATATAATTAATATTATTATAATTGATATGGTTATAAATTAAAAAAATAAATTTAATTAATAATTATTTATCAGTTCTAATTTTGGTACTCTTATTTTTTAAACATAGTAGAATTTTCAAATGAGAATGGGAATCTCTAAACTAATTAAGAAGGTTAATTTATTTGATATTTTAAAACTTATTTAAATGTTTTATGTAATTTTTTTATTTTTATAACAAAAATAACTTTAAAGTTAAATCAATGATAAATATTTTACTATATAAAAAAAGTTTTAAGATAATAAGTAATAAAAAACATATATAAAATTAGGAAAATAAAATATACATGATAACATATACATATAAACATACATAATCCCTTTCTGCTAAATAACTTTTAAGAAATCTTAATTCGCACATTTTGGTACTCTTATTTTTTATTACTTTTAAAATTTAATTTCAAGTTTATTATAAATTTTGGATTAAATGAGTAAAAATTAAAAGATGAATAGATCAAATTATAAAATATAAAAATAAGACTACTAAAGTGAAAATTAAAAATAAAGTTACAAAACCAAAATAAAAAATAATAAGGAAATCAAACAGTACAATATAAAAAATATAAGTATCATTTGTGTGACTTATGTTAGTGTATAAAAAGAATGTCCAATATTATTAAGAAATATAATAAGTGTAGTATTTATAATTAGTATGAGATTTATTTTCGTTTGAGATTAATTTTTTAAGATTTGATAGTTCATACATTTACATAATATACCAAATTTACATGGTATTATAAATTTAGTAGATCAATAGATAAAAAAAAACAATAGACTACCTGAAAAAATATGTTACAAGTACAAAGTTTTGGGTCAAACTACCTAGAATTGTTTGTATATAAAAAGAATATCACTCATTGATTAAAAATATATTAATGTAATATTTATAATTAGTATGATGTTTATATTTCTTTGATATCAAAATAATAAAAAAAATATAAGGAAATTAAAGTATAAAAATTAAAAAATAAAATGATTAAATTATAAGAAAAAAATAAGGGAACAAAAATGTGAAAATTTAAAAATAAATAGAACAAATCATAAGAAAAAGTTATTAATTAAGTGGATCAAAATGTATAATATATAAAAATATAAGAGCTATTTTTATAATTCATCATATTATTATTATTATTTAAATAAAGATTACATATTCATGCACACGTATATACATACATATAATGTGGATTTGAACCTACACTTTTATTGCTCCGAGAAGAAATATTGTAATTACGTAACAAGTCAATTTAAAACTCTCTAAAATAAATAGAGAATGCAATTTTCATTCTTGACCGCTATCAAAACACACTCTTCGTTCTCTTTTCTCTTTTTTTCTTTTCTCGATTTTGTAGGCCACACTTTTGTGTAATTATCTTGCTGATTTTTTAAATAACAATTATATATTCATTCACACATTCATATAATGATTGGATTTGAGCCTACATTCTCATAATTCTAATAAAAAATTATATATCATTGCATTACAAATCGTTTTATAACATATCTACGTATTATTAAATGAGTTAGAAGGTTTTGTAGAATAAGATAGAGAATGTAATTTTCATTCCTATCTCAAAATACAATCCTTATTATCTTTCTATTTTTTTTCTTTTTTATTTATTTTTATTTTGTAGGTTACATCTTTGCCACATATATATAGAAAGTGTAGAATATATAAAAATATAAGGATCACTTATGTAATTTACGTTATTAATTTTTTTAAATAACAATTACATATTCATGCACACACATATATATAATGATTAGATTTTAGAATACGATTCAAAACACAAACTCAACACAACATGATATAAATTATTTTTTAATTAAACTCAACACAAACTCATTTTTTACCATAGCTTTCCATCTTCTGAAAGTCTCAAATACTTCAGACTTATGCTTTAGAAAGTAAACTGATACCTTTCGAGAGTTATCATCGATGAAAGTCACAAAGTATTGTTTCCCACCAATGGATGAGACTGTTGTTGGTCCCCAAACATCAGAGTGAATAAGCTCTAACCTTTCCTTCTTTGGGGTTCTGCCACTTGTTTGAAAGCTGACTCTCTTTTGCTTTCCAAGTATGCAATCTTCGCACATGTTCATCTCTACATACTGTAGACCTGGAAGTTTTCCTTTTGAGTGTAGAATCTTCATCCCCTTCTCACTCATATGGCCTAGTCTCTGATGCCACAGATTTGGTGTTTCATTGCCTGCTGCAACTATGATTGAACAACGTGCCTCTGCTGTCATGTAAAGAGTGTCACTTTTCTTACCTCGAGCAACTGTCATTGCATCCTTTGAAATCTTCCAATCATCACCATGGAAGATCGTAGTGTAGCCTTCACTGGCCAACTGCCCTATTGAGATTAAGTTCCTTCTGAGGTCGGGAATATGTCTGACATCCTTCAGCTCCCAAACAGACGCGTTCAACTTAATCTTCACTACACCTTTGCCAATAATAGCACATGGTTGATCATCACCAAGATATACCTTTCCAAGGTTTTCGGGGACATATTTCTCGAAGAATTCTTTTTGTGAAGTAGCATGGAATGATACTCCAGAGTCTAACACCAAAGATTCTTCCTTGCTCTCCAAAAAGCATATCAATGCATCATCCCTTCCTGAGGTGGAAGTAACATTTGCCTCTGCCTTCACTTGTTTGTCCTTCGGTGCACTCTTGCATTGATTTTTGTAGTGCCCGGTTCTTCCACAATTCCAACACTCGATAGTCTTCGAGCTATAGGAATTATTAGGATTCCTGGATTTGGACCTCATGTCCTTTGATCTACCTCGGTAGTCTGTTCTGCCACGTCCATTCTCTTTGGTTGAATTTCTTCCTCTTGACTCTGTATGCAAAACTGAAGAAGTTGATGATTCACCTGACTCTCTACGTCGGATCTCTTCATTGAGAACCAAATCACAAACATTGTTAAATTTCAACTTATTGTCTCCTAACGAGCTACTCACAGCCGTGACAGTAGCATTCCAGCTTTCTGGTAGAGAAGACAAAAGTATCAATGCTCGTACTTCTTCATCGAATTCAATTTCCACTGAACTCAACTGGGTTGTGACTGTGTTGAGTTCATTGAGATGTTGAGCTACCGATGCGCCTTCCGTCATCCGCAAATTGAACAAACGCCTCATTAAGTAAACTTTGTTTGGGGGGCCGATAGCTTCTCATACATATTGGAGAGAGCTGCCATAAGACCCGTCGTGGTCTTTTCCGTTGCTATGTTGAAAGCAACATTACGGGATAGCGTCAATCGAATAACTCTAAGGGCTTGTCTGTCTAGAAGATTCCAATCTTCTTCCTTCATAGCCTTTGGCTTCTTCCTTGAGAGAGATTGATACAGATTTCTTTGATACAAATAATCCTCTATCTGCATTTTCCAAAATCTGAAATCTGTGCCATCGAATTTCTCAAGTTTCACCTTTCCTTCATCTACGACCATTGCTCCCACTCAAATCTGACTTCCTCCATATCGTTTCTGACTATTTCTACAAACCACTGTGTATTAGAACACCTCCGTCGACAAACCAATATCGCCAACAAAATTTTACTATTCACATAATTCACTATTTACGTAAATAGTAATCTTGTAGAAAATTGACAGGAATCACCACCAATAGCTCTGATACCAGTTGTTAGGAAATTATGCAAATTCCTGATAAGCCAGATTTATGAGAAAGTAAGAATAAAAATAACACACAAATTTGATAACAGAGTTCGGCCAATCTTGCTTACGTCTCCGGACCTACTGTAGATCTTTTTACTAAAAGAGGAGAAATTACAGAAGGTGTTTACAACACTCACAACTCACAACCCAATTACACCCAAGAAAATTACTCTCAATTTTCTCTCATAAAAGCTTTTCTCTCTAAGCTTTTCTCTCAATTGGAATGAACACTTTGGATGATTAATTCATTACAATTACACATCTATTTATAAGAAAATTCACTCATTGAATTACTTCTTAAATTAATGGTTCCTTGAATTGTTCCTTAAATTAAGTTCCATGTTTTATTCCTTGTTTTGCTCTATGTTTTGCTCTTTAATTTGCTCCTTAAATTAAGGAGTTTTGTAACAATCTCTAACAACTTTTAACAAAAAAAAATATAAAAAATGAAGAAAATTAATTTAACTCTTTTTTTTATTTTTTTATTTCATTTGTAAAATTTTATGTATTTCTACTAAAATCCATTCATATATACTACATTTATTTTCAAAAAGTAAATTGCATGCTTTTCATTTTGATTTAATACGAGGATTTATGTATATCCCTTAATAAAAACAAGTTAGACATATTGGTATGAAAAAAACCAGTAAGTTACAAATAAAATTACTTAATTTTCATATGAATTACGTTTATAGATGAGGTGGAGCATCTCTAGTATCATTATTTTTATAAATATATAATATGTATTTAGTTGCATATACAAATATCTCATTTAAATATAAATATTAATAATATCTTATTAAAATTATCAATATATATATCACACTCATGAAACTGACTTACAAAATATACATTCTAAAATTACAAAAAATAGCAGTCTAAACAACAAAAATAATATCAAATAACATTAAAAAAAAGACAATACTAAATGATTATAAATAGTTGTAATTTGATTTAAACGATATTTAATTAGACGATATTTAAAATAAAATAATTTATTAATTTTTTTAATAAGAAAAATGTACGATGTAAATATAAATAATACTATTTTACTAGTTATAAATTTTAAAAGTATTATTTTATTATTTTCAAAAATATTTTTTTTATCCATAGACACATAAACGATTAATAGGTGCAAGTGACTTTTTCTTTCTCTTTTTTTTTTCTTTTTTAAAGCTAATTTCGTAAATATGTGTTAGATCTAAATAATTTTAAAAATATAGAATTAATATTTACATTAAAATAAGATATTATATATAATAATTGACATACTTCCGCCTCAACCATGAACGAATAGTACTAACTCTTGGCGAATCCAACTACATGTAATACTAATTACATAGCCAACGGTTAACCATATTTTTTCGCCAGCTTGGTCTGGTCTTAATCAATAACTTTCGACAACCAGCTATACAATGACAATTTTTTCTTTCTAAAAGGAGAGAATTCAGTTTAACGATGTAGCCACGGGCCCGTATAATAAATTATTATTTCTATTGCAATTTCTTATAAATCATATTTTATTTTTTTTAGTTACTTTAAGTTTCTTAACATAACATACAAGATTAGATGAGATGTATTATAAAAATATATAAAAAATTTATATATTCATAACATTATATATAATAATAAAAACATATTCAATATAAGTATAGTTTAATATTTTAATAAAATTATATCACATGCATTAAAATTAAACATGTTTGTAACTAGTTACAAACTTCTTAGACATATTTGTAAACAGTTATAAATATTTTGGGTATGTTTGTAATCACCTAAATATATGATTTTATTATAATATTTTTAAAAAAAATATATGTAAAATACACGTGATATAATTATATTAAAAAATTAAATGATAATTATTTATTGAATATATTTATATTATTATGAATAACGTTATGAAAATAATTGTTATTATGGAAATTTTTTTGAATGTTTTTATAACATATCTTATATATTATATACGTAAAATATAATTCAAATCTTTTTCTAATATCATTAAATTTCATGGATTGGTACGAGAATTTGCATATATAGAGATAATCAAAATGGTGATTGTAATGTTAGTATATGAGAATTTTTTAATGAGCTTCACTGCAACAGATTAGTGATTTGTTGTTAATTGTCGAGGAAATAAGTGCCCCGTCGATCAGGAGAAAGACAACAATGTTGTTTATAAAACTGAGGCACCTCTTAACCTAAAAGTTGGTTTTTAGGTTAAGAGAAGGATCCGGTTAAATAAGAATGATATCAGAGTAGGAACTCTGATGGTGAAGAAGCTATCCGACACTACTACTCGTGGTTATAAAATAAGAACATCAACGTCCGTTCATACAGTCGATGTGAAAGAAAATGTTAAGAAAATAAGTCACACATCGATCAAAAAAAAGATAACAACACTGTTTATAAGACCAAGATACTCCTTAATCTACAAGCTGATTTTTGGGTTAAGAAAATAATCTGATTCAATCAAATAAGAAGTTGACTTCTTCTTTATCAATGTCAGACTTATTTTCTCGATATAGTCATTGATTTAAAAGAGTTTTTGTATAGTTCTTGGAGATTGAGATTATCAACTTCTTTTTTTTATTAATTTTTTTATCTTTTAAACATAATTTTATTATTTTATTAATCATTAATATTTTTATTTAAATACGTTAATAAATAATATTTTTAAAATTTATAAATATAAAATATTTTTTTTATATATTTTATAATTTTTTGAATATTTTCTTAAAGTAATTTAGCTTCCAAAATTCTGTTGTAGCAATAGGATTTTATTTTAACCATTATCCTTATACGATGTGATTCTAATATTTTATAGCCAATTAGATTAAAAAATCATTTTTAATAAGGTAATCAAATCTTTTAAATCAAATCAAAATAATATCTTTATAGGCTCCACGAAGTGGATTTTTTAAATCGTTTGACAATGAAGCAAAATTTAAGGTTGTCTTCCCTTTTTTTAGTTTTTGAGCTCTCTTTTTTTATCTAAAATTATATATATATATATTGAGCTTTAAGTCAATAAGATTTGTCTAACAAGAAAAGAAAGAAGAACAGCAATAAGATTTGTCCTTGAAAAATCATGATACCTCATATTGCATAACCAATAATTTGTTTATACTGTATAATGATAATTAATATAACATATAATTATTAATTAAAATAATAAAATTTATTTTTTAAAATCTATAATTAATTATTATATTTATTTTATTTTTTAAAATTTATAATTAATTATTACATTAGTATAATACCATAATTTATAATACATACATTTTTATTTTATTTTTCTCAAATTGTTTTGTTTAACCAAGCACTTCTTCACGTGTGACCATGGTAAAAACAAATTACAAACACAAAATCATGAAAAAATTCATAAGTTTATATTATCACGATATAATTAATTATAAGTTAGATAAAAAATAAATTTTATTATTTTAACTAATAATTATTTTATATATCAATTGCGAGTGTAAAATAACTCGTGGCATAAAGATTTGTTCATAAATAATGGATGCAATGATTATTGTGCTTTTTTTGTTAATTTAATGAAAAACAAAAATATATCTCAAAAAATAATTTAATTAACATAAAAATATATATTAAAAATAAAAAAGATATTTAATTAATTTAAAAAATTAATATTAAATATATTATAAAAATAACAAAAAAAATTTGTGCAAATAAACACACCCTCGTATAACAGGGTAAGAATTCAACTTAGTTTCATAATTTTTTTTAAAATAAAATAATTTTAAATTATGATTTTTTTATTTAAATAAAATAGAAAAATATATATGAGAGAGTATGATCTTTTTCTTTATAAGATATTGGATTAATTTTAACAATATTGATATCAAATGAAGTTTTAATAACTTTAAATTTAATCATTTTTAAATCGTATTTTTCTTTTTACCTTGTGAACAAGATAATTCAAATTTTTGTTACAACGGATGTAAAAAAAATTATTTGTTATAACTAAAAATTATCAAATTAGACTTAATTAATGAATCATGCTTTTCCATAATGTATTTTTCATTGGCTTAATTTCAATGATTTTATATCAATGGAATCAATATAATTATATTATTAAATTACGTACTTAATCAAATTAATACAATAATTACATAAATAAAACCGTACCAACATATTTCTGCTAAATAGTACGAACAAGTTGAATGTGATTAGTGTAGGTAAATTGCAATCTAACAAGTACCAACTACTTGTAGTTATATGGACTATATATTGTACCTTCATTATTAATTATCCCCAACGTCTAGCTTTATATAAGAAATGCCTTTTTGATATTTCAGATTATGCTCATACCACTTCTTGATTTTCTTGCTTATATAAACCTTACCCTTATCTAATATTTTCTCTTGTCCCACTCCCTCACTTCTCTCTCATTATCTCTCTCTCTCTCTCTCTCCTCTTCTATTCCCATGGAGTTGGAAAGTATTCTTCACTTCATTGCTAACAAGACTATTTTAGTCACAGGCGCCACTGGATTTCTTGCAAAAAGTACTCTTCTCTCTCTCTCTCGATCTCTCTACAAGTGCATGTACATATTACCATGAGGAGTTCTTAATTAATTTATTACACGCCTTGTATTTTGCAGTCTTTGTGGAGAAAATTCTAAGAGTCCAACCAAATGTTAACAAGTTGTATCTCCTTTTAAGAGCGACTGATACCAAAGTAGCCACTCAACGTTTTCAAAATGAGGTTCGTACAACTTATGTATATATATATATATATATATATATATATAATTGTTTCACTTTTGTTTTTCTAAACGATAAAAAACCCTTTTTGGTGTTACAAAACAAGCAGACATAATCTATTTTTGTCAATATAATTATTTAAACATGTATGGCTTGTTATGTATATACGTAACAACTATATGATAATATAATATAGTATTGTTATTGATAAATATATAAAAATAATGTTGATAATTTTTTAATAGTTTAAATTTTAATAAAATTAATATTTTAATAATTTTAAATATGATATTAAGATGGAGTTCCTGTATCTTCAAAGCCTATTAATCTTATTATTAAGTTATAAATGTTTAATAAGTATAATGCATAAAGTCAATATTTATAGGAGAGTACTACTATATGCTTAAAAACAATGTTAATAATTTTTTAAATAATTTAAGTTTTTATGATAATTGGTATTCTAATAATTTCTAAGTGTTATTATATATTTCAATTACTAATTTTTAATTGTGTGTGTATTTTTTTTACCATATTGATTTATTTATTTTATCAATTATTGATGTTCCAATTTTTGTTGGATTTTTTTTTCTCTGTTTTAATTTAGATCATAGGGAAGGATCTATTTAGGGTGTTGAAGGAAAAATGGGGAGAAAATTTCAACTCTTTTATTTGGGAGAAAGTTACTTTGGTGCCAGGAGATATATCAAAGGAAGACTTGGGCTTGGACTCTAATTTGAGGGAGGAGATGTGGAAGAAAGTTGATGTTATTGTTAATCTTGCAGCTACAACCAATTTTGATGAAAGGTAACATTTGTGTTTTTCTTGTCTAGCTAGATCTCCTAATGAATACAAAACAATAAGTTTTATAAGTAAAAAATTAAACACAAGAAATATAAAAGGGCATATTTGAATATTTGTCATTTGTTTTTGCAGATATGATGTTGCAATTGGTATTAATACAATGGGACCCAAGTACATTCTAAACTTTGCTAAGCAATGTACTGCCCTAAAAGTGGTAGTTCATGTATCAACAGGTCAATTATTATAATTAAAATTTATTATTATTATTGTTATTATTATTATTATTATTATTATTTAGGAATGCTTTATTTACAATATAATCCCATAGAAATAGAAAGTTAAATGAGTGAGTTGAATAAATCTGAAAAACTGAAGGAAAAAATATCAACCTAATAATTAGGGGTATTGTTAAATTAGCTTATGCATTCACATTTTAGCATTCATATTAAACAAATTTATGGTTATAAGTATTAATTAAATTGTTGTATATATCAAATTAAATTAAAAATATATAATTTACTACTATTTTTTGACATGTACGTAGACTTTTTATTATACAGTTAGATACTTAATACTTTTTTTTATATTTACGTTAAAAATATTAATGATTTTAAAAATATGTTTTTTGAGTAGCGAAAACTCATCTGGTAAATTTTACTTTTTTTATATTTAACCTAATTTTTTTTTTACCATTTTCAAAGGTACTTTTTACATGATTCTAAGCCGTAGAAACTTAATCTGGCTGTTGTACAACTTCTATTATATGAATTTGAGAAACTCATACTTTAGTTCAAATTAATATGAGCATTGGGTAATTTAAAAAAAAAAAAATCATATATAATCAGATTGAATTAAACTTTGACGACGACGTAGGAAAATGCTAATTAAAGACAAGCAGAAAATTTATTGTATTGGAAACTCTTTTTTGGCCATTTTACTATATTGGAACTTAAAAGCTTATACTATTGTCATATTATCATTTCTGTGCAACAGTACATCATCGATATTTTTAATTATTTTATATGTATATTTAACATGGTAGTTATTAAATAAAATTATATATATATTTTTTATTATAATTTGATAAATAAATTTTTTATAATAATAAATATAATTTTTGATGAAAATAATAATAATATAATTAATTGGTCAAGTCAAGTCAAAGACAGATAAATGATTAAAAGTAGAAAAAATGGTTGAATGAATGCAGCTTATGTTTGTGGGGAAAAGGAAGGACTGATACAAGAAGAGGCATGTGGCATGGGAGAGAGTCTTAATGGTATCACTGGTCTTGACGTCAACAATGAATTAAAACTTATGGAAGAAAAGTTAAAACAACTTCAATCTCAGGAAGAATCTCAACCTGCCATTTCTATGGCTATGAAAGATTTCGGCCTTGAAAGGTTTGTCATTTTCATTTTTCAACCTATTCATTTATACCACACTACTATTACTATATATATATATATATATATATATATATATTTCAACATTAATAGTAGATAAAATAAAAATAAGATTATAAACATTATTAATATATTCATATTGTGTGTTTAACAAGTACATAATTATTATTAACTTTGAGATAGTTATAGTTTAAATTGCTTCCGCAAAATATATATATATATATATATATATATATATGGACATTATAAAAAGAAAAGATAATTCACCCCAAAAATATAATAATATGAATTTTATAAGGAAAAAGGAGACACCATTTGAAGAAAATGTTTTAAATTTTTTTTTTAAATTAACATATTACAAATTTTCACATGCCTTCTTATTGGAAATTCGAATCTACATCTTTTCAGTGACTACTTAATATATTATTGTATTACAAGTAAATTGATTTTAAAAAATATATTCATAGTTTAAAAATAAATAAATACCAAAAATATGTGAAGAAGGTTACATAAATAATATCTAAATACTTAAATGGATTTATAAGTTTTGAATATACAGTTATTTTATGCACTTAAACACTTAAGTATGGGATAAAAATTCTTAGTGGGAAAAGTCTACTAAAAAAAGAAGAGCAAATTACAATATAACATAAGACATATTAACGATAAGTATAGTTAAATTAATTTAATAATTGCTAAAAACTGAAGTGGTTATCGCTCATCACAATTCGTAGCGTGCAATTGTGATTTTTTTTCATTTAATATAATTTTATAAAAAAAATTAGATAAATTAATATTTCATTTATTAAAAAAATATAATAAATCAATAAAATAAAAATATATTAAATTATCGTACGAGTCAATAAAAATCATTATCATTTGTTTTACTTTTCAATTTTTTCTTTAGTTTTTTTAATTCTTCGAACACGTATGACTATTTTTGTTAATAAAATATAAAATCTTAAATCTAACTTAATTATTCATATTTTTAGATATTTACGTTTTAAACGGAATAAATACCTAAATACAAAAATCTAAATCTAAAGTTAAAAACAAAACAAACTAAACATAATAAAATATGTTTAAAAATTATCACTAGATTAATATTTAAGTAAAAAAAGTATACTAGATTAAAATTTAAGTATAATTTATATATTGTAATAAATTTTATTTAAATAAATAAAATGAAATTGAGAATTTATCATAAAGTTCCTACGATCTAAAACTCTTTATTTGATTAGAAACGAAAATAATAAATGGATAGATTTTTTTAAAATTTATGTGCCCTAAAGATAAATACATAAATTTATAATTCAAAATTAATTTTTTTTGTTTTTTAAAAAATAAAAATAAAAAATAATAAAAAATAATAATATAACACATTATTTATGTTATATTGCAAATTTAAAATATATTCACATTGAGTGGTATATAACATAATTGTTATTTTATATCACCGGCCCAAAGCCCAAAACTAAGATCTCTTTCTAAATCAAAGACACTTTGATCAAGTCGGTTTGATGGCTGATCTGATCGAGTCGGATCCGGTACAGTGTCTCCTCGGTTTATGATTTGGTTGCACCAAACGGTGCACACATTTCATATATTTTTGTTTAATTTATTCTTAATAATTCTACATTTAAGCATAATTCACCTTATTTAAAAGAAATAGTATATTTATTATGTTTATCTTATAGATTAAAAATTTAATTTAACTTAAAATCATTTTTATTTATTTTATATCACTCTTATTTTATTTTTAATGATAAGTTGAACTTTTTTAACAAATTTAATTTTTTTAAAATAATATATCTTTGTTTATGGATACATTTAACTATAAACATGCATCTTTCTTCAAAAATAAAAATATAAAATAATTAAGATTAAATTAAATAAATAATCAATAGTTTAAAAATAAGAATATAAAAAAAATTAAACTATACTTTTAACATTAATTACTATAAAGTATTATATTTCTTTAATTTATTTTCATGTTTAAAGAAAAAAAATGATATATTTAAAAACCATTAGAACAAATAGGATGCACCATATTTTTTACACTAATATCATCCTAATTTACTATAAATTTAAATAATATAAAACAGAATAAATCCTTAAATATAATAAATTTTATTATGGATTAAATGAAATTTTTTTCATTTTATATATCTACACTGACAGTATAAATGCCCTTCTTAGGTTAGGAATAGGAAAAATAAAGTAGTTAGAGTTTAACACATGTTTCAATAATATTTTGAGACATGAATATTACCTGTTGAGAACAATGTGAAAGGCATAATAATTAATAATAGTAATTAATAGAGAGGATGATATGCTTGTGTGGATATAAGGAACATTAACTTGAATGTTTATCGGCAAATTAGCTGTTATTATTATTATTATTATTTAATGATAACAAATATTTTTTACTAAACCATAGAAATTAAATACCGAATTATATATTATTACATTTTTTATCTTGAAAATAAGTGTAAAAAACATACTAAAAATGAAATTAGGATACTACCTATACATCAAATAAATAAAAAACAATACTTTGAACGTGATTTGAAATTTAAAAAAATTAAAGTATTCTAAGTGGATACCTTAATAGAAAAAGAAATAGTACATTTTGATAAAATAGAAAATAATAAATATATATCTTAAAAAATAGAAGATTGAAATATATATTTTAAATAATTATAGGAAGAAAAAAGATATTAACATTTGCTATAAACTATATATTTATATTACAAATAGAAATAAATTTTCATTTAAAAATTATATAAAATAATATTTTTAAAATTTATAAGTATAAAATTAATATTTAATAATTTAAATATAATTAAATTAGATAAAATTATAATTAAGGAATATAATAATTGGAATTTAATTTACAGGATTTTTAATTAAAAAATGTTTAATATAAAATCTGTAGAAAATTATTATAAATAATAAAAAGATATAATTTAAATATAAAGATGATATTTTAATAATTTTAAATTTTAAATATATAGGGTATAATATAGACATTTTAAAATCATACATCATTATCCAACTTTGCCGTGGTAATAAAGAAGAGTACTTTATTCTGACAATTTCCTACGTATGTAGCTTGTATGTTTCTAGGAGTATGTTAGAGGAAGTAGAAGTGCACATGAATTTATTATTGTATTACAAAACAAAATAATTTCGTTAATAATATATTATTCATTTTAAAATAATATATTATAATTATAACAAAGATGGAGATGGAGATGATTATGTATATTTATTATAATTATAAATATATTCGCGTATTATAATATAATATATATATGATTTATAATTAATATAAACATAATTTTTTAAATATTTATTTATATTATAAATTTTAATATTAATTAAATTAAATTAATATAATCTATTTTTAAATTATTATTAACTTTTAAATTAATTCTGATAAATAACTATTTTTAGATATTTTCAATCTAATTCTTACACATACATATTTGTAAAAAACAAAAAAAAGTCTTACACGCATTTCAATACATATAAATTATAACATCACTACTGTTCATGAACTGGCATGCCTTTATGTAATTTGAACCCTAAATAGTGTGTGACAGACCGAACACGAAAACATACTTCTATTCAAACCTTTGTTTACTTTTGGAGGTTAAAAGCTTGGTGTGGGATTTTTTTTTTTTTTTTGGAAAATCAACTAACATTATATTACGTTGATAATATTCATATTTTGTCTGTATTATCATGTTTTACTCCATTAATTTAATATATACTGTATATTTTTAAGTCTTTTTTTTTAAATTAATTTTTTAATAAAGTAAAACGTTTCAAAATATCAACATACATAAAATATATATTATGATTTTTTTCTTAGTTTTAGAATCTATTCTGTGAAATAATTTTTGATATAATAATTATAAATACAAAATTTTCAAGACGATGGTTCTTAAATTTTTGAGATTATATGTCTATTAAGGTTTTAAATTTTTTGAGTTAAATCGACTTGTGAAATAAGAAAATAACTATCAAATGGACGGCAACTACCCTTATTAAATGTAGAACAAATATTAAAAGAAAAGTTATGGGCAGAGACACATCTATTCAGAAAGTGAGGGATATTAGTGGCAATTATTTTTGTCGTTAGAAAGGCAATGTCTTTGTTTTTTTTTTTTAATATTTTACTACATCTAAAATATACATTATTTAAAATATTATTTTTTATTATTAACATTAAATTACAATATATATATATATTGGATGTAAAATAGGTGATTTAAATTTAAAAAGAAATAAAAGATTTCTAGTTCGAATTGAATATGTTTTTACTGTCATATCTTGCATATTCATTAATGAATTTAATGAAACTTTGGTGAAAGTAGAGAAGGTAGCTTGGCAAACTCAGTTCACAACATTTATAACTACAATATGGACTCTCACCAAACTAAACCCACCAAGCTTCTTGTATTGATTAGGAAATTAAAACGGAGACTTAGTATTTGTTGTCGGGATCCAACGATTTAGGATGTTATAATATTATGTGTGAGATTCATTCACACTAACAAGATAATTACTTGCTTTTTATTAGTTGTACTTTTTAAGAAAAAAAAAAGAGAAGACTCCAAACACAAATATTGTTTTTGAAGTATCATATCATTAATAATTCATAATTAACCAAAAAATAATTGAAAGTATGAACTTTTTGATAAATTGGTATGTGCCATACTTGATATGTGTAGTTTAGGCCATGTTTAATAAATGTATTTTGATTCTCATTGGTAAAAATAAGTATAGGTGTTGTTAATTTCTTAATTATTTTAATTCTTAATTCTTAATATTAATTTTTAAAATTAAAAAAAAATATATAGAATTAGATACATTTAAAAATATATTTTTAATTTCTATTTTCTAAATTTTAGAATTCAGTTTTAGAATTTTTTTTAAAATTAAAAAAAATTAATTTTGGAATTCTATTTCTATTTTTTTTGTCTTTACAATAAAAATTAATAACTCATTCTTACTTAACCATATATTCAACCTTATTCAAAATGATTAATTAAAGATATAAAATTTGATTAAAATTAAGTTTGAAATTAAATTTTAGAACTTAAAAAATTAAAAATTGAAAAAATTGAAATCGGTTATCAAATTTTTTTTCCCAGAAAACTTTAAAATTGTAAATTTAATTCCAAAACTGTTATATTAAAAATTAAAATAATTATCAAACATTTAAAAATAAAATTAATCACTATTTACACTCAATCACGCCTTATATCTTTTCAAATTAATGTTATATCTAAATACTTACTCCAATTTTAATGTCTTAGCTCGTCATTTATCATTTATTACTCATCCATACTTTCTTGGAACACTAGTTTGCAAACCATATTATATTACATACGAGATATGATATATACCATATTATTTTATCCTTTAAAAAGAGCTGATGGTCACCGACACTCCCATACTTTTGTTAATCTATTAGCTCTCCTAAAAATGTTTGTTTTAAATACTATTTAGATTAAATATTTACAATTTAAAAATTTAAATTATTTGATCTTGAATATATGACTTCTAATTCTGATATCATATTAAAAATTATTAGTCACTACAAAAACTTTGGGAGAATGAATAACAATATTTTTTCATCTATCAATTTCAATACTATTAATACATATTTTTAATTTACGTGTTCAAACAATACCTAAAAGTGTTAAAATGAGTTGATTAGTTCAACTTCCTTTAACTTAAGATTAATAATAAACTAATGATATAAAAAAACTTAACTCATATATTTAAATGAACTCATCTAACAAAATATTTTTGTTAAAAATTAATTACCATAATGCGATTATGGAAAAAAGTAATTCAAATAAAAAATTCTTATTTTATAAAAATACAATAACTATAATAATGTTTATGTTTTTAAACAAATAAAATCTTTTATTAATTTTAAAAAATATAAATGAACCCGGCCTAACTATTCAATCAAATAATTAAAAAGTGACGTAAAGTGAACTTATATCTCTTATAAAATTTAGATAAATATGCAACAACTCACGTCTTAAATGAGCTAATTAAGCCTCAACAAATTGAAAAGTTTGTAGTGTTTTCTTATAGAGTATATAACCATGAACATTATCAAAGTCTTATTTCAATTGTTGATAACTCTAAAATAATGTTCATAAATCTCACGTTTAAATCATTTAATGAATTAACGTTTTGGAGTGGCAATTTTGTGACAATCGAGACATTAATTTTTCAATCGTTTTTTCATTAAATATATGAATTTTTTTTTCAGTTTGTTATAGCAATAACAATAATAGTTTGTGATTCATATAAGTTCTTTGGTATAGGCATTAAGAACTATTTAATTTATTTGTATAGAAAATATATTTTTAAGTTCTTTTATTTATATTTTTTATTTAATATAATAAAATAAAACATGTGATACATGTATTTTTGTATTTTTATATATATATATATATAATGAATAAATTTTTAATTAAAAATTACTCAAATTTTAACGAATTATTTGGATTAAACTTAGATAAAATTTTCATCATTTGATGTGTTACTTTATATATTAGATAATGAAAATTTTATTTGAATAATTTTTTAATTAAATATTAATTTTTATTTATATATTTATCAAAAAATATAAACATGTATGTAACACATGTGTTATTCTGTTATATTTAACGAAATATTTAATGAAAAATAACTTTATATTTACTTAACATCTTTTATAAGAATAAATTAATTTAAATGACATATATTTTTATAGATAAATAAACTTAAAAATATATTTTATATAGAATGAGTATTTCACCCTTTAAATAATAATCACAGCAGAATTCAGTTGTCTAAAAAAAATGACAGAATAATTTATAGAGAATCATTTTCAAGTTTTATTTATTCAATATTTTTTTGTCTTGGAATGAAAATTCATATACAATAGATATGAATAAAAAAAGAAAATAACTTTTTTCATCAATTAATGAATTTAGTGCGACCCAACCGCTTCCTAACTCTATAGAAAGTGCATTAATTGATATGTCATATAGTTTTAGAGCATACACTTGTAATATCTCAATAATATATATTTGTATTGTAGTGCAACAAATATTATTACTAGCGTGGGCACATTTCAAATGATATGAAGGTGTGAAATGTGCTCGGATTAGGTTTGGCTTAGCTTTTAGATGAAATATAAAATAATTTAGTTTATTTTATTTAAATTTTTTATTAAATTAATTTAATTTTGATCACCTTTAAATAAGTTGATTTGAGCAACCGAATTATTTACATTTACATAAAAGATATTTATAATTTTATTTAAGTATAAAAAAAATAGTATAAATGTTATATTTTGATAATATTTTAGTAAAAACAAAAAAAATTATTTTTTAAGTATATTTTTGCATAATAATTTTTTTTAAAGGTTAAAATTCCACGACCCGAAATGTATGCTGAAATAAAAATGTAATTATCTATATCATGATTTTTTTTTTGTTTTGGTCGAAAAAAAAATCATGAAATATTGTTAGAGCCTTGTGTTGTGGCTATCAAAGCATTGATAACGTGGCTTTAGTGAAACATCGGTGAAAGGGTCATCATGATAATTTAACCAAATTAATGCGAACCTACCAATTCTTCTATCAGGCGACGTGGAAGATGACCATCTTTTTGTGCTCTATGTATTGGTCATAATAAAGTCAACTTTTAATTAAATTATTATAAAATTGAATGCATTATCTTAATAACAAATTTACAATATAAACATAATTTGTATTATTAATTGCATCGATTTCAAATAATTTTAAGTAATAATCATCTAATATAAATTAATAGTATTTTCTCTAAGTTTAACCATAAGTATTATTTTTAATATTTATTTAAAAATATACTTAATTTAATTAAAATTAAGTGATATGTACTATACTAAATTAATAATAACTCTATAATATTTTTAAATAAAATAAATATATTATTGTTACTTACACTTGAGTAAGTTATATTCATTTATTATTATTATTATTATTATTATTATTTTGCTACGAGCTTTTATAAGTTATATTTTTTTTTATAAAAATAAAGAATCAATGCTTATTTTATTCTACATTATAAATTAATACATGCTTATATATTTATAAGTTTGATTAAATTCTATGATTAAACAGGGCAAAGCTTTTTGGATGGCCAAACACATATGTGTTTACAAAGGCAATGGGAGAAATGCTGATCGGAGAGTATAAAGAGAATGTAAATGTGGCCATTATTAGGCCTGCAATCATTACCAGCACTTACAAAGAACCCTTTCCTGGATGGGTTGAAGGTGTCAGGTAATTTCATTTCAATTATAAACCCTTTAATACAATTTTGGCTGTTCAATAATCAAAAGTCAAATAATTCTCCTGTATTATGTAATTTTGATGTGTTAATTAGATAAAGTGTGACACATTAATTAAAAGTAATGCCAGTGATTTGCTTCTGTTAATTATCCCTTTATATATATATTATATCTGGTTAGTACGTATGTTAATTTGTAGGTGTACTTAACTTCTAATTATTATTGTATTTGATTTTTGGGTTTCAGAACCATTGATAGCTTAGCTGTTGGTTTTGCAAAAGGAAGATTGACTTTTTTTCTTGGTACCATGGAAACTATCATTGATGTGGTATGTTGATATTTTAAGTGATTTATATATAATTTCATTTTAAATAATATATAGGTTTGAAATACATCGTTTTATTTGTTAAAAAAATTAGAAAGTGGAAGATTTTAATTTTGTGTATGATTAATGCAGATTCCAGCTGATCTGGTGGTGAATGCAATAATAGTGGCAATGGCAGCTCATGGAAATCAACAATGTGAGAGCAACATATACCAAGTTGGTTCTTCAGTGAAAAACCCACTACGCTATAGTGAACTTCATGAGTATGGCTTCCGTTACTTTGATAAAAAACCATGGATTGGCAAGGATGGTAAGCCAATTAAGGTTCGCAAAGTCACCATTTTAGACAGTATGGATAGCTTTCACAGATACATGAATATTCGTTATCTTCTTTTCTTAAAGGTACGTACGTTAATTATTTCATTACACCATCTATTTAAATTTTATTATCAACGTGCTATTAATTCCTTTGATTATGACTACTTTTATAAGAAAATTTATACATTACTAATACGAAAACATGCATACATGATTCAAGTTTCAATTACTAGTTTATAATAAGTTTCAATATCGATGAACATATTCTACCATTTGTATATGTATATAAAAAAAAATGGAATAAAGAGGGAGTATATATGTAGGGTTTATCAATTATCATATATTATTCTTTTATAATTTAAATAATTACTTTTTTTGTTTAAACTAAGCACTCGAATGAGTATGACCTAACTAATTAACTAATTTTATAATTTAAATAATTTATTTGAATAGGGATTGGAATTGGTGAACCTAGCATTTTGCCATTATTTTCAAGACATGTATCTGAATCTCAACAGAAAGATCAAATTTGTGATGAGATTGGTAGACCTTTACCGCCCATATTTGTTCTTCAAAGCTGCGTATGTATATATTATATCCTCAAACACACACTTTCTCTCTCTCCCTCTCTCTTTTTCTTCACAATTCAATCAATATCATAAACTACAATTAACTTTATTTATTTTTTAAAAATTTCTTACAGATTTGATGATATGAACACAGAGAAGTTGAGAATGGCGATCGGAGAAAATAAGGAGAAGGATATCTTCTACTTTGATCCAAAATGCATAAATTGGGAAGACTACTTCATGAATATTCATGTTCCTGGAATTGTGAAATACGTGTTTAAGTGATCAACCAAAATTGCATGCATGCTGGGGGTTGTGTTTCCAATTAGTAATAATTCTACTACTGGTTTAAACCTCTTAAATATATATATATATAGCTAGTTAGTTTTATTTATGCAAAGACAATATAAATATGTTCATGCAATTTTTAGTTCAAAATTAATATCCCATGTGTACCAATTATAATTACACGATTATTATTATTTTTTCCTTATAAAACACTATTAACTTGTTTCCACATGCTGTGTCTTATGCATGAATTGTTGAGTCCCACATCGCCCAGGGAAGCCAAAGAATGCATAAGTGTTCTTTGGTTGGTGGAAACATCCGCCTTTCAATTTTGTTGAGTCCCACATCGCCAGGAAGCGAATGCGGTTATAAGTCCGGCGTTTTCGATAAGCGTTTGAGGGAAACATTGGGCTACTCTTTCAATTTGGTATCGAGCCGATCCCACACGCCGCTTCTGGCCTGTGTCCGCTGTTAAGCCAGGCAATGGTCGGTGTCCCCGTCCGATGTGGGATTGAGTCCCACATCGCCAGGAAGCCAACAATGCTTATAAGTCCGGCGCACTTTCCCGATAAGCGCGTTTGAGGAAACATTCGCTTTTCAATTTGGTATCGAGCCGATCCCGGGGTCCCGATGTGCACGCTCGCTCGGCTCCATGTCCGTTGGTTACTCGCGGCAGTCGGTCTTTGCGGTGTCCCCGTCCGATGTGAGGGGGAGTGTTGAGTCCCACATCGCCCAGGGAAGCCAGCAATGTGCTGGTTATAAGTCTGGGCAGTACCCTTTCCTGATAAGCGTGTTTTGAGGGAAACATTGGGCTGCTCAGCTTTCAATTTGAATGCTATCTATGATAAGTAATATTATGATGCAATCTATTATAATTCGTTTTAAAAGTTTATGTTCTTCTACTATATTAATGCATATGTTTAATTTCAGATTTGGATTCTCTTTTTCTTTTTTAGCTAAATTATATTGATGGTTTAACTTAAAAAAATATAACCATATAGACAAATACTTATCAAATAATTTTTTAATAAGACAGTAATCAATCATGTAATATTTCATATGATAACACAAATAAAACAAATATTACAAGACTGGATTCGAAATTAGACTGATAATGATTGATAATTTGATCATAATTATTCATACATAACTTAAAAACAAGTCTATTAAAAAATTTATTTATAAAAATTAAGTGATTTTAAGATGGACTTCTAATGCAATCATACAGTAGATAAACTTGCTTGATCTTGATAGGTTCACCATGATCAAATTGAAGGATGTTTTAGTTTTTCTTACCTCCCTCCATCTATATCTATATGCTGTAAGATCATGATCAGAAATCTAGCTGCTAGTAATAAGACTGATTACTAATATAATCACTTCATTAGGGGCCGGAAAAAATGATTTTAGTTTAATAAGTAAAATATTAATTGATTTTGTGTGTAATGTATTTTTATGTGCGACATTTGTAATAATTGTCATTACATGCATTTATTCTCTTGAAAATCCCTTAATTACCTTTCATTTGTAGTTATCATATATATGAAAGCAATGCCATGGAAAATGGAGATGCATGGAACTGTAAGTGATCTCATCTCGACCTTTTCATTGTGTTGATTTGAATATGGCTCAGTACGTATGACAGTTTATCAAAAGTTTCCCCCCTCAAATGCAGCTAGTCTCCTAATTAAGACTGAGAGCTTGACAAAGTCTTTGCCTATATATGTGCGGCCAATATTTCTTTTTGAGTCTTGGTATTCTCCTACATCCTAAGCTAGCTATAGCTTACCATTTTATTCATGACTAACTGAAATCGAGTTTTGTCGTATTTATTTGTGACTTATTAAAAGTGGGTGAAGACTATTATTGCATATTCACATTAACCATAGGTACCTAACATATATCTGGTATATAATAAAAGATAATTAAAAATCACATGCCTACTTATTATTTTAATTAAAAATATTCGTTAAATAATTCTAAAATAATAATATTAGAAAGATAAATGTTAAACATAAATAAATTTATACTCACTTTTACGTACATATAATTTATATTGTATTACATGTTAATATCACTTATAAAAATGAATTATCTCTGGAATTTCTAAAATAATTCTTATATATGTTATGATTTGAAAAACAAGAATACAAAAAAGTGTGATAATAGAATTTTTTATATATATTTAAAATTATGTTCGGTTACAGTAATATGAATGATAATTTAAATATAATTTTTAAATTACTTTTATTATAACAGAAAAATTGATGTTAAAATGTTTTATAAAATAGTTTATAAAATACTCTTAAATAGTTAATTGATTTGTTATTTTAATAATGAATAAATATATAATAGTAACTATTTTATAAAAAAAACATAAATATAATATAAATATGAGTGATTTATTAAGATATTTATAATAGTTACGTCATTTATTTAATAAATAAGTCAAATATAATATAATAACATGTGAACTTATTCAATTAATATTTTTACTATCTAAAGATTTAATCATATATATTACAATAATAAGCATGACTTAATTGAATTTAATAAATACTTTTTGTTTAACAATAATTAATACTAAACTGACTATTTTTAATTGATATTAGATATAATATAATCTCGACATGAAAACTATTAATTCAAAAAAATATAATATGTTTATAAGTGAATTAATCGAATACTCATTAAATGAGTATCATGAACAATATGAATTATCATTCTTAATGTAATAAGAACAATTGCATAATACAAAATATCTATTCATAAAAAATGTATTTATTATACAAATATTTTAATATTTATTCATGGAAAAAAAGTGTAAAAATGTATTTATTATATAGATATGATAAATTCATAAGTGAATTGATCAAACACCATTATACAAAATAATTATTTATTAAAAATTATATTTATTATATGAGTATTTTAGTATTTAATGGTGTAAAAAAATAAAAAAAAATTCAAAAATTCAAAAATATATTTATTATATAGATATTTTAGTGTTCAATAGTATATATACCAAACATTATCTCTTTTTATATATAAAGATTAATAATTTAATTTTATTATTTTGAATAAATTTAATAATTTTATAACTTTTAAGAAAGGGTCAAATAAATTTAAATCATAATTTAGCATTTAAACTAAATAGAATTAAACATGCAAAATATGTGTGACCTTCTTATTCAAATTTTTCACATTTTATCCATTTTGGTACCAAATGAAGCTGTATATTCTTAAATTTTATTATTTTTTATAAAAAAAATTTAAGTTTTTATTATATATAAATTTATTTTTCAAAATTTTAATAATTGTATCTTAAAATTATAATAAATTAATTTTAAATAATTATACATATGTTTAACAAATACGTTTTTAATTATAATCTACACTTAATTTTAATGAATTATGTTAACATTACATTTTTCTAAAGAAGGGGCATGAGTCCAGCTTAAAAAAACCACAATACGAGACAAAAATCTCAGACTCAATATAAAAGAACATTTCTATTTACAAAAAAAAAATTGTTATAAAATAAAAATTAATATAATAATTATTTATTAACTAAAAAGGGTTAGTTTGTTTTTCTTAACCTATACTTTTTTTCTATATAAAATTACTAACAAAACCTTACCCAAATTATCACGGCATCCGACACTCCATGTGGCCATCAGTCTCCTCATTTTGACATTTTCTATTGGGCATTCTCGTCCTACTGAACTGATTAATTCATTCATGATATGTTCTAAAAATTTGTGAAGATTTCTTTTTTCCAAATCAATGTAGGCTAAATTATTCATATATATTTTTTTATTCTACAATTTTATCTATTTATTATTTTTTTTAGTCAACTTATTCTTAAATTATTTTAACAAATTTAATACAAAAGTTTAAATTAACTCAAAATGAACATTATTATTAAAATTACCAACTAGTTAATTATTTGATGTATTTATTTATTTTCTGATTTAATTTAATGTTCAAATAAAAATAATAAATAACTATTTTTTAAAAAATTAGTAAATATAAAAAAACTAAAATATTTAATTTGAATTAATTTAATCCATGTGTTACTAACATCCGGTTAATTTTAACCTATAATGTTTAATTCCAAATTGATTTTGATTTGGTAATTAAAATTGTTAAAATTAAATAAAATTGGGAGTAAATCATAAATATAAAAATAAAAGTATTAAAGTGTATAATTACCCTAAAAAAAGATTATTAATATGATTTTTTTATCATTAAAAATAAAAAATTATATATAAAAAAATTATCGCATGCGATTAAATTTGCTTTCAATATATACGTAGTGGAAATTAAGGCTCAAAATACTTTGATGGATATTTAGCTAGCGAAATCTTATCCCCCGGTGCCAACAGTATTAGTTCTCAATGGTTGTATCATAGCTTAGAACTAGCTTGCTGTAAAATTAATGAAACATTTTCATTTTTTAATAATAAAAAACTTAAGTTAATTTGTGTCGAAATATGTAAAAAAAAATTTAAAAATAAATATATTTAAAAGAGAAATTATTAAATAAAAATTATTAGTTATAAAAATCATCTTAAAATCAATCAATTATTTATAAAATACAAACAAGGTGAGTATTTTTAAAAGATCTTATTACTTGAAAAATAAAACTATTACAAATCTAAAATTATAATAACTGTATTTACAAATACAAAATAATTTATTAAATCAAAATTATCTCATCCTACCTTACATGAGAACTAAAATAAATAAGATTTTCATATCAAATTTTTAATGTTAAAATCTTCTCATATTCATATTATACAATTATATCTCAATTATCACAATTATAATAATATAAAAGGTTAGGAAAATGAGCTCAGAGCTTAATAAGAAAGTATCGTATGTAATGAGTTACGTGATAAAATGATGTATGTAATATATTATAAAATTTCTTATATATCCAATAAATTAGTAATTATATTCAACGGGGATATATTTTTTAAACATACTTATACTTTCATGTTTCATGAACTTATGAAAGTATACATTTTAGGTACCATAATGCATAATTATGTAATAAAATATGTTATGTAATATCCATATATATTGATCATTTTTTATATACATGTACAGTTAACTCCTATATGATCATACTCGAAGATATATAAGACATGTGTATTGATCAACTCTAAGATACATGAATAATCCAATTGCAAGACCCAATGTGCGGTCATACTCTGTCAACCAATGTATGGAGAAACTTCGAGATACATGCATAAATCCATACAAATTTTGTTTACTGTAATTAGTAACCCCAAGATACCAAACTCTGTAAGACTATAACATATGTAATACTCACCACGAAAAACCATTTCATGATGTATGCATAAATCACAAATTCCATATGTGAGTTCTATGCGTTAAAATAATTGTACATAGGTAAATTATTCTTCTAATCCAAATAGACATTTGACACCTAGATAATAATTGTAAACGTCAACCTATGTAATCTTTTTGTGAGATCTAATCCAATTTTGTCAAGTAGACCTCACATCGTGAAGTAAGTAGATAGTACATCATAATTATAATAAAAATAACATGTTTAATTCAAAACACAATAAAAACAACCAATAGATAAGAAAGAACAATTTGCGGTAAACACATTAGTGATGATATGCCTTACAATCTCTTGTCCAAGCTAAAAACATGCATATATATGGCAAACATCACATAGCACATAAATTAGAAAAACATAATAAAAAAGCTATAAAATATTTCCAATCACTTCAAGACCTTATATATGGAAACAAATTAGATAAATGATGATTATAGTTTCACAACATGAGATCATGCATACGTAATACATCATGTAATGAGATAAACCCATATAGAACATCTACCTATGTGGTAACATCCTTGGATTGCTTATGGTAATCACTTAGTAGTAAATAATTCATTAAATAAAATAAATTGTATATAACTCGATAGACAATATGAACGCAAACACCTCTATCAGTCAAGATACTTACCCTAATTGCCCATGTTGTCCCTACTTATTGTTAGCACTACACATTATCAAAGTAGATCTATCACCACTTGATGTGATCAACTACTAATGGCACAAACTCTTATATACATACATATTGCTACCTTTTAACTCCCAACTGACACACGATACACATACATATAGGCTACTGACCTATGCATCACGTTGTAGCCTTGCAATATCCATCAAACACACAACACGTACTACTTAGGCTCTTCACCTATGACAATTGTTGCATCCTTGCAACTATCAGTAAATACACGACATACCACCACATAGGCTTCTATCCTAAGTGAATTGTTGCACTATTGCACCTACTAGTTAAAAATGGGTAACTCAACACTATGAGTAACTTTTTAAAATGTTGTGACTCTCTACTAGCAAATCATACATTTTAACTCTCCTCAAAATCTTACTAAATCTCACATTTTTTACACTCAATCCGGTGTTTGAGAAATATGATAGAGACTTCTTATGATGTCCTACATCACATAAATGCTTCAAAAAAATTTAAACCTGGTACTCAAAAGGAAAACAAACCAAGAATGGACCAAGAAATTTAGGTGTCAAATGGGTATAGCGTTTTCCAATTCTGGAAAAGAAAACAAGAAAGAAGAACTTATAGAAAAAAAATCCAACCTCATAGATCCTTGTTGACCAAGGTCAGCGAGAAAAATAACGGTTAAATTAACTGTTACATACTCACTGACCAAGGTTGGCGAGAGGGTGACGAGTACCCCAACAAGGCAATGAAAACCCAATGGTGTCCTTCTTGAAGGAGAAACACTTAGTCCTCAATGGGACAACCAAACACAAACAAAGTTCCTACAAGACACACGACAATAAGCACCTACAAACTATTTGTAAAATGAGAAAGTGAATGTGTGTAATAAGCGAACATAAAACTGTATTCTAATTGATATTGAACCATCAGCAACCAACCTTCCAAATGATAGATAGAAAAATTAAATAAAATACAGACATTATTTTTTGCACATAGGAATGCTAATCCCAAAATAGCAGAACTTACAATCTCTCCCTTTGGCTTTCCGTGTCAAAGCACTGCACAACTCTATATAAACATGCCATATAAACACAATACATTCATGAAAGATGTACCTTTGGAATTCATTCTCATGAATGCAACCTAGATAACCCCAATACACTAGACTCTAATGTGTTCATCTTGTGATGCTCCATCCATCTTGATGACATCAATCCATCCTTATCTATTCCACACTGTAAATTTCCCTCATCCATTGAGCTTTAACTAAGTTATAAGATCCAATAGAACACCAAGATCTTAAGAAACACGTGTAACCTACACACATAAAATGACACATATCTATGAATGTATCATACAGAAACATTGTGTAGTCTAACAAAATATTACCGTCTTACCCTTACACAGGTATATACCGATAGGCTAAGAACAATTAAACATACAACATATATGGAAAAACACATAATTCCCCCTAAATATATGCAACACTCATCCTAAGTGTGTGCATATAATGCAACCATGATGCAGTGCAACTTACACTCACATCCCATGTAGCACACAACATGTTAACAAACAATAAGTTATACACACAAATTTCTCCCTTTTTTTGATATAGAAAGTTATCACTAATGCACCACAGTAGAGAAGATTAAGGCAAAGTGATAAACATAATGCAACATATACAAACAATCAACAAACTAAATGAATAGACAAGCCAAGAAAACATGGAGAAAGAAAATATCTCACTGATGCAATACAAAGCATGGAGCCTCACATCTCTACATGTTGTGGGAGGCCATAAGGGACTTCACAATACTCTTACAACATATCAAAGGATGTGCAATCAAACACCAATGCCACATAAAACATGTCAGCAAAGTTGTAAGAAAAAGTTGACTAAAAGTCCAACTAACACACTCCTAGTGACTTAACTTTCTTCCATTAATGATATTTGGGTAAATTCAATCTTGCAACCTAACATCATACTATGTACAACGAGACAACTCAATACAAGCAAAGTCCCCAACGGGACACCACAACAATAAACAAAATCCTCAACAGAATACCATGATAATAAACACCTAATAATGCAAATTATATGTAAATTATGAAAGTAAGTATGTGTAATATGCAAACACAAAATTGTTTTCTAAATGATACTAAGTTACCAGTAATCAACCTTATAAATGATAGACAAAAATATCAAATAAATACAAACACTGTATTTTACACATGGAAATACCACTACCAAAACAATAAGACTTGCACCATGTATTTTATTTAAATGATAGACAAAATTTATAATATCATTTTTTTTACAGTGTTTGTCTTTTAAGTGACTTCTTTTAAGCAAAAACTAATAAAATTTATACTTTAAGTATTAGTAATATTTTTAACTTAATTACTTATTATAAAAATTAATTTTTAATGGAAGAATTTATCTTATCAAGTTTGTCAGAGTATAAATTAATAATTATTCGTCCTGACACTTCATTCTTTCTAACTCAAACGTTGGGATATTTTATTCCCAACTTGATAATTTAAAAATATATTAAAAATTGTAATATTTTAAAGAGAGAAAGATTATAGATAGAGAAAAAAATTTTGGATGAAAAAAAAAAGTTGATTTGTGTGCCTTTTATAGGCAAAACTGCACCATTACCAACCACCCTTGCCGACGATGCGCCAAACACAATGACGAGTCATCAGCGAGGTCACGGCGACTATATTGTTTCTTCGCAACCAACTAGATAAGCCTTATCAACTCCTTGTTGATACTCGCTAAACACTAGTCGGTTATCCTCACTGGTGGTAGGTTTGCCAAAACATTTCAATAATTTGTAGAAAATTTTGATTTTTTACTTATAAATTCAAAATAATTTTTTGTATTTTAAAATATAATTCAAAATATACTTCATCAAATTCTTAAAATTAATTACAAACATTTAGAATTTCTATCGTTTGATTCAAATAATTATTCAAATTCACTCACAGAAAACAAAGACAAAACCCAAATTCAAAACAATTAACAATCAGAAACGTTAACACTTAACTTTCGATTTAAGTTTCCACACATTTTTTTATAAAAAAAAAAAAAAACTGTTCATTAAAGACTCAAATAAATAAACTGTCGATTAAAAGAAAACACTTAACTGTCGAACATTATTGTCCGACTTTAATCAAATACTTGTTAATTATAAAATTTTACCTTAATTTTATTGCTAAAATAAAGATAGTTAATAAAAAGAAAAGAAATATCTCCATTAAAAATTCTGCCAAACTCGTTTCCAACTTTAAATGCAATCGAATTCAATTAATTGAAAAAGGAAATACATATTACTTAATTGTAATATATTAAGAAAGATAAAAACATTAAAAGTACTTAATTCACTCTACTTTTCATTGTGTTGCTTGAGGCCTAAAAATATATCAGTGTCTCAAAGAGGTAATTTTGAATCCAAATTTTTGTAACGTACCTTTGTGATATATTTTTTTATGTTATTTCCATCTTCAACCCGTTGTACCATTGTGTTAAAAAAATTAAGCTGTATTTTTTATCATCTTCAATTCACGATACCATTAAAAAGAAAATGTTTTTACAAAATAATATATTCCTTTTATTTTTTTATTTAATTTATTAAAAATTATTATATTGAATCAATTAATTACTATTTGAAAATCATTTATTGAATCATTAGATCGTTATTTTAGTTTATATTATATTTTTAACTTTATTTAGTAATTTTTTTTATTAATTTTGTATGAACGAAGGGTAGCAATAACTATAACAAAATATATATAAATTTATTAACTCACCATAGTTTTGAAGATTCTAACAAGTCGCAAGTATTGAAAAAACAATTGCGCTGTAGAACCGTCCGTAGCCAGCTATATTAATTGTTACACATTTTCATTGTCGTCTTTAATATTTTGCCTGTGGATGCTGGCGGAGAAGTGTACCGATCGAATTAAAGGCTTCATACAGATGTTAGGTCGTTATAGTCATATAAGGCTTTTAATCTGTTAGTTGGCTTACCATGTTGATACTTAGCTGTCACATATTGGCTTGGCAATCTTTTGTAGCTACGTACCTCAATTCATTATCTCTCTCTCTCTCTCTCTCTACCCCAAAAAGAATAAATAATAATCTTTTTAAGGCGGTGTAGTTGAGACAATTAACTAGTAAAAGCTCATTCAATGCATATGTAGACCTTCTTGATATTATGGTAGTTGATCACTCGATCTCTTCCCACATATATGTTTATGGTCGTTAGTCGTAGAACGACTATTTTCTCACATGAACAGAATGATCGATATATATGGTTGAAAAGTTTAGCATGAGATATTCCCATCTACCTCTGAACATTGTTATATTAATTGCAATGATAATATATTGATATATGGTAATACTATATGATTAATAATTGATGGTTCTATTGAAGAAAAAGTTTATTTACAAAAGTTAATCGATCCCATTGTTATTAAAAAAAATAAAAATAGTTTAATTCCAATGTTTTTTAAACCATAAAAAGTTTCTGAAATTTTAAAAAAATAGACTTTTATTTATATTAAAAAATTATATTCTTTTAATAAAAATATTTTTTTATTTATAATTATTCCGTAGTTTATATTTCTTATAATGAATAATCTTAATGATATATTTTAATATTTAATTTTTTATTTACTTATTTTTTAAATAATAATTTTAAATATCTATTTTCATTATTTTTAATAAAAAAAATATTTTTTTATAAAATATTAGTTTTATCTTAAAAAATCTTGCTTAAATCTTTTAAATTTACTTTGATAACCTTTGTAAAAAATAATAAATTTATATTACTTTGTCGAATAACTAACAATTAAAATGTATTTGTATAAAAGATAACAAAAATATATCTTTTTTTATCTTTATAAAATAAACTATTACATTCTTTAAACTATATATAATATGTTATCTTGATTACTTTGTGTATTTTTATCAACTTTTATATATATATATATATGAATGGAAGTATGAATGACACGGTAGGTATATATATATATATATATATATAGTATCACATTTAGTGGTCGATATAGGAGTTAAAATTAAGAAGAATGTTATAAAATAATAAAAAATAATATTTTTTATTTTTTATTAAATAAAGATATTATATATTATTTTAATAAGAATATATTTTAATTGTTATTTATAGTAAATTTTAAAATAATAAAATTTTAAAATTAAAAATTTATAGAAATAATTTTATTTTATTCTTCAATTTATTTATAATTATATAATATTACAATAAAATTATCTTTATCAAAAGATAGATAAGACATATCCCCTTCTCATTCCTCCCAGTCAACTTATGCAAGTACAATAAGGTCCAAATTATCGCTAATTAAAATTAAGTTGACTTAGTTCGTTTTCGTGATTAAATTTTTAAGATTCAAGATTTAGTTTTTTCGATTTAATGTTTAGTTTTACCTCTCAATTTTAAAAGTATTAAATTATATATATATATTATATCACAATGTCATTCCTTATCAATATATGTGTATAATTGGAAAACATTTCTTAAGGAATTAGGTGGGTATTTTTGATGAATGAGATAGGTATAATATCATATACTCACTTATATATTATTTTTTTATAATTGTTTCACTCTTATTTATATTTTACATTTATTTTTATATCTCTTTAAAAGAGTATGTATTTTGGGAGTACTAAAAAAAATCTCTTACAATTGAGAGAAATGATACTCACACTCCCTTATGTATTTCCTTATATACTTCATTACTTTTTTTTTACTTAAAAAGATTAAAGGATTCAATCACCTGATGTTTAAAAATCAAATATTTGAAATAAAAATTATAGAAGTTTGTGGTACGAGGTAACAAATTTTTTACTTATTTTATATACTTTATTACTTAAACGAAGAGAAATTTTTACATAAATTCGATTCATTGATGAAATAAAAAATCTTTTAATTTATTATTTTATATAAATGATCAAATATAATGTAAAGATTAATAATATTTTTAAAATTAACAAGGTGTATCACACGACGTAAACATGTATCATATAATTTTTTTTCCTTGTTATGACAAAAAAATTTAAAATAATAAATAAATTTTAATTCAATTAAAACTTAACTCTTAATGTTATTTAACATTTTATCAAGATATGTATTTGATGCGTCAAATTTAAATTAAATTTATCTAATTTTTAAATAAGTTGAGTTATGTTAAATACATTTTGATGCGAGATAAGATGAGCTTCTCGTGAACATTTTATTTAATTTTTTTATTAAACTCATTTAAATTATTTTAAAATATTTAATTAATTATTAAAAAAGTAAATAGATAAAAAATTACATAAAATTAAAATTTTATTCAATCTAAATATCAGTAAAAAAAATCATTAATATCGATGATACAAACGTAAATCTACAATATTAACCCCTAAATAATCATCGATATGATTTTTTAATGATTTCTAATTTTATATATTTTAAAATTAATAATAATTCTTCCATAATGTAATAGGTACACTTGTCTCATATACAACTAAAAAATGTATCATCATAAAAATATATTTGATAAAAAAATTATTAAATTTGTGAACTAATTTTTTAATTAATGAGCTCATTAAATTAACTTTAAATAAATTGAGTTGGATTAATTTAACATCTCTATGTATCATTTTATTAAAATAATAAATTTATAATTTATAATAATAAAAATAATTTTTAATAATATTGAATGATATTTAATTAATTAAAATTTAACATTAAATGTATGTAAGTAGTTGGAGTTGAACTTAAAAAACCGTACAACTTGATGGTGTTTAAGAATTGCTATTTTTTGTAATTAAAATTTTTAAAAGTAGTTATTAATTTTTTTAAAAAATAAACTCTCGTTAATGTAGATGATTAATTTGATTAGTTCAGCATCTTAAAAAAATTTCTGAAACAGGACAATTCTGTCGCACAAGCAAGCCTGCACCAATATAGCTTTTTAGTTTCCACTTTTTAACTTCTTACAACGACCCTCTTCCCTCCTCTTATTTTAATGTATTGTTATTTGTATAGTTACATATATATACTATTTAAATTTTTATTGTGAATACTTAAAATATTAAACACGATAATTAAAAATATGCTATGAAAATTATTTTACAGAATTGAGTAAAATATAGAATTATTGCTTTAGAATCTCTGATAAAATTTGTCTCAAAATAAGTTACGATCTCTAATAATGGTTTTTTTTTAAAATAAATAAATTTACTTCAATTTAAAATCATGTCGTAATGACATGACTAAACACATTAAAAATCAACTAATTCTTTTTATTTTTTGTTAGTTTTTTAAAACATTTTTTTACACAAATATATGTTGTTTGGTGAATTGTTTTTTGTTAAAAAAACTTAGTATATAATATAAAACATTTGTGAGTATTATATTGTTATATTAGAAATACTGTTTAAAAAAAGTTAGAAAAAAATAAAAGAAATTAGTTGATTCTAGTAATATTCCTTTTTATGTGGATATTTTTTTTTTAATTTGAACATAATAATATAAATTGAAGTAAATTTACTAAAATAAAGTTTCTTGGTGAACGATTTAAAAAAAAGTGATTAAAATGATTAATTTACAAAAAAAGAATTTAGTTATAATTTATTTCATCTTAAATATTTCACTTTTAAATTAACTTCTAATCCAACAATAACCCTTCTAGTTAACATTATTAATTTTTAATATAAAAGTCTATTTATTATAACAATTGAAGTGTTACTTGATTATAAGTTTAAAAAAAGTTAAAACTATTTAAGTAATAATTATCTATCATATCAATTATAATTTTACGATAAATTTTAACATAAAAATATGTTTTTAATATAAATTAAGTATTAATATAAATTACTTTCATCATGATTATTTACATAATTTTAATTAATAATAACGATTTCCCAAACAAGCATTTCATCGATCGAACATGTACGAAAAATGAATTGGTGATCCATTTATAACAGAATGCTTATACTCGTAAAGAAATAAAAAATGACATATGATATTAAGTGCATGTTAGGTTGGCTTAAATAGAATGAAATCAAAATTGATTCATTTTAATTTTATGTTTGGTTGTGTTGAAAAGTGAGAATGAAATAAAATCGATTCTTAAAAAAAAAAAGAATCATAATTTCTTCTCCCCCTTAAGGAATCATTATTTCATTCTCATCTCAATTTTTTTTTCAATTTTATCCCAACCTCAAATATAACCCTAAGTCTTAAACCTTAAATCCTAAATCTTAAAACTTTAAACCCTAAACCCTATTTAAAAAAATAATAATTTTAACCCTAAACTTTAATCCACAAATATAACTCTAAACTCCTTCCTAAATCTCAATTCCCAAACCTCAAAACCCTAAATCCTATTTAGAAAAATAATATATTTTATTTTTAAGTAATAATTATTTAGAAAAATAATAATTTCAATAATATATTTTGTTTGACGAAAAAATAATAATTAAATGATATTATCTAAATTTTACTGAATATAAGAGTATTAAAGTAATATACAGTGTTTTTCATTTCATTCCAACTTTAAACCAAACACTGTAATTTTGATTCTTTCTTTGATTCCAATGGTCAAATCAAATAAAACTGTTTCATTTTTATTCTCATTTTAATTTCATTTAGTGAACCAAACGCCACCTAAATTACTTCTATTCATCACAAGTTGTAACGTGAAATAAGCTTAAAAAAATTGTTAGAATTCAACTAGATGATAAAGGTTCAATAATTACATTTAATTAATATTACCACGTAATTTAATAATTCATCTTGTTCCTATTTTAAATAAAATAATAATAGATTAAATAACAAAGCTATCAATAGAGGCGAACATAGGATCAAAATGATATGTTTTTAATCAATCCGAATCTGATTCGATTTGAACAAATTTGAAGATTATCAATCCGACTTCAAACCGATTATATAATCAATCCAAATGTAAACAAATCAGATAATTGAAATTTATTTATGAATTATTAAAATATATAAAATATAACATACACAAATTTAAATTTTAAATTAATATTTTTGTAACAAATATTATTATTTATAGTCACAACCAAAAAAATTCAGAATAATAAAAAATATATTTATACAATTATTGAATTATTATAAAAAATTATATTTATTTTTTAAGTTAAAATAACAATCTAATATATTTATGTTATGCATAATATTAAATATAACATATTATAAAATAAAATATATATTTATTTATAATTTAATAATAATTCGATCCAAATCAGATATAAAATATTATAAAATTCAATTAATCTAAATCTAAATGAATTATATAAGTTTCAATCTAAATCTAAATGAATTATATAATTTTCAATCTAAATCCGACGAGAATATATAATTTATCGATATAAATTCAACAAAACAAATCAAATCAAAATTTTCAAAATAAACAAATTTATGATATTATTTAATCAACTCTAAGTACCTATCATATCTCATAACACTACTTTTCCGTATAATATTATAATTTGACATACAAACAATTTTAAGATTGATTGAAATAGTGGGACCCACATTATAATATACACACAGAGCACGTCTCTCTATATATATCCAAGCTAATTTGCTTGAAGGTATTAAGCTACTTATTTGCTTTAGCCTCTTGTATTCTTTTTCCCCCTTGCAATTTACAAAAAAGATTTTTGAAATGAAGCAAGAAATTAGCTTACTTCAGTTTCTGGAGAATAAGACCATCTTGATAACTGGAGCTACTGGTTTCCTTGCAAAGGGTAAGAACTAACTCTTCATTATTTCAATCTTACTATTATTGGTATATATTTATGATATTTTTTTTTTTTTTCAAAAATTTAAAATGTGTGTTGATACAACAATATATATATATATATGACTGTGATAGTTCTGGAAATATGCAGTTTTTGTTGAAAAAATTCTGAGGTTTCAACCAAATGTGAAGAAGCTCTATCTTCTTTTAAGAGCTTCAGATAACAAGTCAGCAGAAAAACGCTTGAGAGATGAGGTTCTAATTAGTTTTCAGTGTTGTTTTTTAAATAACATTACATAACACTCACGTAATTAAAGATCGAGCCCATGATCTTATATTTACATGTCTCACAAATAAGTTAATTTTTACGCCACTCAGCTATTTGAGTTTTGTTTAGTTACCTTATAAATATCACAATATCTATTACATAATTTTTTTTTTATTTTTCTTGAAGTATACGTATTATCAAAAAAATTAATATATATTACCTTCAAAATTAAACTAGAGATGCATTTTGTTAAATTTTTTATTTTTTTTGGTAAAGGTGATAGGAAAAGAGTTGTTCAGTGTTGTAAGGGAAAAATGGGGTGGAAATTTTGAATCCTTCATATCAGAAAAGTTGGTTGCAGTACCAGGAGACATTATTTACTCAAACTTAGGAATTAAAGATTTTGATTTGAAGGAAGAGATGTGGAAAGATATAGATGTTATTATTAATTCTGCTGCAACTACTGATTTTTATGAAAGGTACATACTACTCATTCATCAATTTATTTTTAATTAATCTTAATTATCATGATTTAACTTTAGAATATATATATATATATATATATATATATATATATATATATATATTTGGTTATATATATGTTAGCCTTATTTGCTATAATTAATTAACTTTTTGTAGGTATGATATTTCCTTAGATGTCAATACATTAGGACCAACCCATGTATTGAGCTTTGCAAAGAAATGCATTAAACTCAAGATGCTTCTCCATGTCTCAACAGGTAACTAAGTCAATCATGTAAAATATGGGAAAAATAAAGATAAATTTCACTAATAAAATATGGGAAAAATATTATATACTCAAAGTGAGTTCATGTAACATATATATTTGTTCTCTTATATATGATTTTAATTTGTTTGGAATATAATACACTGGTGGTGTACAGTATGATCTGAATTATGATTATTTATGTGGGTTTGTATATATGATCAGCTTATGTGTGTGGAGAAGGGGAAGGACTAATAAAAGAAGATCATCTCTATATGGGAGATACTTTGAAGGCAACTTCTTGTAAATTAGATCCTAGATCTGAAAGGAAACTGGCTGAAGAGAAATTGGCTGAATTGCAAGCACAAGACCTTTCAAAAGAAGAAACCAGTTCAATCATGAAAGATTTTGGCATTACAAGGTCCCTTTTTTTTCATCTATTCTAACAAAAAGTTAAACACTGCTTCTCTAACACAATCGGTTGGAAGATAATTGAATTAACTCTTATACACTGTACCCTTTATTCTCTTTCTTCATATCTAAACATAAATGTGCCTAGCCAGTTGTTATTTCATACATCGCTTAAATTCAATTCATATACTGACTCATTTATATTTTAAAAAAAATTATACAAAAAAAATATTAGTATAAATATATGTTGCTTAAAAAAGCATAATTTTTTTAACCATTCACTTTATACTTTTCTAATTAATTTGATTCAAAAAATTACAGAGCAAAAGTATTCGGATGGCCAAATACATATGTATTCACAAAGGCAATGGGAGAAATGTGTTTGAGACAAGCATCAAATGATAACATACCCCTTGTTATCATTCGTCCAACAATGGTTACTAGCACTTTCAAGGAACCCTTTCCTGGTTGGATAGAAGGCTTAAGGTAATCACAAATACGTATAATATACATATATATGCAATTTATTTTAAAAAAAAAATGGTAAGAATACATATTTACATAATTAGTAATTGTTGCTTCTTAATAGTGGCATTATTGATACTATGTCATGAAACTAATGAATGAGGCTCTGTTGGTGGGTGCAGAACTATTGATAGTGTAATTGTTGGTTATGGGAAAGGAAGGCTCTCATGTTTTTTGGCTAGTCCTACAATGGTAACAGATTTGGTTAGTGAAACTACACTTTCTAGAGTTTTTCCTTTCACTATGACTTTCAATAAACTTTTGAACATTAAAGACTCTTTAATATGATATACAACTTTCAAATTTTTTTTGTTTTGGATTATAGTTTTCAAAAACATGTGTGTTTTGTAACGTTTTCTGATTATGTTTTTGAAAATATTGAAAAACTGAATTCACAACCTTGCTAGGTTTTTTTGAAGCTTAAGAAGTAAGTTTTGGAAATATATTTTCTGTTTTCAATTTTCTTTCTTTATATAATAATTTATTTTAAATATAAATTAATTTCAAGATATTTTGACGGAAAATGCCATACACTAAATAACGACCAAAAAAAATTAACGTTAATAATACATATAGTTTATTTCTAAACTACTAATCACGAAATGATATTTTTTAAATATTAAATTATGAAACAAAAAAAGGACTTTTTAACACACAAAAAACAGAAATAAATAATGGTCATATATGTTACAAAATGAGGTCTAATTTTCATCATTAAATTTATGTTTTTTCTAATTGCTCAAGGAAAAAAGGTAATCAATGTCCAAGACCTATAATAAAATTGCATTTGATTTCGATACTTATTTGATGGAATAACACAAATTCACAAAGAGTAACAACACTCCACTACTTTTATAAAAAATAGAACATGATTCTATTATTTTTACAAAATTATGTTTCACTTAATAAGTAAATATTTAAATTGTATTTTAGATTGATGCTGTTTAAATTTAAAAAAAAAAAGGTAACAGACTTAGTTTATCCTTTATTCTTTTTGAAATGTCTCCGTTTAAAACAATGTGTACAGATACCAGCTGATATGGTGGTAAATGCAATGGTGTTGGCAATGGCAATTCATGCTGAAGAGCTCTCTACAACTATATATCATGTTGGATCCTCATTGGGAAACCCTATAAATTTCTCCAAACTCCACAATTATAGCTACAAATACTTCACTAAAAGCCCTTTGACCACTAAGAATAGTAGCAAACCAATTAAAGTTCCCAAGGGTTTTGTGTTGCCCAACCTAACTACTTTTAAAATCTTCATGTTGATCCGGTTCTATCTACCTCTCATGGTTTGTTCTAGCCTTACTTAATTACCGTATTTATGATTATTTAATTACATCTTAAAATTATTTTAAATTCATTCTTTTGAACACAGATATTGCAATTTCTGAATATAGCATTTGGTCATCGGTGTTTTCGCAACATGTATGCAAAAAGTAAGAGAAGAACTGACTTGGTAAAACGTTTGGTTGAACTTTACAAGCCATATTTGCTATTCAAGGGCATGTAAGTACATAATTAATAATTAATTTAGCATTTGTTTAATTAATTTTTTTAAATTTAATAGCTTATTATGACATGTTGGTTTTGTAAAATGAACAGTTTTGATGACATGAACTCAGAGAAGCTAAGGCTGAAAGCAAGGCAAAGTTGTAAGGAGGTGGATGCATTTAGCTTTGATCCCAAGTCAATTGATTGGGAAGATTACATTATGAATTCTCACATTCCTGGGCTCAGAAAATATGTTGTTAAGTAAAGGATTAGAATAAAATGCACTTACGGTGTCTCTTAAACAACTATGTTGAAAGAATCTTAATGTATTGTGCTCATTACCATCATTATTATTATTATACTAGGTTATTTTACAAATCGACATTATTTTGCCTTTGAAAAAACCAAAACCTCAAGAAACCTATAAACTTACAAAAACTTTTCAAGTTTGACAGTTTTTCACCTATAATTTTTTTTTATCAAAAACTTCTTTACAAAAACTTAATTAAGATTTATTTATAATAAATAAAAATAGGTTTAATTTTTATTGGTTTTATAAAATAGAAAAATCTAACCAACCTATCTTAGAACACGGTACAATTGCTACCAAGTTTGGTGAAAGTATCTCAATAGACCTCAGTTACTTTAAATTAAGAAACAACTGGCTTCATAATTTCTACCACGTTTGGTGTAGGGTCCCAATGTAACTGTATAAATTTTCATGAAATTGCGCAGAGTAAACATTAATGTCGTTTTACCACTTCATTATTGAAAAATAACGCTTTTTTTTTAATAATATATGAAAACTAAAGTCATGAAATGGAGAGTGATTTTTCAAGAGGAAAAAAACATCATAATAGAAAATTTAACTATAATGGACATATTATATATAATAGCCTTATTAACAGAGCTATTTTTACTAACATCATAGCAAAATTTCTATATTTGGTAAAAAAAATTAAATTGCTCCGACATTAATCTTTATTGTGAAAATATCAACTCTAAAAAAATAAAAATAAAAATAAATGTCAATTTTTTAATTAAAGTGAGAAATTATTTTTTCAAATGGAAAACATAATTCCTGAACTTTTATCGTATTCTTCTAACTAAATTTCTATTCAAGCAATCAAATAAGGCATGTAATGTTAGTTAAGCACTTGATCCAATTAAAGAGCAAATAAAAATAGTACAATTCAAAAGTTTCTCTGCTTCAGATAAAAATCGGTAAATCAACAACAAATAGAAAACAAAATTTCATTAAACCTTTACTGCTCATCAACAACAACAATAACCCATCTCAGTTATGAAAACCATTTTTATGACAGAGCAGTACAATGAAAGCTTCAATAAATAGCAATACATTAGAAGGATGGGTACCTCTCTTTTCTTTTACCTGTAATACCTGTGGTTTTAATATCACAAGTCTGAGACAAATCCAGATTGTCTTTTGAAGTGTTGCAACTGATACCACTATCAGTTTCAGAAGTTGATGCAAATTGATTAACTTTGTCAACAACACTTGCCCGGCTTATGCAAAGCCAGCTCCTTGCAGACTCCTCATTGTTGTCACCAGCTACAGGGACATGCCATGTTCCTTTTTCTGATTCCTGAAATAGAAACTAGTTGTTCAACACTTCATATGATAATGAATGTATGATTTATTATGATTTTTTGATTTCTTATTCTTTGTAAAAATAACCATCAATATATTTAATAATAATTTATACTTTGTAAATTTCAACAAAAAATTACCTATAAAACGTTTGCTAACGACTTCTGATTGATGATTTATTTATTTTTTTAAGCTTAGAGGACTAAAAGAAATTGTTATTATTTATAAATTTTATGTTTTCAGTCACTTTTTCCAAAATTTATCCTTGAAAAAGTCATCATACTTGAATTTCTCTCTAGAAAAAATGTTTAGTGAAAATTAAAAAAAATAAATTGAAATCTGATTAAAGAATTTATTTCTAAAGATTTATCAATCATCTCATAATTCATTAAAAAAGTAAAAATCAAGATCAGAAACCATTGTCAAATATATCTGATTAAAAAATCACTTCAAAAAAATCAGAAATCAAAAAACAATATTATAGTACTCTACTTCTTTCTAAATATAAAAATTGATGCAAGAAACAACAATGAGTGTGCTCCCTCAGTCATGCGTGCAACATTCTTTAATTCAAATGACCAGATAATCTTAGTCAAATCATCATTTCGAACTTCATTTCGTATCAATAACTTCCCAAACAGTTGACTGACTTTAGGAACCGGACATTAAGATATTTCTTCTAAGGGTGTGTATATATATAGGAATAAAGTAACCTTTATTGAAACTTGAAAATTATAGTGCAAGGCAAAAAAGAGAGGAGTAATAATATGAAAGGAGTCCAATAGGAAGAATGAGTAATGAATATGATGACATAATCCGCCAAGTAAATAAAAAAATAAATAATTTATAATTACGTTATTTTATGTATTTTTTCATCAACAATACAATGAAATGTTAAGTATTTTTTTCCTAAAAAAATGAATAATTTGTGATTTAAAATCATATATAAATGAAAAAATTAATATTAAAACTTTTACTAAAGCATTTGTTTTAAGAAGATGAACTACGATTTAGTTGTGAATAAAAAATAACTATTTATATATTTACTTATCATTTTTGGTAAAAAAAAATAAGTATTTTTGAAATACTAATTTTACTCCTTAAGAATTTGGTCTAAAATTGTTAAATAGATTTCAGTGACCCTTTTACATGAAATAACGAACTTATATTATCATGCCAAATAAGAATTAATCTAAAATGCACTTTTCCTATAAGCAACGGAATTCCGCTATTCTCTATTCCTAAATTATATGTTTTAAAAGTTTAGGGATCTTTCCGTAAACTGCTCAAAATTTAGGCATAATGAAGTAGCCAAAGCCATAAAAAGACCCTAAAGTTTTCTTAACAAGCATATTTAATATACACCTGGAACAATTAAAACCTTTTTGTCACCCAAGTATCACATAAAAACAGGGTTAATAAGTAACATTTTCCCAAGAAAGAAAATACAAATTCTTCACATTGATTAGTTGAAGTTACGAACCATTATATGAATGTAATCATATATAACCCAAGTAAACCAAATTATCCACCAAATAAAACATCTCCAAATTGACCAACAACAAAAAAATGTCATGAACTAAAACGAATGACATATAAATCATGTACCTGGATGACAGAAGTATATGGAGGTGGCATATGAAGTTTCAAATTTCCTTTAGCAAAAGTATAATGCACCTGCAAAAGGAAAAGCAAGAGAATTTATGCTGTTAAAAATGTTACGTACTTGTACTAATATAAAGGGGCAGCTGATCCCGTACCCAACATCCACGTGCAGTAGGATATTATTTGTAGTATATAAGGATATGTGCGAATATAAGTACCGACCATAAATATCTTATGAATTAGCAGAATTGGGCTAAAGGAACTTGGTGTTAAAAAAAATAATAAAGATAAACAACTCCATATCAAGCAAAACAAAATGTACTCACAAAGCAAGAAATCTAGAGCTTTTGCTACTAGCAGATATTACAAGAAAACATTGACAGGAAGAGAAAAATGATATCATAAATATAACACGAAAATAATTAGACAGCCATACTTGATGCTTCTCCTTCCACTTGAGGAAGAAACTGCTACCTAGGAGTTCAAATATATGATCCCGCATTTCATCATTTGTCACGAGCAAGCACTTGAGTTTCACAGCAGCATAGAGCCAGTACCTGAATCACAATAAAATACCCAAGCACAAAGAAGCCATATTAATTTAGTTGTGCATGAATGTGATAAATATTTACTTAAGAAACATGTGTTTTAACATACATAGAGGAGACATAATAGAACTTATAATACAGCAATTCTGAAATCAAGGGATAGTATAGTATAACAATTAATAATTATTTACACAAATATGTTGAACGGTAAAGGTCACTGATGAATGAATAGGCAACTTATACCAATCATCATTGGAACCATTTGGCGTTGTATAAAGGAGACCTTTATCAATCCAATCTTGAACCAAATTTTGGTGGGAAGAATGTTTCAAAAGTGCACAAACACGTTTATTGTGTAAGACAACAACCGGCCACTTTCCACTTCTATTATATAGTTCATTCACAACAGCATCCAGCTGCACAATTGCAAATCATTAACACGATAAAGCAACACAAATGTTATCAAATGGATGTCCAAATAAAACAGACAAAAATTCTAAAGAACCATAGTCTTAGGCTCTCAGCCACATAGAACTACAACCTGAGGTACACTGAAACCACCATCGGCAAAATTTTGCTGGTAGAGCCCAATATTTGCGCCATCCACGATAGCTTCATAATCACCATGCTTGTCCAGCCAATTCTTTAGCATGATATGAAAAGCAATGAAATAATTAAAATTTACAACAGAAATTAAAAGATAATCACAGAAAAAAAACTAAGATCTTCAAATAGAATGTAAAACTAAAAGGTAAAAGAAAACGAAGGTTAATAAATCAAGCGGAGTTGGGATAATAAACAAGCCAAAATACAAGAGTTAAAACATTTAGTTACCAATGCATATGTTGTTCTTGACAGAGACATTATCAGAGTAGAAATGAATCCAGGTATAATTCCAATTTCCAAACCAACTGGGCAAAAGCCCCAAGGAGGTGTTGCTAGTGTTGGAAGGGTTTACTTGTAGGAAGAAATGTGTTTAAAGAAATTGCTCAACTGAAAATAAGTAAGGGTGCCTCGTTTAATATCTAGTTTTCTGAATGGCTTCCAAGGTTTAATGTACTCTCACGAAATAGAGTTTACACGTAGCTTAGTTTATCATATGTTTCCCTCTGCCCTATCTGGAATCTATCACTGTTCAATCAATGTTTCCCTCGATGGATTATAAATGAGGTGGTACTTGGTCACCTTCGGGGAGTTCATTCTAGTAACGACGAATTGGTATGACCTCTCCCAAAAACAGGGATTTTTCTATTAAATCATGCAATCAACAGTCTATTAGTCCCTGTGCAAGTGTGGTCTGTTGAGTCAGTCATAGATAAGAATACAAGATTGTTCAATCCTCATTAAATGTTGGTTTCCCTAAATTTTTCCCTGGGTCCCTAGGGCTGCCAAAAAAGTAGTTCATTTTGCATCCATGGGGAAGTTACAATCTGTTGAGTGGACTGGCAATTCTTTCGTGGGGTTAACCTCTATCGTTTCATGAGATGTTCTAGATGATAATGGATGATTCTCCCACTCTTTTAAAGAATTGAAGTTTCTGACTGAAAACCAAATTGCAGTTTAGGGGAAAGTATTTATGCTTGGTAGATTCAAATCTTCTAAATAAGACTACACAAAAAATAACACAGGAAACAAACTAAAATGAAAAAGAATTCCACAAATTGCTTCTTGCCTGAAACTCCATAAAATTTGATTTAACTTCTCTTTCCATTGCCAGTGAAGCCACCGAATGTGCAAACCTCTCGGTCTCTGCATCATCAATGTCAACGCAAGCTAACCTCTCGTTACAATAGGAACAATGTGCAGCTGAATCAATATTTGCTCGTTTAATAACCCAATGTCCTTTACCAATCCATCCCAATCCATGCCACCCTCCCCCATTCCTCAAAATAGCTTCTTTTATTCGAGCCACCTCCCAATTTATCTCTCCCACCTCAGAAGCCTTGTCCCCACGAAACCAATCCTCAATAATTTTTGCAGTCACTTCATTAACACACCTTACAGTATTTCTTAGCTTATGCAAATACTGATAAACTCTCTCCCCTATCCCAGTCTCTGAGCTTACCTTCAATAAAGCAGCTAGTTCAGACTCCTCCAGACTCACCCCCTTTAAACCCATGTGATTTTCCACTTCATAAGCTTTCTCAGCTTCCAATTTCTCACAAAAGCAATGCAATGCCGGATCATAAGTCCGCAGCCTTGGCAAAGCATCGAATTTTCCTATGTTCTTGATCAATTCGAAAGCAAAATCACCATCTCCTTTAGCTGCAGCGAGTCTCGCCACGGCTGTGATTGTAGCCTCATTTGGGTTGATGTTGATTGAAGACATGTGATCGAATATGCGAAATCCATATTCTATAGCTGTGTCTTTCAGTGATGGGTCAGTGACAGAATTTGAGCATAGGTAGAGCAGAGTATTGAAATGGTGATGACTTAGTCGCATGTTTTGGGAAGTCGGTGATTCATAGAGCGAAATTGCACCACGTAAGTCCTTGTTCTTCGAGCAGAGATTGAGGTCGAAATGAAATTGGCCTTCAGGAGTTTTGTTCTTCTTCTTGTTCTTTGGAGCACCCATAGACAGAATACTTTTTGAGAATTCAAAACCCTAGAACATTAACAGTTCAAAACCCTAATGCGCGGGTTAAGGTCCAGTACGCTCCGAGGAATTTTACAAGCAACAGAAGGGGCATAAATGTAACAATCCTTGAACGATATGTTTAGACTTTAGGAGCAAATCATTTTTTTTTTAAACTATAGGATGACGTTTGGTTCTTGAAATGAAATTGGAATCAGAATCAGAATCGAAATGAAATGAAAACAACGTTGTTTGCTTTGATCATTGAAATCAAACTCAAAATCAAGATTACAGTTTTGATTTGTCACTGGAATGAAATAAAAAAAAACTATAAATTACCTTAATATCCCTACATTCAGTAAAATTCAAATAATTTCATTTAATTACTATTTTTTCGTCAGACAAAATACATTATTGAAATCATTATTTTTCTAAATAATTATTACTTAATTAAAAAGAAATACATTATTAAAATTATTATTTTTCTAAATAAGATTTAAGGTTTTGAGGTTTAGGATGTGTGATTTAGGATTTGGGGTTATATTTGTGGGTTAAGGTTTAGGGTTAAAATTATTATTTTTCTAAAAAGGGTTTAGGGTTTTAGAATTTTGGATTTAGGGTTTAGGGTTTTAGGATTTGGAATTTAGGGTTTACGGTTTAGGGTTTTAGGATTTATGTTTTAGGGTTTTGGGTTTTGGGTTTTATGTTTTAGGGTTTTGGGTTTTAGGGTTTAGGGTTTTAGGGTTTAAGATTTAGGGTTTAGAGATTTGGGGTTTAGGGTTTAGGGTTTTAGGATTTGGATTTAGGGTTTAGGGTTTAGGGTTTTAGAATTTTGGATTATAATTTATGTGAGGGTAAAATTGGAAAAAAAAAAGTTTAGATGAGAATGTAATCGATTCCATTCCATCTGTCTATTCCTTTCAACCAAACACACAAAATGGAAGGAATCAATTTTAATTAGTTTTCATTCCCTCCAATCCAACTAAACATGGGGTAAGGGTTTATCCAAAAAAATGGAACTAAGATTATCTGATTCCAATTTAGTCGTTAGATATGCTTATTCCAATAATTACTATATACAGTTAATATAGTCCAATTTTTGTAAGAAAAAAAAAGTAAGATCTTTAAGTTAAGCCTATTATATTAAGTTTTATTATGCATTTAATTCTTTATATTTTAAAAAATGTTTTTTAATTCTTCAATTGTGTTTTACATTGATGGAATGATTTATACACACAATAAGAAAACTTTGTATTAGTAGATCTAAAGTCTATGGTTTGTAAGTTAAAGAAATCCATTTACGATCTCGAAAAACTTTCAATCAATGGTATTACAAGTTTCAATAAATTTACGAAAATTTCATCGATGATTATATATATCACAAGTTCGATGGGATTAAATATTTTTTTTATATTATATATCGATGACATTTTACTCACTAAACAGTGATAGACTTATTGCACCAAATTAAGAAATTTTTTACAAAGAAAATTGAGATAGAATATCTTGGTGATGTCTCTTTTGTATTAAGAATTTAGATACTAAAAGATCGTTCTTGATGTATCATTGGGTTGTCATAAAAGAGCTATATTGATAAGGTTCTGTGTAGATTCGAAATGAAAAAATAATAAACCAAGAAATATGTGTGTGATTAAAGGAAACAAGTTTAGTCTCAAACAATACCTCAATAATGATATTGAAAGGAAAGAGATGTAGAAAATTTTCTATGCTTCAGTAGTAGGAAGTTTGTTGTATGCTTAAGTTTGTACTTGTCCCAATATAGTTTTTATAGTGGAATTTTTGGACAGATATTTGAGTGATTCAGGTATGTGGCATTGGAAGATAACCAAGCATATGACATGTTATTTAAGGAGAACAAAAGACTACATATTCACTTATCAAAGATCAAAAGTTTAAAGGTCATTGGGTTTTTTGATCCCGATCTTGTGGGATGTTAAGATGACGCTCTATAAAGGCTATATCTTTATGTTGGTTGGAAGAGCTATCTCATGGAAGTTTGTTAAATAAACCCTTATAGCTTTGTCAACCATGGTTTGCAGAGTTCATTATTTTTTATAAGACATCCAATCATAAAATATGGCCATGAAACTTTGTAACTAGACTGCGTATGATAAATGACATTGATAGGCCAATTAAGTTTATTGTGAAAATAACTTGGTCGTGCTTTACTCCAACAACAACAGAAGCTCAAATAAGTTAAAATTTATCGATATTAAGTTTCTAATTGTTAAAAAGAGAGATCAAAATAGGAAGATTTTCATATAACATATAGGAATAGATTCTATGCTAGTAGACACATTAACCAAGAGGCTTAACACCTAAGGTCTTTCGTGAGCACACCACTCATATAAGTGCTACTTATTATAATATCTTGGTTAAACGGGAGTCATTTTTTATATTCCGTGTATTTTACTTTAAACATTAGATTCTTTAGTTTTTTGTAGAATAAAGTTGATGGTTTATGATTCTATTTCTGAGCTTATTTATGTGTTTCTACGTGTAATGTTCGCATTGCATTAAGGACTTTAGGTTAATCTCACTAATGATTGAAGAAGGACTAGTTTGAAATGGGCATATTTGATTTATGTCATTGAGTATATTAATATGGTGATCATAGTGGTTTGGTTATGACTATATTGTGATAAAAATATTGGTGATTCTACTACTAATATATGATATAGATCAGATTGTTTAAGGAAAAGTCTAAAGATAAATAGCATACATGTGTGTGCCTAAAGAATTATTACGATATAATTGATTTAGTAATAATATATTCAAGAGATTGATTGTATTTAATATCATTTTATTTTTTTAATCAATTTTTATGTCTTTCTTTATAAACAATATAAGATTTACAAACTTAATTATGTCTAGCCAATTTATTTATCCAAGGATCTTATTAACCCAATTTTTTACATATAATGATCTAATATTTTATCCCAATTGTGATTTCAATTTAATTATATTATTTAATCTGAATTTTATGTTATTAATTGTTTAATCAAGATTTATTTATAGAGGCAATTAAATAGATTTGAGAGTATTATTTAATTGTTTGTCTTGATTAAAATAACATGTATAATTATAGATAGATACATATAATTCTTATATATATAAAGCATAATTGATAAACTGAATGAGTAATATGTAATTTAATTTACATAAGTATGTCATTAGGTTAACTACTATATGATATGTAGTTTACTTAGAAAGGAATATATATCATGTTAGATTCAATTAATCATGTAATTTTTATATATGTGATCCATAATTAATGAACTGAACGAGTAATATACAATTTAATTAACATAAGTGTGTGATTAGGTTAGCTACTATATATTGTGTAATTTACTTGAGAGAGGAATATATGTTAGATTAGATTCAAATGATCATGTAATTCTTATATGTGTGATCCATAATTGATGAACCTAGTGAGTAATATGTAATTTAATTGACATAAATGTATAATTGAGTTAACTATTATATGATTTGTAGTTTACTTGAGAGATGAATACATATTAAGTTAGATTTAATTGATAATGTAATTAATTAATAATTATATTAGTAAAGATTTTAGTGATTCAAATATTAAAAAATTAGAGAATTAAGTATTCATATATATATTATTATATATCTTCTTAATTGCTAATTTTGAGTAAATTAATTACTATTATTTATTTTTAGTTCTTTAGTTTTGCTATCTTAAAACACATAAAATTGATATTTATTTTTTTAGTTTTAAAATTAGTTTTTACTAACATAATTTATGTGTTAATGATCTTTTTTTATCATTTTATTACTTATTTGGTGTAAGTATAGTTATATATTCCTCTCTTCTACATTTACCTTCCCAAAATATCAATCTTTCTAATAATTTACACATTTTAAGAGTGAGTTTTGTCATTCGCTGAGAATACATGAATTTTATGTTTGATTTCAACCCAATTATTAGCTGGGACCTTTTCGACTCCTTGATAACTGTATTTTATATAGTTATTTTCACCTATTTTATTAATTATAATTGCTATGCTTTTTCTAATTTTAGTTTAATAAATTAGTATTTATTGTTTTTTATATATTTTAAGAAAATTAAATAAATTGTATCGAAAACGTACTTAATTGCAAATTTGTATCGAAAAATATAATTTCAAATAAAAGAGTGCTTAATTGCAATTAATAAAAGTTGAAAATATAATTTAAATTAAAATCGAACTTAATTTCAATTATTAAAAGTTTAAAATTTAATTTAAATTAGAAAAAGAGTTATATTGTAATTAAGCAAAGTTTAAAATGTAATTTGAAATATATTTGTGGGTGAAAATGCAATTAATAAAAGTTATTTTTCTACGTAGGTGAGAAGAAGCCACGCGCCCTAATCCAAGCGCGCAACGTGGACCGTCCGATCAAAGAAGAAACGGTCAGATGCGTGCGTTGCAAGCACACCCGACCAAGGAGAGTGGGTGAAGAATTCTTTCTATCGCACGACTCGGTGCGACGAGTGGGGCTCACCTACCGCGCAGGCCGGCGTGTAGGGTGGGACCTCACCTGTCTGACGTTGTGCAGGCCCTGTCCCCCACCTTCGCGTGTATGTTTTCCCGTGCGGTCGATCCACGTGGGCTCGATTATTATTTGAATCACAAGCTGCCACGTGTCCCACTTTATATTGAATCCAATCAGATTCTGACATGTGGCATGTTACAATGAGCGCGAAAGCGCAAGATCACGCCCGCGTCCAGCTGCTGTCCCCACGTTTCGCGTGCCCCAATCTCGTGCGACAATTTCTGCGTGCGTCCATTACCTGCAACCAATGAGTTACTACCACATGTCCAACTATTTATTTCAGCGAATCATATCGCGACACATGGCAGAGTTTATTGAAAAAAAAAACAGAAACGCACGGCTCGCCACTCACGCGTTTTCATTCCAGTTTTTCATTTTCGATACATTTTGTCCCCCCACGCGTTTTAATTTATTATTTTCCCCACACTTCTCTGTCCCCCGCGTGTATTAAAAAAATATATTTTTTAATGTATTTTTTTTATATAGATTTGATGTTATAAATAGGGGTAAGATGATATAGTTAAAAAGTTTAGTTTTTTTGGAAGAGATAGTTTTGGAAAAGTTTTGGATCGTTTTTAGAGTTTAGAATTTTTGTATTGTTCGGCTCTGGACTGTGGAACATGCAGAAGTCATTTTTGGCTTTTGTTGTGTTCTGCATATGTCAAATATTAATGATACAAGATGTTTTAATTTTATTTCTTCTTCATCTAATTTTTCTGTATTTGTTGTAATTTTATTTTAAGTTTATGAAGTAATTTAATTTTTCTAGGGTTGCATTTGATCTAAATTTATGAAGCTTTGATTTTAATTATTTTTGATAGATTTATAAGACGTTCGATTTGTTCGTTCTATTTTGTGCTTAATGCTTTTTGATTATTTACGAATCTTATCAAAACGATCTTGGCACATAAATAAACTTGGAAGAGGCATTTGTGTGTATATTGCTCGTAAATAGAATGACATGTATGATGAAGGATAGGAATATACCCTAATTGTATGTGTGGTCCTTTGAGAACTTAAAACTTAATGAATCTCGGTGAATTTAATTCTCATAAGAATATAGTGAATTAATTTAACGAGGTGTGTTTATACGGAGCTCGAAAGAGATGTATGGATAAAATTAGAAGTTTTCGGTTGACAAATTAAATGTACTAAAAAATATAAATCAAAAGAAAATAACATGATTTGAGTGGATTAGTTTGGTGAAAAATTGCAATCGTAGATTTCTTTTATTTTCTTATTACTTTTTTCTAAATCAACGATTGTTTTGGATAAAATCAGAGAGAAATAATTTTAGTACTCAACAAACTATAGTAACAAATCTCGGTGGGAACGATACTTTACTTATCAAATCTTATTACTTGTGACCGTGTATACTTGCACGTTTTATGTTCTCCAAAAGAGACAGCACTCCTCTCTCTATCGCATTGGCTTCTTCACTTTCCCAACATTATCCCATTGACCTGCTGCTGCATAAATATTTGACATGTTCAGATATGCACCAGCATCTCTCAACTCTGCCATATTGAACAGTTGACTTGCTACAATTGCTGCCAATTCATTATTCTTGTGAATTCTGCACGAGTTCAGAACAGATGACCATATGACTTCGTCCAGCTCAAATGGCATTTGAGCTATCAATTTCTCTGCGTCGTTGAATCATCTACTTCTACACATCAATTATACATGTATGGTGCTCTCTTCTTGGAACAATATTATAGATACAAGTCATGAAATTAAAGTATTGCAGTCCTTGTTCTTCAAGCCCAGAGTGGCCGCAGGCAGCTAAAACGCTAAGAAAAGTAACTGATATTAAGGCATTCCAGGAAACTGGAGTCCCCTAGTGCATCTCTTGAAACGTTTTGAGTGCATCGTTCATGGAGCCACTTTTTGCATACATATCTAGCAGAGCGCTTCCAGAAAATAAGTTGGAGAAGAACACTGTCCTGATTACAGATGAGTGAAATTGTTTCCCCAAGGACAGTGATACCGAACTTACTGAGGCTCTTAAGGTGCTTGCGAAAGTGGCCAGGTCAGCAATCACATTAGCTCTCCTCATCTCACTGAACAGTTGTAGCCCTTCTTCATAGAGCCCCTTCTAAACATAAGCTGAGATCAGAGCTGTCCATGGAACTGTACTTCTGTGGGCCAAATTGAAAAATATCATTCTGGCTTCCTAAACTCTGCCATATTTGGCATACATGTCAACCAAAGCATTTCCAACCAAAATTTCAGAATCCACTGCGGCTTGGAAATGAACCTACCTGCCCATTTCCAGTTTTGAATTTGTTGCTGCTATGCTAAACATGGTGGTTAATGGGAATTGCCTTCAATCAAATTCGATGAACTGTAATTCCCAAAATGAATCAAGAGCTTCTTTAAATTGTCTAGCCCATGCATATGCTGTGATGATTACATTATAAGAAACACCATCTAACTCTAGCATCTCATCAAAAAGTTGTCCAATTTCTATTACACAATCATGCTTGGAGTAGAAATCAAGCAATGCATTCCCAAAAAATACTTTAGAAACAAAATTGTTCTTTATCCCAGATCCATGTACTTCTCGTCCAAAAATCATGTCATTCAAACCGATAACGGCACTTAAATGCAGCTGCAAAAGCGAACTCGGAAGACTTGTAACCCAAATTTTGCATCTCCACAAAGAGCTTAATAGCTTCTTTGCTTGACCCACCTTTGGAATACCCTGTCGTCATTGCATTGAATGTAACAGGATCTCTTTAGGACATTTCCCTGAAGAGATGACAAGCAAAATTTAAATGGCAGGTTTTGCAGTGAGAATCAACCAAGGAATTGCAAACCATTAGTGTCTTATCATATCCTAACTTGATAATATGGGTATGAACTTGAACTACTTCATTGGTAGTGCTTGTGTTATTGCCACTACATCCTGATAAGAGAGTTGCCAAGGTCACGTAATAGGGTTCAATTCTAGATTTGTGCAATTCCACAAAAAGCTTAAATGCTTCAAGGAACTTATTACTTTTTGAATAACTGCCAAGCAATATAGTCCATGTTACCGCTGTATGTTCCGCCATGCTACCAAATAACTTCCGAGCACTAGAAATATTCCCAGCTTTAACATAAGCAAAAATCAACATATTGGTGGAAACTGTGTTTCTATTAGGCATTTGATCAAACAACTGACATGCTTGGGATAAATCGCCTCGTTTGACAACAGATTCAACATGAAATTAGACCAGCATGTGTTCGGATTAAACCCGTCTTGACAATGCAAGCATCAATCAAATTTTCATCATTGTGGGAAATTTTAGAAAGTTGGGAGGCTCTCAGAGTAGCAAGGTTTTGGAATGCATTAGCTGTACGTAGTGTCACTGGAGATGAAAATGCAACATATATATGCAACTAACCTTTACGAGGGGACTCAACCATAAATCACCTCTCTGCAAAACATCAAATTTGGTTTTTTTTTTTCTACAACAAAAGCTACAAAAGAAAATAAGCTAAGTCATTATTAAAACCTACCTTTAAGCAATAAAAAGTTGGCATGAAACTTTGGGTTTGGCTCAAGTACTAATATCATCACGCAGAGAAGTGAACAGATAAAGACCTAGGAGGACCAGTATATTATGGTTGGTTTATAAACCATACACTAGTACAATAAAGGTCTGTTCCTATGGTTTTTAACCGGCCCAAATATCAATTTTTTGCCTGTTATAAAAATAAGCACAATAGGCAATGGTTAAAGTTATTAAAAATGAAGACAATAAAACATTCTGCTCACAAAACCTTCCATCTGAAATCACAAGATAAAAAAAATCAAAATCAAATACCAAATTTATGAGACCATATACCAAACAAGATGATAGTAATTGATCCAAGAATCATAACGAATTAAATTAACTAACAGTATCCATTTAGTCAGGAAACAAATGTATCCATTAAAATTGTATCTCGTTAAAATCCAATGCAATTAATACTGAAGAAGAAATTATTAAATAAAAGAAGAAAAGATCAAGTCCCATAACAAATACTACAAGAAACAATATACAGATCACATTGAAGTTCTACCTTAGTAAAAAAGACAAACATTTGAAATTGGTCTGAGTAATTTAAAACTAGAAGGGAGTGATGAAAACAAGCAAGCTCGGATCTTTTTGTTCAAGTAGGTTTTTCAACAATCCAAAGAATGTTTTTTTTTAAATATAAACAACAGGATCATGTTTCGTATAAAACGCATCAATAATCCAAAATCATGGTAGTAGGGGACAAACCCTTAACAACAACAAAAAAACGAAGAACAGAGAAACTTAGGAAAAAAATGCCCAGGAGAAAAATAAGTTCAAAAGAAAAGGAAAACACTTACCTGGTTATATATAAAAAAAGATTACGAACAAACTAAGGTGGATAATGAGGTCTGTGTCTATTATAAGAGAGGTGAACGAAGAAGAAAATTACGCACAATCTATCTATAATAAGAAAATATGAAGGAAAACTAGTAAGTATAACCATAGCTCAACAAGGTATTAGCATAAATCAGTTATCCCTTGGTCTCATGTCAATAAAAGTTATATGAGAAAATAAAATAGCAAGCAAAATTCACCTTTTGGGCAACAGTATCGTACACATTCAGAAAGTATTGCCTACATAAATATCATACCAATTTCAATACAGTCATTAAATTTAAATGTTATGATTCAGGTATACATGGCTAACATCAAGCATGCTGGGACTGTTTATGTAAACTTGAAGTACGTGCAGTAATTGAGAATATCTAGTTCTTAAAATCAACAATGAATGTTAGTATCATTAAAATGGAAAGCTTGAATTTTGTGTTTACTATTGTATCATCTGTAGTCATTATTTTGTTGACACATTAAACCCAAGTAAAAAAATTTATAAAAAATTAATTAAATTTATACTTTTAATATTAAATAAATATTTTATTTATAATAATTATTGTGTTTAATTTTTTTTACATATTTTGATATATTATTATATGTATTAATAATATTTAACAAATATGTGTACAAAAATGATACAAATAAATAGTGAATATAATGATTAAACATAATTACTAATAATTGAAATGTATATTTATTCTTAGAATTGATATTATAGATATTTATTTATTTATTATTAATCTGTAAATATTTATATTTATAATTCTATTTATTATATTTTCTTAAATAAAATTAACATATTTACATAAATATCATATTAAGTTAATGAAATAATCAATCACTTTTTTTCTTTCTAAACTCAATTTGATATCATAGTTAGAAAAAAAAAAGGAAAAAAATAGCTGTCCTAAACTAAGAGAATATTTTTTTAATAAATATTCAAAATTTAATAATTATTTTTTATTTAGTTTTATTATTAGTAACATTTTTTAAATACATGTAATAATTACTTTTATTAACAAATTAAAAACTTATGAAATAAGTATTAAAATGTTCGAAATAATTATTTAAATTAATACTTAAATAAATATGCAATTGTGTGGCATTTATAATATAATAAATTTTGTTTTAAAAAAATTATAAAACTAAAAAAAATATTGTTCTAATTTTGAAAAAAAAATCATTTAAAAATTAAATAAAAATATAATTAATTATAAAGGAAATTTTATTGACAATATTTGTATTATCAATTAATATTTTTTATACAGTCAAAAACATTGTGTAATGATATCAAAAACTTATAAAACAGAAACATTGCCCACAATGTTGTTGATCTTTTCCTATTTGATTTTGATAAAGTTTTTGAGAAAAATAACAAAATGTCTCCGGTATGATAATTCGTTTATTTTTGATAAATTTGCTTGTAAGATAATTCGTTTATTTTTGAGATATTAATACATTTTTAAAAATAATTTTGATTATTATTTAAATATATATATATTATTTTGGTAGCCATGGACAGTGAAATTACGTGACATCCTAATTAAAATTAGAAAAAAAGTATATGCATTTTTTCCCCTAACATTATTTTTTGAATATGAAACTAAAGAAATTATGAATCTTATTGTTAAAATACTAATAAAATCATCATTTTTGCATTATATTTAAGTAAGTTTATATAATTATATGACCATAATCATCTAAATATTTAAGTACAACTTACAACATGTTTATTACATACAAGTAAAAACATATAATTGTATATTTTTTAATTAATTTTATATTTAATAGTAAAATCAGATCGTATTGTATAATATAAACATAATATGATTATATAAAAATTTTACGAGTCTAAACGTTTAATTTAATATGTTTGAATTTTTAATTATTAAATTATATGTATTGATTTTTTTAAAAAAAATTTGTTGGTTTAAAATATAATAAAAATATAAAAATAAATTAAATTTTGATTTAAATAAATATTAGAATAAAAAATTATTTTAAATATAAATTATTCTATTAAAATATTTATAATTAATTTTTTAACTATTAATTAATATTTATATTAAATTTAATGGAATGCAACAAACATTTAAAATCATATTAAATACTCTTATTTAAAAAAATAAAAGAAACACAAATTCTAATTATATGATTAAATATAAAGAATATATGAGTTGGTTATAAAAATAATATTATTAAAATTTATATTAAAGTAATGTTTTAATAATATTGAATAAAATTTAATTGAATAATGTTTAATAATAAATAGATATAAAATAATCGTAGTTTAATTTAAATGATATTAAATTCGTATATATTAAAAATTGAAGGATATATAATTTTTTTTAAAATAATAAAAATATATAATATTAATGTAAATAATATTATTCTTTCAATTATAAATATTATTATAATGGGTTAAAAAAGAAAGAAAAAATAATAAAGTAGCCAGTGAGAAGATAGAAAATAAAAGAAGAGAAGGTACATACGTAATCCACCCAACCAACAAAACCATCCTGGATATGATATGATGTATTGAAATCCATATTTTCTCTTCAGTCACTTGAGGAATGAAGGCACTACAAAGTAGAATTGCAAGACCTCTCAATTTACGGTTTTGCCACTATTCTGACCTTTATCTTACACCTCCATCTCTTGCCCTTCTTTCCCTCACTCAATTTCAAACTCTTCGAAACTCAATCTGTCAACAAAATCCCCTCAAACCCTGTTCCACTTTTTCATCTGGATCTATAATCAAAGCACAAATGGCTTTTTCTTCTCCGTCCACAGGTTCAGAGGCACAGACCAAACCCTTCTCTGTGCTTTTTGTTTGTTTGGGCAACATATGTAGAAGCCCAGCTGCAGAAGGGGTCTTCAGGAACTTGGTCAAAAAAAGAGGTTTAGATTCAAAGTTCAAGATTGATTCTGCTGGCACCATTGATTATCACGAGGGAAATGAAGCAGACCCAAGAATGAGAGCAGCCTCTAAAAGACGGTCAATTGAGATAACATCTTTATCAAGGCCTATCCGTCCCTCTGATTTCAGAGAATTCGATTTAATCCTGGCTATGGATAGGCAAAATAAAGGTATTATTACGATCATCATATTTTATCCAATCACTATATGATAAATAATATGTTTTGGTTTTGATCCATATGAATTAATATAAATGCATATCGATACTTAATACCTATGTATTACATCTGATCATTTTGGTGTGGCTGGTGTTGGGTTTGATTTTGTACATAGATGATATATTATATGCGTTGAATAAATGGAAATCTAGAGAAAGTATGCTTGATGAGGCTCACAAAGGGGTTAGTTCTTTGCTGAGTATGTTACAGTAATATATTATAGTTTAGTTTTAGGACCTTATTTGGATGTTTGCAAAATGCAGGTTAAGTTGATGTGTTCCTATTGTAAGAAGCATGATGAAACTGAAGTCCCAGATCCTTATTATGGTGGGCCACAAGGTTTTGAGAAGGTATCCTTCATTTTTGTGATTCTTTTGTTATATGGAGAACAGAATAGCTAGCACTTGCAATCTGGTATCAACGTTTTAAAAAATTGCAATGTTGTGCTGCTAGACACTAAAGTGACATTAATGTCCACCTTTAGAACACTAAAGTGTATTGGGGTCTATATCACAAAGGTTCACCTAAATATAATTATGGATGAAGGGTTGTTCAAGTCTGTTTTCTTTAACGAAACTGTACTTTAGACCTATACTTATTAAATGCGACAACACAAGTCCACTATTTTTACATAAAGGGTCGTAAGTGTATTTTGTAAAGATAATAAATTTGTACTATCTCACTTTTTGTAAAGGTAAAGTACTTCTGTTACATGTTTTAGAACTTGTGTTGTCTCGTCTAATAGATACGAGACTAGATTGTATTTTCGTTAAAAATAGCAAAGTTGGGTTACCTTTTTCTTATAATTAATATAATGATGTTTAAATTAGGTGTTAAAATTGAAGGGTTTATTACATATCACTTGTGTGATCAATATATTAGAGAGTAAATAAGCAAAATCACTCAAATTTTATTAACTAATGATACAAATTATGCTTAGAACAAATGAGCTTCTCCAAACAAAAGGACTAATGAGATCTTGTTGACAAAAAATGGAGTACCGTGAACCTTTTGACAAACTAAAGGAACCCGTGGAAGACTCTTCCTATTTGCTGTCAGCTTGTAATCTCAAATGCTTGCCTTGACTTGTATTGTAGTTGCATATATTCACTTTCAACCTGTAAACTACTTGTATTTGATGTAAACAGGTTTTGGATCTACTTGAAGATGCATGTGAGTCATTGTTGGACAGCATTTTAGCAGAGAATCAACACATTTTTGACAGCTGAATTCTTATTTGGAAATTAAAGTGATCAATGTTGTCTATGTCTTTGATTTGATGTGCACAAGCATGTTGATTCTCGCTGGTAACGCAAAACCGATACTTTCTAGTGATTTAGTCTATTAGTTTAAATGATTTTGGCTTCTAAAATGCTTGCCACATTCTTATTCATTTTGTCACGGTATTGTTGTGTGATTGTATGCATGGAATTGGAATCGATTAGCAGAAAACGATATGTAGTTGGAATTCATATTTGTAATTTGGTATGATTGCGTAAGGTATTTCCAGTTATAGTAGTACATAACTTTGCTAACGACCAGTGTGAGTATTAGGTATTGCTGTACTGGCACTATGATATTGCTTTTGGATTGAAATTTTAATTGCATATAATTAAAACTACGATACTAAAATTGAATCCATCTACCAAGCTGGTTTAATTGACTGATATGCCTATTTTATACTCATTATACTACCATGCAAAAGTATCAGTGCTTGTACGACTAGGTATAGTGTGGACAGATGTAAAATAAATTCTATTTTTGCTAGAAAGTCAAATTTAGGCAAAATGTTTTTTTATTTATGTTTTATGAAGGTATGAGTCCTTTTGGATTTTGAATCATCCGCGAAAAATTACTGTATTTGTCTTCATGAAACCTTGGTGTTATTATCTGTGAACATTGCAAGGGACCCTTGATCTAATTTTTGTTATTAATTAAAAAAATAACCTTCAACCAGTTGCATTAATTTATTATAACCAGTTTGATAACTTTTTCGTGATTAGATTACAATTGTTTATTTATTTTTTTCTTCAACCATTTTGAGAGTCGTTTTAAACCCGCATTTTCCTTGTCTTCTCTAAGCTCGCCTACATCCTTTATCGCTCAGTGCCTTCATCGTTTAGCCTTCTTCATTAGTTTCATTCACCTTCTTCTATTTTTTAGCTTCAGTTTTCAATAGGTATTCGATTTTCTTCTTCATTTTGTTGACGTTTCTCTACCTGCTTAGTCATCACTCGTTTTGTGATTCTTCGTGGTAGGCGTCCTTCGCAGTGGGCTATCCTTCTCGGAGTGGATGAGGGACATTGCCTAGTGGTAGTGTTTTTTCCGACGCCTGATAGTGGTGGTACCTCAGGTTGTTGGAGCTAGTTTCATATTTTTGGGTTTGTAGTGGTGATTACTATTTATGTTTTGTTGTCATGCAAATTTTTTGATTTGTTTAAAAATTTGTAGTTAGTTAGTGCTTTTTTTTGTTTTTGTTAAATTATTTGTTTGTTTTTGTGGTTAAATTGTTTATTAAAATGTTTCTAGGAGAGTTTATTTTTATCTGGTGAATCATTGTAATCAAGTTTTTGTGTTTATTATTATCAAATAATCACTGTTTCCATTACTATAGTCAAGTATTATGGTGAGCTATAATATAAAGTTAATGTGAAACGTTTTTATTTATTTACTCATAAAAATATCGGTATTACATTATTTGATTATTTTTGATTTTATTTTTTTTTATCGTTTTCATTGTAATTTTACATTTTATTCAATAAAATTTACATTCTTATTTATTTTTACTCACAAAAATATCGGTGATACAGTATTTGATTATTTTTTATTTTGTTTTTAAGTATTTTATTTATTTAGTAATTTGTATTGTAATTTTAATTTTTGTTCAATAAAATTCTTTATTATTATTATTATTATTATTATTATTATTATATATCGCTCATGAAAATTTAATCGAATATGGATTCTTTGTTATTCAGTAACCTATTTTTCAGCTATTTGGACATATCGCGATCTTTAGCTGTTCAAAACCAACTTGGGGGGGTACTTTTTAAAAAATCTCCAACTAGATGAATTTTACTCTTTCATTTAGAGTGAAATGGATGGATGGTTATTGTTTATTTTTACGAGAATTTGTTTAATTTTATTCTAAGATAACACTACAGCAATTTCACGACAAAGAAGATATTGCTTTACTTACGCTTATACATATGGTGCATTCTTTTTTAAAAGAATAAGAGGGATTATGGTGAACTCTTTAAAATAAATAATTAAACTAGCAAATATACAATCGAATTATCTTAAAATTTATAAATAAATCACCTAATTATATAAAGTAATAAAAAATAATACTCAACTATATCTATAATTAATAATACAAATACAACACTATGTTATTTTTAAATAATTATGTTATATTTTTTATAATAGTTTTGTATAACTAATAAAAATTTGATAATAAACTTATATCATTAATAAGAAATTTGATAATAAATTTATATCAATGATGAGTGTGATGGTAAATTTATACCACTAATAACACTTGAGTGTTATTTTTATAAAATTAGATAAAATATTTATAATTTTTATGATAATTTGATAATATATTTATTACTTTATTCAAATAAATATAAACATACACTGTGTAAAAAAAGAAGGAAACAAAAACAATCAGCAGTGACCGATAGAAAACAAAGACATTAGCAGGCTCATTTCACATTTTTTAACAACAAAACGAGCTTGGGTCCTGCCAAGTGATGTTTTGTCTATTTTTCGGTAAATAATATTTTTAGATAAATAATAGTTTGTAATGGTAGTAACCAAAATTGTCCTCTAGTAAAAATCATCGCATCTAGTAACCAATCAATCCATACCTTACAAAAACTGTTTTACCTATTAATTTGGCATGAATTATACATCTACAAAGCTTCTTACCTTTATAGCTCTATCATTTTCGATATCAACTCACATGCCAATAGTAAATGACATAATTGAGACTTTCCTTTAAGCTTCTAGTGAACTCATAGTTTAATATCTTATTTTATTTAAATATCTCATCTTATTTAAAATTTAACATTAATATTTTAAACATATATTGTATTACTTTTTTTTTATTAAACTTACATTATAAATAATTATGTATCATATTTTCTATTAATTTTATATTCTTATTTATCTTATTTAGACACATTAGAAACAAATAAGATATTTCAATTAATACCGTTCATTACAATCTCATATTATTGAAAATTAAGTGAGACAAAATAAAATAATTTTTAAGAATTAATGGATTATATCTTAAATCTTATTAACATCTCAAATTAATTTACATCTCTACCTAACAATAGATGACAATTATGTATACTAATGAAGAAATTTACAAAATCTTTATGCAATGCACCCATGCACAAGTTCAAAACAAGCAATATAGACTCAATGGCATGTACAGTTATATAAAGCCCCGTCACTTTTTGGTGAAATGATGTTAGATGTAAATCTTTGAAAACTCATTAGATCTAATGCTATTGAAAGATAGAGTTGAATCAAATAGTTTATAAAATCAATGTTATACATCTTCCATATTCTGATCATTATCATTATCTCCATCATAATATTCATCATCGCGCTGAATGTGCTTGTCCTGAGTGTGCCCTGGAAAAACATTATAAAGATGAAAAATGTCTTAAGCTGAGGGCAAAGAATTAGATCTTCGTGATGTGTGTGCAAAGAAAACGAATGAGAAAAAGGAAAAGGAAAAATGATGTTTGTTTCCATAATGAACCAGGGAAAACCTCCACTCAACTGGAAAAACCAAGCCACACAAAGAACATTGTGAGTGACCAAGGAATCCCAAAATTGGGACAATTAGAATTGCTCAAAAGCAATAAATAAAAAACGCAAGCCTGAGACTAGCCTTTATATGCATACACACGGAAGCACACTAGAGGAAGCTGTGTGCAACTTTTTGCATAATGCATGAGCATGTTTTCTATTTTTTTAGTTCTTTTATCTTTGTTCTTTCTAAAGGATTTTTCACTTACGATCTACACGCTCATCTGGGTTTTGCTCATCTTCATCAATATCAGGGATATAAAAATCTGGAGGTACCTGCAATCAACCATATTATTCAATTCAATAGCTATAGTTCTTTTGAACCTCTCAGTACAAGCGTAATAAGTCTGTTTAATGAACTTGAAAGCATGGTTTAAAAAATCATAGTAAGTCTAGTTAATTTGGTGTTTTTGAGGTCTACGCCTTGCCTTAAGTTTTTCCTATCATAGGCACACATTGAGGCGTGAAAGGCTTTAAGCCTCAGTTTTTGTCCAAAGTTTAAATCAAGTTGATGGGCCTCGAGCATAAAATTGGATCCAATTTTGACTTAAAAAAACAAAGCTACAGAAAGTGTAGGGTTTTCAAAAAATTTGAACTCTTCAATATTGTTCTCTTGGCTCCCCTCTTCTAGCAGCCACCATTAACAACCAGCTTCCCTTTTCTAGCATTTTCGGCCCCTCAATTATTTTTAGGGTCAATTACAAGTACCTCCATCCAAGTTTTTTGAAATAACAAAAAGACCCCATAGGTTTGAAAAATAACAACTATATTTCTTATTGTTACTATTTCTTAATTTGTTAAGGGAGTTATTTGCAATAAAAGTTATGAAATTTTAGAGAAGATATTGTAATAAAACAATAGTAAAAAGGTGTAATTGCTTATTTTTAAACTTGAAGGGTGTTTTTGTAGTTTTAGAAAACCTCAAGGAGTTCTATAATAAATTTTCCCTTATTTTTATGGTACTTCTCCATCTCCTAGCTCTACTTTGAAAATTTTGAGTCCATCCCTTCTTCAAGACTCCAACAGAAATCTGTTTTCTCTCTCTCTCTCTCTCTTTCCCTCTCTATTCTTTCTAAGTCTAGCTCTCTCTCTCATGGTTTTAAAGTTGTTGTGGATTTATTATGATGATATTTTGATATAACTAATGTCATCTGGTTATATATTTTGATTTTTTTTTACTTACGCCTCTAACCTACCTTGAGAAGCTAGTTTGTATTTTTTACCTTTTAAAACCATGTTTAATTGAAAGGTAAAATAACCCCATTATCTAAAAAAAGGTTAAAGTAATATCTAAAGTCTATGGGAACATGATTAGCCTCACATTATTTTGTTCATACAAACAAAATTTAAATAGCAGACAATTTTGGGGACCAAATCCAATCCTTGTAAAAGACAACCACCACTATAGAAAAAGCAACTTGGTTGTGATTTGCAAATGTTACATTTTAAAGACAATGTGGGTTCGTGTAATAAATAGCTCAGTAGTCAGTAAGAATGGTACTAACCTCGTGCATTTGTACACCAGGAGCATGTTGGATATTCCGAAGATTTTCCAAGACTTGGACTTTAATTGTGCTAAGATATGATTTACTGTTAAAATTTTCCTGCATAAAAACCCAAAAGAAGCGACACTTAATCTAGCCGGTGCGTTCCCTAAAGTCTTCATTACAGCACAATGTAAACTTGGTAATAATTCTATGCATTTTTTAAAATAATTTTCATCTCAATATATTATAATACAATAAAGTTGGCAACAAATTTTTATGTGATAAATACATAACTAGCTGTATGTTTCAAGCTGAAAGATAATATGCCACAGCTACTTACTATATGCCCGCTTGGAATCTTCAATGAATAGTCGGGGCCAAAGTATTTAACATATTCGTTGTCTGGGATCTCTGCAAAAATATTAACGTAAAAAGAATATTATATCTAGAAAAAGATGAAACCAATACTTCAATCATCATAATTTTTATTTTCGGCCAGCAATTGGCAAGAGAGCTTGGATAACTAAATATCATACTGCAAAAGCCTGCAAAATGAATTATGAATTTAGGGAAAATACTGAAAGAACAATCCCAAGTACAAAATATTTGCATACATAGACACCTGATTTTCTCAATTTTCTTTTGTGCTTCACCCATTCATATAATAAAAAAGATCAAGATAGTCTATCATTAGTCACTGATCATTGCCAAGATACAGGATACTTGCTGCATAGTTATTAGCAATTGTAGCTTTGGAATTTTTAGTTTTAGATCCTAACTATATGCTCATGGATGATCAAAAAACTCAAGCTGATATTAGTCTAGCTATAAAAGAACGTACATAAGAGAAGAAATAGTCGAGGAAAGGAACATTTCATCACACAACCCCCAATAAAAAAAAGGCGCGAAATTGATGAAAACATGTGTATTTCACATACTAATTTTATAGTGTTTTCAGCATTTCTTACGCAGCAAGTATGTTGAGATAACCCATCTCAAAGATTTACGAAAATAAATATCACAATACATCTCATAAACAATAAAATAAAATCTGGACTAGAAATTACTTGACTTACCATTTGGAAGTTCTGTATCTAGAAGAACACCAGTTTCAACAGTCCAACATCGAGCAACATTCTCTTTTGTGTATCCCCCACCTCCAGTCACCTGAAGGCAAATATATGGACTCTGTAACCCAGTTTGTATAAAACACTGTTGATTTACACGTAAATTAAGTCAAACAAAAAGTTACCAGAAGTGGCAAATTGAACTTCTTCACGAACCTAACACATTCAGCGTGACCTGCAGGAAGCATCAGACTGTGCCGTTAGGGTTTGACTACCACATCTTAAATAGCCAACCAACATGAAGAAGAAACTGTAATATGTCATGTCAAAATAATGGTCCCTCTTGACCTCCATATTAATCACTCTCGTTAATTTCTCAAAGTCATGGTCTCTTTTTTCTGAATAATGCAATCATGCTAAGAGCAAATGTTCCATCATGAGAAGTACAAGAAACTTGTACTTGCTACTTCTAAAGGATACCTATCACTCAACAGCCACCAGGTGTACCAATGAAACAGCACAATAATCTACTCACCCTATTTGCATAAACTTTAGAAGATTAGATTTTCCCAGCTGAGTCGAATAGAAAACAAACTACTTGCACTAATTATTAAAATACTATTCTGCTATGTGCTTGCAATCCACAACAAATTATGACCGTGGTGCATTAAAAGATGAAATCATGACAATTTTTTTAAAATATAGTGTGACCTTTGCAATCCTTCTGAACTATGAAAAGTCAATAAAATATAAACTCAAAAGTATCCCTTAGCTACACTCTAAAGCATGTTATTAACTAGAAAAATATTCTACATAAAGTATAATAGAGGAAAAATTGTTATAATTACAGGTAGATATACACCATCAATGGAGAGATTAAAGCAGCCCAATCGATCACCAGCAAGAGAATCTGCCCCACATTGGAGAACTATGGCACCTGGTGAATACATCTCAACAACCTTTGAAATAATCTACAAAATTGCAATTTGAAAGAAGACAAGTCCACGGTTAAGATCATAAACCAGAAATATTGGGCATAGATTGTTAAAACATGCACTTACAGTTTTAAAAAGACGAGTGAAGCTAGTATCATCTATTCCATCCTTTAGTGGAACATTAATAGCATAAAATTTGCCTTCCCTTTCTCCTATTTCCTTCAATAAACAGATAACCAATGTCACTGCTATTTCAACTTTATAAACAACCAGCAAGAAAACATATGTAAATTCCAGCAAGAAAGAATATGTTAGTCTTCATTATAAAAATTCATTACATCCCAAATGTTCTCGTCAATACTAATGTGAATAGCTTATTCATCCATCAGAAAGGAACACATCATACATAATACATTAACTCGTACAGAATTCAAGATGAGAGTCTTCCTTAACAACTAACAAAATAATTTGAGGTCACCTTAACATCACCGGTTCCTGGGAAAAACAAGTCTCCATATTTGTGAAAACTAACTGTCATCACCCTGCCACATTGAACAATACAGATTTAATGACTGTCAAAGGCATTATAAAATTTGTGGTTAATCTTTTGGTTCCATTAATCAGTATATCACCATAAAAAACATATTATAATTTTCAAGACCAAACAGATATTGGCGATTGGAATACCCTCATCGATAGGAAAATTATGAAATGTATATATCTAATAATAAAAAAATAATCTACAAACAAAAGTGAAACACGCTAGTATACAAGGAAGGTTTCGTAAGCTTGAAAAAAAAATAGTTTAGCGTGCCAAATCAGACAGGAATAAATCAAATGGATTGCACTGTAACAAGCTAATCTGTAATAAACATTCACTGCTATTCCACCAAAAGAACAAACAAATCAGAACTTACATACCTGTCAGTAAAATAAAAGGCTTCTTCTACACCATCACCGTGATGCACATCTATGTCAATGTACAGAACACGGGCATGATGTTTAAGAAGTTCTAAGATTCCCAAAACCAAGTCATTGATATAACAAAATCCAGATGCCTCACACTTCTTGGCATGGTGTAATCCACCAGCCCAATTTATAGCAATGTCACAGAGTTGATTGTTTAACCTGCGTGCAGCATCTGCCATCGCATATCACTGAATGAGATGTAGCCAAAATGCAAGATATATATGCGTGTGTCATTTTTTTTTTTACCTATTGTTCCACCCGCATAGATTTGACAAAATTCAAACAAGTTCTCAAAGACAGGGCAATCTTCACCAAGATTATCTGGTAAAAGAGGGGAAAGATAAAGTAATATAAGAAAGTTTCCCCAGAAGACAAGAGCAGTGCACAATAGTTTCTTTAGAAGTAGCAAGTGTACAAGGAGCACAAATTAAAAAGAGAGAATCCTGAAATATTTTATTGAAACAAGATATTCACAGATGAGCAAAACAAATAAGAAAATTGGCTGTTTGAAATGCTTGGTCAACTCCACAGCACTCACCATTGCCAGTCAAGGCAAAGGCAGGCATGTCTTATACCATGTCGACAAGGCATCTAGTATCTCACAGAAATATTAATATAACCTCTCTCTCTCTCTCTCTATATCATGAGCACATAGTGCCCACTACATTCTATGGATTTAAACCTTGAAGAAGAATAAGCTGGCCACAAGTGCATAATAAGCACCCTGTTTGGTGATTGGTATTGTTGTGGCTGCCAAAAGAAGTGATTTGTTAAAAGTTTATTAAAATTTAAGTATTTGGTAAAACCACCTGATATAGCTTTTGCTCTAATATATGGCAGTTGGTACAAAAAATTTCAAAATATGGGAATTCTTAGCTTTTAAATTCTGCTAACCACAAAGGGTGTCTTTGGGGTCCATGTAGCTCCTAAAGAAATCAATAGAAAAATCAGCCATAACCAAAATCAGTTACTAAATCTAATTCTTTTCCTTAAGTTTTTCTACCACAACTGCAACTGATTCCATTAAAAGCTGAACAATCCCAAAGAAACCAACTTCAATAGTATTTTACCACGCATAAAAGGCATCAATAATAAGCTCTCTTTTTTTATAAGAACATCAATAATACACTCTTAAATTCACTTTCAAACAAACACAACTGCAATGGTATTCTCAGAGAGTCATACGTCTTGCCATTTCATTGGAGAACAAATGCTGAGTGTCAGGAGTTATTCGATGTAGAAATTCCACATAGTCAGCGGAATGAAATTGAGCAAGCTCAACCGGATAAGCCTTGTGAGGCCGCTGCATTACAATTTAGAATTAAGATACCAACAATAAATCACAAATATTTACCATATCAACTACAATACATAGAATAAATAAATTATAAGAAATTGGGAGACGGTACAAAATCATCAAAAAAAAAAATCAAATTGACTGACATAAATTTCCATTTTCTTGTGAAGATCGTAGGAGAGAACGAGATGGTGGGTCATACACAGCCGGTGGGGTTTCATTGGATGGTTCGGCCCAAAGTAAACACTGCCCACATCCCCTGCAACAAACAAAAAATAAAAAAAATAATATCCAAACATCGTAACTCCACAGTTTGGTTGCCAAGGAATATCTCTCTAATTCTTCCCACAGAAGCCTAAAATAGCACAACATTACAAACACTAAACCATATAGTGGTCTAATTAGGGTTTTGGAAATCGAGAGTGAAAGGAAAATAAAATCGAATACATAAAGTGGAAATGATAAAGAAAATAAAGGGGAAGTGAAAATCGAGAGAAAGTAGAAATTAGGGGAATGAGACGGGTTGGAGGAGGAAAGAAAAAAACGAACCGTCGTAGAAGTAAGATATTCGGTCTTTGGCACGCATCGTCAGAGAAAATAGGGAATAACGACAATGGAAGGTTCGTAGTTGAAAGTCACAGGCTGGGTAGAAGATGAAGCTTTGACCTTTAATATTGCCTAAGCGTCGCTGTGGTGGGAAAGATAGATCGGGCAGCCCTCATCAACTATACTGCCATTAGCTGGTTGCGATACGTCCGTACGGAAGAGGGAAACCATCAATTTAGTGGGATTTTATGGCTTTTCTCAATTTATAAAAAAACACCATTACAATTTCTAAATAATAAAAATAACCTAAGTTACACCGTACTAATAAACATAATTTTTATATAATTATATATTTAATTTTATATAATAAAATATAAAAATAATATAATTATATAAAAATTTAATATAATTTAATAAATTCAAATTTTTAATTATAAAATCACGTATATTAATTTTTTATTTCATCTTTAATGAAAAATAATATTTTTAATTTTAAAATTTAATAAAAATATATTAAATATTAATTTAAATAAATTTATAATCAAATAATTATTTTATCAAAATATTTATAATTAATTTTTTTAAATTATATTTTACAATTTTCACCGAATATTATGCAAACAAAATAAATATAATTTAACTTATTATAATTATACTTAATTTATTTAATACGATACATCAAATATATCCTAAATATTATTAAATTACTCAAATTTTAATATAAAATAGATATAATTAATTAAAATTTAATAATTAATAAATTTAATTTATTATATCTTAACTTAAACATATTTATTTTATGAGTTAAATATTCATTTTAATAAAAATATATATGAATAAATATAAAATATGTTATTTTATAGTTATAATATTTAAATAGTGTTATAAATTTTATTTTCTAAAAAAAATAAACAATACCAATGATCCTAATTTTTATTGATTTATATTTTAATACTCGATTTTTTCTTAAAATTTCGTCTAAAAATTAAAATTATTATCAAATTTTATTATAACACTTACAAACATATTGTAGTTTTTAAATATAATTTTGAGATACAGTCGTTTTAGGGTATAATTAAAATTTAAAATTATATTTTGTATAATTAAACTTGTAAATTATATATTACTATGTTATAAAATGATTGTAATATAATAAAGTAAAATTTGAAGAAAAGATGGATTACCATTTGTTACAGTAATAAACGGGATTATCATTTACTATTATTATTTATGCTATTAAAGAACAGATAGTTATCATTTTAAAAAGTTAAAGTACTATAGACAACAATGATTTTAATAAATAAATTTGATTAATTATTTTAATCATCTAATAATAATCAATAATATATATGTTACTACAATTTAAACTTTGAAATTAAAAATAAGTAAATAATACATAATTAATAATTCACCTATTAAATTTATTGGTTAACATTATTTATTATCAAAAATTAACCTATTTAATATAAAATTAATATATATATATATATATATATATATATATTTTAAAAAATTGGTTCTAAGTGTTGGATAAAAATATTATATCATTTTACTTAAAACTTTTGATATAAATTAAGAGCAGAATAAATTTATAAGGATACAATAAAAAATAAAAATTATATATATATATAATACAATAAAATAAAATTGCATTGTTGGAAAGAATAATTTTTTATTAATTATTTCCAAATGCATGAATTTAACTGTAAAACTGAATTAAATTAATTTAACAAATAATTGTTTTATTTGTAGGTTATATTTTTATATAAGATAAATAACAAAATTTAAATATTTTGAATTTATATTTTTATTTCTTATATTATGATTTTAAAAAATATAATGAATTTTAAAAATCGAAACAATAAAGTTTACTGGATAAATACCCTTATAATTATAACACAGTTATGTTAGATATCAGCATGATTGTGTGGCTACACGAACAAGCGTACAACTTTGATACTATATATTAAATACATTTTTGTACATTCTAAATACTTCAAAATATTTTATCATATATTTTCATAATATAGTTTATAAATACTATATTATATATATTTTCTTTTTATATTTTGTCATCTATTTAGCTTGTTTCTTCGTACATGAGACAAGATAATACAAGACACAGAACCTTAACGAGCACAGAGAAACACAATTAATGAAGTAATAATATATGTATTAATTTATTATATATGTTAAATAATATATTAATTATTAATTAAATATAAAATTAAAAATATTAAATAATAAAATAGTTACAGTACAACACATGATTAATTAAATTATGTTATAAGAATTAATATATATATACATATTAAATTATATTATAAGAATTAATATATATATACATATGTATTAAATTATGATAAAAGTACATTTAAAATTATTAATATAAACTTTAAATTTTATTAATATTTATGTGATGAATAGCCTTGAATCGCTTTCGGTATATCAGGCGAGGTTACAATATCATTCACTTAAATTAATTAAGTTATTTATGCTGTTAATTTCTTAAATTTAAATTAAATATAATTTCTTGATTTTATAAAAAATATTAATCAATAAAAAACTATATTATTTAATAATTTTATTATTAAAATATTATTATTTTTCTATCAAATAATTAAACATGATTTAAACAATAATAATAAAACTACAATTAATATAAAAAAATCATAAAATATTTTTTATATTTATTAATTTTTATTATTATATATTAATATTTTATTCATTTTTATTGTTTAATTTAAATAAATTTTTTAAATTTTATTATAATTTATTTTATCTTATAATATTTCATATTAGATTTTATTTTTATTTTTTATTAAAAATTTATATTTTAATCGTATTTCAATTATATTTAAAATAAAAAATTATTAAATTAATATAATTTATATTGATTTTTTTTATAAAATTAAGAATTTAAATCATAATATTTTTAATTTAAAAAATTAAATGATATAAATTTAATTTAATACAATTACGTGATATCTTATTTTGTATTATATATATAAGTTATAATAAATAGAAAAGTAATATAACATAAACGAATAAACTAGTAAAACAAAAATTTGAATGGGAAAAAATAGGTAAACAAAATGGAAAAGAAAGTGCTAAAGAGGAAAGAAAACGAAGGAAAATACTGGGGAAAAGTGGAAAACTGAAAATAAAAAATAAAAAACCGGGAAAAAGGAAAATAACGGGGAAACCCGAAAAAAGAAAGAAAAACATATGAATAATGGATGTCATATGAAAAACAAAACCGGAAAAGGCCCGCGTATATTGGATTCCACATACCCTAATTTCACTCTTTCCCTTTTCCACACCAACGCTGGCGGTTAAGCATCCTCCAACTCTATTGCCGCTGGCCCAATCCCGTGAAGTATTCTGCTCGGTTGGATTTTAGTTTGTAATAGGTAATCCCTCTGCCTTATCTTGATTTATTGGTTTCAGTTTTATCTTATGTGAGCTAGTGTAGTGATCTGACATGATGATTTATGACCTTTTTCAATCATTCGAATGTGTTATTTTCAAGTTTTCAATACATTTCAAGAGCCTCATTTTTAAATGCGGCGTAGGGCCTCACAAACTCTTGAGCCGTCCCTGCATTTTCACTCATGGAACTGGAGGACTCTTGTTCTCCTTCTTTTAGTTAATCAATATGGAAGTCCCTTTTTGTCTTATGGCCTGTATGTGTTATGTAATTTTCTTCACTGTTCCTTTTTAAATTATTTGTTTTCATGCATTAATATCATGCTTTAACTTCTCTCGCTCGCTATTTTATTATGTTTTGAACTTTTTAGTGCTTATTATGTTGCAATTGACTGGAATCCGAAATTAATCACGGTGGTCATATTTATTATGTGAATGTTTCGTTAATTTTGCAATTTACTACTTTCTTTTTTTCAATTCAATTTAGTACTTTTACTTCCAATTTTGTTGTACTTTGCTGCTTTTTTATTTTTTTTTTCATGTCAATTTTCTACTTTATGTTTTCATTTTGATTCAATCCAAGGTTTTTTTAGCATCTAATTTGCTGTTTTTTTTAAATATCAATTTAGTACTTTTCTTTTTTATTTTGGTTCTATTTTATCCCAAAATAGTATATTGAAATAAATAAAGCTTAAAGTAGTAATTGGAATAAGAAATGTAAAGCTTGCGGATTGTAAAATAATTCAGGAAGCATTCACCCTATATTTAAAAAAGTTTGTGTTAGATATGAAAATAATAATAATTGTATTCTTTGCAGATCTGATAATTGCTTGTTTTAAGGTTCTCCAGACCTCCGCATATCGGTTGTGCGGTCGAGGTTTGGAGCTCTCGTTTACAAATTTCTTGCGGCCTTTATTTTCGACTATGGCTAGTGAATTATTGATTAATGTAAATGGCAATAGTAATGCACAACCTAATCCTCAGAGGACTTACCAAGTTGTAGTGGCTGCAACCCAAGATATGGGTATTGGCAAGAATGGAAAGCTACCTTGGAGATTAAGTGCTGATATGAAATTCTTCAAGGGAGTCACTCTGACCACTTCCGATTCTGGGAAAATAAATGCGGTTCTAATGGGTAGGAGAACATGGGAGAGCATTCCTTCTGAGCATCGGCCTCTACCTGGTCGCCTGAATGTTGTTCTTTCTCGTTCTGCTAGCTCTGACATTGCTACTGTGGAGAATGTTCTGACATGTGGAAGCATGGATTCTGCTTTAGAATTGTTAGCTGCATCTCCTTACTCTGTGTCAATTGAGAAAGTGTTTGTTATAGGGGGCGGCCAAATAATAAGGTGTGTATTTGAGCTTGCTTTTTCTTTGTTTCTTTATTTTTTTGTTTATCTTAGTGTTTTTTTTTGTGTGTGTGTGTGTGCATATGTGTCTGTTTACAGGGAATCTTTAAATGCACCTGGATGTGATGCTATCCACATTACAGAAATTGATACTAGTTTTGATTGCGACACCTTTATGCCTGCTATTGATTACTCTGCATTTCAGCCTTGGTATTCATCATATCCTATGGTGGAGAATGGCATCCATTTTTCTTTCACTACATATGTACGTGTTCAGAAATCTGCACTTAAATCCATTGGTCATGAAGTTGATCTGACCCTTGATATTGGGTCAGATACTAGCAAATTGGTGGTAAAAAACTTTTCTTTCCTGCCTAAGATGATTATTGAGAGACATGAAGAGTACCTATATCTAAGACTAGTTCAAGAAATCATTTCAAATGGAACTCCTAAGGACGACAGGACGGGAACTGGTACTTTATCAAAATTTGGTTGCCAGGTACTATCTGTCTTAGAAAGTAAGTTTTCTTCTGCTTCCACTTATTAATTATTGTTTGAAGACTAATTGCCTTTATCTTTTTTCTGTAACTCAACAGATGAGATTCAATTTGCGCCGAAGTTTCCCACTTCTTACAACTAAGGCATGTAAAATGACCCCTGAATTTCTTACAAGCAGCTTCCTGTAGCTGAGATAAATCTATATTGAAAATTTTGTTTTGTCTTACATTTTCAAGAATGAGAGGTTAACTTTATGGTTTTTAAGAACATAAGTTATTTTTATTCATTTTGATTAGATAGGTTGAATTATGGATTGGATCTGACGTAATTCTTTGGTCCATAGAAAGTGTTCTGGAGAGGAGTTGTCGAGGAACTTCTTTGGTTCATCAGTGGTTCAACAAATGCCAAGGTAATCATGCCTGTGCTGAACATTTCTGCAATATTTTACTTGGATTGCATGTTCATCATTATTCTTTTTCCAATGCCCAATGTGTTTTCTCCCTAACATATGGATCTTTTCATATAATGTCTTTTGACGGTGAACTATCTGTATAGTTGCATATTAAATGGAGAAAGAAAAAGAGAACGATCATTTGACATAAGATACAAATATTGTTCAGGAAATTTTTTATCAGTTTAATGTGAATCAGGATAAAGATAATGGTATGCTTTAAAGTTTGATATCATTAATAGGTTCTTCAGGACAAAGGGATTCGTATATGGGATGGCAATGCGTCTAGGGACTACCTTGATAGGCAAGTAACAAAGTCCTTTTTTATACAGCTGGGTATTTCATACATTTTTAACAAATATTCTACCATCATTCCAGCATTGGTTTGACAGACAGGGAAGAGGGTGACTTGGGGCCGGTATATGGATTCCAGTGGAGACACTTTGGGGCTAGGTTTGTGGATTCTACCTCAGCTTTGTTCGTTCTTTATGTTCTGAAATGTCATTCTAAAATTTCTTCTCATCTTACATTATACAGGTATACCGATATGCATTCTGACTATACTGGTCAAGGATTTGATCAGCTGTTGGATGTTATTGACAAAATTAAAAATAAACCAGATGATAGAAGGATAATACTCTCAGCATGGAATCCTTCTGACCTCAAATTGATGGCACTGCCACCGTGCCACATGTTTGCACAGGTTTGTGTTGAGATGGCACATATATTTTACTTCTATTGATCTTTAAGCACATCTTTCTTTCTACTGCAGTTTTACGTAGCTAATGGGGAGCTATCATGTCAAATGTATCAGCGTTCTGCTGACATGGGCCTAGGCGTGCCATTTAACATTGCATCTTATGCACTTCTTACCTGCATGATTGCTCATGTTTGTGGTATGTTATTCTGTAGAAAGTTGCTTTCTTGATTTCGATTGAATATTTGTTGAACTTGATGGTAATCTTTGCTTTCTTGTCTGTAGAAATAATTATCATTTACTCTTATATGGCGTATTTCACTCTCATAGCTGTACATATTGGTAATTATGTAATGTTGCTTTCCACAGATTCTTGATGAGTTATTTGCGTAGATGTAATGTTTTCCCCCAGAAGAAAAAAAAAACAAAGAAAAAGAAACAAATATAACAAGAAATGGATAAACTGGGTTCATTATTATTTTTTTTTTTCTCTTAAGAAAAAGAGAGGTGTAATTTAGATTTGTCCAACTTCTTAATACAGAATTCTATCAGACGTTATATTTTATTAGTTCAATACAATTTAATACATTGTAGTTCAGGTTGGTACTATTCCACACAATGTATCAAATGCACCCTTGAATGCAAGCCGATAAATGATTGAAGTTCAGGATTCTTTTTCTCTGATTTCAAAAGCATTAGACATGACTCTATGCATTTATATGGCCAGACTTAAAACTACTTTGCTTGTACAGATCTAGTACCAGGTGATTTTATCCATGTTATTGGGGATGCTCATGTTTATCGTACTCATGTCAAGCCTCTGCACGATCAGCTTCAGAAGCTTCCAAAACCTTTCCCCGTGAGTATTTAGACCATTCAAGAACACTAGGAGTTATAACTAGTTTGAATTATATTTTTATACCCTGCCAATGTGCTTACTTACTACCTTAGCATTTATTTTACTTTCTTGTAGATTTTGAAGATTAACCCTGAGAAGAAGGATATAGATTCCTTTGTGGCAACTGATTTCAAACTCATTGGCTATGATCCTCACCAGAAGATAGAAATGAAAATGGCAGTATAGAGCGATCATTCAGTAATTTATTAAGTAAAACTCAGTGAATCTAATACCTCATTTTTGCCAACGCTTGTTCTAGTTTTGAGGCAAGTATATGATCAAATTCTTTCTATTTCCTACCTGCTGAAAGCTTGTTTTATTTAAATAATATTTATATTTATTGGCAAAATGTTGTCAAAGAGAGCATATTTTAAATGGACCCTGCTGGATGAGTCTGATTCTGATCTTGTATATTAACGACGGGAATTAAGTACGGTTCATGTTATATGTTTTTAATTCTCAAGGGAATGGGCATCTATAAAATGTCACATATGATTGGAAAGTTTGGGGTAGCTACCTCGGTTGATGGTGAAGATTGTGGAAAATATTTTGATATTGAAGTCAATGTAAAGAATCAAAACTCCATAATTTGACTCCTGTAAATTTTTATGAATTCTGTTAGAATTGCAATTGAATGCACCAAGAACTATATGGTTTCTTTTAAAGTCCATTAGATTCTAAATTCAACACACCCTCCTTGGTCCCTGGCTTGATCCTTCAGGTTTACATGTCTTTTTGTTTCCTTAGATAGGCTTTCTACGCTATTTGGTAGATGATATCCCATTTGAAAACTAAATCAACAATGTTAAGAAACTTGGGCTCTTGCCATCTTCTAAGTTTGTAAAGGAAGCTAGATTGTTGGAATTTAAAGAAAGGACTTGCGCATGATTTTCAATTTCGACAAATATAGACAAAATATAGTAAGTTTATGGTTATTTTTTTATTTTTTATTTTCAAAATAAATTCCCGTTAAACATCTTTCATCGAATTATTGTTTCTTTGAATTTGAAACAATATTTAATATTTTCTTTCGAGTATTTTAATTTGTATCTCATTTTTGTATTTATTTTTTCGTAGACTAAATTGCTTGATTCTTGGTGGAAAAAGAAAAAAAAAATAGTTGTCTGAAATTAGGTCCTAAATGATCATTAGTCAATTTGAATAAAAAAAATTAGTTTTTTTGTTTTGTTGCCATTGCAAGGAGTCATAGAAAGACAAAAAATAATTTTTTTCTAAGATATACAATAAAATTATTATTTAAAATACGAGAATAAAATATTATTTAATTTAAAATAAAAGAGATGTTGAAATTAAAAATAAATAAAACACAATAAGAATGACTCACTAAAGTGTTTAGTAAAGTATGTATAAATTATGTAATAAGTTTAATAGAAAAAAGCTTTAAAATTTATTTATCCTTTCTCCATCATTTTCTTAAAAGTAATACGATAAAAAAACGTTATTTTAAAGTTACAAGATTAAACAACCGAATTGATCTAGCTTAAAAACTATTACAGTTACTTGTTTGAAAATAAATAGAAGCACCACACTACATACAATAAACAGTTTCTTTTACTCCATGACATATAATATTATATGTTCATTTAAATGCAGCAATGTTTAATATTCAACCGTTATGTTTTTTTTAACTAAATCTTTGTTGTAGTCCATGTATATATTTTATTGTTAATCTGCTATATAAATTTTTACTTTTTATGTTATATATAAAAAATATATATACATTGTATATATAACTTTAAATTTAATATCATTTAAAATTAAATTATAATTATTTAAATTTAATTAATATTATATATCATTTAATTAAATTTTATTATTATTTTTAAAAATAGTATTATTTTTTTAATTTTTAAAATAAAAAATACTACACAGGTCAATTCGGCTCAGTACAATTTACAAGGTCGTCTCTGCAATCGTTCTTATGTATGCTTCTGATTCTAAAAAGATAGATGTCAAGAAATGCCCTCACCGTCTCTCCAACTCTGTGCCACCACCCACTATCTCCACCACAACCATGGCTATCGTCACCCCAAAAACCTGGGGTTCAGACGCTCTCTGTACTCCTCAGACACACAGAACCCCTTCCGTTCTCTCTCTTTTGCCTCCAATTTTTTCAAGTCGGTACCTAGAAAGCTGGTTTCTCAGAAGAAACCCAACAGCAGCGGCAAAGAAGGACGGGTAAAGGTAAAGAGAAAGAAGGAGAATGTTTGGAGCGTTGACAACGAGCTTGCTTCCAATCAGAAAGAGAGATCTTCTCGAAGGGGGCAGAAAGGTAAGAAGTTTGTTAAGAGGAAGAGAAGTGGAGGTGGTGGTAGAAGGGTTATTGTTTCTGGTGCTATGCTTATGGAGGTCGAAACTGTTCTTCAAACTAATGTACGTAGTTTCTCTTTTGCCTATAATCTTTTTCATTTTTCCTTTAAAATTTCTGAACTTGTTTAATGGGTAGTAGAGTATTTATCTGGGTTGTTTGAGAAATGCAGGAATACAAGAGTAAATGTGAGAAAGTGAGGGTTCAGTTGAGAAATTATATAATTGTTCAAAAACAAACATAACGTAAATCTAGTCTAATTTAATTTGAAAGGAAGAGAGTGAACATAATTGGGATTCTAGAGATCTTTGGTATCCATGGTACCTGGAAATATGTTGAAAAGAGCGCAAATTTTTTTTTTTTCCTTTCTCTCTGTGTTGTTTGCCTGTTGCTAATAACTGAGGTGCTTTAGTGTTTTATTTATGGTTGAAGTCTTTGAATTAAATAAATGGCAATTAATCAACCCATTATCTTTCAGGAACCTGTAATAAAACCTGCCTGGAATACATTTGCTTGTAGTGTTAGTGGGATATGGAAGGGAGTTGGAGCTGTATTTTCTCCTATCACTGCTGAAATGGAACCAATTGAAATTGGAACTAAGAGTGAAAACCTGTATGATTGTTATATTCTTTCTCACATTGATGTTGTGCCATCTGCTTCTCGAGTGGCTACGTCACAAATTCAAAGGAAGACAAATTGGGTGACTTTAAACCCTTATGGTGAGGTATTAGATGGGAATGGTTCAAAAGAGAGGAAGGATGAAGATAAAGAAACTGTCACTGGAAAAAAAAAAAGTTGTGTGTTACCAAAGTTTGAGTCCTTTGACTTCAAAACTAAAGATCTTATGGAAGAAGACATCATGGGCAACGAACCTGGTCTTGTTTTGTTTGAGGTATATATCGTGTTTGTTTCTTTTGCTTATTGAATATAAAAGTTAACTAGCTTGCCTAGTTCGTTTCCTTTTTTTTTCCGCATGTATCGTTGTTTAAGCAGAGTATATTGTCTTTTGTTTTGTTAGAGTGTCACTCTTTTGGAGGGTTATTTTCTTTTTCATCCAGTGTTTGAAATGCCTTCTCCATGGAACATGTTACCAAAGAGTTTATGGTTACTGCTTTTTAATTAATGAGTTCTATTTCTATTCTGCTTCACTTTCTTTAATCTTTTCTTTTAAGTTTGAGAGACAACTTTAGAAAACATAAATCCCCCATCATTGCTTATACAAATGAAGGTATTCTCTAGTTGGAAGATACAGAAAGATGTTCTTGATGTGTCATTGAATGTTAAGGTCTATCACTAAAGAACGTTTAACTAATTTGCAGGATGGATCTTATTCAAGGGGTCCTATTGACATCCCAATCGGTGAAGGCAATGGTTCTGATTATTACCTTTCTCCAACTTTCAAATTTGAGCAAGTATGTTCTCAGTTTCTTTTGTTTTTAATTTTTTTATTCTTGTTCTACCTTGTTCTTACAATTACAAAATCTTTTGACAGTTACCTTTATTGCCTTATTGGTTTAATTTTTATTAAAGTGTTTTACTTCTGAGGGAATAAATTACTATCAATGTAATAATATTGACGACTAACACCATGCATTTTCTAAAATACTGAATGCATATTTTCCGGTTTTGCTTTTATTTAGTGTTTGGTTAAAGGATGCCATAAGAGACTTCGTATTGTTCATACTATAGAGTTTAGCAATGATGGCTCAGAGATACAGATATTAAGAGTTGCTCTTTACGAAGAACAATGGGTCAGTCCTGCCAATCTTCCTAACTTGAGGTATTTTTGTACTCCAATTTCCTTAAAAGCAGAAAATTCGATTGCTAATCTTGTGAAGTAGTAATTTTCATCAGATTCAAAATCTAGTCTTTTCCTGATGCATTATAATTTACGAGCCCAGTTGAATGATTCTTTTTTTGGGGGGGAAAAACACGAACATTCACTGCTTCCCTGCATTTCTTGTGCAAAGGTTTGACAATTTCAGCTAACTTGCTGGTGGTGTTAGAAGATATTTCCAAGTTGGTTATCTTATATTAGACTTGAAATGCAGTGTGATATGTATTATTAATGCTTCGATGCTAGCATGGTGCTCGTTATGATTTTGTCCAATGATATTGAAAACAACAAAAATAACTCTTAAAACTTGTAACCACAAAAATAGCCTTACTTATCCCCAGTTCATATATTTTTATTATTAAAAAATTCTGACACATCATTTCATATTGAACGTTGTTTAAATTGAACTACAATTATTTAGACTTTGTTCAATATTATTGGAGTGTTATTTTTATCATTATAAATTTTAAGAGTGTAATTTTCTTGTAATTTTCCAATATATCTAAGCACCCACTTGCTTTGATGTTCAGGGAAGAAGGCTATTATTTAGCACGTTGGTCTGATTGCTATAGAGTGATCTTGAGATCATCTCACACCGTTATATTTTTCTCATCATTTAAAAAAAAAAACTTGTTTCTGTAGTGAATGTGCATGTTTTGTATTCTCTTATTTAGTGAAATTTGCAAATAACTAAAAACATTATCCCATGGGGACTGGGGTGCATACTTTAGAAGTTTTCACCGCATGAAAGAATCTCGATGCAACTCTTAGATCAGTAAATTTTATTGTAAACCTATGCGCATTTATAGAATATTACACTCTGCAAGAATGAATAAATTTTACAAGATCTTTCGGTTCTCTTTTCTTGTCTTCTTATTACAAATAAAGAGCTGCAAATTTTGTAAAAATGGTGTAAAATGACCTTGCCTTTTAGTTTTGTTTTAAAGTGCTAGACGTTGGAATTCTGCCTGATGGTGATATCATTCCTTTTACTCCCATTTCTGCTCAGGTCATTGGCTTAGGTAATATCGATAGATTTGTCTTGAGTAGAAATGAATTTCATTATATAATTTTCTACCTGTTTAATACTTGTATTCTCTAACTAGTGATCAGGAGTTCAATTTGAAACCATTTTCCCAGCGCAGACGAACTCAGCCATCGGATCTGACCGGATCATGGAAGGTATTTGAGGTCAGTGCAACTCCAATATATGGTGATGAGACTGTGAATTGGACGGACGAAAACAGTAGCTCCCCATATGTTTACCTCTGCAATGAAACTCTAAAGAAGAGGAGCTTACCTGAAAATCCTGCGTACTTCGGAGAAGATGAGATGATAGACATGCAAGATGTGACCATGCTTTGGCTTCCGGGTGGTGTCACTGCTTATGTTGACATAAAAAAAGATGGCATACTTTGTATTGGGGTTGGATGGTACTCGGATGAAGGAGTCAACCTAGTTATGGAAAGGGATTATGGTGTAGATGGGAGACTCAAGGAGGTCAGGTCGAAATCAGAATTGAAGAGGAGGTGGTCTAATCCACTCCCAACATAAATTTGTTTTGCCTTCAAGAATTAATTTTGATCTTTTGCTTAATAGTATTGTATAGTATCCTCTCAAGATCAATGCTTTGTCCCAATGGTATTCAGCTGTCTTGGACTTTATTTCATGTTAGTCCCTGTGGGAAATTAAATTTGAGGGGAAGATCTAAAATAAATTGCAGAATCTAAAGAAAAATAAAATATTATCCATTGTTTTTTATTATCTGGAATCTTACCTATTGTTTTTATTTATTATTATTATCAGGAATCTTCTTATTGTTTAAAATATAATTATTCATTATTCTCGTCAAACAATTGAAGCTTGTTTTTTTATATTATCGATGTAGATTATAATGATTAAAACTTTATGGTATGAACTTATAATATTTTTTAATATCATATTTAATGTAAAATTGCATTTAATAAATATTATACAATTGAGTTATTATAAACCTTTAAATTACTTTTGAAAAATTACATAGTAACACTTTTTTTCGATCCAGTTCCTCCATTTCGAATTCCCTCGACTAGAAGTTACTAGATGAAGTTATTTTATGTCTAGAAAAATTGACTTTTAATATCAAGGTATATGAAAATTATCAATTTAAAATTTTGGTTAATTTGAGAAAAAAAGGAGTGTTAAAAGAATTTGTTTACATTATATTTAGATTTTTTTTATTTTAAAAGGAACATCAATTTTAACAATCATGTCTTAGTTTATATTTGAAAGATATTATATTTTGAGAAAGTTAAAAAAAATACTATCACTTTCAATTAATCAATTTTTTAAAAGATTTATCAAATTATAATAGGACATATTTTTTTAAGTAAGACTCTTTGTCTAGTTTATTGATATGTTTCGAATATTATTTTTTAACTCTCTAGAAATAAAATATTTTTTAAACATATATGTCATGATTATTTAATTTTACAGGATATAAATATTTATATTGAATATTTTTAGATATTTTTTTAAACTTAGAGTAATAATTTTATTTGAAAAATTATTGAATAATATTTTTAAATTATAAATTTTAATGGTATTATTTTTTAATAATTATATATTATTTGAAAACAAATTAAGTTTGGTCCCTATTCAATATAACCTACAAAATATGTGTAGAATAGATTTTCTTTTCTATTTTGTTTTACCTGAAACGATATTTACAGATTTTAAATATATTTTTATAGGCATATTTATGATTTTATAGTTTCTGCATGGCGGTCATTTTTTTAAATTTTTTTATTTGGTCAAATCATGGCAGCCAGTATTTAATTTCTAGAGGTCCAAATGTTAATTGTCTTAATATTTGCTGCTTGTAAATATATAAATGGCGTGAAGTCGAGTCCGTCAATGGCAGTGGCAAGTATGTGCACATGAGTGCACAAATATTTATTTTAAAAAATATACAAACATAAATTATATATTAAAAAATCAAAGTTTTATGTATATAATAATCTCTGATTATATTTAATGACATAAATAAATAAATAAGTGGAGATAATTATATTAATGTTTAAAAATATGTATCTATTATAAAAAAATTTATTAATAAACAAAGATATAAATTATAAATTAAATTTATATAATTTATATGATATTATATGTGATGTAAAAAGGTGTAAGAGTGTTAATCGTGTAGTATTAGTTGTATTCGTGTTGTATCATGTTTTTATATTAATTATATTGTGTTTATATATTAGTTCATATGCGAAAAAAATCTTTTAAATTTTTTATGTTACATATTTATAATAATAAGAAGGATCAAGATTTTTAAAATTATTAAAAAAATTATTGATGGATTATGGTTAATTTTTTATTAATATTATATTAAACATTATCACATCTAAAAAGGAGTAGAGTGTTTTCCAAAATATATAGTCTTATATGAATTATTTTTTTTATTACAAGATATAATTTTATTTTATTTATTTATATAAATGATTTAAAATTACGTAATTTATAAAAAATATATCAAACCCATGGCTCATTTTTTTTTTCATTCAAACGAAACCCCTTATTATATTCTTCACTTGTGTTAAAAAAAATGACATCACAGATTCTTTAATTATATTTAAAAAAAGTAATTTAATCATTTTTTTATTTTTTTATGAGTTTATTTTCTCTTATTAAAAAATTACATCACAAACATAAATAATAATTTTTTTCATTTTATTTCTCATATTATTTTAATTATTATTGAGATATTAATTTTATAAATTATTTTTAATAATAAATAATATTAATTATAAAATTAATAAAAAATAAAATATTTAAATTTGATTAATTATATTTGTATTGTTATTTTATCATAAAAAATAAAAATAAAATACAACAAAATAGTAAATGAATTAAAATCATTTAACTAACATAACTTAAAAAAAAAACCTTATGCATTTATATATACATATTAATTGGATGAATAGTCGAAATTTATTTTATAATTTTGTATACAATATATAGAATATTATTTAAAACTTAATAGTTAAAATATAAGAGTAAAAAAAGATAATAAATTAAGGCCTTTGATATATATTATCCATTCAGTACCGCTGTACGGTCATTCCATAACAACTGTTTTTTCTTATCTTCCGTCACTGTGGAAAAGCCGTTATCTAAAAAATATTTAATATTAACAAAAAACCCACGATTATACGAGATTCATTCGCTTTCAGTTACTCTCCCCAACAGACAAACAAGCTTACGCCACTACTACAAGGAGAATGTTGTGTACAAAAAAAGTATGTATATATATATATACGATAAAAAAAATATATATATATAAGAAGTTACAAGGAGATCAACGATTATTAATATATTAATAGGAAGTAAAGGTAAAAAAAATTATACAAAGTAGAGGAAAGGAAGACAGAGCAAATACAGGCACATCTCTCTCCCCTGGAGTCTGAAATCATGGAAAATTCCTAGTCATTTTCCCTTATTATTCTCCTTCCTTGTTTCTTTAAATCTATTTTCTTTTCATCATCCGTTTTGATCCCCATTTCATTCGCTCTTTTCCACATTTTTTGGCTGTAATCGGAGTATTTTGTTCTCTGTATATTTGGCGAAGAACCAGCGAGGAGTTATTCTCTCGTCCCATTGTTTCGGCCCTGGACCGAGTTTCCGGTTCCCGTTCGGCCTGATAAGAGTTGGCGAGATCTGGAATTGAGATTTTTCGGAGTTTTTTTCAATGCTTTGAATTTTTGCCTTTCTGAGGCCTTTTTTGATTGTGGAAGGAAATGTTTATTGTGAACTTGATGGATATGGTGAAGGTGAAGTAGTGGAGAAGGAGGATAATGGACTTCAGAGAAGGCGGGAGAAGCTTGTTTGTTGCTGTTAGGAGGATTTCTCATATAATTGATCGTAATATATGGCATTCAACTTCTGGTACTTACTCTTTAATTACTGTTTCCTCTTTAATTTTTTTAGGTACGTTGCCAGCTCTCTCTCTCTTTTTAAAGCATTTTCTAGTCTCTTTTTTTTCGCGTCATATAGTTTTACTTTCTTTTCCTTGTCTTATTCTGGCTTATATGTCTGAATTGTGATAATGGCTCGTTGATAGATAGCGCGGTTTGTAGCTGTTGTTATCAATAAATATTTAGATATTTTTTCTGGTATCCAAATGTTATTTGGTTTGTCATTTGTCATGACTTATGATATTATATTATCTAGATATTTTTTGTTGCTTTACTTTGTAATTTTAGTTTCTGCAAGCTCTATAATCTCGAGTTGGAACTTTGACAATCAAGTGATCGTTATATCTTTGCTTTCTAAGTCGAAATTTATCTTCGTTTTCACAGCTATTTTGTTTATTATTTTGATTTCATTTTAATGAACATTGTTTTTGTTTGTTTGTTATACTTGTACGTATGTAACCTGAAGGGTGCTACTTAATTATCTTACTAGAATAGAGCTTCAGCTGGGTAAAATCTGCTTTAGGATTTTCCTTAAGCTGGCTTTAGTAGCTATTCATAGGTATCTTAGTTTTATACACCATCACGGTTGTTCCTTCACACTCTCAATTCAGAATGCAAGATGACGACTTAAAATTCATGGGGTACATCACCTCCCGAATAGAAGTTCAGGCCACATGGAGATGATTACTACTGCTATTACTTTATTCTTCTTATACTATTGATACTGTTTTTACATATATCCCTTGTTTTAAATTTTGAAACGGTTATTTAGAGATCATTTGCAGCATTTTTCCTACCCGATGGGATAAATTTCTCTTATAGCTACATACAATATTTTACATATATTTTAATTAAAAAACATGTGGTGGCTACACAAGGATCTTTTGTTTTCAATATCTATCACATTCTTGAACCTCAATTTCCTTACTTCTAAGAAATCTTAGCTTGCAAACTTAAAATATCGTAGCTCTTGAAATAGGGATAGTTCTATCTATTTTTCTCTTTGTATTGGGTGGGAACTGGGAAGCTTGGTAGATTAATTATAACTTGAGTTTAGACTTTTGTGTCGTCGTCTACATATAATATGCTTATGAAGATATAGTAACCATATTTTATTTATTTTAATTATCGGTTGGTATATCTTATTATGTGGCAGGATCAGTGGCATGGCTTGGTAGAGGTTTTTCTTGTGTGTGCGCAAAAAGGAGAGAGTGTGACTCCCACCCTTCTTTTGATTTAACTCAAATTCAGGTAACAATAACATTATTTCTTGGTATGGCCGTTGTAAGCGTCTTCCACCTTTTTCCCCATCGATCATTCTACTTGATAGATGTCATTAGGTTGATATTTTTCTCATTGTTTTGTGAATAAATAAAATGTCAACTGCTTCCTTTGCTTCATGATCTTTTTTGTCAAGCATCTTTGATGAAGGGCATAGGTCATTAGAGTCTATATAGTGAACCAAGAGTTAAGGTTCATGTGCATTTTTAGATTTTATTTAATTGTCTACATTTAAGGCTTCTAGTTGAGTTATGATGGTCGTATCTCAACAAATTGGTCTTTTACTAGGAGGAATGCTTGTACAGACTGCAGAGTCGTATAGATATTCCTTATGATGGTTCAATCCCTGAACATCAGGTATGTTTTTGGTTAAAGTTCCTTTTAGCTTTTTTCAACCAAGAGTGAATGCGGTAGATTGGACACTTAGGATGAAATGCAAATATTGTATTCTCATGTAGCAAGCCCTGAGGGCTTTATGGCATCTCACCTTTCCTGAAGAAGAACACCGGGGTTTAATATCTGAGAAATGGAAGGAAATGGGTTGGCAAGGGAAGGACCCATCAACAGATTTTAGGTAGCTTATTTTGTCATTTATGCACTTTATAGATTTCTAACCGCTCTTCCAACTTTTTCCTATTTTTTTTCCTTTTTGTTTTTTTTTTTTGAAGCCATTGACCTTTGATATTTGGATTTATGTGGTAGGGGTGGCGGTTTCATATCATTGGAGAATTTGTTGTATTTTGCTATCAATTTTCCGGTATGACTTGTTGTTGCTCATTTTGCTTTCATTTTTTTTTAATAACATTATACAATTCCAACTTAGATCGAACTCAGAACTTACATTTACATGTCTTATAAGGAGGTTATAGTGATATTGAGCTATAACCACTCGGGTACTGTTAAAATTATATTCAAAAATTATCCAAAAAATTTAGTTATCAAGAGTAGATGTGTGGACATCTAATCCATATCAATATTACTTATTGAACTATTTGTTATTAAAAAAATCATTTAGATATTATGTTTGTTATATCAAATTATTAATATGATTATTAAATTAGTTTCTTGAAATATTATTTATAGTTATAAATTAAAATTTTCAATTAATTATTATAGATTTTAATTGATTTAATAATAGATTCAAATAAATTAAATTTTTCATTAATTATTAAATTTTAATTGATTCTATTTAATTGTACCTAAAACTTAGCCACAAGATATTATCACGATATAAATTGTTAATGTTTTAAAAATATTTTATTAATAATAATTTTATTTAAAAGTTATATAACATTAACATATAATTAATATTGAAAATAAAATATACATTCATAAACTTTTATTAGTGTAAATATCTTTATCCTCAATATACAAAATATTATTGTACGCAGAAATCTTTCGTGGATCTTCTTAGAAAGCGGGAAGGTGATCGGTCAGGCTGGGAATATCCATTTGCTGTTGCTGGTGTGAACATCACATTCATGCTCATTCAAATGCTTGATCTTGAAGCAGGTAGTGTTGTTTTGGGCCTCTGTCTTTTGAGTTTAGGATTTATTTTTTGTGCGAACTCAGTAGATATTGATAGAGTATTCTAATTTGCCTTGCTTACCTGCAAAGAATCATTGCCGCTGCAAATTTAATTTCTTAGATTGCTCGTGAAGACGGTTCAGTTCCATTTTCTGCAATTTACCTGTGAACGACATCTGCTGGGAAAGGGGGTTAGAAGTAAAATCAATCTTTTTAATAATAAATCTCCTTTCGAATATCAATTAGATTCAACTCATGCGGTCGTTATCAAATTTATTTTGAGTTTTGACCAATAGTAATAATGGTTTATTCCCGACATCGATTTGTTTTGCCAAGGTCTTTCTGGGACATTTAAAAGCGATGTCAGTAATGTTTTTGATAAAAAAAATTGAGTCACGTACATATTGTTACTGTATAAAAAGAATTTTTAAAATTGTAATATTTATAAATAATATAAAATTTTAATTTTAATTTTTTGGATTGATAGTTCATATTATTTATACATTATATAAAATTTAGATAAAATTTAGATAGTATCAAAAGTTTGATTTCATCGATGAATTAAAAAAAATCTAATGGATCTCCAAAAAAACATATATATATAAATTTTGCAAAAATAAAGAAAAAAATATTAATTAAATAGAATTAAAATATAATAAAAATAACTTAAAAATATGAAATTTAGGTTAAACAAAAGAGGGATGTTATTGTATAAAAAATGTGTCGGTCAAAAAAGATAATATTATTTATAAATTACACGAAACCTATATTTTTTAAAACAGTAATTCATGAATTTGGCTATGATTCTTATTAAAGATAGGTCCTTAGCTTTATCCTTTGTTCATTAGCTTACAAATGCTTTGATATACAGTGCAGCCTCGAACGCTGGTAGGAGCAGCTTTCCTGGAGTTTCTATCAGGTTTGTTGGAGTAAACAGTTTTTCTCCCAATACCGTGTTTTCTCCTTTACGATTAATTATCCCACTTTGATAACAATATTTTGTTGTTTTCCTGACAGAGAATGAGGCGGCATTCGACCTTCTCTATTGCATCACATTCAAGTTACTGGACCATCTATGGCTCGCTATGCGTGCATCATATATGGATTTCAATGTAGGTATTGCTCAACCTAAGGTTTTATTTTTAAGATGGGTCTTTTGGATGGGCAAGTTTTCTCATACTTATTGCAGCATGAGATTGCTTTTTAATAAGCATTGAAGCAAATTTTGTCTGTACACTGAGTCTTTTGTATTGCAACTTTAATTATTTTGCACTTATGCATTGAGGCAATTTATCTTGTTTATTTTATTTTATTTTTTTTAACGTTCCCTAACAGACAATAATGAAAATCACTCGCCGTCAGCTGGAAAAAGAGCTCATAATGGAAAATATGACGCGTCTTGAAGATTTGCCAGCATACAGCCTTCTTTCTAGATAGCATAGAAGCACCTGTTGGCATATGTATAGCTCTCATGGCAACTTTACTGGCTCTGAATGCCACTCTTGTTCCAAAATTGATGGTTTGGTCAGCCAATTTTTCCTTCTTCAAACTGCACATTCTGATCTGATTCTCTTAGAGGTTTTAGATTCTTGAAATGAAATTATGTAGTTTTCAAATATAGAATGTGATTGTGTTGATGACATTGAATTGTGGTCCGATGTGTGGGCAATTTGTGTTGGAATATTACTGTTGGAAAGCCTGCCTTGTCTTTGCTTCAGAATGTTCAGATCTATTTCCAGAAAATTGAGCCATGAAAATATTATATTTCTCCTCTATCGCTAATGTGAGAGAATTTTTGACATGATATAATAATGCCACGTGAACACAGATTTTTTTATAGAATAATCAATGAATTTTTTTGGATAATTGACCATAATAATTAGGTATTAAATAAATTATTCAATTCAACTTAATTCATTTAAAGTTAACTCATTGAGCTTATTAGTTAAAAAAACCACAAAACTAAAAGAGCAGTTCATTTAAGCTCATAAGTAACTCATTAGTTTATTTGATAAATACGTGTTAAATTTAAAAAGCTAATAAATAAGAAAAAAAATAAAGAATTTATCAAATTGTGACTTATTGTTACAAAGTTAATATTAGTTAAATTAATAAATAGAAAAAATAATAATCGATTTTTTAAAATAAAATAAAAGATAAATTAAATTAAATTTATATATAATACATCGAGGTTAAAGAGATGATCATTGATTTAGTTTTAAAATTTAAATTATATTAATTTACAATAATTTTGTAATTAAATCTATCTATCATTTAAAATATCAAATAGTCTATTTTATAATAAATATGATATTTTAAAATTTTAAGTTTTTTAGAGAAATTATACACATTTTATTGAATATTATTCATATTATATTAAACATATTTGAAGTATAAAATGTATTAATTCAAAAAATATTAAGATTCATTTCATATATAATTAGAAATATTTAGAAATGTAGTTTCTAAAAAAATTTACGATTTTTGATTTCGAATTATTTATAGAAAGTTAACACATTTGTCTAATGATTGTTTAGATTTAAAAAACATTTTTTACTCAGTTTTAAAATATAAATTTTAGTAATTCACAAAAGTTTATGAATCATTTTATATAACATTAGAAAGCTCTAGAATCCTATTTTTTAATAAATTTTACGATTTTTGATTTCAAGTTTTGTATAAAAAATTATGTTCATTTTACAAATGATTATTCAGATTCAGTAAAATATATTTAACTCATTTTTAAATATAAATTATACTTCGTTACAAAATCTTATAAATAATTCCATATATCATTATAAATTTCTCAAAGTCTAATTTATAAAAAATTTACAATTTCTAATTTTGAGTTTTTCATATGAATTTATGTCAAGCAATATTCAATTTTAAATTTCTACTTTTAAAATTGAAACCAAAAATTAGTTATCAAATAATTTTTTCAAAATATATTAAAATTAAAAATTTAATTATTAAACTCAAGAATTAAAAATTAAAAATTAAAATTGTTATCAAATATGATCTAAATATTTAAATAAATTTAATAAAAAAATAAATAAGATATTCAATTCAACTCAGCTTAAATATAAATAAATTAAACTCAACTTAACTCATTAAAAATTAGATGAATTAAATTAAACTACATCTACTTTTTTAAGTTATCTAACCCAACTCATTTTGATACCTTTATGATATTATTTACTATTATAAACAAACCACCTAATAAAAAAAATATGTTAAATTTTTTGTGTATGTGAGCACTCTCCTTAGAGGTGAGCACTCTCTCCTTAGAGTTGGACCGTCACGTGACATGTTCTGAGACTTCACTAATGAACTATGGCCATAATAATTCTTTGGATTCAATTATAACGTTTACACAAACGTCTACACATGCATAAAGCTGTACGAGTATATAGGATATACGATAGACACAATTAAAATAATAATAATAATAATAATATTATAACAATCACTTTTATTATTACAACAATGAAAATATATGAAATACTTGTGATATCCTTAAAATTAATTACAATACAATACCATTATTAGTAGATAAAATTATCATTAATGAAATTTATTGTGTCAATAATTTCATTGTAACAATATCCCTACCTTTAAATTAAAAAAAAAAGGACAATTAATAGAGCAAAGCATTGATTCCAAATTTCCAACCAGGACTATAATTAATTTTATTTATCTACAAATAAAACAAGTAAAACCAATCACGCATGAAATTAATAGACCTACGTAAGATGCATTACCAAGTACCAACGCTAGCCATGAAAAATAAATTGTGATCGAAAATCTTCTAAATGAATTCTGGGACTAATCTACTTGAATCTGCACAGATAATGCATCAAAGTTTATAACTTCTGGTCGACGTGATTTGTTTCAAGGCTACTTAATTGAAATGTAACAGGTGTCTCCAATACAGAGACATTGATATCACTCCAAACCTCATGTTTGGTTGGAAGCATGGAGATCCTCTCCAAAATTCCCATGTCTTTAGAAAGAACAGAACCAAATACAGTGTATGTTCTCTTCCACTCAAAATGATTGGCAAGACTGATGAAGAATTCAGGACCAGAACCAACCCATGCAACTGACCCTCTTTTGATGGTGGGACAAACTTCTTTTGGAATCTCCTCGAAGACAGTCCCGTGGACTTTGAGCGTCCCTTGCATCATTGCGAATGGGGGACCAAATGGAGCCTGTAAACCTCATATGAGAACTTAGGTTAGATCAAAGTCGTATCTCAAACAGCCATTGCTCAGCCAAAACTACACGAAAGCAAAAAATAGGCAACAACCAACATAAGATAAACAAGAAAGTGAAGCAGACTGCAAGTGAAACACCTGAAGCAAAATGTATATAGAGCAGAGTAGAAGCATTATTTCTTTGTGATGGTGACTAATATACGATTGATACTTATGCCCTACTCCTGAGTAGGCCTATTGTTTATAGACTGTAGCTACAGTTGAGATTGAAAACACCACTTTTATTAGTAGTGCCTCTTGTCAAGCACCGATCATTTTATTATGCTTATTCTTCTCCCAATACGAACAGAAAGCATAAACCAAATAACCAAATTACAACTGCAACACAATTTTGCAGGAACAGAGGAACTTCTGTCCAACAACATTTGCATGCTAAAAGATGAATGTTAGGGGAAGCAACAAAAGAAAACCTAGTTCCACCACAGGCATTCAAGCACTCTACATTGACAGACTTAAGCTCAACAACAGGCTAAAAATCGATTACAGCTCCAATCCAGGAAATAAAGGCTTACATTTTCTACATGGTTTCCTTCTGAATCCCAATACCCGTCACGCTTTTCTGCTCGGTAGAATTGGCTACCTACTGAATGATGCAATTGCAATAACTCAAGAATAGATGCAACAGAATGCGGCGCACAATCAGGAAAAAGCTGCATGAATAAAAATCAGTAGAGATTTTGGATGTAACAATCAAAACAATTATATATAGATAGTGAAAAAATAAAAAATTAAAGATTAAAGAAAATGATACGAAGAACAGAGCTTTGTTGTCTACAAGGTTGAAATAGTTGAAAAAGACAAAAGAAAAGAAGGTGGATACTTCTGAAAGGAAATGCTTTGACATGCTCCAACAAATACTACACAAAGTACAATGTTTTCTCCTGAAACAAAAACATAAATAAAAAAGAAGACAAGCAGAACAAGATAAAGCAACTCTCTCTGAGATTGGAACTGTAAAATTAATTTACATCAGAATAAAATAGAACATATCTTCCAAATTGAGACGAAAGAGCAAAGAAAAAAAGGAAAATTAAGAATAAGGGGAAAATAAACTAAAAAAGATGAGGTACAGATTGTCCATGAGGACCATGACCACTGAAACCCTACACTTTCAATGACTCGAGTATTCCATCTTTAGAGTTCTTAACCATGGAAATAATCTGATGTCGAAATTTGCACATAAAATATCAATAAAATAAATAAACACGTTGGGAAAAAATTAATACAAGATTGAGAACTATTTTGCTTTAAATTGCAGGAATTTATTCACATTCTATATGCTCTATGTTATTATACTCATGGTTCTATAACAGAACTTCTGTTCTACATGATTCTTACACAATTCCTCAATCCATGCGTTAGTGTTTCTTGTGATGCACCTAGATGTAGGTTATTAGAGATGGAAAACCCCATCTTCAAGGTCTCTTTTTCTTCCAAATTTGAATTTCTGAAACTCCTGTCCCTTAAAGGTTAAGTTTTACATTTATAGTAATCATGGTAATTTTATCTGTTTCATGTTGTTCTGTTAATCATACCCAATTCACATATTTTTTAACTGTGAAAAATAAAAATAAAAATTAATCAAGTAAATTATTTATAATAGTAAGAAAAACCAATGTGTGCATAAAATAATTAGCAATCAATTCAAAAAAAAAATCCTTCTAATGTTTGGTGTGTCATGGCCCAAATTACCACTCTCATCTTTGAGTTTAGAAGCTCAATCTACTTCTCTAATTTATTTATATAGAAATTAATCCAAAAAGAATGATCAAGGATCAATTATATGCTAAATTGCAATGCAAGATTAAAGAAATCTCGCTAAACTACATAAATCGTCCCTAACCTCCTTTTAATGTTCTATACTTCGGACCTCAACTTTTTCTCGTATTACTAAGTCCTTTTCAACTATAGCATATTTAGTCCAAATTTAAAAATTAGATTGAAACTAGGACTAGTGTGTTAAAATAAAAAATGCAAGGAACTTAATAGTATGGAAAAAAAGTTGAGGATGAAAGGGTAGAATCTGAAAAAAGATTAGGGACGTATTATGTACTTGAGCAAAGAAATGCCATTAAGAAATCCCCAAAGAAGAATAAGATCCAGATGATCCTAAGAAAGATATGATTATAGCAGGATGACTAATGCCAATCGAGGGATGAATTCCTATTACATTTTAAATCTTAAATTCACATTTCAACATTAGAAAACAGCTCTTTAGGTTATTCTTGTCCTTGACCCCTCTTTTAAAATGAAGTCGTACAAGGAACTATAATAACACGCCTAACAAAATCCTACTATGGCTTACTCTTGCCATGCCAATATCAATCAATTTCAGTAGGGCTCTAACATACATAACAGATAAAGAACACAGAACAAAAGAGCAATAGCCTTCAAGTTACCCAAGGCAAGTAGCAAACAGGTGAACAAGCTATAAAAGATACACGGAACCTTAAGCGAAGTACTAACCTTTATACGAATAATCCCATATTCCGTTTCCAAGCCAATAATACCCTGCTAAGTAAAGGCATCAATGCTCAAATGATAATGCAATCATGAAGATAATCATAATATTAACACAATATTAGCCTCCAATAAAAGCTAATTTAATACATCTAAATGCTTTATTATTACATTTTAGAAGTATAAGAATTGAGAGGATACAAATTCGTTCAAAGGCAAGCAGTTAAAAATAAAACTAACCAAGTTTTCTTTCTTTTTTTTTTAAAAAGAAAAAAGAAAAAAACCACAAAAAATGCCAATTAATATATTTAGAAAATTCAGCCAGCCAGCCATTCCACGTCAAACTCCCTCCCTAAAACCAAGAAAAAGCTTTTACGAAACAAAGAACCATCTTTTAGCAGAAGCTCACAGTCCTTTCCATGTTTGGAAAGTAACAAATAAATTGACATGTTACTCACACCATAATACTATCATATTAACGAAATAACCATTTTACATGTGCATTCATCAATGGTTTTAAGAATATGGTTCCAACAATGAATTTTAAATAATTATAACCTGTGAAATTTATGATTACAGCTCATACATCCTTCTACAAATATTTTGACACCTGCTTCCAGATCCAGTACCTTTCATTGCTTTCAGCACTCCCCTTTTTCATTGAAATAACAAACACTACAGACTATAACCCTCTCAATCAGCAACTATCTTCATATTTCATTATTTATATTATAATCTCCAGTTTCCTAAAATAAAAACAACCGATGACCGGATGAAAGTTTCAATACTTGGAAATCTTTAACTGCTAGACAATTTTACAATGAGGAACAAACTGAAATAACCGAAAGAATGAGGAACAAGAGTTCTTGAGGTGTGAAAGGAAAATATCAGTGAATTGTATTATTGATGATGATCAAATGAACATCATGCAGTGCTTATATAGCAGCTGCAATAACAACATAACAAACTCATCCTATTACACCTGTACATGTGTAGAGGTAGTTACAAAGATCGTACAATACTTATACTATAACATCAAGTAGAGTAGTATATATGTGTGGCCTATACATACTGCCTAACAGCCCCCCACAAATTGAGAGTAAGGCAAAACTATCAATTTGGTACACAAAGTGGAGAATTGTGAGCAAGGCAAAGCTTTTGTAAATGTATTAAACAATTGATCGCTAGAGGGAACAAACTGAATGCCAAGTTGATTGCTCATAACCAAGTCACGCAAGAAGTGATGATCAATCTCTATATGCTTAGTTTGAGTATGGTAGATTGGATTTTGAGCTAATGCCTTAGCACTAAAATTGTTACAGTGGAGATTTGGCAACCAAAGATGGTAACGTTAAGTTCCTTCAATAAAGATTGAATCCACAATACTTAAGAAGCAGTGGAAGACAAGGCTCTAAACTTTGATTCAATGAAAGAGCGTGAAACCACCATTTGCATCCCTGAGTGCCATGAAACCAAGTTGTCACCCATGAAAACCATAAGGCATCATTAGATTGTCTATCATATGGGCAAAGGCCCAATCTGTATGCATAGTTATCCAATGAGGAAGACTTGGTAAAATGAAGCCCAAGATGAAGTGATCCTTTCAGGTATCTTAACAAACGTTTAGTGGCTATCCAGTGAAGATCAGTAGGTTGAGCCATGAATTGGTATAATTTATTGACTGCAAATGAAATTTTTGGCCTGGTGATGGTATAATATTGTAAAACCTCAACAATACTTCGATATTCAATGGGATCAAAAAGAGGAACACTATCTTGTTTGCTTAACTACTTGCCAAAAGACATGAAAGTGTCACAACTCTTTGCATCAAACAAAGATGTGCGAGTTAAGATGTTCTTGATGTATTTGTGCTTACTAAGATGAATACTATAATTGTTTCTAGTGATCTAAACACCAAGAAAATAATTGAGTAATCCCAAATTCTTTAGAGCAAAGTTGAAATCCAGCTTATCAATTAGTTGTTGAACGTCTTTAGCAGCACTCCCTATGATCAATATATCATTGACATAAACCAATACTATCAAGGTAAATGTAAATGAGTGATGAACAAACAAAGATGTGTCAGATTTGGATGCCTGAAAACCCAAACCAATTAAGCACCGATTGAGCTTGGAGAACCAAGCACGAGGTGTTTCCTTAAGGCCATAAAGTGTCTTTTTTAACTTGTAATCAATTAGTTGTTGAACATCTTTAACAGCACTCCCTATGATCAATATATCATTGACATAAACCAGTACTATCAAGGTAAATGTAAATGAGTGATGAACAAACAAAGATATGTCATATTTGGATGCCTGAAAACCCAAACCAATTAAGCACCGATTGAGCTTGGAGAACCAAGCACGAGGTGTTTCCTTAAGGCCATAAAGTGTCTTTTTTAACTTGTAAACCATGCCTAAAACAGTTTGAAAACCAGGTGACTATTCTATGTAGACATCCTCAATTAAATCACTATTGAGAAAGATATTATTGACATTAATTTGTCTAATAAGCCAAAACCTACATAAAGCAAGATTCAACACAACCCCCGTGGTTGTAGGTTTGATGATAGGGGAAAAAGTTTCACCATAGTCAATTTGCAAATAACCTTTAACCATAAAACGAGCTTTGTATCTTTCTAAAGCTCTATCAGCCTTCAACTTGATCATGAAAACCCATTTACAGGTTATGGCTTTCTTCCCAATAGGAAGAGCAACAAGCTCCTAAGTTCCATTTGTCAAGAGAACATCAAACTCTTTAGTCATTGTTGCCTTCCACTCTGGAACTTCCAAAACTGTTTTATAATTCTTTGGTTCAAGGAAAATTAGAGTTGCTTGAAAGTTCTTGGGTTTAAAGACCCTTCTAGTGAGCATGGGATGGTTGTTAACTACACATACTCACATAGGAATTCCCCTAATAGGAATATCAATATAGACTTCATGAGCTGGAGACTCATTGTGTTCCAACAAAGGAACTGCAAAAGAGAGATCATCTTATGTACCACTATTGTGAACACCAAAGTGTGGTAAGAAAGGTACGATTGGGTCAAATAATAGAGATGTAGGAAAGTGAGATAACAAATTAAAAGGCAAAACATCACTGGTGTGATCAACAGGTTGGCAAGTAACCAAAGGAACAGTGAGAGGTGCAACAATTGTAGCATCAAGATCAAGTGTGACAAATAAACTGGGAGATTGATCTATGTGAGAAAAAGGAAAGTGTCCTTTATTGAACACTACATGCCTGCTAATGTACATTGGTTCACTACTCAAATCAAGACAAACATATCTATGATGCTTAGCTGCATAACCTAAAAATACTTATTCAAGTGATCTAGGTTAAAGCTTGTTACGGGTGTAAGGCCTTACTTAGGGAAAACATTGACACACAAATGTTTTCATGTAAGTATAATATGGCTTCTTCTGAAACAAAAGTTCAAAAGGACAACAATCATTAAGCATTTTTTTTGGCATTCGATTAAGAGAGTACACAACAGTTTTGAAAGCAAATGGCCAATAGATCATAGGAATGAGATTGAAACTGCATAGTAAGACCCCTCTTAACAATATGTCTATTTCTACTCTCAACAATTCCATTTTTTTTACTAGTGTGAGGACAAGTAATGTGACGAACACCACCCTTGGTTTCTAGTTGAGTTATTAGTGGTTTGAATTCACAACCTCCATCAATTTGTATAGATTTAATGACACAATCAAACTATTTTTCAACCATTGCAACAAATAGCAAAAAATGGAAGTAGTTTGATCTTTTGATCAATGGAAACAACCATATCAATCTTGTAAAGTCATCAATTATTAAAAGAAAGTACTTATCACTGGCAAATGAAATAGGAGAAGTCCTTTAAGGCCATAAATGGCCTTTTGCATTTTACGGACATAACCAAGAAAATTACGATCTTTAAATCCTTGGGGTTGAGACATATAAACTTCTTCAGTTAAACTCTCATTCAAAAAAGCATTATTAATGTCTAATTAATGAAGTTTCTACCCTATGGATAAAGCTGTGGTGATCACAACACGAATGGTAATTGGTTTGATGACATGACTGAATGTTTCCTAGAAATCAAAACCAAGTCGCTGATCAAACCCTTAAGCCATGAGTCTTGATTTGCGTTTATCCACGGTACCTTTTTGGAACTTCCTACTCTCCATATCCACTTAGATCCTATGATCTTTTTGCCAAGAGGTGGTGGAACCAAGATCCAAGTCTTATTCCTAATGTGTGCATCAAACTCATTCTGTATAGATTCTTTTCAAGCATCATTACAAGGTATAGACCTAAATTGTAGTTTGTGATCATTATATGGTCATATGTAGGGAAAACACAAGCAGCCAAACACTATGAAAAGAAAATTTTGGTTTAACATATTTTTCCAGTAGACTTTGAAAGCCAAGAATTGGAGTATTAATCACAAAATAGTAGAATAAAAACTTTCATCCAATAAATCTAAGGTAAGGGAAGCATGAGCAAGTTGACAAACCTTGATCAATAATTTGTCTATACTTTTTCTAGGCTAAGCCGTTTTTCTCATAAGCATAAGGGCATGATCTTAAATGTAGGATTCTAGTTTGAGTGAAATATGAGGTGAGTGCTTGAAATTCTTCACCCCAATCAGACTAGAAGACTTTAATTTTCATGGACAATTGAAGTTCTATAGTTGTTTTGAACTGTAAGAAAGCTTTTAAGACATCACTCTTGGATTTTAGAAAATAAATCCACGTAACTTGTGAAAATTCATTAGTAAAATGAACATAATACTTGTATCCATTTCGGGAAAGGACAGGAGACACCCAAAAGTCAGAATGTATAACACTCAAGGTGTGGTAGCACAAGATTTTGATCTTATGATCTAAAAACATTAAAGAAAAAAGGACCTATGATCTTACATGAGAGCTGACAAAAGGCAATTTTTGAGACTTGTCTAACTGACAGTGTGTACAAAACACCTTGTTTTTGTTTTTATTGTTTATAGGAAAAACATTACAATTATTTTGAGTTAGAATCTTATTAACTGTTGCAGATGATCGATGACCAAATCTGTCGTACCCTGTAGAACGAGACACTGTGGTTGTCATAGCAATACCAGGAACTAACTATTTTAGGGAAGAATTGCTCTGAATAGCTCCATGAAGTTTAAAGAGACCACCTTCACTCCTGCCTTAAAGAACAACCTTCCTCGTCATGTAATCCTTGACATAAAATACATCAAGATGAAATGCCACGAAAACATTGTTATCGGCAAATAATTTATGCACAGATGATAAATTCATAGCATCATTGGGAGTGTGTAACAAGATATTGAGAAAGATATAACAATTGTTATGAGTCAACAAATTACCATGCCCAATATTAGAGATAAGTTTGTTGGCCATTACCTGTTAGAACATTTTCTTTGCCAATATAGGGAGAAGAATTGTAAACTTGTTAAGCATCAGATGAGAGGTTATGGCTAGAACTTGAGTCAAGAAGCCAGGCATTGTCAAGATCATCACCATTAGCACCAATAGATACATGCATAGTTGTTGTTTTATCATTAAAACGACTTCCCTGATTCTTCTTAGTGAGCAAATCTCGAAAGACAAAACAACTATTGGCCATATGACTAGGCTTGTCACAGACTTGACACACAGATCTATTAGGCTGTTGAGAATATTCTTCGAAGAAGAGTTGGATGATGGTTTGAAAGCACCAACACCATTCTTGTTTTTGTTAGCATTTTGTGATTGTTGCTGAATGAATTGTTGAAGGTTCCAAGAAGGTTTATTAGCATTGTTAGTGTTCTTGAAACCTTTCTTGAAGTTTGAATTAGACTTGCTCAAAAAATTAGCATGATGAGCTTGGAACACCTGATTATGTCCTAATCGACCTTGCTTAGAAAGCATACGATTATAGGTTTCTAGCATGCCTCTTAAGCCATTTATAGAGGGTTATGTTCACACATATTCACAAAAGTAACAAAGGAAGTGTAATTGAAGTTCGATTCAAGTCCTCCAACTATGAAGATCATAAGATCTCTATCTGAAACAAGATCACCAACAGAAGCTAAATCCTCCAACTGTTTTTGCTTTCAACAATCCATCCTTCAAGAGGGTTTGGAGTTGTGAGCATAAGTCCATTATTATGGACTAAGAAGATGAGGAAAAAGCTTCTTGTAGAGCATGTCATTGCTCATAGGCTGTTGCTTTACCTGAGATGTGTCCAAGCATAGATTTAAAGACTGATCCATAAAGCCATCCTTTAAGCATCGAGTTGAGCATATTCCAGTTAACAAAACTAAGATTAAAACTTCCATTCACAAGAAATTGAGAAGGTTTGATCACTGATCCACCGATAAAACCTTCTAATCCATAAGTTGTGATATAATTGAAAATTTTCTCGCATCAAATAAGGTAGTTATCATCATCAAGCTTGATAGAAATTGCAAGATTCACAGGAGGAATCGAAGATAAACTTTGTGCTATGGCATCATAAACTTGAGGTATAACGGAAGCAAGATTTGCATTTGCAATATCAAGAATTAGAATACTTGGATTGTTGTTTTGATTTCCAAAAGAAAAATTATTAGAGACCTGAGGAGAAGAGAATAACACACCACGATAGCTTCCATTTCCTTGATTAACCATTGTTGATCTTACAATGCTCTAATACTATACAATGAGAAACAAACCGAAATAACCAAAAGAATGAGGAACAAGAATTCTTGAGGTGTGAAAATAAAATATCAATGAATTGTATTATTGATGATGATCAAATGAATACAATGCAGTGCTTATATAGCAGCTGCAATAACAACATAACAAACTCATCTTATTACACCTATACACGTGTAGAGATAGTTACAAAGATCATACAATATTTACATTATAATAACAAGTAGAGTAGTATATATGTGTGGCCTATACATGCTGCCTAACAAATTGATAGCTATTTTTATTCATGTATAGGTATGCCCATGCAATACTAAGATGTTTCTGAAATATTATCTAGTTTGTTTGCAACCAGAAGTAGCTTAAGCACATATTTACACAAGTTTGTAAATTCCAAATTAATGGATAGATTAATCAAAGAAAATCATATGGGGAAAAACACAACGTTACCTCTCCTTTTCTAAAAATAAGCCCAGAAGTCCACATAACATGATTGCCAGAGTCTCGTTGATCAGGATATAAGGAACTCTTCTGTTTCTTTAACCAACACTAGAAGCATATGGTGGACACGAACATCTTAGAGACAAAACAAAAGATTTAATCCAAAATTTAACAAAATAAACCATTCTGAACTCATGATGGTATCATATATGATTATTTTCTGCTTTGTGATACGAAAACATAAGCTGAGTGATCTAAGCTCTAACTGAAGTGCAACAGTATGTTCAAGAATAGAACTGAATCATGTTATGCAGACTAACAATTCTATACGCAAGCAACTAATGCAAGTTGCTAAATTTAAAACAAACCCCACATGAACAGACCCTTGGACAGCACAGTTAAATACACAGAGAATATTTGGACCTAAAATACCAAAACAATTAACCAGAAAAATAAAAAATAAAATACAGATAAACCATACCTCACCAAATCTAGGTCCACAAGCATCTCGATTCCCACAGAACACCCATGAATTGCACAAACAAGGTCCACCGTTACTCCCGCACATACCCTTACAAGCCATACAACATTCCCGTGAAGAATTCATTTTATGCTTAGCACCCCATTTTACGGCATCGCCCCAAAGCTCCAAATGCTCAAACCCTCTGCAGCAAACCTCCTCTTCAATCTCCTCGACCCCTGAACCTCCGCTATCATTCTCGACCAATTCCAAGACTTGGTTGATTGCAGTATTGCCAGTGGATTTAAGAACAGCAGGAAGCCAGAGCAAGACCATGCAAACAGATACCATACCCAACAAGAAGAGGACTGGAAGTGCTGAACGACATACTTTTGAGTCGGTTTGCCGACGACCCATCTGAGGTTAGAGGCCGAATTGAAGAACCCAGAAATAGTTTACCTCAATTCTTCTTCGGCATCATGTTCATTTGTTATAAATAATTGAAAACTCACAGACGAGAAATAACAACACAATGGAAAAACAATAAGAGTTTGTTTTCTCTTTTTTTTTTTTTAAAAACCCAGTCATTCAATAATTATTATTCCAATTATTTTACTTTGTAATATTTCTTTTATATATATATATATATATAATTTTTAATTTCTATAAAAAAAAATGTGATATTTAAGCATAAAAAAAAATTCTAAGTTACGTATAAAAACATATAGAGTAAACAATAAATAAATTTTTACTACAAAATATTTAAAATTATTACAAAAATACCATTAAATTTTATTTTATTAATTTCATACCATTAAATTTTATAAATATTATAAAAATACTATCAATGTATATATAAAGTTTGATACCTTATCTAACGCTCTATGTGCAATAGGTTTTGAAAAATCAAGGGTTGATGCTTCGTTGTTTTGTAATTTCTCAAAAATTCTTCCAATTTACCTCCTGATTTATGTTGATGATTATATCATCAATTGTGAAAGTGAAACAGATATTCTCTTATTTATACTTTACACTCCACCTTTTCATTCAAGTATATAGGTCTTCTTCGTTACTTTTTGGGGATTGAAATTTCTTATCTTCCTAATAGTGACATTCTTCTCACTCAGTCCAAATATATCAAGGAGCTACCGGAGATAGCTAAAATGGATCATGCTAAACCAATTAGATCTCCAATGCTTACATCTCCTGCCTTGTCTGTAACATGTAGAGTGTTATTGGACAGCCTTTCATTTTATGGAAGTGTTGTAGGAGCATTGTATTACATCGATTTGACTATGCTTAACATTATCTTTGTTATAAATAAAACATGTCAATTTACGTCAAACTCGTTCATTGGTGTGCTGTGAAGGAGATTCTCGTATACTTGCAAGGTACTATCCAACATAGTACTGTGTTTAAACCTTCCACAAAACTTGTTATCACTTGATTTGCTAATGCATAATGGGGTCTTGCCCTGAGGACAAAAAATCTGTCTATAAAGTTTGCATTTTTCATGAAGCCAATCCTGTATTTTGGAGTTCTAAGAAGCAAGGTGTCATAGCTCGATCTAGTACTAAAATTGAATATCGCGTCTTAACTTATGCTACTATAGAAGTCATTTGGCTTCGGGCACTTTTGAAGAAAATGTGTGTTTTCTATCCTTCTGTCATAGTCTTGTGGTGTGACAATTTGAGCACAATAGCTTTAGCAACCAACCCTGTGCTCCATACAAGAACCAAGCATGTCGAGCTTGATATGCATTTCATTTGAAAAAAAATGTTGGTAAAAGAGTTTGTTGTTCAACATATTCCCTCACATGAACAACCTGTCGACAGTCTTAATAAGCCCCTTGCCATTCAAGCCTTTCTTTGATTAAGAAGCAGACTCAATGTTATCTAGTTCATCAAACTGGGTGATAAATGTAATGCAAGTTTTGCAGTTACACCAGGTGCTAATAATGCAGAGAGTTCGGCCAAACTTGATGCAATGGCATCAACTAACGTGTGCGTGTGTGCAAGCCTACCCACAATGCATGCAATCAATACCTGTGCAAGGCAAGTCGACAAGCATCCAGCTCACAGTAGCAGTAGCTAGTCCATGTGCATTGATCCATGTGTATTGCCATTGCTTACCCATGTGCAAGGTTGTTCAAGGTGATTATATCAAACTATGTGTAGATTGCCACATCAACACTGCAAAACTTAATGAGCAAGTAATCAAGAATTAAGAAGACAATTGGAATAGATATTTCTGTGTATTATAATTTTACAAATTTACAATGTAGTAGATTGCTTATAAATTCAGCTTTTGAATAATACATCAATAACATTTTACATGAATTCTCTATTCTCTCTTTCGTTTGTTCCTCAACTGTTCATCATTCTCTTGCTCTCATTGCTAACTCTACTCGATCTTGACTGCAAATGCACTACAACTATGTTTCCTCTGCAACAATTGCTTCATGCTAAGCATAATTCACTTCATTCCTAGCTGCTCTTGCATTTTCCTTTATGGATTGCTGGTATCCTAGCTAGGTGGCTGGTGATGGTTCATGTTTTGTTCCACAATTTGTTGTTTGTTTCTGCTGTTTTTTGCATTGTTTAGTCTGTCTTTTGTTCATGTTTAGGGATTTATAAGCATTGTTGTGGTTCTGGTTTGTCGGTTACTGAACTCTCATTTACTTCTTGTTCTTGATTTTGGTTAGTTAGTCCTTGTGCTATTAGAAATGTTTTTTTCTTGTTCTTTACTATGTTGGATAACGCTGGTGAGCATTTGAAGTATTTCTTAGCTCTATTTTAGAGTCTAGCTTTATGGTTGATATTCTTAGTTATTGGTTCCTCGGATAGCTTGTTTGCTATTGAAGATGGAGCCATAAGTTGGGTAGCTTTTGTTTCTCTTTTTCTGGGATACTATATTTCTATTGTTGCTGTTTCTGTGTTAGTTTTGTTAAAAGAATGTGTCTGTTTTAGTTGCTGGCTTTAGGATTGTAATGGTTTCTTTTAATGAAATTTCACTCTCTTTTGGAACCGGAAAAAAAAAAGTGTGTTATAAGTTATAACCAAAAACCCTCCCTGGGATTTTAGTCAAATATCACAAACATTTCAAAAATGTCAACCATCTCTTTCCAATCACTAAGTTTTGACAGTAATGAAATTATAGTGAAATGAAATTCTGGGAATTCCTTATTTTGTTTGACTACTAAGGATCTTTGGGTTAATTAGCCAAATCGTCCCTTAAATAAGATTCATAAGATAGGCTTACCATATTCGTTTAGCCACTGCATAAGATGAGGGAAATTAAATGGTTGAAAGCCAGTTGTGAGAAATATTAGAAACGACATCGTGATGGTCGTCGTCTTTTAAAGTAGTAGTAGCACTCTGTGCAGCTGATGAGTGACCATTGATTTGGATCTTCTTCATTTCAGGAATATTCCCAAGAAGAAAAGAAGGAGAAGGTCCTCTAATCCCTTGATTTCTGAGTTTTGAAATGAGCCTTTTTGGCTTCCATAAGAAATATTCAAAAAGATAAAAAGATTAACATATCACTAAACCACCAATTAAAAAAGAGATTAGCACCATCTTCTGTTCAACTGTAATAAGCTCCATTTCCATCTATACTTGCTTATTTCTGTAGCTACCCTTTCTGTAAATGCTCAAGTTTGCTTAGCCAAAAATGGGGAGACTCTCTTTAGATTAACCCTGACAAACTCTGTGCTAGATTCTCTTTACAAATTTTTTATATTTTTTTCTTTTCGTTGACACTCTCTCATCCATGCCAAAGAAGAATTCACCACTCTACAAAAACCTTTTTTAAAAAGTAAATAATATTATCGTAATTATTTTTTATTACCATAATAAAAATTTATTTTATTTTTAATATTAAATATATATTAATTTTTATAGTAAATAATAGTTAATAAATTATATTTATAATAGTATTTTAAATGGTAACAATATCACCTTGGTATTTTTAATAGCTAAAATTTAAAAATATTGGTATTATTATAATTCATAATATTTAATTAATGAAAATTTTATTTAAAAAATAATAATATTAATATATAATTAATATTAAAAATAAAATAGATATTATATATATATATTTATGTTAATAATAAAAATAATTGAAATAATATTTTCACATAAATTTAATCTTAATATTTTCACTTTTTCTTTTTAAGATATGTATTTACGGATTCATTACTCAAATGGTATCACTAATTTTTTATTTTTTATAATAATACATAGCTTTAAATGTATGGTCATGTACAAGGTATGGTCTTGATATAAAAACAATATGCACGTATGGTCTTGTACAAGGTACAGTCACCGATAAAAAGCAATAGGAAAATAGGTTCCTCTAGTGGAAGCTGGACTCCAGTCAAACTATAATTGGATATCCATTAGAGTAATTTATGAGCTCGATATTGATATCATTGAGAATCCATTTTATTGAGCTCATCGTATAAACTTTATGAATCTATTTATGTAAAATTAACCTCCATTGTGATTTGGTTCGATGATGAAACAAGGGACCATTGGTCAAAAATGAAGACATCAATTATGAACATATCGTCACCTTCCAGATATATATAGTGGTAGAGATGCCTTAGTGCATGCGAATTTGTAAGGTACGGCAAAGGCCAATGTCTCAGCAAATTCAGAAGATGTACAACTCTACCATATTCATTAGTAACCAGGAAACCAATACCTGCTCTTCCATTTGATCAAGCAATGTCAAGGTTAATTTTTAGAACTCTTGGGGAGGATCTTATCAAATTATTCTGAGTTTATTTCTGTAATTTCTGTTCTCCTCCTCTGTACAAAAACACTCCTACTATGTATACTAAGGAAACCGAATATAATTCTAACCCTAACAGCTGTTCTACTTCCCTAATTTATGATTCACTAACAACATTGTCTACCATTTCTTAACTCCACTAACTTTGTTGTCTTCCACTTTCACTGCACATGCCAACACTCCTCCTCAAGTTGGTGCATATATGTCTCTTATGTCCAACTTGTCAAGTGTGTTGTAGAAGTTCCTTGCAGACACAGATTTTGTGAGTATATCAGCCAATTGATCTTCTGATTTAACAAATGGAAGCTTAATAATTTTTTCTTCAAGATTCTGTTTGATGGAGTTTCGATCCACTTCAACGTGCTTCGTGCGATCATGTTGAACTGGATTATGAGAGATGGCAATGGCTGCTTTGTTATCACAAAATAAGTTCATTTCAAAGTTAGGAGCAACACCAATCTCAGTTAGAAGTTTTTTTAACCAAAGGAGCTCACATATTCCCTTGACCATTCCTCGAAATTCAGCTTGACAAGATTGGATAAGGCAACTACCTTTTGCTTCGCTCCTCCATGTAACAAGATTGCCCCCACAAAAGTAAAGTACCCAAAGAAGAGATTTCCTATCCTTCATATTCCCCGCCCAAATTAATCAGATATCCAAGGACTTCCAATTGACCATTCTTTGAAAACATAAGTCCTTTCCCAGGAGAGGATTTTAAGTAACGAAGTATTCGCATGACCGCATCCATATGGTCTTCACTTGGGCAGTGCATGAACTGACTTACGACACTCACAGCATAAGCAATATCAGGTCGAGTATGAGATAGATATATGAGTTTACCTACTAACCGTTGATATCTCTGTTTATCTGCTGGTACTTGATCCACATATTCTCCGAGTTTATGATTTTGAACCATTGGAATATCGACAGGTTTACAATCTAGTAGTCTTGCCTCTGCCAGTAGGTCCAGAGTATATTTCCTTTGGGAAAGACATATGTCTTGTTTTGATCTTGTTACCTCAATACCTAAGAAGTACTTGAGCCCTCCTAAATTCTTCATTTCAAACTCATTTGATAGTTGTTCTTGAAGCTTAGAGATTTCTTCTTTATCATCCCCTGTAATGATCATGTCGTCTACATAGACTATAAGGGCTGTTATCTTCCCTAATCGATGTTTTAGGAAAAGAGTATGATCAGAGTTGCTTTGTTGGAACCCATATTTCTTCATTGTTGAACTCAACCTACCAAACCATGCTCTAGGTGATTGTTTTAGTCCATACAATGCTCGTTGTAATCTACATGCAGTTTCTTTTCCTGATGTAACAGTATATCCTGGTGGGATATCCATATAAATATCTTCTTCAAGATCACCATGAAGGAAGGCATTTTTTACGTCAAGTTGGTGCAATGGCCAATCTAAATTTGCCGCAAGAGATAACAAGACTCTAACGGTTTTTAGTTTAGCCACAGGTGAGAAGGTTTCTTGATAATCTATCCCGTGTTTCTGTGTATATCCTTTTGCTACAAGCCTCGCCTTGTATCGATCAACTAACTCATCTGCTTTATACTTAATGGAGAAAATCCACTTGCATCCTATCATCTTCCTCCCTTGAGGCAACTCGCTTAATATCCATGTGTTATTCTTCTATAATGCCTCAAATTCCTCTTTTATAGCTTGAGCCCATTTTGGATCAGATAAGGTTTCTTCAATGCTACTTGGAATTTGACACGAGGAGAGTATTTGTGTAAATGCCCTGATAGGTTCTGATAACTTTTGAGTAGATACATAATTTGCTATTGGATACTTGGATTGTCGTTCTTCTCTTTCTGGGGAGTATCGATTTGGAGGTTTGCCTCGATTGTATCTGAAAGGTAAAACATAACCAACAGATGTATCTATAGCATTAGTTTGTAAAGGTGTGCTGGGATAGCTTACCTCAGGAGTATTCTCAGCAGGAGGATCATTGGGTACTAGGGAGTTGAGGGGTACATCAACCACTTCATCTTCTGGAGATTCAATTACTACTTCAGCTTCAGTTCTTGGAAGTTCAAACTCGGGTGTAGATACTGGCTTCTCCATATGATTGGCACGATCCGAGTATGTTGGACTAGTGTCTAATATTTCAACATCAAGCCAATTTCGTTCTTCATCATAACTCTCCTCCTGAAGAGTGGAATTGGATACCGGTGATGGGAAAAACCATTCTGATTCGAGGAAAGTGACATCCATGGTAATATAGGTTCTTTTAGTAATTGGATCATAGCATCGGTAACCCTTTTTTTGTACGCCATACCCCAAGAATACACATCGGACAGCACATAGATCCAACTTAGTTCGTTGATTTTTATGGAGGTGGACAAAAGCAACACATCCAAAAATTCGGGGCGGAAGCATCAAAATAGTAGGCAAGGGAAAATGGTCAGATAGCACCTTTAATGGAGTCTGAAATTGTAAGGTTTTTGTGGGCATACGATTCAGTAGATACACCGTTGTAGTAAGAGCATCACTCCAATATTTATTAGGCATATGTGCACCGATTAGTAAGGCCTGAGCCGTTTCTAAAATATGCCGATTCTTCCTCTCCGCAGTCCCATTCTGTTGTGGGGTTTGTGAACACGAGGTTTCATGGAGAATACCATGGTTGTCCAAGTATGTATGGAATTGTTGATTAACATATTCCCCTCCATTATCAGACCTAAGTATCTTAATTTTTTCAGAAAATTGTGTCTGAACCATGGTGTGAAACAGGTGAAATGTAGCAAATACTTCATCTTTGTGTTTGAGAAGGTAAAGTCATGTCATTCGTGTACAATCATCAACAAAAATAACAAACCAACGATGACCCGATGACGTAATGATCGGGGAAGGTCCCCAAACATCAGAATGTACCAAGGCAAAAGAAGTCATACTTTTATTCATGCTCATAGGATAAGACGCCCTATGACTTTTTGCTAGGATATAAGTATCACATTTGAAATCCGAATGTGTGATATTTGAAAATAAACTGGAGAGTAGGTGCTTTAAATACCCGAATGATGGATGCCCAAATCTACGATGACATAGCCAAATCTGTCGTTCCTTGTTACCAGTAGTGTTTTGCATGTGATTGGCTCTTCCTGAACTGAGGTCATCCACATAATATAGCCCCCCTCTACTAGTACCACGCCCAATGATCTCCTTGGTGAGAATATCCTGTAGAAAACAAAAAATAGAATACATCAGTACGACACAGTTAAGATCTAAAGTGACCTGACTTACAGACATTAGTCGGTTTGACAGAGAGGGTACAAGTAAAGTATTAGATAATGATAATGAAGGAGATAAGGTCACTGTTCCAGCTTCTGTAACTGGATAAGTGACCCCATTTGCATTGGCAACACGACTCCGTCTTGGCTGAGTTGTATTGGAGAGATCATTTGGGTCAAATGTCATGTGATATGTGGCTCCAGAGTCCAGAATCCAATCCTCCTTAGCACTACGAGTAGAGATGTGAAATGCTTTACTTGAAATACCTGGATCCTGGGAAGATTCGGCCTGAGAAGTAAGGGATAGTGAGGCAGTATTGGTAGCCACAGCGGCTCGCCCAGTGGTATCCCATTTCTTCCGTGCTTGAAGATCATTCCACCATTCTGGATACCCATGTAGTTTGAAGCAGTTTTCACGAGTGTGTTTGGAGTTTCCGCAATGGCCACATTTCATGTCAAGAGATGGTGGATTTCCCGTAGATTTCTTGCTACCCAAGGAAGGTCCTGTTTTTGGTGGCATTAGATTATGGTGTCCCTTGACCCCTTTAAAAGCCATAACTGCTCCGGGTGTCATATCTACACCTGTGATCATCACGGTCTGCCTGACCTCTTCCCTACGGACGAATCCATAGGCTTGTTCCACCGTAGGGAATGGTTTGATCTGAAGCACATCACTTCGAGTTTTATCCAATCTATCATCAAGTCCATCGAGGAAGGTATACACTCGATCTTCCTGTACGATGGAGTTATATTTTTGTATATCGATCGCACACTCCATTGGATTAGGACGACGGAAATCAATTTCACGCCACAACCCTTGAAGGTCATTGTAGTATTTTTCAATGGAGCCACCCGCTTGCTTCGTACGAGTAACTTGACGACGAAGATCATACACTTGAGACGTGTCTGTCCCATCATAGTAAGTGGTAGCAACCGAATCCCAAACCTGTTTCGCAGTTGGGAATCAGATAAAGTTTGCAATCAAGGAGGGGTCCATCGAATTGATCAACCATCCTTTGACAATGGCATTTTCAGTACGCCATCTCCTAAATGAGGGGTCGGTTTCAACAGGTTGAGGAAAATCCCCATTAATATATCCCAGTTTATCTTTGCTAGAGATATACATCTCCACCACCTGGGACCACAAGGCATAGTTGGATCCTCCCAACTTGATACTAATGGGAACAGTCGACGCTTCAGTTGGCGGAGGTTGTGAGCTAATCTGAGCTCTAGTTAGAACTTCCGTCATTTTCGCCGTCAAATCTTCCAACATAAAATTAGTAGTTAAATCTCTAGATTCCGCCATGAAATCTAAAAAAATTTTCCTTCCGTTTTTCCTTTTTTTTTTTACAAAATAGCCACTATATAAATGAAACAAAAAACAACTTTGTAACCCTAACCCTAATTTCTCATTCTCATGACGCGCTTTCTTCTGCGCGATTTCAAAGAAGATGGTCGGCGGTTTCCTCTGCAGCCTTCTTACGAGCAGCCTTCTTCTGCGCGTTCCAAACCCTAAGAAAAAAATTCCAAGCTCGCGCAGCCTCTTCTCACCCAAATTCACGCAGCTTCTTCTACGTTCCTCAACCAACTTCTTCTGCGTGGCTTCACAACAACTCTTTCTTCACTGACCAGCGAGGAGTTAACAGCTCCAGGGAAGTTGTTTCGTTTTTTTTTTGTTGTTGTTCGAGCTATATCTTGCACTATCTGATTTGTTGTTGTTCGAGCTATATCTTGCACCGTCTGATCTGTTGTTGTTCGAGCTATATCTTGCACTGTCTGATTTTTCCCTTCCTATTTTTTTTTTCAAATGTTGTAGAGAAACATACACCTAATTTAGGTCAGCAATCGTTTCCATCTTTTCTTGGTTTCTTCTTTTTTTTTTCCAAGGGGGAGGTAGATTGAAGATGGTCGCAATCGCACCCTTGTTGATTATAATATTCAACAAAATCAACTTTGCACGCATAGAGACACTCGAACTTGAATTAAAACTAAGAGCCTTGAACTCCAAAAGGATATGGAGAATCTGCAGAGACACTTTCGTAAAGTGTTGACACACAAACACCCATCTGCTTGGAAGAGTTGAGCAAATTGAGCAAGATGACAGTTCTTGAAAAAAAATGGATATGGGGTATTATTGATCTGATCTCTGGATTTAATAGATCAAACCAATGTTGAGGAGAACAGGTAGCAACGTAGGAATTTTATTTCTTTAGAGTCATAATCTGCTCTGATACCATGTCAAATTATTCTGAGTTTATTTCTATAATTTTTGTTCTCCTCCTCTGTACAAAAACACTCCTACTATGTATACTAAGGAAACCGAATATAATTCTAACCCTAACAACTGTTCTACTTCCCTAATTTATGATTCACTAACAACATTGTCTGTTATTTCTTAACTCCACTAACTTTATTGTCTTCCACTTTTACTGCACACGCCAACAGATCTTGCCATCTTGAAGGAATGAGATTGAGTACATAATTGAAATTTTCTAAATGGTGACTGTAAGAAAAGAAATAGAGTAAAACATTGGATTCTTTTGTTCTTGAAAATAGTTTGTTTGGTCTAAATCTGACATGCAAGGTTGAGTTTTTGATTACGACTTCATTTCTCAACCATCACGTTTATTCAATAATTAAGATGATTATTAGATTAATTAAAGGTAAAAACTTGATCAAAATAGGTATAACTTTATCATTTAATTTTCAACTAATGTTTCATTCTAATTTAACCATCAAGATTTTTAATATATCACATATTATAAAAAAATGTTCTATATCCTCTAATTTTTTTTATGACAAAGAGGGCATACGTAATCCTCTAGGTTTCTAAAATTGTTAATGTTATTTCTATTCGTATGTAAGAAATTCAAGTCATGGTTGCTAGATGCTGCCAAGACAAATCAATAAACTTGGCAATGATACTAATATTACAAGCAGCCGAAAAGAAGAGACAATAATTACAAGTCATGCCGGCCTATTTATGATTTATGAATCTTATTGTCTTCTCTCTCTCTCTTTTTTCCTTTTTTTTTAGAAAAAATTATTAAAATGCTATTTTCCTTTAAAATAACAAAAATATCTCTTAAATTTAAAAAAATAAACAATCATATAATCTCAATTATTATTTTATTATAAAATCTCTTATCAATTTTTTTGGTTTTTACGGATTTTTTTTTTAAAATACTTTAATTGGAAAATTTAAAATAATGACAATAAGTACTATGATTGTTATTTTTAAAACATATAGTATTTTTTTTTATTGTTTAGTAAAATCTAGATAGTTGTATTTGTTATGGAATATATATATATACATTAGCCATATCACGAGCACTTTATGAAATGGAATAAATATTGTGAACATCAAAGATTCGTTGTGGTCAAGTAGATAGTATTATATTACCTCATATGTTAGTTAATGTTTTTAATGGAATTTTTTTTATTAAATATTTTTAATAGAGTTATTGTTCAAAATCATCACATTTTAGTTAAAGTCTAATCTATTTCCATCTCATGCATAAAGATTATAAATCTAATAGAACTCAATTTTATTTGTTCAAAATAATTATACTATTTATATATCTTAATTAATATTTAAACTGTACATTTTTTATATATTTAAATGAAACATTGAAACATAATCTCAATGGTTAATAGATCTCAATTTCAAAACATTGATTTTTCAAATAATTTTTAATTATAAATATAAATATTTTATTTTATTTTATTTGTTTCATTTAAATCAATTTAAAATAAAAAAATGATATTAATAGATATGTTGTTAGCACATTAATCTTATATCATTTAATTAAATTATTTTAGTCTTATAACTTAAAAATATATATACATTTTAATCCTAAAAATAATATACATAAGTTTTACAACTTTAAACTTTTATGATTAAAGTGTATATGTTTAAAAAATTATGAGATAAAATATTTTAGTTGAAAATAATACGATTAAAATGTTTATTTTGTAAAAATTATAAGATTTTTTATATTTGTAATCCTTAAAATAAATAAGGTATCTCAACTTATATAATTTTAATATTATATTAATTAATCAAAAATTAATAAATAGAACAATATTGATTGGTTTGTTAATATTAATAAATCTATAATATGAATTAATTAAACATCTTGTATTAATTTACATTTTAATCATTTATTTATTTTCAGGGTGAGATTATTATGGCAACTTTCTTTTATTTTTTTCTAAAATATATTTAATATTAGTTTTTTAAATTGACGAAAGTACCTTTTGCTTTTAATATATTTACTCTATCCATCCAACCATTTTTAAAAAATATTTTAATAGTGTTTTTCTTAATTTTTAAAAAATATTGTCGTGTAATCAACTAAATTAATGTTTTTCCTTTCCCAAAAAAACAAAACGAAACAAAAAACTGATGTGGAAAATAAACCCATCTTAAATTTATTTTAGAAATTATTTATTAAATATTTATTAATTTTATTTTTTCCTAGCTCGTTAGTACAAAAAACATTTATAGGACATATATTACCTTCACATAAAAATTAAAAATGTGAGTTGCCACTGAAACAAGATCTATTTATTTGATTCTATTTTGTTTGATATTTATATATAGATAAATAGAAAGAGAGAAATAAAAAAATATATCAAAATACAACTGGATTAATGAAAGTGAAATTGTTTTTCAATTCGTTGTAATTAAATGATGGGTAAGGATATTGATTTTATTTGCTAACCTGTCTAATTGACCTTTTTCTTATTTTTTTTCTTTGGCACTTATATAAGTAGAATTGTTTTTATTTGAACAAAAAAATATTCTTTGTAATATTAGTGATATGGTATTTTAATTTAATGATAGGTAATATAAATTCATTAAATTTTATTATAAAACATAATTGTTTATTAATTTGTAAAAATATTAAGAAATAAAATCGATATAGATTATGAAGTATTACCTCACTTATTACTATGAATAACATATTTATTGAAAGATTTTGATTTTTTGATAGCTATTTTTTAACATTTTTTTAAATGCTTTAATTTTCATTTTAGACTATGGAAAACAATTTTTTTTGTTGGTAAAATGAAAAACAAAAAATGTTCAATAGTCTTGCTCTTTCTTTTAATTAAAACTTCTCTTTTAATTACCTAACCTTTTGCAGCAGCAAAGGTGAAAGGTTATTACATCATTAGAAATCAAGGGAGCTCTAAGCTATATAAAACTAAAATCAAATAAAAAAAGAGACAAAAAAATTAAGGAAATAAGAAAGTTTAATTAAAAAAATGGGCTTATAAAGCAAGATAGTGTATAAATCGTAAGTTATATCAATATTTACTTACATTAGGTAACTTTTTAACAATATTTATTACTGTATTTATTACTGTGCCAATCAATAGGTAAGTAATTTTTTCAATTAACTTTTTTTATTTTAAATTGTTGATGTTATTAACCAAATTACCCAATATTTTTTATTTTTTACTTTTATTGGTTTGATTAGTTCTTATTTTTTTAAAACTTACTTATATTAAGTTATTTTAGTTATCATTTATTAAAAATTTATAAGAATCAAACTAACCTATATATATATATATTTACTTTATATAGTTTTTTTAATTTTATTTATGGTTTTCTACAACTTTTTATCTAAGGATTAATTTAAATAACATGAACAACTTTAGAATTAACAAAATTTGCAAGATAAGTCATTATTATTCTTTATTGTATATTTAAATTACTTTTAAATCTCTAATGCATTTTATGATTAATGTGAATAATTAATCAATAATTGTATTATCAATCTTTTTTATTCTTAAAATTATATTCTAAATTTTAATGACTTAAATTTAAAGATATTAGGTAAATGATTGAAATTTAAAATCTTCAAATTTAAAAATTATAACAAAATTAACATTTAAAATATTATAAATTATAATATAAGAATTAAAAAATAATTAATTAAAAAAATAAGTATAAAAAAAAGTGATTTTTTTCTTCATAAAATTACTCCGCCTATTCGAAACCAAATCAAATAAAAAAGAATTGGTTTGATTTGAGATGATTCTTATTTTTCTAGAATTGATCATATTAGTTTGATTTTATTTTAGTGTAAAATTAAACCAACCTATATATACACACATGTAATTAATGTACATATTTTGTGTGAAATGATAATATTGATTTTCTTTTCTTTTCATTTGAGATAAGTGAGAAGTATTTCTAAAAAATCAAAATACAATAAACTTTGGAAGGAAAAAAGGTAATTTCAATTTTCAAGAAGAGATTTTTAACATATGGTCTTATTTGTTATCTTCAATTTGATATTGAGAGTAGAAGAGGAATTGAAGAACAAAGTATGATACGAAACAAAAACAATGGATACATTTCTTTCGGCAAAAAGAAGTTTTGCATTTGAGGTAGTGTTTGAACTAGAGTTCTTCAATCTCGGGATATCCATGTGGGGTTCAAGGTTCTGGTGTTGATGCTTCCTATCGATCTATGTTCACAATGGGGTGACCATAGCCTGACACATGTTTCTTTCGCTCTTCTCAAGTTTCGAATCCCGGTCCTGACCCTTAAGACCTTATTAGTAAGTAACTTGGTACCATTTGAACTAGCTAATTCAGATGGTACCAACTTGCTTTCCAAGGTTTACTTAAGGGCTAAGTCTTAGGCTCGAGAGTTGGGGAGAGCGAAACAAACATGTGTCAGGAAGAGGTCGCCCTGTCTAGTCAGAAATTAGCTTGAGCATTAATGCCCTATCCTTGAGCCCCATGTGGATATCCTGAAATGCTGTGTGTCTTCCCCTGAGTTAAGCACGGTACAAATAAGTAGAAATAATTTTTTTTAATATGAAGATACAATTTAAAGGCTTACCTGTAAAAAAGTTTATTTTTTATAATCATTTTGTATGCTTTTATTTATACTACATTTTTGGTTGAATGATCCTCACTTAGATTGTTTCTATTATAATGAATCGATATTATCGTCATATTATTTTTAATGGTTTTGCCATTTGAAAAATCTAAGTGCACTTTGAATTTAAAGCAAAGCTTTGAAGACTTTTCTTACTCATACATAAGTAAGGTTTTCTTTTTAATAACAAAACGCCAAATACTAAACATAGTCAAACTTGATGCCCTATCTTCACTCTTTCTTTTCACTTGTTTCCATTTCTATGTTTTCTTTCATCACGTTAGGAAGAGACCTCTTCTTCGGTAGATATTTGTAAGGTTTATAAGTATTATCGATATTAGTGAAAAAAAAAATTTAAGTATAAATTAATTTATAGGCATGTTTAAATATCTGTTATTTAAAATCGAAGAAACGTTTGAGCTTTAGTTTAATGTGCTTAAAGTGTATACTTATAATGGTCGATCGATTGAAAATCATTAGTATATGATCTAGTTGCTCTCGGATTGAATTCTAATTGGAATTGATAGATCGAAGTTAAATTCAATCATTTGAGAGTTTAGATCAGTCAAGGATCAATCACATTTAATCTACTTACTTTTAGGTTTTTGTTAACCGTTGTTTGGATCGATCGAAATCTTGATCGAAAAAGATTTTTGATCGATTAACCTATTAATTCAAATGATAATAGATTGATCAATCAAGTATATAAATTTTCAACCTAAAATTCTCTTGTTTACTTCAATCAAACTATAGATTACCATATTGTCATTTTTTATTACTATTTTATGAAATCTTTTATGGACAGAAGGTTCATTGTCTTTCTATTTAACATTAAAATTTCAATTTTGTTATAAAAATAATCTAATGTTCTTTATTTTTATCAACCATATTTCTTCTATTCATGTTGTATTATTTGTGTTTTCTCTATCAAAATATTTTAAAAAAATTATGAAATATTTTTTTTAGATGTTTTTTTAATTGAATTTATCAAATATATTGACGTGTTCTTAATCGAATAATGTGTGGTTATATGTAACTCGATTTATTTTGTTAAGATATAGGACACCATCCTGCAACCGTTAATAACAAATCAGGTCAGCCGTATATAACTCTCCTCCCCGCGAATCAAAGACTTAGAAAAAAAAAATGTCCAAAGACTCTGTCATCGTTTCACCTCCTTATGAAGTTGAAGAATGCAGAGGCGTTCTTCATGTTTATAGCGACGGATCCATAGTCCGTTCCTCCAAGCCAAGCTTTGAAGTCCCAATAAACGACGACGGTTTAGTTCTCTGGAAAGATGTAGTTTTCGACCCTCTCCACAATCTTCAGCTCCGCCTCTATAAACCAGCTACTCCGACTAATTCTACAAAGGCGCTTCCGATCTTCTTTTACATCCACGGTGGTGGCTTCTGCATCGGATCACGCACTTGGCCCAATTGTCAAAACTACTGTTTTCGTCTAGCTTCGGAGCTCCAAGCCGTTGTTATAGCACCTGACTATCGGCTCGCTCCTGAGAATAGGCTCCCGGCTGCTATCGAAGACGGCTTTACGGCAGTGAAGTGGCTACAAGAGCAAGCTGAGTCTGATGAGCCGGATGAATGGTTGAATAAGACAGTTGTTGATTTTGGGAATGTCTTTATTTCGGGTGACTCAGCGGGTGGGAATATCGCACATCATTTGGCGGTTCGACTCGGGGTTGGATCGCTCGAGTTGGGTGTTGTTAGCGTTCGTGGTTATGTGCTTTTAGCCCCATTTTTTGGTGGAGCGGTGAGAACCAAGTATGAGGCTGAAGGCCCCAAGGATGCTTTTTTAAATTTGGAGCTCATTGATAGGTAATTCACAACTCATTCTATATTTTCGTACCTCAGTACTCAAGAGTAGTGTTTTAAATTTTTTCCGTACCATCAATTTTTTGAATTTAATTTTTTTATATATGTATTTATAAAATTATTATTTTTAATTGAAAAATAAAATTTATTCTTATTAAATAAAGTTTTTTTATTACAAAATACCAATATTATAATTAAAAGTATAATTTATTTTAATTATTTAATCATTTTTAAAAATAAATATTTTAATTATATATATATATTTATATATATATATATATTTGTACACTAAATTCAAAATTTATTAAACTCAATCTCAATTTTTTTTATTTTTTAACGTAACTTATCACATAAAATATATAATTAAAGATATATTTTTTATTAATGATAAATATTTAATCCGCTTAAATTTTTTAAAATTCTAGTAAAAATACATGCCTCGTGATTAGTTTGAAGAATGTAAATTATTAGAAATATAAATGATAATATATATAAAATTTAATAAAAATATTATTATTATTATATTTGATTGGAGAGTATAATTAAAATAATAATAAATATTAAAATAAAATTAAAAAATATGAGTTTTTTTATTTTTTAATAAGATAAAATAATAAATAATCATATATGAAAAAAATAAAATATTTAATTATATTTAAAAAGATATTAAAAATAAATATTTTTATTATTATTATAATATTTTATATTTTATTTTAAATTAATAATCAAATCAAATACATAAATATATTTATAACGCTATTAATAAACACACCGTGATCCCACACCAACAACACTACTCAAGTGTATTTATAGTGTTTATTGGATTGAATTCTTAATTTTTTAAAAGTATCCGCTCGAAATGGAATTGTGTGTTTTATTTATTTATTTATTTTTCTCCCTCCTTTCTCATCATTTGGATTTATGATAACAAAAATATAAAACTATAAAATTAATTAAAAATTATAAATATTGTATAGAAAATAATGTTATGTAAATCAACAAATAAAAAAAATTATATAAACAAATATTTAGATCGGATCGGGTTTGATCGCTAAAAGTAAAAGCAATTTACAATCCAATTCAAACATGTATTATTTTTCATTCAAACCAACTAAAGTAATGGCTCAAAATCGATTCAAAGTGAACGAATTCAGTTCGATAGGACAGATTCATAGAAAAGTATGTTTTTAATCTTGATTAAATTTTATAATTCGATATCTTAATTATTATATTTCGTAGTATTAAGTATACTATTTTTTTTATAGTTAACAATTTTAATTTTAATTTAAAGATAATTGATTAAATAATATGAAAAAAAATTTAACAAATTAAATTTAAATTAAGTATGATAAATTTTTAAAATATAGTATATGTATTACTAGTAAGGAATTAAAGTATAAAATTTGGGGTGGATAATTTCAAAATTTTCCTAATTTATATTTTATAAATTAATTTTTGGTTAGGTATTGGAGACTATCAATACCAGCAGGGGAAACTACTGACCATCCACTCGTGAACCCATTTGGGCCAACATCCCAAAATCTGGAGCCATTGAGTTTTGATCCAATCCTAGTGGTAGTCGGGGGAAGTGACTTGCTCAAAGATCGAGTCCACGATTATGCAAAGAAGCTCAAAAATTGGGGAAAAAACATGGAGTATGTTGAGTTTGATGGACAACAACATGGTTTCTTTACTATTAATCCTAATTCTGAACCTTCAAAAAGACTTATGTCAATTATAAAAGCTTTCATTGGTAAAAATTCAGTGTAAATTTGTATATTAGTTTATTTTAACATTTAAGTGTTCTTGAAAAACTTATTTTAAAACTTACTTTATAATTTGTAAGTCTTGTAATTTAAGGTTTTATTAGATAATGATTATGATTTATAATTAAATAATTAATTTTTACATTTATGTTTTTTTTAAATAATCACTAATATATTTAAGAACAATTTTTATTTAGTGATTTTCAAGAAAAAAATAAAAAAAAACATAAATTTGTTTAAATTAATTTTATTTTTTTGATTTTTTTTTCAAAAACTTAAAAATAATGATTTTTTATTTATTTATAAATTTTAAATTTTAAATTATTTTTTCAAATATTTAAAAATATTTAAGTTGTCAGACTTGATTTATTCTTTAAAAAAATATTAGGTGAAAATAAAAAAAATCAAAAGTAATAAATCTATTTTAAAAATTTTATTTTAAAATATTTATGAATTATCTCATATTTTGGTAGTGTTTTTTTTTTAAAGTAAAAATCAAAATAAAAAATTGTTATCAAACTACCTGATTGAAAAAATCATTTCAAAAAATTAAAATCATTATTAAACAAGTCTAAGTTATTTTTTGTATCAATAAATATATGTTATAATTTGTAATTTCTTTTAAATGAAGCTCGGTAAGGACTAAATAATTTCTTCACAATATATAAATCGCTTTATTTTCTTTAAAATTTTCTTATTCTTTTATATCTTTGATGTATATCTAATCCATTTTGAGTTTTAGAAAATTTTGAAATTAAATTTTTAAGATCTATTAATGATAGGTAGAGGTTGTAACTCTTGTTATACTTGGTTTTTTGTATACAAAATATAATATTTGTTTATTTTTATTCAATATTATATTTTTTTTGTATGTTTGGTTACTACATATCAATAATGCACACAAATAATTAGAAACATCGTAATTAAAATCATGTTTTCATACATCATGAGGTTGGTTTTTTTTCTTATACATGCTAGATTTAGAGCGGTAAATTTTGTTTCATTTCAAGTGTGGGTATTTGTAGAATTTACTTAACATTTTTGGAAATAAAAAATATCTTTTTTTTGGTACATCATCACTATCTTTGGCAAGATGGTTAGCGAGATAGCTGGCGAGGTGGCCGATCGAAATCTATAAATACCCTTCACTTCTCTTTTTTATTTACCCATGTTTTTAGTATCAAAACTCTGCCAAAATTCATATTAAAATTTATATATATTTTTGAAATCATTTTGAAGAGCTTACATTTGAGTGTGAGTTATTTAGTGATTTTAGTTATCAAATTGTAATATGTATGCGTACGTGACTTGACTGTGTGTCTCCTATACACGATTTAAGATTTGTGAAGGACAATGTGTCCTTTAATGCCTTGAGATTTAGTGTGATCCTCAAAGTTTCTCATTCTATAAATATTTCACGTTACTAATATGTGGCTATTGGTCACACCATAATAGGTGATGTTAGCTACGGGGAAGAGCATAGTTTGTGTGTCAAACAAGGTCGTTGTGGAAGCAACTAGTAAAAACTACAATAGAGAGTTCAAATATAGGTTCTAATTGATAGAAGTAATAACAATTTTATTTCTTTCATAATTGTAATTTTTTTATTGTTTAGTTGATTATTTACTACCGAGTGGTTACCTTAAGCAACCCAATGACAGTATCACATAGATACAATCTCTATATTAGTTTATCTTGTTACATCGCTTGTTATGCATGATTCCTTTTATGTTAGTACAATCAGATTTTAAGGTGTGTATATTACAACATACTGTAACTCAAACTCTAATTAAAAAACTTTAATTATTTTCATGTTTTTTGTTGATTATATAATATATATTGTGAAAGGTTATTTACTTATTTGATATTATATTATATGTGCTTATATTCCATTATCTATTTAAGTGTATTCTTTTTTGTTTGTGCGAGTTATGGCTAATTTATTAAGAAGTTTATATCTTCTTACAATGGTATTGTGCTGGGATGTAGACTCTTTTAATTGATATCAAAGTGAGTGCACCCTTTTTGGGCTTAACCACTTAGTGTTAATTCTCTTATCTAATTTTTGACACACACTTTCTCTTCAATAGATTCGGGAAACGATGCAATGTAGTTAGACCTTCATTATTTAATGGACTAAACTACACCTATTGGAAATAACAAATGATGGCATTCTTATAGCCTAAGGAGAATGTATATCGGTCCTTGTTGAGACTGGCTAGACATATCCAACTAAAACTCTACCCAATAATATTGCAATTCCAAAACCAATTATTGAGTGGACTAAGAAAGAATCTAATGCGTCTGAATGAACAGTAAGGATTTGTATACTATTATCAATTATGTGATGCCTAATGAGTATAAAAGAATTCAAAGTTATACAAGTTCAAAATAAGCTTGGGATGTTCTAGAGACAAGAATATACTTCAAGTTCCAAAATCACAAAGTCACAAAATCTACAAAGCTAGAATGAATCTGAGAAGCCTATTAAAGGCCAATTTAACAAAATCAAATGCTTTAAATGTGTAAAGCCTAGAAACATTGTTGTAAAGTGTTTTGAGAAACAAAATCGCACAAAAAAGTGTGCTATGAAAGCTGTGGTTATTGTTTCGAACAGTACTAGTAATGATGGCATTAATTTTTTGACCTATATTTCCTCTAATAGTATTGTTGATCCTCTAACTATTGTCTCAGATGTTCAAGAGGTGATATGTGAAGCTAATGATGATGATGGAAAACATGAATTGCTTGACTTCTATAATATGCACTTGTAAGAGCATATCAAGTCTGAAAAAGCTAAGAGAAAGGCTTTAGAAAGCCTTAACGAAAAAGAGTGTGAGATATGCACATTGAATGAAAATCTAGAGAAAAAGAAATATTTTATTGATGAACAACTTGATCTAACCAAAAAAATATGATTTTATTCAAAAGTAATATTTAGATTTGCTTTAGAAATTTAATACAAATTATGAAAATGTGAAGAATCTTGAGGAACAAATAAAGATTTTCATCTTTGGTAAACTTACATAATTGTTTGTTAGCTCTAATATCTCTCCTAATTAGAAGGTTGAGATTGAAAGATTGAAGTAGATTGTAGTCCTTGAGAGTGCAAATGAATATCTAAGTTACTCTTTTATCGAAAAGAAAGCTGAGATTGAGCAACTAAATGAAAAGGTTAGGATTTTAAACAATTCAGCAGCATATCTTGAATCATTTTTTAAAGAAAAATAAGATTTGATTATTACCTTAAAGGACAAACTCAAAGTTAGTGAGAAGGAATTGGCTTATTCTACCTCTAGCTTGAACAAAATGATGATTGCGTCTAAGAACCTAAATGAAATCCTTTGCAACACAAAGATGTTTGGGGAAAAGTATCATATTGGTTACAATGAAAAGGTTTCAACTTCTAAGGTGGTTTGTACTAAGGTTGTTAAAACTTATGGTCAAGATACAAAGTTAAAGTATACTTCCACTGACCCGATAGATAAGTCTATTGTGTTTCCTTAACCATATTCCTCTAACAATGTGAATCCTTCACCTAAGGCTAGCATTTCCCATCACTTTAGTAGTTATCTATTACCTCTACCCACTCTCATTCCTACTTGTCACCATTATGGTGAACTTGGGCATTTAAGGCCATATTAAGATAAATTTACTACTCATCCTCGCATGAAATTCAATATGAGTACTTCTTCCTCTTATCCTCCACATACTATTTCTTCAAGTCAAGGACCTAGATTCTTTAAATTCACTATTTGTGTTTGTTATCTGTGTAGCACTGTTGGCCACCTTGCTCCACAGTGTCCTAGATACATGAGAAGTATTACTTAAAGTTTTCCACTTTATTCACCCCTATCTCCTATCATAAGCTATAGGTATTGTACCTTATCTAAGCATTTCCAAGCAGGTTACATTATGCACTTGAGCCATAGTTCGAAAAGAAATAAGTTAGCTTCTAAAAGTCCTTCTGGTCCAGTTTATATGGGTAACTCAACAGGATTTTCAAGAAATAATAAACAAAACAAATCTCAAGTAACATATCCTCTTCTTGCTTACATGACACAAAAATTATTTCCTAAATCAATTGCCCATCACAAATACTTTGAATAGATGGATGATGTTTAATAACTATTTTCGAATAATCTATATGGGATTGAAATGTTCATTTATTTTCTATAATTTGTTTATAGTCTTTATTTGTTTGTCTAGTTGTTTTATCTCCATTTTCAATACTTTAATAAAAATAAAAATATTGTTTTTGTTATATTGGCATTCTCTTTTTCTCCTTACTGTCTCTACCCAAGAAAGTTTTACAAGTCTCTCTACCTAGCTATCATATTGCTTAAATGAACCTTTTTCAAAATCCGTTGATGTTTTATGTTTGAGATGCTTTTGAATTAAATTGAAGTGTGGTTATTATGATATATGTATTCCTTGAGCGTATGTATGGTTAAATTATTGTGTTGTATTTAAAAGAACTTTTTCCTATACACTTGCAACAATATTGTGAATTTGTATGGTTATTTTGAGAAATTTACGTAGATTTTATGCTTTGATGATTTGTATGTCTCTAACAAGCTCTAGAATTTACTTTAGTGTCTCTTAGGATAAAGTTATAGATGCTGCTTAGATAGAAGGAGGATCTAGGCCTTCTTTAAATCATTTTGAAACTTTCAAGCCACCAATGTATACTTATCCTTAGTTTCTTCTTTTGAGCCATTATGTTATCTTTTCATTTCCTCACATATACATGCTTAGCACAAATCACAAATCCCACTTGCCTTGCACATTTCAGTTGAGTTTCAATTATGATAATTGTTGAGCTTATATGATTTAAGGTCATTGTTTTTACCCTATTGTTTAAATAGTTTCAAGAAAAAGAAAAATAAGGGTATTAGTGAATGAAAAATTAAAAAGAAAAGGAAAAATATCACAAGTTTGGAAATGTAAATGTTTGAAAAATTGTGAAGTAAAAGGAAAATATTCAATGTTTGAAGGTTTACGGCTTATGGTTATGAGCTTATTGCTTTAAGTGTATGTTTTTTGGGTCATCTAAAGGTGTAATTAAGATTAAATGTCTATTCTCACCTACACAAACCTTAACCTATCATTACAAGCTTTGAAAGACCTATTCATTTCATCTAGGTTAGTGCCTATATTAGTGAGGGGAGAGAGAGGATAAATGTGAACTTATGAAGTTTGGTTCTATTTGACTCTATATTTCTATTTGTTTGGTTCATATCAGCATATCTTAATGGCATATGGAGTAAACAAATTTAGCACAACACATACTAAGCATGTAATTAAATTTTTAGTCATACCCTTACTTGAAGGCATTATGGATTGATAGTCATTTGGATTTTTGTGTTGAATGCATTAGGTATTTTCCTAGATTTTTTTTTGCACTTTTTCTAACCAAACTCGCAACCTTTCTTGCCACCACCTTGTTAAGCACTATAGCGAGGTCCTTGGCGAGGTGTTCATAAACCTATATAAATAATCCCTTCGCCTTTATTTCATTCATACCTCATATTTATTTCATTCTTTTCTTACTTTACAAGCATTTCTTGCCTTCTAATTTGTACCAAATGTGGCCCCAAAGCGTTTTAGAAGGAGCAAGAAGTCAAAGAGTATAAGCTTGTAGCTCTCTCAAACAGTGTGCCCATTCTCATTGAACGTCCTATAAATATCCATGGCTATTTTGATGTTGAGGAAAGGTTTGCTTTCTTTTCTAGACTTTTTCATTACTCATTGAATTATTCTTATAATGACAAGTTTGTTAGGGAGTTTTATGTTGCCCTTTCTCCTGTTTCTATGCTTCTCTACTTCTTTTGTCCTTAGAAGACATAGAGTTTCTTTCTTACGAGATGATATTCGTAATTTATTATCTCTTCTTGATGTTCAGTTTCATCTTTTCTTGACATTCTTTTTGAATTTTAAAATATTACTTTCTCCTACCTTTCTGAATTTAATATTATGAATGCTTGCAATACTCTTGAGATGGAAAACTAGTTGGCCAGACCTAATCACACATATATTGGTAATACCTTTGATGTTAACCTTTTTACCCTTTTTTGTTCACTTAATATTGTTGTTAGTGTTGTTATTCATTCCCATTCCATCTCTATACTATTCCTCCATAACGAGGACACTTCATCTATGCGATTTTGAATGGTGATGATAACTCTTGCTTGTATGATCTATAAAACTATTATTTTTTGTATTGTGTCCCTTTCAATGAAGAATCTAATACTCTTTTGAGAAATACTTTTCAAGAGTTGCAAATTTTTAATCGAAATGTTATAGATATGCATTAGTGTTAAGCTTTTGTTCAAGGTGTTACGGCTTCTTATCATCCTATTGTACTATTTTTTCATGGTTCACCAATTTCTTCTACCTCGATTAGACTTCATCCTACCCCAGCTAGACCTTCTCGCTCAGGTGTTTCTTCCTTTAGGTCAATGCTTAATATGTTTACTTGTATATGATGTAGATGAGTTCAATGTTCCCTCAGAAATCGACCATTCCTTTGAATAGTTTGCTAATAACGTTCTCAATCTACAAATTTGTGTGACACCTACTATCCCATCTAATGCTGGACAATCTTCTCATATGGGTGTTCAAGGGGATGATGATACTGGATAGGGAGATGAAGATAATTGATCTCCTTTATGACTTTTTGCTTTAATTTATTTTTCATGATTTCGTTTATTTATGAACTTATCTTTTTAAAATAAAGTTTGTTTAATGAATATGAGTTTGATGTTACTTATTGATTTGTGCTTGAGTTTCTTTCGTCTTAATTCTATATGCAGTGTTGCATTTTTATTAAAAATTTTGCATATTTGTCTGTCTTATCTCCCTCATATAGCAGTGTTGCTTTGATAATCTGTGTGACAAAAGGGGAAAAAGTTTCTATCCATACGTAAGTGCTTTTACCATGTTATGTGTTGCATGGGTGGTAAGTGTAGGATTGCACTACATATGTATACCTGACTTGTATATACTTAGAGGAAGTGTTGCATAAAGTTAGAGGGAGTTATGTACTTTTCTTGTGTTGGTTTCTTGTTGATGTTTACGTATGAAAGGGTGACATGATAGTATGTGGTTAGACTACATGCTATTTCTACATGATTCATTCATGGGGTATGTGTTGGTTTCGTGTGTATAGGTTACATGATAGATTGAATTCTTCGAGCTTTATGTGTGTTATGTGCAATGGTATTGAGATCCTCGCGTTTTAGATTGGATGAGTTGACACATGAAGATGGATATAACGCATAAGATGAATACACTTGGTATAGGTCTTTTGGGTTTAAGTGTGTGCCGATGTTTTGTTCATGGGAACAAACATATTTAGGTATCTTTATGATCATTTCATGATAGATATGGGTATGTATTTAGTTGTGCAATATTTTGACATGGAAATCCATATGGAGAGAATGTAAGTCATATTGTACTTAATTTTTATGTGTTAACTTCCTGTGTATAAAACATGATGTCTATTTATTTTTACTCAGTGTTCTATCTTCTTCTATGTAAAGTTGATTATTACAGATTAGTAACCCGTGCACATACATAGTTAGGAACACCATGATTAAAAGCATATTTTCACACACCATAAGATTGGTTGTTTTTAGTATGCATGCTAGGTTGAGAGGGATGGGTTTAGGTTCATTTTAGGTGTAGGCATTTGTGAAATTTACTCAATATTTTTGGAAATAAAAAAATATTTTTTTATACCTCACTACCACCTTCTTCACCATATTTTGCGTGGTGGTTGGTGAGGTGGCTAGTGAGGTAGCCAATCGAGTTTTATAAACACCCTTAAAGATTCCTATACATAGAAACAATTATATGAATGTCAATTATTCTTCCAACTTAAATAGGTAACTAGGACCTAGATGAGGGGTAGAAATGCCAATCCATGAAATATTTTTGTGAATTTTATATCAATTTGACCAACTAGGCCTCACAATGCGAATTAATTAATTAACATTATTAAAGTATAAAATAACATGCTTAATTCAACACACAACGAAAACAACTAGCAAATACAACAACAACAATTTGTAGAATACACTAGTAATGGTGTGTCTCACAGGCTCTTGTCTAGACTAGTAACATGCATATATGGCAAACAATACATAGTTTGTGATACATGCATATATACAGAAAAGCTAAAAGGATTTTCAATCACTTTAGGACCTTATATGTCAAAACATATTCGGTAAATGATGATTATACTTTCAAAGCATGCAATCAAACATACATAGCAAACATAATAAAGATTCTGGCACCTGATACACTTTTAGGGTAAGGAGATATATACTCTTTAGAAACTCACACCAAACTTGTATGCATATAAAAAATAGATCAGGCTAACACATAATCTAAATGTATATGTCTAGAAGGAATCCAAAAAATGATACACAATCAGGTTAATAAGATGTTGACTCCTTAAGAACTCAAGCCAACTGTGCAAACAATGGAAATAAAAATACCTGACAGATAATCACAATTGTAGTATAAATAAATACAGATAGGTAATATAATAAAGTAGTAGAAATAAATTCAATAAACAAAAATCATGTGATAAATATTAAAATATTTCTACTCAGAGGTTAAACTTTAGTATGTAATGACACACACCATTTAAATTTTTATTGTAACAATCACACATTTGAGCATGCATAACACTAGATATAATGAGGTAAATCCACATAAATTGTATCTATTTGGTAACATCCTCAAGTTTCTTAAGGCAACCATTCTACAAGAAATAGTCTATTAAATAATAAATTAGTTATAACTCTAAATGAAATAAGCAATCTATTGTTACTTCTATCAATGGGGACCTTTGTCCGAACTATCTGTTGTTGCTCTTGCTTGCTACTTCCACAATGACCTGTTTTGACACACAAAATTGTCTCTCCTCCAAATCCAACACTATCCAAAGTGGTGTGATCAGTAACCAAAGACCAATAATGTGTAAAGTGAATAAGAAAATGTTGTAAGAAGGCAACCATCAACCAACACACGACTTATATACAACTCACTTACCAATATCGTCTCGAGTACTCACTATCCAGAAGCACGATTTTACTCACATAGTCACGAATCACTAATACCAACCAACATTCAAAATATTAATGATTCGGGAATAGAAATACGATATGTCAATTTGACAAATCTCTACTACATTTTTCTGAATATGAAATAAGACGAAATTGAGAGTATTTATAGAGTCTCGAATGGTCATCTCCTCAACCACCTTACCAACCACCTCATCAAAGGTGGTGACGAGCTTGGTGGCGAGGTGCTAAAAATATTTTTTTTCATTTTCAAAAAAACTAAGTAAATTCCATAGATACCTGCACTGAAAACAAAAACACAAACAACAACGTCGGCGAGCAAGCATGGCATAATACGAAAACCAATCCCATGATATGTATAAATATGCTCACATACAAAGTGTTTCTAACTATATATATGTGTGCATCATTGATCTGTAGTAATCAACCTTACATAGAGAATGGTAGAACATTGAGTAAATTAAAACAAACATCATATTTTGTACACTTGAAGCCAACACACAAACACAATACAATGAGACTTACACCCCTTACTTATCTCTTTTCTTTACCCATGTTTTTGGAATTGAAACTCTGTCAAAATTTATATTGAGATTTATATTTGTCTTTAAAATTATTTTGGAGATCTTACATTTGAGTGTGGGTCATTTAGTGAGTTTAGTTATCTAACCGTAGTCTATGTGTATACATGGGTTGACTATGTGTCTCCCGTACACAATCTGAGATTTGTGAATGATAATGTGCCCTTTGGTGCCTTGAGATTAAGTGTGATCCCAATGTTTCTTTTTCTATAAATATTTCACATTACTAATATGTGACTATTGAGCACAACACATTGAATGATGTTGGCTTTGAAAGAGAGTCGGGTTCGTGTGTCGAACCAGGTCATTACAAAAGCAGCAAGCAAGAGCAATAATAGGCAAATCAATCAGAGGTCCCAATTGATAGAGGTAATAATAGTTTTATTTATTTCAAAGTTGTAACCATTTTATTGATTAATGAATTGTTTGCTACTAAATGGTTTCCTTAAGCAACACGAGGACGTTATGACATTAGATACAATCTTTATGTTGGTTTACCTCATTATATCGCTTGTTATGCACAATCCCTTGTTTGTTAGTACAATCAAATTTTAAGGTGTGCATGTTATAACATACTGTAACTTAAAATCTGATTAGAAAGCTTTAACTATTTTTCTATTTTCTATTGATTATATAATATATATTGTGAAAATTTATCTATTTATTTGATATTATATTATTTGTACGTCTGTTGCATTATATGTTTAAGTGTATTCTTTTCTATTTGTATGAGTTAGGATTGAGTTATTAAGGAGTCTGTATCTTCTTATTATGGTGATATATCAAGTCATAAACTTTTTCAAATATGTAGATTAAGATGTGATATTAATAAGATTCACGATACAATCCATTAATTATCAAAGTTCATCTCATATTGTCTCATTTAATTTTTAATGAGGTGAGAATGTAATGAGACAATACTAATTGAATTATCTCATTTATTACAAATGAGCCTAAATGAGAAAATTACGAAAACAAAAATAATAAAAAATATAATAAGTGATTATTTATAATATAAGTTTAATAATAAATAATACAACATAGGGGTGAGCAATGGATCAAAACCGTCTTTTTTTGACCAATCCAATCTAAATTAGATTTGAATTTTTTTAATACAAATTTAATCTAATGATGTAATTAATCTGAATATGTAATAAATTCAAACCAATTCGAATTCGAATAGATAGAATTTTTTAGATTAGATAAAGTTAAATTTATATTGAAATTTATTTATGAATTATTATTATATATAAAACACGACACAAAATAACATTTGAATTTTATATTGATGTATTTGTAGAAAAAATTATTAATTATCGTAACAATTAAGAAAATAAAAATAATAAAAAGTATATTTGTATAATCATTAAATTATTATACACATTTGTATTTATTTTTAAGTTAAAATAATAATCTAATGTAATTATAGTATGTACAATATTTAAATATAACATATTATAAAATAAAATATTAATTTATTTATAATTTAATAATAATTCGGGTCGGATAAGATAAAATGAATTAAAAAATCTATTAATCTGAAACAGATCCGAATTCAAACGAATTATATACTTTTTAATCTAAATTCGATTTGACTTCATAATTTATCAATCAAATTCGATCCGATCTGTCAGATTTGGATCAAATTTTTCAATTTAAGTAGATCGATCGGATTGTTTGTTTAACCTTACATTATAGTATATGCTTAAAATTGAACTCATAATAATTAAAATCTAAATGTGATGAAATAAAATAAGATAATATTATATTATAAATTTATAAAACATTAGGAAAATGGTAAGGATTTTAAGAAGTACAATATTAGGGAAATTTTGAAGTTGAATGAGTATCTAATGGGTATTTTTGTGATTTCTGTCTAATATTAATTGTTTTGGATTTAAAAAAAATTAACGGATGTTCTAAGTATTCGTGATGTATCGAGTATTTAACTTTAAAAATATTAACTTGTATTTATTGGCCATAAACTCAACGCGCGCACAACGCTGAACTCATTTCCCTCTACTAACTCAGAAGAGACGCAGAGAAAGTATCGCCAAACCCCAGAAACACCACATTCAGCAAATCCACAAAGATTAACATTTGAGTCACCACAATAAAATTTATTTCTCTTATTTTATTTTTCTTGTTCAATTCACGTATGTGATGCATCAGAAGAAATCAGAAGCCCAGATCGGAAAAGAAAGCAGCGGCGTCTTTTCCGATTTCAATCAAACCCCACCTCTCATCTTCCATAGTAATCCTCGGTTTCTTTCTTCTTCTTCTTCAGTAAATTCGGTCCAAACTCAGAAGCCATTTCATCATACGATTCAAGTTAATCAATACCCTTCTTATTTTTTTCCCAAAAATGATTGCCCAACCCCTCAAACCACGCCTTACAAGCGTCCCCTTTTGACCCAAACTCGCTCTTCTCTCCCAAAATCTCCGATCCTTTACAAATTCCCCACTACCCATCGGAACAAGTCCTTCTTTTCAGTCTCGATTGCTGCCAAAAGTGCAGCTTTTCGCTTCCTTCGACGAATCTACCGTCTTCGCCGCCTTGTTATTTTACTTTCTTTGCCCTTTTTTTACTTCTTGGTGTCCCATCCGAGCCCCTCATTTTTGCTTGCTTTCCTCTCTGCTTTTGCTTTCTCAGCAGCTCTTTTACTCTCGCTTAATCTTGCTCTTCCTAGGCTTCCGTCGTTACGGCTATTCCTTTCTCGTTCTCTTCCCACAAAGCTCATCTCCCCTTCTTCTATATCCCAATCTCCTCTGCCTGTGCTTTGGTCAATTGGGTCGCGGCCAAAGTCTGAGAACAGACTGAATTCTGGATGTTGGGTTGAGGTATACAGCAATGGAGACGTGTATGAGGGAGAGTTCCATAAGGGAAAGTGCTCGGGAAGTGGGGTGTATTACTATTGCATGAGTGGGAGATACGAGGGGGACTGGGTAGATGGGAAGTATGATGGTTATGGTGTTGAGACGTGGGCTAAAGGTAGCCGATATAGGGGGCATTACAGGCAGGGTCTAAGGCATGGAATTGGAGTGTATAGGTTTTATACTGGTGATGTTTATGCTGGGGAATGGTCTAATGGACAAAGTCATGGGTGTGGAGTTCATACGTGTGAGGAGGGGAGCCGATATATAGGGGAATTCAAGTGGGGTGTCAGGCATGGCCTTGGTCACTACCATTTCAGGTAATTTTTGATGCAGTCATTAAACTCCACCCAAGAAACCTATCCATGAATTTTTAAGTTTTCATATTTATAATCGCAGGACTTTTGGTTCATGTTCTTTTTGGGTCCATGAAATAAATATCTATCGATTTGATGCCCAGATTGATGCAATTAGTTTAACCAATTTTCCCTACATCATCTACATTCTTTGGTCTACTATTACTGTGTTGATTTTTTTATTATTTTAGTATGAATTTGCTTGCTTGGTCCGGAATTTTACAATCTTTGGTGCAGTGGTGCTATTACATGGTTATGCAAAAGTTGAAATTATGTTACTTAGTCATCATCTTTATGCCATAACTCACTCTCTCACCTCTGTATGTATTTTTTAATCGTTAAGGATCAACAAGTGTATTATGCTTGTGCTATTTGGTTAATGTGTTGTAGTAACAGCCTTGATTATGCATTATTCTCCATTAGTTTATAGTTTTTTTTTTCTTTTAAAAATCTAATTTGTATTCAGTGTTCGTCATGTATGAGAGGCTATTGCCTAACCGCCTAAGGTTGTCAATGCTCAATGGAGGCAAACTCAGATGCTAAAATCCATAATCTATGACTCTCTTGGTTAAAAATGACCTTGACATGCATATTTAATGCTCTTTAGTCTTAATCTCATAATTAAGTATGCTTTATTATCCATTTAAAACGAGAATTGTATAAATGGGTCTTGAATGCATTAAAGTTTTGTCATCCATCCGATGTAATGTTATAGCTCTTAGTCACTTAGAATCTTGTTACATATGAAATTATAACATTTGGATTTTGATGTGAGTTAGCCTTTACTTGATGACAGTTAGTGGCATGAATGTCATCTATCCTATTAAAGTCCAGTCCTTTGACATGCTTTGAAACATAGATGTGATTTTACATGTTTTAAGGCTAATGTTATGCTTTTCACTTCAGAAAGAATCTTTTTTTCCTTTTCTGCTCTCAAGAATCATCAACTTTGGTTTCCTCACACACACGTTCACATGACATCTGTCGACTGTACTTCTAAGGCCTTTGAATGCCAATATAAAATACTGCACCTTTACACCAACTCAACTGGCTCTCTTTTTTTCTTCCTGCTCTTTTTAGAAATGGGGACACGTATGCTGGAGACTATTTTGCAGACAAAATGCATGGTTTTGGGGTGTATCAATTTGCTAATGGACATCGGTATGAGGGAGCCTGGCACGAGGGTAAAAGGCAAGGGCTTGGGATGTACACGTTCAGAAATGGAGAGACTCAATCAGGACACTGGCAAAATGGAATTCTTGACGTACCTAGCACCCAGAACTCAACCTACCCTGTATCTCCTGTCGCTGTTTATCATTCCAAAGTACTCAATGCAGTGCAGGTATTAGTCATTTCCATACAATGTGATAAATGTGCCAGGTTTAATGTTTAAATATGTAATGTATGGTTAAGGGAACAATTAGACTAAATTATGTTACTACCATTTAAAGTGTTCTACATGCGCAAGTGCAAGCAAGACTATCTCGTACCTCTGGTTCTAAGACCATCTAGGTTTGTATGATTGTGTACCCTCTTTTGGAAATGCATAGACCCCAGATCTTACGGCAGGTCAAAGTATTAGGAGATAGTGTGCAGCTATCCTCCTAGATGGTATTAAGCACCATAATAGAGTTATTTCATGGCTATTTATTTTATAACGAGAAATAGTATTTTTTTTCCCATGGCTGTTGGAACTGAGGGATGTAGTTCTTACAACTTGGTTTGTCATTCTTTAGACTGGTCATGTAATAAGTTCTGCTGCTCATCCCCAGCATCGGTTAGTTCACATCTCTCAAGTGGGATGAGGCATCTACTGTTAATAAGAAAACCATATAAACTATAACAAATTTTACAGGTACTGCAGTTTCGAAGTAAATACTGCACAGTTCTGATGATGTACTATATGCATAATGTGTGAAACAAATGGAATTTTTCTTTTGTCCCAATCCACCTACGTTGATAATTCATTGTATTTCCTTGAACAATAATACTGAGGCTTTTCTGTTCTCTTCTATGACCAGGAAGCCCGGCTAGCTGCAAACAAAGCCTATGATGTAGCTAAGGTCGACGAAAGAGTTAACAAGGCCGTAGCAGCTGCTAACATGGCAGCAAATGCAGCTAGGGTTGCAGCAGTGAAAGCCGTTCAGAAACAAATGAACCATAGTAGTAACAATAACAGTACTCCAATGCCAGTCGGGTGAGACCACCAAACAGCAGTGAAGCTAGAAGAAGGTGGCATTTGTGATTTTCATTCTAACGTAGCTTTATGATGTACGTGTCTCTCTTTGGCACCTTGCTTTGGAGAGACTTGTGTGCAAGCCTTTTCTAACATATTTACCAGAATGAGGCTCAACTGAGAAACATCAGATTGCCAACTTTCTTTGTAGATTTTGTATACAGGTGTGCGAGTAGAGAAAGAAAGAAAGAAATAGGAAGGGGTATTAAGTTGTTATTTTCCTTTAGCTCATTTTTGTATAGATGAGATAGATGTAATATTAGCACTGGTGTGGGGGTAATAAAATATCAAATTCTCAACCCAGTCACCATTGTATGTCAACTAAAGGTATTTTATGGTTTTGAGCTTTTGCTTCTCCCTTCCCCCAAACCAAAATATATATATACGTGTCGATATTGAGTAGTAATGTTACTGTTTTCATTTAACCGCCATCATAAGTTCCCTTTAAAAAGTATTATACTAATATGGATATGGTACCTTAGTGGTAATTTTTTTTACTCCATATTCTTAAAATAGTGTAATAGTAGTTTTGTTCTCGCAAGTTAATTCGAGGTACATAATTTTATATTTTTAATTGATATTTTTATTATATGTTTGGCACATATAATATAAATGAGAATAATTGTGACATTAGTAGTGTTGGTGCGTGCGTTAGTGTTAACAAAAGATGTATGTATAATTTTATTTTTATTGTAATATATTAACAGTTTTTATAATTAATTTTAGGTATATTTATAGTTCAAAATTAAAATTTAATTAAATTTTTTATTATATATCAAACACTAATTAAGATTTAATTAACAAATTTATTTATTTAAAAATTTATTTATAATTTAATATCATAATTTAAAGATTTTTTTATATAAATCAATATAAATTTAATATATTCTTATCAAATTATGTATAATCACCTTGAAAAATAACATTTATGTATAATTTTAATATATCATACAAAATAATCTAAAATATCGTAAATAACTTTATATAAGATTCACTTCGTAAAATAAAAAAAATAGTACAACAATTTGAAAATTGTAAGGAAAATTTATAATATTTATTTAATATAAATAATACAAAATTTGAGTAAAATTTTATACACCGTAAAAAAAACTAAAAAGATATATTAAAAAACCTAATATCGCGTGCAAAATATAGCTTAATATATTAGTTCTCTTAATATATATTTTCAGCAATTACAAGTTAAAAAAAAAAAATCCTCGCTAAACGAGAACAAAATGAGAAGATGACAAACCTGATAATACCCAAATCCCACAAAAAAGTACATGGAATGAGAAAAAAATTGATGCTTAAAGAACCTCATAATTTGGAGTGAAGATTTTGAAGAAATAACATTAAAAACATGGAGGATAACCGCAATATATAAATTCTTGCCATAAATAACTAGTGCTTTTCACTAACGACCACCGCTACATCGCCGACGTCGAAATGAATTGTTCTAGTATCTTTGATCTTGAAGGATATGGAGGGCGGAAATATTCCAACTGCAAATTGGAGTTACTATGAATCGCATTAAGAACAGTTTCTTCTTTCTCTAATTTAATACTCCCCAAGATAAGTCCAATAACATCGGTTGCAATCCCGACTTCTTGAAGCAGCCCTGGCTCCTCTCCACCTTGGCAAAGAGTCGACCAAGAAATTCGGGTGCTTTCGGTGCATCATTTACAGTATCCTCCAAGGTTGCTAGAACGGGTTCAAACCTGAGGATATGAAGTGAAACGTGAATAACATAATGAGACTTTCAGGTTCAATCAGTTTGACTTAAAGTAGCATCATGAGACTTTATAAGATAGACAAGAAGCTTAGCCAACATATCTCTTTCTAAATCCTTCATCTCCAAAGAGTGTGCAATCCATAGCAATACCATGGTAAGATGGAAGCTTGGAGAACTCATATCTTTAATGCACAAGGCAACTTCTTTTTCATCCCTAGCGCTGGAACATAACAGGGCAAGAAAATGAGAGCCAACTATAGTAAGAATTACATGGTAACATTTTTGTAAAAACTTGCATACGAAGCTCTAAAAATTCAAACAATACACAAAAGTTATAATCTAACCAAGTTCAAATCATACCTCACCTCACCTCAATTTTCCATTGATAAATTTTTAGGTATAATATTTATAAAATTATTGATAAATTACGTACATAAAATGAAATTATAATTTTTAATTTTTAATTTTTTAATTTCAATATTAAAAAAAAAACTCAATAATTTAAACATATTTTTATTAAAATAAGATATATATAATATCTTTTTTCAATTAAAAATAAATAATAATTAAAAAATAACTAATACAATTTTATATCGTGAATATGGTGCCCTTAAATCCTAAATCTGAATTAATCACCCACGTGGATAGAATTAAGAATAATAATAAAATAAGAAAAAATATCATCGGGTCTTTTTTTGTTTTTGTGAAAGATGGTATTTAATACGTTATAAATCGTATCATTTAATTCTTTTAAAAAAAAATTCTATGAAAAATGAAATGGTTAAGAAATTTTGATATTTATTATTAATTTTAATAATAAAATAATATTTAAAAAATATCAAATATTCTTTCATAAAACTTGCCATAAATAAAAACACTTAAATTTATGTTCGTAAAGAAAGGTACAAAATGATACTTATTGTTTAGTTTTACTCTTTATCTCATAAAATAATTAGCCTTTTCATAAAAAACCGTTAAAAAATTAATATTCTAATATGAACTGCTTCATAATATAATACCTAATAATCAGGAGTTGTCTTCATAATATAATACCTAATAATCAGGAGTTGTCTTCATAATATAATACTATAAAGCAATTATTTCAAAAAACATAATAATTCAGTGATAACACGCAAGATATTTCCACAGCAGTTTCCATGCATTTCTTTTTTTTTTTTTTTTTTGGGTTGTCATCTATAGATGGCACAAAAGCTTCTGTATTCTGTGCATTTGCTTAAATGAAATAAGCCACAAAAATACACTCATGCTATGAGCTATCAAATTTAAAACAACACTAGCGTTTCAAAAATAGCCTTATTTCAGAAGAACAATATGAGCGAACAAAATACATGTACCTCGGTCGACCCCATCAAGCTATCTCTATACCAGTTTCTACAAAGGAATATTGTAAAAAAATGCAAATAATTGCCTATTGACGCGTAAAAAAATCTCGTCAATTAAAACATAACAGCTTTGGTTCATCGCCTGACGTCCATGATACTAATATGAAAAGCACATATAATCAATAATATTCCACTAAACCTCGAGATAGGTAACTGATAATATGAATCCAAAAAATTTCAATACAACTAAGCGCACATACTGTATAAATTAGTTCCTAAAATTGTATCCACGTCTATTACATGATCGAAGTGATACTTCACTGCAAAAACGCAGGATAAAGTAATAACTAAATTACTTATAACTGAAAGCTATCAAACTCACGGAGAAGTAGAATTATGAGATATTGAATTCTAGAGCAACAAAAAGTGATAATTAATTGCTGATATACGGACTTAATTAATAATAAGATTACTCTAACACGGAAGGTGTATCTAAAGCACATGGGTAAGGAAAGCTCCTAGACCAACATATGGACCTGCAAGAATTATCTTTCAGGCATAATAATGCAAGAAAAATGCTAAAATGCATGCATGAGACACTCTTTTATTGTTTCCATGGCCATGACTCGCAATCACTCTTCAGGCAATGCCTTCTCTAAGGAAGCATTCTGTTTGAAAACAGATCCCTGCCCGCGTGTGTGAGGTGAAGATGGAATGGATCTTTTCAAGACTACAATCAGAATTTCTAGGGTCACTACTTCCATCATTTGTACTACTGTCATCCACATTTGACTGATCATAATCAACTGGACCTGCAAATCTATCTGACATATATATCGGGACAAGCTCCTCCCTTGGACTTTATGTTGTTCGATCAGATAAAAAGCTGTAAGGATTATGAGTATTGGTTATTTTCGTAAACAAAATATTTACTTGTAAACTAGTTTGTAGGCTTATTATCAAGTCTATCAAGAAAAGCCCAACAAATACTCGAGTTTCAGATAATCATATTTCAGGTATATCTTTTATAACTACGACACATAGGATTACATTTATACATTTAATAATACACATTCATAAATCTAAAATTATTTTTGGTGTTTAAATATTTTTTATGTGTCTTAATATTTTTAAGATGTGATTTAAAAAAATATTTTTTTTAAGGCTTTGAATGGGCTTTGAAAAATTAAGCCCAAAATGCATTTAACCCTAATACTATTAGGTATTATAATTATCTATAAATAAAGATACATTAGGGTTGATGGGTGAGGAGAACAAAAACATATGTGCTAAAAAAAAGGGAGCTACCGATTGAATAATCAAAATCTGGTGAAAAGAAAAAAGGGGAACAACAGCGACATCAAAGTTACTTCGGGAACGTATCTGATTTACGGGAAGCTTATTGGAATGTTAGTCTGGAAATCGCTCATGCTAATATTGGAAACTGTGAAAACAGAGCAGAGGCTCGTAAGTAAAGTACATTGGGGCAGTATCCTAGGGAGGGTAGCATAAGACCAAGTTTGTACTTGAACATTTGATTTTCATAGTGGAAAGTTAGGTGAGATTGATCCATAATTTATAAACTCTCAATTGGTATCAAAGCCAACACTAGACACACTTAGTGAGATTGATCCTTAGGAACACATACACGTACTTATGGACCAAATGAAAGAAGGTGGGTCATCTGTTAGACCCCCACTCTTTGATGGGTTTAATTACCCTTATTGGAAGGCTCGTATGCAAGCCTTTCTCAGACAAGATGAAAAAGTCTGGGATGTTATTCTTGATGGTTGGGAACCACTTTCGGTAACGAAAGATGGTGTAACAATCATAAAGCCAAGAAGAGACTGGACCACTGAAGAACGCACGCTTAGTGGGGCAAACCAAAAAGGTCTAAGCTCAATATTTGTTGTAATGTCGATGGATGAGTTCCGTCGCATCTCCAACTGTGAGACTACTAAAGATGTATGGAATGCACTTGCTCTTGCTCATGAAGGAACTTCCCAAGTAAAACAAACAAAATTGAGATTGCTAACATCTGAGTTTGATTCTATTAAAATGAGCAACAATGAAACTTTTGGTCAATTCTATGCTCACTTCTGTGATATCACTAATGCTTGCTCTAACCTTGGTGAGAAAATTCCACAACCTATACAAGTGCACAAACTTCTAAGCTCCTTAACAGTTGACTACAAGATGAAAGTAACAACGATATAGGAAAGCAAGAATGTGGACACACTAAATATTGATGAACTTGTCGGGTCAATCCAAACCTATGAGCTTTCTCTTGATCGTCCCAAGAAAATCAAGGATGTGGCATTCAAAAGCTCCAAACTGGACATCTCTGATAGTGATGAGGATATAAATGATGAGTCATTAGTCTCGCTAGCACGAAAATTGAAGAAGTTCCTGAAAATGAAGGGTCAACAAAATAATCAATCTAATAAGGGACAATTTAGTTGTTCGAAGGACCGAAAGTCAAGGGAAATCAAGCCTCATAGCTCTGATGGTAAGAAAACTATGCTCACTAGTCCTCGATGCTATACTTGTGAGGGTTTTGGTCATATTTCTATAGATTGTGCAAACAATAAAAATAAATTTGGAAAAGCATTTAATGCTACACTTAGTGACACGGAAAGTGAGCAAGATAATGCTAGTAACTCAAAATATGATGACACAAACTATCGTGCCTTCACCGCAACTACCAAAGCACGCCACAATGACTCTGACTCTAGCTCGGATGAAGAAAATGAGGAAGTAAACTCCTCTTTCTTATTGTCTAAGTTTAATGTATCGAGTTATGATGAACTATTCATGGATTGTTTAGGTTCTAGAGAAGAGAGGGATAAACTACTTGTGGAAGTAACTAAACTTAATGATATCATCAATATTCACAAAACAAATTTCTCTAGCCTAGAGAAAGATAAAAAAGAATTGTCTGAAAATATTAATGCCATGAATTTGAGACTTGTAGAAACCATTGAGGAAAACAAAAAGCTTAGGCAAGAACTTAGTATTGCTAAAGATACGGTGAAGAATTTGACCATAGGTGCTGAAAAATTGACCAAAGTCCTAGACTATGGAAAGCTACATGGAGATAAGAGAGGTCTTGGATACATAGATGAACAGTCAACACCTTCAACATCAAAAACCACATTTGTAAGGTCCTTAAACTCTACTCCTACTGTTACTACTTATGCACAAAGAACTATTGCACCTATGGTAGAAAAAAATGTTAAGTTTGTGCCTATCTGTCATCATTGTGGTAGGAAAGGTCATATAAGACCAAAATGTAGATATTTGATGAATGCTCCTAAACTTAATCATTCTTTCCATGCTTCACATAGTAGTACCCATAAGCATTATTCATCTATGCATGCTACATCATACTCAAGGATGAATGGAAATTATAATAACTTGTTCAGAAATTCTACTAGGAAGCATAAAGTCTTAGGTTCAAAGAGGCAAGCAAAATTTAGTACTTTTAATGCTATGACTCATTATCATCATCCTATTATGCATACTGCATCTTCATTTGGGATGAATGAGAAAAGAATAGCTAAGTTCAAAAACATGCCTATGAAATCTAAGTTAGTTGAGTCTCAACCCAATGATATAAAGAAATCAAAATGCAAGAAAATGTGGGTTAGAAAAGGTTGTTTTTTCTTAGTCACCTGACCATTTTTTATTCCTTCATCTAGGTATTTTTGTTAGAGTGCTTAAATGAACTTAAGTGAGCAATCTTTATTGTCTTTATTTTATTTATTAGTTAAACTTACAAAAAAAAATAGCATCCTTGTTTGGCCAACACAGTATATGACTTATTGAATACTTACATACACATAATCTCATTTTTAGTGACTCAACTCATTATGATATTTATTGTATAAATTATTTTACAATTTTGGCTTACGCACACACATATTCTTGTACATGTGATGATCGATGTTGACATGAACTTATTCACACACTCACGAACACACATATATGTTATGCTTGAAGTTTATGAATTTTTTTTGAAAGACTCTAGGACTTCAACTAATCTTGATTGTAAAATTGTTTGAGTTCTACTTCTACTTACTAAAATTTTAGTGTATGGAGGCACCTAGTATTGAGAGGGCTACCTACTGTGATGTGTGAAGCTACCGCAGTGAGCGGAGAGGGCTACCTCACAACTAGTGTGAAAGTCATCGTGCTAGGTTTATGGCTCGTGTAAAAAAAAAGGAAAGATTATGCAAAATATGATTGCTTATAAATCTTGTACTTGGAATGCACAAAAAGAAAGAGTTAATAGAGGTTAAAAAAAATATCATTTACCTCATTTATAAAAATAAAAAATAAAAATAAATAAAAAAATTAAGTCCTCTTTTGGTAAATATATTTTATTTTGTAAGATCGAAGACTCGATTATAATTTTATATGATAGGTGATATTTTTTTTCTTTTGAGTCTTTCTTGATAAGTCATAAATGAATTAATTGACATATTTGTGGAGTTTAAACATGTCTACTATTTTAAGTAAATGTCAATATGTCATTATATGTGCGAAGTGTGCGTGTGTACCTCTTCTATTCTACTTATTTATTTATATGATAAATAATCAAAATTGTAGTTTAAAAAAAATGATGAGTTCTCAATTGGTTGTGTACTTGTTTGTAATTACATGAGTTTAATACCTTATGTGGCTATGTATGCAAATTTAAAAAAAAACAATTTTTTTTTCATTTATTACTTTTTTAATTGGTTTCTAAGTTATAGTGTCATAGAACTTAGGGAGAGTTTAAAGCACATTGCACTTTTACATTACTCTGATTTTACATTGTTATATCTTTAGGAGGAGTTTAGCTTCAATTCTTTGTCTAATGCTTTGTCCTTCTCGTATGTCAAAAAGGGGGAGAGAATTTTTACTGCCATGATTTTATTTTGTTATGCATATAAGGGGAGAACATGTTTTTATTAAGCTTGATTGATATGAATGCATACTACATGACTATTCTTTACATTTCGCGTATTTTTATGTAAACTGAACTAATGTACAATGAGGCTTTCAAGCCAAGTTGTTGTTTGCTTTACCTATGTCTTTTCAGTTACTTATAAGCTTATCAAGTTGCAACGAAGATGGATTCACCGAACCATAGAATAGTTCCACTATGAAGTCTGAGACATCATTATATTTTTATCTTATTCCTATAAGTGTCATGTAGTGATAGATAGGTTTTGCCACACGAAAATGCCAAAGAGGGAATTTGTAAGGACTATGAGTGTTGGCTATTTTCGTGGACAAAATATTTACTTGTAAACTAGTTTGTAGGTCTGCTATCAAGTCTATCAAGAAAAGCCCAACAAATACTCGAGTTTCAGAAATCGTATTTCAGGTATATCTTTTATAACTACGACACATAGGATTACATTTATACATTTAATAGTACACGTTCATAAATCTAAAATTATTTTTGGTGTTTAAATATTTTTTATGTGTCTTAATATTTTTAAGATGTGATTTAAAAAAATATATTTTTTTAAAGCTTTGAATGGGCTTTGAAAAATTAAGCCCAAAATGCATTTAACCCTAATACTATTAGGTATTATAATTATCTATAAATAAAGATACATTAGGGTTGATGGGTGAGGAAAACAAAAACATATGTGCTAAAAAAAAAGGGAGTTGACGATTTAATAATCAAAATCTGGTGAAAAGAAAAAAGGGGAACAACAGCGACATCAAAGTTACTTCGGGAACGTATCTGATTTACGGGGAGCTTATTGGAACGTTGGTCTGAAAACCGCTCACGCTAATATTGGAAACTGTAAAAACAGAGCAGGGGCTCGTAAGTAAAGTACATTGGGGCAGTATCCTAGGGAGGGTAGCATAAGACCGAGTTTGTACTTGAACATTTAATTTTCATAGTGGAAAGTTAGGTGGTCCGATGGACCAGTGGTTTTCCTCTTAGGTCATGGTTGTGGCCTAAGCTGTTTCCACCTAAAAATCGTGTGTTATTATTTATGCACTTTACTCTTACACACGATTGCATGTCTCACCGTTTTGTTTAGGTTATTAAATTATAAATTGATAAAATGTTAAAAATAACCTATTCACTCCCTCTAGGTTAATCATTTCCATAATTTATAAACTCTCAAAAGCCATAGCAATTCAAACCACTTGCAGTTCTCTTGGAGTCTCCAGGGGTAGAAGAAACATCAGCGGCAGTTAACATCAAAGATGGTCCTCTATGGGGCATTCCCCTAGCAAGACCACCTTGAGGTGCCAAGGTACTTGCCTCAAACTGCTGCTCTTCAAACCGAACACTTTGAGTTCCGAAACCACGAACCTGGCAAATTCTACAGGCCCACTTCTTGTTGATAAAATGATACTTGGGCCACGATCGAGCTTACTTGTTTGGGCCTGGCACTCTTGGGCAGCATCTCTATGCACCTCTTCTATCTTCTTTGGCCCATCTACTTGTTTCCTTTGCTGCCATTTATTCTTCTGAGGTCAATTGCATCCTTCAACGTGAACCTAACTGTAGAAGATAGTTTCATATTATTTGATAAAATCCGCCATATGCGCCTTGGCTTTAGGATGGTGAATCATCTCTCCAATTGTACTCATCAATTTTTGACCCAATTGATAGAAACTCTGATACCAGATGATTAACCATCCTAAAACTAAGACGCATACATCCATATGCACCTTGGTTTTAAGATGATCAATCATCTCTCCAATTGTACTCATTAATTTTTGATTCAATTGATAGAAACTCTGATACCATGTTAACAATGGTGATGAATTGAGCTTACATAAGAAGGAGAAGAAGAAGAAAAGAGTTGGATGCAATCAATTGCATATTTCATTATTATTAGTACATTGTATATTTATAGTGTGCTTGTATTGTAATACAGATACAATGAAAAATATCTGATACAGAATTGCTTAGTACATTGTAACTAACTAATACAGAAAATGATTACTAACTGATGGCTAATTGTCTTGCACATCCCAGCTCGCATACTTGCTCACTAACACACTTGTACTACAACTCTCGTCCATGAGTTTTGCTGCTGCTGTATTTTCTGTATTCTCAATACCCCCCTCAAACTCAGGGGCTACACCATGACACTGAGTTTGCCTCTAAAATAGACGAACTGAGGAGACAATGGCTTTGTAAGCAAATCAGCTAATTGTTCAGTGGATGGAATGTGATATCTGCTCTACTTTTTCACCTTTGTCCAATTTCCATGATTTTGATCATGCACTATAGCTGCAAAGTCGTGTTCTCAGTTTTACACTGTGTAGCTATCTCGCTAACAAAAGCATCTTCCTAGCTACTATTAGGTACGTGTTTAGAATTCATGATAGTACTGATTCAATCAGTAGGCATAAAAGTTTCCCTCTATTCCCCAGGGCCCTTGTATGCCATGTATAGATCAGATATGCCTGCAGCATCTGCTTTCTGAAGAATCTCTTTTCTTTTCTTTTTTCTCCTGGAAGTAGTACTTTTTGACCTATTCAGCTCTGGTTCAGGTTTATCTATAGAACGTGACGTTGGAACTGAAACTCCTGCAGCACCACTATTCTCCATAGTTTCCATTCCACCAACATTCTCCACATCTCCACGTAAATTTCTTGAAGCTGCATCTTGGATTGGAGCAGACAGCTGACCTTCTCTTCAAGATTTCAGTGAAGTTACTTCACTGCTACCCGATCTATCACTTCTGCTCAACTGGTTATCCATTATGGAATCATTGTGAACGTGATAACCCTGGACGTCTTTTGAATTCAACGTCATATGGGTAGACCTTTCTAAGCAGTTAAGTTTCCCATCTTGATCTGCACACTAGTCTGTGCAGTTACAACAATGCTTCCAGCTGTTTGCGCTGGCAGAGGTTTCTGTCCAGTTTAGGACAGAAATTCCTCACAACTTAATTGGTTGAGTTTAGATGAGTTCTCAGAATTATTATCGAATTGATTGGCTCCTTGAGATACTGACTCGCTATGTTTCTCTGTTCTGACAGAATCGTGTTGTATTGAGCTCGACTTACCAAGGGTTTCTTTTCTTGTGGGTACAGAATGGTTCACAGCTTGTACAGACTCCTCAGATGGAGCATCTGAAGTAGAGGACAAAAAAGTGGAAGGTTGACTTGAGAGAAGTGCGTATGGGTAAAACCTCAGACGGATTATTTTTCCTCATTGATTTAGATGCATCTGAGGTACTGCTAGACTTTCATTGCTCCATGGAGCCATCCATAAAAATTTCCGCATCCACTTGAGGCTGTGAGGATTCATTTTTCTCAGCAGCAGATGAGTTGTTTAGCATCGGATCAGTAGCCTTTTGTCACGACCTTAATCTTTCAAGTATCGATCGTGCGGCACTTAGCACCGTCCGTTGCACTAAGCCTGCCTTTGAATCCGAAAATGTAACTCCAAAGAGAATAGAGAGAGTTTGCAAAGAATGCTTTGTATTGCTCTAGAGAGAGTTTATGATACAAATGCTAAGAATTCCCAAGGATTTTCCAAGATCAATGCAAATGAAGACCAAGTGGTCTATTTATAGGGTGGCTTCTAAGCTTAAGAATATGCCACCACATTCTAGATAATTCTATGCCTAGAATATACAAGAAGATTCTAGGTTTATGTACAATGTGCCACAAGGCTCTAGGATCATCTAGCCAACTCTAGAGTCTTCTAGGTTTGTCTAGCTCCTTCATGCACCTTCCGGGATGTTCCGCAAGCTTCCAGCAGCTTCTACATCCTTCCGGGACGTTCCGTAAGCTTCCAGCGGCTTCCACATCCTTCCCGAACCATCCGGCGCATTCTAGAACGTTCCAGCCCATTCTAGCACCCTCCAGTGTGCTCTGGAACAATCTAGGGTCTTCAAGCTTGAGTTGAGTCCGTCCAACTCTAGCCCTTTCTAGACTTCTCTAGGCAACTCTAGAACTTTCCATGTAGAATAGCCTAGATCCTTTAGGCAACCACTATTTATTTGGATTTTTAGGGACAGTTTGGGCGGGACGTGACACCCTCCCCCACTTAAGTTCGCGACGCCCTCGTCGCGCCTTCAAGCTTGAACCTCTCGATGTCGTCTTTGAACTGCCACAAGGATTCTTCAGGTTCCCAGCTCGTTTCTTCATCCGAGGCGTTCTTCCATTTGACCAAGTATTCCCTATAACTTGGTACGCCTCTTCGACGGATCAAGCGGTCCGCCAAAATCGAGTCCACTTCCTTGTCAAAGGAGGTTACCACTGCGGTAGGCGCCCTTTTGGATTCTCCCCTGCTCAAGTCTTCCTTGTCTCCATGAAAGGGTTTAAGCATGCTTACGTGAAAGACCGGATAGATTTTAAGCCTTGGAGGGAGTTGTAGCTTGTAAGACACCTTACCAACTTTCTTGAGGACGGGAAATGGTCCCTCATATTTCCGCACCAACCCGCATGAACCTTCCGTAAGGACTTGAATTGTTGGGGCAATAATTTGACAAGGACCAAATCGCCTTCCCGAAATTCTACCATCCTCCTCTTCTTGTCGGCCCATTTCTTCATCTTTTTAGACGCCTTATTCGGATAGGCTCGGGCCAACTCACTTTGTTCATGCCACGCCTTGGCAAACTTGAAAGCAGCTGGGCTCTTTCCTTCATAACTTGTGGCCAAGGCATGGGGAGTCATGGGTTGCTGCCCCATGATGATCTCGAAGGGACTCTTGGCAGTAGACTCGCTTCTTTGTAGATTATATGAGAATTGGGCTACATCCAACAGCTTCGCCCAATCCCGTTGGTTGGCACTCACAAAGTGCCTGAGATACAACTCCAGCAATGCATTGGCACGCTCCGTCTGTCCATCACTTTGAGGATGAAAGCTTGTGGAGAAGTTCAAGTCTGATCCCAACAGCTTGAACAATTCCGTCCAAAATTTCCCCGTGAATCGTGGGTCTCGATCACTCACTATGTTGGATGGAATCCCCCAATGCTTCACCACATGTTTAAGGAACAAACGTGCCGTCTCATCTGCCGTGCAGTCCGTTGAGGCAGGGATGAATGTTGCATACTTGCTGAAGCGATCGATGACGACAATTATGCTGCCAAAGCCCTCTGATTTTGGCAAGCATGTGATGAAATCCATAGAGACACTCTCCCATGGTCTCTCTGGAATAGGCAGCGGCTCTAACAACCCTCCGGGTGCATGTTGCTCAATCTTGTCCTGTTGGCATACAAGACAAGTCTTCACATAAGCTTCGATATCATCCCGAAGTTGAGGCCAATAGTAGATGGACTTGATCAAAGCGAGGGTACGCCTCATTCCTGGGTGTCCAGCCCATAACGAATCATGGCACTCCTTGATAAGCTCTTTCCTTAAGCTCCCCCATTTTGGCACAAAGATTCGATTCTGCTTGGCATAGAGTAGTCCGTCACTCAACCAAAATCTTCTCGTCTTTCCTTCCTTGATGAGGGCAAGGAGGTTTTGGGCAAGGGCATCATGCTTCAACCCTTCTTTGATCCTATCCAGCAAAGGACTGCTTGGCCTACTCAAGGTCGCTGGTTAGTCTTGCGCGGCTCGGCCAGTAGCATCAGCCACCACATTGGCCTTACCAGGCTTGTACTCCAACCTATAGTCAAACTCCGCCAAGAAATCTTGCCACCGAGCTTGCTTAGGACTCAACTTCTTTTGAGTCTGGAAGTAGCTTGTTGCAACATTGTCCGTCATGATAACAAAATGAGAACCCAATAAGTAGTGTCGCCACACCCTTAGGCAATGAATGATAGCTATCATTTCTTTTTCTTGCATTGTGTAGCGGCGTTCAGTGTCATTCAGCTTGCGGCTCTCATAAGCTATCGGACGCCCTTCCTGCATCAATACTCCACCAATGGCAAAGTCTGAAGCATCTGTGTGCAGCTCGTATGTCTTGGAGGGGTCTGGAAGACAAAGCACCGGTTCTTCACTAACGGCCTTCTTTAAGTCTTCAAATGAGGCTTGGCATTCACTTGTCCATTCCCAAGCCTTGTTCTTTTTGAGGAGGTTAGTGAGTGGGGCTGCTCACCGAGTAGGACTTGATAAACCTTCGGTAATAGTTTACCAATCCAAGGAAAGATCTTAATTCAGGAACCTTGGTAAGAGGCTCCCATTCCTGGATGGCTTTCACCTTAGCACCATCCATCATCAGTTTTCCATCCTTTATCCTATGCCCTAAGAACATCACCTCATCTTGGGCAAAGGAACATTTCTCCTTCTTGACGTATAGCTCATTTTCCCTTAGGACCTCGAACACCTTCTTCAAATGCTCTAGATGTTCTTCCATAGTCCGGCTATAGATCACAATGTCGTCAAGATATACTACCACGAACCGATCGAGGTAGGGATGGAAAATCTTGTTCATCAAAGTGCAGAAGGTGGCAGGTGCATTTGTGAGACCGAATGGCATAACAAGGAACTCATAGGCACCATACCTGGTTACACAAGTAGTCTTGGGCTCATCTCCCTTGGCTATGCGTACCTGGTAGTATCCCGATCGTAGGTCCAATTTTGTGAAGTATCTTGCACTCCCCAATTGATCAAACAAATCAGCAATAAGAGGGATAGGATACTTGTTCTTGACCGTGATCTTATTTAGAGCCCGATAGTCGATGCACATTCGTAGCGAGCCATCCTTCTTCCTTTGAAAGAGAACCGGGGCACCAAATGGGGCTTTGGAGGGCCTTATGAAGCCAGCATCCAGCAATTCATCGAGTTGCTTCCGCAATTCTGCCAACTCTGAGTTTGCCATCCGATATGGGCTCATTGCTGGTGGCCTGGTACCGGGTTCTAACTCTATTTCATGGTCTACCTCCCTCCTTGGAGGTAACCGTTTGGGTAATGCTTCCGGCATTACATCCTTGAACTTGTTTAGGACAGCTTGCACTTCCGTCGGCAAGCTAGGCTTTGGTGACGCCTCTTCATCATCGTATTCCTTTAGGATGGCCAAATAACTCTCTTCATCCCTCTTCAACCCCTTCTTGAATTGAAGCGCCGAGAGAGCTTGGATAGTAGGTCTTGTGGTCCTCTCCGTCGGTACCACACATGCCTTCGCACCATCCATGATGCACATAGAGTTTGAACATGGCACCAAGAAAGCTCTTACCTGGTCCAAGAACTCCATGCCGAATACCATTGAGTAGTCATCCATAGGCGCAACTGATAAGTCCACCTGGAGTCACCCATGCACCGAGGCCGACCTTAACTCCTCGAGCGACTCCATGTAATGGCAGTGCTGCTGAGTTAACTGCTTTGAGAGAACCCCCTCCATTGACAACCTTTAGGCCGAGTCTCTTTGCTTCTTCCACTGAAACAAAGTTGTGCGATGCACCTGTGTCGACCAATGCTTTAGCGACCTTACCATTGATGGTGGCATCCACGTACATCAAACCTTTAGGGGTCTTCGGGGCGCTCTGCAATGCACTAAGTAGGCGCAAAGAACCCATCTTTGCACCTTCGTCCGACTCGCCTCCATCCTGCTCATGAGTGGAAGCAACTAAGGCACTCAAGGCCTTCCTCTTCGGACATTCTCGTGCCCAATGCGGTCCGTCGCATATGAAGCACGTCCACACGGGAGCTTCGAGGCATTCCGATCCTCCTTCTCCTTCCCCTTGTCTCGTGGCTTGAATGAGGAGGCTGTCTTTGTGGTTCTTAGGTCCACGACCTTTACCATGGCTTCCACTTTTTCCTCCAACAAACTTCTTATCTGTGGCTTTGGAGCTCTCTTTGTTTGTGGAGTAGTCAATAAAGCTTTCTACTGTTGCGATGGCCGAAGACAAGTCTTGGACACCACGTCGCTTGAGCTCAAGGTTAGCCCATGATTGAAGCCCATCCATGAACAAGAATAGGGCATCCTTGTCGGATGTGTCAGGAACTTCAAGCAGCAGGGTTGTGAACTCCTTCACATAGTCCCTTATACTACCCGTTTGCTTTAACCGTCGCAATCGTCCTCTAGCTTCCTCTTCAGCATTTACAGGGAAGAACTGCATCTTGAACTCCCTTTTGAAGTCATCAAAGGTATCAATTGTGCAAACCCCTCGTTGCACATCTCCATGCCTCCGTCTCCACCACAACATCGCAGTGTCGGATAGATACATGGCTGCAGTTCGGATCTTGCTGGCATGGTCCGTTATGCCAGTAGCCTCAAAGTATTGTTCAAGCCCCCATAGGAAGTTCTCAACTTCCCTAGCGTTCCTAACGCCATTGAAGGTCTTGGGCTTGGGAACGTCCACCCTCTTAGCTTCAACGACAGTGGTGGTGCTAGTTCCGGCGGCCATAGCCCGCTTACATAGAACTAGATCGCCACTCATGTCCTCCATTCTAAGCAAAACATTAGCAAGTTCTCTTTGGACAAGATCCCTTACCTTGGCAAGTTCCGCCTTTAACCCATCAATCTCTTGCCTCAAACCACCATCTAGCTCATTGAGTGACATCTTAACCGCTGCATGGATTTCCACATCCTCGGCCTCCAAGCCATTGCAACGCTCCTCTAAGTTGTCAACCCGGTCGAACAGCTCCCCTAAGCTGTCCTGCGCACTTCCCACTCGTGCTTCCAAGCTAGAAAGCAAGTCTTTCGACTTGGCTCGAGATTCCTTTGGGGCTTTCCGCACTTCCTCACGGCCACGTTCCATGGGTGGAACGTCCATGCTTGGTGTAGCTGGGCGGTGTTCTTCATTTTTGCCAAAAATAGAGATACTTTAACCTGCTCTGATACCAACTGTCACGACCTTAATCTTTCAAGTATCGATCGTGCGGCACTTAGCACCGTCCGTTGCACTAAGCCTGCCTTTGAATCCGAAAATGTAACTCCAAAGAGAATAGAGAGAGTTTGCAAAGAATGCTTTGTATTGCTCTAGAGAGAGTTTATGATACAAATGCTAAGAATTCCCAAGGATTTTCCAAGATGAATGCAAATGAAGACCAAGTGGTCTATTTATAGGGTGGCTTCTAAGCTTAAGAATATGCCACCACATTCTAGATAATTCTATGCCTAGAATATACAAGAAGATTCTAGGTTTATGTACAATGTGCCACAAGGCTCTAGGATCATCTAGCCAACTCTAGAGTCTTCTAGGTTTGTCTAGCTCCTTCATGCACCTTCCGGGATGTTCCGCAAGCTTCCAGCAGCTTCTACATCCTTCCGGGACGTTCCGTAAGCTTCCAGCGGCTTCCACATCCTTCCCGAACCATCCGGCGCATTCTAGAACGTTCCAGCCCATTCTAGCACCCTCCAGTGTGCTCTGGAACAATCTAGGGTCTTCAAGCTTGAGTTGAGTCCGTCCAACTCTAGCCCTTTCTAGACTTCTCTAGGCAACTCTAGAACTTTCCATGTAGAATAGCCTAGATCCTTTAGGCAACCACTATTTATTTGGATTTTTAGGGACAGTTTGGGCGGGACGTGACACTTTTCTCCAATAGACAAAGCAGCTGATTTAACTGTGACATTTGTAACAGATGTCACAGATGTGATCACATTTTCTGCATCATGTACAGGTTTCAAGCTAGGTGATTCAAACACCATGAATATGAGTTCCAGGCTTACTAACAGGAAGATAAGCAACAGCTGACGGACTCATAAACGTTACATTCTGAGGACCCTGGTTAACTGAATAATTAAATCTTTTTGGTGCCTGAGAGTTTGGTGGCATCTGATTGCTTGATAATAGTTGATACTTGATAGGATGAGAATGTGCGAATGAGTGTACTGGCTGGGACTGGGGAGGGACGGGATGTGGCATGGTGCCTGCTGACCCACCATCTGTCCTGTCAAATTTCAACTCTTCTCCATGTGTCTTTGAGTGTGTAAACTTGACAGGAGTATGATACGAGCAAACTTTGCTCCTAATCATCGAAATAGCACCGGGCACATGGACGTGCGTAGATGATAGGCGTAGAGGAGGCACTAATTCGGTTAGAATTAAGAAAGGGGACCATGGAATAAATCAGTCAAATTAGAGTTAAGATTTTTGTTAAGAATGTCAGAAATTAGTTAAAAATTGTCCTTCAAATTCCATTCCTGTAAGGGTATATATGAAGCCTCTTAAAATCAAAAAAGGTATATCAAAATATAATTACAATTTCTCTTTCTCTGCTTCCAGTTTTCTCTTCTTCTACCTCCGATCTCAAAATTAATCTCAACAGTGATATCAGAGCCGTTTGACCATAGATATCCGGGGAAAATCAAATGTGGAATTCCGTACTGAGGTTATGGAGACCCTCAACACTATGCTCTCTCAGTTACAGGCGATACGAGCAACCCAGACCCTTCCAAAGGTTAACCCCTTCGCACGAGAGGAAATTCTACGCCCTCACTCCTATACTTCACAATCAACCATAGACAAGCCCCACCCAAACTTGAAACTATCATTTCCCAGATTTTCTGGTGAGGATCCCATAGGTTGGATCTATAAGGCTGAACAATATTTTGAGTTTACTAATGTTAGTCCAGACCAACAGGTGCAACTCGCATCCTTCCATCTGGAACACATTGCGTTACAATGGCATCGTTGGCTGACAAAGTTTCGTGGACCAATCACATGGGTGGAATTCACCAACATTGTTCAACTCAGATTTGGACCAACAGATTATGAGGACCCCTCAGAAGCTCTAACTTGCCTAATGCATACCACTAGTGTAGCAGTATACCAAGAAGCATTTGAAAGATTGTCACACAGAATGGATGGACTACCAGAAGCATTCCTAATAGGGTGCTTTATAGCTGGATTGAGAGATTTAGTCCGTCTCGATGTTAAGATCAAACAACCTAAAACGTTAGTTGAGGCCATTGGGGTAGCTAGACTCATCGAAGAGAGAAATCTATTACAAAAGAAATCTGCTCATAATCCACGTTATCAGTCTTATACAAGCCTCTCCAAACCAATAAACAACTCCCATACTGGTGTACGGGGACCCCCACCTTTATAGCGTTCCACTCCATCCTAACCATTGGCTTTTAAACGAATAACTAATCAAGAAGCACGAGAACAGAGAGATAAGGGCTTGTGCTACTACTGTGATGAGAAGTTTATAGCAAGTCACCGTTGCACGTGAACCTAAATGTTTATGATCGAGGAATTGCATTAAAACCCTACAGAAACTCTAAAAGAAGAACTTCCTGAACAAGAGTCTCAAGTTGGTGCCAGAAATCTTGTTTCATGCAATAACAGGTACCAATCATCCACAAACACTTAGAGTCATGGGAAATCTAAGAAATAAGAAGATACTAGTTTTGATATATGGGGGCAGTATCCATAATTTCATTGATCAAACCCTGGTTTCCCAGTTTGGCTTAACTATCACCAAGAGTCAAAGATTGGAAGTCATGATAGTCAATCGTGAAAAGATTGAATGCGTGGGGCAATGTAGTGGCCTTACTCTTTCTATTTAGGGATATCGGGTCTCAATAGATTACTTTGTGCTACCAGTAGTTGCATGCCAAGTAGTGCTCGGGGTTCAATGGCTTGAAACCTTAGGGCCAATAGAAATCAATTATAGGAAGCTCACCCTCAGCTTCAAGGTAGGAGGAATCACTCATACATTCCAAGGCTTACAGAGAACTAATAGTACAACCCAAACCAACAAGGAATGCAGTGAGCTTTAGAATATAGGATTGTTCCTTCAAATTATGCCCATAGGGGTTCAAGACCAATAGGGGGATGGTTCCCCATTTCTAGAAATGAGGCAATTATTAACAGAGTTCTCTCATATATTTGAACTTCCCTCAGGGCTCATCCTAAAACAACATCAAGATCATCGTATACCCTTGAAATTGAGAAGATGGTTAAAAAACTCCTTCAATCTGGGCTGATCAAACATATCAACAATCTATTTTATTCACCAATATTTTTGGTTAAAAAGAATGACGATAGTTGGAGATGTTGTGTAGACTATCGAGCTTTGAATGATAGCACAGTTAAAGACAAGTATCATTCCTATGATTGATGAGCTCCACGGTGAAAGTTTGTAAAATATGAACCTAATTAACCTAGAGGGGGTGAATAGGTTATTTTTAATTCTTACTAATTTATAATTTAATAACCTAAACAAAGCAGCCAGATATGCAATCGTGTGTAAAAATAAGTGCGGAAATAAAATAATAACACACGATATTTTTAGGTGGAAACAACCTAAGCCACAACCATGACCTAAGAGGAAAACCACGGTCAGGACCACCTAACTTTCCACTATGAAAATCAAATGTTCAAGTACAAACTCGGTCTTATGCTACCCTCCCTAGGATACTGCCCCAATGTACTTTACTTACGAGCCCCTGCTTTGTTTTCACAGTTTCCAATATTAGCGTGAGCGGTTTTCAGACCAACGTTCCAATAAGCTTCCCGCCAATCAGATACGTTCCCGAAGTAACTGCAAAATAGTTAGCACAAAAACACAAGTGCTCGTGTGTGTTCTAGAACGGATTTAATAACAAATAATCCTAACTAGATGATTCAAAACATATGTCATTTAAATTAAATCAACTAGCAAATCCTAGACCAAAAAGATCAAATATAAGTTAAATAAAAATAATTTCTTTAAAGATTAATAATCAAATCAAATAATTATGATATGACAAAAATAATTATTTGATCTAATAATTTAAGAACAAAAATAAAGAAGAAGCCATAAGAATATAATATCAAAATATCATAAAAATAATTAGGCTTATTAATCAATCAAATATAATCACCAATATTTGATAGATTAACTAAATAAAGAAGCCTAAAGAATTATGATCTTATATTTGTAAAACAAGAGAGAGAAGTTAAAAAGATTAGAAGAATGCTCTTGTATGGTTAATTGAAACAATGAGCAATGAGTTTTATTTATAGGAAAAATTAAAACCCTTAATCCTATGTAATTGATAAATATCTTTTCTATTAGAAATAGGATTAGTAATTCTCATTAATTAAGATAACTCTTATTTAAAATATATTTCTTTTAAAATAGATTTTATGTTATCTTTTATAATAAAGATTTCAATTATAATTTAAAATATATCTTATCTAATATCTTTTAGCATATCTTATTTTAGAGTATATATATCTTATCTAATATCTTTTAACATATCTTATTTTAGAGTATATATTATTTAATATCTTTTGGCATATCTTATTCCATATTTTAGCATTAAAAATAATTTTAGATTTATAAACATGTGCTATTAAATGCATAAATATAATCCTATGTGTCAAGTTATCAAAGATATACCTGAAGTACAATTATCTTGAACTTGAGCATTTGTTTGGCTTTTCTTGATAGACTTGATAGCAGGCCTAAAAACAAATTTACAGATAAATATTTTGTGCACGAAAATAGCCAACACTCATAGTCCTTACACACGGGATCATGTTTTCTCTAAGATAGATCTACGATTAGGGTATCATCAGATAAGAGTATATCATGAAGATATCCCTAAATAGACCTTTAGAACCAATGAAGGCCATTATGAATTCTTAGTAATGCCTTTTGGCCTCACTAATGCCCCAACTACCTTTCAAGGTCTCATGAATGATATTTTCAGACCTTACCTTCGAAAGTTAATCCTGATATTCTTTGATGACATTCTGATATACTCACAATCAAAGGATGATCACTTGGTACATTTGAGAGTGGTCATTCAGTTTCTAGCAACAAACAACTTGTATGCCAAAGAAACCAGATGTCAATTCAGAGTAAAACAAATAGAATATCTGGGCCATGTGGTCTCAGACCAAGGAGTCTCTATTAACCCTTCAAAGATCCAAGCTATTAAGGAATGGTCAACCCTAACCATATCTAAAGAATTCAGAGGCTTCCTAGGGTTAGATGGCTATTACAGAAAATTTGTACGTAATTTTGGTAGCTTGGCAGCTCTCTTAACTCGCCCCCTGGGCAAGGAAGGGTTTAATTGGAATGCAACTGCTGAAAACTCATTTAAGCACCAAAAGGATGCCTTGGCATCACCACCAATCTTGAGCCTTCCCATTTTTTCCCAAAGGTTCGTAATTGAATGATGATAGTGGCATCAGGCTAGGGGCTATCCTTACTCAAGTAGATAAACCAATATCTTACTTTAGCCAAGCTCTCAAGGGTTCAGCATTAGCTTTATCAACATATGAGAAATAAATTTTGGCTATCATTAAAGCTATCCGGGTGTGGCCCCTTACCTATTAGGAAAATCCTTCACCATCTGCACCGATTAGAGGAGCCTCAACTATCTGCTAGAACAATGCATTACCACTCCAGCGCAAATACGATGGTTGCCTAAGATACTTGGCTATGATTATAAAATTGAGTACAAACGTGGGAAGGAAAACCAAAGAGCTAATTCTCTTTCACGAGTAATAGAGTTTTTCTTTTTAAGTATATCTCAGCCATAGATGGACTAGTGGCCATAACTTCATAAGAAAGTCCAGTATGATCCTTTATACACAAACATGATAGCCAAATCCACTCCTGTAATTGCTCACAAATTGTTACAACGAGATGGGATCTGGTTTAAAGACAACAAAGTATACTAGAGCCCTAAATCCTCCCTTATACCTCATATCATAGCTGATTGTCACTCCACCCCAATTGGGGGACATTTTAGGTTCTATAAAACCTTATCTCGCATCAAACTACACCAAATGTTGAAGAAATTCCTTAGGTAGTGTGGGCCTTGCCAAAGGTTCAAAATAGAGACTATGAAACCAGTAGGATTACTGCAACCTCTTACCATACCTGAGAAAATTTGGGTTGATATCTCGATGGATTTTGTGGAAGGGTTACCAGCTTCAAAGAGGCATACAATTATAATGATAATGGCGGACTATTTAAGTAAATATGCTCATTTCATTCCTATGAAACACCCATTTTCAGCCCCCATTGTGACCAAGACATTTGTGACCAACATCTTGCGCTTGCATGGTATTCCAAATTCTATCGTTAGTGACTGTGATAAAGTGTTTATCAGCTCCTTCTAGAAAGAGTTGTTTCACTTACAAGGATCCCAATTGTGCATGAGTTCTAGCTATCACCCTCAGACATATGGAAAGACTAAGGTAACAAACCACATGCTAGAGCAGTATCTACGTTGCTTCACTCGAAATCAACCACACAAATGGATTGAGTGGATTCCTTGGGCTGAGTACAACTACAACACTTCTATCCACTCCTCAACACAGATGACTCCTCTCGAACGGCATTCCACCTCCACACTTATTAACATATGTTCCCAAAACTGCTCAAGTGCTAGCTGTGGATGAGAATATACGTACCAAAGATCACCTCCTACAAGGATCAAGGAATAATATGCTACAAGCTCAGAACCAAATGAATTGCCAAGTTGATAAACACAGGCAAAATGTCATCTTCAAGGAGGGAGATTATGTTTACCTAAGGCTCCAACCTTATAGACAAACTTTAGTAGCCTTTCATTCATGAAGAAAATTAGCTCCTTGTTTTTTTGGGCCATACAGAATCATCGCTCGAATAGAACCAGTGGCTTACAAGCTAAAATTGTCTCCTACTTCTCAAATACATGATGTATTTCATATAAGCATGCTAAGAAAGCACGAAGGGGAAATTCCACCAAGCTCAAGTCAACTTCCTCTAGTCTCTGAGCATGCAACTATCCTTCCTCAAATTGAAACCATTTTCGACCGTAGTGTGACCCAAAAAGGAAAATATCGACCCAAGGTAGAAGTTCTGGTCAAATGGAAAGACATTCCAACCAAAGAAGCTACATGGGAAAATTCTCGTAAGGAGGGAGGAATGATATGAGGAAACTTTACTCCTAACCATCGAGGCAGCACCGAGCGCACAGAGTGAATGGACGCGCAAAGATGATAGGCACAAAGGAGGCGCTAATTTGGTTAGAATCCAGAAAGAGGACCACGAAATAAACCAACCGAATTAGGGTTAAGATTTCTGTCAGGAACGTCAGAAATCAGTTAGAAATTGTCCTTCAAATTCCATTCCTGTAAGGCTATTATGAAGCCTCTTAAAATTAGAAAAGGGATATCAGAATATAATTACAATTTCTCTTTCTCTGCTTCCAATTTTCTCTTCTTCTACCTTAGATCTCAAAATTAGTCTTAATAGAGTAGTCTTACGAGGACTATCAATTTTTGTGCCTTGGGGACGATGTTGATCCCTAGGTTGCCAACTGAGATGAAAATTGAGGACCAATTTAAGTCGTGTATCCCAAGTCTATCCCTGATGCATGATACCTTATGCCTGCATAGGATGAGGATGAAGACCTCACATAAACATTGACTTCTACAATTGAGAAACATTTCCCATTGTTAAAGGAATAGAAACTGGCGTTTAAAGATACGTGACCAACACCTTGAGATTGCATTTGTTGGTTGGGGCCACCAAATTGAACCAAAACCTGGTATTGGTGATATGGCATTGGAATGGAAATATCGATCATAAGGTGACCAAAAGGATTCCAAGTTTGGCTTGAAGAAGTTGTTGGTTGGACATGAATATCCTTTGGTGGCTTGGGCGTTGTAAGTGTCTCAGCAATATTAGGTTGAACAAACACATCCTTTAGAGTCACCTTATACTACCTAACCTACTTATTCTAAAGTCAAATTAACTTTTTTTTTTAAGTTGATTGGTCTACAAAGTTCAAAAATATTAAAATCCACGTCATAAGTTTAATGGTAAGTCTTTTAGAAAACAAAATCAAACCAATCATATTTTAAATATTCACTAATTTCTTAATATTTTTATATTATATTATATTTATTTATTTAATTGTATGTTCAAAAATGTTTTTTTAGTAAATACTTACATATGATTTTGATATGTTTAGAATTATATTGATTAGTTAATAAAAAATATAATGTGTATTTTAAATCAAAATTCATTACAATTAATTTCTTAGAGATAGTATACTCCATAATGCTTACTATGTAGATATAGTCAATTAATTTGACATCAAGTAGGTAAGCATATTTTATAGAATTTTAAATAGCACTTATTAGTATAAATTTAAAATTCTCAAACCGATCGTTCTAATGACAGTTTTTTAGAATTATAAGTCGATTAAAGTTCTAAAACCGCCAAGTAAAAGTTAGCTTGTAAAATAATTGTATACTTGAGCAAGTCAACTTCTGTCCACCCTAATATATTCTGATCATTCATTCCTTCAAATTTTCTCTTCCAAATTTTTCCTACATCCAAACACAGGAATAGATCCACATAACCAAATCATATAAATCCTTATTACAATGAAATGAATAAATAATCCAACCATAAAATAGGGTTCAGAGTGAGTAAAAAGTTTCATAAAATACCTAGTGTATTGAGACTACTGTAGAGAAAGAAAGAGTATAGTAGGGTTTAATAGACAATCATAGCAAAGTAGGCGTAGAAAAAAACTAGGAGAATGGGAGAAAGGTATGGGGAGGGTAATAACAAAAAAATTAACTATTTATATACATTTTATTCCTTATTATTCTATACTCATAATTGAGCCTCTATTTTTTCAAAATAAAATAATTTAATTCATATTTTTTAAAATTTATAACAATTTAAATCCTATTTTTTAAAATTTACAACAATCAATAATAATATATTACATATGTTTATTTTCTTAATAAACAAATAACATGCAATCATGTCATGATATTAAATTAAAGTGAAATTGTGTGAAATTGTATTTTTGACCGAGTATATTTGTTTCTTGCTTACATTTTCTTTCATTTTTTGCAAAAATAAAGACATGTAATTAGAAATAAGCATGAGACTATTGAGACTGTTGGGATAATTATGTTAATAATCATAATCATTATGTATTATTTTTGGTTATATTCGGATAACAAACATCAATTATAAATCGTTAATAGTTTTCTTATTGTTTAACCACAATTTTATTTTTTAACATTTTTTTAAAAATATATTTAATTTTTAAAAAATAGATCTTAAAATACAGTTAACCACACTTTTATTTTTAACATTTTTTAAAAATATATTTAATTTTAAAAAATAGATCTTAAAATAATTCTTACTCGATTATATTATTTAAAATATTGACATTAATTTTTATATTTTAACTATTAGCATATATTTTTAAGTAAAATAAAAAATATAAAAAAAAATTCAATCTAATTATTCCAATTTTTGTGTGTTTTATTATTAAAAATGTATTTTCTATATAATTATATGCATATAAACATAATATTAATATATGTTCGGATTTCGATTAATCACATATTCGGTATTGTAATAACTAATATCATCTCGTCTTATCGGTTACGGTTATTTTTTGAAAAAAAATCATCAGACTTTTGCATATAATATTTCAATTATCTATAATTAAAATATTTATCTTTACATCTGAATATTGCGTAGAAAGATCCCCTCTAGAAGGTTAAATTTTATTTTTTTAATTAGTTTATAATTTTATCTCTTTCTTTTTGTATTCAATAACTTATTTATCATTATCTTTTTTTAAACAAAAAAAATATCATTTATGTGCATATCTAAACTTTATGATTGTTGCAAATTTAAAATAATAATTATATTATTCTATACTTTAAAAATAAGAATTAAATAATTTAATTTAAAAGAATAAAAATTAAATTATTTTTTTATTAAAATAATAAAAATTAAATTATTTTATTTAAAAAATAGGAAATAAATTATTTTATGATGAGAAAATAGTAACTAAATTGTCCCTTGTTTAAACAAATAGGGATTGTATTTAATCCAAAACCTAAGCGAAGGAAAGGTAGAAAAGGATTTGTAATGTGTCAATGTGGTAAAAAAAATAAAAAAAAACAGCAAGTATTTTTTTTTTTCGAGTAACAAACTCACCAGTAAAGTTACCAAAAGGTACGGTTTTTAGCAAATTGCAAATTGAAAATGGAATCTTCTTGTTTTTCTAACTTCTGTGTGAGTGTGTACGCCTTTCGGAGTACAATGAGAAATGATATATATGTCAGATGGCATCTAATTACATCATGTAATTAGAAAAAATCGAGTTAATGAGCACTTCGTTTCATAGATCATGTTTCAATCTAACTGTGAAAATTTAATTTGATCATAAAAATTGAGATTTCAATTAAAATCTATACTTCATTTAAAAATATAATTTTATTTTAATTAACTGAATACATGTGCCATATTATACACAATATCAGTACTGTATCAGTTCCCTCTAGGATAGCAATTATGACAAATTTGTAACATGTTTGTTTATATCAGGGTGATTTATATTTGTATTTTTTTTTCCTTACATTCACATGTTTTTTAATATCATAAAGTAATAAAATTATTTTTAATTTATTTATAATTCAATATCTTTGCAATCACATAACAACTAATAACTACTTCTAACTAAAAAAATTAATTCGCCTCACATCATCTTAAGTTCTTGTTATGAATTGTGACTCAAATTATCACCCCCTTTTCCTCTCTCACTTCTTATTATCCGCCTGCTCCTTTATCTGCTAAGCTACTCCAAAAACAAAGAAATAATTGTCTATTAAAATTGTCAACTCAAATAAATTGGTAAAAAGTAAAAACCTCTCTTTTTCAATAAATATATGTTTACCCTTTTATGTAGCTCACACGAGCACTCAGGAGGAATGACCAAAAAATTTCAGAAAGGTCATCCACACTGAACTTTATTGTACCTTTATATTACATTATTGCTCAAGGGAGCGCACCTTTTCCATCCTACAAGTTGCTATACTAGTTTATACGCAGATGTCAAAATGCATAAACCAATGCAAATATCATTATTATCACATTTCTCATTCAGCACTGAGATACAAAACAAAAATCTGATGGACGTTTTGACCATAAAAGAAAATAAAGTGTTCAAAGGAGACCCCCTTCAATATGCAAACAAAGTATTGACTAAATCAAGGAGAGCAAATTGCAAAAACTAGTTACAACTAGCCGGTGAGAGCAGCATTGAGAGCACTGTGCACATCAACTCCAATCTGAGCTTCAGCTTTTTCTTGGTCAGTTGTAGCAGAGCTCAGTTTCTGGGTGAATTCTGCAAGCCCCTTCTGTACCTGATTTTGATCGACTCTGTCAAGAGGAACAGCCTCCACAGCGATAATATCGGCAACAGAATTTGCATGGGTGAATGCAAAACCACTACTGATGAAATACTTTGTTACTTCGTTCCCTTCGTGAACTGAAAGCACTCCAGGTCTCAGTTCTGCAATTGTTGGTACATGTCCAGGAAGAACACCCATCTGCCCAGTTGTTGCTGGAATTATCACCATGTCAACCTGTAGACCACAACATAATTCACAGAAAGGTAAGATACGGGTGGGTATTACGTTGCTTGGTAATTGTAAAGCACTATATAGGGCTTGAATCTTAGAATTGATTTGAACATCCTTTACAACTGAGTTATAAGCTGTTTACGAAAGAATTCACTCCAAAGATTCACAGGGCAAATATAGTATAAAGCGCAAATGGATACAACCTGGTAAGTAAGTTTCTTCTATCCATATTGTTGAAATCTTTAAGTATTTTGGAATATGTTAAAAGAAAAAAATAATTAAAACACAATTGTATATTTTCGGTTACAAATTAACTATTCCTTTTTTGAATACTTGTTTCTTGATTTTTAGGAATATTTAGCTTTTATTCTCTTTTATTTTTATCAAGTTGTATTATAAATACACAGGTTGTAAATACGTTTTTATTTATCAAAAATATACAATTTCCATCCAATCTTCATGATATCATAACAGGATTTTCCTAAAAAAATTTGTCAACCATAACAAGAAATCTGTTCCCTCTGATCTTCCTGAAAGAGAAACAGAAGGGACATACACCATGAGCTCTAAAGGATCGATAACTCATCCATCCAACTCATAGTCGAAAACCTCAATGGAGGAAAATTACTGTGAGTGGACACAACCTATAAAACTAGTAATTGATGACAAGGGAAAATTAGGTTAACTCACTAGTGAGACTAAGAAATCAGCTCTAGCCAATCCAACTAACCACCATAAATGAAAATCAGAAAATTCTACTATCATTGCTTGGCTAGTATAATCCATGAAACCTTCAATCGGAAAAACATATCTATTCTTGCAGACTGTGAAGGACGTATAGGAAGCCATCCGATAAACTTACTCTAATTCAAAAAAATTCTCCCAAATTTTTGAATTAAAAACCCAACTATGGCAGATGAAGCAAGAGAAATGAGATGTCATTGATTATTATATGAAAATGGTGACACTAGCAAGAACTAGATTTGAGCTTTGAAAAAGCATGGGAATGTAAGGATGATAGTGTGATACAAAAAGAAATTAGAGAGTGAAAGTTTTCGAATTTCTTCTCAGACTCGATCATGAGCTGGACAATGTGAGAGACAAAGTCCTCGGTCAACAACCTCTTCCATCAACTTGAGAGGCTTTCACGGAGGTGCGACACAAAGAATGGCACCAAAGGGTGATGCGAAAACAAGGGGCTGAGACAAATGGGGATTCAATTAGTTCTGGGTTGATATCACGTGGGACAATTGGGCTCACAATGTTGGAGTTGGGTTATTAATCCATGGGCCTTTAGGGCATGATTTTACTGGACAACATGGGTTGGAATTCCATGGCCACTGTGGGCCTTTATGGTCTGATTTCAATGGGCTCCTTTCATGTGGACCTCAAAGTGGTATGAGCCAAAATCACAAAAAAATATCATTGGTGTGAATATTATCGTAAAAATGGACACACAAGATACTTGTTAAGAAATACACGAAAAGCCTATGGATTGAAAACCGAGATAGAATAATAAAAATCGCAGTTATCAAGCCAATGTTGATCACCAAAGTAAAAAACTTCCAGGAGACACCAATTTCAAGTGGGAATTTCAAATCCAAGCAAATGGCACAACTTTATAAAGTGTTATCAAGTTTTCAAACATCAGGTCAATCCTCCACGTATGTTCCTTCTGGTTCACTAGCGTACAAAGATAATTTCTTAAAGGTCCTAGGTACTACTACTCAGATTAAAACTCTTTTTTAAGTCTGAACAAATGGAACAACTTTATAAAGTGTTCTCAAGTTTTCAAACATCGGGTCAATCCTCCACGTATGTTCCTTTTGGTTCACTAGCGTACAAAGGTAATTTTTTAAAGGCCTGAGGTATTACTACTCAGATTAAAACTCCTTACATTATTAACTCAGGAGCTTCAGATCACATGATTGATACTTATCACTTTTTTTCTTCATATTCACATTTTGCTAGAAATCTTAAAGTTAAAATTACAGATATAACTCTTTCACCTATTGTGAGAAAAGGGAGTATTAAAACTTTTGATTCTATAACTCTTAAACATATTCTTCATGTTTCAAAATTATCCTGAAATTTATTATCTATTAATCAACTAATAAAAAAATATAATTGCTCTACTAAATTTTTTTCCTTCGACTTATGTATTTCAAGACCCATCATCGAAGAAGACCATTGGCAGAGCTACAAAGTTTGATGGACTCTATTATTTTGAGGAAGCCAATGTGTGTCTGTTCTTAGAGATAGTGAAATTTTGTTGTAGTACTTTAGAATGGATCGTCTTAATTTTCAATATTTAAAACATTTATTATCCTTTATTATTTTCAATAAAAGGTTATCTCATTTACAATGTAAAATTTATGAACTTCTAAAGCATAATCGTACCTTTTTTTCGAAATCCAAGTATAAACCTTCTAAACCATTTACTATAATCCACAGTTATTCATAAGATCCCTCTCATACTCTGAATCGTATCCATATAAAATGGTTTGTAATTTTTATTGATGATCATACACGATCTTGTTTACACTTTATTTATCAATTTTCACTCCAAGATTCAAACACAAATTCAATATTTACGTATTGATAATGGTATCGAATACTTCAATACCACCTTGGGAATTACCCACAAAATCATGGGATAATTCACCAAAATTTCTGCATTGACACTCCTCAACAAAATGGATTTGTCGAACGAAAAAATAGACATCTTTTGAAAACCGTATCCTAATATTTACCTCGAATAAGCCAAAAGTGCTATGGTAGATGCAGTTTTTACATCTACCTATCTCATAAATAGCATGTTCTTTCTTTCGAAACACCTCTCCACAAACTAAAAAATTACTTTTTTAAGTCTCATCTTATTTCCGATCTACTCCTTAAAATGTTTGATTGTACTGCCTTTGTACATATTCATTCCCATAGTCAATGTAAATTAGAACAAAGTGCCCTCAAATTATTGAATATTCTCCAACTAAAAAAGGCTACAAATGTTATGACCCATTTACAAAGAAGATCTTGACTAGTCTTGATGTCACATTCTTTGAAAACACACATTGTTTCCAAATGCCCTATCTTCAGGTGGATAATTTAAGTGAAGCTCGGTTATTTAACTTTAACATTTCATTTCTTGAGAACTTTCCACACACTAACCTTGAATCTATTATTCCAAATATTAAACCCTGAGGCTATCAAACCGTATCGTTCTAATGTGTCACTTACAAAAAAGAACTTGAACTTAGGGGGAGATGTTGGTACTTAAAACGATAGAGATACTACTTTATTCAAGGAGGTCAAATTCAAAATACAAGGAAAATCTCACACTTGAAATACTAAGAAAGTCGGATCCGATGATAGTTCCAAGTATCCTCCAATCTTCTTCCAACACTGGTAACTCTGAATCTTCTATTGATAATTCACTTATTGTTAAAGCGTTTACTCAAACCTATGGTATAGATTACATAAACTTTTGCACTGGTGGCGAAATTAAACACAGTTCGGGTTCTATTATCATTGGCAGCAAATCTAGACAGGATCCTTCAACAAATTGACATAAAGAATGCATTTCTTAATGGTAAGTTAGATGAAGAAATTTTTATGACAATTTCACTAGGTTTTGTAAACAAAGAGAGGAGAATATGGTGTGAAAACTTAAGAAGTCTCTCTCTAGTCTCAAACATCCACCTAAAGCATAGATTGACAAGTTTGCAAAAGTGATAAAGAGTCAAGAATATCAACAGAAACATTTTAATTGTACTACGTTCTTTCAACAACCTGAAGAAGGATTGAAGATAATTTTGATTATGTATGATGATGATATAATCCTTATTAGAGATAACTCAGCTGAGATTGATAGACTTAAGAAAACTCTGGCCATCTAGTTTAAAGTAAGAGAATTGGAACAAATGCATTACTTTTTAGGTATGGAGATTACTGTATCAAAAACAGGTATTAGCATATCACAACAAAAATATGTTCTTGACCTTGTAACTGAAATTGGTATGCTTGGGAACAAATAAAATGACACTCCGATTGAAGCAGGAAAGAAAGCAGAGGATAACAGAAAAACAATTGAAAAAGATAGATATCAAAGACTGATTGGAAAGTTAATCTACCCATCACACAAGACTTGACATTACATTTGCAATTAGTTTGGTAAACCAATATATGCATTCATCAACAGAAATTCATCTAGAGGTAGTATATAAAATCCTTAGATATCTCAAAGACTCTCCAAAAAAAGGACTATTCTTCAAAAAGAGTGAAGGTAGAGAAATAGAAGTCTTTACAGATGCAAATTGGACAGATTCGACAGATTCGACAGATGATAGAAGATCTATTACTAGACATTGCACTTTTGTCTAGAAAAATCTAGTAACTTGGAGGAGTAAAAAACATAATGTAATAACTAAAAGCAGAGTCAAAGATGAATTCTGAGTGGTTGCAGAAGAGATATGTGAAGGATTATGACTAAAGAAACTCTCAAGAGAATTACAAATCGAAATAAAGGTTTCACTCAAAATCTATTGTGATAACAAAAACGCCATTAGCATTTAACTCAATTCAGTTCAACACGATCGAACCAAACACGTAGAAGTGGATAGAAATTTTATCAAGTAAAAAATTGAAGACAATTATTTATATGACCTACATTCCCAAAAAAGGAGCAAACGGTAGATATTTTCATAAAAGGACTTCCTCAACAAAGTTTTGATGAGTTCATGTACAAGTTAGACATGAATATTTATGATCCAACTTTAGGAGTTGAAATCTTGAAGTATTTTGGAATATCTTAAAAGAAAAAAACAATTAAAACACAATTGTATATTTTCAGTTACAGATTAGTTGTTTCTTTTTTGAATTATTGTTTCCTGATTTTTAGGAATATTTAGCTTTTATTCTCTTTTATTGTTATCAACTTGTATTATAAATACATAGATTGTAAATACGTTTTATATATCATAAATATACAATTTCCATCCAATCTTCACATATCAACACATAGCTTTATTCTACATCACAGTGAGAAGTAGGATAAAGTCCAAACTCCAACCCTGTATTTCAATCTCAAGGGGAAAAAAATAACAGCAGGCCAACTCCAAAACCTATAAATGAATGGGTGAGAAATTCAAAAATCTTTTACAATAGAATGGATTTAGAAGTGCAACTCAACTTTACAATCAAATAAATACCAAACTAATGTGCACCACAAAATCAAACAAAATGGATACAAATTCAAAAGTTACATTTTCTTAAGAGTGACAAATAGTTTATGACCTTAAATGACATTCATTCACAGAGTTCCATGGTAGACATTGTATTATGATGTGGTGCTGCATATTATTATTATATAGCATAGACCCTCTAACAGATTGTTAAGAGTATTTAGAGTAATGATATAGTAGATGCTAGTACACACTAAGTCCTATAGATTCTATGCTCACAATATAAATATCGCACAGTTCACACATCAATCTATCTAAGAGTTTATATCTCATTTATTCGTTCAATCTTATATGGTATTAGGGTGTACATTTCTTGAAGTCTTGAGGCATTCATCAATGGCTACTACTCTGTTATCTTACACAAGCAACAATGCTACCAATAGTGCTTCACCAGCTATGGAACGTGCTGCACATTTTTCTTCCATCTCTTTGTTCTCTTCCATAGCAACACCACCAGTTAATCTGACTTTTTTCCATTAAACTCGATAATATGAATTACCTTATTTGGAGAGATCAAATTCTCAGTTATAATCGCAGATGGACTTGAGGATATCATTAATACTTCAATGTTGGCTCCTTCTCAGTTTCTTGCTGGAACTTCACAGACAAATCCAAAGTTTACTCAGTGGAATAGATTGAGTAATATGGTAAAATCTTGGTTTTATTGCTCAGTGTCTCTTTCAATGCATTTGCATCTGCCTTATGGTGCATCAGTTGCAAAATAATGGCAAGCACTTGAGCAATTTTTCTCAATTAACTCTCAAACAAGAAAAATGGATCTAAGACTTGAGTTGCAAACATTGAAGAAAAATGATATGAGTGTTCAAGCCTATACTCTTTGATTGAAAGCAATTGTTGATAATCTTGCTACAATTGGTGAAGAGGTTTCCACAAGAGATCTGATTCTCTATGGCCTTGGTGGTCTTGGTAAAGAGTACAATTCTTTTGTTTCCTCTATGTCTCTGTTAATGAGATCAGATACATTTGTGTTTCAAGATTTTCGGAAGAAGCTAATGTTTTATGATAGAATACTTTTGACTCAAAAATCTCATAATGATGTACATGACTTCTTGCAAAAATCAAATTCCTTACAATCTCAACATCCTGACAATTCAAGAAACAAGAAACCTAATTTTTCCGCAGGTACTAGTCGAAAGGTTTAATGTCAAATATGTGGTAAACTTGGACATCCATCAAACAACTGTTTCTAGTTTGATTGCTAGTAAGAACTTCAATGGACGACCTATTGCAACGCTAACACATAGATCAAATGACATTACTAGTGGATGGTTGACGCATTCAGGAGTCACACATCATCTCACTAACAACATTGAGAATCTTACTCAATCAGTTCCTTAAAATGGACCTAAAAATGTGATTGTAACTAATGGCTCGTCTCTTAATATTGAGGGATATGGATTTGCATTTATCACTACAAAATCTCATTTTGATTCTACCTTATTTTTACAAAGTGTCTTGCACACACCTTATGTGTTTCTGTTCACAAGTTATGTCTTGATAACAATGTCATTGTTGAGTTTTATGCTACTCACTTCTTTGTGAAGGAAGCTCAATCCAAGACAATTCTTGCACAAGGAACTATTTGTGGACTTTACAAGCTATAAGGTGAGATACTTAAGTCTTTTTCTAGTCATAACAATTCTACTTTATCTGTAACCAGTATTGGTCCCTTTTCTAATTTGTTTGCAATAAAATCACGTGTGGCATAGTAGACTTGCTCACCCTTCTAGTAAGGTACTACTTGTCTCGTAAAGTCTTCCTATATTCATTGTGATGAGCCTTGTTCTGATCAACTATGTTCAACTTGTGTAATGTCAAAATCACAAAACACTTCTGTTTAAAACTTCACATATTCTGTGTGCACAACCTTAGGAGGTACTTTATATTGATCTTTGGACTTCATCAATCCTTAGCAATATAGGAGTCAACTACTTTATGCTAATAGTAGATGACAATACACATTATATGTGAATATTTTTTTTCTAAAAACTAAAGATGAAGTTGAGAGATTGTTTGTTAATTTTCTACACATGCTTAAGAGAAACTTCAAAACCAGGGTTAAATCAATTCAATCCAATAGGGAAAAGGAGTTTCACTTTCTTACTTCTAAAATGAGAGATCTTAGTATTGTGCATAAAAAAACATGTCCATACACCTTTGAACAAAATGGGGTAGTGGAAACTAGAAATAGAAAGGTAGTTAAGGGAGATCAAGTTATGCTTATTCAAGTTGGTTTAGATATGAAGTACTAGATCTATGCTTTTAGTATAGCTATTAATGTGCTTAAAAGGTTACAAACTAAAGCCTTACACCACCAAATACCCTACCAAATAAAATTCCAAAATTCCAAATTTTTTAGAACCTTTGAGTGTTTGTGTTTCCCTTGTTTTAGACCCCATAATTCCCATAAGTTACAACCAAGATCACTAACTTGTATTTTCTTGGGGTATGTCCTCAGCAACGAGGTTACTTATGCTTACACACTTCCATTGGAAGGTTATACACAAGCAGACATATGTTGTTTGATGAGCAATCTTTCCCAACAATTATTCAATCCTATTCTAACGATACTTCACTTCACACCTCTTCTTCTATCCAATAATATTATTCCTTACTCTCTTAACCTCTAACCTTTATTCCTATTTCATTACACCAAGACACTTTACATAGTGCTGGTGTCTCACCACATATTTAACCAGATATGTCTCCTGATACTTCAGTTGGGTTACCTTTTCCACAACTTTCCTCACGTATCACTATCGTTTCTTCTTCTTCAACTCCATTCTCTTCTCACTCAGTTATTTTACCTATTGATAGTTCATCACCAATTCCTTCACCTATTACATCTACATCCTTTATACCTGACATTGAACATCTACCTATTTGTTCTTCTCATATACCTAACTTGCCTGAGGAACTTGTCATTTCTTTGCCTTCTTTGAATTCCAACCCACCAACCAACACTCAATGATAACAAGGTCTAAAATAGGTTCTTTAAAGCCTAAAACCTTTACAATAAAAGCATCCATTATTCATCCAGAGTCTAAGTCTTATACAGAGGCATATGGAACCCTAGAATGGGAAGAGACAATGAGAAAAGAATTTCAAGCTTTGATTGACAAGGACACTTGGAAATTTGTTCCCTATCTAGATGATGTTGATCCCATTGTAACAAATGGGTTTACAAAAACAAAGTTATTACTTGATGGTTTGTTGGATAAGTACAAGGCACACGCTATACCAAAAGGGTATAATCAGATTGAGGGTATTGATTATTCAGATACTTTCTCTCCAGTTGTCAAACCTCAAACCATTAGACTAGTTCTCACTTTTGCAATTTCCATAAATTGGACTTTAAAGTAACTTAATGTTAATAGTACCTTCTTGAATGGTGAGCTTAAAGAAACAATTTACATGAGTCAACCAAGAAGTTTTATGGACAAAGAACACCCAAATTGGGTTTGAAAGTTAAAAAAGATCATCTATGATCTAAAACAAGCACCAAGGACTTGGTACCAAGAGTTGAGCTCCAAAGCTTATCTAACCTTGGTTTCACAAACATCAAATCAAATACATCCATGTTTGTTCAACATTCCACAAAATGAGTTACAATAGTGTTAGGGTATGTCGATAATATTATTATGATAGATAATGATGCTAAGTATATTGCAACTCTTGTAACTTAGTGTCTAAAGCTAGTCTAGACTTAGCCAAGCCTCTAAAGACACCCATGAGTTCCAACTCAATTCTGTCTAAGTATGAACGTGAAACTTTGGCAAATGGAACATTGTTTAGAAATGTTGTAAAAGCATTTCAATATTGTGTCATTACATAGCTTGAGATAACTTATGCAGTCAATAGACTTTGCCAATTTGTGCATCAACCCACCGAGAATCACTAGACAGTTACAAAGAGAATTTTGAATATGTTAATCGAACTTCAAATCATGGGCTTCTTATGAACAAATCTAATTGTTTGGGATAGTTGGCTTTAGTGACTCAAATTGGACAAACTGTCCAGACGATAAAAGCAACACTGGTGGTTATGCCATTTATTTTGGTGATAATCTAATATCATGGATTTCATCTAAACAAAAAGTAGTTGCATGTTCCAATGCTGAGACCAAATAGAGCATTGGCTATTAGTGCAACTGAGGTCACTTAGTTGTGATCTTTGTTGAGTGAACCGAAGATTGCAAAAGCTCATACACTAGTGTTGTTTACAGACAACATCAATGCCAAATATCTTGTTGTAAAAGAGATCTAATGGTCAATAATAGCTTTGATGTGCGGTACACTCTTACAGAAGAACAAATAGCTGATGCAATGACTAAACTTTTAGAAGAATCACGTTTTGTGTCTGAAAATCAAGCTCACGGTTATTCCACCACCGTGGACTTGAGGGGACTATTAGACATTATAGTATGATGTGGTGCTGCACATTATAGCATAGACTCTAACAGATTTTGTTAAGAATATTAGAGTAATGATAGAGTAGATGCTAGTATACACTAAGTTGTATAGATTCTATGCTCACAATATAAATACTGTATAGTACACACATATCAAATTATCTGAGAGTTTATATCTCATTTCTTCATTCAATCTTATATTCATCATCCTATATAAAATGGTAGGGATGAGCAATGGATCGAAATTATTTGTTTTTGGTCAATCTGAATCTGATTCGATCCAAAAAGATTTGAAGATTTTCTATCTGAATCCAATCCGATGATATAATCAATTCGAGCCATTTCAAATCCAAATAAATCGAATTTTTTTGGAACAAATAAAATCAAATTAATATTAAAATTTATTTATAAATTATTATCATATATAAAACATGACATACACAATTTTAAATTTTAAATTAATATTTTTGTAATAAATATTATTATTATTATCATAACTAAAAAAATCAAAAGAATAAGAATTATGTTTATACAATTATTAAATAATTATAAACATTTATATTTATTTTTAAACTAAAATAATAATCTAATATAATTATGATATGCATAATATTTAAATATAATATATTATAAAATAAAATATGTATTTATAATTTAATAGTAATTCAATCTGGAACGGATACAGTGGATTATAAATTATGTCAATCCGAATCCGAATCCAATCCTATTATAAAATTTATCAATCCAACACAATCCGAAAATGTTAGATAAATCCAAAATAGGGGTCAAAGCCAGGGGCAAAAGCAGCTAAACAGAATACAAGAAACACGTATGAATTTACATTAAAATAGACTTACATATATAATTCAACATTACAATCAAATCAGTACCAAACTCACGTGCAATTTCACTAAAGCACATTATACCAATGTAGATTTAGAGAAAATGAAATGAAATCGCTCCAACCCAACCTAAAAAACGCAGAAAAAAACCATAATAGTTCACAACTTCACATAAAAATGGAGCAAACCCAGCAATGGGATAAGAGAAATTTACCTCTCTATTTGATAGCTCTGAAGCATAAGGGAGCACAAAGTTGACAGTGAGCTTGGTGGGAATCGAAGATGGAGTCGGAGGGCGAGGCTTCATGAAGGACAAGGGAGTCTTTGGGGGATCAATATTCGGGATCACCTTCTTCCAACCCTCGACGAACGTCGAATCAGCGGTTGTAGCTGCCGATAGATCAGTGGAGACAGCTCGAAAGCTGCCGGAGATAATGGGTCGGGTCAGAAGGCTAGTGGCTCTGCGGAACATTGTGTGAGGGTGTTGTGCCGCTCGGCTCTCGCAAAGTCGGAGAGAGACTTGTACTCAGAGAAGGGAACTGGGGAAGAGAGAGCTAGAGAGGGGTAGGTAACTTGGTAATTTGGTATGGATTCGAAGGAGTTAGGTTTAGTTCGGTAATTTTGTTAGACTTTGATTCAGAGTGGGCTTGGTCTTTGGGCTGGACTTTTATGTACATTTTGGTAAACTGCTTTTGTTTGATCTTTTTTGCGTTACAGCTCTCACACCCCATTTCTCTGATCCCATCCCCAATTGAAATCAGTTCACCTAGTACTATACTATGTCTGCTAAAATACACACTTGGCTCATTTTACATCACAGATTGAACGATGTTTATTAAAAATAACTAAATGTATCCTCGCTCATATTAGGATCCTCGCTCTCGATTGTTATTTCATAAATAAATAAAAAAAGTGAGAATTATTATCGAAACTCTTAAAAAAATTAAAAACTACAAAAACATTATTCAAGTTTAAAAAATATGTAACAACCATCTATTATTGTTATATCATGAATATATTCTATTGAATTTTATAATTTTTATTTATTTTATTGCAAATATTTTTCCTTAAAAGTTAACAAATTAGTGACAAAAGAAATATAATTGTTATTTTTTTAATTTATGAAATCTTTTTACATTTTTAAATTTGATATATTTGTAATTAACCTTAAAAAAAATAATAACTTGAATAATTTTCATCATTCTTTTAATATAATAGATGAATCATTTTTTTAAAAAACACGTATTCTTAATGTCATCATTCACAAAGTTTTTGTATAATTTTATCACATACAATCCACATATAAGATACAATTATTATCTAAATTTATTAAAAATCTATGTAAGATAGCTATGATTATTATCATAATTATTTATATTTGTTTCTTATCTAATCCTAGTGTTAATATCTAATATGATATAATAACAAAACATACATAAAAAAATCAAATATAATTGATTAATAATTTTTTCATATTTTTAAATATCTTATTATTTTTTATTATTATAAATAATTAACGTCAAAATAATTAAATAATTTTTTATTCAAAAAACACGACACAATTATTGTTAAATTATGATATATTAACACATCCCATTTCACACACAAAACAGAGCATCTAGGTGAACTCTTCTCATTTCTTTATGAATATGTTAACAAATATAATCAAAATAGGAATTGAAACTTTCTAATTGGAGTTTCTTGAAAAATAATCAAGGAATTGGATTCTCTTAGCAAGTTGTTTATTTAGTTTGTTTTTTAATATTTTTTAAACAACATTGCATAACTGAAACATACTAAAGACCGAATCTCTAATATCTAATTTGTGCACTTTACAAACATACTAAAGTGCATTACAAAAAAGTGCATTAAACAACATTGCTATAAGGACGCAAGCCATTTTTTTTTAATACTAGTCATTAATAGTGCATTACACGTGAATATATTAATACATTGAGAAAGGAAAATGTGTCCCTCCTGATCTTAAATACATCATTCACTGAGTCAAAGTTAATTGGGATATTTTTCCTTCCTCCTTAAAAAGACATGTACTTACTATTTTTTATTTATTTATTTTAGTTTCTATGGGCATATATAACTCAAAATCGTATCAAATAGCTATCAATTACTCTTGTAACTTTAAACATTCATGGAATGGATTTAGTTGCACTTGAAGAGACAATAACATTGGGGATAAGACACTATGTTTCTCTGCCCACACCTTCCACTATATGCAGATTCGTATTTTTGACAAGACTCGTTACATATCTTGTCCCCTCCTTTGCATCTTTGCACTATTTGGCTCATTTTAAAACAACGATTCCGATTTTTTGCGCATACTGTCACAAGCAAAACTCAATTAGTTAGAAAAAATAGTTTGAGAAAGACTTACGTGTTTCAATCTAAAATCACTTTTCCTAAAGATGCTTTAGGTGATTGAAATTTTCATTAATAAAAATACAAGCATATAAACAATAATTATATGATAGGTAGAAGTAAACCAAAATTAATACTTGAAATTCTTTCTTATTGAGATTTTTTTTGTGCTCTATTCAAATTAAATCTCACACTATAATATTTTATTTATTTAATAAAAAATGACTTAATTGTAAAAATAAATCAAAATTAAATTATATAAATATTTTGATTATCAATCATTAGTAAATTAACTATTAAATTTATAAAAATATAATTAGTTATTCTCCTAATAATTTAATTTTTTAAGAAAATTAATCACCAAATATTTTTAACGTAATATTAAAGTTAAATATTTTGCATTTAAAGTTTAATGATCTCAATTATTGATTTGTAAGTGTTTAATATATAGGTACATATAAATAATATTGTGAGAAATTGATAAATATATAAAATATAATTAAAATTTTTTCTAATAACTTAAATTTTTTTATAGATATAATAACTAACAAATTTTAACATTAACTAAATATATTGATACCAAAATTACCCGAACTTATGAAAAAGAAAATGATTGAGAACATGGCGAGCAACCAAAGAGGATTTGGAGTTTTGGCCATGTTTTCTTTATGTTTTGCAAGGTAATAAAGGGAAGACAATGCTTGCGTATGTATTTATAGGAAGAAAAATTAGCGTGGCTTTTCTCTAAAAATCATTTTGGCTATTGATATTGTGAATATTCTTTGAACTAATCTCACGCCCAAGAGACAACATTTAATGATAATTAATTAAACATAACATCTGTAATGTGCAACAAGTAACCTTATCTCATTTTATTAAAAAAAATAGTAATGATGCAGTTTTCACCAATGCTAACAACAATTTTTAGTACACTCTTTTATACAATTATTTGCTTCTTTTATTGACGTGTTATTTGTTTTTAAAATAAAAATTACATTGTTTGAAAAGTATAATAAAATATATCAAATAAAAACTAAAAAAGTGTATTGAAAAATGAATATGAAATTTCATAATAAAAATAACTTTTTTTAATCTCAAAAGCTAATCCAACAAATGAAAACACATATAATCCTTATAAATTTTAATATAATGTTGTTTTTAATCAATTTATGATATTATCTCGAATTTCTTCGTTCAAAGCGTAGATTTTTGTTTTTTATAAAATTTATCATTTTATGTTTTTAATCTATTTTATTATATTTAAATTACTTGTTATTATTTTTTTTCTAGGTCATTTTTATTTTTGTTAAGAAGACCTCTCAATGACAAAATTTCTAATATTATGTGAAAATTCATAAAAATTGTGAGCTTTTTAATCCAAAGAAAATAACTCAATGAATAAAAATACTTATAATTTTTATAAATTATATTATAACGTTGTATCTAATCTATTTAGGATATTATCTCTTACACAAAAAAAATGTATAAAGAAATGTTTATTACATTTCTCTTTGGCTAAATGTATAAAGTTAGCCACATTTTCTTAGAAGCTTACAAAGAAAAAATCACATTTTCTTTTAAATTAGGGTTAATTTCTTATAATTATTCTCAATTTCAAAGGAAAAATAAATAAATTGATAGGTAAAAAAGAGCTTAAATCACTTTTTTTTGCCTTATTTTATTATTATTTTGGCTATTTTTATCTTTTTGAATAATTTATATAATTTTTTTGATAAATTAATTCTTACAATTTAAGTTCATACCGTAAATATATATTTTTGTTTGATTTAATTTTTTTCTTAATTTTATAAATTATTCATTAAATATAAGTTTTAAAAATATAATAATATCTAAATTATTAATTTAAATTACCTTATGATTATATTATAATTATATATTAAATTTATTTATCATTTAAATAGATCATAATAATTTTTTATTCAATTGTTAATCGGAGTAGACTATAAATACCCTCTAGTAATATTATTTTTCATAATTGTCTTCTTTAATTCTCCACATAAAGTTTGATTTTTACTTATTTAATATAAAAAAAAAAGACTTTACCGAAAGAAGAGAAAAAGCCAATAACAGGGACGTGATTGATATTTATAAAAGAAAATTGTATTTAAATTAGATTTTGTTTTTATATTGAGCCGTTGCGAAAAGGCCTAATGCCAAAACTTGCCAATTCCGTAATAAATAAATAAATAAATAACAAAAAGCAAATTCAAATTTGAAAATCGGAAAGACTTTGCGAAGTGGCGCTGAGCCTGAGATCCATCTTTAACCAAGTCATTTGCACAAATCTAGTGAATCTCTTCTTAGATTTGGCTCCCAACGACTCTTCCATTCTTTATAAATTTGACATTCCTTCTTACAGTTATAAAAAAAGAACAAAGAAATTAACAGATAGATCTCAGAAGCAGCAATGGACAAGTACGAGAAACTGGAGAAGGTAGGAGAAGGAACATACGGGAAAGTCTACAAGGCCAAAGACAAAGCAACTGGCCAATTGGTAGCCCTTAAGAAGACTCGTCTTGAGATGGACGAAGAAGGCGTACCCCCAACTGCCCTTCGCGAGGTCTCTCTTCTACAAATGTTGTCGCAATCCCTCTATGTGGTCCGCCTCCTCTCCGTTGAGCACGTTGACCATGTGTCCTCTTCTTCTTCCTCCACCAAGCCTGTTCTCTATTTGGTCTTTGAGTACCTAGACACCGACCTTAAGAAGTTCATCGATTCCCATCGCAAAGGTCCCAATCCCAAACCCTTGCCTCAATCCCTTGTACGTAGTTTCCTCTACCAGCTTCTCAAGGGGGTTGCGCACTGTCACTCTCATGGTGTTCTCCACCGTGACCTTAAACCTCAGAATCTTCTTCTCGATAAGGATCGTGGTATTCTCAAAATCGCTGATCTCGGACTCGGCCGTGCTTTTACTGTTCCACTTAAGTCCTATACTCACGAGATCGTTACCCTTTGGTATCGTGCTCCTGAGGTTTTGCTTGGATCCACTCACTATTCAACTGCGGTTGATATGTGGTCTGTTGGCTGCATCTTTGCCGAAATGGTCCGCAGGCAGGCTCTTTTTCCTGGAGATTCTGAGTTCCAGCAGTTGCTTCACATCTTCAGGTTGGTTCTCTTTTTAGATTTCCAGTTGTTATAATGTACTAATGAATTAGTGACCAATACTTATATTTTTAGGGAGATTAGTGACCAATACACTAATATGTGGTATCAGATCAGATGGTTCTGTGTTCTATCCCGCAACCCTAAATTGTTTTCAATTTTTTTGTCCTATATTTAGAGGAGCCTTAGAATATATAAATGAATTATTGGCACATCTCCTAACAATTTAAGGTTTTAGGAAGCTTGATCATCAACAAACTCTCTTATGAGTATCTGTTTTTTCTTATGACTAACCAACACTGCTTGTTTCTGCAGGTTGCTGGGAACACCTACAGAGAAGCAGTGGACTGGGGTGACTTCTTTGCGTGATTGGCACCAGTACCCACAATGGGAGCCTCAGAATTTAGCACGTGCTGTTCCTTCTCTTGAATCCGACGGAGTCGACCTTCTATCGGTAATTCTACCTCTTTGAATAAACTATTTGGGCAAATTGCAATTTCTTAAAAGCTTGATGGGTTCCGCAAAATGAGTCTCCTAACATAGCAATAGCATTCTGGTAAACTTACTCAGTATCGTGGGCTCCTTAATATTTATACTAAAAATGTGGCTGCTACCAGTAACTCCATATATATTTTTTAATTAACAAGCTAAAAAGTGGAGTTTCTGAGAAGTATGAGCCATCAGTGATTTTTTTGTGAACAATTAAATATGTTAGGAAAAATTATCGGATCGAAGCTAACACACAATTAAAGTGAAATTGAGAATAATGAAAATAAGATGGATATAAATATTTTACGTGAAAAATCTTCTGAATAAATTGGAAAAAAAAAACACGGGTAAATAAGAGGATTTCACTATTGTAAGATAGGTATTACAATACTTTCTCTCTGGTTACAATGAGATAATAATTCTAATCTCTATTGTAATAGGAGAAATAACTCTCTCACAAAATAGGAAAAATATTACTTATAAAGAAAGAACAAATTTTCCTTTCTAAATAGCAACTCATAAGATAACTCTTATAAAGACTTTTATTATCTTTCTTATAGATATTCTTTAATTCATTTGCTCTTATATTTTTTACAAATGAAACAAGTTATTTATAGGCAACATCCTTGAAGAATTTGTGGTAACAAAGACTTTATGTTCATTTCCACTTTGAATGGATAAAAAATTAGTGCTTCCCTTTAAATGCACAAGAAATTAGTGCTCCCTTTTGAATGCACAAAAAATTAATGCTCCAATAGTATCATTAACACAAAATATTTATTCAGTTTGGTACAAAGGAGCGAACTCAAAAACCTACTTTGGTACAAATTCTAAAAGTGTTGCAGTCCATGCTTCAATTACAACATACCTTTGTAATTGAAGATTCCTGGTTTCTCTTCTCTTGACTTTAAATTTGTCACATATACCGGTTCCATCTGTTTCAGGTGGTTGTTAGGGTGGGGGTTGAATCCTCCAACCCTTCAATATGATTGGTCTAAAATATATGTCACAGATGCTGTAGTTGACATTGGAGTTGTTCTAGACTTTATTTTGGTTCTTATTGTGGGAGTTCAACCATAGCTACTAAATTAGTAGTCCTTTCATAGCAAAAGATAAAAAAAAGTTAGTAATCTATTCATGAGTATGAAGATGGTAATCAATCTTCCATAGTTGGATTTGATGCTTTTCTCTTTACATATTTTATTCTGTTGCACGTGTTTTTTTCATCTCAATGAAATTGTTAATGATTTGACTGTTGGTATGATGGTCTTACATTTGACAGATTTATGTAATGAGCATTGCATTTTTACACTCAAATGAAATTCCATACTCTAATTATTTTGATGATTCTTGGGAGCACTTGTTGGCATACAATTAAGAAGGCATAATTATAAGAGGACGTAAATATTTTTACGAGACATGTAGTTGTAATGTGCTACACATAGATGGAGGCTTCTATTTCACCCAGTATAAGGATGATTGCATGCCCATTTTGTCAATTTTATCATTCCCTAAAAACATGAGAATTTCTATTTTAAAAAAATGAGAACAACCTGAATAAGGTTGCTAAGCTCATCCCTCCCATCTTGCAGATAAGATATACCCAGTATCTTTGTTTTCTTGTTTACGTATGCACATTAGCGGCATGAATTTGACTTTTTTTATCCACACGGGTGATGATTCTTGGGAGCACTTGTTGGCATACAATTAAGAAGGCATAATTATAAGAAGACGTGAATATTTTTACGATATACCCAGTATCTTTGTTTTCTTGTTTACGTATGCACATTAGCGGCATGGATTTGACTTTTTTTATCCACACGGGTGATGATTCTTGGGAGCACTTGTTGGCATACAATTAAGAAGGCATAATTATAAGAAGACGTGAATATTTTTACGATATACCCAGTATCTTTGTTTTCTTGTTTACGTATGCACATTAGTGGCATGGATTTGATTTTTTTTATCCACACGGGTGATGATTCTTGGGAGCACTTGTTGGCATACAATTAAGAAGGCATAATTATAAGAAGACATGAATATTTTTACGAGACATGTAGTTGTAATGTGCTACACATAGATGGAGGGTTCTATTTCACCCAGTATAAGGATGATTGCATGCCCATTTTGTCAATTTTATCATTCCTTAAAAACATGAGAATTTCTATTTTAAAAAAATGAGAACAACCTGAATAAGGTTGCTCAGCTCATCCCTCCCATCTTGCAGATAAGATATACCCAGTATCTTTGTTTTCTTGTTTACGTATGCACATTAGCTGCATGGATTTGACTTTTTTTATCCACATGGGTGATGTGAAATCTGAAATCTACAGTATTGATGGTCTGATGTTACACCACCAAGATGCAGTTTTTCTGTCAGTTATTTTTCTTGAAGAATTATTCATTACTCTTGGAGTATACTCGTAACAAATTAAATTAGTTGATTTCTCAATAAAAATCAGCTATTAGATATTTGTGTTTTTTTGAAAAAATTATTGCATTAATTTGCATTCTATTGGTTTGGAATACCATATAAAGTGGTCTTTATCATCACATACTCCATGAGCAATCAATAATTTCTCTATTTCTTTCTCCCATTTCTACAATCTGAATTCAAATAAATTTTTATGTCATTTTTTTATCCTCAGTTGACAAAGTATTCTTGAGCAAATATATTGTTATGCCATTTTAATGCACCAAAATAGAGCTTGTAATGCTTAAAAAACCATATGATCAAAATTGCATTTTTGAAAGGTTGCATCTTGTATGGCCTATGACCTAAGTGCAATTTTTGCATCTTGTTATGCCTGGTTCATTGGATGGCGAAGAATGAATTATTGACATTTGACAATTCTCATGTTTTGACTAAAAGTGATTTTGTCTATGGATAATGCAGAAAATGCTTGAATATGACCCAGCAGAAAGGATCTCGGCCAAAGCAGCAATGGAGCATCCTTATTTTGATAGGCTTGACAAGTCTCAGTATTGACGTTTGATAGGCTTGACAATTCTCATGTTTCAATGAAATTGCTTTCATGTGCTGTTTGCATTTTTTACTTTGGGAAGTCAATTGTCATCATCTTGGTGAATCATACCAACCTACGCACTTTTAACTAAACACTACAATAAATATATCAATATCCCTTTTTCTTTCTTAGCAACTTTATTTACTATTATTTAAATTGTTTCGATTAAGATATTGCTCGTAGTGCTTGATCACGCAATTGAGTTTGATCTATCATCAAAAGCCTCGACGCAGTTGATATTTATCTACTCCTTTGCTGTAAGTGTAAGCTGAAATTGAAGCAAATGATGTTTAAAATACATCTTCAGCACTAATCTAAATCAAATTATTGACGAATATCAATATTTGTGGAGTTAACAAAGGCGAGAATTAGAGGAATATAATTGATATTAAATACGATGTCAACAAAAGTTAAAAATAAATAAATAAATCTATTTTCCGAGCAGTCTGTTATACATTTATCTTTTTGCTTCCAAATTTCTGAAGGTGACATAATCACGTAAGATGACTTTCATGCGTATAAATTTGTAATAAGTTATATGTAATAGTGATGTTGTATTATTGTTAAGTATAATTTAATTTACATAATAAAAAAATATCATGTTAATTACGTTATGGTTATAATATATAAAAATGTTCTTTTCACGTTATATTAGCATAAAGTCAAAAATTAAAACTAAAAAGAGGCTTAATATTAAGGAAATTTATTTACATATCGAAAGCACCCTATTTTATAATACTACATTTTGGTATTGAAAATTTTTTGGTGTGTTTTAGTAGTTATGTAATTTGATAAGATGGTCCATTAAATTTAATTTTTAAATTAGATAATATTTTGAAAGAAAATTAAAAATCTATCTTTCTCTCTTATATTGCTACTCATTCAAACGTGAACTTCTAACATTAAAACTAGAAATCCACCTACCTAGTAGCTTGTCGGTTATGGTTGACATTAGGGGTGTTTATGGTCCAGTCTGATCCGGTTTGATTTTTCTTAAAAAAATTTAATCAAACCAGACCGTTCATATTACTCAGATTGGACTGGATCGGACCGTTTAAAACAGTTTTAAATAATAAAAACCGGATCGGACCGTTTGATTTATAAAACGGTTTGATTCGGTTTGGTTCCCGATTTGATCTGATTTTTTTATAATTTAATGAAAAATAATGTCAAATTTTTAATATATTATTAAATCGATCCGGTCCAGTTTGAACGTTTTAAAATTAGTACAAATCGGACTGGACCGTTTGATTAGTAAAACCGTTCAGTTTGATCCGGTCTAGTCCGATCCGGTTTATGGACACCCCTAGTTGACACAGGTGTGAAACTTCCTCTGTTTTTAATCTCATTTTTTAATTTCTTATTTTTTTTAAATTTAAATAATGGGGATTTCCTATTTAACCTCACAAAAAATGTCATTTTAAAATTAGATTTAGTGGATCATTTTATTAATTTATAACTAAGAAAGCTCATATGCAGTGACAAGAAAACCCAAACCCACTTTTGGAACTATTATTCTTGCTTTTGTCGTTGATTTATTTGAGTTTCCATATTTTTTCTAGTCTCACCTCCCTCTATTTAGGTCTATTTCATTATTCATATTACAATTTTCGGTCGGATATATCTTTCTCCCAGCGTGTGGGTGTAGTTTGATTTTCGTGAATTTTGATTTAAAATATTAAATAAACTAACATATATCGATTTATAAAATCAAAAAATAAAACTGAACTATAAAATGTCTATTATAAAACTTTTAATTAATCAATAGATTCGGTTTATATTTTAGATATATTTAATTTTTAAGTAAATTTAAATAATTTTATTTTATACTAGTATTCAATTAATAAATAAAATTTATTATTTAATTAATTATTCAATTAAAAAATTATATATTAACATTTAAATTATAATCGTGGATTAAGTAGAAAAGAATTTTTAAAAATGAATAAATTATTGAGAAAAAAAAATAATTTAAATTTTTTATTAGTTATGGTAAAAAAAATTTAAAATGAATATAAAAGAAGATTAATATAAATTGTTTTACCTCCTTAACTCCTCAAATGAACATAAAAGTTTGATTAAATTTAGTGATATATGAATTATAAATGTATAAATTTAAAAATAAATATGTGCATTAATATATAAATGTATAAATTTAAAAATAAATATGTGTATTAATATATATCAGTCGATCTGCAAACTTTAAAATCTTAAACTATATGGCTTATATCGGTGTTGTATTTTCAAATTCAACTAATAAAACATAAATCTCAATTCAATTTCACTCGATTTAAGTAGAATAAGTTGGTTTATCAATTATCATATTATTTTTATTTTCTCTTTTTACGTCTACGTTAATTGTATTTTTGATATTGTAATTGTCAATAGATGTTACGTATATGACCAAGTTAACAATGTCAATTCCTTCTCGTTGGTATGGATGATCCGTTTTTTAATACCTACAACTCAGACGCTATAGATAGACTCGAACTCAAATCTTATACATTCATATGTGCTACATAGTTCAACTCGTTGGCAAATGAAATGCATTCCCTTGTATGGTATTTATCTGACTCCAACACCATGATTAACACTCTCTTGAATGCAGAACCTTTGAATAATTTTCCTCGTAATATATAATTCAATGGCGCATGTAGTTATCTTCATTATTTTGATGTGTGTGAATTGTGAAACCATTGAAGAACAATAGTCGTGACTACTATGGCAAATTTAACTTTTAATAACATTGGGAAGTATTATGGTGACAAACAGGGTTTTCTTTTTTGTTTTTGATGACGACAGTGTTGAACAACAACAAAAAGTTCAATTTTACAGTACTAAGATAGCAAATAAAAGGACCAAGAACTGCTAACCATGCTGCACGTGTGGTACCTAAGTTTGATGTTAGCTCGGTTGGGGAAGTTTTGTGAGATTCTGTTTTTCCTCCTTTTTTTTGTTGGATGCTACACTTTTGAATGTAATCTCTTTTACTTTCTGATAAAAAATAAAAAAAAAGGGATAACAAATAAAAGTAAATGAAAAAATAAGACTATGATATATTAAATATGTAACGACCTTAATGAATGTAGGTATCCCGTTAGAAGATAGTAAAATTATGATGATGGTTTCAAAATTATCTAGGTCTAACAAACTTTGTAAAACGTACAGTCTAATTGTACCTCAGGATCTCTTTATCAAACTACGAAGTCTTAGATGTCATGATCTATTGAAGTCACGAGATCCCAACATGACCACGATTCTCTCTTCTTGTGAACGACCCGAGAAATTTACTTAGGAATCTAGAGAGCGACCTGAATATGACAACCTACGATTATATGTATGTAATGACAATGTAACATTTATAACAATCTGTTTTCTTTTTAATTCGTATATAATTTTGTAACTAAGTCTCTTATACGTAACCCGCATGCACATAGAATGTCATACATATATATACCACTTAAATGAAGAAAATACAAGATCTCATTCAGTTATCTAAATTTTTACTTTTCATTACAAATCACTAGAATCTTGAACACTCAAATTCTCTTCAAAAAAACTCAAAAAAACTCTAAAAGGAAGAGAGGGAAATAAAGTAATTTAAGTTCAATCCTACTATTTTGAATAGTTTGTGTATAAATGACCATTACCAATAGCTAAGACAGAGTGAGCAAATCCAAATACATCCAATACATAGACAGAAAATCGTTTTGGACTTTGTACTGCCAGCTGGTAAACCCGCCCATCCAAGCACTTCATTTTACAAAAAGAAGAAGAAAGTCGGTGATATCGGAGAAATCAACAGCTGACTAGCAATGACATGGGGCATCAGGGAATGTATCTTCTGAAACAGATTAACAATGTCATTAAAGCAACATAATCATTCTACAAAATAGAAAATAATAATAATAGTAATAATCTGCCTTCAAGGACAAGCTAAAGTAAATTTTACCTTTCTTTAATGCAGAAATCATTGTCCCTTCTCTATAATTTGTTGACCAATACATTGTTAGCCATCTGGATCAGTCAAGTAAACAGGACTATCTAGTTCTCCCATATTTGCAGACACGAAGGACTGGAAGGACTCTACAGTAGAGAGCGAAGAAAGAGTGTCGTCTGAATCTGATACCATATCATCATGCTGAACGATATCATCTTCATCGATTTCGGATGCCTCTGACCCATCCACTCCTAACAATAGTTTGTTTATTGCAGATTTTGCAGTTTCAACAAACCATTCGTCCTCAGGGAGTGCGCTAAAAAGGAAACAAATTTCAGGTATAGCTAACAAACAGGTTAAAAAGGGAGAACTCGAGAAGGAACAAAACTGGGAAATTTTAACCAAAAATATATATTTTACCTTTGTGGATCTATACCTCTAGCTGAGAATGTCCTGATAGCACGAGCAATAATGGAAGATGCAATCTGATGGACATGTTTAGACGGGTAACCCGCAAAACGTGCAATCTCAACAGTAAAGTGCATGTCAAGAATTAGCTGTAACAAAAGTTTATCATCAACTTAGGTAATAACCAAGATAAAAGACATATTCATCTAACCATCATAGAACACGGCCAAAAATTTATAAATTAAAAAAAAAAGGCTCTTGCAGCCTGCAGGCACCTATATTCAACAAGTTCCCTTTGAATATAAATTTTCTGACAACATCAGTGTCACCTAAATTTTGTCAACCCTTAACATAGAAAATGTGAGAAGGCACATTCAGATTAATATAAGACTCAAAGATATTTAGAGCACAACTTAGCTGAATCATACCCAAATATGATGGTTGAGAGATTTTATTAATAGCCATTATTATTAAATTTCTGTTCATCTAGCTTTCTTTATTGAGAACTAACGTGTTATCAACTATTATAATTTTGACATTCATCTTAATACTGATAGAAAAGGTGCAATTACAACCTGAATCAATACAAGAGGCATTTTCATCTCTAAAACTGGGCATAAATAAACTAGATGTTTTCAAGCTAGCATTTTACTATGCAACCAAAGCAATTTAAAATTCTAGGAAAGTCAACTCAGAGTTTCTCAGAGAGAGAAAATAAACGGGATATATGAATTGCATTACAGATCAGTCATCCACTTGACCAGAAAACAAAAGATCATAGTCATCCCCATTTATAACCCAACCAATAATTGTAGATAGGTCTAGACAGATTCTACACTCATCCTATACAAGAGCAAACTATATACGCTTTCAATTACACAAGTGTAAAACTTATGTAGGAGTTTCATCCTTACTCATCAGAAGTAGTTCGAAAAGTTGAGTGTCAGTCAGAGAACTTCCTATCTCTATCCAGATGAGTGCGCAAAAGAGATCCAATCTGACCAGAGGGTTAAATGGGTTGGTTTTAATCGGATAATATTTGAACACCCCTACTTTGCATTGGGAACAAGTATTTTTTTACATCTCACATCTCATCACCAATAATGGATTTATACTGCATTTTGCAGCACAAATTATTTAGCCAATTTACTCAATCTTAAAGTCAAATCTTGAATGAAGTATTCTCCAGTTAATGCACCAAAATAGAGGCTCGTCGGGCTTAAAAAACCATGTGATCAAAATTGCATTTTTATTTAAATCTTATTGTGTATATTTATGAGTTATTTGTCCAACCAGAACACTCATTGGGATTAATGAATAAAATAAATCATTGCATAAATCAATTGTTATCTACAAGCAACTCTTGCCTTTCACTTATGATTCTAACGCCAATGGGTACTGTTACCTTTAAAAGAAAATATTGACTTGTTCCTAGGGCTACTGTCTGGGTTCCCAAAAATCTGTTGTCCACATAGCGGGCTTTTGAATGTTACATTTTATGAGGTATTCATCATTCAATTACACTCTTCACCACAAAGAAAAGCATTCCATCCAATCTAGTAATTCCTAATAAAGACAATTTTCCCCAACAAAAGAAGGAAATGACCAAGCTTCAAAAAATAGATGAAGAACAGTAGTTGCTTCCAATAAATGAAAAATACAATTATAAATAAAAATTTAGAATGAAAAAAGTACCTGCTGTAACCCCTGTGGTTGGAGAGGACCCAAACCATCTTCAAAGACACTCCAAAACTCTTGTTCATCAGATAACCACATTACAACAGTCTCTGTTAGCCTAGCAAGCAAAATTTTCTGTATTTTCTCCTTTCCAAGTAGCACATCTCCAGCCACAGTTGCTAATTGCTGCAGTTTTGCAAACAACGCCTGCAATAGTGGCACTATATTTTATTTACTTGCACAGCAAAAATATCTACAGTGATATCTCTTTATGATGTAAACAAGTTCTTTGGCTGCATAGTCATGTGATAACTTGAAGATTTACAGGAAACTACATCAAACATTGATTGGCCTTTTAAGGATCAACAAAACAACTAAATGATTATCAACAAAGTACATTTCTTAATTTGAAAAACATGTTACTTTGAAACCAAGGGGACAAAAGGAACAAATATAACACACATGATTTATGACAGCTGATTTGCACTAAAATCTTAAGAATATATGGACTGTAACAGCCAAATGAACCAACGACGTCATTACAAACATGACAACACCCAATACGATGACTCGAACCAGAAATGTTGTTCATTGCACAATATAAGCATTAAACACATTGTTGACAATTTAACATGGTGAAACCCAAGGCATAGTAGGCCCTAAAACAGCTCAAACTTCAAAGTCCAAGATTATACCTAGAATATGAATTAATATTGAGAGATACATTATTCTTTAAATGACAAAAGGAAAGCCTCAATAAAAATCACTAGGGAAAAATAAGCCACCTTTGACAATAGAAAAAGGAAATGATATTTATGAAGGAAACTATAGTACAAGTCAGAGATTCATTTATGTCAGTGCCACTGAAAAATATAATAATAAAGAAAGAAGGTACACCTGAAATGGAAGAGAAGGAAGAGGACCAGAGTCCCAGTGTAGATCCTCTCTGTCCCCATTTAAATATATGTGTGCATCTAACCGCGTCTTTCCTTCTCTTGAGTAGATGAAAATCAAAACATATTGAAGACAAAAATGATCCCTAAGCTTGTCAAATGAATGTTGAAGATGACGTCTCCAATCCTTCAATTCTGTTGCAATACTTGGATTAGGCTTTACATTATCAGAAGATCTATCTTTTGAGTCATCACTTTCACCGTGCTGTTTCCAAACAGCTATCACAGAGTTTGGTAAAAGTTCATCCATGATAGTAAATGCTACTCCCAAAACTGAAAGCTGTTCTGAATCTGTCTCAGCTCTAATTGGGATGATCTCTTTTAATTCTGTAATATTATCATCATCAGAGGGGCCTTGTAGGGCTTTGATTAGCACATCAATGTATTTATCAAAAAGCTGCACAATTCTACTTAAGACATTTCCTCCAAAGTGTGAAATGGTTAATGGGGAGAGCTGTTCCAGTATATCCTGCAAAGATTTTGAACTTCAAAATCACCAACTATTTTAGAAACAAATTAGTGAAATTAGAAAGCATGCTTGGCATAATACTTATTTAGACAAATCTGCATGGAGAAACTACACACTGGCACAGATACGATGTTTAGGAAGGAAAAGTGGGGTGCAATGACTTCATGGCCAAACCATCTATTAAGAAACAAATTGACTCTGAGATTTATTTGAATTAAGTAATCTATATTACATTCAGTAGAGGTGAGTAGCTGATCCAAACAGCCTGTTTTTCACCGATCTAAATCTGATTTGATCTAAATTAGATTTAAAGATTTTCAATCCAAATCCGAACCAATTATGTAATCAATCTGAATCAATTCGAATCCGAACATATTAGATATTTTCGAATTGGAAAGGTCAAATTGATGTTGAAATTTATTTATGAATTATTGTTATATATAAATCACGATGTATACATCATTTAAATTTTAAATTTAAATTAATGCATTTCTAGCAAAATTTATTATTTATAATCACAACTAGAAAATTAAAAAATAAAATATATACTTAGATAATTATTAAATTATTATAGAGATTTAACATTTATAATTATTTTTTAAATTAAAATAACAATTTAATATAATTGTGATATCTATAATATTTAAATATAAAACATTATAAAATAAAATGTACATTTATTTATAATTTTAATAAAACACATTTTAAAATAAATTATACATTTATTAATAATTTTAATATAACACGTTATAAAATAACATGTGTATTTATTTATAATTTTAATATAATACATTATAAAATAAAATATACATTCAATTATAATTTTAATAATCATTCAGTCTGGATCGAATTGCACCAGATTGTAAAATCTATCGATCCGAATCCAAACGGATTATATACTTTCCAATTCGAATCCAATCCGACTACAAATCTGTCAATCCAATCCAACAGATCGAATTAAATTTCTCAATTTAGATAGATTGATCGAATTATAAGTTTACCCCTAGCATTTAGGCACAATGCAATAAAGTCTAAACACAAACATTATAGTGCATCAGTTTCCCAAAAAAAAAAAACACTACAGTGCATCAACAATTAAAAGTCAAAGCATGAAGAAATCATTACTGGATCAACAGAGACATGCCACTCAGAAAATATATCCGTATACTTTTTGTGCGACTAAAGGCAATGATAAAAGTAATCTAGTCCCCGTTCCCATCCCCATCCCACAAATCCCCAAAAAGATGTTCAGATCATTGGAAAAAAACTGCCACCAGGATTGGGATGAAATCTCCCGTATCAGTTTAAGATCATTCAGATTTCCTTTAACATTTCCCTTTCATTTTGATTTTGACCTTTAGCAATACTGCTAAAAGGGTAACTAATTGGCACGTATTCAAAGCAAAAAAGTTGCATGCACATAATTATTTCAAGCTTAAACTTCAAATTAAAATTCTCATGTTCAAAAAAATAATTTATTTGCATGGTTTGGAACCATAGGGAAAATGCACAAGGGTCACGCATAACTAGACAAAACAAAATGTAGATATCAACTCACTTCGACAATGCACATAAATCTGATCCCACTGCCAACGAGCATGTTATCTGATGATGGGGAAAATGCAGCCAATTGAGATGCATAGCGTGGAGAAAAAGGCATGCAATCTTCATGTTCTACCAAATCAATCACAGCTTTTTTGGCACGTCTAAAGTTCAATTCTAAAACTTCTTCTACAAAAGGTCGCAAAAGCACCAAAACCAATTTTGAAAGATTGAGGCCTAAAGATTCCAGTGCCAAAGAATAATTGAGACTAGACTCAACCAAAATGCTAGCCGCACGTAAAGCAGAAACTTTCTCAGACAAAGGTGCCTTCTCTTTGACCAACCGCACAAAGAATTCAATTTCCCATTCTGCCCACTGAACAAGTCTATTGGTATAAACAGGATTATCACCAAAAATCAAGCGAGATTCTTTTGTAGTGTGTGAGATTACAGAAAATACAAGCTTAGACAATGTTGCAGGATACGTCCTAGGGCAGACAGAACAAGAAGGAAGGAAGCACTCGATGCTCTTTTGAATGCGGGATCCATAGAATTTTAGTAGTAATTGATGTGCTAAAGGACCTTTACCAAGTCTAGTTAAACCAGACAAGGCCTTCTTCAACTCAGCAATACTAATTGAAGGTTGTTCACAAATCTCAACTAGTTGATCCTCAAGCATGGCCTTTCTTCTCAAGAAACCTGCTTTGAATGAGGATGCCTCTGTTGATGAAATATCTCCAGAGCTTTTCAGTTCCAGAGAGTTTTTCTCTTCTGCATCTAAAACCTCTAATGCTTCATCCACTCTATGTTCAGCTAAGAGAATATCAATTTTCTCAAAGAATCTCTCATTATCATCTACTTCATTATGCAATGGATCTTGAAGTTCACAGCTCTGAAAATCTTGCAGAGTTTCATCATCATTATCACCACATTGCTTCCAGTCCTCTAGTTCACGGCAAACTCCAGTCATTAGATCTTGCACAATAATACCTTGAGTAGAAATATGTTTTTGCAGCTCAATCAACTCATGCTCCATTTCTACAGCCTCTTCAGATATCCTAGATTTTATCATTAGGATCGAAGAATAAAGATTGTCAGGTGGAAATAAAATAATCACAGACCAATGACATAGCCAGCAATGAGTCCTTATTTTCATCACCCTCGAATTCTACAGTACATCTGGAAAATAAGTGTTGCAATCGAAGAATAAAACAAGGCGGCTTCACGAACTTAACCAAATAAAAATCTAATTTTTTTGGTTCACTGCCTTCAATAAGAACATTCCCACAATGATTAGGCCAGTCTCAGCATTTATTTGACAGGAAGTAGGTAACTTCTACTAAGACCAAACAAGACAGCTTCAACAACTTAACTAAATTTTATATACTTAAATTTTGGTTTGTATGCCTTTAATAAGAACATCATTGCTTCAAAGGCCAGTCACGGTACCCTATAGAAAAATAGTTTAACTTCTGTTAAGACCAGAGAACATCATTGCTTCAAAAGACCAGTCACGGTACCCTATAGAAAAATAGTTTAACTTCTGTTATGACCAGATTGTAAATACAAGTGATGTTGATGACAACTAGTCCACAAGAACAGGTTATGACGTCCCTATTAATTCAAACCGTTTCTAAACTCTAGTTTTGAGAAAGAAAGGGAAAAAGGGAATCTTTTTTTTTAATAAGAAACATCATAATATATTTATATATAAAAATAGTTATAAAAGTACAAAATGTGGACAAGCAATCCACTCAAAAGAAAATGAGAACAATCGTTTACACTCTTTCGAAACAGAAACTCATAATGAAGACAAAGATAAAATTTTCTTGCTAATAAATTGCAATAAGCATTAACTAGGGAGCTTGCATACCCTAAGAATATTTGATGGGTTTTTGTAAAGTATTAAATAGGCAACAATATTTCAATTAGAATTTTTTTTAGTGGATTGTTTGTCCGCTCAAAAAAATATATATTATGATGTTTCTTATCAAAAGAAGGATTTTTCGTTCTCATGCATCAAAATTGCAAAATACAATCATACAGGCAGCAAACTTGTTCAGCAAAGAGAAGTCATAGTTTTGTCTTCCTCTATCCAAAAGCACAAGAAAACAACCTTAAATGGAAAGAGTGTCACCAATTATGCACTTTGCAAAACTTCTACCTGGTTAATGACTGTTGAAAGCTGAATAAAAATTTGAGTTTTGATTTGGTGGGCACTTAAGGGGGATTATGATTCATCATCATTATAATACCTTAAGAAAGCCAAGTACTTAGTTTGCATATTCCCACACAAGTTCTCAACTGCATCCTTCAAATCCAGAAGTTCACAACAAAGCTTCCTGATGCCCTGCATGCATACTAACGTGTCAAGCTATTATTCTTACAAGAATTATACACACAATCAACAAAAAACTGTCATCATTAACTAAATTCAGAGGCGCATGGAGAAAGCATTGAAGCATTAATAGTGATTACAATGCATTTGATCTATTTATTTAAGCTCAAATAAGAAATCTGATTAGGTTAACGCACAACTAATGAGTAATTTAGGCATCTAATAAAGCCGAAGCAACTAATTAAGCTTGAATGATAGGACAGATATTGCTTGATTATACACCCATGTTTAACTAATGTGAACGAGTTTCTTCATATGAGTGAACATTAATTTCAAAGAAATTTCTTCCACGTTTCACAATGTGAACGAGTTTCTTCATATGAGTGAACATTAATTTCAAAGAAATTTCTTCCACGTTTCACATCTTTACGTAGTTTGTGTCTCATAAGTTATTTTGAGTTATGTACAGAGAAAATCTCATTTCAAGATGGTGAATTTAAGGAGTTCTGGACCTAAATAAATAGGTAATTAATAAAAATTTGTACTTTTACCAAAATTACACTTGTAAAGCATAAAAAGCCTTAAATAACAGTTGTAAGGCCTTACAAAACTGTAATTTTAATTAAGACCCTTCCCCTGTTTTCTCACTATTTTCTTCCACACAAAATGATCCAAAAAATTTGATCAAAACCAGTCTGGAATTAAAATAAAAATAAAAGTTTGGATGTTTAAGTCTACGCAGTCATGATTTTTCCCTCAAAACACACCTATCAGGAAGGGGCTGTAGCAGACTTATAACCAACACTTTGCTGGTTTACCTGGACGATGTGGGACTCCCAACATTCCCCCTCACCTCGGTCGGAGTACCCTTTACCGGGAGTGACCGTGTGGATGATTGGGGGTTGACCGGTTAGGCGCATCGTGACCCCAGGTACCTGCTCTGATACCATGTTTAAGTCTGCGCAGCCATGATTTTTCCCTCAAAACGTGCTTATCATGAAGGGATTGTCGTAGACTTATAACCAGCACTTTGCTGGTTTATCTAGGCGATGTGGGATTTCCAATACTCCTCCTCACATCGGCCGGAGTACCCTCTTCTGGGGGTGACTATGTGGATGATTGGGGGTCCCTCGATAGAGGGTATTCCGGCCGATGTGAAGGGGAGTGTTGGAAGTCCCACATCGCCCAGGTAAACCAGCAAAGTACTATTTATAAGTCTACTACAACTCCTTCCTGATAAGCGCATTTTGAGGGAAAAATCATGGCTACGCAGACTTAAACATGGTATCAAAGCAAATACCTGGGGGTCACGATGTGCCCAACCGGTCAACCCCCAATCATCCACATGATCAACCCCCAATCATCCACACGGTCACCCCAGGTAGAGGGTACTCTGACCGATGTGAGGGGAAGTGTTGGAAGTCCCCCATCGCCCAGATAAATCAGCAAAGTGTTGGTTATAAGTCTGCTACAGCCCCTTCCTGATAAGCGCGTTTTGAGGAAAAAATCATGGTTGCACAGACTTAAACATGGTATCAGAGCAAGTACCTGGGGGTCACGATATGCCCAACCGGTCAACCCCCAATCATCCACACGGTCACCCCCGGTAGAGGGTACTCCGACCGATGTGAGGGGAAGTGTTGGAAGTCCCACATCGTCCAGGTAAACTAACAAAGTGTTGGTTATAAGTCTGCAACAACCCCTTCCTGATAAGCGCGTTTTGAGGAAAAAATCATGGTTACGCAGACTTAAACAGGACTAAATCAGTTGTGTCCAAATGTATATTTCCTCTACATTTCTTTCCCATAAATTTATCTAGATCAATAATACTTGTCGAACCATAAAATGAAGCTCAGAGGTCAGCCATAGCAGAAACCTAGAAAAAGACTACAGCAAAATAGATAGAAATCCACAAGGGCCATCAGTAGTCAACAATCAGAATTTGTGACCTTCCGCAATAAAGTGCCAGGGAAAATAAATTTGAGATATCACATGATCTGAAAGCAGCTGAATGCAACAGGGTTATGCCAAAGCCCAAGACCACTGCTGGAATCAATTTTTCAAGCTAACCAAGCCCAAAATTAAGAGGAACAATAAGTATGTTCAAAACTTCCAAGTTCCTGCTTCAATACTTCTGGGGTCATGATACGATTAAATAGAACATATAGGAGACTTTGCTGAAGAAATTAGAAAATAAAATATCATTTGAAGTACCATATCTTAGATAAACGGTTAACCTAATTGACATTCCTCTTACAGAATCTATTAATTTGGTTCCTTTACCATTGAAGGCAAGGCAAGACAAGAATTGAACCTGAAACTTTGGGCAACCTTTTGAGTACCAATCAAATAGTTAAAGAACAGAGTCTCCGTAACTATTTTTTTACCAAAGAAAAAAAGTAGTTCCAAAATTCAATTCATGTAAATTTTATTCAACGCATCTATTGGCATTTTGCCATAAATATCTCAAGATAAATGAGCACACAGCAAAATACTCTTCCCATAAGAGGAATGCTAGGAACAAACACTTTTGCACCCATACTATTTAAATTTTGCCACGTTTCAATATTATCTAGAAAATTGAATAATTTCTCTAATTTTCAAAACAATTATAACACATGCTAGAATATAAAAAATATAAGAGCAATAATGTGTGTAAAATTAGGTGATATTTGCATTTCTCCTTCTCGTAATTGATACTCTAAGTTGTCAAAGGAAAAAAGGTGGAAACAAATTTGAAGTTAGTACATCAAAACAAATACTTATAATAGAATAACACTAACTATTGGGTAAACGTTTTATTTCCCACTAAAAGTTTTGATTTACTTTTAATTTACTACTTTAAGTTTTTTTCCTATCAATTTGGTATGAATTGAATTCTAAGTCAATTAGATATTTTAGTTAATATTCAAGTTAAACTTGAAAGAATTAAGTTACATAATTGTCACGCGAGACCAACCCCACCCCGCCCAATTCTATAAAAAAAATTCTCAACCCTCCAATTAAATCGCTTGATATAGAAATGACAACATCACGTAGTAAATTGAAAGTCACTTAAAACATGAGATGAAATAGAACTTTTACCCGTAACTTTTTCTTGGTTTAAGAGTGAATTCTATTTCAACTTAAACAACACAAACTGGCAATGAGGAACAAATGTTAAAAACATAATCAATGTTTGAATTTCACACACAAAATAGACCATCCAATTAGAGTGACATATCCATTTCCAGCATCTTTTAAGGATACAATGTAGTAGTTAAAAGAATGGAATCACATAGTGTCATGTACAAACCTTTTCAGTGTGAGATTGGTAAAGAGCATCCACTTGGGATTGAGGAGTTATACTTTCTACTGATGGCAAATCGTCCTCTTCTTCGCTGCTCTCCATTCTCGACTTCCTTTGATCTATTTTCTTATCTTTCACTCAATTCGACCTAATGATATGTATAAGGGCCTGAAGCACCAATACCGATTACAGTCACAACCCAAATAAAAAAAAGTTTGATGAAACCCATGCATTATCCAGATTAGTAGGAACAATCCAAAGCTAAACCTGAAATATAAGCTCAAAACCATACATGCTAAATGAGCAACTACGCTGTCGTTGTTGTATGTGGGATAGCGAATGGCGGCAATGGAGCTTAGCGAACTGCAGTAGTGGTAGATTATCGGCAGTGATGGTGTGGAAGTGAGCTTAAAATTAGGGTTAACTGCGATCGAATTAATTTGGGGCTATGGGATTATTTGTTTTTCTATTTTTTTTTTTTTTTTACTCTTTATTATGTACGTTGAAATTTTTTTCACCAAATTACGAAAATAGGTTTCAAATTAATTACTTTACACAAGAAAAAATACCCTGTAGCATGGCAGATTGTATTAGTTTTTTTACCGTAAGCAAAATGTATCTTTTTATAATGTTTTTTCTTTAATATTATTTTTTAAAATTTCGATCACACCAATTAATAGATCAAGATTCGAGGCTTTTTACTTTTTATTAAATATGAATGGATATAGATGCCATAAATAAAAATAGAAAAGATGTAGATTTTGTATCAAATATTGCTTTGTGTTTCATGAATTTTTTAATAATTGTCAATGGGAGATCCAGAGGATATTCTCAAGTATTAAAAGAGTTTAAGGCAAACAGATCTACTTTCTCAATTCTTTTAGTTTTAATAGTTAATGGGTTGAATCTTGATGTAATGGTTAATAGGTTGCACTTAAATAAGTGATATTTGTGAACAAATCATGTTTAGGTTTCTCACTTCAATTTAAGGATGATATTATTTTTATTTTTTTGATAAGAGGATAAATTTAAAAACTTGGTTAATTTTACTTTTTGATTTGTGTTAGGATTGAAGATTAATTTATCTAAAAGTGTTTATTAGTTACTAAATGTAATGAAAATAAATTGTTGGCTTAAACTTAATTAGTTAGGAGTGATGTAAGAAATTAATTGTTGAAATATTTAAGTTTATTTTTAGAAAACAATTTAAAGATGATAGAGTTTTGATCATTAATTATTGAAAGATTTGAAAAAAAATTAACATGACAAAAAGAGCTTTTTACTCGGGCTAATTAATTTTGATAAATTTAGTTTTTTCTAATTTTTTTACTTATTATTTATCAATTTTTAGAATACTTATAAAAATAGTCAAAATATTCAAAATTGAGTTAAGAGACTTTTTGTGAAAATGTGTTAGTGAAAAAAAAATTATATAATCAATTGAACAATTATTCAAAAATTGAAGAAAAAATGAGAATTAGATATTAATAACATTATCAAAATAAATAAGATTTTTATAGAAAGGTGACTTTGGAGGTAAATTCTCTTTGACATAAGGTAATTAAAAGTAGATATAAGTTAAATGATAATAGATGAAATGCAATTTTTGATTCTCATCGAGTTTTATAGTCCTTAGATGACAATGGTTAAATACTCAAATTCGTTATTTTTTAATGTCAAATATAAGGTACGAGATGGAAGAAGATTTTATTTTTGAAAGAATCGTTAATGAAAAATGGTTTTTTTAAATAAAATCTTCAAGGTTATATAGTTTAAATTTAGAACAAAATATTTCTATCAAAAAATTATTTTTACTTGGAACTTTTGGTTTTAAAGAAACTTCAATGATTGAAAGTTTTTAGATTTCTCAATCATACTGTTATATTTGGAAGGAGTCATGATAAAAATAAATACATATGATAGAAAGATTTGGATAAACAATTATCCTTGATGTTTTTCTTGTAAATCTTATTTTGATGTTATTGTGAATAACTATTTGGATACAGATTTTAATCATTTTACTTCTGTGTGGCTATGTCTAATCTATTTAAAAGTAATATTTTTGAATTAATTAATTACTCTTTCGAAGTTGAACACAAAGAACCAAATTTAATTGAATTTTTTCAAATCTTATATTTCTCTTAATTGATGTTTTCTATACAAAAATAATTCTAAAAATATTGATATTTATTTTTATATTGTTTGATTGTACCTTTTTTAAGTGAGTTTTTATGGACTTTTCTTAATATTTGGTTACTTTGGAGGTAAAAGTATAGTAGATTTGTGAGGTAAGAATAATCATTTAAGTTTTATGAATAGAAAATAATATAAGAATTTTTGATGATATGAGAGCCATCTCATTATGTTATGGGAAAAAGTTATGTTTTTTACTTTTTCTTGAAATTCGATCTATAAAAATTTAAAGGATAATTCTCAATTTTTTATGAGTATTAATTATTACATATGTTTGAACAAGTGTTTTGTTTGATAGATTGATTTTTGTTTTCTTAAAATTGTAGGTGAATTATTGATCCACCTTATAATGTTTTTATCCTTTTATTAATATAATATAAAGTTTTTTATAAAAATCACGCTTCTTTATTTTTGACCTTTTATAATGTGTGAATTTTTAACTTATTAAATAAATTTTAAGAAATAAGATAAATTTTGAGAGATCTACTTTAAAATACATGTGTATAATTTTTTTTATTTTTATTTTAACATACTCTAGAAGTTAAATGGCCCGATAATTAATTATACATTATAGAATTAAACCCTATAAAGCGAAAATGCTCACAATTTGAAACAAATAAAAGCATTATTTAGAATATGAAAATGGGAACCTAACCCGGGTTCTTAAAAAAAAAATTGGGAAGAAAAATATTACAATGGAAATGAATAATTTGTTTGAGTGCTTTATTTTAAAAGCAATTTAAAGCAATTTAAGTTGCATGTGGCAGTCAAAGTTAAAAAGCACCTTAAGAGTACCTCAATTCATACATTAAAGCAATTTTAGTGTTTTTAAGAAATAAATCCACCTTACTTTCGAAAACAAACATTAAAAAAATGAGAGACCTACTTCATTAATCACTTTTAACAAACTTTCATTACTTTATATTATAATTACTTAATTTTACTACACATATTAATCATATTTTAATGATTACACTAAATTTAAAGTGTTTATAATAATTATCTTTTACAAGTGCATAATCTTTTATGTATAAAACAATTTATAATGAAAATAATTTTTGAATTTAATATTATTATTTTTATTCTTTTAATAATGCATCAAATTCAACTCCGGTATGATTAATTTACACAAATAGATTGATTGAACTGATATCACAATTTAGCGGATATGTATAAAGATATAGGTTCGTACAGTTACTTGATGATAGTATTATACGGAATTGTTGTGGTATCAATATAATTTGAGATAATATTATTAATCAAAATGAGATTTTTTTTTGTTGAAAAGAAGGCACATGATGAATGGGTTTGTTTTCGTAATAAGAAAAAATAAATTTCTAAATTCATATAAATGAACTATACGAAATCCACATTATTGAGCATGATTTAACACCATCAATTATAATTAAAAAGAAAAAAATAAAACATTAAAACTCGTCATACTAATTATTCATTATACGAAGTGATTTTTTTTATATTATGTGTAGATGCACAGTTATTTATAATATCACGTGCAAAAGTTAACGATTTAATATTATTATTTTTGAATTGGAAAAAATTATTTATAGTTTATAAAAAATAATTAAATAAATTAAAATTATGATTTTTTATTTAAAATAATAGGAAGCAAATATGTGATAGATGTGTTTTTCTTTATAGATATTAGATATATTTTAACACTTTAGTGGCAAAAATGTTTTAAAATTATATTATTTTTTAATCGAAGTTTTTTTTAACCGATAAAAAAGTGACTCAAGCTTTTTGATATTTTTAACAAATTTTTTAATTATTTGTAACCTAAATTTACAAAATTAACTGTAATTAATTAGATATCTGTTTAAATTTTTAATTTTTTATTATATTTAATGTATAATTTTAACAACTTTATATTAATTAAATTATTTAAATTATTTTTAAAATTATATAATCAATATAATTTAATAATTATATTATTAAAAAAACCTTTTTCCATTATTATTATTGCAATAAAAAATGGGTATTTAGCGACAAAAATGACAGAAGAATGCTTTTTTTTAAAAAAAAATTATTTAGTTTGCAAGTTATATATAAAAATAAGAGAGTAGGTGAGGTATTGACTTAAGGTTATTTGGCCATTGACTGAGATTGTTTGTTCATTGGTTAATCAGCAACCACTTGTTTGACCATTATAAAATGGGTTTCATTCATGGACACAAATATTACGTGGAAATATATAAACTTTAATTTTACAATATGTAATAAAATATTGTTAAACTTTTAAATTATATGAAATTTTGGTTAGTATTAAACAAATCATTCAATAATTTTATTATATAAATTTTGATATATTTTTAATATTTATGCAAAAATATCTATATATTATCAATATAAAATTTAGGTTATAATTATTTTTTTAAAATAATAAAAATTATTATTGATAGGTTAATAATTGATGAAATTATCCATAGAGCGGAGTATTAAATATATAATAGTGATCAAAGTGACTCAAGTTTCGATTGATCAGTCATTTTTTATAGTCACGGATACCACTTTAACACTGTTTCACATTTGTAATTATAGAGGACAGTTTTTAACCTTCCAATTTTTCAATAAAGAGACCGAAAGGTCGTGAGAGATAGTAAAAAGATGCATTCATTTTTAGGTTAATTCAGTGTCCTATGAATGTTATCTATGAGGTAGTTAGACACGCCATTTGGGGGATCTGTTGGGTCTTTTAAAAGGACTCAATCAAAGGACACAAACAAATGAAGGGAAACCTTGTTGTTTTTTTGAGAGGAGAGTAGGATACACACGTCAAAGAAATCTGTTGTCTAAAGATAATGGAGTGATCTCAAAAAGTTTTCCATTTTCATATTTCAAACTTGACTTTCTTATTCTATCTAGTTTTTCGAATCAAATCAAACTATATGTCTTTCTCATTTGGTGTTATTCAACAATAACATGTCTCAACTCTACATATGTATTTTATGTATTAATTTTTTTAGTAATTTATTTTCTCTCTTTTTTATTTCATCACTTTAACATATATAAAAAATATTATAATATTTAATTTTTTACAATATTTTCAAATTAATTGCATCGTTTATGGTAAAAAAAAAATAGTCACAAGAAAATTTTCAAACGAAAGTATATCTTTATTTACTTTAAATATTTTTGACAAATTTCGTTTGAAAGTTAAATTCATCATTTCTTTTTCTTTTTCATTCACTCTTATCATTTTAGTTTCTTTCATCCTTTTTTTTCTAGATATCTAGGAAAATATCATAAATGTTAATGATATTGGTAAAAATTTTAAGAAAATTTTGATTATGACATTTTAAATAATTTGTTTATTTACATTTTTAAAAGTTTTTTTTTTTGGTTTAATTATGGTCGATCCAAGCTATGATAAGGTAACTCATTATAAATTGCTTGTTACAGGATTTTTATATATTACATTTAACTTTTTAATGAAATTTTAAAATTTATATATATTATATTTATATATTACAACGCTACGCTGATCATTTCATTACTTGGTGTGAATAATAATTGCGTGGGGTCCTTATTACGTACACCTAACAACCCTCCAAGTCTCCAACTATCACCATTAAATATGCTTAATAATAAATTGCAAATTGCAATGGAGAAAGTAAATAAAAAAAACAGTTATTATTCAATAATAAGCAATCAAAAACAAGATTTAACCTTTATCCAATTGGATAGTCTCTGAGAAGATGCGAGTTTAGAAGAAGGTCAAAAGCTCAATGCCAATGTTTTTGTCATTGAGCCGGCAGGCGGAGCAATATTTGTTTATACGATTATGGAGAGAAAATGCTTTGGACTTTGGGGTGCAAAAACAACAAAACAAACCACACTATGATATGAGTTTTGTTTGCTAGTGGTAATACTAAATTGGCTTCTAAGAAAAGGAAAAATCAATTATTAAAACAATCCATTTTTTCTTCCTCTTTTGATCTCTTTTAATACACTTGGTCCTTTGACGTTTTCTCCTTTTGGACAGAGTTTCATCTTATTTTAGTTTTTGAACTGGTGAATTAATGGTGGCTGCGAAGAATTAGGACCAATTCCAATTGCTGCTTCTTAAAATAAGTTCTTTGTTTTGTTTTGTTTTTTGGAGGATGGAAGTGACCTAGCCCTTTAGAAGCAAACCCAAAATACAATTACACTAACCAAGTGCTCTAATAAGGTGCTCTTCATATAAGAGATTGCAGTTATGGAAGCTGCACTACAATTGCTGCTGATTCTGGCCTTGTTTTGTGGAGAAATCCATAGGATCTCTACCTACACGGATCCCAATGATGGTAATATCTTTTTTCCAAAAAGTTAAAAGCTCTTGTCTGTTATTAGGAGTATAAGATATTAGAATGAAGACTTGTTATTAGTCTATAAATAGAGAAATTATTCATTAATATTAGAGTGATTATCGTTTATATTTAAATACAATTTCATGTCATCTTTGATCTTAGACCCATCAAATCTCTGTTGATATCTTTTTTTCATTTTTCTTTTTAAATAGTTGAGACGTAAAGATTTTGTGGGAGTTTAAAAATTAACATTGAATTTTGTTTTTCTTTATGTTTGAATTGTGGGTGGTGTAGTTGCAGTACTTCAATCCTTGAAAAAGAACTGGGAAAATGTACCGCCAAGCTGGCAAACATCAAATGATCCCTGTGGAACACCTTGGGATGGAGTCACTTGCAATAATGATAGGGTCACTGCAATGTCAGTTTTGATTCTTTATTAATCCGTTAATTTTCATATTTACCAATTGGAATTTGTTTATTTATCTTCCGATGTGGGAGAAAACTGTTGATTTCAATTTATGTAAGAGGTTAGCACAATTTAAGTAGGAAAATTATTGCAGCCAAAACTTATGATATCACTCTTTTCCTTCCAAGTTCTTTGCTCAAAAATTGGAACACTGTATTCCTCATATCAACTTATTATTTACAGGCATATGTCGGCCATGGGAATCAAAGGGAAACTGGAAGGTGACATTGGTGGCCTTACTGCATTGATATCCTTGTGAGACATTTTTTCTTGTGCAAGTTAAAGTAAATGAAAGCTGATTTTTGTAGTATCATACACCGATTGACTTATATGTAAATAAATTGATAAATTTAATTATAAATCACATGGAAGAAAATCAATTGCTTGTCAATTTTTGATGTCAAGCTTATTTAAATAAATGAGTATTTTGCCCTGTGCTCACAATGTGCTTGTCATATCAAATACACACACACACTCATATAATTCTCTTTCCAATGTCACTGAAGTTTGAAAATTTCTGCAGAGACTTGTCGAATAACCCCCATCTCACAGGTCCTCTAAGTGCACGATTAGGTGACCTGAAAGTTTTGAATATCTTGTAAGAACACATAAACCAACAATTCATGTGGTGTTGACGTACTAAATTCTTTGTATGTATGTTAATCTCTTATGTTGTTCTTTTCATCTTTCAGAATCTTACTTGGTTGCAGCTTCAGTGGTAGTATACCAGAAGAACTGGGAAATCTTGGGGAACTCACATTCCTGTAAGAATTGCAAAGATATTCATATAAATGTACTTAGCAAGTGACAAAATATTTTTCTTTTGCTATATTTTTTTTTTAAACTTTATTCCAAATCTTTATCCTTCTCAGAGCTCTGAATTCCAACAAGTTAATCGGTAAAATACCTCCCTCTTTGGGTAAGCTTTCGAAACTCTACTGGCTGGACTTGGCAGACAATCAACTTAGTGGACCTCTTCCGGTTTCAACTGCTACTACCCCAGGATTAGACACCCTCTTGAAGGCCAAGCACTTGTTAGTACCTTTTTTTCCCTTCAATTAATATCTGATCGCTAGATAATTAGGATATTGAACATTCTAATAGATGCCTTAACTTTCTTAAAACTGCAGCCATTTCAACAAGAATAAGCTTTCAGATTCCATTCCACTCAAACTTTTCAGCTCTCAGATGGTACTTATTCATTTGTAAGTGTGCGACCTCTTGCCAGCTTCTTTTCTACATCTTCGTGCATCTAATGCATGCATGTCTCTTGTTGCTTGCAGATTGTTTGATGGAAACCAATTTACTGGAGAAATCCCAGAATCATTAGGACTTGTTAAGACTTTAGAAGTTGTGTGAGTACAAATTGCATCTTGCTATCTTTCTTTCATTTTTCTTTTCCGCCAACTAACTAGTACAAATTTTCCAGTCGGCTTGATAGAAATGCTCTATCTGGAGAAGTGCCCTCAAGTCTCAACAATCTTACAAATGTCAATGAATTGTGGGTATAAAGAGTTTATTTTTTTCTTCCTATTTTACATATCAAAATTATTCTTTGGAAACTAACCTTATCATGGTTTTATATCTGTCTCAGACATATGGCTCACAATAAATTGTCAGGCTCTTTACCGGACTTAAGTGGAATGAATAGCCTCAGCTACGTGTAAGTAAATGAATCCATTTGGTTGTATCAATATCCATGTTTTTATAGCCTTTATTCCAGAGTTAATAGATGCTATTTAGTTATACAGTTTGAAGAGAAATTCATTTGGTCAATGAGCCATATGTAAGTAAATGGATATATCAGAGTTTAATTATAATTATAATTATAATTATTCATTACATAATATTTAATTACATTTCTTCCTCTAGGGACCTTAGCAACAACTCATTTCTTGCATCAGAAGCTCCAGATTGGTTCTCAAAGTTAACCTCGTTGACGACTTTGTAAGTTTTGAAAATGTTAGACGGATATCTAATGACTTATTGTACTTTTAATTGACTCTTAAATGATAAATTTTAAAAAAACTATACTTACTATCTGTGCTGAATGTGGTTGAAACCAGAGTTCTGGAATATGGATCACTAGAAGGACCTGTACCGAATCAACTTTTCAGCTTTCCTCAAATACAACAAGTGTAGGTTTTGAGATTTAATCTTAAGAATAAAATATGCAGTTAGTTTTAACTTTAGAAGAAAGCCAACTGATATTTTATTTTATGATTTGCTACACTTCTCAATAGGAAGCTGAGGAATAACGCATTCGATAAATTGAACATGAGTAACAACATCAACCCACAATTGGTACTTGTTGATCTGCGGAACAACAAGATTTCTACAGTAACACCGGTTCCTGAAAACAATAAATATACACTGATGTAAGACATCTCTTGTACCTTAACATTTATTCTAAAGAATATCGATGATCTATCTTGGTACACAATTCTTATTCAACAATTTATGTTCAGGCTTGAAGGAAACCCTGTGTGTTCCACTGATCTCTCAAATACTAATTCCTGCAAACTTCAGCAACAGTCTACGAAGCCCTATTATACCAATTTGGCTAATTGTGGAAGTAAATCATGTAAATCGGATCAGAAGCTAAGTCCTCAAAGTTGTGAGTGTGAATATCCTTTTGAAGGGACGTTGTACTTTAGAGCACCCTCTTTCAGAGAATTGTCCAATGCGACATTATTTCAGTCACTGGAAAAGAGCTTGTGGGTGAACCTACGCCTTAGTCCAGGTTCTGTTTCTCTTCAAAACCTGTTCTTTAACACTGATGACTACCTTGAAGTGCAACTGGGACTCTTTCCTACTCCCCAGACGGTTTTTAATAGGTCAGAAATTCAAAGGATTGGGTTTGATTTGGGGAACCAAACTTACAAACCACCTGAAAACTTTGGACCATATTCTTTCATTGCAGCTCCATATTCTTTTACTGGTAATCTATTTCTTATTCTTCTTTGGTAGTATTTTAAGTTTGAGGCCACAAAATAGCAGGTTTTTACAGTGAAATTGGTCACAAAATTGCTGGTTTGATAATGGACTGCTTATACATTAGGAATGTATGTAAGGTTGTTCAAGAGTCACATACATGCTGTACATTATCGAAACCAATGATTTTGGGGGCAAATTTGGCCTAATTTTCAAAATCTCGGGCTTAAACTGATATTATAATAGTGCCCTTTCGAAAGACTAAACAGACCAAAAATTTTGTTTCAGCCACTCATGGAGGAGGGACTTCAATAAGTAGAGGTGTTATTGTTGGGATAATAGTTGGCTGTCTCTTTCTGGTTATTGGCCTTTTGGGACTAGGGATATATGCAATTTCACAAAAGAAACGAGCTGAGAAGGCAATTGTGTTGAGTAAACCATTTGGTACGTGAAGCTCTGGTTTTGTCCTTTCTAAACATCATTCAAAATTCAAAATATTGTTAGTATAGAAGTTAATCTATCTGTGTCCACAATCTTCGTTTGTCAGCTTCTTGGGCACCAAGTGGAAATGATAGTGGGGGTGCACCACAACTAAAAGGAGCAAGGTGGTTCTCATATGATGAACTTAAAAAGTGCACCAGTAATTTCTCTACTAATAATGAGATAGGATCAGGAGGTTACGGCAAGGTAGAACATCATAATCTTAGATATTTTTTATTTATTTATTTATATATTTTCAACTTTCAAACCAATTTATTCTTTCTCTGTAGGTTTACAGGGGATTGCTCCCTAATGGTCAAGTAATAGCAATAAAAAGAGCTCGAGATGGATCTATGCAAGGAGGGCCTGAGTTCAAGAATGAAATTGAGTTACTCTCTCGAGTTCATCATAAAAATCTTGTTGGCCTTGTTGGTTTCTGTTTCGAACAAGGAGAACAAATGCTAGTTTATGAATTTATGCCCAATGGAACACTTAGAGAAAGCTTATCAGGTAATTAAATATTTGGAAGAAATTAGCAATTTGATGTTTAATGGCTTTAAGACGCTTACAACATAAAATGGTTTATAATTACCAACCTTATTTTCTTATTTTTAATTAATTTGGAATGATTTTTTACTTATGAGATGTAGGGAGATCTGGAATTTATCTTGACTGGAAAAAGAGACTCCAAATTGCTCTTGGTTCGGCAAGAGGACTAGCTTATCTACATGAACTTGCAGATCCTCCCATAATTCACAGAGATATTAAGTCAACTAATATTCTATTGGATGAACATTTAACATCAAAAGTGGCTGATTTTGGTTTGTCTAAATTGGTCTCAGACGGTTTAAAAGGGCATGTTTCTACTCAGGTGAAAGGCACATTAGTAAGTACTACAACACTTGTTAAATCACATATATTATATGTTTATACGTTTTTACATAGCAACTCTTCGTTTTCTTTCCTTTTAATGTTTAAGTTAGGTATATGTTTGTTTATTTACAAAAATGTTATTTGCAGGGTTATTTAGATCCTGAATATTATATGACACAACAATTAACTAATAAGAGTGATGTGTATAGTTATGGGGTGGTTATGCTTGAACTAATAACTGCTAAGCAACCAATTGTGAAAGGAAAATATATCGTACGTGAAGTGAGAATGACAATGGATAAGAATGATGAAGAATACTATGGTTTACGAGAAATGATGGATCCAAGTATTATAAACAACACAACATACCTTGTGGGTTTTGGAAGGTTCTTAGAGTTAGCCATGCAATGTGTTCAAGAATCAGCCGATGATCGTCCAACAATGAGTGAAATTGTAAAAGCTATTGAGGCCATTTTGCAAAATGAAGGAACAAATACTAATTCAATCTCAACATCCTCTTCTACTATTGATTTTGGAACTTCAAAAAGTGTTTTAAGACATCCATATAATGACCCGTTGTCAAAAAAGATTGATAATGACAGTGATGTCTTTGATTATAGTGGTGGATGCATATTTTCAACAAAAATTGAGCCTAAATAGTTGTAAAATATGCCATTTTATTACAAAAGAGATGATGTCTTTTATATAATTATTCATATAGGAAATTTCTTGCAAAACTTGTATTGTGATACTTTAGTCATCCTACCTTGATTTTTTTGGTCAATTATAACTTGGTGTTCATGTATAGACTATTATTTATTTAAAAATAATGGTATTATAATGATAAAATGCAAGAAAATATTAAAGTTGATTGATATGCTTGTATTGATCGAAGCAATAGTACCAAAAGAAAAAAAAATCATTAATAAAGATAAATATTGAAAGCTATTATTGGAATGCTTTTTTTTCTTTTATAGCATGAATATTGTTATATTTGTTTATGTATTTTTAATTTGAATGAAAGAATAAATTTTGTTGTTTTCCAAAAGAAAAAAAAACTATATGTAGAATTTTTTTGTTATATTTGTTGTTTTCTAATTTACTACCTAAAAAAGACACTTTAATCCCAGCAAGGTTCGTGATTGTATCAAGGGATTTTGTCTATAATAGACATATCTTATTCAATACTTAAAAAAAAAGGTTCTATTAAGCTTTAGTTTAAAAATAGGCAAATCATAACTCATTAAATAATTTTTCGGTCATATTTTTTTTGTTCTTTTCTAACTCCACATCAATTCCATCAGTCCCATTTTTGTAAAAAATAAATATTTTTATTTTTTTCTTCTCTTTCTTTCCCTAATTTCCAGCACCCAATTTTCTTAAAATATACTCCTTCACCAACTTTTAATAAATAATAATTTATTTTTGTAAGGACTATAAGGCTATTTTCGTGAACAAAATATTTATCTGTAAATTTATTTTTAGGCCTGTTATCAAGTCTATCAATAAAAGCCAAACAAATGTTCGAGTTCCAGATAATTATACTTCAGGTATATCTTTGATAATTATAACATATAGGATTACATTTATGCATTTAATAGCACATGCTTATAAATCTAAAATTATTTTTAGTGCTAAAATATGGAATAAGATATGCTAAAATATTAGATAAGATATATTTTAAATTATAGTTGAAATCTTTAGCATAAAAGATAGTATAAAATCTATTTTAAAAGAAATCTATTTTATATAAGAGTTATCTTAATTAATGAGTAATACTAATCCTATTTATAATAGAAAAGATATTTATTAATCATATATGAGTTATCTTAATTAATGAGTAATACTAATTCTATTTATAATAAAAAAGATATTTATCAATCATATATAAGTTATCTTAATTAATGAGTATTATTAATCTTATTTGTAATAGAAAAGATATCTATCAATTACATAGGATCAAGAGTTTTAATTTTTTCTATAAATAAAACTCATTACTCATTGTTTCGATGAACCATACAAGAGCATTATTCTAATCTTCTTAATTTCTCTCTTGTTTTACAAATATAAGATTATAATTCTTTATGTTTCTTTATTTAGTTAATCTATCAAATATTGGTGGTTATATTTGATTCATTAATAAGCCTAATTATTTTATGATATTTTGATATTATGTTCTTATGGTTTCTTCTTTATTTTTGTTCTTAAATTGTTAGACCAAATAATTGTTTTTGTAATATCATAATTATTTGATTTGATTATTAATCTTTAAATAAGCTATTTTTATTGAACTTATATTTGATCTTTTTGGTCTAGGATTTGCTAGTTGATTTAATTTAAATGACATATGTTTTAAATCATATAGTTAGGATTATTCATTATTAAATCCGTTCTAGAACACACACGGGCACTTGTGTTTTTGTGCTAACTATTTTGTAGTTATTTCGGGAAGGTATCTGATTGACAGAAAGCTCATTGGAATGTTGGTTTGGAAACCGCTCACACTAATATTGAAAACTATGAAAATAGAGCAGGGGCTCATAAGTAAAGTACATTGGGACAGTATCCTAGGGAGGGTAGCATAAGACCGAGTTTGTACTTGAACATTTGATTTTCATAGTGAAAAGTTAGGTGGTCCGATGGACAAGTGGTTTTCCTCTTAGGTCATAGTTGTGCCCTAGGTTGTTTCCACCTAAAAATATCGTGTGTTATTATTTTATTTCTTTATTTATTTTTACACATGATTACATGCCTGACTGCTTTGTTTAGGTTATTAAATTAGAAATTAGTACAAATTAAAAATAACCTATTCACCCCCTCTAGGTTAATTAGGTCCATAATTTATAAACTTTCAATTGGTATCAGAGCCGACCTTAGACACACTTAGTGAGATTGATCCGTAGGGACACACATACTTACTTATGGACCAAATGAAAGAAGGTGGGTCATCTGTTAGACCCACACTCTTTGATGGGTTTAATTACCCTTACTGGAAGGCTCGTATGCAAGCCTTTCTCAAACAAGATGAAAAAGTCTGGGATGCTATTCTTGATGGTTGGGAACCACCTTCAGTAACGAAATATGGTGTAACAATCATAAAGCCAAGAAGAGACTGGACCACTGAAGAACACACCCTTAGTGGAGCAAACCAAAAAGGTCTAAGCTCAATATTTAGTGTCAATGGATGAGTTCTGTCGCATCTCTGACTGTGAGACTGCTAAAGATGCATGAAATGCACTTGCTCTTGCTCATGAGGGAACCTCCCAAGTGAAATAAACAAAATTTAGATTGCTAACATCTCAGTTTGATTCCATTACAATGAGCAACATGGAAACTTTTGGTCAGTTCTATGCTCACTTCTGTGATATCACTAATGTTTGTTCTAACCTTGGTAAGAAAATTCCACAACCTATACAAGTACGCAAACTCCTAAGCTCTTTAACAGCAGACTACAAGATGAAAGTTACAGCGATAGAGGAAAGCAAGAATGTAGACACATTAAAAATTGATGAACTTGTCGGGTCAATCCAAACCTATGAGCTTTCTCTTGATCCACCTAAGAAAAATAAGGATGTGGCATTCAAAAGCTCCAAAAAGGACATATCTGATAGTGATGATGATATGAATGATGAGTCACTAGTCTTGTTAGCATGAAAATTTAAGAAGTTCATGAAGAAGAAGGGTCAACAGAATAATCTTGATGGTAAGAAAAGTAAGCCTACTAGTCCTCAATGCTTTACTTGTGGGAGATTTGGTCATATTTCTACAGATTGTGCTAACAATAAAAAGAAATTTGAAAAAGCCTTTAATGCTACACTCAGTAACACAGAAAGTGAGCAGGATAATGCTAGTAACTCAGAGGATGATGACACTAATTATTGTGCCTTCACTGTAACTACCAAAACATACCACAATGACTCCAACCTTAGCTCGGATGAAGAAAATGAGGAAGTAAACTCTTCTCTCTTACTGTCTAAATTTAATGTATCGAATTATGATGAACTATTTATGGATTGTCTAAGTGCCACGGAAGAGAGAGATAAATTGTTTATGGAAGTAACTAAACTTAATGAAATCATCAATGTTCACAAAAAAAATTCATCTAGCCTAGAGAAAGATAAAAAGGAATTGTTTGATCATATTAATGCCTTGAATATGAGACTTGTAGAAACCACTGAAGAAAACAAAAATCTTAGGCAAGAACTTAATATTGCTAAAGAAACAATAAGGAATTTGATCATTGGTGCTAAAAAATTAACCAAAGTCCTAGACTATGGAAAGCTACATGGAGATAAGAAAGGTCTTGGATACATAGATGAATAGTCAACACCTTCATCATCCAAAACTCAATTTGTAAAACACAATATTGCTCAGGCAGGGAAGATAGGTTCTACACCTTATCACTCTAATAAAATTCAGTTTGTTCCCATCTGTCATCATTGTGTTAGGAAATGACATATTAGACCTAAGTGTAGATTTCTTCATGCTTATGATTCTATCACGAGTACAAATTTTTCTAAGACACCTCAAAAATTTTCAAAACGTAAAGTTTTTACTACAAGAACTATACAAAAAGAGGAATATAAGAAACATGTAACTCAAATTTCAAAATTAAAAGAGGATGGGTTAAGAAATCTGAGTTGCACTGCTTTGTGGCCCATATAGCGTTTAAAGCTAAATCAAATACCACTTGATATTTTGATAGTGGATGCTCTAGACACATGACGGGGAATCGTTCTTTGTTTAAAACCTTTAAGGAATACAATGAAGGGACAGTTACCTTTGGTGATGGTAAAACATCTAAAAATATTGGAAAAGGCTATATTCAAATAGAGGGTATCCCTAAATTTGATGAAGTTTTATATGTGGAAGGACTTAAGGCAAACTTGATTAGGTGATGGTAAAACATCTAAAAATATTGGAAAAGGCTCTATTCAAATAGAGGGTATCCCTAAATTTGATGAAGTTTTATATGTGGAAGGACTTAAGGCAAACTTGATTAGCATAAGTCAAATATGTGATAGTCATTTTAATGTGCAATTTACAAACAATCACTGTATTGTAACAGATCAAAAGAGTGAGTGTATGATTAAATGAATCAGATCACATGACAATTGTTATTGTATTGATACATCACCCATAGTAACATGTAACCTAGCTAGTAATGACTCAACTACCTTGTGGCATGAAAAACTAGGTCATATGAATTTTAAAGATCTTGTTAGATTAAGTAGAATTGAGACTGTGCGTGGTTTACCTATTCTTTCAAAAATTGAAACACCTGTATGTAGACCATGTCAATTGGGTAAACAAACTAGGATTGCTCATAAGAAGATCAAGAGTATAAGTACAAACATAGTATTGAAATTGATACATATTAACCTAATGGGTCTTATGAGAACAGAAAGTATTGGAGGTAAGAAATATATCATAGTTGTAGTAGATGACTTTTCTCGCTACACGTGGGTAGACTTTCTTAGAGACAAGTCAGATGTTTTTGAGTTCTTCATCTCATATTGTACAAGACTGCAGGTTGAACCAGGTGATAAAATAGTAACTATCAAGAGACTGAGAACAGACCATGGAAAAGAGTTTGAAAATACCAAGTATGCTGACTTTTGCAAAGAACATGATATCTTTCATAAATTCTCTGCTCCTATCACACCTCAACAAAATGGAGTAGTTGAAAGGAAAAATAGGATGCTTCAAGAGATGGCAAGAGTAATGCTGCATGCTAAGGGAGTCTTCAAAAGGTTTTGGGTTGAAGCTATAAACACTGGATGTCACATTATAAATCGTGTCTATCTTCGCCCAGGTACAAACCAAACTCCCTATGAGATATGGAGAGGTAAAAAACCCAATCTAAAATTCATGCATATTTTTGGAAGTAAATGCTATATACTTAGAGATCGAGAAAAGTTGGGTAAGTTTGATTCAAGAAGTGACGAAAGTATATTTCTTGGTTATTCCCTAAATAGTAGAGCCTATAGAGTCTTCAACTGTAGAACTAATGTAGTTATGGAATCCATAAATGTCGTTATAGATGATGGAGGTAAGCAGATTACAAGTGAAGAAGTTAGAAATAAAGAAAATTTCACAATACCTTAATTAACAATGATCAGTGACACAATTGAAATAAAAGAAGAGGAGTTAAAGGAAAGATAACAAAAGAAGGAATAAGCATCAACCTCATCAATGATAAATCCAACTCGAACTTCAAAAAATCACCATATTAAGAATATAATTGGAGATCCTAATGCAAGCATGGTGACAAGAAGAAGACAAATAAGTGAGGTAACCCATTTATGCTATATTTCTCAATTTGAACAAAAAAAAAATCGAATGAAGCCCTTAGGGATGAATTTTGGATAAATGCCATGTATGATGAGTTATCTCAATTTGAAAGAAATCATGTGTGGGTATTAGTACCTAAGCCTAAAAACAAAAATATTATTGGAACAAAATGGGTGTTCAAAAATAAATCTGATGAGCATGACATTGTTGTTAGAAATAAGGCTAGGTTGGTAGCTCAAGGCTACACACAAATAGAAGGAGTTGACTATGATGAAACATTTGCACATGTAGCTAGACTAGAGTCAATTAGGATTTTACTTTCCATTTCCTGTCACAAGAAATTCAAATTATATCAAATGGATGTTAAGTCTACCTTTTTGAATGGATTTCTGAATGGGGAGATATACGTGGAACAACTAAAAGGATTTGTTGATCCGAAATTTCCAAATCATGTTTACAAACTCAAAAAGGCTCTCTATGGTTTGAAACAAGCTCCATGAGCATGGTATGAGAGACTTACCAACTATCTTTTGAACAAGGGATTTATTCGAGGGGGAGTTGATAAGACTTTATTCATTAAAAGGAGTAGTGACGAGATCTTTATTGCTCAAATTTATATGGATGACATAATTTTTGGATCCACATCTAGTACACTAGTGGATGATTTTATGCATGTTATGACAAATGAATTTGAAATGTCCATGGTAGGTGAAATGACTTTCTTCCTTGGTTTGCAAATCAAACAATCTCGTGATAATATATTTATTTCTCAAACCAAGTACGCATGTAACCTTGTTAAAAGGTTTGGTCTTGAAACTAGCAAGCCATTACGGACTCCTTTAGGTACCAACACAAAAATTACAAAGAACACTCAAGGTAAAAGTGTTGATCAAACCCTTTATAAGAGTATGATAGGTAGTTTAATTTACCTCACTGTAAGTAGGCCTAACATATGTTTTATTGTTTGTGTGTGTGCCCGTTATCAAGCTGGCCCTAAGGAATCACACTTAGAGAATGTAAAGAGAATCATCAGGTATATCTCAAGAATAAGTAATTATGGTTTATATTTTACTACTGACACTACTTGTGAAGTAAGTGATTTTACAGATGCCGACTGGGCAGGCAACCAAGATGATAGGAAGAGCATATAAGGTGGTTGTTTCTACGTTGGGAAAAACTTAGTATCCTAGCACAGTAAAAAGTAGAACTCTATCTCACTCTTTACAGCTGAAGCGGAATACATTGTTGTAGGAAGCTCTTGCACACAAATGCTTTGGATGAAAAACATGCTCAAGGACTACGGTCAACCATAAGGTATGATGCCCTTATATTGTGATAACTCTAGTGCTATATGTATTTCTAAGAACCTAGTTCAACATTCTAGAACTAAGCACATTGACATTAGGCATCACTTTATTCGAGAATTAGTTGAAGAGAAAGTGGTAACACTTGAGTTTGTACCTACTGAGAGACAACTAGCTGATATATTCACTAAAGCCATAGACACTCAAAGATTTGAGTATCTCAGAAGTACCTTGGGAATTTCTCCCTCAAATTTAATTTCAAATTTTATTACAAAAAAAAATAGCATCCTTGTTTGGTCAACACGGTATTCGACTTATTTAACACTTACATATACATAATCTCATTTTTAGTGACTCAACTCCTTTTGATATTTATTGTATACATTATTCTACAATTTTTACTTATGCATACACATATTCTTATACATGTGATGATCAATGTTGACATAAACTTATTCACACACTCATGAATACACATATATGTTATTCTTGAAGTTTATGAATTTTTCTGAAAGACTCTAGGACTTCAACTAATCTTGATTATAAAATTGTGTTGAGTTCTACTTTTGCTTACTAAAATTTTAATATATGAAGGCACCTAGTATTGAGAGGGTTATCTACTGTGATGTGTGAAACTACCGTAGTGTGTAGAGAAGACTATCTCACAACTAGTGTGAAAGTCATCATGTTAGGTTTATGGATCGTGCAAAAAAAAATTTATGCAAAAAGTGACTACTTATAAATCTTGTATATTGAATGCACAAAAAGAAAGAGCCAATAGAGGTTATATATATATATATATATATATATATATATATATATATATAATTTACCTCATATGTATAAAAAAATACAAAAAAAAATAATAAGTCCTCATTTACTAGATATACTTTATTTTGTAAAATTAAAGGCTCGATTATATTTTTACATGATAGATGATAATTTTTTTTCTTCCGAGTCTTTCTTGATAGGTCATAAATGAATGAATTGACATATTTGTGGAGTTTAAACATATATACTACTTTAAGTAAATGTCAATATGTAATTATATGTGCGAAGTGTGCGTGTGTACCTTTTCTATTCTACTTATTTATTTATATGATAAATAATCAAAATTGGAGTTAAAAAATGATGAGTTCTCAATTGGTTGTGTGCTTGTTTGTAATTAAATGAGTTTAATACCTGATGTGGTTATTTATGAAAATTACAAAAAAAATCAAATTTTTATTTATTACTTTTTTAATTCGTTTCTAAGTTAGAGAGTCATAGAACTTAGGGAGAGTTTAAAGCATATTGCATTTATGTATTACTCTACTTTTACATCGCTATATCTTTAGGAGGAATTTAGATATTTATAGGACAATGTCCTAATCTGCTATGTCATAATTGAGTTTTGAGCAATCTTTTCTTTTCATTAATAGAAACTTTACTACTACAATTCAATCCATAAGGACTTGGATTTAGAAACGCAACATTAATATTAAAATTATTACAATCGAAATCTTGAAAACTAGTAGTATCTAAAACATAGAGGCTTTCTAGAGCTTTTCCTACTGCCATAACTCAGTATGAATAATGCATTTTTCAGGAAAATTTTAATAGAAAGATTAATGACTCTTATGCTATAAACATATTTCACAGATCCATATGACAAATAAATTGGTGAAAGTTTTTTACGTTTTCTCATATTACTAAAAAAATTTCTAATGCTTGACATATGATTAGTGGCCCCTGAGTCCACTATCCAAGTGCCATTTTTCAATAACTAAATAGTACTAATAGCAAAACTTAAAGCATACTAAAGAGAGGAAGTATTACCTACAGAATTTTTGAAACTAGCAAAGTTTGCATAGTTATTATCCAGAGTCACCTTCCCATTGATCAACTTCATCAACTCTTGTTGAACTAGACTAACTAAACTTCCTTGTTTCTCTTCTCTAGCTTCATTCATATCTCCATAATCAAATGGACTATCAACCATAGTTGTCATAACTTTGTTAATGCCTTTCTTTTGTGAATCCCTTAATTTCTTGTACCAATCTGAAACTCCATAAATTTTGAAACAAGTATCTTTTCCATGTCCTTTTCATTCTGCAATGTTCACAGATATTATTCTCCTTTTCCTTCTTCTTAGCAGCAACTCCTTTTACAAAAATTTCTTTCTTAAATTAATTCGTTCCCACTTGAGTTCTAGTTAATAATCCAATTGCTTCAATACTTGCATTAAAATTAATATGAACCTCTCTCTGTTTTTCAACACTAAGAAGCATTGAATAGACACGATTCACAATTGGTAATTGATTCATGACTAAAATTTGATTTTTAGTAGGGTCATAGCAACCATTTATTCCCATAAGAAATTGCATCAATCTATTCATAGAGTAGAAATCTGAAATAAACTTTGTAGCTCCACATGTGCAGGGAGGTAAAGACATAAGGTAAGAAAATTTATCCTATAGACGCTTGAGTTTGCCATAATATTTTGCAATAGAATCATTACCTTGAGATATTGAAGCAACATCTTTTTGAATCTGATAAAGTGGGATCTTTTTGAATCTGATAAAGTGAGGGTTCATTGCTCTCACTATATCTTTCAGTTATTTCATCTCATAACTCTTTGTTTGAAGTTATATAAAGAAAGTTATCAACATGATCCTTGGATATGGAGTTGAGTATCCAAGAAGTCACCATGTAGTTAGCTCTTATCCAGAGTTCATACTCTGTGTTTTCTTTATTAGGCATAAGAAGCCTACCATCAACGAAACGCAGCTTCAGCTTGACTCCAAGAACAATCTTCATAGATCTACTCCAAGTGAGTTAATTATTTCTAATTAGATGTGCTATTACAAGCACCATTCTAGGACAATCTAAACTTTGCAAAAAATAGGGATATCCATTAGGATTATAAGCTTCTTTAGTTATTCAACAACTCTCTTTGTTCCTGCAGTTTGAATTGTAGTATCAACCATTATTGATGATAGTAAGTAATTTAATAAGTTCTTAGAAACTTTGCTCTGATATCATTAAAATAAATCAGAAGAGAAAGAATTTCATTTATCTTCTCTTCTTAACGAACAATGAATGATTACATATATATACTAGGAAACAAAAAAAATTCTCTTATCTCTGCTGCATCTCTACAGCACCTACACTGCTGCTGCAGTACTACTCTACTGCCCAATTATTTGCACTGCATTTCTTCAGCACCCATACCACTCTCTGTTGCACTTCTGCAGCACCCATATCACTCTCCTTTGAACTTCTATAACACCTATACCTGCACTGATACTTCGCTATAATTTTGCACTGCTGCTCCACTATCTGCACTGTTCTGCATAATTCTGCAGCACCCATACCACTATAATTCTGTAGAGGCCTAAAGATTCCAGTGCCAAAGAATAATTGAGACTAGACTCAACCAAAATGCTAGCCGCACGTAAAGCAGAAACTTTCTCAGACAAAGGTGCCTTCTCTTTGACCAACCGCACAAAGAATTCAATTTCCCATTCTGCCCACTGAACAAGTCTATTGGTATAAACAGGATTATCACCAAAAATCAAGCGAGATTCTTTTGTAGTGTGTGAGATTACAGAAAATACAAGCTTAGACAATGTTGCAGGATACGTCCTAGGGCAGACAGAACAAGAAGAAAGGAAACACTCGATGCTCTTTTGAATGCGGGATCCATAGAATTTTAGTAGTATCTGATGTGCTAAAGGACCTTTACCAAGTCTAGTTAAACCAGATAATTGAAGGTTGTTCACAAATCTCAACTAGTTGATCCTCAAGCATGGCCTTTCTTCTCAAGAAATCTGCTTTGAATGAGGATGCCTCTGTTGATGAAATATCTCCAGAGCTTTTCAGTTCCAGAGAGTTTTTCTCTTCTGCATCTAAAACCTCTAATGCTTCGTCCACTCTATGTTCAGCTAAAAGAATATCAATTTTCTCAAAGAATCTCTCACGATCATCTACTTCATTATGCAATGGATCTTGAAGTTCACAGCTCTGAAAATCTTGCAGAGTTTCATCAACATTATAACCACATTGCTTCCAGTCCTTTAGTTCACCGCAAACTCCAGTCATTAGATCTTGCACAATAATACCTTGAGTTGAAATATGTTTTTGCAGCTCAATCAACTCATGCTCCATTTCTACGGCCTCTTCAGATATCCTAGAATTTATCGTTAGGATCGAAGAAAAAGATTGTCAGCTGCAAATAAAATAATCAGACCAATGGCATAGCCAGTAATGAGTCATTTTTTTCATCACCCACGATTTCTACAGTTCATCTGTACAATAAGTGTTGCAATCGAAGAATAAAACAAGGCGGCTTCATTAACTTAACCAAATTAAAAATCTAATTTTTTTGGTTCTCTGCCTTCAATAAGAGCATTGCTACAATGATTAGGCCAATCTCAGCATTTATTTGACAGGAAGTAGGTAACTTCTACTAAGACCAAACAAGACAGCTTCACCAACTTAACTAAATTTTATATACTTAAATTTTGGTTTGGGAACCCAAGTAAAACCTATATAGCTTAAAAGTAAAAGTTCATGGAGTAAGAAAGAACAATTGTATCATTTTATTGCTCAATTAATAAACTCATTTAGGATTTGGTGTGAGTAAATTTCAACAAAAATAATTAGAGTTGCACCAGCAAAGGCAACAACTAGCAGAAAAGAGAGCAGTTTTTTCCTCTCCAACAAATATTCATCAAGTATTCTGATGAAATGTTGTTTGTGTTGGCATTTGAGTTGTGTGGCAGACGGTCTGATAGGGAATTATGGCGGATAACAAGTGTGAAATTGGCGGAAAGAATAATAGTGGAAATTAATAATGTTGTAACCAGATTACTTTCCGTTTATCTTAGTATACAAATACTATACTCGTGTATAGAGAAACTAGAACAGAGAAATACAAAAATACAGAAACAATAATTTGACATGGTATCAGAGCAGAGTTAGGTGATCCTAATGGAAGAAATAAGTTACCTGCTACGTTGATTACATTCTCCTTGATTTGGTGTGATATGCTCAACAGATTGTGGTAATCTGTGGGTATTTGGCTGATTATTTGGCCAGGATTTGGGGTAGCCATTCAAGCTGCTCGTTGGAGTTATCACAGTTCCTCATTCCATTCTTCAGCTTTGCAATTCTGTAAAACAAAACAAAAACAAACATTTGCAGTGATCAGATTGACGATGAGAATAGTTCCAAGGATCGACGAAAAATTGAAAGTAATAGAAGGAAAAAACCTAATGAAAGGCGTTACCATCTACGCAGCTGTCGGTTCCTGTAAAAAAAAAAAACAAGCGGCTTGCTTTGCTTTCTGTGAATATTTTTTTCGGGTTTAGAGAACAAAGTTGTACCATAGAAGCTCTTACGAAGGTGGAAGCTCCATCTGGAAGTTGTGGTTGGCTAGGGTTAGGCGATCTTGATTGTCATCGTGAAGAAGGAAAACCCGCTTCTCTTCAGTAAAAACCCGGCACTTTCATTGGAAGTGATGACGCTCGGACATAGTTGAAACATAGTTGAGAACGCGATCGGAAGAAAACTGCTGAGCAAGAAAACGCGAGAACGCCGAACTGCGCCGAGGAAACGCCGAAGAAAATTTCTTAATTTAGACGAGAGAAATTAGGGTTACGCAGAGGAAGCTGCGCGAAGTGAAAAAAAAATGCTTTAGGGTTACGAAAGTTTTTATATATAGTGTGTGCAAATTGTAAAAAAAAAAAGCAAAAAAGGAAAGGAATTTTTTTTTTTTTGGATTTCATGGCGGAATCTAGGGATTTATCTACCAATTTCATATTGGAAGATTTGTGAAAAAATAGCCAGTTCTAACTAGAGCTCAATTAGCTCCATGACCTCACGTGGCTGAGCGTCGATTGCTCCCATTAGTATCGAGTTGGGAGGATCCCTATGCATGTATGGTACCGAGGTGGTGAAGATGTATATCTACGGCAAAGACAAGCTGGGATATATTAATGGGGATTTTCCTCGGCCTATTTAAGCAGGCCCACTTATTTAGAAGATGGCGTATTGAAAATGCCATTGTCAAAAGATAGTTGATCAATTCGATGGACCCTCCTTAATTGCAAATTTTATTCGATTCCCGACTTCTGAAAATAGGTTTGGGACTCGGTGGCTACCACTTACTATGATGGGACAGACACATCTCAAGTGTATGATCTTCGCCGTCAAGTTACTCGTACGAAGCAAGCGGGTGGATCCATTGAAAAATACTACAACAACCTTTAAGGGTTGTGACGTGAAATTGATTTCTGTCGTCCTAATCCAATGGAGTGTGCGATTGATATACAAAAATACAACTCCATCGTACAGGAAGATCGAGTGTATACCTTCCTCGATGGACTTGATGATAGATTGGATAAAACTCGAAGTGATGTGCTTCGGATCAAGCCATTCCCACTGCGGTGGAACAAGCTGTGGATTCGTCAGTAGGGAAGAGTCGAAGCCGAGGCAGTGATGATCACAGGTGTAGATACGACACCCGGAGCAGTTATGGCTTTTAAAGGGGTCAAGGGACATCATAATCTAATGCTACCAAAAACATGAACTTCTTTGGGTAACAAGAAATCCACGGGAAATCCACCATCTCTTGACATGAAATGTGGCCATTGCGGGAAACTCGAGACACACCGTGGCTAAGCGCCCAAGCTACGTGGTATCGAGAATGGTGGAATGATCTTGACACGGAAGAAACGGGACACGTGGGCGAACCACTTGTGGCTACGATAATGCCTCGTTATCCACTTCTAGGGCCGAATCTTCCCGGGATCCGGGTATTTCAAGTAAAACATTTCACATCTCTACTCGTAGTGATAAGGAGGATTGGATTACGGACTGCGGGCTACGTATCACGTGACATTTGACCCGAATGATCTACTCCCGATACAACTCGACCAAGATGGAGTCGTGTTGCCAATGCAAATGGGGTCACATCCGATTCTGAGGGGCTGGAGACGGTGACCTATCTCCTTCATTATCATTATCTAATACTTTACTTGTACCTACTGTCAAGCCAGGCTAATGTACGTAAGTCGGTCGGCAGTCTTAAGCGTAGCCAATCTTGATGTATTCTACTTTTGCCTTACACGGGATATTCTCACCAAGGAGATCATTGGACGTGGTACTTGAGGAGATGGGGGCTATATTATGTGGATGACCTCGGTTCGGGAAGAGCGATCACATGCAAAACACTTCTTTGGTAACAAAGAGCAGCAGATTTGGCTATGTCATCGTAGAATTTGGGCATGGCATCGTTCGAATATTTAAAGCACCTACTCCCAGTTTATTTTCAAATATCACACATTCAGATTTCAAATGTGATACTTGTATCTAGCAAAAAATCATAGGGCGTCTTATCCTATGAGCATGAATAAAGTATGACTCTTTTTGCTTTGGTACATTCGATGTTTAGGGACGCTTCCCGTCGTTACGTCGTCGGGTCATCGTTGGTTTGTTATTTTGTTGATGATTGTACCACGAATGACATGACTTTACCTTCTCGAAACACAGATGAAGTATTTGCTACATTTCACTGTTTCACACCGTGGTTCGAGACACAATTTTACGAAAAATTAAGATACTTAGGTCGATAATGAGGGAATATGTTAATCGACAATTAAGGACGTACTTGGACAACCATGGTATTCTCCATGAAACCTCGTGTTCCTGAAACCCCTGTGACAGAATGGGGCTGCCCGGAGAGGAAGAATCGGTATATTTTAGAAACGGCTCGGGCCTTACTAATCGGTGCACGTATGCCTAATAAATGCGGAGTGATGCTCTTCTTACGTGATTGTGTCTTGAATCGTATGTGCCCGCAAAAACCTTACAATTTCGGACTCCATTAAAGGTGCTATCGATCATTTTCCCTTGCCTACTATTTTGATGCTTAGCCCCGAATTTTTGGATGTGTTGCTTTTGTCCACCTTCATAAAAATCAACGAACTAAGTTGGATCCATGTCTTTATCAGATGTGTATTCTTGGGGTATGGAGTACAAAAAGGGATTACCGATCTTTATGATCCAATTACTAAAAAGAACCTATATTACGTGGATGTCACTTTCCTCGAATCGAGAATGGTTTCCCATCATCGGTATCCAATTCCCTTTCTTCGGGAGGGAGTTATGAGTGAAGAACGAAATTGACGATGTTGAAATATTAGACACTAGTCAACATACTCGGATCGTGCCAATCATATGGAGGAGCCGATATCGAGACAGAGTTTGAACTTCCAAAATTGAAGTGAAGTAGTAATTGGAATCTCAGAAGATGAAGTGGTTGATGTACCAACTCCCTGTATGATGATCCTCTGCGAGAATACTCACGAGGTAAGTTATCTATCACACCTTTACAAACTAATGCTATAGATACATCTGTTGGTTATGTTTTACCTTTCGGAAACCTGATCGAGGCAAACCTCCCAAATCGATACTCCCAGGAAAGAAAGAACGACAATCCAAGTATCCAATAGCAAATTATGTATCTACTTCCGAGGTTATCGAGAACCTATCATGGCATTTGCACAAACACTCTCCTCGTGTTAAATTCCAAGTAGCATTGAAGAAGCCTTATCTGATCCAAAATGGGCTAAAGCTATAAAAGAGGAATTTGAGGCATTGCAGAAGAATAACACATGGGTGTTAAGCGAGTTGCCTCAAGGGAGGAAGATGGTAGGATGCAAGTGGATTTTCTCCATTAAGTATAAAGCAGATGGGTTAGTTGATCGATACAAGGCAAGGCTTATAGCAAAAGGATATACACAGAAACACGGGATAGATTATCAAGAAACCTTCTCACCAGTGACAAAACTAAAAACCATTAGAGTTTTGTTATCTCTTACGACAAATTTAGATTGGCCATTGCACCAACTTGACGTAAAAAATTCCTTCCTTCATGGTGATCTTGAAGAAGAGATTTACATGGATATCCCACCAGGATATACTGTTACATCAGGAAAAGAAACTGCATGTAGATTACAACGAGCATTGTATGGACTAAAACAATAACCTCGAGCATGGTTTGGTAGGTTGAGTTCAGCAATGAAGAAATATGGTTTCCAACAAAGCAACTCTGATCATACTCTTTTCCTAAAACATCGATCAGGGAAGATAACAGCCCTTATAGTCTATGTAAACGACATGATCATTATAGGGGATGATAAAGAAGAAATCTCTAAGCTTCAAGAACAACTGTCAAATGAGTTTGAAATGAAGAATTTGGGAGGGCTCAAATACTTCTTAGGTATTGAGGTAAAAAGATCAAAACAAGGCATATGTCTTTCCCAAAGGAAATATACTTTGGACTACTTAGCGAAGCGGGGACTACTAGATTGTAAACTGTCGATATTCCAATGGTTAAAAATCATAAACTCGGAGAATATGTTGACCAAGTACCAGCAGATAAACAAAGATATCAACAGTTAGTAGGTAAACTCATATATTTATCTCATACTCGACCTGATATTGCTTATGTTCTGAGTGTCGTGAGTCGGAGTTCATGCAACCGCCCAGTGAAGACCATATGGATGCCGTCGTACGAATACTTCGTTATTTAAAATCCTCCCACGGAAAGGGACTTATGTTTTCAAGAAATGGTCGATTGGAAGTCGTTGGATATACGATTCGAGGGCGAGGGGAATATCAAGGATAGGAAATCTCTTGTTGGGTACTTTACTTTTGTGGGGGTAATCTGGTTACGTGGAGGAGCGAAGCAAAGGTAGTGGCCTTATCTATGGCCCATTTGAATTTCGAGGAATGGTCGAGGGAATATGTGAGCTCGTTTGGTTGAAAAAACTTCTAGCAAAGTTGATGTTGCTCACAACTTGAAATGAACTTATTTTGTGATAACAAAGCGGCCATTGCCATCTCACATGATCAGGTCCAACATGATCGCACAAAGCATGTTGAAGTGGATCGAACTTCATCAAACGGAATCTTGAAGAAAAAATTATTCAACTTCCATTTGTTAAATCGGAAGATCAATTGGGCGATATCTTTCATGAAAATGCGTAATGCAAATAACTTCTACAAGCTCACTGACAAGTTGGGCGTAAGAGACGTATATGCGCACGAGGAGGGTATTGGCATTTGAGTTGTGTGGCGGACAATGATGCGATAGAATATGGCGGAGATAACAAGCAAAAGTGATAGACAAGAATAATAGTGGAAATTAATAATGTTGTAATTAGTTTACTTTCCGCTTATCTTAGTATACAAATACTATACTCGTGTATAGAGAAACTAGAACAGAGAAATGCAAAAATACATAAACAATAATTTGACAGTTTGTGGTCCAATTGAACTGAAATTTTGCAGACAGGTTAACGACTCAAGACTCTTTTATCTGTACGGTGGGATTTGGATTTGGCTCACCGATTTGAGAAATTATGGGCCGTCAACAGTGACTATGAAATTGGGTTAGATCTCTCCATTTTTCTTGAAATAATTGTTAGTTTCCAAGAAGTGTATTCTTGATGATATTGTTGATTGTTTGCCTTTAGTTTTATCTAGAGAGAACTGTTGTATAATTATTTCTTGATAGTGGAAGTTTTGGAGAGGAGTGTCGTGGTTGTTTCCTTCTTACACTGGGATGGTTGTTTCCTTCTTACACTGGGAAGGTTATTTCACGTAAATTGCTTGTGTTGATTTTGTACATGTTTTTCATTTTGAGCTCTATTTATTTGTTTCCTAAAAGATTCACACATAGAAGGAGAATAAGTTTAATTATACTGTTTAGAACTTGATTAAGTTCGAATTGTTATTGTGATTCTCTTAACAAAGTGGTATTAGAGTTGTGGTTATTATTGTTGAATTTCTTGTGTTGAATAATGGAAGCAAATTTGAGTAGAATGATTACTTTGAATGGTTCTAATTATCACACTTGGAAAGGAAAAATGAAAGATCTCATTTATGTCAAACAATTTCATTTATCGGAGTTTACCTCTAAGAAGCCAGAAAAGTTGTCTGAAGAAGAATGAATTTTGTTACATCGACAAGTTTGTGGGTATATAAGGCAGTGGGTAGATGATAATGTTTTGAATCATATTAGTGGAGAAATACATGCACGATCATTATGGAATAAACTTGAAGAGTTGTATGCTCATAAAATAGGAAATAATAAAATGTTTCTTATAAAGCAGTTGATGGCTTTAAGGTACCCAGATGGAACTCCGTTGATAGGTCACTTGAATACGTTCCAAGGAATAATCAATCAGTCAATTGGAATGAGTATCAAGTTTGATGATGAGATTCAGGGGTTATGTTTATTGGGTACGTTGCTGGACTCTTGGGAAACATTTAGAATGTCATTAAGTAACTCAGCTCCAAATGGTATAATCAACATGGATCTGGCTAAGAGTAGTGTTTTGAATGAAGAAATGAGAAGAAAATCACATGAGTCTTCTCAACAATCAGAGATTTTGGTTATAGAAAGAAAATGGAGGAGTAAAAGCAGAGGTTTCAAGAGCAAAGAAAAAGGAAAAAGCAAGTCCAACAGGTTTTCTAATGTTGAATTTCATCATTGTGGCATGAAAGGGTACATCAAGAAATATTGTAGACAGTTGAAGCGGGATAACAAGAAGAAAGACAAAGAACAAGAAGGTGATGTTGGCAAGGAAAATGATCAAGTTTCCACTACTAGTTCAGAAGACTTTCTCATTGTTTATGATGAAGATGTTGTCAATATTGCATGTCACGAGATCAGTTGGGTTATTGATAATGGAGCCTCCATTCATGCTACGTCTCGAAAGGACTTCTTTACATCCTATATAGTAGGTGACTTTGGGACAGTGAAGTTGGGTAATGATGGCTTGGTTAAAGTCATTGGTATTGGAGATATGTGTTTGGAGATGAATAATGGCACGAGGCTACTTCTTAGAGGGGTAAAACATATTCTTGAAATTCGTTTGAACTTGATCTCTGTAGATAAAATTGATGATGTAGGATATTGCAATACCTTTAGTAATGGTCAATGGAAACTTACTAAAGGTGTTATGGTTGTTACTTGTAGGCATTCTAGTTTGTATCTACTGTAGGTAAGACTCTTCAAAGGCGTTATTAATGTTGTGACAAATGAGCTTATAGCAGAATTGTGACATAAGAGACTTGCTCACATGAGTGAGAAAGGCTTGGAAGTATTGACTAAAAGGAATCTTCTTTCTGGAATGAATGATGTTTGTTTAAGAAGATGTACTTATTGTTTGGCAGGGAAGCAAAATAGAATTTCTTTCAAGAGTTCTCATCCTTCAAGAAAACAATATGTACTTGATTTGGTACATTCAGATGTATGTGGTCCTATGAAGACAAAAAATTTGGGTAGTGCCAGTTATTTTGTAACCTTCATAGATAATTGTTCAAGAAAGTTATAGGTGTACACTTTGAAGAGCAAATATCAAGTATTAGATGTATTTAAATAGTTTCAAGCCTTAGTTGAGAGACATTGTAGGCATCAGGGTATTCGACATCAAAAGACACCTCCCAAGACTCCTCAGTTAAATGGGTTGGTTGAGAGAATGAACATGACATTGGTTGAAAGAGTAATATGTCTTCTTTCGCAGGCTCAGTTGCCAAGATCTTTCTAGGGTGAGACTTTTAATACAATTGTACATATTCTTAATCTCACATCATGCGTTCCTCTTCAGTTTGATGTACCAAATAGAGTTTGGATTGGCAAAGATGTTTCTTATGATCATCTCCACATTTTTGGTTGCAAGGCATTTGTTCATATACCAAAAGATGAGAGATCTAAGCTTAATGTGAAGACACGATTGTGTATCTTTATTAGTTATGGTCTGGATGAATTTGGCTACAGATTTTATAATCTAGTTGAGAAGAAACTAGTAAGGAGTCATGATGTTGTGTTTATAGAAGATAAAACTATACAAGATGTTGAGAAGATAGAAAAAGGAGTTCATCAGTATAGCGATGATTTGATTGACCTAGATCTGATTCCTTTATCAGTACAGATGGAACAAAATGTTCAAGATAACTAACAAGGTTTAGATGATGCAGATATGCAAGTTGAAATAGATCACCAGACTATTGATCAGTTACCAGAACCATAAATTCCACCCAAGAGGTCTACCAGAGACCGACGTCCTTTCACACAGTATGATACAAATGAGTATGTGTTATTGACATATGAAGGAGAACCTCAATGTTATACAGAAACAATGGAAGATGGAAATAAAGCATACTGGGTTAGTGCTATGGAAGATGAGATGCATTCACTGTATGACAATAACACGTTTGAGTTGGTAAAGTTGCCTAAGGGTAAGAGAGCTCTGAAGAACAAGTGGGTCTACAGGGTAAAGCAAGAAGAATATAGTTCATAAACATGATACAAAGCTAGAATAGTCGTCAAGGGATTCAGTCAGAGAAAAGGTATTGATTTTGATGATATTTTCTCTCTTGTTATGAAGATGTCTTCCATACGTGTTGTTTTAGGTCTAGCAGTAAGCTTGGATTTAGAAATTGAGAAAATGGATGTGAAAACTACCTTTCTTCATAGTGAGTTAGAGGAAGAGATTTATATGGAGCAGCCAAAGGGTTTTGAGGTAAAAGGAAAAGAGGATTATGTATATCGGTTAAAGAAAACCCTCTACGGGTTGAAGCAAGCACCTAGATAATGGTATAAGAAGTTTAAGTCAGTTATGTGGGAGCATGGTTACAAGTAAGACTACTTCTGATCATTATGTTTTTGTGTAGAAATTCTCTGATGATGATTTTATCATTGTATTGCTCTATGTTGATGACATGTTGATTGTTGGCAGAAATTCTTCAAAGATTGATAATTTTAAGAAGTAGTTGAGTAAGTCCTTTTCCATGAAGGACTTGGGGCCAGCAAAACAAATTCTTGGTATTCGAATTTGTCGAGACAAGAAAAAAAATAAGTTGTACATGTCACAGGAACGGTACATCAACAAGTTTTTTGAAAGGTTTCATATGCATAAAGCTAAAGTTGTCTCTTTTCCTTGATCTAACCACTTTAAGTTGAGGTTGAATCAAGGGCCCTTCAACAGATAAAGAGAAGGAAGATATGGAAAAGGTTCCATACGCCTCAGTAGTAGGAAGCTTAATGTATGCAATGGTGTGTACAAGGATAGACATAACTCATGAAGTTGGAGTTGTTAGTCATTTTCTTTCAAATCCAGAAAGAGAGCATTGGGATGTAGTAAAGTGGATTATGAGATATCTTTGAGGTACTTCCAAGTTAACACTTAGCTTTGGAAGTGAAAAACCATTGTTAGTTGGATACATTGATTCAGATTTGGCAAGAGATGAAAATTCTCGTAAGTCTACTTCAAGTTATCTAATTATTTTCTCTGGTGGAGCAGTTTCTTGGCAATCAAGATTATAAAAGTGTGTTGCACTTTTTACAACAGAGGTGGAGTTTATTGCAGCAACAGAAGCCTTTAAGGAGTTGTTGTTGATGAAATAGTTCTTGAGAGAAATTGATCTCAAGCGGTAGAAAATATGTGTTGTTCTACAATAATCATAGTTCTATTCACTTAGCGAAGAACTCGGTGTTTCACTCAAGATCAAAGCATATTGATGTGAGGTATCATTAGATAAGGGATACTCTTAACAATAAGTTGCTTAATCTTGAAAAAATCCATACTGATGAGAATGGATCTGACATGTTAACAAAAGCTGTTTCAAGGGAAAACTTGAAGTTTGTTGTTCAATTGCCAGGATGGCGGATCCCTCCATCTAATTAGGAAAGGGGGAGATTTGTTAGGTTTCCCTTTTATTTAGAGGAACCCAAGTAAAGCCCATATGTCTTAAAAGCCCATGGAGTAAGAAGAGGAAATTGTTTCATTTCATTGCTTCATTAATAAACCCATTTAAGGTTTGGTGTGAGTAAATTTCAGCAAGAGAATTAGAGTTGCAACAGCAAAGGCAACAGCTAGCACAAAAGAGAGCAGTTTTCCCTTTCCAGCAAGTCTTCATCAAGTGCCCCGATGGAAAGTTGTTTGTGGTCCGATTGAGCTGAAATTTTGCAGGCAGGTTCACGACTCAAGCATATTTAATATATACGGTGGGATTTGGATTTGGCTTAATGGTTTGAGAAATTATAGCCGTCAATAGTGACTACGAAATTGGGTTAGATTTCTCCATTTTTCTTAAAATAATTGTTAGTTTTCAAAAAGTGTATTCTTAATGATGTTGTTGATTGTTTGTCTCTAGTTTTATCTAACGAGAACTGTTGTACAATTATTTCTTAAAAGTGAAAGTTTTGGAGAGGAATGCCGTAGTTGTTTCCTTTCTACACTGGAAAGGTTTTTTCACGTAAATTACTTGTGTTGATTTTGTGCATGTTTTTCATTTTGAGCTCTATTTATTTGTTTTCTAAAAGATTCACATAAAGAAGAAGAATATGTTTAATTTCGTTATTTAGAAATTGATTAAATTCGAATTGTTATTACGATTCTCCTAAAAACATCATTGCTTCAAAAGACTAGTCACGATACTCTATAGAAAAATAGTTTAACTTCTATTAAGACCAAAGTATAAATACAAGTGATGTTGAATACAACTACTCCACCAGAGGTTATTAAGTCCCTATTAATTCAAACCGTTTCTAAACTCTAGTTTTGTGAAAGAAAGGGAAAAAGATTTTTTTTAATATCAAACATCATAGTATATATATATATATATATAAATAGTTATAAAAATACAACACGCTAAATCTACTCAAAATAATAATAATATTTTTATAATAACTTTTAGTTTATAGATAACAATTTGCATGAATATCTAACATAATGGATAATATTTATTATCACAAGTGTAATATATAAAATAGAATTAGTTTAAATCAAATTTAGGTGAGTTTTGTAATCAATCATCATGTTCTACCATGTCAGTTGAGATATGTCTCTAGTTTATAAATTCAACCACGGATTTAGATTTTGATTCAAAGAGACATATGCTAATTATTTTTAAGTTATTATTTATTTTTAATTAAAATATATTATATATATTTAATTTTAATAAAAATATGTTTAAACTATCAGAGTTTTGTTTCTTATAATTTTAAAAATATCACTATTCAAAGTTGAGATAAAATACGTGATACTCCTTACGGGTACGTATATCCGCCACTCAGTTTGTTAGATATAGCGTTGTTCAAACAAAATAATATCGGGAAGAATTACAAAAGCAACGTGGTAATAAGATCACAGGCATTGACCATCATTGGGAATTTGGATGGAATTATCAACTGTTGGTTTGGTCACAACGCTTCGTTGATCATTTCATTACTTGGTGTGAATAATAATAGGCGTGGATCCTTACCTACACCTAACGACACCCCAACTATCACCATTAAATATGCTTAATAATAAATTGCAAATTGCAACGGAGAAAGTCAATAAAAAACAGTTAAGGATAGGGTCACTACAATTGCTGCACTACAATTGCTTAATAAATTGCAAATTGCAATGGAATTGGTCTCTAAGAAAAGGAAAATCATTTATTAGCAGTTATGGAAGCTGCACTACAATTGCTGCTGATTCTAGCCTTGTTTGGTGGAGAAATGCATAGGATCTCCACCGACACGGATCCCAATGATGGTAATATTTTTTTTTCAAAACTTTAAAAACCTTTAAAATAACTTTTTATAAAAGTGTAAATAGAGAAATTATTCATTGATATTTGAGTGACGACTATTGATATTTAAATATAGTGTTAAGTTGTGTATCTGAAAGTATATATATCATCCACTAATAATGAATAATTTCTCGTGTGAACAAATATCTTTGCATTACAAGACACATCAAATCTCTATTAATCTTTTTTTTCTTTTTGAATAGTTGAGACCATTTTGTGAAGATTTTCTCAAGAAAGTTTTAAAATTAACATTGAATTTTGTTTTTTTTATGTTTGAGTGATGATAATATATTTTTTTTCCCAAAAATCACGTTTGTTATTAACAACGAAAATAGAAAAATTATTCATTGATATTGGAATGACAACCATTCAAATCTATGTTGATCTCTTTTTTTTCTTTTTAAATAATTGAGACCATTATATGAAGATTTTATCAAAAGAATTTTAAAATTAATATTGAATTTTGTTTTTTTTATGTTTGAATGATGATAATATCTTTTTTCCGAAAAAATAAAAGCTCACGCTTGTTATTAATAGTGTAAATAGAGAAATTATTCATTGAGAGTGATGACCATTCAAATATATGTTGATATCATTTTTTTCTTTTTAAATAGTTGAGACCATTATATGAAGATTTTGTCAAGAGAGTTTTAAAATTAATATTGAATTTTGTTTTTCTTTTTGTTTGAATGATGATAATATCTTTTTTTCGAAAAAATAAAAGCTCACATTTGTTATTAATAGTGTAAATAGAGAAATTATTCATTGATATTAGAGTGACGACAATTGATATTTAAATATAGTGGTAAGTTGGTGTCTGAAAGGATATATATCATTCATTAATAATAAATAATTTCTCGTGTAGAAAAATTTTCTTTTTTTCTTTTTAAATAATTGAGAACATTATGTGAAGATTTTGTGAAGGGAGTTTTAAAATTAACATTGAATTTTGGTTTTATTTATGTTTGAATTGTGGGTAGTGTAGTTGCAGCACTTCGATCCTTGAAAAACGACTGGGAAAATGTACCACCAAGCTGGCAAACTTCAAATGATCCCTGTGAAACACCTTGGGATGGTGTCACTTGCAATAAGAACAGGGTCACTGAATTGTCAGTTTCAATTCTTCAATCTTCTGTTAATTTTCATAATTACCAATTGAAATTTATTTATTTATCTTCCGATGTGGGAGAAAACTGTTGATTTCAATTTATGTAAGAGGCTAGCACAATTTAAGTAGGAAAATTATTGCAGCCACAACTTATGATATCACTCTTTTCCTTCCAAGTTCTTTGCTCAAAAGTTGGAACACTCTATTCCTCATATCAACTTATTATTTACAGGCATATGTCGGCCATAGGAATCAAAGGGAAACTGGAAGGTGACATTGGTGGCCTTACTGCCTTGATATCCTTGTGAGACTTTTTTTTTTGTGCAAGTAAAAGTAAATGAAAGTTGGATTTTGTAGTATCATACACCAATTGACTTATATGTAAATAAATTGCTAAATTTAATTATAAATCACATGAAAGAAATTCAATTGCTTGTCAATTTTTTATGTCAAGCTTATTTAAATAAATGAGTATTTTGCCCTGTGCTCACAAGGTGCTTGTCATATCAAATATACACACACACACTCATATAATTCTCTTTCCAATGTCACCGATGTTTGAAAATTTCTGCAGAGACTTGCCGAATAACCCCCATCTCACAGGTCCTCTAAGTGCACGATTAGGTGACCTGAAAGTTTTGACTATCTTGTAAGAACACATAAACCAACAATTCATGTGGTGTTGACGTACTAAATTCTTTGTATGTATGTTAATCTCTTATGTTGTTCTTTTCATCTTTCAGAATCTTACTTGGTTGCAGCTTCAGTGGTAGTATACCAGAAGAACTGGGAAATCTTGGGGAACTCACATTCCTGTAAGAATTGCAAAGATATTCATATAAATGTACTTAGCAAGTGACAAAATCTTTTTATTTTGCTATAATTTTTTTAAACTTTATTCCAAATCTTTATCCTTCTCAGAGCTCTGAATTCCAACAAGTTAATCGGTAAAATACCTCCCTCTTTGGGTAAGCTTTCGAAACTCTACTGGCTGGACTTGGCAGACAATCAACTTAGTGGACCTCTTCCGGTTTCAACTGCTACTACCCCAGGATTAGACAGCCTCTTGAAGGCCAAGCACTTGTTAGTACCTTTTTTTTCCTTCAATTAATATCTGTTCGCTATATAATTAGGATTTTGAACATTATAATAGATGCCTTAACTTTCCTAAAACTGCAGCCATTTCAACAAGAATAAGCTTTCAGATTCCATTCCACTCAAACTTTTCAGCTCTCAGATGGTACTTATTCATTTGTAAGTTTGCGACCTCTTGCCAGCTTCTTTTCTACATCTTCGTGCATCTAATGCATTTATGTCGTTTGTTGCTTGCAGATTGTTTGATGGAAACCAATTTACTGGAGAAATCCCAGAATCATTAGGACTTGTTAAGACTTTAGAAGTTGTGTGAGTACAAATTGCATCTTGCTATCTTTCTTTCATCTTTCTTTCCCGCCAACTAACAAGTACAAATTTTCCAGTCGGCTTGATAGAAATGCTCTATCAGGAGAAGTGCCCTCAAGTCTCAACGACCTTACAAATGTCAATGCATTGTGGGTATAAAGAATTTATTTTTTCTTCCTATTTTACATATCAAAATTATTCTTTGGAAATATCATGGTTTGATATTTGTCTCAGACATATGGAACACAATAAATTGTCAGGCTCTTTACCAGACTTAAGTGGAATGAATAGCCTCACCTACGTGTAAGTAAATGAATCCATGTTTTTATAGCCTTTATTCTATTGTACAATAAATAATGCTATTTATTTACATTTCTTCCTCTAGGGACCTTAGCAACAACTCATTTCTTGCATCCGAAGCCCCAGATTGGCTCTCAAAGTTACCCTCGTTGACGACTGTGTAAGTTTTGAAAATGTTAGCAACAACTCATTGTACTTTTAATTGACTCTTAAATCATAATTTAAAAAAAAAAAACTATACTTACTATCTGTGCTAAATGTGGTTGAAACCAGAGTTCTAGAATATGGATCACTAGAAGGACCTGTACCGAATCAACTTTTCAGCTTTCCTCAAATACAACAAGTGTAGGTTTTGAGATTTAATATTAAGAATAAAATATGCAGTTAGTTTTAACTTTAGAAGAAGGCCAACTGATATTTTATTTTATGATTTTGATACACTTCTCAATAGGAAGTTGAGGAATAACGCATTCGATAAATTGAACATGAGTAACAACATCAACCCACAATTGGTACTTGTTGATCTGCAGAACAACAAGATTTCTACAGTAACACTGTTTCCTGAAAACAATACATATACACTGATGTAAGACATCTCTTGTACCTTAAACATTTATTCTAAAGAATATCGATGATCATATCGAACATTTATTCTAAGGAATATGGATGATGAAAGTCTCCATATGTTACACAATGCTTATTCAACAATTTATGTTCAGGCTTGTTGGAAACCCTGTGTGTTCTACTGGTCTCTAGGGATGGGCAAAAAAACTGCGGGTTCGGTTATCCGCGGATAACCGCACCCACGGTTCGGTTTTTAACCGTGTATTTTCGGGGACGGGTTCGGTTTCGGGTAAAAACCGAACATAAATGCACGATACAGTTCGATTCTGATTATACTAAAAACCTACGCGTCCGTACCCGAAATTAATTATATTTATTTAAATAAATTATATATTAATTAAAATTTATTTATTTTTAACCTAATATATAAACCTAATTTATAACGTAAATCATAATCCCTACTCAGCGCCTCCTTTTTTTTCTTACTCTCTCATTTTCTTTCATTTTCCTTCCAATCTTCCATCTGCAGATCAAGCTTTTCTTACATTTGGTACTATTTAGCGGTATTCAAGAGTGGTCGCTTTCATATCTTAAAGGTTGGTGAAAAATGAAGATCAACATATTTCTTCTTTGGCGTCTTTCGAGCGTCAGGCCTCTTGCTCTAATACGGTAAATCGGTAATGTGCCTTTGTTTTGTTTGGCCTCACGGGAAAATCGAGATGTGTCCGAATCGAAAGTTTAGATTTTGTGGCTTGTGGAATTGTGATTGCGATAGTTAGTTTATATAATTTCATTTAAAAATTAAGCGATTGTGAACTATTTTCTTCTTCTTTATATTTCCTCTTTTAAGCTCAACTATTGGCGTTGAAATGCTTAATTGTTTTATAAATGCAATTGCTTACTTGGTTTCCTAATTTTTTATTTGTTTTATTTGATTGGAAAATGGTAAATATAGGCGGAAAATAAAAGCTTATTTTAAATTTTGGGATACCGAAACTATGAAACATAATCAAACAATTGTAATTCAATAATGGGGGTTATCGTAGTTTGAACATAATGTTTCTAGTTCTGAAATCACATTAAAGTTGTTGGTAAACTAACTCTACCAAAAATTTAAGTTCCAGGATAAGGATCACTGGCATTAGAGGTTATCATATCAAGACTATCGAGAGATTTTAAATATCATGACAAATGAATATGTTGAAAAGGTAACTTGAGATAATAGAAAGTATAAGTATATATTTTTTACATATGAATTTACATTTTGAAAGTTATTTTTTTCAGAATTGTTCACCTGATCATCTCGAGTAAATGACATTGAACTTAATGTGGAGGTAACAAGTGGTGGAACTTCAAGTGCCGATCAACATACAAATGTTCCTCTCCTTACATCAACTTCTTCACCTGAAAATACACAAAGTCAACCATCAAATAAATGTAGTGAGGAAGAAGATGGGAAGGCTAAATTAAAGTCTGAAGCATAGGTTCATTTTGATAGGAAGAAAATTAATGGAATATGGAAGGCAATATGTAATTATTGCGGAAAATGGTTAGGAGGTGATACAAGGAATGGGACATCTCATTTGAAAGCACATACAAAATATTGTCCATTCAAACGTCAAGAAAGGGGTATCGGTCAATCATTGTTAAATCCTAACAAAAAAAGGGATAGAATTGAATTAGGACATTGGAATTTTGATTCTCAAGTTTCTCGTGATAAATGTGCAAAGATGATAATTTTACACGAGTATCCTCTTAGTATTGTAGAACATCATGGATTTAGGGAATATTCACATTCATTACAACCAATATGGAAGCCTATTTCTCGGCGGCAGTTAAAGAGAGACATTATAAAGATTTATGATGTTGAGAAAAAAATGATGGATATGTTGGAGAGCAATAAAAAGTCGTGTTGCAATCACGAGTGATATGTGGAAGTCTGGAAATCGAACAAAGGATTCAGTAATTTGTAACTTGTCATTTCATTGATGACAATTGGTATTTGCATAGTAAAATAATAAGGTAATTTTTAAGTTTATTGTTAAAATTTATACAATTCCTATTAAATATTTTTAGAGATTTGATATATTAAATGATTGTATATAACAATTTTATTGTTACTATATAATTTTTGTAGGGTTTATATATGTTCTTTGCTCACATAATCTTGCATTTATTGGTCAAGAACTAATGAGTTGTTTTTGATTGGAACATTGATCGTAAGATTTCAACCTTAACTTTAGATAATTGTTCTACTAATGATTCAATGCTACTGCGATCACGTTAGATTCATTAGATAGAACTTCAATGTTATTGTATGGAGATATTTTTCACATGCGTTGTCTTCACGTATTAAACTTGGTAGTGAAAGATGGGTTAAATCTAATTTCTCAATGCATTGTTAAAGTTAGAGATAGTGTTGCATATCGGAATGAGCCACAAAGAGGAGGAAAAATTTAAAAGATTGCATCTCGAGAGATAAAGTCTTCTTGTAAGAATTTATCTCTTGATTGTCAAACTTCGTTGGAATTCTACTTTTATAATGCTTAAAAAATGCATTGTTTTATGAGAAAGTGTTTCCTCGTTTAAAACAATTGGATAAGAATTATAATAGTCTTCTGATGCATTGGATTGGAAAATGGCAAGTACAATTTGTGATAAGTTAGAAGTATTTTACAAGGTTCTTGTGAATTGATTTTGGTTCCAACTATCCCACTATAAACATGTTATTTCCTCATATTTGTGACATCAAATTGTCATTATATAATTGGATTAATGATGAGGATGATTTGGTCAAGGGAATGCGGCGTCAAACATGCTTGTAAAATTTGATAAGTATTGGCGAGAAGTTAATATTGTCATGGCTATAGGAGTTGTTTTGGATCCTAGATTTAAGATGAATTATCTCAATTCTATTTTCCAAGAATATATGGAGAGAATGCCTTTTTTGAAATTGAAAAGGTGAGAACAAAATGTTATGATTTGATAAATATGTAGAAATAAACGAATTTTAGAAGAGAGTCGACAAATTGAATTTTCAACACGTTCCAATACATCTCAAAGTTCAAAAGGTACTAGTATTCTTAATCTAGTGGTATAAATGAGTATAAACAATAATGGAAATTAATGCAAAATAAAGTGGATCTTTGAAATCTGAGTTAGACTCTTATTTAGAGGAAATTTGATGTAGAAATTTCGGATGAAGAGTTTGATATATTGTCCTGGTGGAAGTGTAATAAACATAAGTATCCAATAATGCATGATATGGCTAGAGATATCTTGGCTATTCCGGTCTACAGATTGCTTGAGAATCGCATTTGATAAAGTGGTAGAGTAGTAAACAAACATCGGTAGTAGACTCAAAGAAAACACTTTGGAAGGCTTTGATGTGTACTCAGAGATTAGTTATGGCTAATATTCATAAACAAGGTATAAGTTTATATATTTAATACATATTATATTTTATTAACACTTGTTTTATGTATTATATATTAATTATTTAATTATGTATTTAAATATTTTATAATTTATTGAGATATGTTATCTCCTGGTTCATCCATTCCCTTTATTAATATTGCGAGGAAGATGATGTTGAGGTAAAAAATTACATTATTGATTAATCAATTTATTATTTTGGTTTATAAAAGTGATTTTATATATTTGATTTTTGCGGGAAATGCGTACGGATTGATGAATAATTAGAAGAAAAGAAGTTTTTATTTATTTAATTAGATTTCAATATTTGTATTAGTTTATAATATTTTATTTATATCTTGTGTTTCTTGTTTATATCATTATATGTATTTAATGTTATCTAGATTCATAGAAATATATATTATTAAATGTTAAATTTTTTTATTATAAACTCAAAATAATAAATTCAGATAATAAATTCAACCATTTGTTTTGGTTGAATTTTATTGCTAAAGGGGGCTCAATTGAATAGGATTTTGAAAAACGGCTTTTTTTTCAATAAGCGTGCCATTAGCGGGTAAAAAACTGTCCCCGAACTGCAGCGGTTTTCGGGCGGTTTCGGGGACAGATTTTAGAATTCGGTTCGGGGACGGTTATATTCAAATCCGTCCCCGCCCGTCCCGTGCCCATCCCTACAGTGGTCTCTCATATACTAATTCCTGCAAACTTCAGCAACAGTCTACGAAGACCTATTATACCAAGTTGGCTAATTGTGGAAAAAAATCATGTAAATCGGATCAGAAGCTAAGTCCTCAAACTTGTGACTGTGAATATCCTTTTGAAGGGACGTTTTACTTTACAGCACCCCATTTCAGAGAATTGTCCAATGCTATATTATTTCAGTCACTGGAAGTGAGCTTGAGGGTGAACCTACGCCTTAGTCGAGGTTCTGTTTCTCTTCAAAACCTGTCCTTTAACACTGATGACTACCTTGAAGTGCAACTGGGACTCTTTCCTACTCCCCAGACTTCTTTTAACATGTCAGAAATTCAAAGGATTGGGTTTGAGTTGAGGAATCGTACTATAATACCTAATAACTTTGGACCATATTCTTTCCATGCATCTCCCTATTCTTTTACTGGTAATCTATTTCTTATTCTTCTTTGGTAGTATTTCAAGTTTGAGGCCACAAAATAGCATGATTTTAGAGTGAAATTGGTCACATAATTGCTGGTTTAATAATGGATGCTTATACATTAGGAATGTATGTAAGGTTGTTCAAGAGTCACATACATGCTGTACATTATCGAAACCAATGATTTTTGGGGCAAAGTTGACCTAATTTTCAAAATCTCGAGCTTAAACTGATATTATAGTATTGTCCTTTTGAAAGACTAAACAGACCAAAAATATTGTTTCAGCCACTCATGGAGGAGGGACTTCAATAAGTAGAGGTGTTATTGTTGGGATAATAGTTGGCTGTGTCTTTCTGGTTATTGGCCTTTTGGGACTAGGGATATATGCAATTTCGCAAAAGAAACGATTTGAGAATTCAATTGTGTCGAGCAACCATTCGGTACGTGAAGCTCTGGTTTTGTCCTTTCTAAACATCATTCAAAATTCAAAATATTGTTAGTATAGAAGTTAATCTATCTGTGTCCACAATCTTCGTTTGTCAGCTTCTTGGGCACCAAGTGGAAATGGGTGCACCACAACTAAAAGGAGCAAGGTGGTTCTCATATGATGAACTTAAAAAGTGCACCAGTAATTTCTCTACTAATAATGAGATAGGATCAGGAGGTTACGGCAAGGTAGAACATCATAATCTTAGATATTTTTGATTTATTTATTTATATATTTTCAACTTTAAAACCAATTTATTCTTTCTCTGTAGGTTTACAGGGGATTGCTCCCTAATGGTCAAGTAATAGCAATAAAAAGAGCTCGAGATGGATCTATGCAAGGAGGGCCTGAGTTCAAGAATGAAATTGAATTACTCTCTCGAGTTCATCATAAAAATATTGTTGGCCTTGTTGGTTTCTGTTTCGAACAAGGAGAACAAATGCTAGTTTATGAATTTATGCCCAATGGAACACTTAGAGAAAGCTTATCAGGTAATTAAATATTTGGAAGAAATTAGCAATTTGATGTTTAATGGCTTTAAGACGCTTACAACATAAAATGGTTTATAATTACCAACCTTATTTTCTTATTTTTTATTAATTTGGAATGATTTTTTACTTATGAGATGTAGGGAGATCTGGAATTTATCTTGATTGGAAAAAGAGACTCCGAATTGCTCTTGGTTCCGCAAGTGGACTAGCTTATCTACACGAGCTTGCAGATCCTCCCATAATTCACAGAGATATTAAGTCAACCAATATTTTATTGGATGAACATTTAACATCAAAAGTGGCTGATTTTGGTTTGTCTAAATTGATCTCAGAAGGTTCAAAAATGCATGTTTTTACTGAGGTGAAAGGCACATTGGTAAGTACTACAATACTTGTTGCTAAATCACATGTATTGTGTTTTTATGTTTTTACATATCAACTCTTTTCTTTTTCTTTCCTTTTAATGTTTAAGTTAGTTATATATTTGTTTATTTAAGAAAATGTTATTTGCAGGGTTATCTAGATCCTGAATACTATATGACACAACAATTAACTAAGAAGAGTGATGTGTATAGTTATGGAGTAGTTATGCTTGAACTAATAACTGCTAAACAACCAATTGTGAAAGGAAAATATATCGTACGCGAAGTGAAAATAACAATGGATAAAAATGATGAAAAATACTATGGTTTACGAGAAATGATAGATCCGAGTATTATAAACAACACAATATACCTTATGGGTTTTAGAAGGTTCTTAGAGTTAGCTATACAATGTGTTCAAGAATCAGCCGATGATCGTCCAACAATGAGTGAAATTGTAAAAGCTATTGAGGTCATTTTGCAAAATGAATGAACAAATACTAATTCAACCTCAACATCTTCCTCTGCTACCGATTTTGGAACTTCAAAAGGTGCTTTGCGACATCCATATAATGATCCGTTGTCAAAAAAGATTGTTAATGACAGTGATGTCTTTGATTATAGCTGCACACTTCCAACAAAAATTAAGCCTAAATAGTTGTAAAATATATCATTTTGATGTAGAAGAGAGAATGTATTATATATTATTAGTAATACAAGAATTTTATAAGAGAATTTGTCCTGTGATACATTAGTCACCCTAGCTTGATTTTTTTTTTAGGGCAATTATAACTTGATGTTTATGTATATACTGTTATCTAAACTATGATAGCTTGATTGTTTGTGCTATGAATTTAAAGGAAAAAAATATTGAATATTGTGATCACTTATATATACAATGTTATTTGTAATTCTTAAAGCATAATTTCTAAAATTGAGTAAAGAAAATGACTATCATATGATTGTTAAATATTATTTCAAAACTGGACAGTGTAATGCAGTTACATGGTTTATTTTGAATGTTTTTTTAAATCAATTAATTACATTATGTTTGAAAATTAATGTTAAATGTATCTGCATTAACTTAAGTAATTTTTTCACGAATCAAAATCACCAGAAAATTATTTTGTTAATATTGTCATTATTTTTTTAGTGCATTAACTTAAATAAATTTTGTTGTTTTCCAAAAAAAAAAAAAAAACTATATTCCCTGTCCAATTTACGACCTAAAAAAGACACTTTAATCCCAGCAAGGTCCGTGATTGTATCAATAAAACTAACAGAAGCCATTTCAGCCCTTTTTCTTCATTATTCTCTCCAACGAAGCAGCTCCGCTAGTCTTTCAGCTACCGCCGCCGAACTTCACGACGCCCGTTTTACCGTTAGCCTTAGGTTCATTCCATCTGCGACCCCTATTGTTAGTTATTTTCCACTTGTTGTCTTTGCTTTATCTTGGATTTTGGCTTGGACTGGCATATGTTTTTGTTTTTCTCTTGATTTTACTCATATTTTGTTATTAGCTTGAGTCTCTAAACTATTATCACTATTTGATTTTGCCCCTCTTTGTTAATCGACGTTTCTACATGCTTTTGAATGCAATAACTGTTTGATAAAATGGCTAAGAGGGTTGTAGCATGGTAAAGAGAGATTTGATTAAAAAAGGGTTCCCGTTTCCTTACTCATTGCTATAGGATGTAAATTCAAATTGATGTTGTTAGCCTGTTCATTGGCGTAGTTGAGTGTTAATCATAAGCTGAGTTCTACTTTCCGTAGGTGAGATAATTATACCTACTGTCTATTTTTGATGATAAATTCTGCTTTCTTTCAGTAGCTTTGTAAAAAAAAGGGTTTCCCGGCCTAATCCTCATGACATTTTGGTCCATATAAAATTTTGTTCACAATTATAATGCTATATGAATTCTTCCTTTTGAGTTAACTTTTATTTTGTTGGATTGTAGGCAAAAAAAGAGTATTCTAAAAAAATTCATAGAATTAAAGGAACTCTCCCTCTTTGATGAGATTATAAAGCAATATCCAGAAACACATTTACAAGTACAAGAGCCTTATATTGGAATCTACATAGACATGATCCAATTGATCAAGATCAACAATGAGAGTCGAATCCATACGATTTTGCGTTTCTCGACAAATATATTCTCTTTTGTTATTCTAAGTGGTTAGATATGCCACAAGAAAAGATCATATAGCCTAATTGAATACAAGTTGAATAACTTATGACCCTCTTTAGATCATTCTGTAATACTCATGTGGTTGTTGCAAGGAATGATGTTGTAGCCCCTATAGAAGTAATAACAAAGCTGTAGGTGGGTATTCAAATAAAGGGGAACAACATTGCTATCATGAAAACCCCAGATGTTACCATAGTCGCTTCATGAATAGAAGCGCATACTAGAGTGGGACCCTCCATAGCATTGGGTGACTAAGTATGCGATCTTATATGTGCAGATTTCCCAATACCACCAATTAAAAGTAAAATACAAATAAAAGTTATGGCATTCAATCTCATATTGCAAGAAATCCAAGAATTTTTAGGGCACTTACTTGAGTAAAAATGGTTGAAAAGTCTACTGTTTGAAAGAGTAAAACGTTCTGAAATTAACTACTCGATAGACAAGCATAGCTTTTGTAGTTACTTTATCTGCTTGAAGTTGTATAAACCAGAAATGAATTAACAAATATGTCCATCCCATCCCAAGAATAATTGAAGAGAGTTATCTACGGTTATTAACATTGACATAAAAAAGTAAAAATGGATAAATAACACATAAAGGACTATGTAGATCTTTTGACATATATGAAATGGAATAAAATTGGACCAAGCTACACATGGATGTAACCACAATTAACATCACTACGGTTTGGCGAACACGGAGCTAGAAGTGAATTACGAGTCGAATCAATTTGCGAATTGAGTGAACGAGCCTTGCATGCAATAATGTGGTGGTGAACCTCTCATTCTAATTTAGTGCTCTTTGAATCGTGCGGGAAGGTTTCTATCACACGGCTTACCAACTTGATCTTTCGTGGGAACCTTATGTCCAAACAGGCTTGGAAAAATAGGTATGATCTCACTTTCCTTTGCTCGCCACTCAAGTGTACGACATTTGTCGTGCTTAGGCCCTTTATTCTTTTCCCCAATCAATGAGTCCACTGCTTGCCTTTTTTTTTAGTAGGTGATGCATTACCGAAGTGAAGAAAATGCTGGATTGAGAAAAGGAGTACTATGAGTGTTCTGTCCCACACATCTAACCAGCTAGCATGGTTCATCGGTTCCACCGACTAGACTCTTAAAGTGATTCAATTGATATAGAGATGTGCTTGAAGTTGGGGTTATATTGTCCCTATTGGGTTAGGCCCTTCCTCATAAGGCCCCAATGTTAGGGCATAAGCACCCTCTTGCTATCGATATGCGAGGTGTTGTCTTAGCTATCTTTGACCAGGATCGCTCCCACACCTGTGGTGTTCGTGATCGGCCTATTCAATAGTGTATCGATCGAAAGGCAGGGCGGCATAGCCCCCAGCCAAGGGAGTGGTTATGTCCAATATGTCCTCCCTTATTCCTAACGTGCTCTAGTGCCTTGGGATGGGTAGGAACATGTCGGGTCCGCATTGCTGTAGAGCAATAGCTGCGTTTGGATCAGATCTATCTACTCGGTAATTCATTTGGTGACTTCACGGTCGCCAAAGAAGCATCAAACATTTTCGATGAGACCCATGAGCAATTCTTAGATAGCCAACACTATTTTCTGGTTCAACTTTAAAAAGAAATCAAAGATAAGATCGAAGAGAATGAAACGAATGTAGTGATCATTATAGCAACTCCTTCTGATTCTAAAAAAATGTCCAAAAAAACCTACTATGAAACTACCGAGAAAGGGCAAAAAAGCTAAAGTAGATATATAATTTCGACTATGATCAGACAACTAGAAAATATGATGATAGATCTTCTTTATTTTTAAAATAAGAGATCCAATATTGAACTTGTTATGACAATTACCATAAATATAATAGTATTTAATGTTGGAAAATGAGTTTAAGCTATGTTTTAATTTGTTTTCATTTGGTTAATGAAAATATCCTATAAAATATTTGAATTAATAAAGACTTAATTGAAAAATTAAGATAAATTATTTTTTTGACTTTCTTTAGCAGCCAAATAAGAAAATTCAAAATGGTGACAGACTGACAGTAATCATTTTCTTATCCTCTTATATTTCTTTAAACAACTTCACATATATATTTTTGATCTGTTGATTTCCCTTTCCTTGAAATCCAAGTCCTACAAATAACACTAGGCATCTAGTGTCTAATCAAGGATGAAAATGTCGACGACATTATCAACATTATTGTGACAATGGTTATTTTTTATACATCCTGACATCGAAACGTGATATCCATATCTTTTGGTTAAATTGTTGCGAAATTGTCGAGAATGTCGTTTAAATGTATTTTTTTGCTAAAATATCTTAAATATTGTATATATTGTTGCTTAAATGTTGAATAAAATTTCAAAAATATTAATTCTTAATTTATTTTTCTTTTTTTTTCTTTTTAAAACAATCATTTTAATTCAATTTTTTGCTTATTTTTGCTATTCATATGAAATGAATAGGGAAAAAAAGAAAAAAATTATATCATATATTACTCTATTTAGTGAACAGTCGAGTGAAACAGTAGTATCAAATCTAATTCTAAGTACAAAGTTAGCATGCATGTTTTATTTTTTACTTTTTATATTAATGTTATAATATATAGATTGTATTGAAGAGTAAGGCTCATTATATCCCCTCTAATTATGAATATTTTTAAAAACAAATGATGAATAAAAATTATTTTCATACTTTCAAGATTTATCTATTTATAATAATTAATACAATTAGATAATTTATTTAATTATTTCAAATATTTTAACTACTTATTGTATAATATTTAACAAAAAGAATATATATTTTATTATAGAATATTTTAATTAATTTGTCAACTTATTGATTAATATAAATATTTTAAGTATTTGAAAGTATATGTGGTAAACAAAAAAATAGTTTAAAATATAAGTAATTGATTATTTTGATGTTTTATAAAAAAATTCCATATTTTTGAGAGTTTTCATAGTTTTCGTGATTTTTTCCAAAGTTTTCGTCGACAACAACAATATCTTCGACATTTTTGTAAAAATTATATCTTGATATCTTCATCAATATGGAGTTTTCAAACCTTGTGTCTAATATAGTTTGGTCATTGCCTGCTATTTCAAACTAAGCTCTTTCAATATGTGATCTGGCTCTAGCATTTTTGTAATGGAAACCAGATGACAAATTATCTTTAGGGTTTTTTTTATCATCAAAATGATGATTTAAGTAGGATCTGAAATTATTAGAGGAGTTACATTTTGGACTAGAATACTGGATTGCTTTATATGTATGTATATAAATGTTTCCTCGGTTAGTGTTTCATACATACAAGTTTTTTTGGTTTCAGTATAAAAGTAGAGGTTCTCCCCTAAAGTTCTAAAAGATAAAAGAAATGATTGCCCTTGGCATTGAGGGTTCAGCCAACAAAATTGTTGTAGGAGTTGTGACCTCAGATGGCACTATTCTATCAAACCCACGTCACACCTCCAGGCCAAGGATTCCTTCCTCGAGAAACTGCTCAACATCATCTCCAACACATACTTCCACTTATCAAATCTGCTTTAAAAACTGCTAAAAGTAACCACAGAGGAAATCAATTGTCTATGTTACACTAAGGGTCCTCGCATGGGAGCACCACTGCAAGTTGCTGCTGTTGTTATCCGGGTTCTATCACAACTCTGGAAAAAGCCTATTGTTGCAGTTAATCATTGTGTTGCACATATTGAGATGGGTAGGATTGTGACTGGAGCTGATGATCCTGTTGTTTTATATGTGAGTGGTGGGAACACACAAGTCATTGCATATAGTGAAGGGCGATATCAGATTTTTGGAGAGACCATTGATATTGCTGTTGGGAATTGCTTGGATCGATTTGCTAGGGTTTTGACAATCTCCAATGATCCAAGCCCTGGATATAACATCGAGTAGGTATGTTTGTGGTCCCTTCTTTTTGTTTTTCCTTTTCGCCAAACGATTTCCTTATTTATATTTATTATTTTTTGGTTGTCCCTTAATCAAGGTTTTATTGTTCTTCCTATTCGTTTGGTTGTTTGGATATTAAGGTCTGTCTCATCTTTTAATTGAAATGATGTCTGCTAAATTTACCAAGAATAAGCAGTATTAGCTTCAAATTTTCCTGTTAAGGCATTTCATGCTATTATTAACAAGTATGCTGTAGGTTTTAAACTATGTGCTTATATCTTTGTCCTAATGCTAAATAACACTAGATTGGAAAGTTACCAAAATGACGCTTTTTGTGGCAAAATTCTTGAGATGTAAGGATGTGTTTCTTTCTTGACTTTGGAGTTGATTTTCTCTGCATTTTGTTACTTTCCAGCTTGCGAAGAAAGGAGAAAATTTTATTGATCTTCCTTACGCTGTCAAAGGGATGGATGTATCTTTTAGTGGCATACTAAACTACATTGAATCTATTGCTGAGGAGAAGCTCAAGAATAATGAGTGCACCCCTGCAGATTTATGTTACTCTTTGCAGGTACTTTGGGCCTTTTCTATTTTCCACTTAATACCTTTCTAGTGATAAAGGTCATAGTAAAGAATTTCACACTGAACAAGTTGATATACTCCATGATGTTGTAAAATGTTGCAGGAAACAGTATTTGCAATGCTTGTAGAGATCACTGAACGAGCAATGGCACACTGTGATACAAAAGATGTTCTTATTGTTGGTGGTGTTGGTTGCAATGAGCGCTTGCAAGAGATGATGAGAACAATGTGCTCTGAACGTGGTGGAAGGTCGTTTGCCACTGATGATAGGTATTGCATTGACAATGGAGCTATGATTGCTTATACTGGTCTCCTTGCCTTTTCCAATGGGACTTCAACCCCACTAGTAGAAGCAACATTTACTCAGCGGTTTCGGACCGATGAAGTGGAAGCAATTTGGAGAATAAAAAATGAGTTGGAAAATATGAACGGGCTTATGGATGGAAGTGCATGAACATTAGATTTAGAGGTTTGTGTATTTTACGAGTTGCAGAAGATAGAGTTATTATTAATTCCCGAATTGAGTTATCATAGAATACAATACTATTATAATTACTCTTTGGATGCATGTGCATTTTTTTTTCTTCTTCCTGTCATGTATTATTTCAAGTTGAAAAAGAAGAAGTTTATTATACATTTGTTGTGGTTATTCATGTGTTTGAAATTACTAAAAGCTGTGTGCTTATTCAAAACTCTAATATTTCAAGCAACAAAACACTAAAAGAAAAAGGTTGCAATTCATTTCAACCTGGTCAATCCTAGATTTCCTTGATTGTAATACATTTTATGGTTTTTCCATTCCAGGTTAGCACTTGATTTTGGGAAGAAAGAATCTTGTTTTCGCTAAAGCTTGACTTAATCATGATTGTATATCAGGTAAGGATGACAATAACATCGAGGAAGGATTCATTTATGATTCCGTAGTGTCTATTATTTGAAGGTTGTGTATGGAAACTCTTACGACTCCCAACCTATATCTCAGCAAGAAAGTTGTTGAAAGGGAGTTGTACAGATATAGTTTTATGACTTGATCTTGCTTATGTGTATGGTAAACCTGCCTTATTGTTACCAATACTTTAAGTAATTTCCTAAACACTTGTTCTATTAGAGTTCTTAAGTCTGTAACTCTGTTGTAATTCCAAATGAAATTGACATGCTGTTTAGTCAAATTTAGAAATTTGGGAATATCACCATTCAATTGACATGGTGTTCAACTAGGGTAGGGTTTGTTTAATGATGGTGAAAGGAAAAAAAGACGGGAGAAGTTTCCTTTCCATTGTTTAGTTCACAAATTTTGCAATGTATGGGAATGGGAATCTTTTTAATACTATAAGAGAATGTATAAAAATATTATTCTTTTAGAGTATAAAAATAGTATTAGTTTTTCTCTCAATGGTTTAAACTTTTGTAAGAGTTAGTTTTATTATTGATAATAGAACTAGAGGTCCTTTATTTAAAGTCCAATAATTTTTAAATTGTTGAATTATAATTGTCTAGTCTGTATGATACATAAAGAGGAACACTTTAAGAGAGTGATATAATGTAAGAAAATATAATTAATTATTCTCTAAATATAAGTATTTTGAAGTTTGTAACAATTCACTTCTAACCCTTAGGTGGCGTTTGTTTCGTGGAATGGAATCAGAATCAGAATCGGAATCGGAATGAAATGTAATGGAAAGGAAACAATTTTGTTTGGTTTCACCACTGGAGTCAAGCTCGAAATCAGGATTACAGTGTTTGGTTTGTCACTGGAATGAAATGAAAAAAACTGTAAATGATCTTAATACCCCTACATGCTGTAAAGTTCAAATAATGTCATTTAATTATTATTTTTTCGTCAGATAAAATATATTATTGAAATCATTATTTTTCTAAATAATTATTACTTAATTAAAAAGAAATATATTATTAAAATTATTATTTTTCTAAATAGGGTTTAGGGTTTTGAGGTTTGGGATGTGAGATTTAGGGTTTAGGAATTTAGGATTTGGGGTTATATTTGTAGGTTAAGGTTTAAGGTTAAAATTATTATTTTTCTAAAAATGGTTTAGGGTTTTAGAAATTTGGATTTGGGGTTTAGGGTTTTAGGATTTGGAATTTGGGGTTTAGGGTTTTGGGATTTATGTTTTAGGTTTTGTGATTTATGTTTTAAGGTTTAGGGTTTAGGGTTTAGGGATTTGGGGTTTAGGGTTTTAGGTTTAGGGTTTAGGGTTTTAGGATTTATGTTTTAGGGTTTTGGGTTTTAAGGTTTAGGGTTTTAAAGTTTTGGGATTTAGGGTTTAGGGTTTTAGGGATTTGGAATTTGGGGTTTAGGGTTTTGGGATTTAGCGTTTAGGGTTTAGGGATTTGGGGTTTAGGGTTTTAGGATTTGGATTTAGGGTTTTGAAATTTTAGGTTCAGGGTTTAGGGTTTTGGAATTTTGGGTTTGAGAATTTGGGGATTTGGGGATTAGGGTTTTAGGGTTTTAGGGTTTAGGGATTTGGGGTTTTGGGGTTAGGGTTTAGGAATTTAGGATTTAGGGTTTAGGGTTTTGGAATTTTGGGTTTGAGAATTTGGGATTTGAGTTTAAGGTTATATTTTAGGTGAGGGTAAAATTGGAAAAAAAAAGTTTAGATGGTAATGGAATTATGATTACCAAAGTGGGGAGAAGGAATTGTGATTCCTTCTCTTTTAGTAATCCGATTCCATTCCGTCCTCCATTTCGTCCAACCAAACACACAAAATAGAAGGAATCAATTCTGATTTCATTCAATTCTGATTTCATTCAATTCCCTCCAACCAAACATGAAGTTACTCTTTCTCATTTATAAAATGTGGCCCATATATTTTCCAGTGGTATTTTTTTCGTGTTTATTTTATTTTATTTTATTTTGAGATTGTTGTGATATATGTAATGAGTATACAATAACAATTATGATTACTTTTTCATAGTATTTTATAAAAATATGAATGACACTTGATAAAATAATTATTTATATTAATATTTTATAAGAAATAAAGCACTCATTTATTGATACAAAGAGAAATAACCAAAATTAATATAACGATGGTAGGTCGGTAAACCAAGTACCTTTATTTTTATCTAGTCTCCTTCTAGTCTCAGTGGTCTACATGGTTACTTCACATGTAAATATTAAGAGAGTAAGAGTAATCTATATTTTGTTTAAATTCAGATGTCAATAATTTTTTTTTATATTATATCATTTATGTTATTAATTCTTTAAATTATAAATAATATTATTTAGTTCATTAAATTTATAAAAATGTGCTTATAAAAATAAATTATATTGTTTTAATAAATTTTATTTAAAATATTATTATTTTATGTGAAGTAATTAAAACACAAATAAAATATGAGTATTTAATCGTCATAAAAGTAAAATTTAATATAAAATATTTAACAAAAAATAAATAATAATAAAATTTTAACATAAACTAACGATAATTAGTAAATATTAAAAAACAAATATTTTAAGAATTTTTTTATTAATTGTTAAATTATTATTATTAAATATTTGTATTTTAATTACATTTAGTTATTTAATAAAAAATAATAATATTTTAATGAAAAAAATAGTAAAGTAGTATGATTTGTTTTTACTTTATTTTTTATAAAGTTAATAAATTAAATGATGTAATTTTTAATTTAAAAGATTAAATTGTATTTCTTTGTAATTTTTCTATTTTATTTATTTTCTATTTTGTTTATGCCGGTTCGAGATCATGGTTAGCACGCAATGTGAATGGTCATGAATACATTTATTTTCATTCCTTTATTAAGTTCGGTTCATCCTTATTCAATAGGGTATACAAGAGTTTTGTTTTGATGTTGTCACCTTATTTGAGATCAAAATAAATTTACAGTGATTAACAATTTTTTAAAAAGAACTAGGAATTCAGAATTGGATGAATATTTTAAATATAAATAATTATAATTATAATTATTTGTAAAAAATTAATTATTTTTTTGAAAATAATCTTAACTAGTAACACGTGGGGCGAAAATCATTATTACTATATCGAAAATGTGGTTAATCAAAACTGAACATATACTAATATTTTTTTTATAAAATACATAATATTTAAAATAATTAGATTGAATTTTATTTATTCTTACTTTTATATATCTTTATTTTATTTATAAAGATATATTAAAAAATTAAAAAATAAGAATTAATGTATAATATTTTGAATAATGTATTAGATTAAAGAATATTTTAACATTTATTTTTTAAAACTAAATATATTTTTAAATAAATGTTAAAAAATAAAAAGCGTAAGAAAATTATTATCAATTCATAAGTAACGATTATTAATCGAATATATCAAAAATCGGTATAAAATGATTATGATTATTAGTATAATCATTTCCGTCCATATCACGTAAATTTCTAAATCAGAGAAATTACATTTTCAAATTAGAGAAATTATTGATTATATTATAAAAAATTAATATATATATATATATAATAATAATAATTATATTGATTATAATTGAATTTCATATTTTACAATATTTGTATTAAATAAATATATAATTAATATGGATTATTGAATAAAATAATTTTAATCGATCCTATGAGAAAATTGTAATAATTTTATCTTTATTATTAATTATATTTTAATTTTATTGTTATTATATAAAATTATTAACAATAAATTATTATTTTGATATTAATAAGAAAATGTGATCTTTAAGATTATATATTTATTCTATAAATAATGCTTAGATTATGTATTTATTTTTTTATTAAAATTTAATCTTTGTTATTAAAAAGTGATTTCATAAAAATAAATAATTATTTTTATGTTTTATTTTATTTTTCTTTAATTCTTTTCGTTACGATTTATTTAAGTTACATCAGTCTTTATTTAATTTAATTAAAAAACAAAAAATATGTATCATTTTTTTTCATAATAACAGTATTATATTGTTAAAAAAAATACAAAAATATAATTTTATAATAAGTAAAGGATGGTGTTCTTATTTTTCTTTAATAATAATTCAAATTAATAAAAATTAATACCTTTCATTCATACTTCACAACCTTCCAAATTTTACATTCTTAACTCCACTTGCAACGGGGCGAGGCTAGATGGTAGCGGGTGAAATTTTTATCCTTATTTTAAATTTTTATGGGATAATTTTAGGATTTTTTTTATTGAAGTTTTGATGAATTTATGAGTTTTTAGGTATTTCTTTTTTAAAATATATGTTTAAAATAAAAATAAAATCGATTGTTTGGTTTGATAGTTATTAAATAACTAATATAAAATGTATTTTTAATTATTATATTGTATTTTTTTGATGAAATATTTATTTAGTAAAAATAAAATTTATTTTAAATTAAAATATTTGAATTCACGAGTAAATATATAAAAAAATTGAGCTAAAGGATTTAATGGAAAGAAAGTGTGATTTTCAAATTCACCCCACCTCTCCAAAAAGTAGGACACGCGATAACTCGTCGCCCAAAAACTTTGAAATTCAAAAGTTTCAAACGCGTCTAGCTCTACGGTTCAGCCCACCTATTGACCAGGCGGTTCCGTCCTAACACAACGGGGCAAGCAACGCTAACATATGCACCCGGCGCATTATATCTAATTTGACCGCTGTCCAAACAGCAACCAGTAAACAAAAAGTTCTTTTTTTTCTCTCTGAAACTTCTTCAATATTTCATTTGATTTGAGTCCTATTCCTTTTCCTCTATCCCTCACTTTATTTGATATTTCTAATTTTGCGTCTATTCCAAGCCAAGTCAAGCTCTGCTTCTGCTGACTTAGTATTCTCTCTCTCTTCTTCTGGAGTTTAGATTCTAGGGTTTCTTGTAAAAAGTGTTGTTTGGGTATTGTTGAGGAAGATGACAACTATGGAGAGCTTGATTGGATTGGTGAATAGGATCCAGAGGGCATGTACTATGCTCGGTGACTATGGCGGTGGTGATAATGCCTTTTCTTCTCTCTGGGAAGCTCTCCCTTCCGTTGCCGTCGTCGGTGGCCAGGTCCTTTATTGTAATACCAGCTTAATAAGTTAATTTAACAAAAATATTTTGGACCGTGTAGGAAACACTGATCTTGAGTGCTGATTCGTATTAGGATCATAAAGTTTGATTCTTGGAAGAGAAAACAGAATTATATTGGGTTTTGTTTGAATTGTCAAATGATCTGTTTTCTTGCAAAGTTATATTAGGAATCGTTCTGATTGTTATTTTTCCTTCCTTTGTAATGAAAACAGAGTTCGGGCAAGTCTTCGGTGCTAGAAAGCATTGTTGGGCGTGACTTTCTCCCTAGAGGATCAGGTTTGTAAACTTTCGTTTGTTTGTTTTGATTTTGTGATTGTTTTTCCCCATTGTTTATTTTTTCGTAGCCTCGCCAACAAGAGTCTGTAATCTACTTGCTTTTGGATTATTGCAGGAATTGTGACAAGGCGACCTTTGGTCCTGCAGCTTCACAAAACTGAAGATGGATCTCAGGAATATGCTGAGTTCCTACACCTTCCTAGAAGGAGATATACTGATTTTGGTAAGTAACATAAACCTCTTTCTTCTTTCTTATTTTTATTTTTAAGTTGAAGCATATTTACAAATTTGATTGATAATGTAGCACACTCGTGTTATCCTTGTCTTTCAAGCGGAACATTGTACTAAGGGTTTTTTGAACTTCTTAATTTATAGTTGTAGCCTTTGCTCTAGCCAGTGAATAAACTAATGGGGTTTTTTTTTTAGCAGCCATGGTTCGCACAGAAATTCAGGATGAAACTGAAAGAATAACAGGGAAGGCAAAACAGATCTCTAATGTTCCCATCCATCTCAGTATCTACTCCCCTAATGGTTTGTTTTTCTTCTCCAGTTCTCTTCATTTTCATTTATGGAAATTAAAGGAATTAAATTTCTTGTGGCTAGTTAAAACTTAATCAGTAGACTGTTTTTGGTCATGTCAATTTCCCCTCTCTCTATCTCCTTTTCTTTTACTAGGAATTTTTTAGAGCTATGGCTTTTTAATTGTTTAAATATTGTTACTCTTGCCTTCTTTTATTGACTCTGTCTCATTCATTCGCAGTTGTGAACCTTACTCTTATTGATTTACCTGGTTTAACAAAAGTTGCTGTTGGTACGTTATATGGATTATTGATAACTTAAAACTCTTCTTTTACGTACTTCATTAGACATTTTCATCCTTGATAGCAGTAATGGTTATTCTAAATGTATGCAGAGGGGCAGCCCGATACTATTGTTGAAGATATTGAAAATATGGTTCGATCCTTTGTTGATAAGGTAATGGGGAATTTTGGTTTTGTTTTTCAAATAGTGGGGATATTTATAGAAGGAATTCTATAACCCCTCATAGAGATGCACTGTATGCTATGCGGAAAAATCACATGCCCAAGGACTATACCAGACAAAAAACAAAGACAGTATTAGACATTCAATTACGTAGCGACCTTTGTTGATGACATGGTTTGTCCCTCCTAATCTATGGGTCAAGGTATTTAGGAAGAAGTTCGGGCAACATGTAGATTCTTTATTGAACATCATTTGTTCCCCTTAAGTTATAATGTTGAAGGGGTGCTATTTTGCATGGATTTCTTCGTTATAATATTCCTGCAGTAAAATTTGTGGATAATTAACCAGTTTTGGCTGGAAAGTGTTATGAGGTTTCTTCTGTACGTTCTCATTCATGGTTATGTGATTTGTGTAGCCTAATTGTATTATATTAGCAATTTCTCCGGCCAATCAAGATATAGCGACATCTGATGCAATCAAGCTTGCCAGGGAGGTGGATCCCACAGGTATGCGATGATACTACGGCTAACACTTTTTCTCCCATCTTTTACATGTTGAAGTCTCACTAAACTAGTTATATTGTCACAGGTGAAAGAACATTTGGGGTGCTGACAAAACTGGATTTGATGGACAAAGGAACAAATGCACTGGATGTGAGTCTATCTTTCCCTTCTGCTGAGCACATGTTTGTTCTGTGTGCACATCTACAAGGCTGTGACTACTATGTAGTTAATCTAAATGAACATAAAATAATTACTTTATCGGCTAATATTGATAATTTTCTTGTAGAATGGCCTACTCTAGAGTTATTCTTTGGTACAATTGCATGTTCCTAGTAGTTATTCCATGGTTGTATTTTCTTCTCCTTTTATTTTTTGGAAGATTTTATATATCTTCTTTCTAGAAGATAAGTTGTGCATATCCAAACACCCTCAAGAGAGAGAGAGAGGAAAAGATGAATAAAGAGAAACTCTTATTTGCATTTCTTACTCTTTTTTCCCATCAGGTTCTGGAAGGAAAATCATACCGGTTGCAACATCCATGGGTTGGAATTGTGAATAGATCCCAAGCTGATATCAATAAAAATATTGACATGATTGTTGCAAGGCGCAAGGAGCGTGAGTACTTTGCAACCAGTCCTGACTATGGACACTTGGCTAGCAAAATGGGTTCAGAGTATCTTGCAAAACTTCTCTCCCAGGTTTTTTCTGTTTTTATATTTTTTTTCTTTGAGTGAGATTTTACTTTTTTTTTATAAGGTTTAAGATCATATTCTCTTTCAGAGGGTATCAATTTGATGGTGCAATCTTGCTTGTAGCACTTGGAGTCTGTAATTAGGTCTCGAATACCAAGCATCACATCTTTGATCAACAAAAGCATCAGTGAACTTGAATCAGAGTTGGACCATCTTGGTAGGCCTATTGCTGTTGATGCTGGGGTGAGTATTAATTCTTTACAATTTTACATAAAAATGGCTGATGTCTGTACAGTGTTTAATTAACACCTTTTGATTTAGGCTCAACTGTACACCATACTGGAAGTTTGTCGTGCATTTGACCGTATTTTCAAGGAGCACTTGGATGGAGGGTAAATGTCATACTTTGCCATAGAACATTTTAATTCATTTTTCGGTTTTCTTTCTTTCTAAAGTGAAATTTCTTTCTATTTGGCGTTTCTAGGGCTCCATTGACTTCTTTCTGATGTTTTAATTATGCTGAGCTAGTTCCTTACAATTAGCATTAGTGAAATGTTGCTTTGTTATATGCCTTTTTTTTCTTTTGGTGAACAGAAATGCTTTGATTGAATTCTGTTATGATGGTGTTCCTTGTATGCTTGTGTAATTATGTTCAATGCTATCAAGATTCTTGCCAGCTTATAATCATTCATGCTCGACACTTAAACCCTTTCTATTTTTTTTTTAAAATGGATTTTGTATGTGCATATTTCTATGGTTCTTACAATATTCATGTTTCATTACATCATTACTGTTTGATCTCTAATAATTTGGTTCTTTTTTGGACATAGGCGGCCTGGTGGTGACCGGATTTATAATGTCTTTGACAACCAGCTGCCTGCTGCTTTAAGAAAGCTTCCATTTGATCGTCACCTTTCTATTCAGAATGTAAAGAAAGTGGTCTCTGAGGCAGATGGTTATCAGCCACATCTGATTGCCCCAGAGCAAGGTTACCGTCGATTAATTGAGAGTTCTCTTAGTTACTTTAGAGGCCCATCTGAAGCTTCTGTCGATGCTGTAAGTATTCATTGATCTGTTTTCTGTTCATATTTAAATACACTTGCAATTTTTTTGTTATTTATTTACACTGATCTTGGCATTGTAATGTAGGTTCACTTTGTCTTGAAGGAACTTGTAAGGAAGTCAGTTGGAGAAACTCAGGTACGAATTGGGCATGGATGAATAGTTTTATTGTCTACAAAAATGTTCTATTAGTGGAAGGAATTTTTATTTTAATGTTTCTCACTCAATATCACTTTGTAGGAGTTAAGACGCTTTCCAACCCTGCAAGCTGAAATAGCTGCTGCTGCTAATGAGGCCTTGGAAAAGTTTCGTGAAGAAGGTAAGAAGACAGTATTACGATTGGTTGACATGGAAGCTTCTTATTTGACTGTTGAATTCTTCCGGAGACTTCCTCAAGAAGTGGAAAAAGGAGTAGAAAAAGGAGTGGAAAAAGGAGTGGAAAAGGGAGGAAAGCCAGCAACAGCTGCCTCAAACATAGACCGTTATTCAGAAGGGCACTTTCGAAGGATAGCATCCAATGTCACTGCTTATGTGGGAATGGTGTTGGAGACTCTGAGGAACACAGTTCCTAAAGCAGTGGTTTACTGCCAAGTCAAGGAGGCCAAACAGTCCTTACTCAATTACTTCTATACACAACTAGGCAGGAAAGAGGTACTCTTCTTTTCCAAACAGTCCTCTTGCTTTGTTTGATTTCTTACTTGGTTCTTTTAGTTATGCAAGTTGTTCAACAAGCGTAATTGTTTGTTGCACTAAAATGAAGTTTCTGCTGTCAGATGGCAAAGGATAACTTTTTTTTTTTGGCCCTCTTATTTTCTTGGGTTTTTTTTGCCAGTAGGTGGTCCCTTTTTGTTATGTGAGATCCAAAATCCTTATTTTTTTACAACACTAAATGAGGTTATTGCCATCATACATGACCCCTAGTGGTCTGGCAGTAAATCTCATCTCTCCTTAGTTTTAAGTCATAAGTTTGAATCACATTAAAAATATCGTTCGATCTAAAGAAATAAAGAATAAGATCTACTTACCCATGTCACAGTAAGGAGATGTTTGCTTCTCATGTCTGAGTGAAATGTTCTTGTTCTTATTCTGTGGCACTAAAAGTAATGTTCATTTAGTATCACCATTTATTAAAAGGTTCAAATTATGGTTCTAGGGTAAGAAGAAAACATTGTAGTTCATGATAGTGCTGATGGGTTGATGAATGCACTCTGTAGCAGGAGTTGTATGTGCTGTGACATATTTGCTTGCATTTCACAATGTATTATTATTAGTACTCTGGAACATGTAGGCTACTCATAATTCGGCTTTGTTTAACTATGGCTTCTTCGTTATATCACGTATGTTACAGGCCAAGCAGCTCTCACAAATGTTGGATGAAGATCCGGCATTAATGGAGAGGAGGCAACAATGTGCTAAAAGGCTTGAATTATACAAAGCAGCCAGAGATGAGGTTGACTCTGTTTCGTGGGTACGCTAGATTATTATTGTAGCCATCTTATATATATATTCTTGCTACGTCCCATGGATGTTTGACTCCTAACTTTATTGACTTCTTGAAGAATTGCTTTTTTTTTTTTTTGTTCAGCAGCTTCATATGCTGGGTTCTTATTTTGTATATATTCTTTATACAAACACGATGTGTATTTGTAAGAATTATTAAATTCTTTATTGGACATATTAGATATCTTTGATTTGATTTGGCTAAATCAGACATTTTGTGATTATAAACTTGGCATGATTATAAAGTAACGTGTCCCTAAATTTAGGTCTTTAGGTCACTTTATTCCAAATTTTCAAATGGTATATTTTAATCCTTAAATTTTAAATTGTATAATGCTTAAACTTTCAATTAATATATTTTAGTCTCTATGCTTTAAGAGTTTAGTACGTCACTGTACGAAAAAAGTGGCATTTTAATCTTATGTTTTAGGATTAAAGTGTAGAGGTGTTTTTTTTAATTTTTATTAATGAAAATTTAAAATTTAGGGAAGAAAATGTCGAAAAGATAGAAGCCGAGTGACATGAGTATCCGGGATCCTTATTTGTTTATCAATTTAAATCGATATTTTAACGACCCATTTCGTAATTAATATTTGAATGGGTTAACATATCCTTTAATTTATTTGATGGGAGAAATTTAGTTCTATTTTTTAAAGTCAAATAGGCTTTTAATAATTTTTAGATAAAATTAATCTTGTTTAATTATTTTAGGAGAAATGCGTTTGATGTCTCTTATATTATGTTAAAGGGATTATTTAATTTTTTAAAAATAAAAAAAATGTTATTTAATCTTTTACTTTTATTAAAAAACTAAAAAATAATAAATATTATTATTTTATTCATGGCCCAAATAAAATAATAATATATAGGGGTTATGTGTTAACTGCATGAATCTGGTGAGGGTAAAGGCAACATTTTGCAAGGATTTTTTTTTTTAAAAAAAAAAAATTGACCTCCTCAAAAGGGACTAGGTTTTATTCTCAAAAGTCTCTTGTTTTTCTTGGGCAAAATGAGTCTCTTGTTTGGTCTTATTGATATCTTAAAACTAAGAGTTTAACTTAGTCGGTTTATTTTTTAAGAGCTAATGTTATAAGTAATTCTATATTCTCCATGATAAACCATTTGTTCTATAAACTAAATAGTTTTAACATCTTATTTCTAAAAGAAACATACTTATTATCCAATGTTCAATTATTCAATAATATTGATAACATTAAAATATATAATTTAAAAGGATTTGGTTTTATATAAAAAGTGAAAGTAATAAGATCTACCATGCAAGAAACAGGAGGTAAATAACGTTACATTTGCAGTAATCCAAAAATAATAAATAAAATTTGGAAAAAAAATTAGTGTCTTAATTCTTAAACAATGTTAGGGAGTTTTTATCTAACCATTTGGGATTTAATCTGTTGAAACATACTATTTATGGGAAAAATTGAAAGAGGAGAACAAAAAGAGAGAAATGAATATAGATAGTTTTAGAAAATATGGCAAAACCATCTAACACAGAAGCTTGGATGACAGAGGGTTTGGGAGTGGCGGCCGAAGGGTTGGGGATCAATGATCGAAGGTAGGACTGATGACTAGATGAGTGGGGACCGGCAGGAGCTGCTGTTAGTAATAGTGAAAAAATGTGGTGAAGAAACGTGAAAAACAAAGAGAGATCCTCCCTTCAATAAAGTCTTTCATTTTGGCTTAAAAAACAAGTCGTGATTAATTACTATAGAAAGTAACTTAATATTTACTTATTTTATTTAATAAATAATATTTTTGAAATCAAAAATATTAAAATATAAATTTTTCAGTGAAAAGGAATGAAAATATAATTTTTAAATTTTTTTATTAATTCTCAATGCATGATCAATCAAAAACTATCACATGACTTACCACGTAAGCAACACGTAAGCAAAGGAGTTGACTGAGCAAGTAACGCAGATGCCATGCAAGCAAAGACAACGAATCGTAAATCGTCGCATGTAAGGAGCAAAGTAGCACGTGTCACGTGATAGCACAACATTCAATCTGAGTTCGAAGAACTATCAAATCTTCATGCCACATGTCATCATGTGATTGCTTGCTACGTTTCACCCGTACACCATGCCATCTGTTACCACGAATCATATTGTGTCGCATGGCGATGACTTAACATGGGTTGACTCGGACTAGTCTCCCTTACCACGTATCGCGCTATGATTCGCCCAATAAATTCTGTATACCATGTGTCGCATTGTGATGGGTTGACATTGTTGATTTTGCTTGTTTTGATCTTAGCCCTTGATCTGAAGTTGATATGACGGTCCATATTACACATGAGTTATATTTAAGCCCTTAATCACCTCATAACCCCTAATGAACCACTATTAGCATAATTTTGGTCAGTTTTTGGAGTTAAAAAGAGAAAAAAAATACAGAAAGATTAAAAAAAAGATACAATTTTGGTGGATATTCAAGAGAAAAATATTACTATAATTTAAGAGATTAATTGTATTTCTTTTTCTACTCTTCTTTTTTATCAATTTTTATGTTTTCTTTTATGAAAAATATGAGGTTTATGAACACAATTATGTGTAGTTAATTTATTAATCTTAGGATCTTATAAATCCAAATTTCACCATGTGATGATTTAATATTTTACCTCAATTGTAATTGTAATTATAATTTAATTATATTATTTAATCTAATTTTTATGCTATTAATTGTTTGACCAACAATTTATCTATAGAGATAATTAAATAGATTTGAAAGAATTATTTACTTATTTATCTTGATTAAATAACATGCATAGTTTTATAGGTAGAAATATATGATTATTATGTATGTAATCCATAATTGATGAACTTAATAAATAGTATGCAATTTAATTGGCATAAGAGTACGATTAAATTAATTATTATATGATGTGTAGTTTACTTGAGATATGAATACATAGTAGGTTAAATTCAATTGATTATGTAATTAATTGATAATTATATTGGAGGGATTTTAGTGATTCATATGTTTAGAAAATTTGGGGATTGATTATTCCTAGATATTTTCTCATACATCTTCTTAGTTACAAAATCTAATTTAATTAATTATTGTTATTTACTTTTAGTTATTTTAATTTTGTTTCCTTAAAATATAAAAATACAAAAAAATTGATTCTTATTTTTTTAGTTTTAAAAATTAGTTTATAGTAAAATAATCTCCGTGAAAAATATCTTTTCTTATCATTATATTACTTATTACAATATATATACTTGTGTATTATTACACATATAATTTATGTGGCTATTAGAGATTGTAAAAAGTTCATGATACTATTTATGTGGCTATCTGGGATTGTAAAAAGTTCATGATACTATTTATCCCTTATTAATGGGACATGTACACTACATATAGTTAATTTTAATAAAATTTATTAAAATATTAAATAAATAGTAAAATTTATTCCTTTGATAAATTTTACAAAATATAAAATAATAAATGATATATTTTATAATGTAATGTATTAATTAACATAAACATTTTAATGTAAAAATATTTGTAATGTATCTTGCTTTTTTTTAAAGGGTGAAAAGTTGAACTAACCTCATAGTGAGTTTTTTTTAGTTTTGTTTATAAAAATTTATCATCGAAGGATAATTTAACAATATAGCATAATATTTTATTATAAAAATATTTTAATGGTATATCATCATTTAAAGAAGTTCCTTTCATCTCCGATCACTTTTTTCTTATTTTTTCAAATTTTTTCTTCTAACCAATTTCATTATATTGGATTAGTTTTTCTATTTCTCTAATTGGTCTTTCTCCCCCTCTAAATAGTCTTTAAATGTTAAACTAATGAAGAAGTTTAAATTAAATTTATTGTTTAACCACAATCAATACATGTGAAATATGAACATTCAATACCAACAATAATATTTATTGTAAAAATATTTAATAACAACAACTTTAAAACTAACAACATCTTCACGGTGGATTGATCTACTTTGCTACATTTGATCCTATATTTTATATATTACAAATATCTCAATTTATACCGCTCAATTTTTTTTTAAATAGAACACATCATAAATAAACTTTTATCTTTAAATTGAAAGTAAAAGATTCAAATAGAAAAAAATCAATAATTGTGTCACGTTTAATAAAAAAATATTTTATAACAAATCATTTATTAAGAGAAATAAAGAAGTAATACCAAATTCACAAAAAAAAGAAGAATGAATGTAATGCTTTAAGTTTAGAAATATAATAAGTTAACAATATAATCATAAAAATAGATCTTTGATGTTAACTTAGGAATGATAGCTAACCATTCCTACCAAAAGCTTAAGTTGTCAGTAGGGGGTGCCAACTACCCTTTATTCAGCCCATTACACTTAACCTATAATTCGAGTTCCATCAGAACACATGGATATGACCCAGCATAAATCACGCAAGCCAAAGGGTGGATCGTAGCCAAACAAGTGACGCATCACTCCCTCCCTCGTAAGAGAAATTCGTCCTCGAACTTACACTTTTTGAAACTAAAACCTGGGACCAATTTCTGCCAAACTTAAGAATAATAGCTAATCATTTCTACCAAACTAAAAGCTTAAACTTTTGGTACGATGATTGGGTTACTCCATTTATTCTCTTTCTTTAGAGGGTTTGTGATCATGCTTATTCATTTTAGGTGTATACATGTTTTTTCTTTTATCATTAGATGTTCATACTTATTTTTATATATTGAATAATGTATAATGTGAAAATAAATATAGTAATGTTTGTATTTTCTATTCTCTATATTAAAATTGAGATTATATACGCATATTACAACTAACATCACAACTAAAATTCATATATATATAAGATTGATTATTGAAGTTAGCTTGGGTTACATATTATTATTCACTATTTATAATAGATGAGTAATAGTGTGTTATTATAATTACCAATATGATATTATATATTAAAAGTAATGTAAAGATTATTACATATATCTTTGTTTTAGTAGTAAATTGCTTTGTCTTTGTTGAAATTATCTTTTTCTTTTTGCATTTTTTTAAAAATAAAATAATTTTATTATAATACCTATTTTATCCTTAACTAATCCCACACTTTTATCACATATTTTTTATATATTAAAAAATTAAATATTCTTAAAAAATTAAATTGTTTTCATTGCCTCATTGTTCCTAAACAAAATAACCTAGAAGCACATCTTATAAACAATGTTTCCAAACAACATTAATAAGTCTATACAAAAGAATTCGAGTGATACTTCATTTATTTTTAAAATAAATTTTTTTAAGGATAAAATATAATTTTTCTTGAAAGTAATTTTTTTAAATATTTTATATACTTTTAAAAATAACATTATATATATATATACACTTTTTATTTTCAAAAAAAAAAATTATCTATTCTACATGTCTCTTTCTCACCCTTAAAAAAATATTATTTTTTATCTATCCTAATTTGTAAATTTAAACAAAATTTATAATTAGCAATAAATATTATATTACTTATATAAATGAATTAAAATAACACAAGAGATAGAGAAATTGAGATAACAGAAAGAGATTAAGAGGACTAATAGACTAAGAGAAAAGAGAAATTATATTTTTTAAAGAGACGAAGTTTTTTTTGGTTTTCATAAAAAAAGAAATTCAATTTTATCCTTAAAAATATCATTTAAAAAAATTAGATTAGATTAACTCTATCTAAAAATTATTAGACTAAATTTACTCTGCTTAAAAAAAATAAAACTAAAGTACATTTATCAAGTAATTACATGACTAAATAGAACTTGGTCCCATTTAATTTGCTAATAAAATAATTTGATTCAATTTCTTGCCATAAGTTTTAAGGGAGATGATAAATAACTTCAATAATATTTTTTATGTAAATTTTTTTATACTCATGGCTCCTATTGATATTTATTAGGGATTGGAGTGACAAAATTATCTATTTAGATCTTAATCATGGTGATATGATAATATAAAAAAAAAGTGATCATAAATGTATTATATTTATTCTAAAAGTGATACTTAAGTCTTACCTTTATTTTTTGTAATGGTTTAATTATATTATTATAAAAAATAACTTAACAAAGATAAATAACGATGTTTTATATTTTATATTATATTCAATTACTTTAAGCTACAATTTATTTAAGTTATAATATTATATATCTATTATAATTGAAAAAATAAAAAAATTATATGTGTTCTTGTGCGGTCACTTTTTTGATAATAATAGAATTAAACTGTTATAAAAAATAAATTTAAAACTTAAATGTTATTTTTGTACTAAGCAAAGGACATTGAAGGTATTTTTTTATTATAAAAAATTAAGTAAAATTATAACTATTGATTCTATCTAATTTTTAATTTAATTTATATTCTAGTAAAAAAATAAAAGAATAATCATTATTTATGTTATATGACATGCATCATAACCCATTTAGTACAACACATCACATAAATTTTGATTTACTATAGATGTGTTTGATAAGGTTTTTAATTTTTGATTTTTGATTTTTTTAAAATGATTTTTCAATGATATAATGATTTTTTATTTTAATTTTCACATTTTTGAAGAATCATTACTAAAAAATGAGATGATTCATAAATATTTAAAAATAAGATTTTTTTAATAAAATTTATGATTTTGATTTTTTTATTTTTACCTAAAAAATTTTTAGAGAGTAAATCAAGTCTTATAACTTTTGAATGTATAAGTATTAGAAACAAAATGATTTAAAACCTAAATTTGTAAATAATAACTAAAAACATTATTGATTTTTAAATATTTTTTAGATGAAGGATAGGAATAGTTCACCTTTGGATACGCAGAAATTATGTGAATTAACACATATCATTTTAAAAAGGATAATATTATCTTTTTTTTTAAATAATGTATAATGTTTCAAAATTGAGGATAAATGATATTTATACTATAAAATATATAAATTATATTTAGGAAAAAAATAAAGAAGAATTTAAGAATCATGATAAAGGTTTTTGGTGTATCTTTATTAAATAAAATGGGTAAATTTAATCATTTTATTTATAGGTTGGTTAATTTAGTTTTTTAATATATGAAATTTTGTTAATTTAGTCTCTTAATATAAGAAAATAAATTTTTTTAGTGTAAAAATATACTTTAATTTTTGAATTAAAATGCATGATTTTAAATAATCATAAGATTAAAATATTATTTTTAATAATTATAAATTAATTATATTCATTTTTATAATAATAAAACTTATAATTTTTGATAAAAAATAGAGCTAAATTGACGCATCTAATTCGGTTATAATTGACGCATCTAAATTGACATGGACTACCGCTCACCCTTTGATAATCACTCATCAAATTCGTTTATAATGCTTTAGCCGTTACCATCACGGAAGCATATTTCTCAATACAATTCCGGTAGTGCCCCTAACAACCAAACGCGTATAAAGGATGTTTGGTCTTGAGATCTGTTAATCGAACTCTCGGAAGAAAGAAGTAATAGAAATTGAAAGAGGATTCCTCGTGTTCCTGTCTTTCGCTCTTAACAATTTTCTCTGTTATACTCTCTCTCGCTCCTTTTCTAAGGTAAGACTGCCTCTAATGATAAATTTCTTTAATTTTGGCTCCGATCTGAATTGTAATAGCGTTATACACTTTTTACTCTGGCGGTTTTTTTTTTTGGATACTGAGAAAAAAGGAGGGAAGGTTTGCAAATGAAGTTTTAAATTCTTTTTGGCTGAATTTGGCTTCAAATAGCAGAAATAAAAGCATTATGTTATTTTTCTGTATTTATTGGGCGCTTATTGTCCGAATTTTCAGCTTGCATTCCTTAGTTATGTTTACATTTCTTTGATCTGTATGGCTATTCCATTGATCTACTTTTTTAGGGTAAAAGAGGAAAATAGTAGGTACATAAATAATTTGTGATGTCTAGAACCTGTGATGTACGACAAAATGCCTCAATTATCCATTGATTGTACTCTCGAGTTCCTCTGCTTGGACGTACATACATGTCACGTTTGTTGTTGGCTTGTTTGAAACCAAACAGACATCTTTTGTTTGTTAGATCTGGGGAAAATTGAGCCCTTGATGAACTTGCATAAAAAATCTTTGATCTATCTATATGGAACGTCTCAATTATGAATAAATCTCTGGATCTGTTTGTTAGTTGTGCCTAAATCCAAGGATCTTACGTAGAAAGCTGTTTTGTGATCCAAAAAAAATTTTCAAAAAATTGTTTACTGATATAATTTGCAGGTAATAGTGGAAACAATAAATGATAATGAACCGTTCTATATAACCTGGGTAAATGATTTCGCAACTGTTTACCGCCTTTATACGTTTTTTTATTTATTTACTTACTGCCAAGGATAACAAAAGAATAAAAAAATAAGCTATGGCATGGTTATGAAAATTGTGGTAAGAAGCCTTACCCCTAAATATGGTGATAGATTCTCATGAAATATATACGGGTTGAAGTTGTAAACATATTTAGCTGATGATCTGTTGAATTGAGCTTTAAGTTTGAGCTTGACTATCATTGTTAAGGCATCTGTGACATTTGGTGATTTTAGTTTATAGAGTAAAAACATAGCAAAAAGATGATGAATTCTCAAATATATTTACTATCTTTTTAGTTAGTATGCAAATAATAAAAGATTATTTATGCATTTAATGTGGTAATTACACCCATGTATCTGTACCACTGTCCATCAATGCAAGTATTCACAGTATATATGGAAATTATTTGTTTATCATGGTCTGGGATGAAAATGACTCAGTGATCTCTGTGCCAGTCAAGTGGCATTGCTCTTATAGACTAGATATTGGCCGTAGGAACTGCTTCGATGTCTTGTACTAGCTTGCTCATAAGCATTGACGTATGTTTTTAAATGGCCAAGTAATTTTTTCTACTATTTATTTTCTTTTCTATTCCAATTTTTAAGACTTTTATTTTAAGCAGATAGCATATTAAAGGTATTTTAGTTGGTGATCATGGGAACTTTTGTTGGAGCTGCACACAAGGTATGCATTTAAGTTTTTGTTTTTCGGTTTGCACATTTGATTTGGGATGTCAATAAACCTAACTTTGATGAACCACTACCAATACACTGTTATCTAATTATTAGTTGCGTTATTATTAAAAATTAAAAATTGAATTAAATAAATATTTGTGCTTTGGGTATAATTTCTTTATTTTCCATTTAATTCAGTTTTAAGCTTTGCATTATGTTTGCTACATCCGAAGCTTACTTGTAGCTAAAGTTGATAAGTCTCTGCTCAAGTCCCACCTTAATATCCCAAGCCATTGACAGTAAAGAACGGAAATCCAAATTGTAAATTTTCTACTGAAAGTTTGTCTCTCATTATTGCTTGTAACATAAAGTAAATCACTGCAGGATGTTGATGGAAGTGTAGCTGAGAAGAAGCCAACAGTTGTTTTTGTTTTGGGTAAGCACTTTGATCCTATGTTTTGTAATTAATAAATACTATTTGACTATAATTTTTATTATTGTCCGTGAAAAAATGCTATCAAATTTGGTTGACCTTATTTTTGAATTATGTTGAATAATTGAAGGAAAAGTGGTAGCAGAAATTCAATGACTTTTCTACTTAAGATCTGTCTCCCTCCCTGTCGATTACTTTATACAAAGCCTTTTGTTGAAGACTTTACTCCTACATGCTCATATCTAATGGTTTATCTAAGTCTTGGTTTCATCTTAACCAGACCTTGTTATGCTACACATAATGATTGCTGGATTTGTTTCTTCTTGACCGAAGAGAATCATGACTTTGAAATTCTCATTTCTTTTTTTTTGCTTGGTGTTTTGACCATAGCTTATAAGAGGCTTGCTAAGAAGTTAAACCATTCTAAAAGGTTTGAACTTTCAAAGAATCTGTTGATGGTTTTTAGGAATTTGTACGATCAATTTTATTTACAATACCTTAATACTACTAATGAAGCCATAAGGGATGTCTGCCATGCTTATATTTCTTGTATAGGGATTTCCGATAAGTTTTATTGCTAGGATTGCAAATCTTTTCCTTCTGTCAACATTTACATTTCAGATCTTTCTGAATTTTTTATAATGCTATTGATTGACAGGTGGCCCAGGTAGTGGTAAGGGTACACAATGTACAAATATTGTTGACCACTTTGGGTTTACCCACCTTAGCGCCGGTGATCTTCTGCGAGCAGAAATCAAATCTGGTTCTGAAAATGGGTATGTTACATTTTCTCATAAATGTTCTGCGTTTCACCTAAACTAGAGGGAGCACTGTTTTCATCAATATAAATGTGAAGAAGAAAGTTTTAGGAAAATTTGAAAGAAGACCTTTCTGTTTGACAAAGAAAATGCTTAGGTGCTAGGTTTATTTGACAGTGCTTTTGGCTGGGTTACTAGAATGCAGTCATTTTCCTGTGCTGTACTGGATTCATCGAGTATGGGCAGAATGTATCTACATTTTATGCAATCATGCATTGAACATTCAAGCATGTGCATGCATATTTTTGTATTGATGATATTGGAGTTATTGATACACTATTCTTTCATTGTCTGAAGCACCATGATTCAAACAATGATTAAAGAAGGCAAGATTGTTCCTTCAGAGGTAACAATTAAGCTTCTCCAACGAGCGATGCAGGAAAATGGGAATGATAAGTTTCTTATTGATGGTTTCCCTCGCAATGAGGAAAATCGTGCAGCATTTGAGGCAGTTGTAAGCCATTTAATCGTCTATTCTAATTTCATATTTTCTATTTAATCATCAAAGTGATAGAAACCTCCATTGGCTTAATTCTTTTTGAACCAATTCTATTTTAGTGAAAGCTTATCAATGTCAGATTGTCGATTGCAATATCATGTAAAGCAGTAACCAGATTTAGGAGTTGCTGCCCCTCAAAATAAGTAGTTTCTCTTTGGGGATTCCATTTATTAAACTTTGAACATATATATTTTTGATGGTTATATAGACTGGAATTGAACCAGCATTTGTCTTGTTCTTTGATTGTTCTGAAGAAGAGATGGAGAGTCGCCTTTTGAGCAGAAATCAGGTTCGAATAATGTGGCTCCCCTTAATGAATCTAAGTTTGTGCTCGCATGTAACATGTTTATTTCTAGACGCGTGCAAGTTTTCATTGGAAACTCGCTTTGCAATATTATCTAAATGCTTCATTTTTATTTTTTTGTTTTTCTGGTGACTAAGGGAAGAGAAGATGACAATATTGAAACAATTAGGAAGAGATTCAATGTTTACATGGAGTCCAGTCTCCCCGTGATAGAGCATTACAACTCTAGGGGAAAAGTTCGCAAGGTATATATTTTATTTATTTAATAGATTACACTTATCCTGACTATGTGTTTTTGCGTGAGCATTTCTACATACAATTAGTGCATTTTAATGATGTTTTCACGTTTCACCCTCTTAGATTGATGCTGGAAGGCCTATTGAAGAGGTTTTTGAGTCGGTAAAAGCTATATTTGCTCCCAAAAGTGAGAAGGTAAAGGGCCATATTTGTCTTTGAAGAGATATATATTATGTTTCAGATGTAAATAAGTAAAATAAAATGGCAATAGGAAGTTCCATAAGTGAAGTTAACTGGAGAGTTTGTTGTCTATGATTATGTTCATGTAGACGGAATGACAAAGATAACTGCTTCTTGTTGGAATCAATATAGGATTTGCATTATGGAAACCACTTACAGGCCCGGGGAAAAAGGGAGTTGGGAGGAGTTGGGATAAAAATATGTTAAAATCGTGAGAGCAACCCAAGCTTCAATAGCTATTCTGACCTATCTTTCCTTATTTCATAATTTGCAGCAACAACTTTTACAAGCAAGATGTCAATGTAAATTAGTGCAACCACGCAGAGAGAATCCATTTGTCATATGCATAGCCTGAAACACACAATGCTTGAGTTTAAACTTTCCATTTTTATATTTAGAAGCTAGAATGATCCAGTGCCATTGGGATGCCAGAACATTGAATAGGAATTTTTTATTTTTCTTGAAGCAATTTAATTTGGATTTAAAGTGCTTCTGGAATACCTGTGAGAAATAATCAGTTTGACACTAAAAGACTATCCATGGAATACTAAAAAAAATGTGATTTTATATTAACTGCTGAGAGGGACAAGTCTGAGTATGCTATCATGTTTTGCTGACTGGATGCTAAGCTTGGTTGAAATTCTCTCCATCATTGATACTGATGTGCAAAGTTCTTAAATATTTTATGTTTATTAACGAACTTTCATGGTGTTGTAGGCCCACTAGTGGCTGCAATTGTGGTGGGGTTTCAGAGCCATTTTCTATGAGGTAAAACCACAAATACACTGTAGGAGTCACTGGTTATTCGATGTCATTGTTATGAGAAATTGATTCTGTGGACCCAAAGTGACATTTAAGTCTGTTTCATGCCTACATAATCTATTCTGGCCAAAGTGACATTTAAGTCTGTTTCATGCCTACAGAATCTATTCTGGCCACTTATAGAATTTTTAACATTTTGGAGATAGTAGTAAAACAAGTTACCATTAATTCTTGAGTCCAATTTTTATGTCCCACTAAAAGTGGTGCCAATGCTTTTGCCACCAATCATCGGCACATACGTGAGCATAAGTGATTAGGACATTTAGCAAAGTGACATAAAAAGTGGAAAGAAAAAATTAAAATTGCTAGTTGTTATGATCTTATCAGTGACACTTACAGTGACACAGAAAAATGAGACAAATAAATTTGGTCTTGAATTCTTTTGCAATGGATGATTTAAAATTAGTTCTGGCATCAATTTATGGTAATAGGTTTTTTTTTGGGATCATTTGGAAAGTTTTTCAAGTAGTGGATAATCTCTGGAGAATTTTTATTTTTATTTTTAAAATTGATTACTGGCATGCCTTAAATAGATTGTCTTCTATTTCTCCCTTGTAAACGTAACGGACTCTGACTATTATCTTTGACAAGCTTATATGCATGACAGGCTCCCTTGTTGAAGAGTATTTTTTTTCCTTTTTCAGTTTATTTTATTAAACCTTCAATGATGCTTCTAAAGGCATACAAGACCTAAGTTTGCCTTTTTTAAAGTTCCTAGCCTCTTTGCAAGAGGGTGGCCGTTATAAACTTCATCCTTCAAGATTTATGATGTATATTCTGTTTTATTTGCCTAAAGAAGAATTAGAAGATTGCTATAGTTTGAGGGGGTTATCTTTGCTTTGAATAACTGCGATGTGGAATTTTTTGCCATTGAAGCAACTCTTAAGCTTTAGACAGTCTCGGCACATGTAAATCTTTTACTGTATTTTTAAGAGTTTATTTGCTTATTTGCTTAGACTAACTGATAATATAATTTTCTCTTTCAGGCAGTGTTACTGTTGACTGCATATACTTTGTTCTATATATGCAAGGTTTCTGGCCTTTATACGCCCTAAAGACTATTATAGTTCCATATTCTAGGTCTGCATTATTGTTACTGTATTCTAATAACACCACCTGGTCAGAATGCTTTATTGAGTTAGTCTGTATCATGTCTTCCTACCTTTTTGTAGTTTTGTTTCGCAATATTATTATTATTATTATTATTATTATTATTATTATTATTATTATTATTATTATTATTATTATTCTATCAACTCCACAGAATGTGATAACCATATTATTATTATTAATGATATTTGTTCTAAGAAAACTCCCGTTCCTTGATCTTACTTGCTTTCTGTTAAAAATATCGATTGAAATCAATTTTGGCCTAGTACCGACAGAGTTTGTTGATGGATTGGAGGTGTAATGACTTGATTTGAAACCGAAGGACAGAAGTCTTGTATGCTGACCACTGGCTAGTAAATGTGAAAGTTTTTAGTTACTGAATAGAGCCGGTGGATAATTAATTAATCGAATTATATCAAAATAAAATTTTATAAGTGATCAAAAATAATGTAAAAATAAATAAATAATTAATGTAGAAATAATTTTAAGTCACCTTTGAAAAAAACTATCGTCAATTGGATCATTTAATTATTTACTATGAAGATCAATGTTCAATTACAAGGTTAAAATTTAAACTATTTTTAAGATAATGTCTTTAATTAATTTATTTATAAGTCGTCGATTTTTTACAGTTTTCACGATATGAATCTAGATTAACGTTTTGATAAATTTGAGTCACACAAATAATCAAACTTATTTAACTAACACATGAAAAGTTAGCATTATGACAAATACATAGTGTGTTTTAGAACATATTCAATAATAAAAAAACAATAGCTAGATGATTTAATAAATAATCAATTAAAACAAAACCAACTAGCAAAATCTAGAACAAAAATTGAAGCATCTTATCATAAAATAAATATGCTCATTAATCAATTAAAAACAACAATATAATGTTTGATATATCAGTTCAAGAAAAAGCCCAAATAAATAAAATATTGTTTTTGCAAAACATTTTAAGAGAGAGTATAAAAACAATTAGAAAATTATAATGAATATGGTTGATTAAAATATGGAGCATTAGGTTTTTTATGTAAGAAATATGAAACTCTAATGCTAGGTTAATTTATAGACCAATAATTAATAATAACAATATGGTAAAAGAACAAAGTGGCTTGTTTAAACAATTAGATTTTAAGTTGAAGCCCTAGTCGCTCAATTGATCTAGTTCAGGTTTGATTGATCGAACCAATAAGGTAGATCGATGACAACTCTTTTTGATTGATACAACAATGATTAAAATAAACTCGAGATCATGTAGATCATATTCGATCATATCTCGATCGATCAAACCAATACTCGATCGATTGATTAATGTATATACAAAAAATTCTTAAGTGTATAACATGTATTCTAACGTGTATAAGGACGAGTATATACCTGAAATATGTTGACTTGAAGTTCAAAAGTTTCTTCGACCTTGAACAATAGTCATAAAGATGTGTCTAGATACTAGTTTACATTTAAACATTTTGTTCATGAATATCGTCAAAACTCACATATACCTTACAATCTTCATTTTTGACATATTCGTGTGACAAAATCTATCTCGTACTATATAATGCTTATAGAAAAAATAATTTACATAGTGGAACTATCTTATGATCCGATAAAGCCATCTTCACTTGAATCTTTAGGCTTATATGTACACTGAAAAGAAAATAGAGAGATATGTATACAATTTGTCTCGAAAGACTTATTGTTCATTAGTTCAATGTACATAGTAATAATAAAGTGAAGAAATAAGTATAAGCACTCAGTAATAGTAGATAGAATATTTTCAACTAAAATTACTCCCTCTATGTGACATTTCAAAATGAACACTTAATGAGTTCTTTCCCTATGGGCAATATCTTCCATTAAATATTTTTCCCATTAACTCTCTTCATTTTTGTCATACGAATAAGTAATATAACCATGAAGCAAAAAAATTTCTTTTGAATTGAGGATAGTATGCTTATCTAAACATGACTAAAATAGAACACTTAATTGATGAAAATAATATTGTTCAAGGTAAGACTTCACATTGGTAGCATAAATATATAGACAAAACATACAAATATACTCACACATACGGTGACTTATCGACAATCACCAAAAATAAGATACATATTTGAACTGCAACGTATGTCAATTTGTTCATTGATGGTTAGTCATGAAAGATTTAAAGGAAAAAATATCACATATTATGAAAAATTGCAGTTGAATCCTTACTTTCACAAAATAAAATTATTTACCAAGAGAAAACTTAAAGTATTTATTCCCCCCTTGGATAGGTTATTTATTTAGTATTTTTTTGTAAACCACTTATGACTCTTTATTTTTGTGCATGCAATTGCTTTTGTATTTTTTCTTTTTCTTTATTAATTTAATTTTTGTGTTAAGGAAATATGCATGAGCTAAAAATCTAGTATGATGAATTTCACACTAATTGTAAGGTAATTCTTTTTGCTCACTACGGTAGCTTTACACATCATAATAGGTAGTTTTCTCAAAACTAGATGTCTATTTATAGTAACATTTTTACAAAGTGAAAGATAGAGCTCAAGCACAAATTTGCAATCAAGGTCATCTCAACTCTTAGAATCTCACAAAAGCAATCATAAATTTCAAGCATGATATACATATGTGTCCAGTGAGTGTATGAGTAGATTCTTATTAACATCGATCACTAAATGTGAAAAAGTATGTAAATGCAAAAGTTGAAATATCTATTTACGCAATGTAAAGTCAATTAGAAGAATTGAAGTAGTATGAGAAGAGTATGTAAAGTTCATATCAATGTTAAAATAGGTCTACTCCAATCTTTCCTTTTTTATAATTTTTTTAGTGAAGCAAAAGAATAATAAATCAAAACAAAAAATTTTAAAAAAAAATTATAACAAATTAATCAATAGTATGGATCCTTAAGGTATTTCTAAGAGTACAAATCTATGTCAATGAGTAACTTAGGAAAATATCTTCATCACTTCTAGAGTTAAATTTGCATAGATTCTCATCATCTTTAAGAATGTAACATTTACTAACAAACACATATATATGCTTAAGATTAGGTTTCTTACCTTTCTATATCTCATAGAGAGTTTGGTTTGTACCTGGTAGTAGATAGACATGATTCACTATGTAACATGAGGTACTCACTACTTCAGCCCAAAACTTCTTTGGCATGTTCTTGGCATGTAGTAGACTCTTTCCATCTCTTGTAACACACAATTCTTCCTTTCAACTATGCCATTTTATTGTGGGGTGATTGGTGTAGAGAAATCATGAGCTATTTGATACTTTTTGCAAAATTTAGCATATCTTTAGTTTTCAAACTTCTTGCCATGATCAGTCCTTAGTGTTATTATATTGGTTATTCTATTACCTACTTCATTCTATATTTTGAGACAAAATGAACTAAAGAAATCAAATGTATTAGATTTTTCTTTTAGAAAGCTTACACACATAAAATGAGAAAAATCATTAACATTAACAATGACATATTTCTTGTCACCTAAACTCTTAGTCCTCATATGACCCAAGAGGTCGATGTGAATTAACTAAGTATTATAATTGTGTTAACTCTTTTAATTTTCTAATGAGAAGAGCGATTTTGTTTGCCAAGTTGGCATAGTCCACAAAATGTTCTTCAATTTCAAAAAGTGTAGGTAGACTATGGACAATTTTTTTTTTTGCCAGAGTTTACAAGATCTTTAAAATTGATATGTTCTATCTTTTGATGCCAAATGAAGCAAAATGATTATCGACTAAGTTGTAAGTAATACTAGGACCTATATAAATGTAGTAACAATTGTCATGAGACCTAACTCCTTTAAGCATACACTTACCCTTTGGATCAGTTATAATACAATGATTATTGATAAATTTTACACTATAATTTTTGTCAAAATTGTAATTAGATAGACTTTAAGTCTATCAACAAATATAACATCATCCAACTTAGCTATGCCCTTAACCTGAATTTTACCTTTACCCATAATCCTAGATTTGTTTCCATTACCAAAAGTAATAATCCCTTCTTCATACTCTACATAAGTTTTAAAAAGAAAACGATCACTAGTTATATGTCTAGAGAATTCATTATAAAAATACTAAGCAATAATATATTTAGCTTTAAATGCAATGTGGGTTACAAAATAATGTAAGTCAAACTCCTTGACTTAATCTTTCTTAGATTTCACTCTCATGTAATTATTTCTAGAGGTATAAGGCTTGTTTACGTAGTCATGATTATTGATTCTTGAATAGGGTGCATGCATGTTATGATCAACACAATTAGAAGACAACAAAAATCTATATCTAGGTCTAATATGTCAATTTCTACAACAATTATGACATATAGGAATAAATTTAGAAACAAATGCATGAGATGTGTGTGCAGTATATGAAGAAGAAAGATTAGAGGGTTTTATAAACAAGGTTTTTTTAAGATGATGGCGTAGTGTGCTTATCTATATAGCCTAATCTTCTCTTGTCTCCAAAAGGTTTTCCATAGTTAAAACTTTGTTTAGTCTTTCAATTCCAATGGTTAATCTTTTCATAACTTCATTTGATTGTTCAAATTTCTCCACAAGATTCTTGTTTTCCTGTTTTAGACATGTAGGACTTGAATTCAAACCATCAATACGTTTAGACAGCTCAAGTTTTTTTCCTAACATGGAGGAATTTGCTTCATAGGATTTTAGTTTATCATTTAATTTAGTTACTTCTATAAGTAACCTATCATTTTCTTTCTTAAAACCTACTAAATCTATAAACATTTCATCAAGGCTATAAACATTAAATTTATTTAGTAGGAATTCAGATTCACTTTCCTCATAATTTGAATTAATGTCAAATTTATTGCTATGTTTTGATGAGTGCTTAAAAAGTACTAAAATTATCATGATTTAATGTATTTTAATTGATTAAAAATATGTATGTTTAAAATATGTATGTTTGTATGATTTTATCATATTTTTATATAAATTTGTATTTTTAGAATAACAATTATTTTTATTATTTTTTCAGGTATTTTTGCTTTAAAAAATAATTTAAAGACTCAAGAAAAAATACTAGGGGCAATACATCACAAATATGTCTAAAAAAAATAAGAAAAAAAATGGACAAAATTGTCGAGTTGCGCACTCATCATGTCTTTCCTGCGCTTAACAATGCCCATTCAAGCCACAATTTTACGTGTAGCCGCACCCACTCACGCCACAATTTCGCACACATATGTGCACGCATCATGCCAAAATCTTGTGCGCATCAGCGTCTATGTTAGTACCTATCCATTCCATGAACCAACACGCGTCAACGCATTTTCGGCCATAAATCCCACCCAGTCGCGCGCTTTAGCGTTCTACTCACATGCCAACCTGTCTAATACGCGTCCAATATCATTTTTTAGAATATTCTTTTCACCTTTATAGCATTTTTTCACCTATAAAAAGACACTCTCTCACATTGTAAAAACACATAATTTTCTCAACTCTTTCTCTCTCTAAAAAGATTTCTTTTTTTAGTTTTAAAGTTGTCTTTTTGAGAAGAAATAATTATGTTTTTATAGATTTTTAGTTTTTTAATTAATAAATGAAAATATAAATTCGTTTGGAGGTTTTATAATAACAAAATTAGTATCAAAGTTCTGTAAGGATTTTTTTTGAAATATAATTTTAAAATGAATTCTTTATAATTTTTTAATGTTTTATTCTTATATATTATGTTTAATTTGTCTATGATTGAATTTAGCATGATTGACTGTTTGTAATTATGATATAATAACAATATTATTATGCTTACAAAATATTAATTAAGTAAAATATTTACATAAAATAAATTGATTTTATTTTTATTCAAGATTTTATATTAAAGATATTAGAGAGAAATATATTATTTTTCGTTATAAACTTAAATCTGAAAATTAGATTATAAGGTTTAATTATCCGATTTGATTTAGAGTAATGCTCATTTATTTATTGGTACAATCACCCACTAATTAGAGTAAAACTCTATTTCAAAAGTTTTTTTTATAAAAACTATTATTCAAAAATATATTGACGACATATTTTCAGTAATAGTTTTAAAACTTAAAAGTTAATACTCGAATAATTAAATTTTTAGGTTTAATTTGAATACATTGAATAAAGTCTAATTAATTGACTCTGTCTAAAATTGTGATTAGATGATTTCCTATTTTCTTAAAAATAAAGCTGAAATTTAATACTTAATTAATTAATAGAAACTGTCTAAGGATATTAGTTAATTGATATTAAAAAAAAAGTTAGACCCCACCTAAGGACACTTTCGTACCAAAAAGAGAAAAAAATATTAATTTATATCTTTAATAACTTAAATAATATGAGCAAACATAATTAACTTAATTATTATATCTATAAATACTATATTGTTATAAATGATAAAAAATTGCATTATTATTTATTGAATCATACCTATGTTTATTTTTTTATTATATTAGGAAACAAAAATCAAAATTTCGTGACAAGATATTTATGATTTAATTTAATTTTTAAAAATTTAAATAATAAATTAAAAAACCACGTATTTTTTTTCTTAGATCAACCTTACAAGTATACTTGTCATTATAAAATGATTCATGCATTTGTATAAATTTTAGTGGTTTTGTCTAAAAAAAGGCATATTCCTTGTGATAGTTTAAAAAAAAGTTTTAGTGTATTTTAATTTAAAAATAAGTAAATTAAAACTTATTCAACCATTTACGGGACAAATTTTTTTTTCAACTCACGTTTCACTTTTCTTCTCTCTCTTCACTCTTTTTTTTTCAACTCACCATTCTACTCTCTTTTTTCCCAACTCACCGTTCCACTCTATTCTTCTCTCTCTTTCCTTAATTCCCAACTTTATTTCTTTTTTCTCTCTTCTTGTTTTCTAAAAGAAAACCAAAAATAAAATATCATCATCTATCAATTTTTAATCAATAATAATTTATTTTTATTATAACTAAAAAATAATTTATATTTATATAATAAAAAAATTATTTTTTATAACAAATAACTTATCAAAATTTTATTATAAAATAATTTAAAATAATAATAATAAATTATAAAATAATTATAAAATTTTAAATTATTAAAAACTTTACTAAATAGTTAAAATAATTTTTATGAAAAATTATTGACATCTTAAAAAATAAATTATTTAAGATTAAAAAAATTAAAAATAAATTACATTGTAACAAATATATCTAATATTATTATAATTTTAATTATTACTAAGATAACAAATATTTAATAATAATAATTTTATTTAAGTATTAAAATATAATTAATTAGATATAATTTATATATTTTATAATAATAATAATAATAATAATAATAATAATATATTAGATAATATTTTCACGCAAAATTTACGATATAATGTTCCATGTTTGTATTGTATCTTATATAAAGTTGGATATATATATGAATATTATTTTTTATATCATAATTATAATTATTTATTAAATATAATTATAATTATATTTATTATTAATAATAATAATGTATTATATTATATTTAAAATTAATTATAAATTTATAAGATATTAATATTTTTTATGTTTATAATAATTATGTTTTGTAAAATGAGATTTTAAAAAGATAAAATAAAATAAAATTGACTAAAAAATAGGCTTTTAAGTTTAAGGTTAAATTTTGTCCAAACTAAAACACAATTCAACCATTTTCTAAATTATTACATATGATATGCTTTTTGTAGACAAAATCACATAAATATATAAATATTCATTGTTATACATACTATATACTTAATATTATTATAATCTATTTTTTATGTATTTATTAATTTATATTGTTTAATTTTTAAAATATTTGATCAATTTATATAGATATGAAATTATATTATTTAGGTTGGTAAATAAATTTAAAAATATTAAAAGTTAAAAAATTTACACAAAAATTAATGCTCAAGTTATAAGTTAAGTTTTATCTCTTTTTAAAATATAACACAAATATTCTCTTTTTTTTAAGTATTATATGAGATATGTTCGTTTTGAACAAAATTTTTAAATTTTACAAATATAAAACAAAAATATTTGCAAGATCGGTAAAGCAAATAATAAATAAAAGTTTTACTAAGTTGATTGCAATTGTACTAGTTTAATAAATTTTTTTATTTTAAAATTTATATAACTACTTATCATATTAAATATAGATTTAATTGAACCTTACTTTTATATAGAAACTATAATTTTCTTTCTAATAAATATAACGAGACGGCCGGACGGGAGAGGTAAAATTCTAGTCGACTATACCGATAATCATTTCTTTTTTTCTCTACGGAAAAAAGAAAGCACCAGAATTATTGGTGTCTGAGACTTGAAGATCTGGAATCTCAATTTATGATTCCGTAAAACACTTCTTCGCGTTCATACTTCCGATGAAGCACTTTTGAGAATCACTTTCGATTCCGAGTTTAGGGTCCAATGAAGCCAGGATCCATGCAATCATTGCAACACTGACCCTGCCGGGTGGAATATACAAAGAAGAGCGCGTATAATTGGAGCCGAGGTTGCAAATGTTGGGCTCAAGACTTTCCTCCTTATTCGAAGGAGGCAGTATTGGTGGTGGATTGGATGCGAAGGCTTTGAAGACAGAAGTTTTTCCTACTTTGAAGCTACAAACCGATAAGCAAGTGTATCGTCCTGGTGATCCGATCTTTGTGACAATTGAGATCAGCAATCCTCATGGAGCAGGCAATGGCGACTCGGCTTTGTCGCTTTTGGTCGAACGCCTCAGTTTCGAGATCAAAGGCATTGAGAAGTTGGATACACAATGGTTTGCCACTCAGAAGCCCTTGCCCGGATCTAAGCAAAGAAGAGGTTGGTTTGAACTTTTGAGCTTATAGCTTAAGACGAAGCAATGTTGTAATTGGTTTGGTTGTATTTTCAGTTTGAATTATATGTTATTTGTTTTGTCCTTGAGCTTTTTAGGTGAGCATGTGTTTTTGGAGGGTTCAGCACCAGTGCTGGTCTCCAATCAGATAGTTTCAGCTAGGGCAACTAAATCATGTAAGTTTGGTTTTGTGGGATTTTTGATATTTTTCCCTTAACTTCGATTTAACAGCTTACAATGTTACGGTTCTGCTTTTTATTTTGGATGCGTGGTTAAAGAGACTTCTCTGTTTCTGGGTTCACATCTTGCCTTTTGGGCTATCTATGGATTAATGGATCTCATTCTTGATTGTTTTATAAGATTTTGATTGATTATTTTTGAAGGGTTCCTTGTAGGCTAGTTCCCTTGTGAGCTGTCCACTTGCTCATTTTTGCTTGAGCACAGATGTATATATGTAGATGGTGTATAAACCATGGAATCATTCGGTGGCCTGGCTTCTCGTAGTTTTTTTATTTTTGTGATTAGGGCAATGGAGGTTTACATAGGTGGGATGGACAAACAAAGGCAGTACATGTTAGGGACAAGGAATATAAAATCATGTCAATATTGAATTTTCTGCTATTCCTGAATTGTGAAGAAATCGAAAATCAATTTTTTGCCAGACAAAAGGTTATAGTTATAGATACGTCTGATCAAGATTTTTTTTTTTGTCTAGATAGGGGGGGGATCATCAATACATTACAAGACTGGAATCTGATCTTTTCAGTTACGAAAGAATCTGTCAGCATTGTCCAAGTCAGTTGTCAGACTGTTTTTAGCTTCCATGAATAGGTGGCTATGACAACTTTTGGAAACATATGACATAAAATAGAGAAAAGCACTCCAAGAGTCTAGAGTCCCTTAACTTTCAATGGGCGTACAATTTAGTCATTTATTTATTATGGTACACTTATAGTCATATATTTAATTTCGATATAATTTAGTTGTCTAGCTTTTGGGAAAAAAAATGGGAACATTTTTATAATTTTGTCAAATGGGTACCCAGAAGTCCTTTACCTTTTAGTAAAAATCGGATAGATTAGTATTTTTTTTTGACAAAGTTAGAGATGTACCTTTTTAACAAAGTTTACAAAGCATAACAAAAAAATTGACAAGAATAAAATGTCCCATAGTTTTAATTTTGGACCAAAGCATTACAAACTAAAGGGTAATCTGCCCTAAATATCTATAAAAAATAGCATGTAATTGTCACTATTCTCTTTTATGGTCTCCCTTTAAGAATAGATGTTATTACTCTCGCATATATGGCTTTAAGCTTAACTTCCTGAATAACCACCATTGCAAGAATGAACCTTTACTAGTAAGTAACCTTATCATGTCATTAGCTCATTAGAGGTCTTGGTTGGTCTCTAGATCTTCTACTCATTAGGAAACAACGGAATCCTTTGGCATAAAGTTAGGCACCCAAAGGTAGATTGAGCTTGTTCCTTTTATTTTAATAATCCTAACCATATTTGGTAGCAAGAGTCCCCAATTGGGCCTGTTTTTTTTATTCTTAAAAAAACTTATTGTCGTCTTTTATAGATGTCAAGAATTTTGTTCTCACATAAATAATCTTTTGATGTCACCTAATTTTTCATGGTGATTTAAGCCTATTAATTTCTCTAAAATAATTAAGTTTTCAGATGTGGTGCGAGCTATGCTGCCAAGTATTATACCGCCATCTTACAAAGGTGTTACTATTCGCTATTTGTACTATGTTAGAAGTGCAATAAATGGGCAATGGTTAAGGTTGGAGGATGCCTATTCTCGTGGAGAGTCGGTGAAAGATATTTCTGAGCTGGTTGGTTTTCTCTGGCCTGAGCTGATTGTTGCTGGATTTATTTTTGTTTAATATTTTTTGCTTCTGCAATATATTGGGTTCTACTGCTTCTAATATATAACAATTAAAATAGTTTTGGATCTTTGTTATACATACATACAGTTATATATATATATACACACACACACTTATGTTTACAGTTTGCTTATGCCACTTTTCTGCTTTTCCGATGGATTTTCATGCATTTTGGATCCCATGACAAGAAATTATAAGTTTTATTTCAATCTTCATGCTGAAAATTAGAACATCATTTTAGTCAAAACTGTAGTGCCTTTAGATCACAATTTACTGAGGATTTGATTTTGTTCTTCTTATGAATCTTATTCTTTGGATAAGAACTATGTAAAATATTTAACCATTACACCACTTCGAGAAGAAGGCTCTGATTCCCTTGATTTTGACATATATATTTTGTATATTTTGGTTTTGTACTGTTGTATGACACTATGGCTGGGTGCATTTGCACGTTTGATGGTGGTCATTGGTGAAATGAGTATCCCTTTCATACAACTCTAGAAATACTCACAAAAGAAAAAAACTCTTGTAGTAAGACCTGTTACTAAAAAGCTGCGCAATGTTCTTCCATGTGTTCAAAAGCCTTTATGACTAGTACAAAAGTTGGTCTTTTAATTGCATAAATTTTCTGAAAAGGTAATTATTTCGTAACAAATGCCTTTTACTTTTTCTTTTCTTCTGCCTTACAACTTGTTTAAGTTTGTATTAAAATACATTTCATAACCAACCTTAAAAAGAATACAATCAGAGATGAGTTGTAATTACTTTGGACAAGAAGGGACGCAGTTTACAAAATAAAATAAATTGTTTCAGTATTTCAAACTTTTCATTTTGATGAAGATTGTCTACTGCAGGTTTGCTCTTTTAAAAAGTTTCTTGTAACTTCTATGGAATTAAAAGAAGCTACAAAGAAATAATATTAACCGCAGCAGACAATAATAATTTAGTAATGGTAATGTCGAACCTTCTTGAAAGCTAAAACCTGCAGAATTTAAGCAGCAAACCTTTTTTCTTCATTGGAACCCCCCCAAACAACAAAATAATGGGAAAAAAACTTCTAAATGACATCGATCCACGTTAAATCTTGGTTATTTGGAGAAATATTTTAGTTCAAGTGCACTGTTCTATGGGTCTGACTAAACCTTGCAAAGTTATTATCTAAATCTTTCTCTCTCTCTCTCTCTCTTTAGCTGAACAGTTAATTTTTCTTGATGTCAATTTCACTGCATTGCTTTTATATCTTCCCTTTTGGATTTATGGATTTCAACATCTTCATCCATTCAGGAAGCTCGTATTCCTTTACAAATATGGGTCACACAGAAAAACAACGGCTTACTGACGGCAGAATGTCAAAGTAATGGTAAGTTTTTGCATCAGATTTTTATAATTTACAATTTATTTTTCTCCTGTTTTCTTTTCTTGTGGTCTCTTGGTTAGAATTTGTTTTTGTTGTCCTGTCACAGTTCTTCCCGCATGTATATATAATATCTTAAAACTTTCCGGCTATTATATTTTGTTTCAGATGCATGGAGAAAATTACAGGGGAACCCCTGAGGTTTTTCAAAACATCAAAAAAGCCCATTAATTTAGAAAATAGACAACAATGATTGAGTTATTGCTATATTACATTATCTTTCCTTGAATATCTTAATTCTGTTAATTTTTCTTGCAAATAGCTTGCATAAAAATTCTAAAAAGCCACTAAAGGAGATATAATTGTTATTTCATTAAACACGGAGTAAGGTCTTTGTAATTAACCCTAAATTCTATCCCAAATTGGGTTCTTTCCCCTAGCAGTGGGGGAGTAATTTGCTTCAAGAATATTGTTCCCACAGGACCAACATGGTTGTCTGTGTCTTTTTGGGATGCATTGTTAGTTCGGATATGTAGCATTACTTTGCCCTTCTGAATGAGGCATTTCTATCATAATCAAATTCAGTTTGAAGTGAAAGCTTGGGAGCAATTGATGTTTTATGATCTAACGTTTTGTTTCTTTCCTTTGCAATATAGTCAAATTTATTAGAAAATTTAAGTGATTAGCCCGAGCCTCTATCAAGTTTTGGCTTGGTGTGATTAAATGTTAACAAAAATATTCTGCGCTACTAGTTTATCCATGAGGTTCATGACTAAATGGCAAACATTCATCGAATACTAGTTAGCAGAGGCTTTGCATCTTAGTACAATTAGATGTTTATAAAGGGCAATATTGATATTTGGCAGAGTCATAATATCTGCGTATGCATATCACAAGTAAGCTATTTTACAGATTTATTATCCTCAGTTTAGCATCTTGTTTTTCTTTATTGTATTTTTTTTTCCTATCTCAAGCATGAGCACTCATGTTACACATTTATTTGACAGTGAAGACTGGATTTAGTTGGAACTCACTAGAAAAGACTGGATTTATTATGAAATTGTTAACTTTTTCTGCTGTTGGTTTTTGTCTTTGCGGTATAGATCAGGATTGCAGATTAAATAACTTTCATCATTCTTTAAGCATTAATTTCTTTGTCCATATAGCAATTGCTATTATTTTTTTTTAGCTACAAATTTTTTGGGTAGAAAAAGGTAGGTTTAAGTTCAGCATGTTGCATCATCTTCCTATCAGTTCGATATAATCTTTTTTTCTTTTGGTTGCTGAAACTATTATTATTTAACTACTCTGTAACTTCTATAATTGGCTCAAAATGCTGACCTAATTATCCATGCTTGTAAGAATTTTAGTTTGTGTTGGTTCTTATGCGATGAAGCCTTAAAGTAACTTGTTACTTTATGCTTTCAGGGATCGTGCCTTCAACAACTATCCTGATGGATTTATTTTGGAAAGACACAGATGGTGATTCTGATTGGGTAGGCTAATATCAATGCATTATTTTTCCATTTTCTAGTATTTATTTATTTTTTCTCTTTATTTTCTTGGTAGAGCATTCGAGAGTGTTTCTTGGATGAGTGTTTGTCATCGACATCTGGAAATAAGGCATAATTCAGCCACTTGAAACATTTTAAAAAAAATTAATAAACTAGTTATAGATATAAAAAATGAAAATACAAATTGTGGACAAATAATTCACTCAAAAGGAAATCTAATTTTAAGGTCACCTATTCTTTACAAAAAAAAAGCCATTTGAATATTATGATGTAAATTAGAGTTGCTTCCTGACAGGTTAGAACTAATGATATATATGATGGAGTTGAAGAAGGATACGAAAGCTCTAGGGACGAAATTTCATCTGTTTCTTCCTTCAACCAACCAAGAGAAAGTATGAACAAAACTTTTGGGAGTTCTCTATCCTTGCAATCTTATGGGGCTAGGTCTTCATTCAAGGATGCCACATATTATGAGGGAGACCGTGCAAGTTTATCTTCCAATCTACAAATCCCTCGGCTCTCTGTGGCTGAGGTCTTGTATGATCCTGCTGTTGATGAGTCTTGTGGGATAGAAATCCCAAGGGAAACTAGGGATCACTTTTGAATAACATCAGTAGCTAAATTAAATTCTTTTATGAAGCAAATCCAATTACTTCTTTGGAGGAATGCTTACCTTCTTTTCCTTTGGGTGAGGGGCACGAATGGTCCCATTTTTTTTTTTTTAAATGCACTTTAGTCTCGTAATTTATAGGTTAGGCATTATTAATCTTATTATTATGAAAAATGAGTACATAGTCCCATAATTATTAAAAATGAATACTTCAGCTCTCATAATTATTCAAAAAAATGTAATACTAGTTCAATTAGGCCTGAGGGACCAATTTTTACACCAAAGTGCCCAACTTTTGTAAATAACGGGACTAGAAGTGTCTAATAATTGTTAATGAGTCAGAAGAGCAGTTTTTTCTGAGTGAGATTTTTGTTACAAACAGATATTTCATCACTACATAAGTCATCAGCCATAGATTCTCCAAGTGAGCAGCAGAGACCCAGAAAGCCGTTTCCTGCATATGATGAAAAAAATGCATCACCTTCACGGGTAGCCGCAACCAAGGAAGCTCTAGCATGTAACTTTATGCACTTTTCTCTTCTCCAGATGTTTGTCCCTTTTTTGGGATCGAAGATGTTTGCATATCCTAAACAAGTGTTTTTTATGCTCAAAGTCTTGAAAACTAATTTCCTGCAAACATTTTTCGCAGCAGAAGGCTTTATTCGAGGAAGGTCTTATAACATCCGGATGGATGACCATATTCTGCTTAGGTTTTCCCCAAAAAATTTGGACTCTAACATATTTTTTCAGTGATGTGGTACTTTTCTCTTTATTAATATGTATTATGCTGTCTTGCTTGACTTACCGTTCCATACACAAGTTTTCTTTTGCAATTTTGACAAACTGTTTTCTAACAGATTGGCGGAACTCTTACATTCTTCCATGAGGAAGGAATTAGAAGATGCCTCGAGGTAGTGATGTTAGTGTTGGAAGTGACATTACATATATCAATAATGATTTTTTTCAACCATGCTTTACTTAAGGATTGCTTCTTCTTTTTTGTTTTTTTGCAGGTTTCAATAACATTGGAGACTTCTGAGACAATCGGTAGACGATTTGTCCATCCCTCCTGGAGAAATTCTCCTACAAAGGTATATTGAAACTTTCTGATTAAATAAAAAAGGTTAAACTACCCAAATGGTTGCTAAGTTTTTCTACAAATTCTACACTTTGGTCTCCTTACATTTTTTCTCTCATGATTTAGTCCTTATTTTTTTTTAATTTTACACTTTAGTATATTTACTTTTTTATAGTTTTGAAGTTTATTTTCAAATTGGTCTCAAATTTTGGACGAAATGTGTGAAAATTAAAAAATAAAGTGTCAAATTGTAAGAAAAAATAAAGGGATCAAATCATAAGAAAAAATAATTAGAGAACTAAAATGTAGAATATGAAAAATTTTAGGGACCATTTGTGTGGTTCGGCCAATAAAAAAACCTAAAAATGTTTTAGAACTAATTGATGATTGAAGGATTCCTCTTTTGAAGATATAGATTACATTCAGCAAATGTTGTCCCATTTCATTTATTGTTTTTGCATATGAAGTTTAACGTGGGGGAAATCAAATTTCTTCAAGATCTCGGTTGCATTCCTGTCCCAGAATGTGGGTAGTCATGTAAATCCTCTAACTGGTGATAGGTCTTTTGCTATTAAGGGCCTCTGACTAGAAGAATTTAAAGATTGGAGATCCATGACTAGAATATTTAGTTTGGCATCAGAGGTTGCCAGAGAAAGAGCTGTTGTGCATTGCTATGAATCCTAAGGACTTTTACTTTTTCCGACAGCAACAAAAATTTTTCGCCAATCAGTCTGATAGATTATACTGCTTATAGCTGTTTTAATTATTTTGATCAATTTCATGCTTATCCGATCTTTTTTCGTTTTATAGGCTCAGAGTGATCATTAGGAGGTTGTTGCCGACTTGATGCAGACAAGTTTTCTTTTCTCCGTGCCTTTGGATGGCCCTATGTCCTTTTCTACCCCTCATGTATCTGTGCAATGGGCCCTCCGATTTGAATTTTTTACCACTTTGAATAATGTGGACTGGACCAGGTAAGATTATGTTGAAATGTTGCTATAGTTTCTATTATATATATATATATATATATATATATTTATGCTCTTGCTTATTTACATATTACATGTTCAGAAAATTCTGCATGATAAGAAACGATTAAATTTCATTGAAGAAGAACAAACGAAAAAATTGATACAGCATTGACAGTATTAGAGAGTGGGGTAATTTTTCATTTAGTCAAAAGCACCAGCACCCTTTAAAAAATGTCGTGTTGGTTTAACGAACTTCATGAAGAGCAGCATTTAGAATAGGTGTGTCCAAGCAGAATTATACGGCTCCCCTTCCCTTTCTTTTACATTTTATTCTCTTCTGCTTGGTTTCATATTAGCTTATTTCTCTTATATTTTTGCACATTTGGGAGTTCAATATATGTCTTATGCTTTGTTTATAAACATATTGTCATCCTATAATTGAGTGCTTAATCGTTTTTGAAATAGTGCTCCAATGTGTTATCTCACTACAGATATGATCACCCTCTCCTCATGGAGAGAAGAGACAAATGTGAGTGGGTACTCCCGATGACCGTGCATGCACCTCCACCTGAGTCTCCCAGTCCTTATGACCGAGATGAGAAGTTTTTCTCCTCACAACCTGTATGGGTGCATCATTGAAGGTAAATTGTTTGATATATATAGTTTGAGCCATTCAGCATCTCTAAGTTCCCATCATGCGGATATTTGACAGTGTTTTTTTTTAGCAGAGATGATATGGAAGTATGAAATTGTCGAATTCTTTTCTCTTGTTTTTTGATATCAATAGATGATTTCAAGTGTTATTCTATGCACATAATTTTGCTTCGCTCCAGTCAATCTATGTAAGCTTGTGACTAGATATCTCCCGTTTAAAATTGCTAGAAAGAGAATGCGGAGCTGCTAGTAATATCAGAGTATATTGTAAGTTATTGAGAAATCGACTCTCTCAAAAGATTAAGTTATTGGGAGAAATTCAATGATATTTTTGTACATTTCTTACTCTCTTAGAAGTGTTGATTTTATGTACATGCAAGCTAAACAATTGCAATTTAACTATTGGGGTTACTCTTTAATATCATGTTATAAATTATTAGAAAACCAATTCTCTTGAATGCTTAAGCTATTAGAAGAAAGGTTAACGATTTATATATCTATTAACGACACTTTATGCACCATGCAGGTTAAATAATTATAATTTTAACTATTGGGGTTATTCTTTAATGTCATGTTATAAATTATTGAAAAATCAAATGATATTTTATATATCTATTAATGTGTACTCTAATGATGTCAAAAATAAAAGATGTATGCTAATATATTTAGTTATGTGAGTTTTTTTTAATTGTCTTGGTAGAGATTGATGCTATTAGAATATAAAAAAAAGGCTCAACGAGTTTGACATTTTTGGCTAAATGGGGACGAGGAATGGAAGCTACGGTTGTCATGTTATGGAAAGTAGGGATGTCCATAAATCGTTGTTGTACCACATTGATTCGGATTATTATTATTTTTCACAATGAACAGTTTTTTGAGTTGAAATGCTCTGTACATCATCCATAAATAAATAAGCATTTAGTTGGAGGATTGTTTGAAAAAATAAATCAAGGGGACGAAGATGAGACCATACCCACTTTGTGAATCTGTGACTCCATCCCATTATCTCCTCCCAAATGTTTTTTCCCCCTCTCCTATTGTTATTACTACGAGGTGTCTCCATCCCATTATCTCCTCCCAAATGCTTTTTTCCCCTCTCCTATCGTTATTACTACGAGGTGTCAAACGGCATACCCACCCCATACCATTACCATTTAATTTGTTCTTAATGGTTTTAGACGCAAGTGTTCATTTCATTTAAAAGCCACTTCATCTTACTAGAATCCAAAATAGGATATGGATTACCATATAAGTTAAAATTCAATTTAAATGAATTTTGTTATTTTATTTTGCTCTTAATTTATTTTATGTAAGTTAAGCTGCTTTTTATAAACAACTTGAATCTTGCTATTTTTTTTTTTTGACAAATAGTGAGTAAATACTTTTTTAATAAGATGACATAAGTAATAACTTCACTTTTAAAAAATATTTTTAAGATTTTCTTTTGTAATATAACATGTTTTATTTAATAACCTCACTCTTTTTTTTTTACAATGTAGACTTCTTTTAATTATATGACATTGATTTTATTTTTTAAATAACATGTATGATAATATAAGCTTAAATAATACTTAACAACCGAAAATAATTATTCATAAAATGATCAGAATTTATGTAAAAAACTTAAAATTATAATTTGTGATCTTTTTATAGAAACTAGATTTCTAGAATTTTTTAATAGTATACAAAATGAATCACAATCATAATATTTTATTAGTTTCTTAATTCAACGTGTCTTTATTTATCAATATATTTAATTATAAATTTTGATACATTTTTCTTAAAAATAAAAATGGAAAAATAATTAAGAATAGATTAAATAGACAATGAACAATTTGAAAAAAAAGATTATAAAAAATGAATTAATTTATATTTTTAACACTAATTATTATAAAGTATAATATGTTTCATTCATATTTTTTATCAATTTACTTCTATTTTTAAAAGAATAAAAAATGATCTATTTGGAAACCATGTGAGCAAATGGGATATGTGACCTTCTCTTATGTCAATACTTTCCTAACTTATTACAAATCTAAATTATACAAGATGGGGTAAATTTTTAAATGTAATAAGTTTAATTCATGGGTCAAATGGAATCCATTTTATTTTACATCTCTATTGGGTAAGATTTTATGAGTTGAGTTTAGAGAGAGATTTTATCAGTTGAATCAGTTCATCTTTATACTACACCTTTTTTTAAATTGGTGTTTTTTACAAAGTAGCAAAGTATACATGAATTAATGGCAGCTAAAGTTGCCGAAACAAGGAGCAAATGAAATCAATATGCAAGTAAAAAAAAGTATGACATAAAAAATGTTCTGTTTCATATGTAATTTAACTGTTATTATTTTTAAACTAAATAAATATATATTTAACACATTTATAAAGATGTATTAAACATATATCTATAAAAATGAATATACGTTTAGTACTTAAAATATAATTAAAAATTAAATATTATTTATAAAAAAATTATACCATATATTTAAACCTTAAAACCTATATATATATATATATATATATATATATTTGTGTGCATTTAATGTTTGAATTAGCGAATGAACATGTATAATTCACTCATCCCTGAACCAAAACCGAAAGTCTTCGACTACACGGGGGTTTGGTTGCTTGTAGTTTTGAGTAAAATCCCTTCTGAACCACACAATTGACACAACCATCATTGTTATCTTACTCTTTAATAATTAATGGTAATTAATTGCATAACAGCGGTTGATTGTATTGCTTTTAGAATGCCATAATATTAATGGAAGAAATTATTTATTATTTTTAAAATATATAATTATATTAATAGAAGAAATTATTTATTATTTTTAAAATATATAATTACGTGGTAGATTAATAAAATTTAAAATTAATACTTGATAAAGAGAAAATAATATCATTAATCAAAAATATATTTTAAAAATAATAAATAATACTTCTAATTACTAGTACCTCAAAAATTGTATTAAGTGTAATCAACATAAGCATTTTTACAAATGTTGAGAAAATACAACTTTCAAATGAAATTTATTTTTATGTCATCCATTAATTGATTGTATGTTTAGTTTTTAGTGATGAAATTAAATCATATTGAAAGTTATAAATAGATTCTATGTATAAACATCATAAAATCGAATACTAAAATTTTTAAGATCTGTATTATACTAGATTATTAAAGATTTATGGACTCGAGTGAAATACTTGGATCTATTAAGAATGATCGCCTAATATTTCAGAAATATTACGACAATCGATTCTGAACAAATGAACATGATCGAAGGGATGATTTGTGATCTTTCTTAACCAAATCGCTTTAGTTTCTCAACGTGACCACCATTTCTCTTCCAGATTAAGAGAAGTGAAATAATGTTATAAATTAGAGTATTGGGGACCATAACTGAAAATGGTCTTTATATATTGCTCAATTAGGATTCCTATAATTTCCTAATTAAGATAAAAATCGATAATTACTTAATCAATTTATATCAATTTGACTAATTTAGGGACTTATCAAAATTAGATCACTTAATTTCAACCCATTAAATTAAATAGTTAGTGGATCTTTTTAATAGAACTTTTGAGGTTGTTGAGTTTGTTCTATAGGTGGTTCTTGTGGAAAAATCTCATTGTTGTCTTGGTCTGTTAGGAATATGAATCTAAATAGTATCTAATGTTTGAACTGTATGTTGAACAGGGATAGGTATAGAGACCTAATCACTATCATAACATATTCTTCTTCAAAAACAACTTTCTTTATATTTTCTTCCCCTTAAACTCAACATTCTTAAGAAATCTTGTATTTTTCATTTTAAAGAAGGATTTTATTATGGGATTGTAAAACTTGTGACCCCAAGAGAATTCAATTTAACTAACATAATAGTAGCTAACCATCCTTGAGTCTATTTTTCTTTTATATAACTTACAAGGCCATAACTTTGCTTGACAACCCCAAATATGCAAGTGCCTAATGTATTACTTCTTTCCTATCTAAAGCTCATAGGGAGTTTTGGCAACTATTTTTCTTGATAACTTATTAAGGATATACATTATTGTCTTTAAAGCTTCTCCCAAAAGTGACTCTAGTAAGGAGGAATGATTAATCATAATCTTTACCATATCCTTAAGTGTTCAATTTCGTTGCTCTACATAACTATTTATGTTAGGTTTTCCTGGCATGGTGTATTCGGAAAAATTTCACACTCATTGAAGAAAATTACAAAAGGGTCTTAATGTTGTTCTCCTGATCTATTATATCTCTTGTAGTACTCACCACCATAGTGTTATTTGACAACTTTAATTTTCTTTCCAAGTTGAAATTCAACTTTGGTTTTGAAAGACTTGAAAACATCAAGGGATCGCGGCTTTTCAAGTATCAAATATAGGTAATCGTCCATAGATTAACAGTCTATGAATGTAATGAAGTACTATTATTCATTCTATGAAGCCGTAGGGAATGGACTACATATATCAATATGTATAAGTTCTAAGGCGTGTGTAGCTCTCTAAACACCTAATTTTGTAATGTCTGTTTGTTTCCCCTCAATACACTCAATATGGACTTGAAAGTCTATCAAATCTAGGACTTCAAGAATTACATCTCAATCAAGCCTTTAAATTCTTTGCTTAAAGATATAACCTAAAAGATTATGCTATAAGATGACATAATTCTCACTTCATTTTCACTTTAAACCACGTGAACTTGTTTATAGTATTTTTTATAAGAATTAACAATATCAAGTATATACAGATTATCAATTAAAAAATTAGAGCTAATAAAATTTAAATTTTGATAGAGACTAACTTTATTAGTTCCAAAAGAATAAGAAAATCCTAGTTTGTCTAAACTAGAATTAGAAATTAAATTATGTCTAAAAGATGGTGTAATAAATATCTAAAAAAAAATCCAAATAAAATCCAATTTTCAATTGTAATCTAAAAGTATTTATAACTTCTACAGTAACTTTATTATCATTGCCCGCAAAGATGAATCTTTTAACATCACTTAGCGATTGGTTCCAAAGAAAACCTTACATATACATACCTATGTGAATAGTGGTTCTACCCACAAAGTATCCTTAGGTAATGAAGTTAAATTAACTTTAGAACAAACTAAAGCCAAAATCATACCCTTTTTTACATGCTAGACAACGTATTTGGAACACTCATTCTTCTAGTATCATGATTTTTTGTAGAAATAGTAGGCCAACTCTTCATGGTGCTTCTTTTGTTTCTTATGTTGAGAAGAACCTTCTGTAGCAACCACATCTCTTTTCTTTTTCTTGTTCTGAAAGGTTAAGGCCAAGTGAACACTTTTAGTCTTATCCCACTATTATTTCTCTTTTTCTTACACATAGTGAGATATAAGCTCATTGAGGGACCATTTGTCCTTTTGAGTGTTATAACTCACTTTTGCCCAAAGTATGCAGAAAGAGAAGTCAAAACCAAGTGCACGAGCAAGTTCTCAGAAAGCTCTAACTTAAGTGACTTGAGTTTTGACGCGAGATGAGACATCTTCATGATGTATTCCCTTATGTTTCCTTTGTCTTTATACTTTATTGCGATAAGTTTAGCCAAAATGTTACTCGCCTGACAAAATATTGTTCAATTTCTTATGAGAACTTCTTAGCGCTCATGCTTTTAATAATAGAGGCCTGAAATGTATCTAAAATAGAGAATTTCATGATATTCGATTAGACCAATCCCAGTTTTCAATTTTAACCTTATTGAGGTTTTCTAGAATAACAATGTGTCGATCCGATTGAAGTGTAAGATCCAAATCCATATAATTGAGGACAATCTGCACAATTTCTTTCTAGATTTTAAAGTTCATCCAACTCATTTGGATGTTGCTAACTTAGGCAAAAACATTCATAGCAGTAGAAATATAAATCGTATTAAAAACAAAATATATAAACATATTTACTTCTAACGAGCATGTCATGTAAATAAATCAAAATATAAAAAAATAATCTAAATTAGAGATTTATCTTAAGATACCTAACACAACATTAATTCCTAATCTTTAGACAAAGAAATTAACTAAAAATGGTACTCTCGATGCAATGATCAACTATTGACAATTAATTTTGTCAAACAATAGTCTTTCTTTCAATAGACTGTTATTTGCATGAAAATAAATAAATAATTATCTTTATAATCGTCACAGATTTATCATCACAAGCACATTGTTATTTGGTCAAAATGTATTTTCCTTTAGGCCTATACAGTTTGCATAAATAATACCGAAGAAACATTTATGTATTTTTAGTTAAATTAATTTGACACCATATCATTTTAATTAATTTAATTAAAAATATTATACAAACTAGAAAAAATAATAAAACAACCACAAAAAAAGAAGTTGTAAGCTTTTATATATATATATATATATATATATATATATATATAAATAAAGAATCAAATTGCCTATTACTTAAAAAATTAATAATATTAAAATCATTATATATCAAACAAGATTGAATATTTTGATTGCAAATAATTTTATTTTTTTAAAAAATAAATATTAAACTAATCGATGAAATATAGAAATCTAAGGAATATACTTTAATTCGCAATTAAAAAAACCCTAAAATCTTAAAATTCAAGAAATTTCACACAAGACATAAATATTATATTCTAACACCATACATAAGTATTATATTCAAACATCATACAAATATAATATTCACAAAATCCTAATAATCTAAGAATGATGATTTTTTTGAAACCACTTGTTAGAATTAAATTATATTGAAAGTTATAAGTAGATTCTTGATACAAACATCCTAAATCAAAATGTCAAAATTCTAAGATTTACACCATTTAAGATTATTAAGGATTTATTGATTCGAGTGACACACATGAATCTATTAAAAATAATTGCTTACTATTGTAAAAATACTATGATAGTTGATCACGAACAGATGAATACAAATGGTGGATAGTTTGTGATATTCTTCAACTAAATCACCTTAGTTCCTCAATAAGATCGCCTAATCTCTTCCGGATTGAGAGGAGAAATAATATTATAATTTGGTGTATTAAAAACTATAACTAAAATGATATTTATATAATACTCAATTAGGGTTTCTATAATCTCTTAATTAAGACAAAAATGGTTAACTATTCAATCAATATGTATTAATTTAAACAATTTAGTGACTTATCAAAATTATACCACTTAACTTCAACCCATGAAATTAAATAGATAATATGATTAAGAAAGAAAAATATATATTACCTAATTTAGTATAAAAATGTGATTTTTCAACATTTAAGTCATGTATAAAATTAGTCCACCATATCCGATTGGTAATGTTTTTGGCCATAAAATATTTCAAACATATTTTGTAGTTGAAGAATATTTTTTTTATATACACTAAGTTTATATTTGGTTCACAAAATGAGAAGATAATGAGAATATAACAATAATAAAAATAAAATTTAATGAAAATAATGTTAATATTATAATGTTTATTTGAATAATAGAATCAAAATAATTATATTATTGAAATAAAATTTACACAATTATAAATAAAGTAAAATGAAAAAAAAATATTTTTTACTTTTAAATGGGATAAAATATTAAATTATTATATAAATGTACAAAAATGTAGAGTATTTTTGAAAGGTATGGAAAAAATAAATATTCTTATTAATATTAAAATATTTTATATTTTATTACATATTAATAATTAAAATAAACATAAAAAATATTCCTAATATTCTCATTATCGTTGTTATTTACGTAAACTAAACATTAACTAAGTGATGAAGAAGCGATACTGATCCAATACCTTGCAAATGGGTGTAGCCTTTTCTATTCCTTTAAACAGTGTTACGTGGATGCCACTATGCCTAAAAAACTTATTTTGTCTCTTTCGTAATTAATTATTATCAAATACTTATTAATTACGCATACAATTACTTATTAATTAGGTATTATTTTTTAGTTTATTCAACTCATTTGCTTCATTTTGTGGAACGTATATATGGTTCTATCTGGTTTTATTTTGAATATACATTTTCATTCTTATCTTCTTCCTTTTTCTTTTTCTTTTCATTTCTATCTTTTTTAATTTTGTTGTTTGTTTCTTGTGGCAGATAATCATAATACATGTTGTTGGGATTTAATTTGGTAATATTATCGTTGGTTAGCTATGAATCTAAGAGCTTTTACGTAACAAGAGACAATAATATCATATATTTTAATTCAAAAGTGAAATTTGGTTTGGTTTAGCTTCAAATTAATGATCTTAACTAAGCATATTTTGGGTAATTATTTTAGAAGTGGTTTTAAGTAAATAATTTTAAGTATTCGGGATAAAAATATGTTAGAAATAGTTTTGACTGTAAATTATTTATAAAATAAAACATATATCAAAATTATTCTCTTAAAAGTAATTATTGCTTAATTATATTTTAAAAACATGCATTAACTAGTGGTTCTCGAGACTTTGGAAGCAATTATATATCTTGAATATATTTGTCACTACACCTCCCATTTTTTTTTTAATTTACTAATCTAACACTTTTTTTTTAAGCGTGTGTTATGTATATATTTGATCTATCACTTGAAATTTTATTTTAATCTTATTAATTGCATATGTGTCGTATAATCTTTAAACCATGTTAGTATTTGGAGATAAACGTCGCAGCAATCTTCTAGCGACAAGATTTGATTGATCACTACTCCCATTAAAAAGGTTAACTCCACTGACTATCTTGTATATGCTATGGTTTACTATATATATCATGGTAAGATTATTTTAAAAACATTTCCTTTATCTAGTATTAGTTACATAACACGAAACATAAAAATATAAGTTAACATAAATTTATAAAAAAGAAGAAGAAGAAGAAGAAGACGAGTATAATTTTTTATTATTATACTTCACTTATTAATCTAATAATAAGATTCATAATCTTTGATTTTAAGTCATGTATTCCAACATTAAATACATTTTGGTTAAAAAAGAAAAAGAAAAAACTACCTTCTACCATATTTTGTGACTATAATAAACTTTTCTTACAGGCAACCCCTATATACAGTAATTACTAAAAGTAGAAGGCTATACACGTTTACTCATTAATTACTTAATATTAATATTAGCTACCTTAGTTACACGCATATGTTTACACACAATTTTATATAAATATATATATATATATATATATATATATATATATATATAAAAGACCAACCAAATCCGTCTCTCTCAAATACTAATTTTGACTCTTCGTTTATAGATTGTTTGGTAAAGAAGAATGGAAAATCAAATAGAGTTGATGATGAGCAAGATAGCCAAATCCATAACCACACTAAATTGCAACAAAAATACTCTATTCTTCTTCATCATCATCATCATCATAATCTTCTTTGGTGTTCATCTTTGTGCAAAGATATTACAAGATCATCACCTCTCAATCTTCACCTTCAATTCTAATAATAAATACTCTCTCAAAGAAGAAGGTAACTTATATTGTGCAGTGTGCTTACAAGAGGCGATTGAAGGAGAAAGGTTTAGAAAATTGCCGAAATGCAAACACCGGTTTCATGATTCTTGTATAGAATTGTGGTTACAATTAAATTCAACATGCCCACTTTGTCGAAATGAGGTCTGCGTTATTTATTATAATAAGTACTGCTATTATGAGTACTATCATCATATTGTCTCCATTTTGTTTTCTTTATGGAACATTTGTACTTCTCTTAACTTGTTCAAAGTATATAATCAATTTAACTCTGCTTGAAAATAATCTACTTTAGTTTTGTGTATTTAATTATGAGTCACATTTATAAGACATAGCTTATTTTGTGAATAAGTTATGTGAAATCTGTGAGAATTTGATTCCATGTGTCCTTTAATTGTTAACTACCAGAAGCAAAAAAGACCTTTCAGTTAATTAAGAAAAGCTGGTTAATCATTTGAGAAACTTTACATGGTAGCTTAATTAAAGAGCATTTTAATCGGTTAGTTGATCAATGAGCAGAGTTGTTCATCAAATGTTTCTGGAGATTGGTTAGACTTCTTGGATACGTAAGAAACTCTGTTTTCTTTCCTTTATTTTTTTTAATACTAATATAGTATGATTCTTTTGTACACTTTGGTTTGGGATTTTAAGAACCATTTTAAGTTAATTTATATATATATATATATATATATATATATATATATATATTAAGTTAATGCTTCTTAAACTTATCTAAATTTACACCTAAATTTTTAAACAGTATAATTTGTTTCAAATATTTAAACTTTTAAATCATTCTATTTAATATTCAAATTTTTGAAACTTTACACATAAATTTTTAATTTTTAATTCATAAAAATATATTTTAATAACTAAGCAAGAATCTATGTGTAAATTTTTTAATGTTTAGGGACCAAATAATAAACCTATGTGTGAAGTTTTAAAAATTTGAGAATCAAATTATACGTTTTAAAATTTTGAAGAGTTACATATAAATTTAATTAAAATTTAAAAACCAATGATATACTTTAATTTATTTATTGTAATAATACTATATAATTGCATAAAAACTAGGGTTATTAACAAGGACTAATAACTTGCTAAGGTTCATAAATTGAGATAAAAAAATGTTTTGGGTTTTAAAACAAAATTATCACCCTTCAAAGATCTACTTAGGATTTTACAATAATGCAAGATATCATTACCAAATGAGTAGTGACATGTAAAATTATAATTAGTTAAAATATGTGAAAGTTTTTAGTTATAGATCTGATTAGCTAGAAGACGGTAAATAGATAATTAATAAAAATATGATAAATTAAAATATTTGTAGATGACCAGACATGATATTACGTGTAAATAAAATAATATCAAAAATAAAATAATATATAAGATTTTTAGGTAGAAACAACATAAATCATAATAATGATCAAAGAAGAAAACTACCGATCTACCAGTTCATCGGATCACCTAATTATTCACCATAAAAATAATGTTTGATTACAAAGCAAGGACTTAAGCAACCTACTTAGGTAATTCTCCTAAGTTATCTACTTACAAGTTTCTTGCTTTCTTTCATAGTTTTCACAAGCAAAGTGTTCGAATCCGAACCAATTTTTCAATAAACTAGAGTTACAAAAGTTATCGAATCCGTTCAACTAGTATCTAAAATGTTAGCATATAAACAAAAGTGCAATGTGTGTCCTAGGGTGAATTAAACAATGGAAAGTCCTATTTAGATTATTTAACACAATATAAGTTAAAACGAAATTACTAGCAACACTAGAACAAATATTTAAACACAAAAACTTAAATATTATAGGTTTGTTAATCAATCAAATACAACCACAAAATATTTGATAAATTAACTAATGAAAAAAACCTAAAGAAATATTTTTACAAAATAGATTTAGAGAAAAAACATGGAATAGAAAAGTTGATTTAATTATGGTTAAAAAGGTTGTATTTTGTTTAAACAGAATACGTTGAAGCATTAGGTCAAAGTAATATTACTATTCTATCCATAAAAAAAGTTAAAATAATTTTAAGGAACGAGAAAAATATAGTAATAACCCAATTTGATTCGAGTAAGAATTATGTTTGAAGTTGAAACCCTAGTCATTTGATTGATTGATCGAGCCACAAAAGTCGATCGATCGAAACTATTTTTCGATCGATCGACCTAAGATAAAAAAAAACTCCGAGATAGGAAGATTGATCTACTCAATTATCGATTAATTCAAGAACTTTTTATTCAAGGTAGATCGATTCTCGATTGTTCTACTGACCTCAATTGATCTAAACATGTCTTAATTGATCAAGTGACCTGTATAAAAAATGTTCTTATATGTTTAATATGAATTTCAGCCTGTATAATAACAAATATATACCGAAGATGTGTTTTTTGGAATTTGATAGTTTCTTTGGATTAAAAACTATTCTTGAAAGACTCACTTAGAAATTAAAATTATATTTAAATGTTTTGTCGATTAATATCGCCAATAATCATAAACCTTACAATCTCTCTCTTTGACATATTCGTGTAAAAAACCTTTTTTTCATTACATAATGCTTATAGAAAAAAATATTTTACGCAATGGAACTATCCTATGATCTGGTAAAATCATCTTTGCTTAAATTTCGACAACTCATGTTTACACAAAAAAAAAACAAAAACATATCTAACCAAACAACTTGTCTCGAAACAACCAAACAACATGATTGCATTACTGGTTGTATGCGAAAATTTTATTTTGTCATATTTTTGTTAATTATTTATTCATCCCCTCTAACTAATTAGATTTGTAACTAAAAACTTTCAATTTGTATCAAAGTGGGTCACTAGATACACTTAGTATGCCTAAGATCTTGTTATGGATTATCTTATTGAGGGTGATAGCACAAATGTTGAGGAATTTAAATCTTTTTTTCTTTCTAAATGTAATGTTAAAATTTTTAAAGAATTATTTTGTAAATGTGTTAGAGCCGTAGAAAATAATACTAATTTAAAAGTTATATTAGAAAGTTAAACAAACAACTTGAGATACATGAAAGCCTTTCAAATAAATTAAAAGAAGAGAAAAATATTTTACAATAACAAAATAATGCTTTGAATTGAGTCTTATAGGTTTGAAAAAGAAAAATAACAAGTTTGATGTAGATAATAAATAACTGGTGTAAGAGCTTAAAGGATCATGTGAAGCTGTGAAGTGGTTAACCATTGGAGTTGAAAAGCTAGACAAAGTTTTTGATTATGGAAAACTTTTTGGAGATAAGAAATAGCTAGGATATGAAGATAAGCACGCTACACCATCCTCTTCAAAATCTACTGTGTTTGTAAAACCTTCTTATCCCTATTCTTCACACACATCTCATGTATCTCCTTCTAAATTTATTCCTACATGTCATAGTTGTGGTAGAAAGAGATATATTAGACTTAGATGTAGACTCTTGATGACCTATAATTATTTTGATAATATGTGTGCATCTTATTCAAGAATTAACAGTCATGTTTTCAAAAATAAACACATAATTTAAAAAACTAGAAAATGTTGGGTTAAAACAATATAATTTAAATTTTTTTATAGCCCACGTTTAATATATTCACTAAAGAACTTAATATCCAAAGATTTGAATCTCTTAAAAATTTCTTTTCTTTGTTAATTTGTTTCTCATAGAATAATAATAAAAAAAAAGAAGGAAATTAGATTGCCTTAACTATTACTTTCATATTTATTGATTATGTATTATGCAAATGGACATTATAACTTGTGCACTTACATATCTTACACATCTAGTGATCAATGTCAGTATGATCCTACTTACACACTCAATAGACATATAAGTATGTTATATGTGAAGTTTATACTTAATAATGTAAGATTTTAGGACTTAGATGATTAAATTGTGTTTGAGTTATATCTTACACTTTATAAAATTTTGTTATAAAGAGAGCTAATTTTAAGAGGGTTACTTACTGTGATGTGTGAAGTTATCCCAGTGAGCGAAGAAGTCTACTTCACAACTTGTGAGAATGTCATCATGTTAGATCTTTTCGATCGACTAAACATTAATATGTCAATCGATCTGGCTCAATTAAGTATTAATTAAGGGATTTTTTGATTAAAGTAGATCAATTCCCGATCAATCTATACATGTCTAGATCAATAGAGTGACATGTTTACCAAATATTCTTAAATATTTAATATGAATTCTAACGTACATAAGAACGATATATACATGAAATATGTTTATTAGAGCTCGTTAATTTATTTGGCTTGAAAAGTATAATCGAAAGATTTACATAGAAATTAAAATTACATTTAAATATTTTGTGAACATTACAATACTCATAAACCTTAAAGTATGCACGTCCAACAAACAAAACAATAAATATAACATGAATTCCAATCATATTTTCAGTGACTATTTGTAACTACGCAGTGGCTGTCACTATCCTGGTTTTCAAGCAGGAGCAATAGGGCTCTATCTCTACTGTGTTCAAACTTCAAAGAATCAAGGTCATGGTTCTCTAACGTTAGTATCCAAAAGGTACCCACTATTGTGAAAACGTAGTAAGATAAAATGATAAAGTGGCTGCCAAAGTTATGGTTTAGTAGAATATGTAATTGACATTTTTGTTTAAGCACCACTCTGTCCAATACATAAAACCTGTTTAAGTACATATATATGTGTGTGTGTTGTCCATGCCAATAATACTGAGCTTACAATATATATTATATACTTATATAGTCTTAGGACATAAAAGTTCCATAAATATTAAACAACCACATAAATTTCGCACACATGATCTTTGCATGCCTTTCCTTAAACATGGGTCATGTAAGGCTGAAACCCATGTTGGAGACTTGCTTCCCATATCTTCTCTATAGAGAATACTGTCTTGCCAGTCTCGTGCGTGTTCCATCCCTCTAAGCCATGTACTATCCCTGCTATGCGCCAAGCACTCATCACTCTTCTTGGTAGCCAATTCTGTTACATATTTCAAAATTAATGCTCAGATCTTTTCCAACTTTAATGTCTAAAGAATTAATGTTTTTAAAAATTAAACGATATTTGGTGTATTATAATCTGTGACTTGAAACTGGAAGGGAATTAATTGATACTACAAACTAAAATTGAATTAAAGGTGACTAACCTCACAAGAGTGCATATTCTTAAAAGAGTCAGGAATGATCATTGCTGGTGTGCTGTAGTAGACGCAATCTTTGCGCATTTTCTTTGGAGGGAATTGTGAGAAGGGAATGAATGTTGTTCCGTTTGTTGCTTTCATTTGCTCTTCTTCGTTCCATCTCTCTCCCACTAACCATATCTACAATATTCGTTTAATTCAATTCCTAAATATGCCTCATAAATCTAATATAGGACTTCTGAGATATGGGAAAGAAAAGCTATTAACACATTTAGTTCATTTTGGACAAATATTATAAAATTTAAAATATAGGGACTAAATCTAACAAAAACTAGTTAGGGAAATAAAATGTAAAATTGGTAAAATTTAGGATATCATATGTGTCGTTTATCTAGGAAAAAAAAGTACCTTATCAGTATAAGCTTTGGAAATCACTAAGTTGCTTATAAACTGAGGGTCAACAATTAGTTTGAGCTTCTCATGTTCCTCCTTGTTCAATGTGGCAACCTGATACAATTTTTTTTTTTTAACAGCACAAGAGTAATTAAGAAGAGTTGGTTTATACTTACTTCATAAGAGAAATTTTATTCATATATATATATATATATATATATACCTTAATACCCCTTTTACATAAAGAATTGGCAACAACATAAGCCACCTTGGTAAGGTTACCCCGAAGAAGCACTTGTGCTGTCTCTTTTGGAATGTTGTTTAAAACAAGAACAATTGCTAGGCTGCTACCATCCACCAGCTTGACTTTAAGGTTGGGCTGCTTTCTTATAAAAAGTTCACCGTATCCATTAATCTCTTCTCCCTGCATAATAAGACAAATTTTTTTTAATTTTTTTGTATGGGAACATCAATACATAGGAATGGCTTAATGAACGAGGGCAGTCAGGCCGGTTATGTTATGTTCCCCGACCTAGTAGTTGCACACCTATATATGCAATTGAGGTACATTGATTGTGTAGTCGTATTAGGGATTAGTACCTTTAAACTACATTTATTTTTATTTTAATATTTTTTCTTATTATTTTCAAGTGGAACAAGTAAAATATTTTTATTTAAGTTATTCGTACTTATTATGATTAATTTTAACAATTATGATATATCTGAGCTATCTCAATTTAAATTATTATTGAAATTGACAAAAATATATATCAATAATTTTAATACTAGTATTTTATGTATCTTTAACAATTATGGTATCTCTGAGTTATCTTAATTTAGATTATTATTGAAATTAACAAAAATGTGTACTATAACTTAAATACGAGTATTTTATGTATCTGAATTGAAAATAAAATTATAACTTTTGTGAAAATATTTATTAATTTACTTGGATATATATATATATGAAATTAAATGAGCAATTGTTAAAGGTAATTAAGGAAAATATTGGTTACCTGATTTTGAAGACCTAACGTTAACACCTTAACTCCTTTGCCATCAGCATCTAATATGGCCCTTTCAATCATGCCGTTTATGGATTCCTTCCTCCATGGTAAAAGGTACTTATAACAATAACAACAAACTCAATTAATTATTTTCCCCAATAGAGTTTAATAAAGAGAGAAAAATTCTTATCTCAACTTGAAGCAGTTCAAGTCCTAAATACATGGGATTTTGAGATTTAGTGAAAAAAGTCCCAAAATCGGGTGCATATATGTACACCTTAAATGAGCGAGTTTGGTAAATTTTTCACTTAAGTTCAAAAACCTGCGATATTAGGACCTCAAACTCTGACTTGATGTGGCAGACATTGACCGGAAGAAACTATTGGATCAACTTTTATGTCATATCATATTGACAAATTTAAGTTGAAATGAATATGGTGATCATAAAAGAAAGAAAATATAAATAATGAATGAGATGACACAATTCTCTTACTTGAATGTTATATCTAGGTACAACCCAGGTTTGTAATTTGAGGTTTTTGAAGGTGTTGCTTTCAGAAATAAAGGTACGGCCATAAATCCAAGTGATGAAAACAGACCAAAGTGTGAAGGGCCAGAGCATCCAAAGGTACCAAGTGGAAGTAAAGGGCTTGGAAGCAACAGCAGAAAATCCAGATCTCAAGTGATAAACAGACTCAGGTGTTGTTAAATGTGTCAAATGGACAACATCAGGTGATTCTTCTCGTCTTTTTAATGAAGTTTCATAAACATTGTCTGTAGACTTATCTGTAGTGCCATAGAGGTAATCATACAATGGCATAAACAGGCAGTAATTTGTTCTGAATTGAGTGTGATGTAGTGAGTGAAACCTGCAATATTATTAATTATTAGACATGTTCAATTAATACACTCTATCATTATTTTATGGCTATGCATTATTACATGTTTGTCGATTTAATTAATTCAATAAGGATCAACAAGAATGTAAATTAAGAATTTGTTTTTGAAGGAATATTATTGTATAACATTAAATGGAGGAATATAAATTTTTTTTAATGAAATGATATTAATATGATTTAAATTTATGATTTGTATCGAAGAGTTATAAGATGAATGATAGGAAAAAAACTTTAATATATTCGACATTATTTGAGTGACTAAATACACTTCTGTATTCTTAAGAAAAATTTATTGGGTGATTAAATACACATTTTAAAATTTCTAATAAATGTTTTTTATGTCTAATCACAAAGAGAAAGTTTAGCTTAAATATTTCACTGCTAACCAGTTGAATATCATTCAATTTAAAATTCTTTTAAGATTAAACTTCAATCAATTAAATAATATTCAATATTATTAAAGTTTATTTTTGTTATTATAAGTTTTAATATTATTATTTGAAGTAATTTTCCTAAAAATACATATTATTATTTTTTGGATAAAATTTTCATAAAATTTTTAAATATCAAAATACTCATCATAATCCTAGTTAGCAATTTTATATAATATACATATATTATCTCTATTTGTATGAATTAATAAAAAATATTCCTATTTTTTGAATAATTTTCAAAACTATGGAAACACAATCATACTTTAAAATTAAAAAATATTATACACCAATAATACTTTTCTTATATAATATAAATAAAAAAAATACTTTCTACAATAAATTTTATTAAATATCTATTACTATTATTATTATTTTTCTAATACAATAACATATAATAAAAATAATTACCAATTATATTTAAATTATAACTTCTATACTTTATTAAAATATTAAAATTTTCTTTTATCGATTCATGTAAATAAATTCAATTTTTTTTATATAATTGAATCTAAATATTTAAATTAAATATTTAATTATAAAATAATTAATTATAAAACACATATTAAAAAAATAAAGAAATTAAATACGAATTTTTAATATAAAATTATAATAATTGATATAGTTTAAAATGAATTAGTTAAATCATTCGTACTAAAATTAAATTAATTTAATGTTAGTAACTAATTTATCTTTAAATACGATATATTTATATTAAATTTATTATTAAAATTTTATATTATTATAAAAAAATAAAAATATATCTGAATATATATACATATATCTTATTATTGTATTTTTAGTAACTTATATTTTGAAATTAAACAAATCATGCTTATATTATATATATATTCATATTTTATATTAACTTTTTGTGATATTTTTATATAAAAAATATATCATATCTATAAGTTTGTCTATCTAAATAATATATATTTTGTTCTTTATTAACTATGATTATTATGTAGTATGTAAAAATTTGAAAATTTGGTCCCTATAACTTTTTAGCCAATCTTATAACATAAGTACCCTACTTTACCATCAAAAAACTTACTACATTCAAATAGAATCGATGGGTTGAGAATTTTATAACATTTATGGTTAATTTAATAATTTTTTTATAAATAGATTATGTTTTAAAAAGATTTTCGTACTCATAATATTAAAAAAATTCTAATTTAATGCTTATCATGTTTAAAAAAACTCTGATTTAATCATTTTTAAACAGTGGCGGATAAAAACATTCATTTTGAACAATTTGGGTTGGAATAAAAGGATCATTATACGTCATTTCAGTCTATTTTTTCTCTTCCAAATGCATTTAGCATGGTCTTAGAGTATTTTTATTTTCTTGAAAGGAATAGATGAGAGAATAATCTATTTTTTAGAAAATAAAATATCCTAAAAGGACACTAAATGTAATTGGAAGGAAAGAGTGATAATGATCATTTTATACCGACCTAAACTTTCAAAATGAAATGAGATAAAAAAAAACAGTAAAGTAGCCAACCATATTTGCTTTCAATGTCAAACAAATAATTAATTTAGTGGACCTAGTTTCTTTTATTTCAAAAGGCATTTTCCTTTTTGGTGATTTAGCTGCTTTTGATCCCTTTCGAAAGGGCCACATGTTGGTGACAGATCACAAGGGATACATGTGCTAATTTTTATATTTCTTTTTTTTTTTCTTTTTCTAAATTGAACAGTTATATTATATATTTAGGGTCGATCGAGTTTATGAGCTATCTGAAGTTGAAGTTGAAGTTGTAATACATATTAAGCAATGTTCTAACTACAAATTTATGTTGTTGAAGCTACTACATCTTGTATTTTTTAAAATTCATTAATCAATCGAATTATTTATCCATTTATATATTTAAGAACATATTTTTCTAATAAATTATAAATAAAATATATAATTTTTTAAATTTTAATTAAATACCAATCAATTTTAAAGTCTCATAAAATCATTAAAAATATTAAATGAATATATAAATTTAATTCAAGCAATTTTTTAATAACTTAAAATTAACAAGCTAATGTGTCCCTCTCAGAGCTAATAATTAATAATATTATTAAAGAAATAAATCTCACATCGATCAAGAATTTAATAAAAAAAATTGTTATAAATCTGAGCAATTTTTATTTTTATAAATGTATTTTTAAGAAATGAGCTACGCTCGATTTTCTTAACATGTATCAAAATAAAATCCTAAATAGTAAATGAGCTACCTAATATTATCAAAATATCCCACGATAGAAGACATATACTGTTATTGATGTGAAAGTAGTGTTAAAGAAATAAGTCACACATCAACCAAAAAACTAATAAAAAAACTAATTATAAGTCTGGATATTCCTTGACCTTGTAAATATATTTTCAAGAGATAAGTTAGATTAGTTTTCTTAACAAATATAAAAAATAAAAAAAGGAAGAATATATCCTCCCGTAATTAAGAAACATGCCTCAAGGAATTGCATGCTCATTATAACCGAGTAAAAGGTTTTGTGTTTTTTTGATATTTTAAGTCAATTATTAAAAACATTTAATAACATTTTATGTTCAATTAAAAAAATAAAATAAAAAATACTGTAAAAACCATTTAGAAAACAATCAAATTAAAATATGTTTGACGTAAATTAAAAAAAACTGTAAGAACCATAAAGTAAGCGACTTGTGCTACTCCATTATTGCACTTATTTTCTCAATTCATACAATCAATTAATTTTAGGATACACAAGCTAGAAAAAAGTGTCCTTAAAAGAAATTATTTCCAATCAATAGAATTTTTCTTAAAAAAGAAAAAAAAGAGATGAGAGAAATTTAAGAAATTACGATTTCAAAAGCAATAAATATTATCGTTGAAATAAATTACTTCCTTTTCAAAAATATTTATATTTAAAAATAAAAATTTTGCACTTGCAGTAACCTATTCTAAATTTATAAAGTACGAACCCAAAAGCACTGACACATTGGAAAAAGTAGAGATATCAACAAAAAATCATAACTACGTACAACTAAAACAAATGGTGGCACAAACCACAAAGCATGGGATAAGACGGCAAACACTTTATAACGTTATTATTATATAATATTATTTATGCATTATAAATTCAAATCATAAATATATTAATTAGTGGATTAGTTTTGATGTTATGTTATATAACATTACTCGATACTACCACGTTCCTTTAATAATTTGTCTAGTAGGAAGTTTGGACTTTCACTATTTATGTTATAGCTAGTATACGATAAAGTTATTTTTTTTAAATAAATAATATTTTTAAATAATTAATACGAAAAATATGGTATAAAAATATTCATAAATTTATATATCTTTATTTTTTTTATAAATTCAATCGATTAAATTATCTATTTAAAGTTTTGTTACCTCAAATAATCATTCATTATTAGTGTATAACGTGGTTGGCCTAATAGAATAGCATTTAATACTTCAATTGTTTAACCTCGCTTTCAAAACAGAATTTAATCAATAAAAATAAAAATTTAGTATTTAGTTAATAGAAATTAACTTCATGAAAAGTAATTTAATTAATCTCAAATAAGATTTAAGCAAGTTAATTAGGAAGGAAAAAAAGAGGCAAGTTTGATATAACTTACGAGGGAGTGTACATGATGTACTTTAAAGGAGGAAAAACAGAAAAGAGCCATTTGGGAATGAGCTCAAAATTGCAATGACCCATGTTGTTCATGAAATCAATGTAAAAGATGTAGCCAGAAAAGGAAGCTATGGAGGCTGTTTTTGTCCATATTGTTGTCAACAAAGGTATTGCAAATAGTATGAAATACGCTATGTGTTCAGCAAATGGATGAATGACAGCTGCAACCAACATTACCAAATGAAATTAGTATTTAATATAAATTAAGAAAATAGAAAAAAAAAATAAAGAGAGGTAGGTAGTTGAAGTATTTTGCTGACATGTAATAGGTTCAGTAATAATGGAGGAATGGTGGTGGGAATGATAGCGAGAATAAAGGAAATGATGATGAAGAGCTCTATGAAGCCAGTAGTAGAGAAACTCGACTGGACCAGAATGAAGCAAACTTGTGATAATCACACCATCTGTTCTCCAAATGGGCATATTTTTGGCATTGTCAAGAACTGTGTAGCCTATGTAAAATAAGAGCCCATTGAACAATATCTGGTCATCCCTACATTATTTTATCAAAGTCCATGTCAGAGTTCAGTTAAATTAATTAATCAGTCATGTTTAATTATGCTAAAAACTAATCTATTAAGCAAGTGATCTTTTTTTTTTTTTGGTGTACATAATACTAGTAATCAACAAATTATTTAATAAAGAATTTGATTGTAATTTATAATAAATATATTTTTTTCATAGATAAAAGTAATTAAATAGTAGACAAACTTGCAATAATAAAAAAAATTATATCTATAGTGACTTTTGCAGTAGTTTTTCTTGTCGGTAACACATTATTAATTTTATTATTTAATTTTTTTCAATAATTAATTTTTATAATTTTGATAGAATACGTACGTAAAACTCTAAAATCATACTCCATAATATTACTAAGAAAGAAAGCATATATATTTTCAATGTTCTTATCAACTATCTACAGCATTCACAATATCACTAAGAAAAAAAGTATATATATTGTCAATGTTCTTATCAATTATCTACAGCATTCACAACATAAAATAGTACATGATATGTGAACCGTAAAACAAATATTTTTTTTCTTTTCAAAATAAGATTACTATGTATCAATATATCATAAGTATAATTAATATAAAAGTTTTTTATTAAATAAAATCATATTTATTAATAAATTTGTCATTTCATTTAATATCTATCTCAAATTAAGTTTGAGATACATGGAATTTTTCCTTTTCAAATGATAGTTATAAACAATAAAAAAAAATGATCAATCCATTCCCTAACATTTAGTTTTAATTTGCATTTTAGTACTTTAAATTTTAAAATATATTTTTTAATAGGATAATTTTAAAAAAATATCAATTAATAATAAATATTATATTTTAATAATATTTTTTTCATATTAAATCATTTAAAACTTAATCTTTAACGACAAAAAAAATATGAAATAAATTTTATAAAATAATTATTTTAATATTTAATTATTATCATTATTTTTATTTTAATATTTTTTTTATTTTTAAAAATAAAAAACATTTATCAAATAATTTTTTGTTAAAATATTTTTATTAATAATTTTTTAAAATAATTTTATATTAAATTTAACTTTTATTCTTATTAATAACTCATATTTTATTAAGTTTTAATTAATTATAGTAAAAAATAATATTTTAATAAAAAATTATTAAAATTATTAATAACTCATATTTTATCATCTTTCTTAACCGAAAATACATTTTAAAATATGAGAACTAAATAATACCAACTTTATTATTTATGAAACTTCTACTACCCTCTCCTAATAATATTTAAAGTTAAAAACTTAACTTAGTTCATCATTAACATATGATTAATATATATGATTTATATATATATTTAATTTTTTGTTGTTGTTGAAAGTAAGAATATATATGCAGATAGTTAACTTATACTGACCAGTTGCTTTCTCTGTCAACCTGTTCGAACTCAATACTCTTGTCGACAATCTTGTTGCTACCTTTGGCATTTCGGTAACGGGAGAGTGAAATCCAAATCTGATCGTGAAGAATTCTCACTAGAAGATACGGGAATATGAGAAAGTAGGCAAGGTCTCTCTCTTTTTCTCCTTTTGTTATGAATGTGTACGTACTGTGAATTGCCCATGGTGCTAAAACTATGTACTTCTCAAAGCCAAACCCCCCAAAAGAAGGGAATAAAAAAAATATCAGTATTAATTAATTAACTAAAAAAAATCATAGCAAATTAAAGAAGAATAAAGTAGTTTGTCAACACAATAATAAGCTTTAAATGTTAATTTTAAATTTTAAATTACCTTATATATAATTAATTACCTACATGTCTAAGAATGTAGAAGCATTAATTATATATATATATATATATATAGAAGAAGAGAGAGAGGGAGAGAGGGAGAGAGGGAGATAAAATATATATGAAGTAGCTTTACCTTGAACCTGCCAAGAGGTGTCCATGGCCATTCGGTGAGGATTCCTGGTTTGGATGCCATAGTTGGAGATGGAAGTTGACAGTATGGAATTTGCAAGTAAATTGCTTTCTTCTATTGAGGAAGCTATATATGTAGTGTGTGTATATATATATATATAGATGAGTTATTAAATATTAATGAGACTTAAAAACTTTCCAACGGCCTAATGTAACCTGTCATGCTTTTATAGTTCCAATGTCTTGTCTATCATTTATTACTATTTTTCATCTCTATATTACGTGTGCTATTATACATTTCTTCCTTTATTATTTTTATAAAATAATATTTACTATTAATCTTTTTTATAATTATATATTATTTTTATGGATAAGTAAATTATATCAATATAATATTATCTTCACAAAAATAATATAGTTTATATATTCATAAAAATAATATTATATTACAAATCCAAACATGTAAGTTTTTACGATAAGAGGTTACATTGATTTAAATTTAAATTATTAATTTAAAATGTTATTAGATCAAATGTTACAAAATAATTAAAAAACTAAAATATAGAACGAGAAAACTAAGAAAACATGTTTATTATTTACACAAATTTTTAATATTAGATGTTATTTTAACTAAAAATTAAAGATTTAACTTAAAATTATTAAATTTAAAAAAAATTAAGGATACAAATATTATTAACTATAATTAATAAAATAAAATATAAAATAAGTAAAAAATAAGAAACATGCGCATTATTTAACCTTAATTTATTTACTTTTAATGAGGGTGATTCTACCCAAAGTTAAAGGTAATATTCACATGTTATCTAAGCAATAAAATAACATTTAAGAAAAAAATGGAATAAAGGAACATAATTTTCTAACATAAATATATTTTGTATTTGTATTCAATTCTTTCCTTTGTTATTGAAAGAGTTTAGTTTTTTTATATTATTTTTGGCTGAATTTTTATTAAAAAATGAGCTATTAATGTTTAAATATTATTATAAAAATAATTTATTATTATTATTATATAATTGATATTATAAATAAAATAAAAAATTAATACACATTATAATAAAAATTATTATAATAACACCATCATCCGTAATGCCTTAAAATTTTTACCTTAACTGTGAGTTATTAGTGTTTTCACTTCTTACTATGTAGTTTTTTGGGATGGTCGGTCAACCAAATTTTTTTGTGAAATTAATGACAGAACTGTATTTTATTTAATTATTATTTTGGTATATAACTGTATAATACAACTAAAGCTTTGTCATTTATTATGCTACGTCAATAATAGAAAAATATCTACTCTTCTCTGGTTTTTGGAAGGGGGAAAAAATAAAAAAATAAAAAAATAGAAAAATATCTACTCTGCTTTAAGCATTACTTCTTATATGCTCTACCGGCTACACAACTTAGCGTTTTTGGCTAGTAATGAAATTGCTAGATTGTTTCATAAAATAAAATAAAATAAAAAGAGATTGTTTTATAAAATACGAGAGAAGTTTAGATTTTAAAAAATAAAAATTTATATTTATTTATATTTTATTGATTTAAAATAAAAATTACTCCACTCGTAATATTGAATGATTTCTCTCTTAAGAGAGAACATTGCATTACACATAAAATTTCAATTATTATTAATTACAGTTATTTTGATAATGATTTTATTTTTTAATTTTTTTAGTTTGATTTTTTTTAATCAATTGGATTGGACAACGAATTTCTTGTAGGAAAGATAATACAAGAAAATGATTAGAAATTATTTGGTATTATACACGTAACAGATATGCGACTTAACAAATTATGATACCTCACTATTATATAACAAGATGATGATAAAGATTAAGACCTAATAAGTTCAAAGATACGTGACTTAATAAATTATGATACTTCGCTACTATATAGTGAGGTGACGAAGATGAAAACTTGAAGAAAATGAAGATATGATGAGTTTAAAGCTCTACATCATAGAGCCACCTCGACACCCTAACACTTTCCTAACAACCTAAGTGGCTAATTTAGGAGTCTCAAGCAATCTATATGTAAAGATTTATTTATGTAAACGCCTATAGAGACCAAATTAATATACATTGTATTATATATATTTTATCATGTATTCTAACTACATGTATGAGAGCTCCTATCCTTGTAACCCATACATATGTCTATGTGCAATATATATACTTATTTAATGAAGAGAATACATGATTTGTTCATATATCAATTTTTTCTACTTTTTACTAGAATCACTAGAATCCCTAACACATAGAATTTTCTCTAAATAATTGACGTCGTCTGTGGGAACTTAAATCTTTCTAGTCCATAGTTAACATTTGAGACCTGATATCATATCCTTAGGAAAATTAATTTGTGTTTCGAGGAAAAACACACTACGAAATGGATTTTCCGCTAGTACCTAGCAAACAAATTGATAATCTTGCCCATTTTGCTCAAGAACTTGACCTTAATGATTAGACACATATCTCCTCGTCCATCAAGTCATTGCCATATCGTGACCTAGGGAATGCTCCCTCAATCAATGAAAAGCAACAAATCCCATTAGAAAGTGCTTCCCTTTAATGGTATACAATGATGAAGGATCTTCAAAGACAATTAAAAGAACAACAACAAACTTTCACATAATGTAAAAGAGAGAATAATAAGTTGAGATCCTAACTGAAACACGAAGAGTATTCGAAAATAGAGAGTTCATTTTACACACCTAGACCCCTAATATTAAGTCAACCACCTAAGAGAGGTCACACATCCCATACTCCTAATCCCCACCAATATGCAGGGGTTGTAGAACAATACCCACTTATGATCCCCATTTTATTCTGAGGACCTCTCAGGTGAATACACCAACCCACGAGCATACAATCCAGTAAGCATCCTTTCTAAATCCTTTATATGACTCAAGCAATGTTCTGAACAAAAGGCTTGAGAAATGTGGGCTAAAATGAATGATTGGCTTAAAGGGCAAGAAAAGCCAATGCCTTGGAGTAACATAGAAACTGTTTGTAATCAGTTGTCAACATTGTCTTTTTTAGATGTCATTGAGCTGACATTATCCCCTCCAAAATTCAATGCTCCTAAATGTCCTTCCTATAAAAGGACAAAAGATCCAGTGGCTCACATTCTCCAGTTTAAGATGAATATGACTGTCGTGAGCCTCCTAGAAGACAAGCGAAAAATGATGTATTGCATGTTGTTTGTTACCACCCTTTAAGACATAGCCCAACAATGGTTTATGGAGCTGCCTCCTAAAAGCATAAACAAATTTGACACTTTGGTGAAGATATTCGTCACTAATTATGCTTGTAACAAACCTATCATAAAAGAATCTCGTCGCTTATTTTCGATAATCCAAGAGAAGGATAAGACAATTGAGGCTTATATGAGGAGATTTAAAACGAAAAAGATAAAAATTAATCAATTCCTTAACTCCATAGCTATTGAGGCTTTTCGAAAGAAAATCAAACATGATACGAGCTAGTGCATCAAAATGGTTCGTTGACAAGACAATTGAAATGTAGCATGATTTGTTGATCATTCAACAACCGTCGAAGTTATAATGACATTTATATTTTCAACAATCGTCGAAGTTATAGTGACATTTATATTTTCAAATACACGTACAAAAAGAATATTGAACATTTTTTTAAAAAGTTTTCATAGTTCACCAAAAATAACATTGAAATATTTTTAAGAAGTTTTCATAGTTCACACCTTTTGTTCGGAGGCTAAAGGTGGTGATCAAATAATCTTTTTTACCAAAGCTCTTACCTAAGAAGATGTTTGAAAATAACATCATAATCTAAAACATTTATCTAAAGTCTCAACAAGTTGCATAGATAGTATGATCACATGCACTTTCTTGTCCAAGTTAATGATATTTGAATACATGTAAAAAAAAGGAGAAAAAATATCTAAACATAGTTAAAAAAGGGTTGAAAAAAAAGTAACACCTTGAAAGACTTATGTCATGCAATATTCTCATAAAAATTTAACATCAAATTTATGAATAAAGATAATCTAACACGCTTATGACAATACAACTATATATCTTGATTAAGTCATATATAAGAGGCAATGTAACCTATATATATATATATATAACTTGAGGACACGTACAACATTTGGCTTATAATTAATTTATTTATAGAAATAATATCTAAATTAATCTATAGTGATTAATTATATTTGGATTGGGTAGAGATCACTAGAGGTTGAAAGCCATGTTGAAGACTGGCTTCCCAAACCCTGTTAAAGTCGGAGATGTTGTTACCACACTCATGCTCATTCCAACCTTCTATTGCATGCACTATTCCTGCTACACGCCAAGCACTCATAACCCTTCTTGGCAACCAATTCTGTCATTTCAAATATCAAATTTTCACCTATTAACTTATTACATGAAAACGATCATACGACAAAAGCAAACTATTGGAAACATATGGCAATCTATATATTTTTGTTTATAAATGTTTTGTGCTACTGTATACCACATACATTAGGTTAATTTTTTATGAAACTTCAAATTAATTAACCATTTATATATAAGCCATTGATATGGCTTTGTCATATTGGTATAGTAGTTTATATATATGAACTAGTACTGCAATTTTGCAAAAAAAAAAAAAAATTAGTTGGTCACGAAATCTTTGTGGAACTCGGATGACTGGTATTTTGAAATTTGTCAACAAAAAAAAAATCTTCCTCTCTATCTAAGTAATATTTGATCTGCGCATGAAATAATTGGTTAAAAAATTTAATTCAAATTATATTATTCACTTGAAATTTTCAGATATTGAAATAAGTATAGGTCTATTTAATAACATGAGTTAAATACATTATTATATGTAAACTGATGTATGTATCAAGTTGTTATTAAAAATATTTTTATTTTTATTTCTAAATCTTAAAATTTTGTTCTTTAAAAAAGGAAAAAAATACAATGTATAATATTTTATCAAATCATATTGCTTTATTGCTTTATTTTTATTGAATGTAACAACTCTGTCAAGGAGTTGTAAGATTGGATTGGATAATAAATAAATAAATAACAAAAAAAAAGTTGTTGAAAAAACAGAAGCCATCTAACCAAAACCAACTCAATTTGTATATAATAAATAAATATAATATGAAATGGAGTAAATTACATAGGAAATTACCTCACAAGAGTGAATGTTCTCGAATGATCGAGGAATTACCATAGCTGGCGTAAATTGGTAGAAGCAATCCTTGCGTATTTTCTTTGGAGGAAATTGAGAGAAAGGAATGAATAGAGTTCCCTTCAAACCCCTTAACTGTTCTTCTTCACTTAATCCATCTCCTACTAACCATACCTGTTGTCAAAATTTATTGCTTAAATCTATTAAATGTTTTGTAATTAGCCTCACTTTTCGTCATAATTAAGTGATTTTTTTTCTTGGCGCTACCTAACAATTCTTTAATTAAGAATTTATGTCTATTGTACTTTTGTTCCTCAAAGTTGAGTTATCGAAATAAGTCTTCTATATCATTTGAAAAAATAAATCATAAATTAACAACTTAGCGGGACCCACTTCAAACAAATCTTTAAGAAATTAACAACATTATATAGTTTTTTTTTTTTAAAAAAAAAACAAGAGGGTTTTATTTTTGTTGCTTAATTAGAGTTTTAATTATGATTATATGTTAAAAACAAATGATAAGCGAGTCTTGCAACTCTTGTGTATTTAAAAGAAAAAATATTGTGTTTAAACTACTTTGTAGGATATGTTTTAATTTTGATTAGATTTTATTGATGTGAATTTCATATGATAATTAATTAATTCTATTAATAATTTTAACTATGGAATAATTAAAAATAAATAATATTTATGATATTATAATTTAACATTTAAAACTAATTAATAACTTTTAAAATAAGGAAAATAATAAAGTAACTTAAAATTATTTATTTATCATTAAATATAATTAATTCAACAATAAAGTATAACTGATTAAATTTATTGATTATATTTATCATTAAATATAATCATTGATTTCCTCATCAAAACCCTTTACTAAAATACAATTAACTGTTAAATTTACATCAAAATTAATTTTGAGTAATACTGTCATACTCTAAGGTTTTCAAATTGTCAAAACCATACTGTTATACTCAAGGTTTTCAAGTTGTCAAAACCAAAATTTATTTTCTATCGAATCTAACGACAAGGACTAGATGCTTAAAAATTAAAATTATTAAAATTTTTTTTATCTAAAATTAACTAATGATTGACAGTTAAATATAAAGTACAAAAAAAAAAAACACTGATGATTGGCAGTTAAATATAGTAAGTACTTCTAGTGTTATATATAAGTTATTCTATAAGGACAATTTATGTATAGGTACGGTAATTTCATCTATTTCTTTTAATCTTTAATTATATGTGACTTAATTTATTATTGTACGAGAAGTTGCTGTAAACATTAATTACCTTTTGAAAGCAACTCTTTGAAAGAACCAAATTATCACGTGCAGAACCATTGTGTAATGAATTTTTAAGTTTCACATACTCATTCTCATCCAATGTTCCGACCTGAAATTAATTTAATTTCATTTTAATTTTAATTAATTAATACAAGTATATATACAACATAAACCTGTTAATTAATTAGTACAAAAATATCACTTATGCTATTTAGTATTACGTAGTTCCTTTTTTTCTTTTTTACATGATAGTTCTATATTAATGTTTAGATTATATGTCTTTATTATATAAACTAATAACAAATTAGACAAATTGAACATACCTTAATACCCTTTTGACACAAAGCAAAGACAATAGCATAAGCAACTTTAGTGACTTTTCCTCTGAAGAGAACCTGGGTTGTTCCTTCAGGTATGCTGTTTAATACTACAGCCACTGCTAGGCTACTTCCATCCACAATTTTTACTTTTAAATCCGGATTCCTCCTAACAAAAAGCCCACCATACTTATTCAGTTCTTCACCCTGCAAAATAAAATAAAAAAAATTATAAACTTTAATTTTAATTTAGAATTACATTGAAAATAAAACTTGCCTGATTCATGAGACCTAGAGTCAGAACTTTAGTACCCTTTTGTTCTGCTTCAAGTATGGCCGACTCAATCATTCTGTTAATTGATTGATTTTGCCATTGCAACTTGTACTACAATTATGTTTCGACATATAGGATTATAAATATGATTAATTAATAGTTTATGATTAATAATAATAATAAGTAGAAGTTAATTTGAAACTAATTATTACCTGTATGTTGTACTTGGGGATAACCCAAGTTTGTAAAATGAGTTTATTAAAGCGATGTCTCTCAACTGTAAAAGTGTGGCCATAAATCCAAGTTAACATCATGGACCACATTGTGACTGGCCACATCAAACACAGGTACCATTTTGTTGTGTAGGGTTTGGAGGCCAAAGAAGCAAATCCTAGTCGTAGATGATATATAGACTCTGGTGTCGTAAGGTGAGTTAGATGTACGACATCTGGTGAGTCTTCTGTTTTCTTTAGTGAGATTTCGTATAGAGAATCAGTAGACTTGTCCATTGTTTTGTAGACATAATCGTAGAATGGCATGAATAAAGAGTAATTAGTTCTGAATTGAGTATGATGTAAAGAGTGAAATCTGTGGTACACGTGCGTAAAAAAAATAAATATATATATATATAATTTCATAAGAAAAAAATAAAGAAAATTAAACAATATGAAAATTGAACAGTTGTACTTACGAGGGAGTGTAAATAAGGTACTTTAATGGAGGAAAGAAGGAGAAAAGCCAATTGGGAATGAGCTCAAAATTGCAGTGACCCATGTTGTTCATGAAATCAATGTAGGTAAGGTAGCCAGCAACGGATGCTATTGAAGCAGTTCCAGTAAAAGTTGTCGTCAACATTGGCATTGCAAATAGCATAAAGTATGATATATGCTCCGCAAATGGATGTATCACAGCTGCCATTTTTAGTATTATTTACATCATTATTATTTTCAGAAAACCATAAACACAACAAACGGAGTAACTAATGATACTAAGTTAATATTTTACTCATACTTAGTGCAAATGGCTGCACAGTTATTTAAGTTAATTTATTTGCTTCGGTTATTATTATTATTTTAGTTTATAATTAGCATTATCTTATTTTTAAGAAAAATTTTCTAATAAGAACAAAGCCATGATTATTTTTTAATTAAACTTATCATATAATTTTCACATTACTTCCTTATCTAAGTAATGAAATTTTCATTTTAATAATTATTTGTCATTTAAAATCACTCTAACTTTTACTCTTTTCTAATTTTAATCATCATTTTATATCATCTAAATAATGATATTTTTAATTACATGTATAAAATAATAATAATTTATTATAGATTTCACTTAAATTTAATTTAAAAAAAAATCTATTTTAAGAACTAATGATCACTTGAACCTAATCTAAAAATATTTAGGGCAATTTTCTTTTCATATTCATGTCATTTTCTCTAGTTACCATAATTTTATCATCCGATCCCCATAAACCGTCAAATATTCAAGGGAATCGACCAGATTGTTAAGCTACGTTGAATCATCCGATCTTTCACGCCCTAACAATAATAACTAATGTCTAAATAAAGAGGCATATGAAATAAAAAAGAAATTTTAATTTTTAAATGGAGTATTAGTTTTAAAGAAAAAAATAATAAAAAAGCACTTTTAAAAGATATAATAAAAAATAACACATTTTGTATTTATTTTATATATATTTTTACTATTAAAAAAATTTAATATATTATTTTATATTAAACGTCGTATAATTAGATAATATTAAAATTAAATTACGATTATTTAAATTCACTTTATATTAAATATGGTTTAATTAAATCTCGTTTAATATTATTTTTATTATTATAAATTTTAAAAGTTTTATTTTATGTATTTTTTAATAAAATACATAAATGAAAAAAAAATCTATATTTTATAGTAGATATGTTATTATATATTACATATTTTCTTACTATATAATAAATTTTTTGATAATATATTTTTTTCAAATGGGAATGCATTGAAAGGGGTAAAATATTACGGTTTTGTCGAAGGAAAAAATTGATGATGATAAATAACATTTGAAAGAATTTTTCAAATTAATATTACACTTTTTTTAGTGATAAATGATGATAATAATAATAATAATAATTAAATAATAAATAAAGAGGCTTACAAGTGATAGGCTCAGTAATAATGGAGGAATGATGATGAGAATGGTAACGAGAGTAAAGAAAATGGTGATGAAGTGCCCTGTGAAGCCAATAATAAACGAACTCCACTGGCCCCACATGTATTAGTATTGTTAATATCACTCCATCTGTTCTCCATATTGGTAATTTTGATGCATATGGAAGGTACTTATTTCCCAAATAGAATAGTATTGCATTGAAAAGTATCTGATCATCCCTGTATATATATATATACCACAAATTAATAATAAATAAATTAATTAATTAATTAAAACAAGATATAAAGTTAATTAACTAATTACCAGTTTCTTTCTCGATCAACTTGTTCAAATTCAAGGCCTTTATCGACGATTCGGTTGTTGCCTTTTGCAGTTATAAAACGAGAAAGACTGATCCATATTTGATTATGAAACATTCTCCATAACATAAGTGGGAAAATGAGAAAATGAGTCATATCTCGCCCTTTTTCTTCTTTCGTATTCAGATATGAATACGTAGCTTGAATCACCCATGGAGTTATCACAACGTACTGCATTATCATAATCCCACCTACCATTATTAGTACAACTCGCTACGTTTACAAGTTCTTTTGTAATTAATTAAATTATTAAAACCTCTATTTATATATCTTGAATATTTATGTACAATTTGTTTTTGAAAGAGATAGATGCTATATAATAATGTTAATTCATTCAAACTAAACATTAATTAAAATAATTTGAAATCCATAATTAACAAGGGTTAATTACCAGTATTTTGCTTTTAAATCAAAGTGTAGTTACCACTCTATATATGTGTGCGTACGTGTGAATAAATGCAAATTATATTAGACTATAATTAATAAAAATAAATAACAATATATATATATATAATATTCCTCCATAAAAAAATTATATTAGCTAAGATGATTAAAAAAACGGGGAGAGAGATAGAGATGGAAAGGGTTATGTAAGAGAAAACCTTAAAACTTCCGAGAGGTGTCCATGGCCAGTCAGTGAGAAAGCCAGGCTTAGAAGCCATAATATAAATATATTCCTAATCAACTTTTTTACTTTGTGATCGACTCTCGACTATGGAACCTTATCAGAAGCTCACACCTCTTTATATAGCATTTCTTTAGACCTTATTATTTTTTCATTTTGCATTTTTTATTAAAATTAAATTATTATTTTTTTGAAAAGAAAATTTGCATCGATATAAATTGTATTATTATATCGGAATATTTAATTACAAGTCACAAATAAATAAAAATTAAAAAAAAAAATAATATACAAAACATTATTTTTCATTATTTCAGTTATAGAATTACCAATAATCGTTTCTTGTATGGGTTATTATTTTTCTGTTTGGATTGTTCCTAACTATATTTTTATGCTTTCTTTGATTCTATGTATATTTAACTTCTAAAATAACAATAACTTCAATAAAAAATATTTAAAAAATGATGAAAATTAATCAAAAACATAACAAAAATTGCAATAGAATAAATCTATACGATAATCAAATTTGAATAAAACAAGACTTATACATAATTACACTACAAGTTATAATGATTTTATTAAACACAATGTAAAAAATAAAGTAAAAAAAAAACAACTTATCCAAAGAAAGAAAAAGAACATAGGTTGATATGTACAGGGGTGAGGAGTGGCACGTCTTCTTTTATAATTTTTAGTTGTAATATTTATAAAATTATAAATAAATTGAAACTCTATGTCTTTTAAAATTTAAAATTTTAATTTTTATTTAATTTAAACATGTTATATTTAAAGGATATATATACACATGAGATTAGGATTTTTAATCTGCTATGATGGATATCTTACTTTATACATTTGTACGTGGAAGTCTAATATGTGTGGTTAAAATAAATGCATGTGCGGCAACGGCAATGCATAAGGCATGACTCATTAATGGGAGAATAATTTTATTTGTCACTAATTTGTGACAATGTGATATGTTGTTAGTTAAAATTAAAAGAAAAAAAAATAAAAATAATACTTTTAAAATTTTCAATCATAAAAATAATATTTATTATAAAAAATATTAATTTAAAGTTACATCATTATGAAAAATAATTATTTTTAATCTATAATTATTAAAATTAAAAACTTCTAATTTATTAAAAATAAAATTTTTATTAGATTAATTATTTTTCTTAATAAGAATATTAAAAATATCAAACCAAAACATAACATACTCATTTTTCAAATAATAACTGTAATGCTTTTTTCCGATAAAAAGTAACAAGAGAAAGATATACTGTACGTATATTTGAAATGGAATATATATATATATATATATTGGTTAGAAGTTTAACAATATATTAAGTTTTTTACATCGGTTAGAAGTTCAACAACATATTAAATTTTCTTTGATCCCACATCGATCAGGAGTTCAACAATAACGTTGTTTATAAACTTAAACAACCTTTAACTTAATAAGATTTTATTAGATTGAGTTAAACATGATTTTTAATATGGTATTAAAATTAGATTTGGTTTGATCAGTTACTTGGGTCATCTGTTCTAATGAAGGAGAGCTATTAAGTTTTCTTCAAAATCACATCGGTTAAAAATTTAACAATAATATTGCTTATAAATTTAGATAATTTTTAATTCATTAAGTTATTGATTCAAGATATTTTTGTATTTTTTAAATATACATATATATATTTGATTCTCTGACATGTGTTGACAAAATGGTTAATAAAGTAGATGAGGGGGTGCCTTCAATTTGGTATCATTAAATTCTTGGAGCAAAGCAGAGCACCACAGCAACAAATGCGCAACTTCCAACTTCTTCAATGATAAAGAGCAGTAAACTACTTTGCTAGCTTTTTCCTCTGCATCTTTGCTTTAATCTTGACACTTGTGTAGATATTTATTTAAAGAAATAAAAAATGATAAGAAAATATAAATCTATATTCATTTTTGCATTCTGTACCAATAAATAATCCCTTTTTGGGAAGGTTGCGTCTAGAATAAGACTTTCTTAAATGCTACTCCACATTCCATTATATCCAGTGCACCTAACATGTAATGCTTTAATTTGCCAATTGCCTTGTTCCATGTCACCATCCTTGCCAATTCACTGTTCCATGTCACCATCCTTTGAGTGCTACAATTGGTTGTCGATGGCTAACGTGGATTGGTGTTTATGATCTTCAATACAAAAAAGCTAATAGAAATTGCATGTATAGATTTAATAAGAAAACATGTGATATACTTAAGACAACATGCCTTTGCAAACTCTCCATACAAACATATAATCTGGGATTAGCAGCGATTGTAACTATGAACTACAATATCATTCAATCATTTATCCTGGAAAGTTGAATGTTAACATCTAAAAGTAGGGATGTGCTACAGCTTTCTCAAAACCCTTACAGATGAGAGAATGCTCCAAGTATGGAACTTGTTATGCGTCGTAGCATTACTCCACCAGTAATATTGAATAATATTGAATAATTTCTCTTCAGAGTAAATGATTATAAAACAACAATTATTATTAACTAAGGTTATTTTAATAACGATTTTATTTTTTTAATTAGATGCGTTTGAAAACGATTTTGGATATTATCTTTACATTTTTTTATATATTTGATCGGAGAATTACGTAATTTTGTTGTATATAATTGGACACTAATCTCCATAATCATGTCTTTAATTTTTAATTGTATATATGTTTAGTTCTATTATATCTAATTGAATATAAATCTAACTATGTGTTGATAAATCAGCCCTTTCGAGTGACACGCAGAAGTATCAAGGAAGAAGAATATGAAAGAACATTCAAGAAAGGTCGTGAGAAAGATGCTGAAAAATGCAGTTATTGTTACTATCATTCGTGTACCCAATGAGTATCTTGTATCGTAGTATTTGTAACAGAAAATACAGTTTGCATAAGTTGTAACAGAATTCTGGTATTGAGACCACCTAATACACACAACATTTCATATTAATTATACTGCATCCACAACATTACACCATACAATTCTATAAACTCTATTATAGATACACTAGGTTATACATTAGATTATCATCATGATTGCATACATTATAATATAACCTAATTATTTTTATTACATTAAAAATAATAAATCATATAATTAATAATTATTCATTTGATGATGTAAACGTATCATATCGATCACTTCACTTATAAATATATCATATTTTTCTTAAATATTTGATTTTTTATAAATAATTATTTTATATATTATAATTATTTTTAAGACATTAAAAGTAAAAGTTCATATAATTAATGATTATTTATTTAGCGTGTATTCATCGATGTACTTATGAGTAGATATTTTTTTTATTGAATTAATAATTTTTATATCAAGATAATATTATATTTCATATTAATTAATAAATAAATAATTAATATAAATTAATTTTAACCAAAAATTCTTATTAAATTCTATTCAATGTTTTGTAATTAGCCTCAAAAATTCAACAAACTTGTTTGAATTTTTCTTCTCTTTTAATATTAATCATCATAATTAAGTGAATTTTTTTTCTTGGCGCTACCTAACAATTCTTTAATTAAGAATAAAGAATTTATGTATATTGTACTTTTGTTCCTCAAAGATAAGTTATCGAAATAATTCTTCTATATCATTTGAACAAAAAAAATCATATAAAGCATTATAAGTTCATAATTTAGCGGGACCCACTCCTAAAAATCTTAAAGAAACTTAATAGTTTTTTTAAACATATCTAATTTGTTTAAATTTTATAATAAGACATTTTATATTGATTTATATCTCTTTCAATCGAATAAAAATAATATTTTTATTGCTTAGAGTTTTACATGTGATTATTTGTATAAATTTGTTTTCTACAATATAACATTTTATAGCTAAAAACAAAGAATAAGCTAGTCTTGCGACTCTTGTGTATTTAAACTACTACCTTTTATTTACGTTAATCTATAATTTTAACTATATGATAATTTAAATAAATAATATAAATATATTATAATTTAAAATTTAAAATTAATTAATTAATAATTTTTAAAAGAAGGAAAAAAATAAGGATCACAAAATTATATTTTTCCTCTGATGTGAACCTGGGTTGTTCCTTCAGGTATGCTGTTTAGTACTACAGCCACTGCTAGGCTACTTCCATCCACAACTTTTACTTTTAAATCCGGATTCCTCCTAACAAAAAGCCCACCATACATACCTATTCAGTTCTTCACCCTGCAAAATAAAATAATAAAAATTATAAACTTTAATTTAAATTTAGAATTACAATAAAAAAAAAACAAAAACAATAAATAATTGCCTGATTCATGAGACCTATATCGTTCATGAAAGCAATGTAGGTAAGGTAGCCAGCAACGGATGCTCTTGAAGCAGTTCCAGTAAAAGTTGTTGTCAATATTGGCATTACAAATAGTATATAGTATGATATAAGCTCTCCAAATGGACGTACCACAGCTGCCAATATTTTCTATTTACATCATTATTATTTTCAAAAAATCGTTAAAACAACAAAACAAATTACCACTAACATATATAATAAATTAAAGTTTTGCTAATTTATATTCGGCGAAAAGCTGCCATACTCATATTTCTGTCATTTAAGAAATAACATTTTTATCTTATTAGTTTTAAATAAAATATAGATGAATAATAAAATTAATTTTTAAATTTTTTTTATTTAAATTTATCATGTGACTTACATATATTTTTTGCCATCATCTGTACCTATTAAATTATAGAATTTTCAATGAAACCGATGAATATAGGCATAGGTTCAAATTCAATACTGTTAAATATTCGACAGTAAATTCCAGTTTGGTCTGCTACATGGGATTTTTCACACCACTAACATCAATAACTACTGCCTAAACAGAGATGCATAGAAATACTAAATTTCAAAAAATTAAAAATTAAAAATAATCCTTTTACAATTTATTAATATTAAAATAATATTTATTATATTCAATTTATATATTTTATTATTAAAAAAATTTAATCAATTTTTTAACATTTATTACCTCCTCTCAAGTTAAAATACGATTATTTAAACTCGTTTGATATTAAATAAGTAAAATAATATTCTAAGGATCCTTTTTTAAAAAATAAAAGTGTTGTTTAGTTCTCTAACTTTAAAAACGTATTAATTAATCCTTTTACATATAAAAATATGTTCATTTTACTTATAAAAAGTTAATTATTTGTTATTTTTCTTATATAAAGAGTCACGGATAGACTTTTATTGATAAAAAATTAAATAAATATTGATGAGTATATTTTTATCAATTAATTTCATTCTATCAAGAAATTGGTAAAAATATTATCGTCTTTTATTCTTATTATATGATTAGAATATCTTGATAATTTTTATTTATTTTAAATAAATTTATAATTATTAAAAAAAATTTAATATTATTTTTATAAGTAAGGAAGTTAAAGATAAATTTTGAAAATTAAAAAAATTAAATTTATTTTTATATAAATAAATGAATTAATATAATCGTTCATTCTATTTGTATGCATTTATTACATTTGTTTTTTGGAATTGAAAATATAAATCAATTTTATAATAGTGATAAAAATGAATGAAATATTATCGAAAGAAATATGAAAATTTTAGTATTGAAAAGTTGAAATAAAATCAAAATTAATATAATAAAAAATGAAATAATATAATATTAGATAAAATTAAAATTTAAAGTTAAATAAAATATGAATTTTTTTTATAATATAAATGAAAAAGTTTAAAAGCTTAAAATTTAAGCTTTTTATCGTGCTTATTTTTTATTTAATTTTTGTAATATTTGATATTTATATTTTATTATCATGAATTAAATTTAAATACATAAAATATTTTTAAATTATACGATATTAACTTAAGAAATATTTTTATATAACATATATTATTATAATTTGATTTGTATAATTAATTAATATTTATCAAATATAGATCAAAAATGATTATGCTTGACCATTTTACTAACAAGTTATGTATGTCACATTTGTTTACATTTGATAAAATATTGTTAGTGTATACAACGATATATCAAATTATACATAATATTTTATTACAAATAAAATATTTATTTAATGTTAAAAATATGTAGGTCTAATGATACTCTATTTCTAAGCACCTAATTGGTTTAAATTAGTATGTTAGTTGTATACGTATAATATATGTACACAAAATATATAAATTAAATATATATACATTTTATGTACATACTAACATTTTATTTTATGATGGGGTGGGCCGGGCTCTAACAAATAAGGAGACTTACAAGTGATAGCTCAGTAACGATGGAGGAATGATGACGATAATGGTAACGAGAGTACAGAAAATGGTGATGAAAGTGCTCTGTGAAGCCAATAATAAAGGAGTTCCACTGGAACCGCATGTATTAATAGTGTTAATATTACTCCATCGATCTGTGCTCCATATTGGAAATTTTGATGCACATGGAAGGTACTTATTTCCCAAATGGAACAATATTGCATTGAAAAGTATCTGATCATCCCTATTTATATATATACCACAAATCAATAATTAATTAATTAAAACAAGTTATAAAATTAAATAAATTTGAATTAATTAACCAATCAATTTCTTTCTCCATGTTAATTAACTATACCACAAGTTATATACATACATATATATATATATATTGATTGTGAAATATTCTCCATAACATACGTGGAAAAATGAGAAACTGAAATACATGTCTCCATTTTTCTACTTTCGTATTCAGATACGAATGCGTAGCTTGAATCACCCATGGAGCTATCACAACAACGTACATGCATTATATATTATAATCCCACGTAACACGTATCATTATTAACACTACTAATTATTATAGGTTCTTTTGTAATTAATTAAAATTATTAAACATATCTATCTTATCTTGTATTACGAATAAGTACTGCAATTTTTGTTTGTCTAGAATCTAACTGAGAGATCGAAATGGAACGGGTTAGGTAAGACAAAACCTTAAAACTTCCAAGAGGCCTGCGTCCATGGCCGGTCAGTGGATCTATCATCCATCATTATTGCAGATTAAAAGTAAAAGAATCAAAATGTAAAGAAAGAGAGAGATGACGGTAAGGATTTTTTATCTTCAATGATGGATATTGATGGGTTTTTCTTCAAAATAGTTGTATTTGTCCCTATGCGATTGTACGTAATAGGGATTTTATATGTGTGGCTGAAATAAATGTATATATATTTGACAACGGCAATATATTAGGCGTGATATACGCAAGATTATTAATTGGAGAATAATTTTGTTTGTCAATAGTTTGGGACAATTTCTTAGGTTAGTTAAAATTAAAATTATATGGAATCACACACATCTTTAGCCAAAATAAGAATAATAATAATAATAATAATAACAGTAACTCTACAAATATAGAATTGAATTACTGTAGTTTTATTATTTATAGTATTAAATTAAATTTCGTTTTATTTATATCAATAAATTAAAAAAAATACATTTATATTACTTTATCCATTTTCTTTTCATTGTACAGTTAAATATAAAATCTACAAAATTTATTATTTACTTCCTTCCTCACTGAAGTTTTAGACTATCTATATTATGTATTTTTCTTAATTATGGCCTACTAATAATAATAAAATATATTTTTTTGTGAAAATTATCACTAAAAAAATAAATTAAAAATATTCATGTTGTATCATCAAAAATTTAAAATAAATATACAAAAATGTACCTAACTTTATCACCATTAATGAATTTTATAACTAAGTGATTAATGTTCTAGATCTACACATTTACTTATAACCTTTACTATCCCTACTCCTTAAATAAAAATATGATAGAATGATATTTTGATCATTTTATTTTAACAAATTAGATAAATTAATTATATTTCTTATGTTTTAATCACTTTATTCTTGTAAATTTAGACATTTTAATTATTTCTTGATAATTTTGATTTTTTTAAATTATTGTTTTAGTGAGAAATTTAAATTCAATTTAATTACATTTGAGATTTGGTAAAAAAATAAAGATAAAATTATCAAAATAGTTTAAAATTAATAAATATAATATTAAAATATATTAATTTAAAATAAAGTAATTGAAATGAGTAAAAGTAATTTTTTCCCCATAAATTAACCTAACTCAGGTAATCACCAATCACACACCATTAGTAAAAATAATTGAAACAACTGATCAATGACATCTGTATAAGGAGAAAAGTGGAATGATTATAAAATTAATATATTTATTAATAATAATTACAAAAATTCTAATAATTTTTTCTCATAAAACTTTTTCTAATGGGGTAACTTGTTCCTCAGTATTGTTGTAAAAGATTTTTGGGAAATCAATTTGATATCATTAAATTCTTCAGCAAAGGAAAAGCAACACAACAACAAATAGGCAACTGCCAACGTCTTCAATGATAAAGAGCAGTAAATTTCTTTCCTAGCTTTTTCCTCTTCATCTTTGCCTTGATCTTGACACCTATCTGAATATTAATAATTTAGAGAAATAAAAAATACTAAAAATATTTAAATTTACATACCTTTGTATCCAATACCAACAAATAATTCCTTCAGAAGTCGTTCTTTTTGAGACTTCCTCTATGGGTAAGGACGGTTATTTTATATTCTTCTTCTTTTTCCTTTAGAATTTCCCCAGTTTATAATAACTATATAATATGTATTAATCATCAACGTATTTAAAGCAACCAAAAAAATTAATAGTGTATGTTCGTATAACATTAACAGTGTTTTGTGCACAACTATTCCATAGGAGCTAAATTCAAGCAAGAATAGATGATATAATACACGTTATAAGCATATTTTCATTAATTGGTTTTTACCAAGCAATTGAAAGGGAAGGAGGAAAATGTGACATGAGGAACATCACAAATTTATGTGTAGTTCGGTCCAAACTATGAGCCTCTCCATCAAAAGCCCAAATGGTACAAAAAGCTAATAGAAAGGCCTACTTTTTGGTATTGAAATTTTTGTATCCGACAAGATAGCTAAATTGCAGTCTAGGAAGTTTGGAGGAGTACGTCACCAACATGATAGAATCAATCAATGCCCAAGGTGGAATAAGGCTCAAAACCACCCTGAAAAAAAAAATCAGAATGAAGAAACTCTCAGAAATATCTTCACTAATGTTAAAACCACATAAAAACTGACCTCAATTCTCTAGACTGATGATTGATGATGAATGGGATTTATGTACTTTCTTTTTTAAGATCAAACGATAATTGGGTGAGATTTGAACCAGGTATATTGAGCCGTTGCCACTCAACTAGAGGGCCGGTTGATTGAGAAGTTGGGAGCATGAAATGATTGGACATGATAGAATTTTTTTTAATCCTGAAAACCTTGCACTACCACAGACAAGATAGCTTTTTAGATTTTATTCACCCAAAGTTTTCCCTTTTATTGGTTCATTTCTGATTACCATTTAGAATTTTTAACTCCAAGCATGATCTTATATATTCTTGTAGTGGAATGGTATGGCTATCAAGTTGGAGATCACATCCACATGTGAAAAAAAAATTTCATGTGTGAAAGATGAACTATTGCATTTTTATAATTATTCAGAATGAACTGATTTCATCAATAATCTAATCAGCTTAATGTTATTGATGAAACATACTACTTACAGAACAGTCGTCATGAACACGCCATATGGTCTCCCCAAGAAGGTTTGCCACTGAAAGTACAGTTAGCTGGGGAAAATAGTTCTGCTCTGACACAGGAATGGTATTTGTTATGATAACCTCTTGAAACAAACCACTTGACAACCTCTCTATCGCAGGAGGACTGCACAAAACAAAGAAAATAATATCATTTATACAGCAAGAAATTGCATGAATAGATTTAATAAGAAAACATGTGATATCCCGAAGACAACATGTCTTGGCAAACTCTCCATACAAACATATAATCGGGGATTAGCAGCGATTGTAACTATGAACTACAATATCATTCAATCATTTGTCCTTAAAAGTTGAATGTTTGCATCTGAAAGTAGGGATGTTATAACTTTCTCAAAACACTTACAGGTGAGAAAATGCTCCAAGTATGAAACTCGTTATGCATCGATAACATTTGAAAGCTCAAGTGAAAAGGAAGGCGGGGGAAATCATTTGTATTGCATGCTAATTTATAATTCAACTCCAAGATCGTCAAATATGGAAACTATGAGAAAATAATAATGATCATCAAAATCCATTTGAACCTAAAGTGGCAGCTTCTGATAGAAATATTTTTACTGATATGCGATAGGAAAATACTTGAAGGAACTATAGAATATATGGAACCCATGTACCTAAACACAGCATGTGTAGTGCAAGCATAGACTTCCCTGGCACCCTCTTGATGTAACAAAGCAGCACCTTTAGCTATAGTCCCTATAATCCACCAGCCAAGCATTATTGTTAGTATGAGATTACCAAGCATTCAGTTCTAACAAGGGACAAGAATATCACAAACAAGGGCGGGCAATCAACACATTTGTTGATATGAAAGGATACAATGATGTATAATTGACAGTGTGCTGTTAAGATTGTCAGAATAATGAAGAATGTTGTATCTGCAAACTTGGCTAAAGAATACCATAATTAAAGACAAAGATCGGGTTTGGAAATATTTAAGTTATGTAATTATAGCTTTTATACACTTTCATTCTGTGATTATTGAGATGGGCTTATTTAGTACTGTAATTTAAAAGTATGGTCAATTAGGTCAAAATTTTCAAAAATTATGATTTCTTTTAAGCATAAAATATGATTTATATATTTTATTTAAAAAAATTCAGCGTCTTCCCATTCTCTCACTTTCCCTCTCCTTCCCCTCCCTTTAATATTTTATTAAAAAATAAAATAAAAAAATTGAGAAAGAGCGAGCGGGAGAGAGAGAGAGAGAGAACAAGGGAAAGAAAGAGGATAGAGAAAGAGTGAGTGGGAGGACAGAAGCGAGAAAGAGAGGAGGAGGAGGGGGCTGGGCTTTTTTCCCATTTTCTTAATTTTTTTATTAATAAAATATATAAACCTCATTTTATTCCTTAAAAAAAATCCCAATTTTGAAAATTTTAACTTAATTCACCATATTTTTAAATTACAAGAATAAATGAATTTATCCCAATAATCACAAGATGAAAGTTAGAGTTACATAACCTAAACGACTTTGATTCCAACAAAAATCATCATCTGCAGCAAAATCAGCTCCTAGTTCTCAATTTTTTTCATGGTGCTTCATCTCTTTCGTTTTTTTTCATTATTTTTTCCACTTAGTTGATCATGAATTCTCTAGACCAAAGTTTGTGCACAGACTTACTAAGAACCAATTGTAACTTTCAGAAAGGGATTATCAATGCTTATATTCATTGATAAAAACAGATAAAGCCTAGAAACGAACCAGCTGTGTCAATCATGTCATCCACCATTACAGCAACTTTTCCCTTGACATCACCAATCAAATTCATAACCTGCAAGATGAAACTGAACAGTTTTGAAGACCTAGGAAATTTGTAACAGCACAGAAACAAACAAAATAAAGTGCGAACCAAACTTACATATGTCAATGTTATTGCTAATAAGTACACTAAAGCGCCCCCACCCCCAATCCACTATATAAATAAATAAAGAACATAACAAAATCAAAGGATTAAAGCATGTAGAGCCAAGCAAGCTCGATTTATGCTGAACAAAATAGAGGCCCTCAAGGGTTGCACAGAGACATTGGCCATTTGACAGAGCACTTTAGAGAAAAGGTTTCTGACAATCCAAAGCAACAAATAATACCATGGCATCTGTAATATACAAGTCAAAAAAGTAATGCAATGGCCACATAAACAGCATCAACTGTCTCCACTGAAGAAAGCTTCCAACCCAAGAAATTTTTTTTGGAATTACAATTTGGGAGTCACGGTAACTCTTCACAAAAGAAGAGCTAACTCTTGTTTATTGAAGAAAGCAAAAACAAATAAATAAGTTGTTAACAATTATGCTAATATTAGCATTTCTTACTGGAAAAGGTCCATCTACCAATGATTACTGGTTATTAAAAATTTGTCACTAAGACTAGAAGATTCCAAAAGATTGAAACAGAATGCTTGTTGACATAGATATGATGAAAAAATATGCAAAGAGGTAATAAGAAAATCAAAGCATATCCTGTAATTACCTATGTAAATTGCTAAAAGCCTAAAATTATCAAGTTAGAAGACAATAAAGAAGATTACAACAAGAGTTCACCCCATTCCAAGGAACCTACCTCTGCAACATTGTGCCCTTGACGCCTTTTATCCACGATGGCTAGGGGAGCATCGGATAACTTTTTGGCAAAAGCACGTGCTCTAGCAACACCCCCAACGTCCGGGGATACAACCACCAAATCATCAGAGCATATAGTTTTGCTGGCGAGGTAATCAAGTATTACTGGCTGGTTATGCATAAAGAAGCATAAATTAGAATTCAGTAAGCCCCTCAACTGTGTCTAGTTCAGAGATGTAAGTGCAACTAATGCTCTTGAGAGATGTGAAACCAACAAACGTGAAGAGTAATTTCATAATTCATAGCTGTGATAATCATGATACATGTATGAGAACAAAGTAGCTAATATTGAAATCATACCGAAACTGACCCAGCAATTCCCTTCATTAGATAACTTGCTAGACTCATTTCATCAATCAACATAAATAAAATTCAATTGATAGTACTAGTTTCTTACCTGACCATATACATGATCCACAGGAATATCAAAATAGCCCATGGATTGTCCAGAATGAAGATCACATGCAAGTACACGATTTGCTCCTGCTTCTGTTATCAAATTAGCAACAAGTTTGGCAGCAATGGATTCACGTCCTTGGGTCTGAAATAGAGATATTTAGAGATAATAAACTGCAATGAAACTTGAACTTGATATGAATTGAACTCTCAAGTAATAACCACACTCCCTTACTAAGGTGAAAACTTCACTAAAATACAAAGGTATTTGTTAGAGGAGAGTTAGCAATCAACTATTTTAAAAACTCAAGCTATTAAGTGGTGGACTAACTATCATCTTATATGTTATTTGGGTCTTAATACTCTCCCTCATTTGATGAGATTTTTTTTTTTACATTCACCCTGAATTAATGAGCTCTTATTTGTAGGTTATGTAAACAATTGTGATGGACTCGCACATGTGAGCTGATAAGATAGTTTTGAAGACTCATCAAGTGGATTTAGATAAAATGAGTCCATTAAGTAGAGATAATCAAATAGACTTTAAAATTGGATAAAATTGAAAGAAAGAATTTTGGAAGTGGAGAGGTTTGAATTCTGATATCATGTTTGAGGAGAGTTAGCAATCAATTCTCTTAAAAACCCAAGCTATTAAGAATTAGACTAACCATCCACTTATATGTTATTTTGGTCTTAACAAAATTATTAGTTATGTGAGGATTTTAGACTTGCAATGATTTATTAGTTCAAAATCATCTACTTGCTATTCAAAATTATTTTTTTTTCCTGTAAGCTTTTGTACCAAAAAACAAAATTTGATTTCAGGCACCTAACTGAACTAATGGCTACATACTACTAGATCAGTATCTGCAGCTCATGTAAAATCTCGTGGCAATAAATGAACGGCCAAAAGGGAAGGGGTGATGACTTATTTTCTTCTTTTTTTAGAAAGGGATGTTGACTCATTAATTGCAATAAATTACTTGTACAAATTATGCACTTATGTTATAAATAAAAGACCCTACCCAAAAAATCATTCTAGATCCATGATACTGGGGTAAAATGTGATCAAGATTGTCAATGGCATCACTCTTGCTTCATAGAAACTAACCTTCCTATCAGCCCTGGCATATCCAAAATAGGGGATTACTGCAGTAATATTTTTTGCTGATGCCCTCATGCAAGCATCAATCATAATTAGAAGCTCCATAAGATTCTCATTTGCAGGAGGGCATGTAGGCTGCACAAGAAATACATCACATCCTCTGACGCTCTCTTGCAACTGAACATATATCTCTCCATCAGCAAAGCGTTTGATCTTGATCTTTCCAAGTTCCAGACCCATGTAGGATGCAATTTCCTAAACAATGATAGATGAGACTTTATGTTCATAACTCATTCTGATAGCCACAGCATTATTTAAAACTTACAGAAACTAAGTGACGATCTATCAAAAGCCAAACTCTTAAAGAAAAAGCCATTATTTTGTGAAATAAATATTGGAATTGAAAACAGCCAAACATCAGCAAGTGTTGCAAATAAAAAGTGGTTATCTGATTTATGAGTCACAGGCGATATATATGTAAGTGTAAGCACTCGCAATAGGAAACTCAAGAATAGATCCATAGTAAACGCATTTGCAACAAGATTAATTGACTCATCGTCGATTAGTTATGGAAAAAAAAGACTCAATGTCGATTAGCTCCTCTGTCTAAATATCTAGTACCTCATGCTTACAGCCTAGCAGAAATCTCACTTACTCCATAAATTATGAAAAAAGTAAGCTCCAAATTTTCAGTGAAAGCATGTGTTTATTCTTTGAAGTCTATTACCACATATCGTCAGTATGGTATCCAACAAAAAGGCAGATCATAGAATTCATACAACTGTGCAAATGCAGTATTTTTATAGCATTATGACTATATATATCATCTGTACTGTACAGCATACACCTAAAACAACAGTCAGAACCACTGCATTCATATTGAAGCAATTAGATGCCACAGTATAAAGAAACAGTCAGTAGACGGGTATTTACAAGCAGCTTTGTGGAATTGTAGGTTCACCTGAGCAAGCGCAGGGTTAGCGGTACCAGAGAATATTCGAAGCCTTGTATCGTTCTTGTTCACCGTAGCATCTTCCGAACACGTTGTCTGTCCAAACATATTTGGCAGCATTGTTGCTTGGCCGCCGAGGATAGGATCCGGTGGCTTTCCGTTATAAAACTTCAACGGTTCCAGCACATTACACCTCTACAAAGAAAAGACCGATCAAAAATATAACAATTGAAAATTTGATATTGGAATATAAAAGAAACTAAATCCTCCGATAGATGGTGCTTGGAGCTTACGACGGCGTTTTGAGCAGGGGTTAGAGTCAAAGAGCGAGAGGGATTGATTGGTAGGAAACTCCAAGAGGAGCGAGAAGCAAAGGATAAAGAAGAAAGGGGTGAAGATTGAAGATGAGACGCCATTGTTTGAAAGCCTCTGTGGTTAGTAATTATGGATTAGGGTTTTTCAAAGTCTCAGATGCTCCGAACATCCATTTCTGAGAACATTGAGAGCTTTCACTTATCGGTCAGATTTTAGAAGGGCGGAGCAAATGGCGGACTGGGGCAACCGGATTAATCCTCTACTCCAGTCTTACAGTTGACTAGTATAACTAAAGATTTTTTCGACTTGAATATGAGTCCCAATATCATCAATCTAATCCAAAAAAATATATATCAATAAACGTTAAAATGTTACTATTTTTTTTTTATAAAAAATGTCTCAATATAAAGGAATAATAAATAAATAAAATACAAATTGAGAAATTAAATCCTATTTGATAAGAGAAATGCACATAATTAAAACACCAATACAATGACAACGATTTATTCTTGCAGACATCACATTAAATATATTATATTTATATATCGAAAAGTTTTACGTACTACTTCTTAAGTTAAAGTTAAAATTAGATAATTTTTAACGTCCCGAAAAATCTTCTTCGTGAAATTGATTTACAACTTGAGTCATTTGTGAAATAAAAATGATAACTTCATGGTTCCTTCTTACTATATGAAATTTTTTTCTTATTAACATTGTAATCTACTCACCTTTAATATTAATGATAATACAATTATTCAAAGATACATCTTAATAATAACATTATGCTTATATGATAAGTATGGATGAAATAATAAACTTAAAAATACAAAAAAAAATATAATTATATCTAAATATATTAATTAATTAATAATAATAATAATATGATGATAAAAAAAGTAAAAATTAAAAAAACTCATTTAAATATATTAATTTATAATAATAATAATAATTACTAATAAAAATATTTATCAAAAATAATTAAAAATTAAGAGTAAAAATTACTTTGATAACAACAATAACAATGATATTTTAAAAATAATAATAATAATAAAGAGATTTATTAATGGAAGTAATTATCAAAAATTATTAAAAATTAAGAGTAAAAATTATTTTGAAAGAAAGAATAAATTATTTTAAAAAAATAACGGGGTGTTTAGAAAAAAGAATCAATTGTTCTTGTATAAGTCAAAATGATAGGTTTAACTTATTTTAACGACAAATTTGGAAGCATATTATTTGTGTTCTGTTTTCATAAATTTTTCATGATTTTCTCTATATTTTTAGAATAATTTATTTTTATTTGTTAATTTCCTGGCTGAAATAGGAATTTTTGTCGATTCTTTAAACCTATGGTATAGTAAAATATGTAAAATACTTTTAAAATTTTTTTTTATGATAATAATTATAAAAAGTATATTTTGTAATTTATTTTTGTAAAAAAAGAAACCGATCCACAAAGGAACAAAAATGTAAAAAAATAAATTAAGTAGAATATATTTTTATTTATTATTATATTTTAAAATATTATATTTTAAAATTCATTAAAATTATTTTTACTAATTTGCCATTGATTAACCAGTCAAAGTTGAATTGAGGACCTGAGTGATAATTTCTAAAATATGGGGAATAATATGATAGTTCCTCAAATGTGGGTCTCTCGTCCGCTTTTTATGTTTTGGCGATGCCGGTGTATTGGTCAACGATGTAATTGTAAATTTGTAAAGGATTATCTCTTCGATCTTCAATCATCTCTGGCACTTTTGTTTGAGTTCCACTTGGGGCTTGCTGTAGTAAACGATCATGTGGAGGAACTCACTGAGTTTCTCTTCCAAACTCATAATCTCCCACTCCCCCGTCTCCTCTTCGGCCGCAAACGTCGTCGTTCGGCCTCTTTTTCTCTCTCAGGCAGAGTCCTTCCTCAACTATTCATCATCCGCCTCCTCACCTTCTCTTTCTGATTCCATCAAAGTTGGTCTTCAACGATCCCAAGATGGAGTTCGAGCAGTTTCAGCGTCTTCTGTTGATATATCTTCCTTGGCGGCCTATTCAGTTAAGAAAGCTTCGGACTTGGCTCGCCATTTTGGACAATGCTATTGGGAGCTCTCTAAAGCTCGCCTCAGGTATGCTTTTAACCTTTTATTTTCGTATGTAAAATTACCTTCTTGTGATTTTTTATTTCTTGTTTTTCTGTTACTGATTATGAGATCTGTTTGTTCTAATGGATAGTATTCATGTTAAAGTTCAGCTAGAAATATTACAAGGAAAGGAAAATAGGGAATCTCCTTTATGATTCCGAATGTAATCGTAGTTGATTGTGGTTTATTCTGTATGCTGAAATTTGCTGCCTTTTTGAGACGAAGTTCGTGAGGTTGATCTAGGGTTCAATCTGAAATGGGTAATTGTCATGTTGGACTGTAAGTTTTCTTGGATCTTTATTCAGGTCTACAGAAAGCAGTTTCAGTTCATTGTTTAAACCTTTTTGCTTTCGTGTTTGGGTTACGTGCACATTTAAGATTTAGGAGTTGCGGTCTTCTTCTTCGTAATATAACTTTCTCAATCGTGTTAAATGTCTTATCACATGTTATTCAGCATGTTAGTTGTTGCAACGTCCGGGACTGGATTTGTTCTTGGCAGTGGTGGTCTGGTAGATTTTTCCGGACTTTGTTGGACTTGCGCTGGCACTATGATGGTTGCAGCATCTGCTAATTCCTTAAATCAGGTTTCCTCTTGACCAAGGGCTAATTCTAACATCTTTATTGTTTTCAAAACGATTTAAGGTTTCCGCGTTCAGTTTATTTGTTTGATCTCCATACATCCTAATTTTTAGATATTTACTTTGCCATTACGGTGTTTCCTGGTAGTTACCATGGAGCTTAGAATATTGTGATATTATTTCAGCATGAATCCTAGTCCAGCACCGTGGTTGCATTATTCCACTGTCCGAATTTGTTTCCCATCAATAATAAGTATATATAGAGGCATTTTACCCATGATTGTCTGAGCTATTAGATATTTAGATACGTGACTAGAGAGAAAAATGGTTCATATAGTGGGCTATAAGTTATATAATGTTGTTGCTGTTGTTACTGTTGTTGTTTTATAATGAATAATTTTGTTATTTTATCAATTTGTATTACTTTTTTGCTATGTTACTCAGATTCTTTTAGGACACCGAGAGTCGTAAGTTTTGGATATATATCCAAGTGTCGGACACGTCAATTTTTCTATTTTTTTGTAAATTTACGCAAATTGGAGTGTTCAAATATCCACTCATATCTATGTCATATCGTTTAGACACTATCACACGGATCAGGTACTTCATGGAATATGAAGAATCCAAGTAACATAGTTTTTTTATACTAAACTTTGAATTTAAAGATGGATTTTGTATTTCTGATAGCATCCTCCTTTTGTTTTTCTCCACAATGTAATTGCTAGGTCTGATAAAGTTAATGCTGAGTGATCCGTGAGATTTTTTGTTTTTAGGTATTTGAAAAAAATAATGATGCCAAAATGAAAAGAACAATGCAAAGACCACTACCTTCGGGACGCATTACAAGATCTCATGCAGTCACCTGGGCATCTTCAGTTGGTTTAGGTGGCACTCTTTTGCTAGCAAGCAAGGTGGGGCTATAAATTCATTCCCTTCTCATCTCATCTCTCTCTCTCTCTCTCTCTCTAATGAACAAAGAGAGCATTTTTTCTCATATTTCTGACAGCAAAAATTTTAAAAATTAAAATGTTTGATTGGCCATGGCCATGGGGTGGGGGACTAATGTTGCAGCTCTTACAACAAGGTTATTGCAGGCTAATATGTTGGCAGCTGGTCTTGCAGCTTCAAATTTGATTCTTTATGCATTTGTTTATACTCCGCTGAAGCAGATTCACCCAGTAAATACATGGGTTGGGGCTGTTGTTGGTGCTATTCCACCACTTCTGGGGTAATTATTATTAGTTTCTTTTGCTTGGTGTCATTCTCCTTGTTATTCCTCCACTTGCTCTAAATTCTTTGTTGGACTTGCATTTTCCTTCAAATTTTTGGGATAACTGTAATTTTGCCTACCGGTCCAAAGTTGATCAGGGTTTCTCCAGTTCCTTTCAAATAAATAAATTACTTTATGTGATCCTACTTCACTATCCCTTGTCTAATCAAATTTAGTTAAAATAAAAAGTTTCCTTTTTAATGCTTTGAGTTCTGCATGTCAGGTGGGCTGCCTCTGCTGGTGAGATTTCACTTAACGGATTTCTTCTACCAGCTGCTCTCTACTTCTGGCAAATACCTCATTTTATGGCCCTTGCATACTTGTGCCGTGATGATTATGCAGCTGGAGGGTATGATATGTAGTCACATGAGAATTCTATGCGTATTAAATGATTGCATACATATAATTCAATAGTTGGTTACTCATCTCTGGCAATGGCTTGTTTTGGCATCAGTGCAACAGATCTATTTGTTGCATCAGGATAATGTTGACTGCTGTGCATTTTACGGTGTGATAAATTGCTTTATTAAGGTTGCATCTTTACATGAAAGAGTATTATTATACTTTAGACTTTTGAGTTGTATGTAGATACATAAATTTGATTTTATGACTTTATTTCCAAACGTTACAATCAAATTAGCTTGATTTTGAATACTTTGCATTCTTTTCTAATAAAATAGTTGGGACAACGTGATCGTCTTGAATCCATAGAAATGTTAAAAAAAAATTTGCTCTGACTCTAGAAAGGTAGTTGTTAACATGTAAATGTCATATAATTTATACTTTTTCATTTGTTACTTCTGCAGGTTTAGGATGTTTTCCCTTGCTGACGCATCTGGTCAGAGAACTGCCTTTGTGGCTTTAAGGAACTGCCTCTACCTGGTTCCCTTGGGGTACTTGGCTTATGACTGTGAGTCAAAATACTTATATTTATTTATTATTGCTGCAATTTTGAGTTACTCGTGCATAATCACTTGGTATAACTTAAAGAAAAATCTCTACGTTGGTAATATCATTTGTTAATCCAGTCATTTCAGCTGGAATAATTCTAACCAAATTTTAGCGGTCACATGTCCCTTCAAGGACATTTGATTACAATATCTTTTAGACGTCACATGATTCACACACGGTCCTTCTACATGCTGCTTCTAAATTTGTGGATGAATGCTTAATATATCCTTTTTACTATCCAATTTGAAGAAATACTTTATCATTGCAGTACTTTACATGCGTCAGAAATTTATATACTATTCAGATGATTTCACTTTCTATCTTCTAAGTTATCCAACATCAATCTGTGTTGGATAATTTGTATGGATTTGATACCTTGTTTATTGATTGAACTAATCTTCGCTATCATAGAAGCTGTAATTATTGGTTTAGTATATATCATTACTATTATGATGATGCATTTGAATTTGGTTGTAGGGGGCCTCACTTCTGGATGGTTCTGTCTTGAGTCTACACTGCTTACCTTTGCAATAAGTGCTACGGCTTTTTCCTTCTATCGTGACCGTACGAGACATAAAGCTAGGAGGATGTTTCATGCCAGTCTTCTGTATCTTCCAGTTTTTATGTCAGGAATTTTGTTTCACCGCATTTCTGACAACCAACAGTGCATTACAGACAAGTTCAATAACGCTGTTGATATTTCATCCTCTTTGGAACTGAGTGGAAATGACGAAAAGAAGAAAATAACACAAGTCCGTCCACCTGTTGCATATGCCTCTGTAGCACCATTTCCTTTTCTCCCTGCTCCCGTATATGCAGCTCCGCAATAAGTCCCCTAATGAGCAATTAATATTTACATCTAGTTGCTGCAGATGATGGGTGCACAGGACATTTTGACCCACTTTTTTCTTCCTGTTTAGCGATCTGAGATGAAGAGACTTTTCATACTGTACAATAAAAGTGCCCTCGGAAATATTGGGACGTTAGCTCATACACAAGAATGATGTGCACAGACCATTGTTTTTTTTTTCTTTCAAAAAAGGGATTATGGAGTGCCAGAGGGACGCTTAGCACAATCCCAATATTTAGAGATTATCAGTAGATATTGCATACTATGGCTTGCACCTGAACGCGGGAGGGGGAATCCACACACCCCTCTGGATATTGGCATTGAGCTTTTCAACCCACGTTTCCAACTGTGCTGCCCTCACAACGCACTAGTATTGGGATTTGTCTTTGAGATCAATTTGTTTTGGAGATTGTTATTATTGTTGTTGTTGGTGGTGGTGGTGGTGGTGCTGCTGCTGCTGCTGCTTGCTCTTGTTCTTATTGTTCTTGAATGGATTATAAGCCTTATTATAACATTCATAAAGTAGTTGATTATTCTTGTTTCTGGTAGTAAAGTTAATGAGTCAAAATCAATTTTTCAAAGAGTTTTCCATTAATGGCGGTAATTACAGAGTAATACACCACCCCAAAAACACAAACTAAACAAATTATATCGCTAATGTTAATCCAAGGAGAGTAAGAGGATAAATCATTGTACACTGAAACACTAGCTAACAAAATCTTCCACAATGGAGAGAGAATAATTAAAGAACAGGTGTATCAGACAAAATTTGATGGGGGTGAGTTTGTTATATGGATCAAGGGAACTGTTGTAGTATACCAAATGGTAATATAGCGTTGCATTGAAAAAATTTAGATGAAATCAAGAGTGAACAATTAAAAACTGAATAAATTGAATAAAAAAAAGTACATATATAAACTTAAGAAGTTGCCCTCAGTTCAAGTACCAAATACATGGAAATTTGCATTAAAATCTACAAAATACAATTTCACAACTTCTGTAATTTGCTCTACCTAAAGCATTGCATAAAAGCACTTCTCTAGTTTCATTGCAAATACTTTTAACAAACTCACATGAAACTACAACATATATATTCCCCCATCCACTTTTTTATTAAATCCTACATACACCATCCATCAACATCAAGTTAAGAACATAAAATTGAACACAACTTATTAAACCTTTATTAACTCATCATCATTCCCATTTTCATTTTCATGATCTTCAAGATCTCTTCCTTCAAACTTGGTACACTTATACCACTTAGCACACACAACATAGATGATAAGATCAGCTGTTGTCAAAGCAGCCAAAAGAAAATAAAACCTATTCAAATGACCTTTGTTGAGATTTCCTGGTATCCAACCAGGCATTTTATCTCTAGTAGAAATTTTCATCACAATTGTTACCAACAAACTACTAACATAGTTACCAAGTGATATTGATGTCATACAAAGTGCACTCCCAAAGCTCTTTAACCCATCTGGTGTTTGTGCATTAAAAAATTCTAACTGTCCAACATACATGAATACTTCTGAGGCTCCAATTAGTACATACTGTGGTATTTGCCAAAATATGCTTAAACTACTTGGACTTCCACAATTGTTACAATCCTGTATTGCATATTTTAACCTAAAACACTCTACTATTCCTGCTGAAACCATTGCTATTATTGCTATAACAAGACCAATCCCCATTCTTTGTAGCTCTGTGAGTCCTTTGTTGTTTCTTAGTCTAGCAATGACAGGGTCAACAACTCTTCTGTATATGAAAATGAAAGCTGCCACACTTAGAATGTCGAAACTTGACATACTTGCTGGTGGAATATGGAAACCTGAGATTGTAGTTTTCATTGCAGAACCTTGTTCTACAAAGAGTGATGCCATTTGTGTGAACACTACTGAATAGAGTATTGTGCAAATCCAAATTGGGAGTAGTCTTAGTATGCATTTCACTTCCTCAACTTGTGTAACTGTGCAAAGATACCACGGATTATGAACACCCTTTTGGATATTGTTTACCTCTTTTGTTGTTACTACAGCCGCTCTATCCAAGAACCTGGTAACATTAACACAATGGTATTAGCATTGTTTGGTACCAAGCTCGGTATAAAATGAATATATAATTTTTAGGCTAAATGATCAATTTAGTATCTAACTGTCACGAATTAGTCCAAAAATTATTTTGACCAATTTAGTACCTAGATATCTAGATTCGTCAAATTGAAGAAGTTATAGTACCAAATTAGTCAAATTAAAAAAGTTGATGACCAAATTGGTCAAAAATTTATGGGAACGAGTCACGAAAATTATAGAAGTAAAATGCAATGTTCTAAAGACTATGGACCACGTCAAATTTAATCAATTAAGTAATATATTCAACTTACTTGAAGTTATCAGTATGGAGAATCTTTCTAGAACCATTTTGAGAACAATCTTTTCCATCTTCCTCAAATAAATTTTCTCCACTTAGCAACACCTCAACCTTCCATTTTCTTGCTGCAACAACCATAACTTGACAAAACCTAGAAAGAGGGTTACCCTTTGGTTTGAAGTGTCTATATCTTGGTGTTCCACAAAGAAACAAAATCAATGCTATTGTAGCAGAGCCAGCGGATGCCCAAAAACCCAATGTCCACATCCCTTTATCCTCAAAATATCCCAAGATTGTGTTTGAAAATAGAGATCCTAAATTCAAAGCAAGGTAAAAGTAGCTGAAAAATGCAATTTTAGAGTACCCTTCTTTTGGATTTTCCTCATCAAATTGATCTGCCCCAAATGTGGCTATGTTAGGTTGGTAACCTCCATTTCCTAAAGCAACCAAGTATATTGAGATATAGAAAAGTGCAATCGCTATTGCTGAATGATCTCCACAATGAGATTGTTCATCACCACAACCTCTAGGCTTGAGTAAGAATATATATGTTGATAGTGATAGTAAAGCTAAACCCTGTAATGACAGTTTAAAGAGAAAATATATCAATTATTATATTATTTTCAGTAAATTCACTAACTTATTAATATTTAAACATTTTAAAAAAAATCAAATAGTGGCTTACTATGACAAAGATGACTTGGAAGATAGCACAAGTTTTGTATCTTCCCCAGTAGGAGTCACTGAGAAAAGCACCCAAAAGAGAGAAAATATAGACAGTTCCTGTCCATTTACTGACACTATTTGCAGCCTCTGCATTGTCTTGACCCAATACCCTTGTCAAGAACAACACCAAGTTTACTCCTACTCCAAAGAATGCCAATGTTGCCAACCCTTGGTTCACTGGAAAAGTTCCAAAAAGCATTATTTTTATCATCTATTTTTGAAGTTTAATTAAAATAAGATTGGTTTTTCATTAGTTTTCAGAGTTTTTCTGTTATTTATATGTTTTGTCTTTTGGTTAAACCAATTTTGAGATACTTAAACACTATGTTGTGGGGGACTATGTGGTGCTGAGTTTACTGGTATCTTTTCATGGTTCTTTAATAGATAGGAAAGGAGTGCATCTTATTAGGTTTGAAAGAAGTCTCATTTACCCTTTCATTTTATTAGTCTTGAAATTTTCATTTCAATAATTTAATCTATAATCTTTATAATTTAGTCCAAAACCTTTTAATTTATCCAGTTTAACCTTTCAGAAAATTAGTATGGATCAAGTTTTGAAAATATTATGAATTAAATTGGTAAAATTAATTTTTTTAAAATAAATTGCTAAAATTTGCAAAGGTTATAGATTAAACCAGTTGAACTAAAAGTAATCTTAAATTGGTAGAAAGTAAAAAGGAGCTTTGGAAAACAATGCTGTTAACCGATCTTAATAATATAATAATTTAAATTAATGATATATATAATATCACAATTTAAAATTTTATTTTAATTAATAATTTTTAAAATCAATTCAAAGATAACAAATAATCAAATATGAAATATGAGTAATTCAACGATAATATATAATTTATTATATTTATTATTTACAATCATTAGTGTCAGCTTGTATATATACTAACTCTATAATTATAAAATTATATTTATGTTTCGTTGAAGTAATCTAATCATGTAACAATTTTGTTATGCCGTGAATGTTAGAGTTAATTCAATTTCAATTGACTTAATTCCATATATATATATATATATAACTAGTTACAAATTACAATAATTAAGTGTTATTTATATATATATATAATGTAAAAATAAAATGTTTTTATTGTTCTCTGACACCAACTTGATAACAAGCAATGAACTAGAAAGTTTCAAAATAACGTGACAAATAATGATAAATATAGTCCTAGCTACCAAAATGGCTATCATCAATAACAGTAACAAGTAGGGTATAATATGATTTTAAGAATAGAACTTATATTCATCATAAATTAGATGACTAAATGCATGAGACTTGATTTGTCTAATATTTCATTCAAAATAATTTATTAATTTAATATATGTATAAATCATCTTATTTTGTTTGCTTATAATTATAAAAGTTATGTAAATTGATTAACTTAGATAAAAAAATACTGTCTAAATTAATTAAAAATTAAAACTGGTGAGTAAAAAATAGCAGAGTTGTACCTAATATGAGAATTCCAGCAAACCATGAACCAGTTGTGCTTCGTATGGCTGGGTGACCATACCGATCAACGGTTCCATCAAGGGTAAACACTAGTTGCTTCTTTTCCTCATCTTCATAGTCCTGCATCAGATTAAGTTTAACATATGGTGAGATATATATATATATATATATTTCTCACAATATAAGTTCAGAAGTACTACAACAATTTCACGATCTAATATATATTTAATAAAATTTGATTAAATACTATTTATTAATATTACATATTTAAGTTATTTTAATTTGCTTCTGATTTTATTTAAAAACAATTAATAAACAATTGGGAAGATTATATTTATTTTTCTAACTTAATTTATGTATTTTCGATTCATTCAATCATTAGTTGATACGTACATGTCATATATAACTTATATACTATAAACTCCTATATGTATTCGTTGAAGAGACGTTTCTGCTCACGTTTTTACAAATTAAAAACAATCTTTAATTTTAGTAACAAAAAACAAGCTTTTGTTATACACGAATGATATAGCATATATTTATAGATTAAGTAAAAAATAGATTATTATGTTAACCAATATCGTGAAATTTAAGGTAAAAATATATAATAACTTGATATATAAAAAAATGCTTCTTTTTGTAAGGTAAAATTTAAGTTCTCTTAATATCGTGAAATTTAAGTTTATGTATTCACGCATCATATTCATGTTGTATTCTAACTAAATAAATTGTGATACAATTTTAAATTAAGATATTATTATCCTTATTTTTCATATATATATATATAACAAAAACTAATAATATATAATAATAATTTAGTATTATTATTTGTTGATATTAATTTGTATTAGATCCGTTGATTATGAATGGTTTTAAAAAAGTAAAGTTTTATTAAGAGATCATTCTAAAATGTACACTAATTAATTCTAGTGAACATTAAAAACTTTTATTTGACATCAACAATATATTTAGTTTGTTACTGGCTTAAAATGATGTCACTGGCTTTTAAGTATTTATTTAATTTGAGATAAGATTCTATTAATTTTATCGATGAATTAATGTACTATAAGAGATTGTTTGTAATAAATATTGAAATATAGCGTAAATCAAATAAAAAGAAAGAATATAAAACTAACCGGCTTCGAATAAAACTTTAAGCAAGCCATAGTTGAATTACTATGTAGTAGTAATTTATCATTTGCTAGAACAATTAGAGAAAAATGGTGTAGCAAATTAAGCAGAACTAATTAGAGAGTTTGCAGATAATTATTAATATATAGTAGTTAGCTAGGGATGAAGGAAGAGGATCGAAGCTAGCTAGATTTAAATGTTTGATGTGTGTTGAGGACTACTGGGATAAAAAAAAATCTCTCACTAGGATATATATATAGATGATTTGCAAGATCAACGTACTAGACGGCTAGGATTACACGTGAAAGCTAAAGAGAAAAGAGACCACACCACGTAAGAGTCTAAAGTCCTTATCACAGGAAAAGTGGGAGATGTTAGAAAGTAATTGAAATGAGGAAATGAAGTGGACAGCATTTGGAATACATTTATTTAATTAGACAACTCTTGTCAGGATTTTAAGGCTTTTGGTAAGTAAGAGGCGTGATGTTATGGGATACTAATTTATAAAATAATGATCATGAATCTTTATTCTTTGATTTTGTAATTTATTTTTTAATATAAAAAGTTCGTTATATGTTTTCAATTTGACTCGTTGATGATTCATAACATGTGTATTATAATTAAAATTTTAAGCTTTTCAAATCATTAAATTAATTAAAAACGTTAAATTGATTTTGATGTTTATAGTGCTTATTTAGATGTGCATTATGAAAACTCTCAAAGCCTTATTAAGTTTTATTAATGAGTAAATACATTTTTATCTTCATAATTTAAATTTTTATTCCTTTCGAAATTTGAGATGAAATGTAGAGGAAAAAATTTATAATTATTTTAAAAAATAAAGATATTTTTGTTAATAAAATTTAAAGTATAATTTAAATTTTTAAAAATATCTTAATGAAAAATAAATAAAATACTATTTTTATCGGGTTAAAAATATTATAATACTAAATCAATTAAATTAAAAATATATATAAATAAATCTATCAGGAAATATTGAGCACAAAAAGTTGTATTGAAATCAATATGTTGTTGTATTGCACTAAAATGCACATCAATTTCTATGATTTACAAGATACTTCTTTGTTAATTTATATATTTAAATTACATTACATCTTTAAAAAAAATAATTTATAATTTTTTTTAATTATACTCGTATACACTTATACAATAATGTGTTTGAAGCAGTAATTCTTTTACTTTTATTTTTATATGATTTAATTAGATTTTTTACATAACTCTATGTTTGGTACGTTATTACGAAGAAAAAAATATTTAAAGAACACGTAGATAAGTAAAATTAAAGTTTTATCTATAAAAAAGTTGTCTTATTTTATTTTATTCTATTTCATTTTTTAATCTCTTTCATTTGGACAGACTAATTGTGATCTACCAGGTTTGATTTTGACATGTTTTTAAACCCGTGATTATTTCTATCGGTGTTCTGTTTTTTTCCTATTAAATTTCTAAAAAAATAAGAAAAAAATTATAAAATTAATACTTTTAAAAATTAAAAAAATAAAAATAATAATTTTAATATAAATTTATATATTTATTAGTTTAAAAAAAATATTATCTTTATTGTTTTAAATGTTAAGATATTATTTTAGACAATTTACAAATCTATTTAAATAAGGATACGTAGTATCTATTGAAAGTGAGGGCGATTTTGTCTTATTACTTTATAAGTTCTTTGGTATAAAAATATACACACGCGTGTATATTCTTATTTTGTTCTTATCTTAGTTTCATATTATACGAGGGAGGTTCTTTCGACTGTGTATTTAAACAGCAGACTCCTGAGACCGAATTACATAATAAAATATAATTGGTACGCCACAAAAATTATATAAAATATTGGAAAAAAAATTATAAAAAATAAAAATTTTAAAATTTATAATAATAAAAATAATATTTTAAAATAATTTTAATATTAAAGGAATCTTAATAATTAGAGTTTTTAAAATGAAATAATATGTTAAAAAAAATTATAATAAAAATATATGAAGTAAAAATAAATAATAATATTTTTATAATTACTTATTTTTATTATTTTTTCAATATTATAATCATGTTAGTAGTATATAAACCAGTGGTCTGAAATGATGAAAATTACACCAATAATAATATTCAACAATTATTCAAATATATATAGATGTTTCTAATTAAGTACTTTCGTAAATAAAATCCTAATATTATTCTTGTACAAGATAATTTCCTGAAAAATTGTATATGAAGATACTTAAAGACCAAATTAAAAGAACATACTTTGCAGTACAAACAAAGCAATATTGATAATTTGGAGGAATGTTAAGATACTTTTCATACACTTTTTATATATATTTTTAGTTGAAAACGTGTTAGTATTTATTTAAAATGAATTTTAATTTAAAATTTTATATGTCATTTAATAAATAAGTTTATTATAAATTTAATATTAATTTTATAGAGTAGATATTATGTTTTTTTTATTTTACTTTTTTTCTTGAACTATAATTGCATTTTCAAATAAATATTAATAAAAATTATGATTAAATAGTAGAAAGCAAACTACCCGATAATACCGAATAATTTTTCCTCGAAACTTTACAAAACTGATGTAGGACTGGTTTGATTACAAGTATAAATGTTCTCACCCCACATCACAACCATAGCTGGATTGGATCCTCTATTTGGCAAGTATCATACTTGCCTTTACATCTCCGTTCTTCTCTATTTAGAATAAATTTTGACAATTTATATTTTAATATGCCACCAAAATTTAAATATTTTTTTTGTTTCATTTCAGTTGAAATAATTTATATAAATAAGTATGAAACTTGTTAAGTATTGGATATAAATACACTTCACCGAACCCATATGAGCAAACTTTCTTCAGAATCGTCTATTTTTAGTTTATTCTATCTAAAATGTGTCAATATAAGATTTACTTTTATTTAGATGTCACAAAATACCACTACGTAATTTTTAGAGTAAGTCAAATTAATAATTATTATAATATTAAATAATATATTTATTATCAAATAAATATTCTTATACAAGAAATATATTTGTTAATCAAATAAAAAAATTTAGTCAAGTGATATATTTGCTCTCTTTTAAGTTAAGAAGTCATCCTTTAACTATATTTGCTCTCTTTTTTATCATCTATTATTAGAATGCAATTTGGCTTTTTTTTCATAAGATTTTTTGTTCTTACTTTGTATTCTTACATACGTTGAGAGTAGCTTTTTTTTTCATAATATTTTTTGTTCCTAATTTATATTCTTACATATATTGATAGAGATTTAAGTATATTTGAGATTTTAATTTTGAGTGACTTTTAAATATTGATATTTATATTATTCTTTTGATTATTAGTGAACATTTTTATATATTTCATCAATAGAGTTGATTTTTTATGTTGAAAAATGAAATTACTTATTTTCTAATTGTTTATTATTTTTCTTAATCTAGTATTATTTATTTATGCAACCAAATTATATACTCACTTCCTCTTTTACATTTGCTAAAATTTATGTATCATATGGTTTGTATTTAGGACTCTTGTTGGCTTTGTATTGGTTTATTTGTTGCTTTTTAGTTATAACATTTCATATGATAATGTCGATAACAAATTTATGTATGATATGGTTTGTATTTGTCATGATATTTCATATGTGTTTTGTGTTTCTATTTGTTTTATAGGAAAATTTTGTAAGGATCCTTTGTTAAATGTAAAATGAAATTTGATTAACGCTTTCAATCTTGGTTTGGTTTTTGGTAAGAGTTCTAACATTAGTTATGATGTTATTGGTTTTATAGACTTCATTTGTACTAAAAAAATTATTTGAAATTTTTTTAAAAATTATGTCCTCACTTTTTATTGTGCTATTAGTTAGTAGAATAATTTACAATCTACGGTTGATTTGTAACCTGGGTTTACAACAAAATATTTATATTCTATTTTATGATAGTCATAACTTGATACATTTGATATATATAATGTATCTTAAGAAGATCAAGTACTTTGTTATCAGATATTACTTCGTTGGTTATATTATGTCTTATTGTAACATTCTTGTCCAAAAGATAACTACTTCATAAATTTCAACAATTATGTTGATCAAGCGTATTCATATTAACAAGTTCAAGCATTATTTGAACTTAGTTGGTGTAGGTAGTAGGTAATTTTCCTTTGGGGCTTTAGGGCAACAATCGTTTCTTATTTTAAGAAATTTTTTATTTAAAGAACTTGGTTATATTTTATGTTGAGGTGGTAATTTATTATTTGGGTGTCATAGAATACCATCACTCAACTTTTGATTCAAATTAAATTGATAATTATTATAATATTAAGTAATATACTTGTTTGTCAAGTAAATATCTTTGTACAAGAAATATATTTGTTAGTCCATTAAGGATTTTTAGTGATATATTTGGTAGTTATGTAAAGGCTATTATTCGAGTAATATACTTCTTAGTTAAGTTTAAGAAAAAAGGCTAATATATATATATATATATTAGTCTTCTCAATTTGAAAGAAAATCACAGTAAGTTTAGAAGCCATAATTTTGAAGTCATATTTGTGAATCAAATTATTATTTATTCATCTTTATTCTCTCTTTGGATCATTTATTATTGGAATGCAATTTGACTCTTTTCTTCACGAGATTTGTTTTGTATTTCTATCTTTGTTGAGAGACATTTGAGTCTATATGTGGTTTTAGTTTTGAGTGATTTTTAGATATTAATATTTATACTTTTTTTATTATTAATAGTAGATTTTTCTTAATATGTTATTGTCCCTAAAGTAAGTGTTTCACGTTAAAAGATCAAATTATTTAAATATTTGTATGTTATTTATTTATTATTTTATCTTAACTCTTTATTATTTATTTGTACAATCAAATTGGATCTTTATTTTTACTTCTATTTGACCAATATGTAACATTTATATTTATACTTTATGTCTCATATAATTAAACATTTCAAGTATTATTTAATTTTTAATTATTTTTTTACTGATTTTGATAAATTCATTATATATGATAAAATGTTAATCAATAATACATATAATTAATTGATGGATTGATAGTTCAGTTAGTTGATTAGGGTATACGTGATGAGTTAATATGATTTTTTGGATGAAAGATTTGTAGTTTGAATTTTGGATGGCATGTAACTTTAATTTAAAATTGTAAATTTTTAAGTACGAACGGTGTATATATATATATATATATATATACCTGTGTAAGATTAGTATAATAAAAATAACTTAGTTGGATTTAAAAAAAAATTACATATAATTATTAAGAAATTGTATTCCTTGTATGAACATTGAGAATATTTATTATGGCCGTCGGTAGAAACTTTTCATGGTCTTGATCAAATCATTGTCAGTTTTCACAATTTTTCAAAATATGCTAAATTTGTTAGATACGACATTTAGCATGGGTAATTAAAATGTGTGATTACTAATATAATAAAAACCATAAAAACGTTTAATTTTGAAGATTATGGAATAAATTTTTAATTTAATGGTATGAAAGTTTATTTTATAAAAAATATTTTATTATAAATTTATGATAAATTATAAATAATATAATATAATATTATTATTAATTACAATTGAGTTAATATAATTATATTTAATAAAAAAAATTCGTGTTAATTATAATTTTAATATAATTATATTATATAAAAGCATTTTTTAACTTTATTCTTCGTATAATAATTTAATGATATTTAACTTTAATAAAAAGTATTAATTTAATATAATTTTTTTTTATTTTATTGAATATTTTTCATAAATATATTATATTAGTATTTAATTAAAATATTTATGATATTTTTTTATTATTCTCTCAAATAGAACATTAAGGATATTTTTTCACCATTTTTAACTTATTTTATACTTTTCAACCACTCTTCTTACTCTATCTCTAAGAGCTTAACAAATTTACTTAATGTTTATTCAAATTTTGTGTGTAGGTTTCATTTTAATGAATAAAATATATATTTTTAAATTTTGTATATAAAAAAATGTGAAAATAATAAATAATATGTAATTTTATAATTTGTATAAAAAAAATGAATTCAACCAATAGTAAAAATTGTTTGTATATATATTGATCGAGTATGATTAAGTGTTTTTTTGAAACTTATATAAGTTTTAATATTTTTATCGTTATTTGAATCATCAAAAATATTTAAAATAAAAAAAATAACAGAAAAAAAATTTAATTTAAATTAATTGATAGAAAAATGAGAGATATTGAAGAAAGGGTATAATAAGTAAAAAAATATTTAAAGATTTAAAAATATATAAATATATATAAAAAATATTTTTGAGTGAAAGGAATAATAAAAAAATTTAAAATAAAATTATGTTATTCATGAATCACTTATTATTCATTGTTACTTGTAAAATACGTTTCCAATTGAGCAAGCTGGCTTAGGTCAAGCAATAGATATCCACAGAAATGACAGCCAGCAACCAACAAGCAAACATGTTTGAAAAACTGCAAATTGCTGACACAGCTAGCAAAAAGAAAACAATCATAACTTCATAAGCCGATTTCAATCAGATATATCATTGTGCTTATATGTTTGATTTGTACGTTAAGAAAATTATTAGTGGTCCTTAAAAAAAGTGATAAGCCGTGTGCTACTTGAATAGGAGCAATTGCTTTTCACTTCAATATCACTTTCTTTTATATTATTTTTTTATTTTTTATTTTTATAATCACACATATAACTAAAACTTAAATTTTAAATTTTTTATACATTCAAATTTCCTTATTTATTTAATTTTTTTATAGGGAATTTGAACTCCAAGTCAAAGTTTTAACCTACCATTTTGGAATTTTGTTACTTGGAAATGACTTAATTGCTATCTTAATTAATTTTAGGATATAGCTCTATTACTCAATTACTTATTTACTTTAACTTCAAGCATGGCATTGAAGCTGAGTTGTGTCCTACTGAGTTATTTTATTTTACTGTTCAAACTTTTGTCATGTTGATGCATCAAATAATTGCAACTTGCTGTAAATGGAATTTAGTTTTATCACACTCATTTTTTTTTTTTTTACACAAAGGTTAAAAATGTGTATAGCATGAGTGCATATTATTATTGTTGTTGTTATTTTAAGAACGAGAGCATGGGAATTGGATGTGTATTTGATGTTGCACAGTGTGACACTCTCTACTTTAAGAATGAGAATTGATTACTCTTTGTTGCTAATTTCCCCCTTGTTAATCATTTCTTTTAAATCTTAATATTCTAATTTTATGAATCACAATCTAAAGGTGAAGAAGAATTTACCATGTCTATATAAATCTAAAATAACAACTAAACACCTATTTTTAAGAATCCATCAAATTTTCAAAATAAAAGATACAAATAAAAATAAATAAACAAAATAAGTAACAACTCACACATTTATTTATAGAGATATTAATTAAGTTGGATTGGTTCAACTGCTCAAATTCAACTCATCTTAAAAATAAGATATAATTTATTTCAATTTATCTAATTTTTAAATGTGATGAACTAAGTTGAGTTGATTTATATGTGAGTTGAAATTGATAACTTTTTACATGTTTTTATTAAACTTTTTTAAATTATTTAAGCATTTAGATCATGTTTGATAATCATTTTAATTTTTAATTTGTAATTCTTTAATTTTAGTATTAAGTTTTTAATTTTAAAATGTAAAAAAAAAGGTTATTTGATAACTAATTTCAAGTTTCAATTTTAAAAAGTATAAATTAAAAATTGGATATTATTTATTTGATAACTAATTTTTAATCCTTTAAGCTTATCATAACTTTCTATAAAAAAAATTAAAATCACAAATTGTAGACCTTTTAATAAACTAAAATTTTAGAATTTTTTAATGATATATAAGGTGATTCATAATATTTTGAGAGATAATATCTTTTATATTTGAAAAATGAGTCAAAAATATTATACCAAATCTAAACAATCATTATTAAAATGAACATAACTTTTTTATATAAAACTTAAAATCATAAACAATAAAATTTATTAAAAATTAAAATTCTTCAGCTTTCTAATGGTATGTAAAATGATTCATAAATATTTGTTAATAAATACAATTCATGTTTTAAAAATGAGTAAAAAAATACTTTTTTTAATATAAATAATTATTAGTAAAATACACATATTTTTTTTATAAAAAATTCAAAATCATAGAAACTAGACTTCTAAAATTTTTTAATGTTATATGAAACGATTTATAAAAAAATTTGAATTAGAATAATTTATATTTTAAAAATAAGTAAAAAAAAATTCTTTTGAATATGAACAATCATTAACCATTTGCTCATAATTTTTTATAAAAAATTTGATTTTTTTTAAATTAGATTTCTAAAGATTCTAATGATATATGAAATGAATGATAATATTTTATTAATAATAATAATTTATATTTCAAAAATATTTAATATAGTACGAGTAATATTTAATAAAATAATCATAATTTTTAAAAAAAAAACTCAAAATTTTAAAATGTAATATTTATTATAAAATATATTATTTTTTTTGTCAACGTATATAAATTTAATTATATAATTATCAATTATTGTACATTTATATAATTTAAATTTTAAATTTGAGTCAATAATAATTTATTTAACTTCAATCATATTGTGTATGTTTTTTTAAATTATTATTTTTCTTAGAATTATGTACTTATTAGAATATTATAATATAAATTTAATTTGGCTTTATGTTTTATTTTATTTTCAAAAAATTACTTTGTATTTTTTATATTTATTAATTTAACTAATATTAATATTTTTGTCAACTTTATAATAATGATTAAAAATTATATTTTGATAACTTTTTTTATTTTTTATCTTATTTGTTAATTTTTTTAATTTAATAAGTCTTTGTTAAATAAGTTATTAAGTCGATTATTAACTAATGTGAGTTATTCATTTGAGTTCATGAGTATGTTTTTTTAACTCATGAGTTTAATGAATCAATTTTAAGCATCTCTTTTATATTTATATATAATTTATATAGTTTGTATAAATTAAATATATATACTTTACATATAAATCATTGTGCAATTTTGTGAAAAATATAATTATATATAAATTAATATAGTTGTTTTAAATCAAAATTTTTTTCATTTAATTTGAGAATTGTCGTAATAACTAAAGTTCTTATGCAAAATCAAGGGTGTGTGTGCATATTTAATTTTAGATCCAAAACTATATACTTCATCTATCTAAAAAAAACTACATCATTGTTATAATATATATAGTATGCATTATTATTGTATAAATTATATATGTCTATACACATATTTCTATTGCTTTTTTCAATGCTAGAAAACATAGATTTCGCTAATTATATTGAACGAATGTGCAAAGTTTAGAGAGTTCACCAAATTTTCTCTGATTGTGAATTTCTATATATACATGTGATTTTTATTGTAAAATATTTTAATTTTTCTCTACCCAAAAAAAAAAATAACTCATTCATTCTTACATTTGAAAGCTCGTGCACAGCTCACATCTATGTTCTCACATACATATATAGTACATCATTGTCGTCCCTTCATAGTCGAGCTGTATCCAACTATCGTCCTCTCGTCGACATTTGCAACGACCTCTGTTTCGTCGTCTTTTGCAGCCATCGTTGTGTCTCCTCTAAAACGTCATTTCTCCCTCATCGCCTTGGGCTAAGTGAATAATACATGAATTTTTTTTTGAAGTAGCATTTATAAATGCATTGGAAATACATTCAAAGATGATATATATATCTATAAACTTAAATTATTTATATATGACTAATTCTCAGCTACATGACTTTAAAATATTAATATGTATTATTAAAATATAACGTGAAGAGTCGAATTAATCAATTTGATTAAATAAAAAATGTCCTTTTAGTCCCAAAGATTTCAAGAATGATTTGTAATCAAATTATGTGTACTGAATTGAGAATTTGGATGGTAATTATTTTTAGAATTTTATGATGTGAGTTTTTATTTATATATGAATTAATAATATATGAAATGATCTATATCTATATCTATAATTATTAAAAAGAAATTCATACATATATAACGGTCATTAGTCGTCTTTGAAAATATATATGGTGGTTGTTATACATATAAGATGGTAATTGATCAATGGCATTGTTATATTTTTATAAGAAGGTATCAAAAATATAATAGGATAATTAACTTATATATTTAATTAATATCGGTGATTATTTTATATTTTTTTTTATACGATGGTTGATGGTCAGTGATTGCATTATATATGTTTAATTTTTTTAAGACACATGATTATCTTAAAACGTATTGAAATATAATATAGAATTGTCATTTACTGTCTTATATTGAATTTCTTTTGTTGTAGTGCTCTTTCCTCTCACCATCTTCACCACAGACACCCACAATGACCATCTTTGTCGCTATCATTTTCACATCTGTAGTTGTTGTAGCAACCCAGCTTTGGCGCCACTGTCGTCATCAAGATTTGCCACCATTAAGCAAATGTACCATTGGTTGTCGGTTGATCCCTTCACCACTGTCAAACCTATTGTTGAAAATATCAATACCAATAGAAATAGACTTCAATTTTGAGGATATTACCGATGTTAATGGATATTAGAAATTTTTTTTATAAAAATTGTAAAAAATGTTATAATTTTTTAAAATATTTTATAAAATTTCAATAAATATTAAAATAAACAATAATATACTAATGTAGTTATTTTTTCATTCAAATGACATATACAACACACATAATGTACATATAATACTAGTAAAATATAAATAAAATCTTTATTTAACAAATATAAATATAAATTATATAGCACAACCAGAAATGCATTAAGTTAACATAAATCTTGAAACTATAAAAACATCAACATTAATAAAGACATAGTTATCAATATTTCATGTATAGATTGTCTTATATATTCCAATAATATCTTTATATCGAAGAAATTTTATATTAATTCAACTCTTATAATACCATGAATATTTATTTCAAAATGAACGTTGATCATGTTGTAAAAGTCATCGTGTATGATCACAAGTTCTAATAGTAATGTCCATAATTAGATTCTTGCTAAAAATAAATACTTCCGTTACAAACAAACAAAAAAGAATCATGCCATTTCACATGGGCTGTTACAATTTTTTTTAAATTTTAATTGATATTTACCAATATTATTACCAAAGTTTTCTATGATATTTTAGAAAATAAAAAATCAAGATATCGAAATTGATGTTATAATATTTTTATTGATATTGATTGATATTTCAAATATTTTGAACAAAATCGATTTTTATCTCGTATCAATTAATATTCATTATAAATTTACCAAAATTTTGAACTATATATTGGATATACTACGATTTTTTCATCCATGACCGAACCACCATTAGTTTCTATAAATTCTCCTCTAACATACTTTTTCTTTTAGAGCTACCATTTTCCTTAAAGTGATTTAGTGGATATTTATTAGTTTTGATCGGTTTTGTTTTATTTTTTGGACAAACTTGACATGAAGAATGATGAAAATGATCATCATAACTCTGTTATACTTAATCTCGAGGGATTGCAATACCCTCTAGTTTTGATATGCATCATCATTTGTGATATCCTTTGTTTTAAAATTCTGTCTATGTATTGTAATGATGGCTTGTAATTTAGTGTTTTTTTTTTTTTTGGGATCAATTTTGATGATAAGTGTTGATCTTTTGTTAATGTCAAGATTACAATACTCTTATTATATGGACATGTGAATTCACCTTAGAGGTAATGTGCTTGATTTAGTTGTACATTAGATAATAATGTTTTGGTATATAGAATTAGATTCGGATTTAAAAAATAATCTACACAATAATTATTTTATATTTGTTCTAGTTTGTAGTTATTGAAAAAGGATGATATTTTATTCATTTTTTAAAATTTATAAATATGATGCAATGTTAATGAAAACACACGTAACCATCCCTTGGAACGTAAATATATAGCAATATACACACCATTTGGGTGACGGCTTCATGTTACGAGGTGTATATAATATCTTTAAATTTAATCTATATTTTAAATAATTATTTAATAAATATAATATAATTGATAAAAATATAAAATTTATAATAACATTATAAATTTTGAATAATGATTTTTGTCTAATAAACTTATTTTAATATTTATTTTATTAGCATGTCATTAAAAAAAATCATTTAGGTTTCAAGGAATTCTACATTATGGATAATATATTAAATGATGTGCCATGTTATTTTCAATAGGATATAGATTAAGATAATATTTAAGATAGAGGATTGAAGTCATAAATTTTCTTATATAATTTATTTTTTTAATTATAATTTTAAAGTGTGTACAAATATAAGGAATATAAATAAATAAAAAAGTAAATAGTATCCAAAACATTAAACCAATAACCTATAATAAAAGTATTGAACTAAATAATAATATTATAAAAACAAAGAAAAACTAAATTTATTTATGGAAAATATTAATCACTAAATCAAATTATATTTATGTCTAATTTTATTATTTTTATATTTTAAATATTACATTTTAGAAATATAAATTGACATGAACGTTAAGAATACTGTATTTTAATGTGACTGATTGAATTTAAAATAACAAAGTCTTTAAATTAATAATTTTAATACATTTATTTAAAAAACATGTGTATTTACAATAATCTTTTTAGATGTTAATTAGTATTTATGTATTTAGTTTTATATTTTAAAATTTTATTTTTAATTAAAAATATTTTATACTCTTACAAAGTTGAATTATAATTTCTTTAAAGTTATTTTTATTTGTTTACATGCTTTGCACCGACATTATCAGTCTTCATAAGACTTAAATAATGAATTGTATTATTTTCTTTCATGAATTAAAATATGTTTGATAAGATGAATGTGTTGGTTAGCTCAATACAAGAACGAGATACAAACTTCGGTACGAACTGTTACAGTTATAAGTATTATCCTTAACATTGTGATACTTAATTTATATAATAGAAATGAAAATTTATTTAGTTAGTGAATATTAAAAAAAATTATTTATGTATAATTTAATTCCTACGTAAGTTAATATATTGAAAAAAAAAACAAAGGACATAATCATGACCCCATGTGAAAATTATATTTTTATTTGTTTGTGCAATTTTTTAACATTTTCAATTATCTTGGGTTTCAAAACTAAAAAAAAAAATGAATTACGCAACTTTTACATTAATTAAGCCATGATTGAAGGAATAACATGTTAAGTTATTGCAAGCGTAAATATTATTTTTTCCAATCATGTTAATTGATTTTTATAATTGAAATAAAACTTATTTAACAAGTTTATAAATAAAAAAAATTATTTACTTGTAATTTAACTCATGAAAGGGAACTAGATAAAAGAAATAGATATAATTTAAGAACTAAGCAGTAAGTGTAAAGTGTGTCTTATAAAAAACAAAAATTTACTTCTTGATATTGTAATGATAAAAATAAAATTTATGTAATATAATTTAATTCATATATAAATTAAATAAATAACATAATTATATTTTTATACTCGAGTGTTAAGTTGATGTGGATAGAAAAATAAAATATATTTGAAAAAAAAATAGATAAAAGAAGAAATAAAGGTTAGAGATTGAAAAATTAAGCGAAGAGAATTGAGAAAAATAAGAGAGGAGAGATAATTTAAGGAGAATTAATGTTCAAAATATTGGGCATTCAACTTAGAATGAGAGCTCATATTTATTTTAAAAATAAAATACTAATTTAAAATTTAAATTAATAATCTTGATATATTTAAATATTAAATTATAAATTATTTTAATTTTTAATATCTTTATTTATTTATAATAATATCTAAATATAAATAGATATATTAATTATTTATTATTTAACTACTTCATTTATAAATTTTATAATAAAATAAATTATATAAGTTATAATTTTAAATTTTAGTAACGTTATTATATATATTTTTTTAATAAAAAAGGGTACGAAGAAAAAAAGAAGAGAAAAGGACTATCATGACAATAAATATCGAATTTATATAAATTTATATTAAAAAGGGTAATTGAGTCCGAAAGGAAAAGAAAAATTGAATGATGATCATGATAGCAAAGTTTGAATCCTTTAATTTTCATACAAAATTAGTTTTTAACCCGTACATTCACTGATACAAAAATGTTCTCCTAAGCAATTTGGATATCAAAAAATTATCATATCAACACAAAAATTCCCCATCGATTTGTTCTAATGAATCTCCTTATTTGTCATTATATCCTGTAAAATGAAAGAATTACAATTCTCATTACACCCAAAATTTTAGAAATTCCTTGATAGTTTAAATAGATTCATAAATTGAATAGATTGATTCGTTTTAAATTTCCTTCTATGTCTTAGGATTAAAACAAAAAAAAATAATTTTTTTTTCTGATGTTTTCTTGTGTTTTCAATAAAAATTTCTGATAAAAAGATTTTAACAATGTATTCAAATATATATAATAATATTAATTATTAAATAATAATTTTAAATATAATTTTTTAATTTATTTTTATTGTGATTGAAAAAATAATGTTAAAATATTTTATAAAGTTGTTTATAGAAATACTCTTAGAACAAATAATTAATTTATTTATTACTTTATTGTTGAATAAATATATAATAGTAATTATTTTATGAATAATAAAATCTAAATATAATATAAATATGAGTATCATAATATTGGTAATAATTATAAAACTTTATTTAATAAATTAATTAAATATAACAAAATTATATACAAATTTATTTAATTAAGAGACTTGAATAATTTATATTAATTGACTGTTATTCTTTTAATTTATATAAAATATGATATGATCTCGACGTAAAAATTATTAACTCAATAAAAATGTAATATGTTAATAAATGGATTAATTGAACTCATTAAATGGATAATCATTAATTATATAGATTTTCACCCTTAATATAATAAAATAACTGCATTATACAAATAAATATTCATAAAAATATATTTATTACATAACATTCAACAAAAATATGATATGTTCATAAATAAATTAATCAAACACTCATTAAATGGGTAATTATTAATTGAATGAATTTTCACCATTAATGTAATAAAATAATTGTATTATACAGAATAGCTACTCATAAAAATGTATTTATTACATAAATATTTTGATATTTATTAGTGTAAAAAAATGTATTTATTATATAAATATTTTGGTATTTATTGATATAAAAGAAAAAAAAAACACTTCTCAATCACATATTTACTCTTTTTTATTTATTATATAGACATTCAAAAAATATGATATGTTTATGAGTGAACTAATAATCATTAAATAAGTAATCATTAATTTTATAAAATGTCATTTTTAATGTAATAAAAATAATTTTATTATATAAAACAATTATTCAAAAATATGTATTTATTATATATTTATTATAAAAATATTTCGATATTCATACTTTTTATATATAAAGAAAGTAAAGGATGGAACTAATTCATTTGAATAAGAAGCCTAAATTACATTAATAACGATTTAATCTATTTTTATATGTGTTTATATTATTATATATAAAATTTAAATTATATTTTATAAGTTTTTTTATAAAATTATCTATATATTTTAGAGTAATAATTATTATTTTTATTTTTTATTAATCAAATATGAATTATTAATATTTAAAATAATGATAATTATTTTAAAATCTATTTAAAGTATTAATTAAATGCTCAATATTTTAATAGTAATAATAGTTTTATATTTGTAATTAAAATAAAATTTAATAACATTTTTAATAAATTTATTTATTCTGATTAAATAATTGTACTACCTTTTACAAATCCCACGTTGCTTCTAAACATAAACCCACCAAACTTAAGGCCTTACTTTTAAAGTAATAATATATCTTTTTGGGCTCATCATGTCAGCTATAAGAGTCATTAGGCCCATATGGTAGCTGCCCGAGTTGTAAATGTTCGTTTAGCACACTTTCCGAGAATATTGTTTTTATATCTTAATAACTTTTTTTAAAATTATTAAAAACTTAACCCAAAATTCATAATTTTATGACTATAAATACTAAAATATTCTTACTACATAATTTAATAAAATAAAAATAAGATTAAATCTCATAATATATCTTGTGATATATGGAGGTTCTAATAACCCAATAAAGTTAAGGTGGTTCATCGCATTTTTAATGATTTTTGTGGATGATCAATTAAATGTAACATATTACATTTATTTATTTCTTTATATGTAACATATTATATCTACCTTTAGTAAGGTCGTCGTAGCTTCAATAAAGATTTAACATATTATATCCAACTTTATCTTTGGATTACATCCACTTTCCAATATCTTTTTTTCCTTTCTCATTTTATAACGTGATTTTTGGGATGAAAAATTACAATTTTATCCTTTGTTAATATTTAGGTTCTTTTAATCATCACTCATATTTTCATTGGTTTTGCCAACTTATTTTCTCTCTCTAAATTTACTTTGTTTTGTCTTTCCTAAATCAACATAGGGATGTAGTAATCGAATTTTATCAATGAAATTGAAAATGACAATGTTGGAGACCAATTTTTTACTAATTACTCTAAGCATAATAATGAAATTGAAAATGGGTTCACTAAACGTGAAGCTTGTAAGTCAGTATTAAGTCAAGTTTATCTAAATATAATCTATTGTTTACATACTGTGATGTTTTTGGTTAGAGATTAAGTATAAACGTAACGTGATTAATGTGTTTTAAGTGATTTTCTTAATTAATTTGTTGATAAAATAGTAAAATTTTCAATATGAATATAAGTAGTTAATATATGTAATTATACTAACTATTATTACTAAATTACTTAATTATCTTTGATCTTCGTATATTTTTTGATACCAAGTGCCACTATGTGTTTGAACAAAAACTAGAGTGAGTACATGTTAAGAATTTTGAATATATGATCATTAAAATTAATAAATGAAGTTACATAATATATAATATGTTACATACATATGTTATGTAATTTGTTAAATTTACCGTAATATCGACGATCTAATAAATATAACATGTTATATTCATCTATATCTTTATATATAACATATTGTATTTATATGTATCTTTATATGTAATATTATATATATATATATCTACCTTTATATATAACAGTGTTACACATACTCGAAAATTAATTTCATTTTGATCTCAATTAATTTTATTATAATATAAAAAAATTAATAATTTAAAAATAGAGTTATATTATTATTCTAAAATTAAGTTATTCATTTTAATAACTTTATTGTGATGTTAGAAAAAATAATACACAAAATATAATCGACTATGCACATTTAAAACAATAGCATACTCCCCGGAACAAAAGGTAGCACACATGAGATCTACATTATTCTAAGACCTGATATTGAGGTCAATTGTATTCCAAACAAAGAGTGCAAAGTCTGACCTAAAGGTATCAATTAATACTAAATGTAAATTTCATTGTCAGTACTAACCTCCCATCATGCCCCAACAAAGAGAATATTCAATACCTCAAAAAACCCTCGCCACGTCCCAGAAGGAGAGGCACTTGCCTTACCCCCAAACAAGAAATTGTTGGGTTTTCCTCTTATTTAGAGAAGCCCAAGTGAAATTCATGTGACTTAAAAGCCCATGGAATAATAAAGGACAATTGTGTCATTTCATTGCTTGATTAATAAACTCATTTAGGATTTGATGAGTCATTTTTCTGCAGAGAAATTAAGAGTTGCATTAGCTAGAGAAATATGCAGAAAAGATAGCAGTTTTTCCCTCTCCAGCAAGTCTTCATCAAGTGCTCCGATCGAAGGTTTTTTGTGGTCCGTTTAAGCTGAAATTTTGCAGAGAGGTTAACGACTCAAGACTCTTTAATCTGTACGGTGGGATTTGGATTTGGCTCACCGGTTTGGGAAAATCTGAGCCGTGAACAGTGACTACGAATTGGGTTATATTTCTCCATTTTCTTGAAATAATTGTTAGTTTCCAAGAAGTGTATTCTTGATGATGTTGTTAATTGTTTGCCTCTAGTTTTACCTAGAGAGAACTATTGTTTAATTTTTTCTTGATAGTGGAAGTTTTGGAGAGGAGTGCCGTAGTTGTTTCCTTCCTATATCGGGAAGGTTTTTCCACGTAAATTACTTGTGTTGATATTGTACATGTTTGATTTTGAGCTCTATTTATTTGTTTCCTAAAAGATTCATACAAAGAAGGAGAATAGGTTTAATTTCGTTGTTTAGAACTTGATTAAGTTCGTATTGAAATTGTGATTCTCCTAAGAAAGTGGTATCAGAGCTGTGGTTATTATTGTTGAATTCTTGTGTTGAATAATGGAAGCAAATTTGAGTAGAATGATTACTTTGAATGGTTCTAATTATCATACTTGGAAAGGGAAAATGGAATATCTCCTTTATGTCAAACAATTTCATTTACCGGTGTTTGCCTCTGAGAAGCCAGAAAAGTTATCTGAAGAAGAATGAAATTTGTTACATCGACAAGTTTGTAGGTATATAAGGCAGTGGGTATATAAGGCAGTGGGTAGATGATAATGTTTTGAATCATATTAGTGGAGAAATACATGCACGGTCACTATGGAATAAACTTGAAGAATTGTATGCTCGGAAAACAAGAAATAATAAAATGTTTCTTATAAAGCAATTGATGGCTTTAAGGTACCAAGATGAAACTCCGTTGACAGATCACTTGAATACGCTCCAAGGAATAATCAATCAGTTAGTTGGAATGAGTATCAAGTTTGATGATGAGATTCAGAGGTTGTGTTTATTGGGTACGTTGCTGGACTCTTGGGAAACATTTAGAATGTCATTAAGTAACTCAGCTCCAAATGGTGTAATCAACATGGATCTGGCTAAGAGTAGTGTTTTGAATGAAGAAATGAGAAGAAAATCAAATGGGTCTTCTCATCAGTCAGAGATTTTGGTTACAGAAAGAAGAGGGAGAAGTAAAAGCAGAGGTTTCAAGAGCAAAGAAAAAGGAAGAAGCAAGTCCAACAGGTTTTCTAATGTTGAGTGTCATCATTGTGGCATGAAAGGACACATCAAGAAATATTGTAGACAATTGAAGCGGGATAACAAGAATAAAGACAAAGAACAAGAGGGTAATGTTGGCAAGGAAAATGATCGAGTTGTCACCGCTAGTTCAGAAGACTTTCTCGTTGTTTATAATAAAGATGTTGTCAATGTTGCATGTCATGAGATCAGTTGGGTTATTGATAGTAGAGCCTCTATTCATGCTACGTCTCGAGAGGACTTCTTTACATCCTATACAACTGGTGACAGTGAAGTTGGGTAATGATGGCTTGGTTAAAGTCATTGGTATTGGAGATGTGTGTTTGGAGATGAATAATGGCACGAGGCTACTTCTTAGAGGGGTAAAACATATTCTTGAAATTCGTTTGAACTTGATCTCTACAGGTAAACTGATGATGAAGGATATTGTAATAAACTTACTAAAGGTGCTATGGTTATTGCTCGTGGGAACAAGCATTCCAGTTTGTATATACTGTAGGCGAGACTCTTCAAAGGCGTTATTAATGCTGTGACAGATGAGCTCACATCAGAGTTGTGGCATAAGAGACTTGCTCATATGTGTGAGAAAGGCTTGACAGTATTGACTAAAAAGAATCTTCTTTATGGAATAAATGATGTTTGTTTAAGAAGATGTACTCATTGTTTGGTAGTGAAGCAAAATAGAGTTTCTTTCAAGAGTTCCCCTCCTTCAAGAAAACAATACATACTTGATTTGGTACATTCAGATGTATGTGGTCCTATGAAGACAAAAACTTTGGATGGTGCCAGTTATTTTGTGACCTTCATAGATGATTGTTCAAGAAAGTTATGGGTGTACACTTTGAAGAGCAAAGATCAAGTATTAGATGTGTTTAAACTGTTTCAAGCCTTAGTGGAGAGACAGACTGGGAAGAAATTGTGGTGCATCAGAACAGATAATGAGGGAAAGTATTCAGGTCCTTTTGATGAGTACTGTAGACATTAGGGCATTTGACATCAAAAGACACCTCCCAAAACTCCTGAGTTAAGTGGGTTGGCTGAGAGAATGAACACGACATTGGTTGAAAGAGTAAGATGTCTTCTTTCGTAGGCTCAGTTGCCAAGATCTTTCTAGGGTGAGGCTTTGAATACATTCGTACATGTTCTTAATCTCACACCATGTGTTCCTCTTCAGTTTGATGTACCAAACAGATTTTGGACTGGCAAAGATGTTTCTTATGATCATTTTCGCGTTTTTAGTTGCAAGGTATTTATGCATATACCAAAATATGAGAAATCTAAGCACGATGTGAAGACACGACAGTGTATCTTTGTTGGTTATGGTCTGGATGAATTTGGCTATAGATTTTATGATCCAGTTGAGAAGAAATTGGTAAGGAGTCGTGATGTTGTGTTTATAGAAGATCAAACTATACAAGATGTTGAGAAGATAGAAAAAAGGAGTCCATCAGTATAGTGATGATTTGATTGACCTAGATCCGGTTCCTTTATCAGTACAGATAGAACAAAATGTTCAAGATGACCAACAAGGTTTAGATGATGTAGATATGCAAGCTGAAACAGATCACCAAACTACTAATCAGTTGCCAGAACCAGAAATTCCACCGAGGAAGTCTACCAGAGACCGACGTCCTTCCACACGGTATAATACAGATGAGTATGTGTTATTGACAGATGAAGGAGAACCTCAATGTTATGCAGAAGCAACGGAAGATGGAAACAAAGCACACTGGGTTGGTGCTATAGAAGATGAGATGCAGTCACTGTATGACAATCACACGTTTGAGCTGGTAAAGTTACCTAAGGGTAAGAGAGCTTTGAAGAACAAGTGGGTCTATAGAGTGAAGAAAGAAGAACACAATTCACAACCACGATACAAAGCTAGACTGGTCATCAAGGGATTCAGTCAGAGAAAAGGTATTGACTTTGATGATATTTTCTCTCCTGTTGTGAAGATGTCTTCCATACGTGTTGCTCTAAGTCTAACAGTAAGCTTGGATTTAGAAATTGAGCAAATGGATGTGAAAACTACCTTTCTTCATGGTGAGTTGGAGGAAGAGATTTATATGGAGCAACTAGAGGGTTTTGAGGTTAAAGGAAAAGAGGATTATGTATGCCGATTAAAGAAAAGCCTCTACGGGTTGAAGCAAGCACCTAGACAATGGTATAAGAAGTTTGAGTCAGTTATGGGGGAGCATGGTTATAAGAAGACTACTTCTGATCATTTTGTTTTTGTGCAGAAATTCTCTGATGATGACTTTATCATTTTATTGCTCTATGTTGATGACATGTTGATTGTTGGCAGAAATTCTTCAAGAATTGATAATTTGAAGAAGCAATTGAGTAAGTCCTTTGCCATGAAAGACTTAGGGCCAGCAAAACAAATTCTTGGTATTCGAATTTGTCGAGACAAGAAAAGAAAGAAGTTGTACATGTCACAGGAACGGTACATCAACAAGGTACTTGAAAGGTTTCATATGGATAAAGCTAAAATGGTTTCTTCTCCTTTATCTAATCACTTTAAGTTGAGATCGAGTCAAGGCCCTTCAACGGAGAAAGAGAAGGAAGATATGGAAAATGTTCCATATGCCTCAACAGTAGGAAGCTTAATGTATGCAATGGTGTGTACGAGGCCAGACATAGCTCATGCAGTTGGAGTTGTTAGTCATTTTCTTTCGAATCCACGAAGAGAACATTGGGATGCAGTAAAGTGGATTATGAGATATCTCTGAGGTACTTCCAAGTTAACACTTAGCTTTGGAAGTGGAAAACCAGTGTTAGTTGGATACATTGATTCAGATTTGGAAAGATATGAAGATTCTCGTAAGTCTACTTCAGGTTATCTAATTACTTTCTCTGGTGGAGCATTTTCTTAGCAGTCAAGATTGCAAAAGTGTGTTGCACTTTCTACAACAGAGGCAGAGTTTATTGCAGCAACGGAAGCTTGTAAGGAGTTGTTATGGATGAAACAGTTCTTGAGGGAACTTGGTTTCAAGCAGTAGAAGTATGTGTTATTCTACAATAATCAGAGTTCTATTCACCTAGTGAAGAACTCGGCGTTTCACACAAGATCAAAGCATATTGATGTGAGGTATCATTGGATAAGGGATACTCTTAACAATAAGTTACTTGAACTTGAGAAAATCCATACTGATGAGAATGGATCTGACATGCTAACCAAAGCAGTGTCAAGAGAAAAACTTGAAGTTTGTTGTTCAATTGCCGGGATGGCGAATCCCTCTATCTAATCAGAAAATGGGGATATTTGTTGGGTTTTCCTCTTATTTGTAAGAACCCAAGTGAAGCCCATATGGCTTAAAAACCGATGGAATAATAAGGGGGCAATTATGACATTTCATTGCTTGATTAATAAACCTATTTAGGGTTTGATGAGTCATTTTTCTGCAGAGAAATTAAGAGCTGTAGTAGCTATAGAAATCTGCAGAAAAGAGAGCAGTTTTTCCCTCTCCAGTAAGCCTTCATCAAGTTCTCCGATCGAAGGTCGTTTGTGGTCCGATTAAGTTGAAATTTTGCAGACAGGTTCAAGACTCACAACTATTTAATCTGTACGGTGGGATTTGGATTTGGCTCATCGGTTTGGGAAAATTTGAGCCGTGAAAAGTGAGTACGAATTGGGTTAGATTTCTCCATTTTCTTGAAATAATTGTTAGTTTCCAAGAAGTGTATTCTTGATGATGTTTTTGATTGTTTGCCTCTAGTTTTACCTAGAGAGAACTGTTATATAATTGTTTTTTAATAGTGGAAGTTTTGGAGAGGAGTGCCGTGGTTGTTTCCTTCCTACATTAGGAAGGTTTTTTCACATAAATTACTTGTGTTGATTTTGTGCATGTTTGATTTTGAGCTCTATTTATTTGTTTCCTAAAAGATTCACACAAAGAATGAGAATAGGTTTAATTCTGATTTTTAGAACTTGATTAAGTTCGTATTGAAATTGTGATTCTCCTAACAAAAACCAAGGTGAAAATTCTTCTTTTAAAAAATTTAGGTGAAGAGTAATTTTGAAAACTTAATCCGCCGCCAATATTGCTTCACCAACATTGTCAAATTAAAAGTTCTTAAGTCCTTCAAACCCAACTCACTATCTAGTTTTTGACTATGTAACTTCATCTGGGAAAATCTTTAAATCTTTCTTGAATTCTCCTTTATTTTTCATCAAAAATACTGCATAACTTTCTTAATATCAAAGCACAATTTAAAAGGTAATAAAATATTGAATGGTAAAATTAGACATAACACATACTAAATCCTTCTAAGGACTTCTTTTTCAAAGAAAGAAATTGACCTAATAAAGTTTGTTATATGTAACTTAGCCCTGCTAAGGATGTAAAATTGGTTTTAAGAGGTCAAGAATGTAATTTAATTGCATTATTTAATAATTTTATTTGAATTAAAATTAAAGGCTTTTTTTCTTAAAAAAAAAGAAAGAAAGAAAGAAAAACATACAAGGATTTGTAATATATAGAGATATATACGTGTATTGTAATAATTTCAAAATAATTTATAGTGTATACTCTTTAATTCATGCTATATTACTCCTAAACCTAAAAAAAATTTACTTTCTAAATTGTAAATACATATGGTATGATTGCAATTTGTAAGAGCATAAACAGAAGTGGTTTAAAAATAATTTTTTTAATAGAGGTGTTTGGTATTAAATATGTAACAGATATATGACCTAATAGGTACAGGTACCCCGCTATGGTATACGAGGATATAGAGGTGGCTTAACAAAAGGTCTAGGCCCAACAAGCTTGATAAAGCGTACAACCCAATTAACAAAAGTACTTTGCCACAAACTACGAGGTCTTGGATGTCAAGACTTGGGTAAAAACTGTGATATCTCGACGTCATTAAGGTCCTCTCTCTTCATGAGCGACCTGTATGTAACGACCTCCGTTTATTTATGTGGAACGCTTGTAACGATCTGCCTTCTATTTAAACTAATTCTTGTACAATTTTATTACGTATGTAACCATGTAGACAGATGGTTTATACATACCTTGTCACGTACGTAGGATGTCATACATATATATACCCCTTAAATGAGGAGAATGTAGGACCTATTCATGGGTCCATATTTCCACTTCTCTCTAAAAATCACTAGAATCCCTAACTAGAAAATTCTCTCTAAACAATTGGCACCGTCTGTGGGAACTCAAATCTTTCTAGTCTATAGTTGGCATTTGAGACCTCCATTTTTATTACAAGGAGAATTATCTCATTTTAGGGACATTTACTACACAAAGGAAAAGAGAACAGATTTCTCTGTGGAGAACGAAATGGGTTGTTAAATTGGGCCCAACTCGACCTGAATGAACGAATTATGGTGCGGTTTGTTTATTTGTGTTGTCACACAAAGATCCAGAAAACAATAGGCTACCTATATAGTCTGATGCGTTACCAATCTGTTTGGGTACATAGTAATTGGGCGAGCTCAGATCATTATGATAAGACCAAGTGAGCTGGTGTTAGAGAGGCGAGTGATGGGTGTGGATTCGCTTCCAAAAACAAACCACTAGCTGAACATGATGTGAACTGATGAATGTTTGCTTCTAATCTAAAACCAGCTCCATGAACGACCACAGACCAAAGCTTTATGAACAATTTGGAGAAACAGGTTGGGGAGATGAGTGTGGGTTGCGTGAACTCTCATGCATGAACTGGGCCTAGCTCAGCCCGAATGAAAAGTTAGGCCCAATTTGTGGAAGGAAACATCATTATTATTTATTTATTTTTTTTCTTCCTCTGGTACCAGCCTTAGAACTCTTTCTCAGTTAAAGTAACGACATCAAGTCGCCCAACCCAAGTGAGTAGACTGAAGGAACGAGTGAGAGCTATAATGCTATGTAAACGATCTGAAGCGATACGGGCTGGGTTGGATTAACTAGGCTTGGTACGAATCACTGAAACAACCTGGACTTATGCGATTGAACTATCGCGATCTAAGGAAGAACGAACTAGATTTTGATCGGCTGGACCTCGCGAACTGAAAAGGGACGAACAGGTGTGCGACATCGCTTAAACAAAATGATATGGGTCATTGAGGTTGGAAAAGTGAATCGCGAGATCGCTAACAAAGACGATCTGTTCTGATGTTTAAATGAACAAGGCAAGCGCGAACTGCTACTAGTTTCATTCCTAGCTCGTGTTGTGCCATTTTTGGCTGTGAACGGGTTGAGCTGATGTAGATCGTGGTGCGAATCGGGGAGGATTGGGTCAATAGATGTAGTTGGTGTAGGTCGTTATTGTTAGATGAGGTAGTGGTAGCATTGTGCAAATCGAGCAAACCACAAGCTGGAACTTTCAATGGTGAGTTAAGGGAATCGTGAACTACGTTTTGCTCGCCCAATGGGCTGAAGAAGATGACAAAGGTGTTGATCGCAAACTGTGCCAATTTCTATAGAAGAACTGAACTTGATAGGTTACCATAAATGATGAATTTAGATATACCTGTCATGAACTGATGAGTGTGGATTTTCTTTCAATTTGAAACTAACCTTAAGCCACCAACCCACGAGTTAATTAGTGTTGCGATCTGTTATGATATCTAGTAGGCTGGTATGGTTTGGTCGTTCCTTGATACGAACTAATGGATGGACTTAAGAGAGACAAAATAATTAAGACGTACATCTTCAAGCCGTATCTTCTTTTGGGTGGAGCTATTCTTGAACTTTTGGTTTATACTTTTCAAGCTTTGCCATCAAAGTTGATAGGCTGGAGCTGTCACCCCTACTCGGATTCTTTTGGTAGAGAATACCCATATATGTAGCGACTAAAAGCCACGAGCTAGTGCCAAAGTAAAGGTGTATTGGGCTGTATGTAAAGTAGTTGAATGGTGCCACTATTTTCAGTGGACAACGCGTTAAGAACATCCATAGCTCGGCAATCATGAAACCATGAGGAACTATCTTACACGAATTGTGAATCAAAAGTGGGCTATCTGTTATGATATCTAGTGGGTTGGTATGGTTCTGGCTACTAACGGGCTGATCTGGTCATTCTTTGGTATGAACTAGTGGACGAACTTGAGAGAAACTCGCTAGACAACAACGACCTAATTTTTAAGGGGTTGGCTTGATAGGAGTTGGTGTGTCCAGAGCTACATCGAATAAAATCTTTCATCCAGAGACCCCTTATATTGGTTTTATCACCACGATTTTAAGGACTCGATTTCAAACAAGTTAAGGGAAGCTTATGCACACCACGCAAGGTGAGTTTATATGATATATGAACTAATCATTACATGCCCTTCTTTATTTGATGTAGGGATTGACCTTGGTGAATGAGGTAAAAAAGAGTTTGGTGCGCTTCAAGATATTTGTAATCCATGCATCTCGAAAAGAAATTATAAGAGGATCAATACTTGCTGAAATATGACAATATTTTTGGTCTTTGAAAATTATTTGACGAGATCCATTAACAAGTCGTATTATTTATCCCATCATGACAAGAAACATTGTTGAGGAAATTATTATAAAGTGGGACTATTTATGCCACATATGGTGTATACCACCAATTCATTATCCCAACATTGATGAAGTTATTATGAAGTTCGCAACGTGTTTTCTTTAGACGCGTAAGGTCGATACATGAACTCCCATGTTTTGAGTATTTAACTATGAGTTTGTCAAAGTATTGACTATTTCTTCGTGCAAGAAAAGTTTGGAGCACATGTGGGGTAGGGTTTTCACCCTCGCATGTTGCATATCTTGCAAAATATTAAAGCGATCAATTCCTCAAAGTATGGAGCGCATGTGGGGTAGGGTTTTCACCATCGCATGTTGCATATCTTGCAAAATATTAAAGCGATCAATTCCTCAAAGTATGGAGCGCATGTGGGGTAGGGTTTTCACCCTCGCATGTCGCCTATCTCACAAAATTTATGCCCCGTGATTGGAGGAGGAGTCCCCTGACCCCCCTCACTAGGGATGCAGGATACGTCCTATGCCTCGTGATTGGAGGAGGAGTCCTCTGACCCCCCACTCGGGATGCAGGATACGTCTTATGCCTCGTGATTGGAGGTGGAGTCCCCTGACCCCCCTACTCGGGATGCGGGATACGTCATATGCCTCGTGATTGGAGAAGGAGTCCCCTGACCCCTCCACTCAGGATGCGGGATACGTCATATGCCTCGTGATTGGAGGAGGAGTCCCCTGACCCCCACTCGGGATGCGGGATACGTCCTATGCTTCATGATTGGAGGTGGAGTCCCCTGACCCCCCCACTTGAGATGCCAAATGTGTTTCAACATGGTAAAAATGCAAGTATTATTAAATGATCCGCTCATGTGAGGGGTTGGATATTTCACCCTCGCATGTCGCATCTAACTGTGGGTCAATATTTCACCATGGCATGTCGTATCTAAATGTGGGCTATTAATCTCTTCTGATAAGCTCCACCACTTCCTTCGAAAAGGACCTCAATTCACCCCACTACTTCGGTATTAGAAGCAATATAGACATAACAATTCACATATTTTCATTGAGGTAGAGCATTTAGGTCCATGGTTCATAGGGGTAGTTAGGGTATATGAGCCATATTTCCGCTATAAGGCAATGCTTTACTCCTAGTTTGAAAATATCATATCATAGTGTAGTACGGTGCAATAAAAGCCCCTCTTCTCAAGCTACGTGACAAATAAAGGCTTAGATATATGGCTTCTAATAACAAGGTCATCCACCTTCCTTATTTGTAAGGATTACTTAATTGTCCTCTGTAACAATGGAGTGGTTTAGTAGCATTCGCCTAGCGACCTGAGAGTCAAGACCTAAAAACCAAGACCTTCAGGTCAAAGTAAACGACTTGGATCACCTATGCATACAAGACCTAATCAAGTAACTCTTATATGACGGCTTAATTATGCAACGTTTATATGATGATCAAGTAGTACTTAAATGACGGCCTGATTTTAAAGTTAATAACGAAACCCGAGGAAAGCCTAAAGGGTTTACCCCTTCAAACTCGGATTAATAATAAAAATACCCTTAACAATTTGATAACCTCACAAATAGGGAAGTTAATATAACATTTGGTATTATATAAATATCAGGTACGCTACCTAACGACCTATATTACATTGTTATGGGATAAACCACCTCTTTTCATGCCCTGAGACATGTTAAATAAAGTTAAGAGGAAGAAATTACTTAATGTGAATATAAGTCGTTTGAATCTCGACTTAAAAATAGAGAATAGACTGGTTCTCCCTTTGACAATCGTTAAACAAATGAACTAAAAAATAGACTAAGTATTTAAAAAAAAATGGACAAACAAAGCGAAATAATAGGAAAATACTTAACGGATTGAAATTCTCTGAAAATAAATTTAAATTAAAACGTATCGTAAAAATAAATTTCTTCACTATTTATAAAGTGAACGGGAAGCTGAAAGGTTTAACCAAAAAATAAAATTATTTACAGGAATATTATTTGTATTTAAATAAATTTGCGATTAAAATTATATGTCTGAGTGGCTGTTATTTACTTATATATGTTGAATCGATTAATGTGGGTTATTTAAATTAAAATAGATGACCATATATTATTCTCTTACTTCTCAAAATCAAGAGAATAAGAGAGTTAATGTTTGGTATTAAATATATAATGGACATACGACCTAATAGGTAGAGGTACCCCGCTATGGTATAAACAGGATATAGAGCTGACTTAACAAAAGGTCTGGGCCCAACGAGCTTGATAAAGCGTACAACCCAGTTAACAAAAGTACTTCACCACAAACTGCGAGGTATTGGATGTCAAGACTTGGGTGAAAAATGTGATATCCCGACGTCATTAAGGTCCTCTCCATGAGCGACCTGCATGTAGCGACCTGCATGTAACGACCTCCCTTTATTTATGTGTAACGCTTGTAATGATCTGCCTTCTATTTAAACTAATTCATGTACAATTTTATTACGTATGTAACCATGTAGACAGATCGCTTATACATACCTTGTCACGTACATAAGATGTCATACATATATATCCCTTAAATGAGAAAAATACATGATCTATTTATGAGTCCATAATTCCACTTCTTTTTAAAAATCACTAAAATTTCTAATTAAAAAATTCTCTCCAATCCAAACAAGAGTAAATGGACTTATTTTTAAAAAAAATATATTTATGATATAAATGTATGCGTACTACGAATACTTTAATTTTATTGTCAAAAGCATAAAAAACATTTACATTTAAAAAAGTTGCATTGAAATACACATTAAATTTGAGTGTAAATTATAATAGATAATATATATAAAAATTTGAATTTAAAACCGATAAATTTTCGAAAATTTTTATTCATATATTTTAAAACATTGATTATTATTATTTTTAGACTCTTAATTAAAATAAGAATTATTTTAATTTTATGACTAGTTTGTGTAATAAGTTTGTTCTCTTCTGCAGCCCACGTGCTTACTGTCAGTATATCATGTGATATTGTTCCTCTCTTAACTCTTGGTCTCTTGTTCACGGAGTCCACCCTCTCGTAGTCGTAGCCTCTCCCCCACTCCGGTTCTTCCCTCTTTGACTTTGTTTCTTCTTTTCATACTCTTCCAGTCTCTCTTCTTTCCACTTCCACACATTCTATTTCCATTATTACTCTCTTGTCTTTCTCTCTCCTCAATCTCTCTGTGTCTTTTTGTTTGGTATGTAGCACACAGTCATGGGCTGCTTCCAGTCCAAAACAACCCACCATACTTCCCCAGACCAAGACCCTCCTATCTCAGATCCAGGTTTATTCCCCTCTTTTTTACTTGCTTGCTCACTCTTCTTTCTACTCTTTTCTTTTTTGTGTTTGCAAGATTATTTTACTCTTTTTTTAACCAAAACTATGAAAATATTTGAAATTGATTCGTAAAATTGAAACAATTAATGGGTTTTTGAAGCTAAAGCGGAAGAAGAAGATGAACATGCAGTGCCTACATTCAAGGAGTACGGGCTAGCGGACCTCCGAGCTGCCACAAATGGGTTTAGCTCCGAACGCATCGTCTCTGAGAGTGGAGAGAAAGCTCCCAATGTGGTTTATAGAGGGAAGCTTCGTAACAATCGCTTGGTTGCCATTAAGCGCTTCTCCTCCCAGGCTTGGCCCGACCCACGTCAGTTTTTGGTATGTTTTGTGTCACTTTTTTTTTTGTTGCTCAAATTGTTTTGTCACTTCTTAGTTTGTAGTGCACTTTAGTACATAAATGGTTTGGGTGAATAATTTTAGGTCTCTGTAAATTAATGTGGTTGTTTTTAGACGGAGGCTGCTGGGGTTGGGAAGGTCAGGCACAAGAGGTTAGTGAATTTGATTGGTTGTTGTGCTGAAGGAGACGAGCGGTTATTGGTAGCAGAGTACATGCCTAATGATACTCTATCAAAACATCTATTTCACTGTATGTTTCTTTCTGACCTTGGCCTTCCAGTTGGGGTTCATTTCTTTAATTGAATCATATTGCACCCGCACACAAGAAAAATCTTCGATTGAATCAGTTTTATTAAGTTGATACATTAGGGTTCTTGATTTGGTCGCTGTTACATTTTGATTATTGCTATGATTTGAAATTGTTGAACCTAGGAGTTTGTGTTGAATGAAAATTGTTTAATATATGATAATGTTAAGCATTAATAGGTGCTAGTGACGTGTTATTGTGTTCTACGTTGCTTTTATCATCTGCAGTGTGGAAGAAGGAAAATGCTTTTTATTACAGATTTTAACTCAATCACAAGTTCACATCTGACTTATGTGGCATGTTTCTGTTGATTTTAAATCAAATATACATCAAGTCATGTATCCCTGTACTGTACATAAGAGCCAATATCACTTGTGAGATGAATAACTTTGCTCATGTTTAATTATGCAGCAGCTGGATTGACTATTGATCTGATTTTGTGTGCTTTACGAAAGAACGCATTATGAGTTTTGATGATTTATTTCTTCTTTATTTTATTTCCATACACATTATGTGGTACCAAGATGAATTTATTCTATGGAAAGGGTTTTGCCAACTCTCAAACTTTTTGTTGCTAAAGGTCTTTGTGATATATGGAATCCGTCGTTTGTGTTGCGAGAATATTTTGACTTTATGTAAGTTTGTATTTGATAATTTATTTATGTGCATGGAACTGATATTTGTACTTCGGCTCTATGACTTGCGTGAATCAAGTAGATCATCTTTGTGCTTTCTTATATTCTAGGTGCAGAACTTGATTATTTATTCTTTTACACTTTCCTTCTATTTTCCTCCCTTTTGGTCTAAGTTATTGTTCATGTTGTTTGCATTTCAAACTGTCCAATGATCAACTCCTAGGTTCAGGTTAACATCTTCTTCTTATTAGCATTTTGGTTGAATTCTTAATTTTATGATGCTCCTTTTTCAGGCTTAATTAATAATATGTTTTTGTTCTAGGGGAAAAACAGCCATTGCCTTGGGAAATGCGGGTTAGAGTTGCATACTATATAGCTGAAGCTCTTGACCATTGCAATACAGAAAACCGAAAAATCTACCATGATCTGAATGCATATCGAGTTCTCTTCGATGAGGTATGCATTAAGTTTGTGCAACCAGTACTTCAGAAACATTAGCTCTTTGAAACCTCAGTATTACATTGACTTGATCAGTTGGACACCTAAATATAATAGATGAATGAAGAATGACCAATTTGGGAGGCTTAACTAGTTTACATGCCTTATGCACCTTTTATATGCAAAGTTGCTTGTGTGTTTATATCCTAAATTTGAGGCAACTTATGTGAATTAAGGAGGAAAACTAATTGTATAAACAATGAAAAATGTTTTACCCTGATCAAGTTATCCTTTCTAAAAGGACATTAACTGCACCAGATTGCAAGAATCAGGAAGTGCGTAAAAAGAAGGTTTATAGTGAGGAAAGATTAGAGAAATGTGATGGTCAATTTAGTCTAGTTGCATTTAGTAAACACTTGTGGCAGACACGTTTTTATACTTTATATGACATTTGAATTCTTAGGTTAGCTAATGGCCTCCACAATGTGTACCCACAATTTATCAGGGTACAAGTCCTGTTCTTGGCTCAATTGCTTATACTGATGGTTTCTTTTTGGGACTATGCTCAAGTTAGATCTTACAAAATCCAACTTTAGTAAGGGTTTGGAAGTTCAATCTTATCATCTCATGTAAATGTTGGCTAAAATATAACCTTTTAAAAGTTTCATATGCTGCTGTTTTGATTCTTCCAAACCATTTTATACCTGATGATCGATTGCTTCATCCATTTTGAAGGAACGTAATTGCTTCATCCATTTTGAAGGAACGTATTCTGGAGTAATTATGATCATTATAGTTGAAATATTAGATATTTAATATCATTTGTATTAGAATATTAGATAGTAGACAATTATCAATATGTTTCCTTATTAGTTTAGAAGTCTTATTTAGTTCTATTAGGATTAGCGTCTTAGTATCATTAGTTTTATAAATACACATGTAATATTTCAGTATTATAATGAATGAAAATTATAATGTATATCTATGATTTTCTGGTTCTTTTCTATACCTATTTTGATTCCTTATTATTTTTACTTTCGCTTTCTTTTATTCATCTATTTTAAATTTCTACTATTATGACTGTTCTTTATAGTTTTTTTTTCGTATTTCAGGATGGTGACCCCCGGTTGTCTTGCTTTGGTCTTATGAAGAATAGTCGAGATGGGAAAAGCTATAGTACAAACTTGGCTTACACTCCACCTGAGTTTCTCCGTACAGGTGCATATTCTATCATGGAAAAAAATGCACTTGAGGTCACTTTTCTTTTGCATTTAGATCATTTGGTTGCCTTACTTTGAACTTGCAAAAAGTGCCTTTAGTTTTAGCAAGTTATTTTTTTTTGTCATTTTTAGTCATTTATGGGACATTTTTAATCACTTTGCTATCCATTTTGGGGGGGTGCATTTTCATCATCAAACATCCAACAACCTGTTAGTCAATTTCAAATGTTTCCACCTAAGTTTTCTCCTTAAAAAATGACAAAAGGCAAAAAAATGACTTAAGTGTCCCACTTGTTAAAACTAAAGGCATGTGTACAATTTATAGTATGGTGATTAAAGTTGCCAAAAGGCCGAGTAAAGTGACCATAGGGTACCCTCCTATCATATTTATCAATTAACTATGTTAAGAATCATAGCTTGCAAAATCTCAATTTCATGTTTTATTGAAGAAGAAATTGATCAAAGCAAAAAGGGAAAGAAAAAAAATAGGAGATTGGTAAAGGATGAAGAGATTTTTTCTTAAACCATGGAGAGAAAGCATTAAGTCAGTTTTGAGCCATTAAATGTAAATTTACTCCTTGTTTTGTTACTATGCAAACTTGGTACCCTTTTTGAGTGAGAATGTCAAAGAATCTGGACATTTGTCATTATTTACTCTGACTGATCATTTATGAACAATTATGATCCTGAGGTTGTAAAGCAAATCCTAGTTATCGATGACCCTGCCATATCACTATAGGGGGGGAGGGTGTTCGAGAAGACAAAAAATCTCCTTGCTGTGAAGCAATATAACTCTCTGGTCTGAGCTTTGTCAACTTTTATGCAATAGGTTTTATATTATTCATTATTCCTTCTAATTCTTGTAAGTTAGTTAAATGAGATGAGGCCATAAGAAGGATGTGCGTCGGGTACTAAACAGCTTGATGTTCTATTCTGATTTAACTTTTTAATGTTACCCAAGCAGCATAATCTCTGGTAAAAATTAGATCCCAATTTATTAAAAATTTAGCTGTACTTTGTGGGTTCTAGTAATTTGAACTATGGTGATCGTTCAAAATATTCTAGGAGCATCATGTACCAAATCTTTGTTATTATAGTGAGAGATAGTATATTCTTAAAATATTGAGTGTTGAATGTTAAGTGGACATTTGATGCAAGGTAAGGGGAAGAAAACCATTAGACTTATTGCACAGTAGAAGTTTAAGCTAACCATCAAAGAATTGACTTGATATTGAGCTATGAAGAGAAAAACTTTATATTGTTGCAATCCTTAATTTCTTGCTACATTGAAGAAATATTTAATCTTTATTTTGTAATATAGAATTATTTCTACGATTTGAGATCTGTAAATGTTTGTTGCATATTGTGATCCTTTAAATTTTCATATATGTAACATAGTGGGGAAGTTTTATAATGCCCTTTTTATATTTTAAACAAGCACCAATTGAAATCAGGATCTTACTGTCTATTGTGGCCTATCATTTGTACCACCTCCCCCTTTTCATATATTTTAACTCTGAAATCAGGCTCAGCACTTTACGCTCATGACTTGTGATATTTTATAGTGGTTGGAGAACGTTAAGATTTATGAAATTGATTTGGTACTCAATTTTATCAGGTAGAGTCATCCCAGAAAGTGTGATTTACAGTTATGGAACTGTTCTGCTGGACCTTTTGAGCGGGAAGCATATCCCTCCAAGCCATGTACAATACATTCTTCACAAATTATATCTTTTGTTGCACTCTAATTTATTAATCTTCTTGATTTTCAATGTAAGCACAATCATCTGCATGTATTGCAAAACCATGCTGGGTAATGATGATTTCATCGGGACACTGTTAGGGATTTGATCTATAGATAATTCCTAGGCTCCGACTAGAAATACCTTTGACCCTCAAATCTTGCTGCACATTTTGGATAGGCATTTTGCAAATTGCCCTGCCAACTTTTGAGTCCCTCTCTGATTTCTCTCTGGTTTGGCAAAAAATAGTACTGGTTTAAATGTACGAGAAGAGATAATCTCTTATTTGGTGATTGAACTGGATTTAAATGTACAAGAAGAAAGAATTTTTTATTTGGTGATTGAGCTGGGTACAAGGAGGTTTGCTTTCAACTCATCTAGTTAAACTGAAAAGAGAAAACATGAGATTAGGTGTATCATATATGATGTGATTGTAGCCTCTATGTGGAATTAACTGCACTTTCTTTCCTATGTGACAAGAGTTTACATAATAAAAAAAAAGAAGATAAAAGATGGTTAACTTTAGGTGTTCTTCTAAACTTGTGTGTTTCAAAATTTACCTTTGAGTTACTAGGACTCTTAGAAAACGGACATCTTTAGTCTATACTGTTATGTCAGTCAGGTGCATAATTTTTCATCAATGAAAAACCCAAATTTTGCTTCTATCCCTTTATTTTATTATTTTTGTAATTCTTGTTATGTATTGTATTATTTTCTTATAAAAAAATGAATATACTTTCTATGTAGGCTCTGATTCAGTGAGGGTTGTGGAAGAGGAGAGTTAAAACCTAGCATAGTTGGGGCTCAGTTGGAATTGCTTTTCTGTTGTGTTGGAAGAATTTCAAATTGAACCAATGTATTTTATTAGTTGGTTTTTGGAAATCATTATGACTGGCACTTTCTAAATGTTCAGGAAGTACTTTTAGTCCCTTTAGGAGAAGAAAACTAGAAAAGTAATCCTTAATTATGATTGTGAGAAGTGTTTTTGGATAAATTCTACGTTTGTAACATGAAATACCACCAAAATCAACAACATTTTCATGACAAAAACCTTAATACTTCTGTTGAAACTACGTTTGGCTAAACCACTTGTAAAAATTAAAACAATCACATCAAAACAGGCCTTTAGCTACAGTCCCTTTTCTTTTCTGCTTTCTTATTTGTTTTCAATTTTGTTTATATTAGATAGTGAGATAAGATACATTTGATGCAAATGCATCTTTCATGATGGTGTTCCATCCTTTTCCTCGCATGATATTTCACTAAGCTCCATTTTTGTAATTTGTATCTAGCCTACTTTCAATCAGCACATCACCTGTGCACACTATGTTGATATAGCTTAACCAAATATTCACTGTTTCCCTAGGCCTTGGACTTGATAAGGGGGAAAAATTTGTTGTTGTTGATGGATTCATCCTTAGAGGGGCAATATGCCAATGATGATGCGATTACATTGGTTGAATTGGCATCAAAATGTCTCGCATATGAGGCAAAGGATCGGCCTGATATAAAATTTCTTCTTTCAGATGTTGCTCCCCTCCAAAAGCAGAAAGAGGTGAGCATTTTAAGTGCTTAGTTAATCTAGCTGTTGGGTTGCCTTCAGGAGGCTTATTTATATATCCAAGCCCCACCAATATTCCTCTTTATCTTTATTGGTATTTATCATTTAGGTTGCATCACTTGTCCTAATGGGTTTGACGAAAACTCCAGTGGTGCTGCCTACCATGCTTTCTCCTCTTGGGAAGGCTTGTGCTCGGATGGATCTTACTGCAGTGCATGATAATCTGCTTAAAACTGGTTATAAAGATGAAGAGGGTGCAGAAAATGAAGTGAGTTTCTTTGTTTTTGAGCTTTTATTGTGGCTTTTTTCTCTCTTACTTATTCAGTTTATGGACTTGTCAACTAAAGAAGCTTGATATTGTATTGAAAGTTACAGAAAGGAAATCTTACTAGAGGTTAAATTTCAGCTTTAGTCTCCATAGTCTTACATTAATTGTAATTTTGTGACCCAACTTTCAAATGCTGAACTTAACTCATTAAACTATTTAAAATGTTGCTGTATCAGGTATAGACCCAATAAATGTAGACCTCAAAATATCTAACGTGTGTTTCACATGCTTCTAATTAAAGGAAACATGACAAATTTGAGTTACATTTGTTCTTGCCAAAGAGGAGATGTTTTATTATGTAGAGCTCATGGACTTTATTAGGAATCTATAAACAACTGAGTTACATTCGTCCCAAGACTGCAATAATTTAAATAGTTAGATTATTCCAGTGCACCATTTGAAAGTTGGGCAACCAAATTGCAACTAATGTAATGGTTTGAGGAGTACTGTTGAACTTTAGGCTAGCAGAAAGAAAAATTTAGGATCAATATCTCATTAGATAATGTTCTTAAATTAACCCTAGTTTTAGGTACACGAAGTGTATTGTGTTTGGGAATACTGCCTATTTAATATGTAAATATACAGATATCTTCTGAAACATAGTTCTCTTTAGTAATTTGATTAGTATTTTTCTTCTTTTTCCCCCTAGTTTCAACTTTTAATATTTGTAGTTTTAATCATAAATATGCATTTTCCATACGAGCAAAAACGTAAAGATAAAAGTGCATGTTTGTGGAGTTTCTGATGTATTTGTTGGAAATTTGTTCCTTGTGAAGCTGTCGTTTCAAGAATGGACGCAACAAGTACAAGATATGATCAATACAAAGAAATTTGGGGATATTGCATTTAGAGACAAGGATTTTGAAAATGCTATTGATTATTACTCAAAGGTATTCCTTCTTCGTATTTACCCTTTTCTTTTACCAGCCAGTTTGTGTCTCAAAACATGTCGGGATCTTGCACGGATTAATATCTATAAAAGTCACAATCACATGTAGTTGCGTACGACCTTAGTTATTGGCACACACACTGTCTTTGTTTAATTTGCATAGTACAATGTCTTTTAGTATTTATCTAATCAATTTTTGCATTATACAGCTGGTAACAATAATGTCTGTGTCTTCTGGTACTGTATTTGTGAGACGAGCTCTGTCCTACTTGATGGTTGGACAGCCAGAACTGGCTCTGAGAGATGCGATGCAAGCTCAGGTTTGCTTGCCAGAATGGCCTACTTCCTTCTACATGCAAGCCCTTGCACTCTCCAAGCTAGGAATGGAGACTGATGCTCAAGACATGCTTAACGACGGAGCTTCTTTTGAAGCAAAGAAGCAAAATAGTTGGTGTGGTTAGAATTTGATAAAATATGGATTGATGCCTCAATTTTCTGCTCCATTTCACCTTCAGGCTGCCTAGGAGTACCGTCCTGGAGGATTAATGAGAGCAAATTTGAAGTGTTGGAGGGTTTATTATTTTCTGTTAAAACCCTCATCCTTCAAAGGCACAAAGTAGAAAAGTATAAAACATTGGTTTGACAACGAAAAGTATAATAGTAAGAGGTTAAAAAGAAATGTTTAAATATTGCTTTGACTAGTTCTAGTTTTTCTACTTTGTACTTTTAATATTGCCAGTTAAATTAGAGACCTATTTTAAATGTATGACTTCGTATAATTAATTCCTACCAGCGTGAAATTCGTTTCGGAATTTGGATACTTTATCCACCTACTGTTTGTTTTTTGGGTTTATCCAATTCCAAACACCTAAAGCTTCTTTTTCTTTTAATAGAAATCCAAACACCAAATGCTAATCAGCGAAAATGCATGCACTTTAATAGAGAAAGTGTATGCTATAAGAATTGAATTTAATGGAAATAATATTATTGTTATTATATTTATTTGATTATTATAATTAAAATAATAATAATAAATATTTATGTGAAATTAAAAAATAATTTTTTATTTATTTTTAAATGAGTTAAAACTATAAATAATTACATAATATAATATTTGAGACATATAGAATATTTTAATGTATTAGTGACAAATGAATGAGCACTTTTTATTATTATTGGTGGAATGATTTACGTCAGATTCCAGAACAAGTGTTTTTATCATTATCGACCAAGCATCACGATTTGGAATTCACTGTCATATATGCCAACGAATGCCGTAAAAGACCGGCCAAAACATAAACAGTAAGTACGTTTTTTTTTTTTTGGGTGAATATATCAAAAGGTTAACGTCTATCTAAATATATACCTAAATAGTATTAAAAAACAAATTTAAAATCTAAACTAGTTTGGCCCTACACGCAGTCTACTTGTCCTTGCACTTTTTTTGCTGATAGATTGAGTTTTGTAGGAAACAAATACAAACAACACTAGTCTAAACATTTTGGTGGGTAAATTTTTGGCTTATCAAATTAATAAAAAAAAATTATTATTTAGATTTTAATCACTATTTATTTGTTTGTTCAATTTACTGTTTCAATTCGGAAAAAGTCTCACACAAAACCCATTATCTTATCATTAATTTTGTGGAGGGACAATTTTTGATGATTTAAATTTAATAAATATATAATAGTATTATTTTTATAAAAAGATACAAAAAATATTTTTAAAATAAATAAATAAATAATATATAAAAACAAATTTTAGATAAAATTTATATAATTTTATTTAATAAATAAGTAAAATATATAACAATATTTATTAACTTATTTAATTATTATTATTATTATTTAAGAGATTAATTCAAACAACACGAATATAAGCTGATTAAATTCAATAATTATTTTATAAGTATTTTTTGATTCAAAATAGTCTATATTTTTTAATTTATATAAAATATAAGATATAAAAATAATTAATTTAACACCGATATAATATATCGATAAATAAATTAATCGGATCTAATTCATTTATTAAATGATAACTCTGAACTAAATTATTACGATTAAAATAATTCTATATATAAATTCAATAGTAAATAACGTTACTAAATACAATTATTCATAATAAATATATATTACAAGGATGTTTTTATATTTATTGATATACGAAATAAATTAATAAAAATAAAAAAACAACATTCACTATTTTTATACATAATATAATAAAGAAAAAAATTAGATTATTTTAAACAATGTAACAATCAAATCTATCTTAAACAATGTATCAATCGTTTGAAAACTTATCCTTTAAGTAAAAAGTCTCCAAATAGAAATATAAAAATATAAAAATAAAATAAAATAAATTTTGTTATTTTGAAACGACAAGCAAGTTAAAAAAATTAAAAATATATCACCCCACTACTTTCTCTGCTATAGTAAGAATCTGATACAATAAGAACAATGTTAGAAGAAAGTATGGAGGTGGATGAATTATTGAAGATATTATCAACTTAATTTTGTCAATAAAAAAAATTATAGGCTTGGTAGATTTTAAAAAATTGACATTTCAGTAAATTAAAAAAAATTAAAAATTATTCAACAAAATGGTTGAAAAAAAAGACATCAACTCTTTTTTTCTTCCTATATAGTAATAATAGAGGTGTTAAATGAGACGTTTTTTTTATTTAACTCATTATATAATCTATTATGTTTGAGAGTTTATTTTATCTTATACTATTTATATTTTTAATGAGTTTGGATTTTTGTGTGTGAAAGAAGGTGGTACATTTCATTTATTTTAAATAATTCTCAAACAGATCATTTTTCTTTCTTTTTAAAATAGAAGTAAATAAATAAAAAAATTGAATAAAACATGACACTTTGTAATAATTAGTGTCATATATATACTTTAATTCACTTTTTTTTATTTTTTTATCAATTATCTATTTAAATATTTTTTATCATATAATTTGAGTAATCATCTTAAATTAAAATAGAAGATAAAATTATTTCAATAATTATATAATTTTAAGATAAATTTTAACTTCAAAAAACATACAATACATAATTGATACTAAAAATATGATCATTGCCTAAAAAAATATAAATTATATTAATTTATAATCATTTATTATTGAATGCATATATCAATAAAAATATAAAAGAATCTATTTTACAAAAAATATTACAATTTAAATTTTTAGCATCGTAAAAAAGTTATATTTATTTTATTAAAACAATTTTAGATTCTTTTGAACATTTTTGAAATATAAATTGTATTAACTCTCAAAATATTATAATTTATTTCATATAAAAATAGAAAGATCTATAATTTTAATTCTTAAGAAATACTAGAAATTGTGATTCGAAGTTTTCTATAAAAAATTATATTAATTTAATAATTATCGTTAAGATTATATTCATTATTTTTGACTTACTAACTCACTACGATGAATAATTTCATATATCATTAAAAATATCTAAAAAATTAGTTTTAAATTTTTTTATATTTTATGATTTGAAGTTTTTTATATTATAACATGTTATTAAAAAAACTCATATAATGTTATTAAAAGAATATTTATATATTATTTGTAAATTGTTTTTTTAAGAAGGCCCATTATCAAAAAATTATGTACTTTGTTAAGAAAAAAAATCAACTCATCATAAACAAGAGTAAAATGAAATAAGAATTTTTTTTAGTTAAATTGGATATCAATATATATGTTAATTCATATTTCAATGAATTGAGGTGGATGCCTGATTTTTAAATGGGATAAATTATGTTTAAATCATAAAATTATTAAAAATAAATTAAATAAAAATGGTATGGGATTGATTTCCGTTTGACATCCCTAATTAATAGTAATATAAATAGTGCGCTAGCTTTAGTTTGTTTTTCTTTTTTTAACATGATCAAATTAGTTCTTTTGCTTTAAGACAAAGACATATAGTATAATTAATAATTTTTTAAAAAATATATTTAAATAAAGTTAAAGTGATTTTATTTATTGAGTGATAAATTTTTTAAACCATTTTATATATATCATTAAGATATTTTAGTTATATAATTTTTATAAAAAAATATATAAATTATTTGATTTTTAAAATTGTGATACTTTAGTTACATGATCGCATAATTATATAATTAAAGTCTTAATTTTTTACGATAAAAAAGAAAAAAAACTTAGTTACATGAATATACGATTATATTATCAAAATATATTAATTTTAAAAATTAAAGTATCTATAAATTTATATAATTAAAATATTTAAATAATATATTTTTAATATAATTAAGGTAATTTTTTCTTTCCTGTTTAACTTAATATATTGGAAAGATGACTCACATTGATTATTTTATTAATTTTAACTTCTGAATTAAAGGACGTTATATTAATTTCCCTTTTGTAATTTTTTGTTAAATAAATGAAGGAATTAATATAGTTGTGTGGTCGCCTTCACTAAAAACGAACCACACGATCCGCTTGAATAATAAATCGACTTGTGGTGACGTAAAGGATGAAAGTGAAAATATCGATACAAACATCTGCTATAATAATATTTAAATTTTTATCGATATTTCAATGCAAATATATTAAAAAAAATTCTACATTTTGTAATTTATTTCATAATTTTTTAAAATTTCAATAAATTTTTTACAAATATCAAAAATATCGATATGAATATAACATAAAATATCAATTTTTTAATTTTTTTAATTTTATTAAATTAAATGTATATATGTTTGTATTATGAATTAAGCTAATATTTATATAGAGTTAATGAATTTTAAATTTTTATATTTATTTAAATAAAAAATATTTAATTATTAGTTATAATTTATTAAAATATGTATCATTTGTAGGTAATTAGTTACATAATTTTTTTAATTATCTTTCTCTTACTCTCTTTTATACTAATTTTTTATTTATATATATCATGTACATAATTTTTATTTTTAAAAAATTGTATTTGTCTTAGCTTTTTTATTAATTTCAACATAATATATTTAGATATCACCAAATTAAAAATAGTCTCTTTTTTCAATACAAAAATAATATGTATTAATATTGATTTTTGTAAATATTGATGATCGATTTTACATCTCCTTCACGTAGACTTGAAAACATATAATATAATATTAAGATTTTGGTTTAATATGGGGTGTGATGCCCTTTTATCATTTCACGCTTATAAATTTTAGGATAGTTGTTGGTGTAAAAAGAGGAGATTAATATATCTGATTGTGATATAGATAGAAGAACATAGATTTAAAAGGACAATATGTATTGATGATCTTTACGGTAATAATAGGTTTATTTTAATGTTAAAGTTTTTTTTTTTTTTAATATCTACCGAATATACGAAGATTATTGACCGGTGATTTATCCCATTGAATATTATATTCAATAAAGATACTTATTTACTGATTCATATCCTAATGGATTGATACGTGAGTATTGTTAATTGAAAATTTTCATATTATGTCAATATTGTGAGTTAATTTACGACAAACATAAAATTTAAATAAAAAAATTAATTTAATCTATGTTATTTTTTAATATTTTAAAAAATTCATATGAACTTTTAAAAATAATTATAAATTTCACTAATTTTATAACATTATTCAAATATTTATTCATATTAATATTATTTTTATATTCTAACAAAATTAAAATCTTAATATTTGAATGTTCTTATCATTCACCCATTTTATACAAAAGTGATTGATAAAGGTAAAATTCATGAATTAATTATTATTTTTACTTAATGATACTAAAAGACATGGTATAAAATATGTAAAGTAGTGTTGTATAAATAATTTGATTAATTTATTTAAATTAAAAAATTTGATCAGATTTATCAAATTTAAATTAGATTAGATTGATAAATTTTATTGGTTTGAATTTGGATCGGATTTAAATTAATAAATTTTATTATCCTCTGTATCTGATTCGAACTGAATTACTATTAAATTATAAATAAATATATATTTTATTTTATATTTAAATATTATGCATACCATAATTATATTATATTATTATTTTAACTCAAAAAAGTAAATATAAATATTTATAATAATTTAATAATTATACAGATATATTTATTATTTTTTAATTATAACTATAAATATTAATATTTTTTATAAAAATTTAAATTCACATATTTTATATATGATAATAATTTATAAATAAATTTCAATATTAATATCCACGTCTCTAATACAACAAATATGATTTATTCAAATTGATTATATCATTGAATTAAATTCATATTAAAATTTTTAAAATCTATTGAATTAGATTAGATCAAATTATGATTAACTAAAAACAAATAATTTTAACCCGCTACTCATCCTAATACATGATAAATATCTTTACTTTATAAATGGTTCATTTATTTTTCAATACGACACCTATTAATTCTTTAACTTTAGTTAAAGGAACAATTACAATTATTAAAAAATTAGTTTAAAGTATTCATCTTTAATTAAATATATCTATTAGAATATTAAAAAATTTAAAAACTTATTATCTTTACAAAATCAAATCATTTTTTATAAAAATAATATACTTATATTAATTTACTTAATAAATAAGAATATTAAAAATACTTTTATTGAAATTAAAAGGAATTAAACGACTCTACATACATTATTACAATGTTATTGCATTAAATTTGATCGTATAATTTGGTACGGCATATTTACCAAATGTAAGTAAAAACTACATTAATAAAACACTTGAACTTAAATATTAATAATTTACATACAATATTGCATTGGTTTAAATTGTGAAAATTTTAGAAGCGGTAGGTATAGCATTTTTTTTTAATTTATTTAAAAATTTAAGAAAAAATATAAATGTTATTTTGTGGCAAGAGAATCTTTCATAAAAGAGCACAGAAACGTAGTAGAATGAACCATCTTAAATTTTAATTTTTATAAAAATAAAAAAATATAATTAAAATAAACTATTAATATTAATATAAAAAATACAATATATTCTGTACACGAGATTTTTTCCGTAGATAAGACGGTGAAGGGTCAACTTGAAATTTCTAAAATAATTCGAAAATTGAGTAAAGATCGGATGAAGAATCTAGATTTAGGTTGGAGCTGAGAGTCGACGGCAACAACTTGCGTGGATGACCCATTAATAAAAAAACTTCTTGCGTGGAAACGACGTGGAATGTAAATCACGTGGGCTTAATAGAAAGAAAAACAAAAACAAAAAACAAAAACCAAAAACCAAAAATAAAAAAAACGAGAGAAGAAAAGGCTATAAAAAAGTAAACGTTGGTGAGTTTTTGAAGGCGAAACAGCGATTAGCGAATCACGGTCTTAGCCAAAAGAGTTAACAGAAGAAGTAAAGCTCTTGGTCGCTTACTTTCTTTGAATTTCAATTGAATCAAAAAAATTGAAAAGAAAAAGAAAATACGCACGAAATATAAAAGAAAGGTAGCGAAGTTAAAGATCAAATTCACCAAACACCTTCTTTCGCGTTAAACTACCGTTCTGGTAACCCTACTCTTCTTTTATCTGATTATTTTGCATTTGATTTCTTTTCTTTCTTTTTTTTGAAGAAAAACTCTTAATTATTTGTGTTGTTGTTGATTCTGAAAATGTTAATTGAATTTTCTGCTGTGGATTTCTTCTCTCTTTTTTTTGTTGCAATTAGTTTGGAAACCTTGTTAATCAGTTTTCTAATATAGATTGGCTCGTTTTCTTACATGGTTTTCAGCTTATCTCTATCATTTCGAGCTGTTCGGTTTATTAGTTTTTCTTCCCTCTCTTTTTTGATAATTTCAGCATTGGAATTGGATTTTAGTTTTCGTTTGATATGGTGAATCGTAAGTGGTTTGTGTTAAAATTCTCAAAGGAACATGATTAATTCTACCAAATTGTGAGAAATCAATGGATTTGCAAACTCTCAAAGATGGAAAATCTTCAAACACGTCTTAATTTCGTCTTCTTCTTTGCTCCTGCTCTTTTGATGGAGATTTATTTTTTGGTTCAACGGTGTTCAAGCACTAGAGTCTAGACTGGTAACTTTTGCGGTGATCAATTCCTGATTCAAACTGAATGAGAATTTGTTTATTGATTGGACTTGCCTGATATTGGGTTTGGCATTCATATAATGTGAAGATTTCTAACCACAATGTGTCATTATTGCTGTGCAATTTGGAGAAGGTTGACTAAAAACGAGTCAATGTCATCTGTATGATGCAAATGTGAGATATGATTAGTTTCCCTAACATTTGGGTACCACTTTTATGTAATTCATAATTTTTATTTTATTTATTTTATTTTTTTGGGGGGGTAAAACTAAGATAGAAATATGAATCTCATTAAAATCAATACAAAATAGAACCAGTAACTTCTAAAGCAATATGACATTTTTTGGGTAAAAAATAGAAGCAAAAGCAGTATGACTTGACGGTTGCCACCCAAGTATTGGCAACAAGGTAGAGATATATAAATTGAGTAGACATTAGTGGATCAATATGATTTATGGGTTCTGGAATCTGGATTAATGATTATATATGCTGGGATACAGGTACTTTTGGTCATGCCTTAACTCTATAATGGTTGGATAGTTGAAAGCGGACAGCTTATGCTGTAAAGTGGAAATAAGGCAATTTTTTTTTAATCGTGAATTGGGGTTTTAGAAGGTTTATAGTACAGAAACTCAGAATGTTATTTCAAATAGTTCTGAAAATGATTAAGAACTTTGTTGAAATATCATTTAAAATGCGTTTGTGGTGTTGGAGGAGCAATATTTTCTACATTCAACTAGTTATTCAGTATAATTACTTTCTCTGTACAAGAATATGAATTTCTGATTGGCCCTGTTGCTATCCATTTGATTGTTAAGCTTTTAAAATCTTTACATAATTTACCTTCTAAACATGTAGTTCAGCTCCGGCTCTAGAGTTATTCAGTCATAGGGAGGGCATAAAAGATCGAAATGACATAGAACAAAATATGAAGGCCACCTTGTTACTTTTAGGTTTAAGGATTGAAGTAGAGTGCTTGGATATAGTGTCTTAAAGAATCTTATATAATCTGAGCATGATGGTTCCAGTTGTTTTTTCTTTGAGAAAAAGCTTTCATTTTGGAATATGATTCAAAGATGCTAAAATCGAATAATATGTTAAATTGGGATCAAAGTGTGTGGAATTTTAAAATGACATTTAGCTGTGGCTGTAAACTTTATACAATAGGTTATAACATGAGGAGAGGAGATATCTAAAACTTGCTTCATCAGATGCATTGATAATTATTAGCTTATATAACTTTGTGAGTAACCTACTAGGCTGCTATGACATCTTCATGGGAACCATTCCAAAAACAGAGACAAGTTATTATTGGTGAGTTTTAGCCTATAATGTCTTAACTTTTGTTGAGGGGTCCAGATTGTAAGAGTTGTTTTGAGCTTGGAATGCTTTAAGGTTAAGATTCACATTCCTTGAAGTTTCTGCTGCTAATTTCTAAGGACATTGAGAATCAATTGTCCATTATTTTCTAAATTATGTGGTTAGAAGTGGTCATAATTAGCTGCAAGGGGCTCTGACACTTGTGTTCATGTTCTTTTGGATAACTGGTTAGATATTTTTGGTGCTAAAACCATTTGGAAGAATGGATTATTAAAAAAGAAAATTCTCTAAAGAACTGTGTTAATGTGATTGTCAACTCTTGTTAGATACTTTCTTAGGATGCAACTTCTTGTTAAATTGAGAATATTGTTAGATGCTTGCCACAGATAGGCTTTGTGAATCTGCATGGGATGAGTGTGATTCTCTTTTATCTCCATTCAACACAAATAATAATCTATAAAAAAAGATGATTGTAGTTTATATTAAACTATAATAGTGTGGTTTTTAAATATTCATGTATTATGTACTGGTTCTGCATGGAATGGTGACTGTTTGAGATTACATGCCCAGTTACTTTTTTGTTTATGCGATTTTCTTTTTGTAAGTTGGGTGTGCCCCATATGTCTCGTTAAGCACATTCCTTTCATTTTTTAATATTATTTTGTAAATCATTTCTGGTCTTTTATCTTTTTTGGCATACCATGGATCTCAATGTTCTATAGTAGGTTTATATGTATTTATCTTTGTAGCTGTCATCTTCATTTTAGTTTTTATTCAAACATGGCTTTTACTCATCTTGTATCTCCTTGAATTCCTTTTATGCTACTGTAAAAAGATGAAGGTAGAAAGCAGTTTTTTTCTCCATTCTCCTAATGAGGTTAGCTGACATGTGCATTCATTTTATTAATTTTTTTTGAGCATATGAAGAGAATTGTTCATTCCTTTAATTAAAAAGGAAGGAAAGAGGTTTAGTTAGTTTTGCATGATCTTCCATGCGTTATGGAATGGTGGAGGAAGGAGCAAGGGGATTTATAATATAATTATCAGGCTACTTTTGTATGTGTTTTTGATTTGGAAAATGCTTTTTATCATAACTTGATACATGTCACAGTTGGCTCCTTTTAGTAAGTGATCCTACAATCATTTTAGTGTATGTCACTTGATGCATATAACAGTATTTTTTTGATTTATACTCATTAATCCTGTATAACTTAATCTACAAACTTTTGTTTGTAATGAAGATTTATTATAAACAACCTTGACAGATTTTGGCATAATAGGAAGTCAAGCTTTTGATGTTACATTGAACACTTGTCAGTAGCTACATTTTTTTCATCATGGGGAATCTCCATAATCAGTGTTCCTATCTCAAGTATTCTGCATGATTTTACTTTCTTATGTAGTCATAATTTTTTGGAGCTACCAGCTATTGACCAGACAAAGGCTCAGAAACATCTTGCTGAAGATGAATTCGTGTCTGGGAGCTTTGAATTATGAACAATATGATAGCTCAGGAGCACAGGTCTTTTGACAGGCACTCTTGTGCTACACTACTTCTATTGCAGAAGTATTTTGAACCAATGCAGTGTTTTGCTAAATGTGATATCACTTATATGAGATGTTTATTCTGCAATATGTCGAACTTATAGAACTTGATGTTACCTGAAAAGAGTGATCTGCTTTCCCCCTTTTCTAATTGTGTCAATGATGTGTTTGGTCTTTGGATAATGGCAGATAAAGTAGATTGTCATTTTATGGATAAGGCAGAACCTGGCAAGAAGGTTTCCGAGGAAGTGGCTCGAGAGTCGCTTATTTCCATCTCTTACTGTTTGCCAGATCAGGTGTTCACTTCGAGACCCTGTTTTGAAAAGGTGAACGGTGAGATTCTGGTAGCAGACGTAGATTCTGAAACTGATGAAGATAAGTTTAGGTCTGAGTTGATCTCTATTTCCGAACTTCAGTCACCAGAAATAGGAAGCTTGCCTGTTGCCAAGTAGACTTTTTACGGTTAGCCTTGAAGCCTGCCTATGTTACTATCAATTGTGTGTTGTGATGTAAAATTAAAGTAAATGTATGTGTATGGACCTTTTCCTGTTGTCTATGGAATCTGATGCTGTGTATTTAATATTTAACTTAGATATCTTCACTTTACAAGTGAGATGAGGTTCTGTGGAACAATGAATGAAAGTATGGAGCTCATCATCCATGTCTTTGCCATATTATTGGGGTCTCTTCCATTTATTTCTTGGCAACCAAAAAGATACCAGTGATATGAGAAATACTAATAAAAGACAAATTTGTATACGTTTTGGTATACAAATAACTTATATAATGATATGTATTAGAATTATTTTTGAAAATGGAGAAAAGATTTATTTTTCTAGATTCTAACGCGTGGAAAGATAAGAATTAAATTTACCTGTAGTAACATTTTGATATTTAATCTTTATAGTATAAGGGAATTTAAATGAAAATTTTATCCTCAATAAATATTATATTATTTTTTTTCTTAAATTTTTATTAATAAATAATTTTGTATAGTTAAAAGTGACTAACCTGTCTCATATGTAACAAAAACCGACTTAAATATACTTTATAAAATCAATGTGACTCTAAGAATAATACTTGATATAATAAATAACTATCACATAGGAAGTTAGGTAATCATATATCCCATAATTATTTATTTTAAATGATTTAGCTTCATAATTATTGTATTTGACACGAGATGTTTTATAATTTTTAAAACAAATATCATAATAATTCTACTATTACAGTTTAAATTGTTCCCTTTTAATAATTTTAATAGAATATAAATGATGTTTTAATGATTTATAAGATTAAAAATACTTAATTTTTATAATAATAATATTGATATTATTTAACTCATAAATTTAAAAATCAATGATACACTTTAATCAATTTTATATTAAGTTAATTATTTTATATCTATATATTCTTAATTCCATTGATAAAGAAAAACTAACACAAATCGTGGCTGTAATATGACCAACCAGCATTTAAATAATAGGTAAAAAAGTTAGTGACCATTAATTTGTTATTAAAAACAGATTTTTTTTTCTTGTTACAAAAGGTTATAGAATAATAAAAAGATAAATTTTAGTAAATTTTATAAAAAAATATTATTATTTAATACTTATGATTAAAATATTATTTTTAATACTTATGATTAAAATATTATTTTTAATACTTATGATTAAAATATTATTATTTAATGATGATAAAAAATTAAAATTAAATATAAATAAGACAAAAAATGATATATTAAAGTGTTGATATTATTATAAATTATGTGAATAACATTGAGATTTAATATTATCTTTTATTATTATTATTTTAAATTAAATTTTTAATATGTAATGAGGTATTTGTGTCATGAGAATTATTTAATCTTATTCTGAATTTAAGGATAGATTGTAAGATTTTTTTAATATACAAATACATATTAGATATCGTGTTAATAATATGATAGATTAGGTTGTTAGAATCCCTATTTTAAATCTCTTATTACAAATAATATATTTTTATGTTCATAAATTGTATTTATATTTGAACATCTTATTATCATCAATAAAAAGATTCCATATTTTAGTATAGAAAATTCTATAAATAGGTTACACTTTTACTTTATTCTCTTCTTCTTTTTTTCTATTAACACAAATTTTTCTTTGTTTATTGATTGGATTATAAATTTAATAAAATATTTAGTGGTTTAAGACCATGAGGCCATGAGATAAGAGTAAAGGTAGAGAAAGGTTGGTTTGTTTTACATAACACATGATATAACTAGATAAATCCATAAAGAGATCATATTTATATAGTAACATCTTTGAGTTGATTAAGGTAATAAATAATTCATTAATCAATAAAATAATTACAATTATGAAAGAAATAATTCATTGTGAAACAATTTATTAATCTAAATTTTTTGGGAAAGTTTTAATAAATCTTTTAAATTAATTAAACAATTAATGATGGGGTATATTTATATTACTCATTAGTCACCTTAACGACCACCTTGCCAACCACTTTATCATTATGATAAATGGTGCTCTTAAGGAACGCAATTGACAAGATTCCTCTCAAAATAAAACAAGATCCTTTTCTCAAAATTTGAGATAAATTCTTGAAAATAGTGAGTTAGAAGTTAATGTTTGACTTTTAAATCTTAAATTCCAGATGTGTGTTAAAGTGTGATGATAATACGATTTTAGAGAAAAAAATTAAATAAAAGTTAAATAATTAAAAATGAATTGTGCAAATCTCATATTATAACTATATATAGAATATTACTTGTATAAATTAGATTGAAAAAATATATTATTTAGATTCACATAATTTTTTAAAATGATGATAAAATGATTATTAAATATATTATTTAGAAGAAAAAACATTTATATAAATTTTAGGTTATTTTGGTAGCATGATTTGCCGTATGAGTTCCATTAAGGAAGTGTAGCCGTGATGATTACTTTCTTTAATAGGTAAAGCACTCAAAATTCAAAGTCAAACAATAGCAATAATTGATTTCTTTCAAAGAAAAAATATTTAAAAATATTGAATTAAATGCTGCATATAACTTATTTAAGTATATAGGATTTTATAACTTCAAATTGTTCTTACAAATCGGTCAATGGTGTAGGTATTTTAAAAATAAAAATGGAATCAAATTAGAAAATTTACTGCAAAAATATGATATGATAATTATTGGCAACAAAAAATAACAATCTGTAAATCATCTTTAAGAGTCCAAGGTTTCCAAGTTTTTTTTTTTTTTTCAAAACTCCAAATTCAAGTTTGATGGTGATCCCGTTTTCATATTTTTCATAGAGATATTTTGATATATATATATATATATATATCAAAATATAATATTAAATATTCCTGGGGTTTAGATTACAGACATTTGGCAGTTAAAGGGAAGTGGTATGTACTAGTAGGCTAGTAGCCACTAAAAAAAAGGGTCAGATGAATGAAATGGAATGGAATAACCAACCCTATAATTCAAAAGACTACAGCTTGACAAGTATGTGGTTGGGTAGCAAATCAATCAAATTCATCACCAATGAAATGCAATCTGAATATATAATAAGAAAAAATATTATATAAATACTTTAAATTAAATAATTTTTGTTATTTAATTATTTAAATTAGAAATATTATTATTTTTCTATTAATAGTAAAATCATAACTAATATGAATAAATTTATAAAATATTTATTTTTTAATATTTTTTAATTAATACTATTTTATTTCAATATAAATAATTTAATGCAAGGTACTCCGCGAGCCTATATATTATTCAATGAAATATCTTAAACTGGTATCCTGTGAACTTGCATTTCTGTTCTATCTTTAGGGAACATCTTATAAATGCCTTTTTCTAATGGCCTCCTCATTTTTTCAATTGCTTTATAACTTTGTAACCATTACTAGCACAAAGAATTATCCTATTTCTCTATTCTACGTTTTTTTTGGGTCAAGGGTTCATGAGTGCTGCTTGTCCAACAAGTGCTTCAAGTTTGTGCTACATAAAACGCCCTTAATCAAAGACATTAATTAGAGGACAAATATTAATATTATAAGAAAAATATTAATTTATTATTTTTAAATATTTTTTCAATTGATTATTTGTATAATTTTTTCAATCAATTATTCAAAAATTTAAATAATATGCACTATTATCTTATTCATTAAATATCCATACACTTCACATGTATTTTAAATATTTAGATCAAATTAATTATCCAATTTTTAATTAATATAATTGATTTAAATTTAAATAAAAAAATATTAAAATTAATGAATTAAAATTTTGATATTCGTTACTAACTAAATTGAGTGTACGCTCTTAACTAAAACATACGTTCTCTTTGCTAAATAAATATGAATTACTAATCAGCAACTTATCATTATATATATGATGACTTATTTATTAAGATAAAGTGTATATGTTAATCGTGATATATTTAGGGATATTTAGAATATATAAATTTAGATTTATTAATATTAGATTTAAATAAATAAATAAATTATTTATATTACTTACGATAAAAGACACTAACACGTTTTAAAGATAACTCATAAATTAAAAAAAAACTCAAAATTCAAACTCAAACTAAGAATACAAATATTTATTTGTTTTCGATGAGATTATTAAACTAAATATAAAGTAGTCTATTTATAGTTCTCACTATACAACCTATATCACACAAATATAAAATTAAAAAATAATTCTAAGCATCCAAATATTATCACATTCTACATACTTCTTTTTTCTACATTCTTTAACTACTCTATTTATTTTTTTACATCCTTCAATTATTCTATTTATTTTTCTACATCCTTCAATCATTCTATTTATTGAATTGATATTGATTTTTAACAATTATCTTCTATCATTTCATTTCATTTATTTAGTATTAATTTTCAACATGATATGATAATTATAATGAATTATTTTTATAAATATTTGACTTATGTGTTTTGTCTTCTATCGGAGAAACACCTTCCTGTAAATTATGCTCTTATTTTCTTGGAAATAATTTAGATAAAGGTTTTTAGGATTTCCTTATTACTTGCTATTTATTTTGGTTCATTATTGTCTTCAACAAGTGCCATGATTAATGCTAAGATAGTTTTTCATAACATGTTTGACAAAAATCCTTCCATGAAATGTCATCTTCTTTGTTTGACTCCTCTGTCTATTTTAAAAAAGAAAAAGAAAAAAAATTATGAAATAACTAATTAAATAAAAAAAATTAATTTCTTCAAGAGGTTTCAAAATAAAAGATTTATAATTTAGCAAAAATAAATGGTGCTTTGGGAACGAAAGCCAAAAATAACTAATTAAATGAAAGAATTTATAATCAGATCACAATTTCTAACTCATGTAAGGAAGATAAGAAATAATAATTAAAGAATAAAAGTTAGAAAGAGAAGCTTTCACTTCTCTCTAAAAAGCTCTGCCGACTTGATTGCCATTGGTAAAGCGTATAGACTTGATATTCGAATACTAATAAACTATTTATTTAAATTAGTCATTGCAGTAAAAGTGCATTAATGACTAAATCACTAATGACTACATAATTCATCGAAGTAGCTTACCTACATTTACGGTCATATTTATTTTTGTCCGTAAAAAAACCTTTTTAAATAAACAGTTATAGTAATTAATATCTAAAATCATTGATATAATAGTATAATTTTTTACTTACTATCCACACCAGCTTCTTCAATGTTTGCAGGCGAAAGTAGAATATAAAAAATATCACATAATATTTATACATGAATTTAATACTAAATCACATTTAATATAATACTAGAACTTATACTTTCGTATCAATCAAACTCGCTAAATATGTAAGTTATGATTCAAATTATATAAAACAATATCAATTGAATAATTAAATTGATCAAATGAATTATTATTCTTAACAATATCAACAAATTATATCATTAAATTTACCAATTTTTTTAAAAAATATGGGTAAAAAATAAAAATATTATAAATATTTTAAACAAATTCACAAAATATTAAAAAAATAAATATTGAGTCTCACATCGATCAGAGATATCAACAGAGTACTGGTTATAAGGTTATGACAACTCTTCTTCTTTGAGAGTTCTTTTGGAATGAATTAGTTCATGATTTTCTACATGATATCAGAGTGGTCTCTGGGGTCAACTGATGAGTCCCCTCTCGACTACGAGTCCCCTCTCGACTACTTGTCCCTCAATCGATTTTGTAGTGTCCCCGTCCGATGTGAGATGAGGTATTAAGTCCCGCATCAATCAGGGATGCCAACAAAGTGTTGATTATAAGGTTATGACAACTCTTATTCTTTGAGAACTCTTTTGGAGGGAGTTAGACCATAACTTTCTACGATAAATTATATTATATATTAAAATGAATAAAATTTATCCAACTGAGCAAATTTAGAACCACAAGTGGCAAAAGAAATGTATCAGAGAGATGGATATAAGAAATTCACGCAAGCTACCATACTTGATTAAATTTACTAAATTAACCTCCAAAATAATACAAGTGACCAAACTTACAAAGTTACTCTACTGAAAAAGGTAAGTATCTACCAAGCATAAAACAATGTCACAACCCACAAATACAATGCAGACACATCATAATACAATAAAAAGGTCAATCACATTTGAGGCATCCATCTAACACCCACTACATCCTTAGGCTAAGGTTCCACAGTTGACTTTTGGTAAATCCAACAATTGACCTTCCATAACACATTGACATTATGGAACGAATAAGGGCATAATTGTTCTATATGGATGGATGATGATATATATATATATAAATATTTTCATTTAAATATATTTACAAACACAACTTATATGTTAAGAATTTTACTTAACACAATTTAAGGGCTGAATAGTACCATTCAATAGCATTAGATATAAAACAAAGTAAAAATATATTAATGTTATATTAATTATTATTAAAATATATAAAAATTCACTAATTTTTAAGTATAATACTATAAGTTTATTAATTATTAAAAAATTGATTAAAAATTAAAATTTTTAAAAAATGTAAAAAATAAAACACAAGTATGTATTATTTTAAATTTTTATATATTCTTTTACAACTCAAAAAAATATGAAATTAAATAGGTTAGAATACATATATAAGAACACATATCAACTCAAAAATTATAAGTATGTGTGTTAAAGATAGATTTTTTAAAAAAAAAAATTTGACCTGTGACCCGTTTTTCAATAATTAGTATACTTATATAATACTATTACCTGAAAAGTTATAAGATTTTTACCTATTTTAATGATAATTAGTGAATTATTAATAGCACTCTAATTTCTAACCTTTCAAAATCTCCGCATGCGCATTTAGGCACTAACCATTCTCATCACCCTTTTGTACATTTTTCATTCGATGCTAGAAAACAATATGTAATTGGGATAGAAGTGATGTGAATAAGGACGTGCCTCCATCTATAATTAAAGAAAGTATGAAGCCTTTATTACTTTATTTACGGATGACTTCTATCTGACACACTCATTTTTTTTTTCAGATTTGTGTGGTGCACACAGAGCCAACCTTTTTTTCTTTTTTACGTTCGATTCCAGGTCTACCTTGCAGTTTTATTTTTTAAATAATATAAATGCATAGCTAATCATATCTCCCATCGCCTTTAATTTTTTAAAAAACTTAATATCTGATATTTATTTTATGATACCGGAATAACAATTAAGTATGTGCATAAGATCAAATTTTTTGGAAACCTTAAATTAAATTAATTAAAATTTCTAAATCTTAAGAAAAGATAGGAAGAAACTCACAATTTAAGAAACCTCGAGTCTAATTACATTAACAAAATATAGCTTATCTTTGAAGGAGATCTAGTGTTAAAAATTATAAATAAATTAATTGATCCACATTACATGCATATAATTAAATTTTTAGATGAATAAATTAACGCATGTTATTATTACTTTTTATAATAAACTAAAAGCAGTTTGTGAAATAATTATATATATATATATATAAAACTATTTGAACCCTTTTTTTCCCTCTTATTCTTGTTATTAAAGATTATTTTAAATAAGTTAAAAGTAATTTTAAAGTTAATTGTTTGACAATAATGAAATCAATATGTTTTCAAATTTTTAAGATGTAACGGGTTTGTCTTTAAATGAAGTGATTGGTATTTATTTTAAGGAGGAAAATTTTGGATGAATACCCTTGTCTTTAGATAAGAGGAGTGTTGGGCTGCTGGCATCGCCCAAATTTGTGTCTGGGCATGGATTCCAACCAAAACATTCACATATTAAGAATACTAATTCAACCTAATTATTTATCTAATTTATTCTTTATATTCAATATAAAACATATAAGATTTTATCTTACAATTTTCACTTAAATAAGAACACATTTAATTTTTTTAGACTTGAACACATCTCTTATAATAATGACCTATCTTACATTTAATTATATTCTTTTTTAATCTCAATCGAGTTTATCAACTTGGTAAGAAACATATAATCTATATTAAATTAATCTTACATTGAGTATTCATCTTAAGTCAAGAACATAATTTCTCGTTTAATCCAAAATTAAATTCATTATTTATTTGGATTTGTGACATATGCGTTACTTACACGAATAAACCGTATAATACAAATCATGTCCTAACCTAAATACCATTTGTAAAAAAAAATGTGCAAAATATAAAATTATGTAATCCTCGATTTTAAGTTTGCTAACAAAATGGACAATTTCTTACATTATAATAATGAGAATATAAAATAGTCTCCTAAAAAGAAAAAAAAACATAAAAAATAGATAGTCAAAAGAAAAAAAACCATAAAAAATATATTTTTTAATAATTATATTATTTAACATTTTTAATTGAAAATCAAAATCCAACTGTTTTATATGTTAAAATTACTTTATACTATTAAACGACAAGTCGTTAGGCTTTTTTTTTTTAATAACGATAATTAACGTAGGAAAAATAGTTTTTAACCTCCGTTATGCGATGTTACTAATGGCTGTAATAATATCTAGGCCATGACAATTAATTGATCAGTTGAAAAATGCTATATGCATTATATATATGCCTATGAGTTTATATAATAATTTTATGATTTTTAAAATATTTTAATATGTAAATTTATGTGTAGAGAATAAGATATTACATGAACATTGTTCTCCTTTGTCACATATAAAGAAAGTGGTGTATATAGGATGGAATTTGCATCATTTTAATCTATAATCTGATTTGGATAGATTATGAATTTTATAATTTATAATTTATATACATATTATAGTCATTTAAAATAATTTAATTTATTATATATACAGATTCATTTGGATCAATATACATGATCTTCTGTTTAATAATATTTTTCATAACAAGATAATTTTTATTATAAAAATTATATAAAGTATAAATCTACGCAAAATTAAAAATTACAATATGTTATATTTGTACATTAGCATTGTTAATTATCTTTAAAAAATAACATCTAACTTTGAAGAATAACAAATAAAAATTGAAAAAGAAAAACGATTCATTAAGTAATTTCATTGAAGATGTTAAAAAGAAAAAAAATTAATTGAAATTAATAATCTCTAATTATTTATGTGTAGTATAGTATGAGTTTTGATTGAGTGTGTTAAAATTATTTTAAACTTTTTAAAAAATCAGAATTCATATATAAGAATAAAAATATTATATTTTAATAAATATATCAAATCGGGTTATTACTGATTTTAAAATGTTAATTCAATTTATACTTTACAAATTTTGAATTTTTTTTATCAAATTTAATCCAATAATTATATAAAAATCATCCATAATTTTTAAAATATATATAAATTTTATAGATTCATCGATTAATAAACGCATAATTTTTAAGATTTTATATAAAGCGAAAATGTTAGATGGATTTTATGGTCATTAATTAGAGAAATTTAGTTCGCAGCAGTTTTTTTAGAAGATTTCCTTAAAACAGTTTTCTGCTTCAAATTCACACAAGTGCATGTGATGATGGTTCTTCCTTATATTATAAGTTGACTTTATCTCACGTCTTTAAAAAGCTAAAATCTTAAAGAGATTTATAAACTTAAAAAAATCACTTTTAGGTTGACCTCCAATATTGATTTAAGGATATTTTTTACTTATAATTTTTATCAAAATTTTATTTATAATAACATAAGTAGAATTAAGAACTCTTAGCCATATATATATATTTTTATATTAGTATTTAAAAATATTTAATTTTATTAAAAATTAAAATTACATACAAAAAGCTTTAAAAGATGTACCATATATATCCCATATTAATATAAAATGAAAAAATAATAAAGAATATATAAGTGGATGAAAGTTGGAAGCAAATAAAAAATAAGAAGGGTAACTACACAAATCACATGTTTATTTTAAAAATAACATTTACATTATGTATTTATCTTTTATGATAATTTAGTCTTATAATTATTAAATTATTATTAAAAAATGTTGTAAAATGACATATGATTGTTTTTATTTAATTTTTCTTAGATTATTTCAATTACAACTTATTTAAGTTAAAATAGCTTTTATCAAATATATTTGTGTAAAGAGTATAAGTGTTAGTTATTTTCGTTTATAAAACATTTGCCTATAAACTTGTTTCTATGATTGTTATCGAGTCTATCAAATAAAATCAAAGAAATATTAGAGTTTCAGATAATCATATTTCATGTGTATCTTTTATAATTATCACGTAAAGGATTATACTCATTCACATGAATCAAGATAACATGTATCATATATTAATCACAATGCTCAAAAAACTCATATTTAAGTATTGTTACATACATATTTAATATAAGTTTTTGGTTGAATTAATTATGATGTTGTGTGATTGAGTTATAAGCCTTTTTAGAGATAAGGATTGATCCCCTTAGTATATGAATCGATACCACTCAGAATCGATCTATAAACGATCTTTAATTGATTGTATCAAACTGCATAATTTAAAAAAAAACGAGGTTTCGAGAGAGGGATTGATCTCCTGTTACATTTTCCTAACTTTTCTCAAAATGATCTATCCTTCTCATAGAGGGATCTTGTTTTACACATTTTTTAATCTAAGTTAACTATTAACTTTCTATTATATTTTTTCACATCATATAAGTTCTATTTTTTCATTTAGGTTTTCTTCAAATACATCACTTGTATCTTATGATTTTCACATACAAGAGTAATTTTTAAGAGCATAAAGTTTTTCTCTTCTTTATTTTATGCTGAACTTCAATGTCTCATCTTAGATATTCATATAATTATGCTAGCATAGATATGATCATTTTAGTTGATATTGAACCTTTGATTTTATATGATTATACTAGTATAGATCTAAGCCTATTTATTGAATTTATTTTTTATTGAAATTCTAGAATTTGTTAATTGATTTGATTTATTTATTATATGTTTTCAATCATTTGGTTATAATTATTCATTATAAATTTTTTTTAAATACAAGCTGATACTTATGTTTTTTGTACTAATCTTAGATATAGGTTGATCCGTGAATGTATATTATTGGCAAGCAGTTAATTAGAACGTTAGTTTGGATATTACTCACGCTGATCTTGAAAACTGTGAAAATAAAATAAAGGCTCATAAATTAGGTATATGGAGACAGTATAAAAAAAATAGCATAAGACAAGATTTGTACTTGAACAATTGATTTTCAAAATGAAGAGTTAAGTGGTTCGGTGGACCATTGTTTTTCCTCTAAGGTTATGGCTAAGTTATTTTTACCTAAAAATATCGTGTGTTATTTTTATTTTTCACACTTTACTATTTACATGTAATTGCATGTCTAACTATTTTATTTATGTTACGAAATCATAAATTTATAAAATTTAAAAATAATGTATTCACCATCCTGGGTTTATTAAACCTATATACAACTTTTAAATTGAAAAAAAATGAAATGAACAAATTAACCTTTTTATCATGTGATAATTTTTTTAATAATAATATGATTAAATTGTTAAAAAAAGTAAAAGGTTTACGTATTATTTTTGCATAAGTAATGAATGTTGATGATATTTTTCTCTAAGAAATTAATTGTTAAAACATATTTATTTTCATCACTCAAAAAAAATATTTATTTTATATAGATATTAGAATTTATGAAAAATAATAAATATATTCATTAATTGCGTATAAATATAATAATATTAAATTTAAAAAAAAGTAAATAGGTTTAGTTTTTGTTAGTTTTATAAAATAAAATTTTCCAACAGATTTTTCTAAATTTTAGAATCTACGTTAATGATCAATTAGCCTGCAAAAAAGTGGGCTAATTTTAGTTTTGAATTTGATCGGTTCTAAGGTTTCTAAAATAATATGTCCACCTTTAGTTATTACAGTATTGTTGTTGAAATTTTTACTGATATAAATAGTTATTTTCATAATAATAATTTATAATAACTACTTTATTTAAATATTAATGATAAATAATAAATCTAAGATATGATTAATAATAAAGGTAAAAGTAAAATGAACATATTATATATATATATATATATATATATATATATATATATTATAACAATAAAAAAACAGTCATGTTAATATTATTATACTATAATATATATGAATAATGCTATTTACTATTATTTTTTGGATTATGACTAATATGATGTGGATAATTAAAAAATAAATAATTTTTTTAAAATTTATAACTATAAAAATAATATTATAATGATTATCACGGACATTTTGGATTAAGTATCCTGAGAATACTTTTGTTTATGAAATTGACATTTTAGTCTATTTATTTTCATAATAGATACTTCCATGGCTTAGATATGTTGGATAATTTTAAACAATATAATATTATTTTATTAATAAAAATTATTGATAAAATAATAAAATAAATTTATTAGAGGTAAAATTATCATTTTAAAGCTTTTTTTCCTTTATATCCATACCTCGTTTTTTGATTCAATTTTGGAGTAATTTTTTAGTTACATTCTTTCTATTCTTTATATATTTTTTGGTCAATCATCTTTATTATATCTATAGCAAAAAAATAAATTACAATATATCATCTCCAAACTATTTGAAGCAATAATTGGTATAATACAATTCATTTTTTTAATTATGTAGAAATAAAGAAGATTGAAAAAATCTATGAAAAATTAAAAAAATGTAAAAAAATATTGATATCTTTCGCTTTATAGCTAAAAAATAGCTTCAAAACCAAACCTGAAATTGCATAATGGTATAAACGAAGAAAAACTTTTAAAATTAAAATTTTTATCTATTAAAATTATATTATTTTATATTAAACGTCATTTAATTAAATATTGTTTAAATTAAATTACTACTATTTTAACGAGTAAAATTTTAAATACTATCTATTTGACCCCATTCAATGTTATTAGGTTATTATTTTTATTATTATAAATTTTGATTTATTATTTTTTTGTAATTTTTTAAAAATTATTAATATAACTTACATGAAAGATGTTATTACTTATCTCATTTTCGTATGACATTTGGATATATTAGTGATTTGGATATATTAGTGATCGATAAATATATGAACAAAAAGTTTATATTAATATAATGTTTAATTATTTTGTCCACGTATTCATTGTGTATTAATAATATATATAATAACATATTTAAAATAATACATAACAATTTAACTCATAAGCAAGGCTTATTTTAATTAATTATAATATTTATTTTTAATTAAATATTGTATAATTATGTTATTTAAATAATTAAAATTATATTAATATTACATATAATTAAGTTAATATTGCACTCAAAAGTGATATCATTATTATTTATTGTAAAAACGTTAGGGGATAGATAGTTTTACATGTGAATTTTTTTTCATATAAACTAAGCTTATATGTATTTTTTATTTTATTTTGATTAAAGGTAAATACTATTATTTTGAAATATCAAAATATATTGTGTACTCTTATAACAGCTTCATATAGATTTTTTTCTAGGTGTGATATTATGGTCATTATTCATTATTAAGAGAAGGAGTACTACTAAATGCACATTTATTTTACTAATTATAATATGATATGCAGCAGAAGATCTATGAAAAAATAAAAACATTAATTATTTTTAAAATTATTTTAACACCTAATACAACTATAAATATTATAAGTACGTGTTAAGTGTGCCTAACAAATAAGAAAAATATATTATAACACCTAATACTATACATGTTATGTGTGCCTAACATATAAGAAAAATCCAAAAGTAAACAAAGCTATAAGATATATTGCACATTATGATAACGATCTAAATATCAAAAATTTGAGTAGCAGTTTGTAAACTTTATTTTTAATATATAATTACTTTATTTTATGTTGATATATTTTAATTATTTTATATTTAAGTATTTTTAAAGCATTTTTTGGAAAAAAAAACTTAAAGTAATGTCCTAAAAATTGGAAAAACTTAGGAAAAAAATTAAAATAGTTAAAAGTAATTAAAGTATTTAATAGTGTTACAATAGATAAAGATATAAATTGGGAATTAAAAGGATAAAAGTTAGAATATTACGTTTTCCTTAAATGACTTTAAATAAAATAAATAAAAATACATTAAAATAAAAAAAATAAAACATTAAATAAATGATGAAACATTATATTTAAATTACAATCTATTAATTATGTTAAAAATTTACTTTAAATCTATTATTATTTGGTGAGATAGTACAAGTTTATTTATTTTTAAAAAATATCTTTGGAGTCCATTTGATATTTTTATGTCAAATTTTAATAGATAAAATTGATATTTTTAAAAAATATTTGTTTTATCTTTATTAAAAATGAAAACAATAAGTATTTAAATAATATTTTTATTTACAACTATATTATATTTCATCTTCATGCTAATTATATTTTTTTAATATCAATTTTTTTATTTATATATTATTTTAAATTAAAAATTATTTATTTCCAATTACGTTATTCATATAATTTTTAATTATGTTATTTTTAAATACATGAAATATTAGGAAATTTTTTATCAAAAATAAATAATTTATTGTTTGAAATAATAAGTAAATAAAAAAGTTATACTAAAAAATCTAAATAGCTAATTGTTACACTTAAATTAATTATAATGTAGTTATAAATAAAAATAATTATTTAAATATTTGTAGTTTTAATTTTTTATAAAATATATATTTTTAAAAAATTAATTTTATCTCGTCCAAAATTTGACATAAAATTAAGAAATATATTTGGATAATTTTTTTATACGATGTAATAAATTTATATTATCTTATTAAATAATAATGGACATAAAATATACTTTTGATCTTGATAAATTTGAAAACTTTACATCATGTATTAAATGACATGAATGAACGAATGGATTGAGACATTCCTATATATATTTAACAGTAAATTTCTACAATGTATCGATTTAAACAATAGTATTGATGTGTCCAATGAAAGTAAGGTGACACTGGTTGACTTTTACCTAAAACGTGCATAGATATTTTTTGAAATAGAGGAGGCTAAGAGCGCAAACAATTGCATTAATATTAACTTTAGTTAAAAAATAAAAAAATACATTAATATTAATAGCGTCGGCATTTTTTTTATAATATTATTAATTTGATACTTATTATTACTATTCAAGTTTTTAAATAATATTTTAAAAGTATCTGTATTTTTAAAAATATGCATATGTTTAAAAATAATTTTTAAGTATAAAAAATAATTTAATAATTTTAATTTTTTATTTTTCTTTCATCTTTTTATTTTTTTTTCTATTTTTTATGTCTCTATTTAATGATAATTAAATAATTTGATCAATCAATTTTAAATGAGAAAATTAATTTAATTTATCGAATCAGATTCGAATTGAATTTGATTTAAAATTTTTGTAGTCAGATCAAATTTGAATTAAAAAATATATAATTTGTTTAGATTTAAATTGAATTTAGATCGATAGATTTTATAATTTGTTATATTCGATCCAAATTGAATTAGTATTAAATTATAAATAAATACATATTTTATTTTATAATATGTTATATTTAAATATTATGAATATCATAATTATATAAATTATTATTTTAACTTAAAAAATATGTATAAATATTTATAATAATTTAATACTTATATAAGCATAGTTCTTTTTCTTTTGATTTTTCTTAATAATGATTAAAAATACATCAATTTAAAATTTAAATATTAAGTACGTGATATTTTATATATAACAATAATTTATAAATAAATTTTAATATTAATATAACTTTATTCGATTCCAAAAAAATTTATCTATTAGATTTTGAATTAAATCAGATTGATTACATCATCATATCATATTCAAATTGATTAAAATATACATTTTTGATCCACCATTCATTACTATCTCTAACTATTTGCATAAGATTTTTTCTTATTTTTTTATTAAATCTTAAATTTTAAACTTTAAACTTTAAATTCTAAATCTAAATTCTAAACTAAAAAAATAGAATGAGAAAGAAAAGAATGGGAAAAAGCCAAACAATCATAGCAAAAAAAAAAAAAACAATAAGTACATGAAATAATACGACATAAAAATCTCACGCATATTAAAAAAGTAGTAATCATATATAGTATATCGTTGGGAGATTCTCTTTTAAAATCATGACATACCTATCCTTCTTAACTTCTTGAACTATAAAGAGTTTATATTTTAGTTATCTCTCAAACAATATTAAAATATACAATATAGTCATAAATCTAGATATTATGCAACATCATATATATTAGTTAACTTTGAGATATACAAGCAATTAACTCAAGACACATAGATGATCAACCTCAGAGATCCAATGTACGATCATACTCTAAGATTCAATAAATTATCATACTTTAAGATATATGTGACACATGTATTGAGGTACCTGAAATATATACTTTCTCGTTCAAAAAGTTAGAAAGTACATGTATTCTCATATTTTTAAGAAAAATCTCCCTACTATATACTACATTGTTCTGACATGCATAAGATCTTTATACCATATTGCTTGCCTTCACTTTATTTATCATGTTATGTTGCATATAGTAGACTCTTATTGAGTTAATAATAACTTATCATTTTTTTCTATTAGATTTTGACAAGATGATATAACATGTGGTTGATTAAGAAGTAATTTAAAATTTATTTTTTTATCTTATTATTTAATTTATACTCTACATTATTATGGAGTCAATCTTGAGATTCTTGTAAATATTATTTTAATGTTTTAAATTTATTTTTGAATATATGTTTGCATTTCATAAACCAATTAAGTATGATTTAATTTTCAAGATACTGTTAAAGTTTTTAAAACATAGAATATCCCAATTTATGGGTTGTTTTAAAATTTCTTTATATGGATTTTTTTTCTATAAATATAGTTTAACTTATCATTCATTTAAAAATATCTTTATATGAATTAAATAAATATTTTTTAAATAAATTTATTACTTTTAAGATATCATTCAAAAATATGAAGAATAATAGATATTAAAAAATTAATACACGTATTAATAATATACCATACCCCGTATTAATTATGAAATCTTACATATTAGATTAAAAATAAATGTAATTACCCATTTTTTTAAGAAATTTTTATCATTAATTTGAGTTAAAATATGCTCGAATATTAATCTGCTTTTAGCATTTCAGTCCAGAAAAGAATCAAAAGCATTCCTTATAAAACGACAAATAAAAATATTTATGTAGAAAAAGCCATTGAGGCCGGCCAGGCTCTGTATCACCATAAAAAGCCTACCACTTGTTATATAACCACACAAAGTTTTCCTTCTTTAAATTTTTTGCATCACAATTTATTTTTTATAACATCTGAATTTATTCATTACACCTTTTCAGCATTTAATTCAGTATTTGTTTCTGTCCTTTTCTGGGTATTTTGCTAGTATGTATAAAGCTAGCAGTAGAGGGACATGGAAAAAGACTCAACATAAGTTTGAGCAGTGAACCTCTCTCTATCTCTATCTCTATTTCTTTTCTTTTTCTATTCATATTATCAGAAGAGGCTAAGAAGGTGAATAATTTTGATTGTTTTATTTGCAAATGGAGATAGAGTTGGGTTCTATTTTTGTGGTCCTTCTCGTTGCTTTTGGTTCTCTTGTCGCCTTCAAGTGGATGTTGAAGAATGTAAATGGGTGGTTCTACGAATCCAAATTGGGTGAAAACAAGTACCTTCTTCCACCTGGTGATTTGGGTTTGCCTTTCATTGGCAATATGTGGTCCTTCCTCCGAGCTTTCAAGTCCTCTGATCCTGACTCTTTCATTTCTTCCTTCGTTTCCAGGTCCCATCTCTCTCTCTCCCCCCACCCCCCCTCTCTGTTTCTTTGGGTTTTAGTTATTTATTATGCTAATTAATTGAATTAATTTTTAATTTAAACCATAACCATTCAAAATTTCTGTTGTAGAACGAGTGTTGAGGTGTGCATATTACATTTGACACCTATTAGAATCTATTATTAATTAGATTTTATAAAGTTATTGTATATATTATATATATAGGTGGTATTAAATACTTGAATGATATTCGGAAGCATTTTTGGCTTTAAATTAGTTATAAGATATTAATGACCGTTCATTATTCGATAAGAACAGAGTTTTTTTTTTTTTTTCCCTTTCAAATAATAAGCATCTGTTCAAACTTCGAATAAGACATCACAGTCTTACTTACCGACGGACACATCAAAAGAACAAAAACATATTTGCATTTGATTTTACATCAAAATGAAATGACTTTTTTATACGATTATTATACAAAAAAAAAAAAAAAAAGTTTTTGTGAAATGGGTTGCAGGGTATTAGGGTAAATTTGTAAGAAGTGAAATTGCCAATTCCATGTTTCAAAGTCATGTGTGTCTTGTGTGTGTATGATGGAATCGAAGAAAACGTTATTTTTCGAACGTGTTTAATCTTCACACGAGTAATAACAAGCCAAAAGAAACGGAAAGCTTTAGACCTAAGACCTTTATGCTTTAAGCTGTGGTCATTTATGTCATTTTTAATTGTCATATAAATCCAACTTTGTACTAATATCTTGTTTTTATATTTATTGATACATTTCAATATAATTTGTATTTTTCTAAAATTTTATTTTATTTTATTTTATAATAGTAGTTGTAGCTATTGTGGTTATAGAAAAAGACAAGTGTAATAATAATATAAGAAGTCGAATTGCACTAGTAGCATTATCGATGAAAGGTGAAATAAGGAATGCCTCCATTTTTCACTATATATTTATTTAGTGTTTTCTTTTTCACTGTATATTTATGTTTTAGCCGTCTGTTCCAAAATATTCTTAGGATCTGTGATATACACGTTAGATATGTGTCATCTTCTGCTAGGTCCTACATATGTCTCAAATCCGTACTGTTGCCACGTAGAATACAACTTTCTATTGTCGTAACACTCATTATTTTTAGACAGTTATACCCTAGCCTGATACGCGTAGTATACATAGAACACGCAACATATTAGTTATCAATTTTTTTTAAGATTAATTTCTAAGCTGAAATAAATAACATTTTATTTAATTAATAAGTTTAATATGATAATTAAATATTATACTTAGGCTTATATCTAATGTATGTCATTTGTCTATGTTACGTGTACAATAACTATTTTTGAGGGGTGAAGTTTGATAAAAGTAGTTTTTCTTTTTGGAAAAATAATAAATATCATTCTTTCAACTTTTATAGCTATAAAAATATCACGTGAACTCATATTTTTATTATTAATAATTATTGTTAATAAAAAATTGGTTTATCATTTTATTACTATATTCAATTATAACATATTTGATATTATTAAGATATTATTTTTATTATTATAAAATTTAATAATGTTATTTTTTTAATATTTTATTTTATTTTTTATTTATTTGGATTTTGTACATTAATGTAGCTTTTGAATTGAATGTAGATTATTTGCTCAAATTGACATCTTTCACTCTTATAAAAACTCATTTATTGACTAAGCATTAAATGCTAATATGATTTTATTCCTCATGGCTCTTTTTTCCTTTAATCTTTTTTTTACGGGGTGTTGATATTGTCCCACTTTATTTTATTAATGTCATAGTTTATTTAATGATAATTTTACTAAAATGATAATATATTATAATTTTAATATATTATACACATAGAAATAATTCATTGATGTCTAAAAGTTAAAATTGCCCTTTTACTACAGCTTGCATTAAATGAATTGTGATATTGAAAAAAAATAATTGTGTTAATAACATAACCTTTTTTTATTTTGGATATGTGAAACAAAAGTAATTCATTAACGATAAACTTGTCTGATAATAGTGTAAATAATTGTAGGGATTTAAAAGATTATGAATACAATAATAATAACAATAATAAAAATAATTGTGATAATATCTCATTGTATTTTTTTTTTACTCCATACTTGTCTCTTTGTCTTTAAAAATAATAAATAGGTATGTCAAATTGTATATTTTTGTTATAGAAAATAAAGGCTTTAGGAAACACAAAGCATTGTAGTTAGAATAGCTTTCTAAAGCATGTATAATTAGAACAATATGTACTAGGAAAAAAAAAAACGTAAGCTTTACCTTTAGTAAAAATACAGTTAAGCATGTATATAAAGCTTTCTAATCTTTGGTAATTGTTATAAGAAAAACTTGTGAGTATAACTTATGCTATAAGGAAGTAATAGTTTCACATATCGCTAAATGATATATAAAGGATACTTTATTAGAATTGAAACATATAATGTATTGGTTTGTTGGGACAATTGTGCAGATATGGACGAACAGGCATATATAAGGCCTTCATGTTTGGTAATCCAAGTGTGTTTGTTACGATGCCTGATACATGCAAGAGAGTCTTAACAGATGATGATGCATTTAAACCTGGTTGGCCTCGTTCCACCGTCGAACTTATTGGAGAGAAGTCATTTATTGGTATTTCCTTCGAAGAACACAAACGTTTAAGAAAGTTAACAGCAGCTCCAGTAAATGGTCATGAATCATTGTCCTTATACATGCAATATATTGAAGAGATGGCAAAAATTTCCTTGGAAAAATGGGCAAATGCGGGAAAGGTGGAGTTCTTAACTGAATTGAGAAAACTCACTTTTAGAATTATTATGTATATTTTTCTGAGTTCAGCGAGTGAGCATGTTATGGAGGCTCTTGAGAGGGAATACACAACCCTTAATTATGGAGTCAGAGCTATGGCAATTAATCTTCCTGGTTTTGCTTATTATAAAGCTCTCAAGGTGACCCTTTTTGTTTTCCTGTTGAATCATAGGGGATTACAATTTTCTGTCATAAGGTGTATTACTGAATAATTTGATTATTTTATTTTAATTTTAGGCTCGGAAAAAACTGGTGGCTGCTTTTAAATCTATTGTTGAAGAAAGAAAATTTCAAAAGAAACAGAATTCCTCAGTGAAGAGGAGAGATATGATGGATGCTTTGTTGGATGTTGAAGATGAAAATGGAAGAAAATTGTCTGATGAAGAGATCATAGATGTTATGTTGATGTATTTAAATGCAGGTCATGAATCATCTGGACATACCATTATGTGGGCTGCTGCTTATCTCACAGAAAATCCAGAGTTTCTACAAAAAGCAAAGGTACTTAACTATCATTTCAATATTATGTCATGTTACTGATTTTATTGAAAATTATAATCTTGCTTTGAGAATTCTAGTTTGCAAACACCAAATTCTGCTTCTTAATCATGCATGATCAAACTGCAGGCAGAGCAAGAAGCAATTAGAAAGAGGATGCCACCAACGCAGAAGGGTTTGACCCTTAAAGAGTATCGAGAAATGGAATATCTTTCCAAGGTATGATAATATCTATGATTGTCAAACTCATCTCCTTTTAGTTTCCACTTTCTACTAACTCAGGCAGGAATATGATTTTTCTTGTTTATGTTCTAGGTGATTGATGAAACGCTTCGCATCGTTACATTCTCACTTACTGTTTTCAGAGAGGCCAAAAAAGATGTCAACATAAATGGTAAGTTCATTTTTAGCGTTTGTGTACTTTTCCTGGTGTAAACTACAATGAAATTAACAAAAAAAATGGTTTAATGTACATGAGGTTTCTTTCATTTCTCCAAGTGGTGTTCTGTTTTTAACAGTTAGAGTAGTAGAATGTGATTTACTGAAGAAATGACTTGCCTTTTAGGTTATCTCATTCCCAAGGGTTGGAAAGTTCTAGTGTGGTTTCGAAGTGTTCATTTTGATTCCGAAATATATCCAGATCCTAGGGAATTCAATCCTTCTCGATGGGATGTAAGTAAAATAGCATATTCTATTTCTACAAGCAAATGTTTACTGTGAATCTGCAGATCATATATTGTGATCAATCAATAAGCTAATGTTCTTAATGTTGGGTTCAGGGTTTTACCCCAAAGGCAGGAAGTTTCCTACCATTTGGAGCAGGAAGCAGATTGTGCCCAGGAAATGATCTAGCTAAGCTTGAAATTGCTATTTTTCTTCATCATTTTCTCCTTAATTATCAGTGAGTAGCTTCGGAGACATTTGCTTTAACATTATCATTAATTTTTGATCGAGCGTGAAAAACAAAAAGTTTATTTCTTAGAAGCACTTCTAAAGTTTTCGTGTGTATTTGTTGGTGCAGGCTAGAGAGGCTTAATCCTGGATGTCCTATAATGTACTTGCCACATTGTAGACCTAAAGATAATTGCATGGCAAGAATCAAGAGAATATAAATAAAGGGATAAAAGAGAGAGAACCAAATAAGATAAAAAGAATTTCCATGCTTGTTAGAATTTCCTTTTGTTTTAAAAATACATCTTTAGTCTACAGACTACAGATGTCCTTTGTTCCATTTGAAATAATGCTCTTAAATGCCGATACAAATTGTTTTTGACTGCCTCATCTGAGGTTCCATTTATTGTTACCAAAGATATAATAGGGAACATAGGAGTTATCAATATTGATGGTTATAATATATGAACTTAATCCTACATCTATCTATCACAAACTTCTTAAGATTACAACTGATTTCGCAAATTATCATTTAATACAGTTCAATGTCTAACCAATCTCTTTCACATCCGTTGTGGTATCTCCAAAAAAATGGGCACTCATGAATCACTTTAATGAAATTTGTACCAAATGGTTTTTAGTACAATGATAGTACGGCACGGTAAGTGTGTTAATTTAAATCTCACTAACGTACGTGTTATTTTAAAAAAATCAAAAGAAACATTTGCCTATCTGTTATAATATGCATTCTCTGTTTTCGCTTTTCTAATTAAATTGTGAATATTTAAAGAGTAGCTTTTGTGGTCAAATCTTAAAGAGCAAATTTGGGTAGTAGCATAAGGGTGACATTTCAGGTCAGATCATGTTCGGGTCAACTCAATTTTGATCCAACTTAATATATACTAACCCGAACACGACCTGATAGTTATTCAGGTCATGTTACGTAAATCCGAACCCAAACATAAATCCATAACCCGAACACGAACCTGTAATATGAACATGAACCCATAACCTAAACACTCAACTGATGAAGAGAGAGCTAATTACTGTTTATTAACATATCTTATACCTGAGTAACTGTTGTTTATCATATTTAGAAAAACCAAAAAAAAAGTTGTCTTAGATCGATGATAGAGAAATTAACATATAATTGAAAAAAAAAATGATTGTGTTGGAAAATCTTATACCTTATAAAAAGAACAGAATCTCCAACAAAGAGTATTTTTGTGTTAACAAAGACACTCTAATATGTTGTTAGTAGATGTCTTTTTGGTTAGTCTAAAATAAATTGTTGTGAGAATTTTAAGATATATTTTGTGAGTGACCATATCTATTATGTAACTTAGTTTTTTTTATTGGATAAACTTTGTATTTTTTTCCAATTTATTTTATCCCCAAATACAGTAAAAATTAGACAACCATATAAGAAACAAAAGCACAAAGTAATAAATCTTTGTATTCCAGAGTTAAATTAATATAAAAATTAAAGGAGTAAGATACTAACATGGTACATTTAGCATATATGGTAAACAAACCTGAAACTTTAACTACTTGTTCAAAGAGTGAATCTCAACAAAACATGATGAATGATATATAAGCATAGATAACCATTGCAAAAAGGGGTAAAAGACATTTGATAAGGAGAAATACCGTGATACATATGTTTGAATGTCTATGAGAGCAGCAGCACCGGTGAGAAGAAATGACGACGTGGGGAAAATCAGGTAGGAATGTTGGAAGTTTGGAAGTTGTTTTTCTGTTTTTTTTTTTTTAGTGTTGGTATAGGTGTCATTAGTTTTTTTTTAATATTATTCGACGTTATATACCCACCTATTTTTTTTAATATTATATTAAACGGGTCAACTCATATTTGACCCGATCTTTTTTTTCCAAGCTCAAACTAATTGACCCATTTTTTATTTAAAATCATATCGAGTTGTGCTTTTCCAAGTGGGTTTCGTGTGTGTGCGAAAATTACTACAGTACCCTTTACAATATTAGGAAAAAAAATCGAAATAAGTATTATTTTTTAAAAGGATATGCATGTAATATACTTATTTTTAAAATAATATTTAAATTTTATACTTATTTTTTTATAATTTAATTCTATTATCATAAAAGTGATATCATAAGACATATGATATTTTTTATATTTTTATTTTTATTCAAATTTAAACAATTTGTATCTAATATAACTAAAAAAATCAAAAAATAAAATGAAAAAAATTTACTTTGTTATTGACATTACTTTTTAATAAAAATAATATTAAATTATTATAAAAAAATAAGTATATTATCAAAGTGATATTTTATAATAAAAACCCAAAAATCATTCGAGTTACAAAGAAACATTTATTGAAACACTGATAAATTATATTATAAAAAAGATTTATAACATAAATATTACTCATGTGTTCAAATGAAACTTTGAATGCATGTTAAGTTTTGAGTGTAAATGGATTAAGGGTATAAAAAAAGAGGTGAGAGGAGTATTTAAGGATTTGAAAGGAAAAAAAAATACTCTTTTAATTTTGTGAATCAACGCCCTAAATATATCAACAGTAGACTTATTATTATTATTACATAATATTACATATACGCTGTTGTTACTTGCTATGTGATGAATAGTGCGCTTCAGGTGTTTGCTATAATGCCTGATTCACATAAGGTTGCTTCATGGTCTATGTGAAACATTGAAAACTTTTTTGACAATAGATAACCGAGTATCCATTGATTTCTTATATGAAGTGAAAGGAATGAATTTCTGGAGAAGTACAGGCCACTTGGAATAATACAGAAGAAACACGATGATAGTTTGTACCATTGATATATATCTATATGATGGCGGTGAAAGTGGAAGTAGCAAAATCATGTAGGATAAAATTAGGAGCAAAACAAGCTGTAGAGCTCCACAACGTTGAGGAAGGTTGAGAGAAATCTCTACCAAAGAAACAAGGAAGGCTATGATGTTAATTACGCATGCAGAGAACATTTTATGCCCAGGACCATTATTAGAAGGAATAGTAATAAGGGCTTGGTAGTTTGCCGTTGCTATCAATGCAAGCAACAACTAGGATGGTATTTCGATCCTCGACTGACATGTATAGTTTTTCTCTGTAATGAGAGAGTATCCACCTTTCATGCCATATCATCCTCGTCTTCATCGAATCTGCTTGAGTTGTCACATTAGGAAGTTGTGATCCTCTTAGAGCTCCACCACGAAGTAGCATATGTTGAACCTTCTGGTTGTTAAACTGTCTACTATCATCTTGTAATATATCCAATGCGGTCGAACCCTTCAAATTCTTCTTGTTCAGATCAATTCTATTCATTAACAAGCTCACCATCTGCATCAAGTTAGCATGGAATGCATCAACAATGAAGGAACTGATTAGTAAAATTTGTCTTACAGTTTTATTTTATTTGAAGAATTTTGAACAAGTGCTATTTTGGGGCCTTGAATTCCGAAAATTTTCAGTTTCAAAAGACTACGCATGCTTAGTATATATTATCTTCTCCCAAAGAAGTGTTGGACAGTTAATTAGTATTCATACTCAACAAAAACACATATTTTGATAACAATAAATTAGAATTTAATTGAATATTTTAACATTTGACACTCACCTGAATGAAAATTAAAGGATAAATGTCTTTAAAAATTAAATATAAGAACTAATAATATAGTGTTATAAAAATATGAATTTATATGCATATTTTTTATTAAATAAAGATATTATTAAAATAACGAGAAACTGTCAAAGAATATGAATGATTCTACAGGTTTGTTATACATGAAAATCTCAAAAGTAAAATAAAAAATAAACCAAGACTTATGGTAATTGTAAACAATACATAAGTATCATTTACATTATATTTTTTTATTCTATCAAATCGAAACATTACCTCGATTTGATTATTATGTGTTGCAAGATGCAATACGTTATTTCCTTGATCATTAGTGGAATACAAGACTTCATTCTTGTGAACCAAATCAAGCCAACCTATGATGACTTTGAGTGCTTCAACTTGGTCATTCTTTACAGCAATATGCAGAGCAGTCTCTTTCTGGATCGTCACATCTTGGATAGATTTTGGACAAACAACGAGAAAGTCAGCTAAAACATCAATGATGCCATATTCTGCTGCCAAATGCAAAGGTGTTATTCCTTCTCTTGCATGGACTCGGACAAGGTCAGAGTCCAATTCTACGAGTCGAAGAACTAACTGAGTATGTCCGTTATGCAAAGCCAGATGAATGGGACTATATCCCTCTTGGTTTGGTTTCCTAGCAAAAGATGGCTTTAACCTCATAATTTCCAAAGCAAAATAGGTTTGTCCTGCAGAAGCAGCTATATGTAATGGAGTATCAATGAAAGGTACCTCATCAATGTAATCCAAAAGATATGCATCTTCCTTAATTAACGAGTAGAGTTTATCCAAATCTCCCACCTCCGCAGAAGCCTTTAATAACTGATCCATTCAACTGATACCAAAACCAACAGATACAGAAACAATTAGTATTATTATAAAGAACAATTTTGCTAAGAAACTAGTTAACAACTATAATAATAGACTACGAATGCATCTGAAAGTAAGTAGCTGATGTTTTTTATAGATCCAATTTCTCAAGTGACTCCTTCCACTCCTTATCCTTTGAAAGGGAATTAACTTCAGTGCAGACTTATTTTCATAGAACTTTCTCCGTTCTGCATAATTAATTTGAAGTTACACTGCTACAAAGAAAAGAAAGACTTTTCCTTTAATTTTTAAGTTAGTTCTAAACTAGAATCAAATTAAAATTTAAAGTTGGTGAGACGTGACAGTTGACTTAAGATTTTAAATCGATTTTATATGATATAATCTTTAAAATATATTTTGGTTATTTTCTACTAACTTTACTACATGTTTTATATCACATAATTGTAAAAAAAAAAAAACAGAATATGTTTTAAAGAGTTTTTAAATTTTTTATTTATTTAAAACTTAAATATTAATTAATTACTTAAAAAATAAATTTATAACAATAATATATATAAATTTAACTTAATTATAATATCACTAAATATTATAAGATATATATGCTATTCAATATCATCAAATTCTTCTTCAGATTCTTCTTACGATCTTATAATTTGAAACATGTGTTTCGCCCATTCTTATCGTAAATCTTCAAAAATTTGAATATCATAACTCGTTTTACTCCAACTAAAGAACTACATGTATTTAAATTGAAAATAAGAATTTAATATTTTGATTTTACAAAAAATAACTTATATATGTTAAAAGAATATATTAGTAAAAAAAATTACCACATATTTAATTGACATGTTGATATTTTAGATGATATTGCTCATAAATTTCATAACAAAATACTACATATGATTATATTATTTTGTTATGAAACCTACAAAAAAAAAAAATAAGTGTACATGGTTTATCAATTTGAACATATTTATTATTCAATAATAAAATTCATTAAATTATTAATATTCGCTTGTACATTACGTAACTTTATCCTATATATGCTTATGTTGTTTTTTAAGGACAATGCCCTTACTCTTATTCCATAACTTTCATGTCTTATCAAAGTTTAAAACAATTAATTCTTTATTCAATATTACAAAGAACAATAGAAGAAAAATACGTAGTTATAATTCTTACATTTCAACAATTGTGTTTGTGTCTTTATTCAATTCTTTGGAAGCCGAGTCACAATACCAAATATGATTACCATATAGATCAAGGATTACCAACATCCAATGATCTTAATCTTGTTGAAACTTTAATGCCCAATGGATAATTAACTTTTGATTTCTTTGAAATGTTAATGTCCTATCATATAATTGTTTCGCTTTTATGCTAACATCATGCTTTTGATATTGATTCACAAAATGATGAATCATTAAACATTACTAAATGTGACAAGTGATTAGCTTCAAGTCGATAATATCATGCCCTATATAAAAGAAATATATATAAATAATTAGATAATATAAACTTAATTATATGCACTATATAAATGAAAATTATTTATTAATTGAGGAATCACCTTATCTACACTTAAATTATACTTAAATCAATAATTTAAAATTCAAATAATTGCAATATACACTCGATCGATATATAAGATTGTCCAATGTGTACTACATATATTTCTTTAGGAAGTGACACAATTCATTCATCATTCATGTTATTTTTACTAGTAACAATAGTCATCAAAGAGCCAAGATTTTTGCTGTAGTTTATAACATATTCATAATTATACTTTTTTCATGGTTTCTTCTTGAATTATTTGGTACGTAATGATTATCCACTAGATATAGATTTACCACAAAAGGCATCCTTTGCATCCCTTAATATTAATATATTTACCAATTTTGATATAATAGACTAAACAATAGCTATTATATTATTAACAATAATAGAATAAAATTGTAAAAAAGTTTTATCTTAAGTAAAAATTAATAGTACAAAATTAAAATTTAACACAACTTGATTTGATGACCAAGCCACATATTCTCCAATTGCTTCTTGGATTGTGGTAGCATTAGATGACATCATTAGTAGGCAATGATGGAGCAATAATTGATCAATTACTATTCGTTAATGATTTGAAAAATATTGATTATGAATATTTTAATCATTGCTTAATTGTTGTATCATTCCAATAGCAATATAGTCCATAAATGATGAATCTTTCAACATATATTTTATATTTTGTAAAAAAATTAAAGTTATATATAATAAATAAAATATATAATAAAAAATAAAAATAATATATCATCTACATAAGTTTTAAATCTTACCACGAATGATCATTAAATGAAGGATGACTCCCATGTGGCATAGCTATTGGAAGAATATTCTCATCAAAATATTCTTTTGATTGATGGTAAGAATGCACAGATTACACTAAAAATATTGAACTACCGTGTGATTGCATGAGAATTTTTAGAATATATGTGGGCCCAATAGGATGATTATATCGTATAGAGGATAGAGTTTGGCCATGATATTGTATGGGTGACATGCTTGGCCAATAAGGCATACCTTGATTGTAGTATGGTGACATGTCTGGCATGTGTTGCGATGCCACAACTTAGTAACTTTGAAATTGCTTTATATTTGCAAGCTCACTTAACATTGTAGCCTTAAAAGAGTTCAATTATTTTTCAACTTTATTCAACTTCTCCTTACTGACCATCTCAGGCCTTTGTTTTATAATATTGAAAAACTCCATGTAACCATCATATTAGCTTCCTCCCCTAACACGATCAGGATGATCGGGTCCAAATACATAATATATGGCATTTTTCCCTAGTTGTTCGATTATTTCACATCTATTAATTTGTTCTTGAACTATTCTCTACAAATAATAAAGTATATCATACATTATTACATCAATATGCAAAATTATAACAAATAAACTAGCATCAAGTTAAATTACTAACCAACTTATTTAGTTGTTCTTCTCCTCGTTTATTCATTGGTTTTAACTTCTTCATTTCCAGTGTCTTTATTTCTATATAGAGTTTTGTTTCTATATAAAGTATATCATATATTATTACATCAATATTCAAAATTTAACCAACTTATTAAGTAATGTATCAATCAAGCTCTCATATACATTTTTCTCAATGAGCATGATATATAAGATGTGACAAATGTGTAGGTATTTCCAAAAAGGTAATTCCCAAAATATTGATTTTTTATTTCATCAATCATGTTCTACTGATTGAGTAACATTTTCATTTTTACCCCTTTTATGGTTAACCTCTTTCGTTTTCCTCCATCAACGAGTTTTTTTATCTTTTCATATCGTTTGAATTTTATATCAGTCAATCACCTTAATATCTCAACACATTGCAAAGGTCTTAGTGTAGGATCATGATCTTTTTTACTATAAAAATGTTTCTTTTGGTATCTAAACTTGTGTCTAGATGGAAAAATCTTTTATTTCTTCTATAAGACATCTTTCAATCAGGAACAAGATAAGTTGCAAAAGTGGCATCACTATAAAGAGAGCATCACATATAACCTTTTATTGCATTTCTTAATAAGTCCTCATAGGTAGGAAAATTATTAATTATCTATAAAAAAACCCCTCATAAGTTAAAATATTATTCTTTATATATGTCATAAACATTTACATCATCATTTCACAGCGTATTTAAGCTCCAAGTTGTTTCAGTTTTGAGATCAATGATGTTAGCATCATGAGTTTTCTTTTCATACACAACCAGGTAGGAAGGCAATATATTACCATAATTACTAGCCAACAACTATATATGTTACTAAGGGAATTGTGTAGATTAATTGTATTAGTAGCAATATCAAGACAAAGATTGTGTAGATCAGATGCAAATTGAGGGGATAAATTATCTACTACTTTTCAATTTGGGGAGTCAGAAAGATGTCGTAGCATCCCATTAATCGATTCTCTGAATGCCAAGTCAACATATTTGATGTCTTTTTACTTTTGATCAACCTTTGAAAGTGAGGAATCGAAGCAAAGTACCAAAGAACCTCTATGGGTAAGCCTTTTCTTAGGTTTTGTCTTATTTGTAGTATATTTTCATCTGAATTCTTTATACACCGTACAATCATCTAATGTCTCATATTTTTTTCTATAAAGAATGAAATCATTTGAACAAGCATGAATCTTATGATATTTCATGCCAAATTGACTAAGAGATTTTTTCACTTTATACATTGGAGATGAAAACTCAATATCCTTAGGAAATATATCTATTAGTACATTTAGTAAATCTGTGAATCCCTTGTCAAAAAAATATTTTTTGCCTTCACATTGTACAAATGAACCAATCCCAACATTTTAATGTATTTCTTGCACTCTGGATAAAACGAATTTTTGACATCTTTTAGAAGTTTTTTAAAAGTTTTTGGATCATTCTTATGTAGTTCATCTTCAACAGCATAAAACATATATTCTGTCTGTACATTATATCTGTAGTGCCTATTCTGATAAGATGTATATAATCCACTCATATCCTTATTTATCTCTTCCCTATGAGTATTATCAGTATATTCTTCATGATAATACCAACATTTATAACTCAAAAGAATATCACTACGGATTATGTGATACTTAACCTCATCAACATCATGAAATTTCTCATTTTTACATTTAACACATGGACATCGAATCATACTAATTTCATTATTATTATTTTTACGGACAAATTACAAAAAAGTTTCAACTTGAGAAATATAATCCTGCTCAATTCTATACTTTGAAATCCAAGATTTTTCAATTTTCTATTAATGATATTAAGCATATTAAATATGGATCCAATAAAATATAAATATATTAATCACCAATATATTTTAATTATTATTATATATGAAGTTATAAATTATTACAATATCTATCAAAATATCATATAAAAATAAATACATAAAATTCAAACAATTAATAAACTCATTATAACATTAACAATATATAACATATAAATATATAATAAGTTAAAAAATTTAAATTTAAAATAAATTAATATATATAAAACATGAAATACATAAAATTAGTTAAAATAAATAAATAAAAAATATATTCTTTTCTTCTAAGTTTGAATAAAAGTAAACAATATACACAACACAAAAATATATACAAATAATCAATAATACATAATATACATTAAAATGAAAAAAATAATTGTACAAAAATTATATAAAAATATAAAATGTCAATAATAAGTGTAAAGTAATTCATATAAATACTTAAAATAATAAAACATGTGAGAAAATTAAGAAAAATGATGTTTGGTAGATGAGAAAGTGAAAGAAAATAGGTACAAAAAAATTAAATGTTATGCTTAAAAAAATAGTGGATCTAGATTAGAAAGTTGAGAGAAACAAAACCCAACTGATAACGTCGAAAATGGATACAAATGTTTGGAGGTATTGTACGGTTAGAGAGAAAATTAGGAAATAGTAGCAAAAAATGTTGGATTTTGGGGGGTAGGAAGAAGAAAAAAAAATACGCTTAACATCGATTCTATGTGTCAATCGATGCTATGAAAAAATAAAAAAAAGACCCATAGCTTCGGTTCTACCTGCCAACTGACACGAGCCACATGTAGTGTCAGTTGACACGTAGAATTATTGCTCGAGATGCGTCAATATGAAGTGGCAATCGACACTACAAGTGGTACATATCGTAATTGATGTGTGTAACCAATGTAAAGTCACGTGTAGTGTCAATTCTACGTGTCAACTAACATAACATTACAGGTCGATTGACGTGTACAACCGATGCTATACATCACGTGTAGCATCAGTTGTACAAATCAACCAACATTATTTTTTGATTTTTTTAATATTTTTTAATTTGAAGTCTATTTAAAGTTAGTTTTCAATCTGAATTAACTTTAAATTTTAAGTCGATTTATAAGTATCCTAACTTAAAATTTATTATAAATTGATTTTAAAAAAATTGAATTTAAATTTTGATTTAAATATTGTTTTATTATAGTAGTGTTATGAGATATTACCGAAACGTTATTTGATATAATTCAAATAAGAGTTTTTATCAAATAGCCAACTTAAACACATTCATTAGAGAAAAGTGAAAAAAAAATGGTGATGTGTGGTGGGGACGATTTGACAACTCGTGTCCCTGGTGCTCACAGCTGCCTAGCAAGTTCCATTTTCATTTTGCTTTTTCACAAGTAATTTTCAGCCTCACATTTAAATTCTAAAGTTGACCTGTTCGGCAAAAGACGCCCACTGTAGAGTAAATATTAGTAGAACTCTGATCAAATGAATTTTTTGCCATTACTAATTAAAAGATATGAGATTAAAATACTTACTTATTTGTCTAGATCCCTCGCCATAAATAATTAATGACGTGTTGAACTTTTGATCAACTTGCTGGACTTTAGAATTTAAATATGAGGTTGAAAATAACTCGTCAAAAAGCAATATGAAAATGGGACTTGGTAGGTAGCCTGTGAACACCCATGACAAAAGGAGTCGTGTCACGAAGAAAAGAAAGGAACACACAATGCAAATGTTCAAAGAATAAGAAAAAAGCTTGAAGACATGTCCTATCTCAAGAACTTGCACGATGTTCCTATACAAGTTACGTTTATAATTATAAATTTCCCCCTGTCTCTGTCTCTTTACCTGTAAGTTGTGACATTGTGAAACTTGTGTGGTGACTTTTGTGCTTCATTGTAATTAATATAATTTCAGTCTTCTTAAATCAAGTCAACTATTTTACTCCCATTCATATCCAAAAAAAGCTTAGATTTCTCTCTTCCTTATTATAATATTGAAATCAAATCTTCATTTTTAATTATGATCATCGATTTATTGTTACGATTATAAAAATTAAGACTTAAGTAAAAGAAATCATAAACTATTATCTATAATCTTAATTTTTAATCAAATCAATAATCATACTTATAACCTCGATTTTTAAAAAACTGAGGTCATAAAAATACCATTTAGTTATAATTTTATAATCAAATTATATGTCTATTATTTCAGTTACACTTAAATCGTGATCATATAAATCTCAATTAATTTTATTTTTTAATATAAATTATTAAATTAAGAAAATTAAAAGTTATTATATTAAAATTAAGAAAAAAATTACATTTGAGTGTTTATACATACACTAAAATATAATAAATTCTTACTATAATTAACTAATTAAAGTATCACAAAATATGAAATACATGTAAAAAATTTATTAATATTAATATTAATGAACGATTTAAATCAATATAAAAAATATTTTACTTGAGATATCCTCGTGATTTTCTTCAAAAATCTTCTTTCTTGAAAAGAAAAAAAAGAAAAATGCATCATTTAGATGCTTAATTCCAAGTTTCTACCGGCATAAACCTTATTGCATATAAATGACAACGAGGAAAAATGTAAAGCTAACAATATAATATCAAACCAAAGTGATATTCCTTCGAGAGATGGAAACAAAAAGTGACGAAAGGGTAGAATTTGACAAAGATGTAACCTTTAAATTTATTTTGCACCAAAGTGTTGAAAAGTATGATTTCAGTCAATTCCTAAACAAATAAAGCGAAAATTAACGAACAATCAGAGAAAAACCCATTAACATTCTAGAACCCAAAAGCATAAATTACCAAGTTAACAAAAGATTCGCAGTACAAGGATATGAATACTCAATCTCTTGACTAGGTTAAAGGGTTTTCTGATTCAAAACTTCTCCCTGAGAAACTGAAGAAGAATTGTAATCTCCAGCACTTAGCCCAGTTCTTTGAATTAAATTTCTATCTGAGTTAGTTCTGTGATGCTCGTCCACATAATATTCAGCATTTCTGCAAGAAAGAATCTTATTTACGATAGACGAATAGCAACATATCATAAGCACATATTGCATGATCACAAGATCATAACAAACCTAGCGTTGAAATGCCTAATTGCAGAGACATCTTATGGAGCAGATGTTTCCTCCAAATCACTATTGATGGGCCTAGACCCTAACGATTCAAGTCTTGATAGAGTTGCATTGTTGCCGGATTCAAAGCTTCCAAAGCTCAATTGCTGACATATACATCGACTGCCGACATATACGTATTTGCTGACATATACATCGACTGGTATCAGAGCCAATTTCAAGAAAAGAAGGAGAAATATCAGGAGTCAAGATTGACATTGAAAAGTTTGATAATTGACATAGAAAAGTTTGATGATTGACATTGAAAAGTTTGATGGGAGAATTAATTTTGGCTTGTGGTAAGTACAAGTCGAAGATTTGTTGATCCAATACGGGTTATACAAGACGTTAAAGGGGAAACCAGCCCTTGTTACTGGTATTTATAGAGATGCTTCGACAAGAAGCTCAAATATCGACGGTGATACTAACAGTATGTCTATTTTCAAAGACTATAGTGATATATGCTCTTTGAAAAGAAAGTGTACATCCTCATGACATGTCGCTAGTCTCTAAATATTGCCATGAATGAGGGTGTGTTACTGGTAGCGGGTCCACAAGTTTGCACACGGGCATTGGCAAAGGATGTCGATGGTTGATAAACTCTCGGGAAAACCAAGTGAGAGTTGCACCATAAATTTTAGCAAGTTTTTTTTCGACATGAACCGATGTGAAATTCTTAGAATTGGTGATTAATTCTAAGTGGTTGTACTCTTTATGATGGAGTATGATAATTTTCAGTGTAAAAAATTATGACTGTGGGAGTAGACAGTGTTGTAGTGGTAATTATGTTTATTTTTAATCAAGGTGGAGATTGTTGTGATTGATTAAAAATAATATTAGGTTTGTTAGTCAAAATAGGAGATGCCTAATTTAGAAGAAAATTCATGGAAGGTGGTTATCATATTGTCAAAGATGGAGGTGTCTAATCTTGTTTGAATAAAAAATAAGAAAATTAGGTAACCTAATGTTGTTGAATGAAGAAATGTTTGACATATGAAATGAGAACTTGAAGGCTATAAATATAACTTTATTTATTTATTATTAATCATCCCAAAAATAGAGAAAAACTTATATGAGAAGTTTTTAAGTGAGAGAATTTTGTAAGAAAATTATCTTGGACTTGTAATTGCTCTTGTCTTTTGGGTGTGTGAGAAAAAATACTTTCGTTGTCAAAAGACAACCAGAGAAAGAAATTTATTATGTGAAAAATTGTTACAAACACATTCTCAATGATTTTCTCTCACACCCAAGAGAAATTTACTATGTGGAGAATTTTATAGGAAAAATTCTCTCACTTAAAAACTTCTCATATAAGTTTTTTTTTCTATTTTTTGGATTATTAATAATGAAGAAATGAAATTATATTTATAGCTTTAAATTTCTATTTTATATGTCAAATATTTTTTCATTTAATAAAATTAGGCTACCTAATTTTCCTATTCTTTATTCAAACAAGATTAAACACCTTCATCTTTAACAATATGTTAAACCACCTTTCATGAATTTTTTTTTAAATTAGACATCTCCTATTTTAACTAATAAAATTAATATTATTTTTAATCAATCACAATAATTTTAAAATTGGGTCTCTAAAAGGATAGCATCCTGCAAAATAACATGTCCATTAATAATTCAAACATTCAAAACATACTTGTATCATATGCAACTCCAGTAAAAGGTCAACCACATCAATCAGTTTGTTCTTTTTCTTGATTTTTGTTGTTAATAAGTCAAATTATTCACTTGTTGGAAATCCTCTCAGCCCAACAAGGGGTCTAACTGGATTCGATGAACAACAGAAGCTAAATAAAGAAAAGCTTCAAGAACCAAAAAAATAAAATAAAATGTAAGCATGTACCAAGAGAATTAGGGGTTGTTGGTGCCAGATGCCTCCACTTTAATGTCCTTTCCATAAATTCAAGATTGTCCCTTATTTCTGAATAAATTCCAAGATCGTCTATATTCTGTCCTGATGTTCCCAGAAACCAGAAACTCAACAAAAAAAATCATGTTAAATAAATGTTGTTCAAGTAGTATGAAAAATTAATCATAGTGATTTTTTTGCAGTCAAATCCATTGACTTTGGTAAATGATTGCTTGTGAAGTATAACTATATGTTCATGTATGTCCTATAAATATAACTATTGTTGAATGGATTAAGCAAGAAAATATTGGTTAATTACCAATATCATTAATTATCAATTACCCATATTTACCTGGTTTTATCATGCTCAAAGCAATGAGGATTAGTACAAGATCTAAATGTGTTATAAACAGATGAGCCCGAGAAAAGACACCTATTCAAAGGCTGAAAAAAAGAGAGAAGAATATATCATCAGGAAACAAAATCATGCCCAAAATATATAGTGAATGCATTAATTAAAGACATTAAACATGTTATGGTAAAGAAAAAAGTAGCTGGGTCATCGGGACCAGGCATAATATATAAAGGTAAACCCGCAGCAATCTAACATAAGTGAACTGTAAGCAAATGAAATCATGATAGGGAGTCTCGATAAGGTGTGCTAATAGTTCAACAGATGAAACGAACATGAGTCAATGAAATATCCAACTCTTTTATAGGTTCTCACAGTTTTGACTGATCCTTTGAAGCCAAATTCTGCATAAATATAACTTAAGTGAACTGTATTGTTAAAACTTCAACTTCAACTTTAAGAGCTTAAGTTGCTAACATGCCATCCAAATGAAAAAAATAAACAACAAAGACAACAACAATTTTTACTGAAGACAAAACCTAGACATTAAAAATTCAAGTGTAAACAATATTATACTGGTAGAATAACAGCAGACAAATATTATGATAAATAGAGAATTGTTTTCACACCTCTTTCCTTGATGATGAGTCCATTAGTCCCATAGAAAAAATTTGTTGCTAATTTAGTAGGTATAAACCAACTTTCTTTCCTACCCTGTAAAGGTATCCAAAAAAATCTAAACTTTGATGTCAATAGAGAATGGCTAAATTAACTAACATCTGAGTGAAAGAGATTAGGACAAATAGATAACCTGTTGAAGTTTGACTAGTCTCAATTCTACAAGGTCTTTGATTGTATTCCTCTGAACCTCATTCAACGTATTTAAATTGTATGCCTAAAGAATAAAATATAGAACAAAGTAAGATACTATAAAAGATTTCCTAGAAAGACGAGAACTAGTTAGAAGCTAAATGGAAATAACAGATTAAAGTCATATGCCAATGTTTTCTACAAATGATATCTATATTTTTGGTAAGAAATTTAAAATTGGTTAAACAAAAATTAGACAAGACACCTTAGATAGAATGTTTAAGTCTAAATAAGCATAGGTTCATAGGAAGTAAGAACGGGGAAAGAACTATTCAACATATACCTTACCCTTATATGAAAACTGTTATTTGTTTGGCCCAAACTCAAAAATAAATATTTGAACCAAACTCATATTAGAATCCTTCTTATTATGATATATATATTTCTCTACCTATGTTACGGTGTGTTGGTTGCCTCCATAACCGACTAAGAGAACATAAACAAAGAATAGCATAGAAATCAGTTGACAGAGAGAAGAAAAATCTGTCTCAAGTTCTTCACATCTGGTTCCTACTGAAATTATAATTTTATTTTATTTGGTGAGTTTTCAATTTGATTTGGAATATTAATTCCAGCCCATTCATTTCTCTGTACCTTCTGTTTTGTACTTCTGAATATTGTTTCTTAATCTCATCATAATCTTTTGAGAACAACGTCATCAGAGAACAAATTGAAAGAAGCTAAAGCTGTCAATTGTGAAGCACTGAGTTTATTTGCATGATAATATTTGATTTAATAGAAAATTTGTTAATTTATCTTATTATATATTACCATTAAATTAGAGAGGATAATTTGTGAATTGATTTTGGATTTTGGTATAATTTGTGAAGTTTTGAAAATTGATGTTTGTATCTCCATTTAGTTATTAGTAGATTTTCCTCGGTGTGTCGTCGTCAGTGGAGTAGACTTTTCACATTGAAAAGTTGAACCACTTAAATCATTGTGTGTCATTTATTTTCTTGTTGCTTATTATTTTACTGTTACCCATTATTATTAATTTGTGCAACCAAAATTAGACTTAATCTTCGCTTCCGCAAGTACTAATTTATAACAAAAACTAAGCTCTAAAAGAAATGAAATTATATCTATAGGATCCAAGCCTATCTCCTGTACCAAAATATTTTTGAATCTGACTAAGTGTAGGAACTTAAGAATATGATCTTCATAAAGATAAAACTTAAGCTGCAATCTGAAAAAATTAAGTTCATATATAAAACTCGTAGCATAGTCTCATTCCGGTGGAAAGAACCATGTCTATATCTCATAGTTAGAGATATATTCTCTAATGATATACCAAAGTTGTGCATTTATATCCATTAGCTATGGTTTTTAGACATGAAGAATAATACCTAGTCAATGGCATCATATGCAAACTCAGCTCAAAAGACATGTGCATAATCGTACCAAAAATTGAAAACCACTTTTTGTTAGTCTAGGAGCTTCTTTGTCCTTACACAAACATCAAATATAAAGTAAGACATTATGTATGAAAGATCACTTTCAATAACAGATTAATTAAGAGTAATACACGGTAAAACAATGTAGGATAACAACGAAATCTTATATATAAAACAAGATAGAAGTTAAAGAAATACAAATAAATCTGTAATGGAAATTAAAGTAAGAAATATAAAGAAAAAATAAAATATACACACCAAGTGGAAAAAAACCACCTAATTCATAGAAACCCATTATCTCATTTCAAAGAACAATCAAAAGACCCGAAAGACATAACCCTTAATTCAATGCTTTTTGTTAAGGGGATCAAATTTCAATAATAATCAACACATATATGAAATGATATGGTAAAAATGAGAGGATATGACACATAGTAGGAGCTAGGTCGCGAGCGACAAAGAAAACAAATGGTTGACGAGGGGAGATACGAGACAGAGGAAAAGAAAGAAGAGATCAGGGTTGCGCACGATAATGAAACCAGCTACGCAAGTAAGCTAGGGAAAAGGAAAAGAAAAAACAGAGAGAAAATGAAGGAGATCGGTTAGGTCGTTCGTGATAATGAAACTAGCTACACGAGCGAACCAGGGAAAAGGAAATGAAAAGAAAAAAGATAGGGAAAAAGAAAAAAACTTGATAGAGAAATGAAAAAATTGTAAAGTAATTTTTATACTTTTTTAAAATAAATAACACACATAACATATTATTTGATTTTTATTTTAAAAATATTAAAAACTTTATTATTTAATCATGATCATGGTTATTTAATAATTATGACTATATAAGTTTATTTATATTTAAATATTTTTTATAGTCTAACTTATAATTACGATTGATAAAATCGAAGTTATATGTATATATTATAGCCTTGATTTTTATTAGACCACATATTATTATTTTAGTAGTGTTTACAAGTACAAAGAAGATTGTTTTATAGCATAATTTGTTTCATTATTAATGAAACTTTATCTTTCATTTTTTTAAATACTCAAATTTTATATTATTTTACGATATATTTGAAGGTGTAAGAATTTTGCAACACAAATTTGATAAAGTTGTGAGAATAAATGTGGTGTGGGAAGAAAATAATTAATTTATGTATACAATTTAAGTGAAAATTTAACCAAAATTTTATAGTTATATATACGTGTGTAAAAATTTGACATTAGTATTTAATTGAAAATATTTAAAAGATAGAAAAAATGTAAATTATAAACTAAATTGTAAACATTAGTATAATTCAACTCAACTGGTGTGATTTTGAAAAATAAAATATTAATATATTTATATATGTAATTCTTCCTTTTTTTATTTTTTATTAGTTTTTTAGACCAATAATTACAAAAAATATTTATATATTAAATAAATTTTTTTAATTGTTTATTAGTTTTTATTATTTTTTTATACTAATAAATACCAATATATTTATATAATAAATACTTTTTTTTATTTTTTTTTATTTTTTTTTATTTTTTTCACCAATAAATACAAAAATATTAATTTAATAAATATATTTTTATTAACTATTATTTTGTATAATGCAAAATTGTTTTTATTATATTAAGAATGACAATTTATACAGCCAATAAATACCAAAATGTTCATATAATAAATATATTTTTATGAATAGTTATTTTATATAAGGTAATTATTTTTATTACATTAAATGTGATAATTCATAAAATTAATGATTACATATTTAATAAGTATTCGATCAATTCACTTAAGAACCTATCATATTTTTGTTAAACTAATAATTTTCATGTCGATATTATATCACATCATATAACAATTAAAAAAGGAATATTAATCTATTATAAATTATTTTTAAGCAAAAAATGCTTATTATTCTAATAGAATTAACTTCTTAGATAGTAAAAATATTAATTGAATAAGTTCATATATTGTTACATTATATTTGACTTATTTGTTAAACAAAGTTAAGCAATTATTATCAATATTTTGATAAATCACTTATGTTTATATTGTATTTAGATTCTATTGCTTAGAAAATAATAATTAATATATATTTATTCGTCACTAAAATAAAAAATTAATTAACTATTTGTTTTAAAAATATTTATGCAAACCCCGTTATAAAACATTTTAACATCCATTTTTCAATTATAATATAAGTAATTTAAAAATTTATATTTAAAAACTTATTTTTTTTATTATATAAAATAAAAAATTTTAAATCATAAAAATTATTACTCAACAATTAATAGTATGATATATTTATTAAATTTAAATTATCAATTTATGCATCTATCACGATCCAAAAACTAGTATGTGTGTATACATATACACTAATAAAAGTCACGTGTTTTACAAATGAATTATTATATATTTACAAAAAAATATCTTTGTTTAAATCTATAGTATATTTAAAATTTATATTATATAGTCATAAATAAATAAATAATAAATTAATCATAAGTTTTTGAGTTAATTAGAATATGTATATCATAAATAGATTTGATAAACAATATTAATTAAATTCTATTTAATATTATAAATTTTTAGAATGTTAGTTTATATAATTTTTAATTTTTTTTAAATTACTTATTTGAATCAAATATCATTTATTCTAATATATATATATATATATATATAAATAACATTAGTGTTGGACCCATGTTATACACGGCGGCTGGATATTTAAAATGTATTTGTATTAATAAAGTTATTTATTTTAAAAAGTTATTTAAATTAATATATAATTTATAAATAATTTTTTTGATAATATATTTATTTTTTATCTTATATATTGTGTTAATATTTGATTTAAAATACTGGTATTACTTTTGAGAAAACTAAAATAATATCATGTAATTTAAATTTGATAAGTATATAGTAGTGTTGATTGATATTATTTCAAAAAAATTTATTTAATAAAAAAGGTGTTTAAACAAAGTTTTCAAATTTGATAAGAACATTTTGATATTTATTGATATACAAGAAAAAAATACAAAGAATAACCAATGATCAGTAAAAAATAATAAAAATAAAGAAGATATAAATGCATATTGATATTTATTTATGTATTAAAAAATAAATATAAACAAAAAAGTAAAAAAATAATAAAACCAATATACAATAAACTAATAAAAATATTATTTATAAAATATTTATTTATTTTAAGAATATTTTGATATTTATTTATATGTATAAATAAAATATATATTTATTTTAGAAATATTTTAATATTTATTTGTGTGTATAAATAAAAACTGTATTTATTTTACAGACATTTTGATCTTTATTTATGCATAAAAAAATAACATAATAGTGGAACGAAAAAATAACCAATATACTATTTATTGGTTATTCTCGCTTTTTATATATAATAATAGATAATTATAAAAATTATTCATTTTAATGATATTTTTGTACTTATTTGTGTATACTAATAAAATATTTATTTACTTTAGAAACATTTTGATATTTATTAATGTATAAAAAAAATAAAAAAATAAAATGAGAGAATAACTAATGTACGCTTCATATATATATAATAATAGGTGATTATAAAAAGTGTATTTATTTTAAGAATGTTTTGATAATTATTTATGTGTAAAGAAATAGCAAAATAATAGAATGAGAGAATAATAAATGTAAATAAATAAGGATACAAAGAATAAAATTAAAGTTAAAAATGTATCCAAAAACATTAAAAGAAACAAAATTACAAATAGCATGGAGAATGACGACTAATTAAATGATTTATATATATAAAAATATTACTTAACACCCATTTACATTGGGTGAGTTTGAGCTCACATCCTTGACGTGTCTAAAATCTTACACAATATGTTTTATGTCTTTATTTTTAACACATTTTTTTTATAAACATGAAAAGTCAAGATGATTTCACTCTACCACATGTTTATACTTTCATTATATGTAAGATTCTCTCTCATTTGGATCATATGTCATTTTCTACGAGATAATAGGATAATATTAAGATTTTATTTTTGGTACCAATTTAATGTAATTTGTCATTTAATTAGAGATTTTTTACATATGTAATAATACATGTGCGATATTAAGATAATATTTTTAAATAATTAATTAATTAAATAATATTCAGAGAATATTTTCAATTAATCAATATTATTATCCAAAAATTTCCTCTAAATATAGCACGTATATTATTATACATGTAAATAATATAATTAAATATTAAATTATAATAATTTGATATTTTTTTAAATGGATACCACTAAAATACTAACTCAAAAATATAGATAAAAAATATCAAAAATAAAATTGTCGTATTAATACAATTAACAATTTTGTGGTAAGGTTACAGGTCAAGAGAATAACAATTTAACTTTAACAAGTGTCACATTTAGAGAGGCCCCAATCATATTTAAGTATTATACTCATATTATACATGTACGGATAAAGTAATAAAAAATACTTTCATTTTTCCAATTATTTTCAAATCTACTAAAAAATACTCACATTTTTTAGTTAAAAAGTATTACATAAATAACATTTTTTTCCATATAATAATAAACAAAAAATACTTTCTCCAACAATAAATTTTTTATTATTAAATATTTATATTATTCTTTTCGTAATAAAATTTTATATAATAAAAATAATTACTAATTATATTTAATTTATAATTTATAATTTATGAAACATTAAGATTTTCGATCAACTATTCACGATAAGATAATTTTCAATATAACTTATAGATTAAATATTTAATAATAAAATTATTAATTATAAAATACATATTAAAATAAAAAAAATAATAAAGATTAATTTTTAATATCAAACGATAATAATTTATGTAATTCAAAATTTTGATTTTAAATTAATGATATACATTTTATTTATCAAATTATTAGACTAATCATTTTATTTATCTTATTAAATTGTTATATATTTTAAATAATTATACTATTTACATATTTATAATTATTTGACAACTTCAAAACTAAGGTCATTGAGGCTTTCTCCAAGCGCTCCGCCTCAAAAGGAGTCCATGTTCTTACATAATCATAAAAAAGGGTAAAAGACATTTGATACAGAGAAATACCGCAATACATATGTCTAAATGTTTATGAGAGCAACAACACTAGTAAGAAGAAATGGCGACGTGGGAAGAGTTACGAAGTTTGAAAGTTTGGAAGTTGTTTCTCTATTATTTTTTTTAGCGTTGGCATGGGTGTCATTAGGGTTATTTTTTATTTAATCGAATACTATTCCGCATTTTTATCCTCCCACTTATTTTTTCAATATCAAGTTAAATGGGTGACTCATATCTGATCCGTACTCGATCTTTGTATTTCAAGCCCAAACTAGTTGACCCATTTTTGACTCAAAATCATATCAAGTCGTGTTTTTCCAAGTGGTTTCGTGTGTGTCAAAAATTATTATCCCTTTATAATATTAGAAAAAAATTTGAAATAAGTATTATATTTTAGAAGGATGTGTAGTTCCTATACTTATTTTTAAAATAATATTTAAATTTTATACTTATTTTTTTTACAATTTAATCCTATTATTATAAAAGTGACCACATGATCATTTTTTATGTTTTTGTTAATTTATTTATATTTATATTAAATTTTTTTAGTTATTTTTATTCAAGTTAAAATAATCTCAATCTAATACACTTAAAAACAATAAAAAAAACAAAATAAAAAAAATTTTACTTTATTCTTGACAGTATTTTTTTAAAAACAATAAGATTAAATCATTACAAAAAAGAAGTATATGACAAAAGTGATGTGTTTTTTAAAAAGTATATAATTCTGATGTATTTACCTCTATTTTTTTACTTCTAATTTTTAATTTTTAAAAATATTTTCTCTATATACATGTATATTCAAAAACACAAAAGTTATTAGAGTAACAAACGTCTATTGAAACACTATCAAATCATATTATAAAAAATATTTAGAACATAAATATTAATCATGTGTTTAAATAAGTTTAATTTTGAATACGTGTTAAGTTTTGAGTGTAAATTGATTAAAGGTAAAAAAAAAAGAGTATTTAAGGATTCGAAAGGAAAAAAAACTACCCTTTTAATTTTGTGAATCAATGCCCTAAATATATCAACAGTAGACTTTTTATTATTACATAATGTTACATTTATGTTGTTGTTACTTGCGATGTGATGAATAGTGCACTTCAGGTGTTTGCTATAATGCCTGATTCACAAAAGGTTGCTTCATGGTCTATGTGAAACATTGAAAATTTTTTTGACAATAGATAACCGAGTATCAATTGATTTCTTATATGAAGTGAAAGGAATGAACTTCAGGAGAAGTACAGGCCACTTGGAATAATACAGAAGGAAGACGATGAGAGCTAGCATCATTGCTATATCCGTAGTTGGCGTTAAAATGGTAAATAGCAAAATCATGTAGCATAAAATTAGGAGCAAAACAAGCTGTAGAGGTCCAGAACGTTGAGGAAGGTAGACACAAATCTCTATCAAAGAAACAAGGAAGGCTATGATGTTAACCAAGTTTGCATAGAACATTCTATCCCAAGGATCATAACTAGGAGTACTAATAACGGATTGGTAGTTTGCTGTTGCTATTAATGCAGCAACAACTAGGATGGTATTTTGATCCTTTATTGACATGTATAGTTTTTTTTTGTAATGAGAGAGTATCCACCTTTCATGCCATATCATCCTCGTCTTCATCGAATCTGCTTGAGTTGTCACATTAGGAAGTTGTGATCCTCTTAGAGCTCCACCACGAAGTAGCATATGTTGAACCTTCTGGTTGTTAAACTGTCTACTATCATCTTGTAATATATCCAATGCGGTCCAACCCTTCAAATTCTTCTTGTTCAGATCAATTCTATTCATTAACAAGCTCACCATCTACATCAAGTTAGCATGAATTGCATCAACAATGAAGGAACTGATTAGTAAAATTTGTCTTACAGTTTTATTTTATTTGAAGAATTTTGAACAAGTGCTATTTTGGGGCCTTGAATTCCGAAAATTTTCAGTTTCAAAAGACTACGCATGCTTAGTATATATTATCTTCTCCCAAAGAAGTGTTGGACAGTTAATTAGTACTCATACTCAACAAAAACACATATTTTGATAACAGTAGATTAGAATTTAATTGATACTTACCTGAAATGAAAATTAAAAGATAAATACGTCTTTAAAAATTAAATATAAAGACTAATAATATAATGTTATAAAAATATGAATTTATATGTGTATTTTTTATTAAATAAGAATATTATTAAAATAGTGAGAAACTGTCAAAAAATATGAATGATTCTACAGGTTTGTTATACATGAAAATCTCAAAAGAAAAATAAAAAATAAGCCAAGATTTATGGTAATTATAAACAATACATAAGTATCATTGATATTATTATTTTTTTATTCTATCAAATCGAAACATTACCTCGATTTGATTATTATGTGTTGCAAGATGCAATACGTTATTTCCTTGATCATTAGTGGAATACAAGACTTCATTCTTGTGAACCAAATCAAGCCAACCTATGATGACTTTGAGTGCTTCAACTTGGTCATTCTTTACAGCAATATGCAGAGCAGTCTCTTTCTGGATCGTCACATCTTGGATAGAATTTGGACAAACAACCAGAAAGTCAGCTAAAACATCAATCATGCCATATTCTGCTGCCAAATGCAAAGGTGTTATTCCTTCTCTTGCATGGACTCGGACAAGGTCAGAGTGCAATTCTACGAGTCGAAGAACTAACTGAGTATGTCGGTTATGCAAAGCCAGATGAATGGGACTATATCCCTCTTGATTTGGCTTCCTAGCAAAAGATGGCTTTAACCTCATAATTTCCAAAGCAAAATAGGTTTGTCCTGCAGAAGCAGCTATATGTAATGGAGTATCAATGAAAGGTACCTCATCAATGTGCTCCAAAAGATATGCATCTTCCTTAATTAACGAGTAGAGTTTAACCAAATCTCCCACCTCCGCAGAAGCCTTTAATAACTGATCCATTCAACTGATACCAAAACCAACAGATACAGAAACAATTAGTATTATTATAAAGAACAATTTTGCTAAGAAACTAGTTAACAACTATAATAATAGAATACGAATGCATCTGAAAGTAAGTAGCTATTGTTTTTTATAGATCCAATTTCTCAAGTGACTCCTTCCTCTCATTTTCCTTTGAAAGGGAATTAACTTCAGTGCAGGCTTATTTTCATAGAACTTTCTCCGTTCTGCATAATTCATTTGAAGTTACACTGCTACAAAGAAAGACTTTTCGATTTTATTGACTTTAATTTCTAAGGAGATTCTAGTTAATTTTTAAGTGATTCTAGACTAGAACCAAATTAAAATTTAAAGTTGATGAGACGTCACAATCGACTTAAGATTTTAAATCAGTTTTATATGGTATAATCATTTAAACATGTTTTGGTTATTTTCTACTAACCTTACTACATGTTTTATATCACATAATTGCAAAAAAAAAAAAAAAAAAAAAACAGAATATGTTTCAAAGAGTTTTTAAATTTTTTTTTTATTTAAAACCTAGATATTAATTAATTACTTAAGAAATAAACTTATAACAATAATATATATAAATTTAACATAATTATAATATCACTAAATATCATAAGATATATATGTTATTCAATATTATCAGATTCTTCTTTTGATTCTTATTACGATCTTATAATTTGAAGCATGTATTCTCCCCATTCTTATCATAAATCTTCAAAAAATTGCATATCATAACTCGTTTTACTCCAACTAAAGAGCTAAATGTATTTAAATTGAAAATAAGAATTTAATATTTTGATTTCACAAAAAATAACTTATATATGTTAAAAGAGTATATTAGTAGAAAAGATTACCACATATTTAATTGACATGTTGATATTTGAGATGATATCGCTGATAAATTTTATAACAAAGTAACTACATATGATTCTATCATTTTGTTATGAAACCTACAAAAAACAAGTGTACATGATTTATCAATTTGAACATATTTATTATTCAATAGTAAAATTCATTAAATTATTAATATTCGCTTGTACATACCATAACTTTATCCCATATATACTTATGTTATTTTTTAAGGACAATGCCTGATGAGTGCTCAAAAAGCACTAAAATAACCATGATTTTATGCACATTAATTGATTAAAAATATATATATTTATATGTTTTATCATATATTTATATAAATTTGTCTTTTTCGGAATCACGGGTATTTTTATTGTTTTTCAGGTATTTTGGCTTAAAAACGCAATTTAAAGACTCAAAGAAGAATACTTGAAGCAATACATCACAAATAAATTAATAAATAAGTGGAAAAAGGTCAACAAACATGGAAAAATTGGACAAAATGGGTCGAAAAGGTCAAAAATGTCAAAAAGCAGAATACGCGCGCCCGGCCGCCGCGCACCCCTCAGCCCCAAAATTGCGCGCGGGTTCTGTTCATGCGCGGCAACGCGCTGGTTCTTGTTCACGCGCGGCGCAGCCGCTCGCGCGCCTAACGCCTTTTCGCCCCATTTTTCACGTGCGGCAACTGGACGTCCATGCGACGTCATTAATGACATCAATTCCAATACGCGTTTTATTTTTTTTAATATTTTTTTAACATTTTTTAATCATTTTTCTCTCCATCCTCACCTATAAATACCCCCCTTCCATTCACTTCAAAACACACCTTCAAAACACACTTCTCTCTTCTTTCTTTCTCTCTTTTCTTAGATTTTTAGGTTTTTTTAGTTTTTCTTAGTTCTTAGTTAATTTCTCTTAGTTTTAGAGTTCTTCCCTTTTTGGGAAGAACTAGTTATGTTTTTGTAATATATTAGCTTTTGATTCAATAAATGGGAGTGCAAATTCCCATTGGTGGTTTTTTCAAAGAACGGGAATAGCATCAAGTTCGTAAGAAGGATTTTATTTTCTTTACAGTTATTTTTTATGCTTTATTCTTACATGTTATATTTAATTTGTCTGTGATTAAATTTAACTCTGCTGGCTGTTTATAAACATGATGTAATAATAACGTTGTTATGCTTGCGAAATATTAAATAGGTAAAAATCTCTAAAATGAATTGATTTTGTTTTTATTCAAGATTTTATATTAAGAATGTTAGAGAGAAATATATTATTTTTCATTACAAACTTAAATCTGAAAATTAGATTTTAAGGTTTAGTTATCCTTCGATTTAGAGTAGTGCTCTTTTATTTGTTGGTACAATCGCCTAAGGTAGTTAGAGTGAAGCTACATTTCAAAAGTTTTTATAAGAATTATTATCTGAAAATGTATTGACAACATGTTTTCAATAGTGGTTTTAAAACTTGAAAGTTAGTACTCGGATAACTAAATTCTTAGGTTTAATTTGGACACCTTGAATAAAGTTTAAACTGTCTAACCCCACCAAAGGTGGCATTTAAATAGTTCATTTTCAATCTCTTAGAAAAAGAAATTAATTTAATTAACCAAATTAGTTATCAACCCCACCCATAGGTGTTAATTGATTTGTTTAGTTAACAAAGAATATCTAACCCCACCAAAGGTGGTATTCATACAAAAAAGAGAGAATCAATAAATATCAATTCATATCTTTAATAACCTAAATAATATGAGCAAGCATAATTAACTTAGTTATTATATCCATAAATACTCCACCATTATAAATGATAAAATTTGCATAAATATTTATTGAATCTATGTTTATTTTTATGTAAGTAGATTAAAAACACAAAACCCCAAAATATCGTGACAGGATGTTTAGGATTTAATTTCGTTTTTAAAAGTTTGAATAATAAATTAAAAACCACATACATTCCTTCCTTAGATCGACCTTGGGAGTATACTTATCATTTTCTACGAAATGATTCGTGCACTTGTGAGAGTTTTATAAATAGATAAAACCAAAGTAACGGGCAGGATCGGCGATGTCGGTTCTGCCCCTATCAATGCCCTTACTCTTATTCCACAACTTCCATGCCCTATCAAAGTTTAAAACAATTAGTTCTTTATTCAATATTACAAAGAACAATAGAAGAAAAATAACTAGTTATAACTCTTACATTTCAACAATTGTGTTTGTGTCTTTATTCAATTATATGAAAGCCAAGTCACAATATCAAATATGAATATCATATAGATCAAGGATTACAAACATCCAATGATCTTAACCTTGTTGAAACTTTAATACCCAATGGATTATTAACTTTTGATTTCTTTGAAATGTTAATGCCCTATCATATAATTGTTTTGCTCTTATGCTAACATTATGCTTTTGATATTGATTCACAAAATGATGAATCATTAAACATTACTAAATGTGACAGGTGATTAGCTTCAAGTAGATAATATCATGCCCTATATAAAAGAAATATATATAAATAATTAGATAATATAAACTTAATTATATGCTCTACATAAATGAAAGTTATTTATTAATTGAGAAATCACTTTGTATACACTTAAATTATACTTAAATCAATAATTTGAAATTCAAATAATTGTAATATGTACTTTATCGATATATAAGATTATCCAATGTGTACTCCAGATATTTCTTTAGGAAGTGGAACAGTTCATTCATCATTTATGCTATTTTTACTAGAAACAATAATCATCAAAGAGCCAAGATTTTTGCTGAAGGTTATAACATACTCATAATTATAATTTTTTCATGGCTTCTTCTTGAATTACTTGGTGCGTGATGATTATCCACTAGATATAGATTTACCACGAAATGCATCTTTTGCATCCCTTAAATTTGCTGCACTTACCAATTTTGATATAATAGACTAAACAAGAGTTATTCTATTATTAACAATAATAGAATAAAAGTAGTAAAAAAGTTTTATCTTAAGTAAAAATTAATAGTACAAAGTTAAAATTTAGCACAACTTGATTTGATGACTAAGCCACATATTATCCAACTGCTTCTTGGACTGTGGTAGCATTAGAAGACATCAATAGTAGACAGTGATGGAGTAATGATTGATCAATTACTATTCACTAATTATTCGAAAAATATTGATTATGAATATTTCAATCATTACTCAATTGTTGTATCATATTCCAATAGCAATATAGTCCGTAAATGATGAATCTTTCAACATATATTTTATATTCTGTAAAAAAATTAAAATTATATATAATAAATAAAATATATAATAAAAAATAAAAATAATATATCATCTACATAATCTTTAAATCTTATCACGAATGATCATTAAATGAAGGATAACTCCCATGTGGCGTAGCTATTGGAAAAACATTCTTATCAAAACATTCTTTTGATTGATGGTAAGAATGCATAGATTACACTAAAAACATTGAACTACCATGTGTTTGCATGAGAATTTCTGGAATATATGTGGGCCTAATAGGATGACTATATCACATAGAGGAAAAAGGTTGGCCATGATATTACATGGGTGACATGCCTGGCCAATAGGGCATACCTTGATTGTAGTATGGTGGCATGTGTGGCATGTGTTGTGATGCCACAACTTGGTAACTTTGAAATTGCTTTATACTTGCAAGCTCACTTAACATTGTAGCCTTAAAGGAGTTCAATTCTTCTTCAACTTTATTCAACTTCTCTTTACTGACCATCTCAGGTCTTTGTTTTATAATATTGAAAAACTCCATGTAACCATCAATTTAGCTTCCTCCCCTAACACGACCAGGGTGATCGAGTCCAAATGCACAATATATGGCATTTTCTCCTGATTGTTCGATTATTTCACATATATTAATTTGTTCTTGAACTATTCTCTGCAAATAATAAAGAAAAAAAGTATATCATACATTATTATATCAATTTACAAAAATCATAACAAATAAACTAGCATCAAGTTAAATTACTAACCAACTTATTTAATTGTTGTTCTCCTCGATTATTCATTGGTTTTAACTTCTTCATTTTCAATGTCTTTGTTTCTATATAGAGTTTGGCTTGGGTAACCAATTTATCCAATTAAGCTTCCTACATACATAAATTAAATAAATTTATTAACTTGAATTAGAAGAAAATAAATATAAAAATAATTATAAATTAACTACTTAATATTATTATTCTTTGTCTAACTTCCCAAATACATTTAGGAAGAATATTATGCATTTGTATATTTTGGTGTTCTTCCTTAATAATTTGAAATTCATCCTTATGTCTATAATCTACAAAGTATTTCCATACTTGGGGTTCTATTCAGGGATAATTTTTAGGGATTTTATACAGTTTTTCTTCATTAAGTGGTTCCAAGTATGAAAACACATAATTTTTAACCAATTTGAAAGTTTTGTATTCTTTTCATGCCTTATTTGCAATTTTGTAGCACTTATTCATCTAATTTTCGAGGATTTTAAAATGATTATGTAAAAATATATTAGAAGATATATAATACAAAAATAATTTAATATGTAATTAATTATAAAACAAAAGAGACTTACATAAATGGTTTTTCATATCTTGTACTCTTCAGCATCTTTAAATTTACTCCAATCATTTATATTGATTAATATACTTGATTTTATAAATCTACCAATAAAATATTTCAAATGTCGGCCATTTTCTCCCAATGGATTATCAATTGCATCAAATTGAACAAGTATTCTATCATTTAAATTGAGTGGACCGTCAAGTTCACTAGCCCAATCCCTTCTTTTGAAATGCCCTTATGAATCATTTGGATTTACAAACTTTGGCACCCTAGGATCTATGAAATATCTGCAAACAATGATGAAATATAAATTAATTCATAATTTTAAGTCCAAACTTATAAATAGAGTTATTAGAATAATATAGAACATACATTATATTTAATTAAGTTGTTGAATATATATATATTCCTTCACAATCACTTCGAGTCCATGACGAAGAATCATCGTCATCAACTAGATCATCCCATACATTAGGCAGTTTGTATGAGAAATAACTAATATTGGATCATGTATCAAGCATGTCATCATCTTCTAAAGCATCGTAATGGTAGAACTCTTTTTATGGAGGCATTAACACAAGAATCGAGTTCTCAAATTTCTTGAATTATACCATAATATGTAATATCAAAAAGTATAGGATTACCATCTTTTAAACTAGCAAATTGCCTAGTTTATGCAACCATCTTCACACCACTATTTTGGTTTACTTGAACTTTGTCCCTTGTTTGTTTTATAGACATAGAACCATTAATTGTGAAACTAGAACACGATTTGACATCAACTTTTGAACCATGTGCAAGCCATTCCAAAGTTTTTGTTACTTTGTGATTGGGTTTATTGAGTTCAACTCGAATTTATGCATATAAAAACATGAAATATGTTTAAAACAAAGTTGTAAAACATTATATAAAATTATTAATGAATTATTGTATGTGATACTTATATGGTTGCAAAATTAATTAACAAGCTCTCGTTTATACTCATCATACAACCATTTTTTTCCTCTCTTTTTTATAGCGAGGATCGATCTTTAGTAAGTTCAAATGCATTCTGTGATGCTTTAGTAAATATATCAATTATATATCAATAATAGTTAAATAAATAATAATTTTTATATGAAAAGGGTGAACCTGTCATTACTTACTCTATGTATACTTCTTCCTTATTATTATTTACCAAAACGATTCAGTGTGTTTTTCCCCATCGAGTGTGATCAATGAACAATTTCTTACTTTTATCGAGTATAGAGTTACCTACTTGAATCATGTCATTCTAAGAACAACTTGTGCCTAGGATTCTCAATTTCAATGCAACCACTAAAGTATTTAGAACAAAAGTCAATGGCCTTTTCAACAATATAATGTTCCATAGCATCCTTCAAAATAATTTTTATTATTTGCATATCCTTTAAGAACTTGCATGTATCTCTCCAAAGGATACATCCACCTTAAGACAGTAGGACCAAACAATTGAACCTCTCAAACTAAATGAACATACAACTGAATCATTATATCAAAAATAGGAGGAAAATATTTCTCATGTAGACACAAATTCTCTACAACATCTTTTTGTAAAGAGTTTTATTCTCCAATTGATATAGATTTCTTGCATACTATGTTGAAGAATGAATAAAGATGAATTATTGACAATCAAGCATGTTTTGGAAGAATTGACCTAATAGTAACTTGCAATAACTATTGTTGCATTAAGATATGATAGTTATGTGATTTTAATCCATAAAGTTCCTTATCGATCATAGACAAAAAAATTCTTAAATTGGATGAGTAACCATCAAGAACTTTCACACTAGTCAAACATTTACAAAACACATTTTTATCTTTTATTGACATTGTATATGATATTGGTGGTAAGTATGTTCGGTTCTTATCATTTTTCACCTTTGGTGTCAATTCAGATCGTATGTTCAATTTCTTTAAATCTAATCTTGCTTTAATTCTCTCCTTTGTTTTTTCAGGTATATTAAGTCATGTACCAATCAAGCTCTCATATACATTTTTCTCAATGAACATGACATATAAGATGTGACAAATGTGTAGGTATTTTTAAAAAGGTAATTCCTAAAATATTGATTTTTTATTTCATCAATCACGTTTTACTGATTGAGTAACATTTTCATTTTCACCCCTTTTATAGTTGACCTCTTTCGTTTTCCTCCATCAACAAGTTTTCTTTTTTATCTTTTCATATTGTTTGAATGTTATATCATTCAATCACCTTAATATCTCAACACATTGCAAAGGTCTTAGTGTAGGATTATGATATTTTTCACCATCAAAAGGTTTCTTTTGGTATCTAAACTTGTGTCTAGATGGAAAAATCTTTTTTTTTTATAAGACGTCTTTCATCCATGAACAAGATAAGTTGAAAAAGTGTTCTTCTTTATATATGTCATAAAAATTTACGCCATCATTTCACAACGTATTTAAGTCATATATTGGATGCTACACATACACATCAATATCAGCTCCGAGTTGTTTCGGTTTTGAGATCAATATTGTTAGCATCATGAGTTTTCTTTTCATACATAACTAGGAAGGAAGGATGTATATTACCATAATTACTGGCCAACAACTATGTATGTTACTAAGGGAATTGTGTGGATTAATTCTATTAGTAGCAATGGCAAGACGAAGATTGCGTGGATCAGATGCAAATTAAGGGGATAAATTATCTACTACTTTTCAATTTGGGGAATCAAAAAGATGTCATAGCATCCTATTAATCGATTCTTTGAATGCCAAGTCAACATCTTTGATGTCTCTTTACTTTTGATCAACCTTTGAAAGTGAGGAATCAAAGCAAAGTACCAAAGAACCTCTATGTGCGAGCCTTTTTTTAGGTGTTGTCTTATTTATAGCATACTTTCATCTGAATTCTTTATACAACATACAATCATCTAATGTCTCATATTCTTTTCTATAAAGAATGAAATCATTTGGACAAGCATGAATCTTATGATATTCCATGCCAAATCGACTAAGAGATTTCTTCACTTTATACAATGAAGATGAAAACTCATTATCCTTAGGAAATATATCTATTAGTACATTTAGTAAATCTGTGAATCCCTTGTCAAAAAATTATTTTTTGACTTCACATTGTACAAATGAACTAATCTCAACATTTTAATGTATTTCTTGCACTCTCGATAGATCGACTTTTTGACATCTTCTAGAAGTTTTTTAAAGGTTTTCGAATCATCTTCACGTAGTTCATCTTCAACAGCATAAAACAAATATTATGTTTGTACATTATGTCTGTAGTGCCTATTCTGATAAGATGTATATAATCCACCCATATCTCTATTTATCTCTTTCCTATGAGTATTATCAATATATTCTTCATGATAATACCAACATTTATAACTCAAAAGAATATCATTACGTATTATGTGATACTTAACCTCATCAATATCATGAAATTTCTCATTTTTACATTTAATACATGGACATCGAATCATACTAATTTCATTATTATTCTTATCTCTACGAGCAAATTACAAGAAAGTTTTAACTCTAGAAATATAGTCCTGCTCAATTCTACACTTTAATATCCAAGATTTACCAATTTCATATTAATGATATTAAGCATATTAAATATGGATCCAATAAAATATAAATATATTAATCACCAATATATTTTAATTATTATTATATATGAAGTTATAAATTATAAGAATATCTATCAAAATATCATATAAAAATAAATACATAAAATCCAAACAATTAATAAACTCATTATAACATATAAATATATAATATGTTAAAAAAATTTAAATTTAAAATAAATTAATATATATAAAACATGAAATACATAAAATTAGTTAAAATAAATAAATAAAAAATATCTTTTTTCTTCTAAGTTTGAATAAAAGTAAACAATATACACAACACAAAAATATATACAAATAATCAATAATACATAATATACATTAAAATGAAAAAAAAAACAATTGTACAAAAATTATATAAAAATATAAAATGTTAATAATAAGTGTAAATTAATTCATATAAATACTTAAAATAATAAAACATGTGAGAAAAAAAATGATGTTTGGTAGATGAGAAAGTGAAAGAAAATAGGTACGAAAAAATTAAATGTTATGCTTAAAAAATAGTGGATCTAGATTAAAAAGTGGAGAGAAACAAAACTTAATTGATAACGTCAAAAATGGATACAAATGTTTGGAGGTAACGTACGTTTAAAGAAAAAATTAGGAAATAGTAGCAAAAAATGTTGAATTTTGGGAGGTAGGAAGAAGAAAAATTAAAAAAAAGACCTATAGCTTCAGTTCTACCTGCCAACTGACACGAGCCACATGTAGTGTCAGTTGACATGTAGAATCAACATTATTCGGGATGCGTCAGTATGAAGTGGAAATCGACACTACACGTGGCACATATCATGATTGATGTGTGTAACCAATGTAAAGTCACGTGTAGCGTCGATTCTACATATCAACTAACATAACATTACGGGTCGATTGACGTGTATAATCGATGTTATACATCACGTGTAACATCGGTTGTACAAATCAACTGACATTATTTTTTTGATTTTTTTAATTTTTTTTAATTTGAAGTCTATTTAAAGTTAGTTTTTAATCTGAATTAACTTTAAATTTTAATTCGATTTATAAGTATATTAATTTAAAATTTATTATAAATTGATTTTAAAAAAATTGAATTTAAATTTCGTTTTAAATATGTTTTTATTATAGTAGTGTTACAAATGTTGATGAGATATTACAGAAACGTTATTTGATATAATTCAAATAAGAATTTTTATCAAATAGCCAACTTAAACACATTCATTAGAGAAAGTGGGAAAAAAAATGGTGATGTGTGGTGGGGACGATTTGACAACTCATGTCCCTGGTGCTCACAGCTGCCTAGCAAGTTCCATTTTCATTTTGCTTTTTCACAAGTAATTTTCAGCCTCACATTTAAATTCTAAAGTTGACCTGTTCGGCAAAAGACGCCCACTGTAGAGTAAATATTAGTAGAACTCTGATCAAATGAATTTTTTGCCATTACTAATTAAAAGATATGATATTAAAATACTTACTTATTTGTCTAGATCCCTCGCCATAAATAATTAATGACGTGTTGAACTTTTGATCAACTTGCTGGACTTTAGAATTTAAATATGAGGTTGAAAATAACTCGTCAAAAAGCAATATGAAAATGGGACTTGGTAGGTAGTCTGTGAAGTGTGAACACCCGTGACAAAAGGAGTCGTGCCACGAAGAAAAGAAAGGAACATAATGCAAATGTTCAAAGAATGAGAAAAAAGCTTGGAGACATGTCCTATCTCAAGAACTTGCACGATGCTCCTATACAAGTTACGTTTATAATTATAAATTTCCCCGTCTCTTTACCTGTAAGTTGTGACATCGTGAAACTTGTGCGGTGACTTTTGTGCTTCATTGCAATTAATATAATTTCAGTATCTTTAATTTAAGTCAATTATTTTGCTTCAATTCACATCCAAAAATAAGTCTAGAATTCTCTCTTTATTGTTATAATATTGACATCAAATCTTAATTTTTAATCATGATTATCGATTTATAATCACGATTATAAAAACTAAGACTTAAGTAAAAAAAATCATAAACTATTACTTATAATCTCAATTTTTAATCAAATCAATAGTCATATCTAGCCTCAATTTTTAAAAAACTGAGTAAATAAAAATATTATTTGGTTACAATTTTAATATAAATTATTAAATTAAAAAAATTAAAAGTTATTATATTAAAATTAAGAAGAAAATTATATTTAAGAGTTTATATATACACTAAAACATAATAAAATCTTAATATAACTAACTAATTAAAGTATTACAAAATATGAAATACACTCCAAAATTTTATTAATATTAATATTAATGAAATTATCCAACATTTTAAATCAATATAAAAAATATAAAATCTTGATTTTCTTCAAAATCTTCTTTCTTGAAAAGAAAAAAGAAGAAAAATGCATCATTTAGAAGCTTAATTCCAAGTTTCTGCCGGCATAAACCTTATTGCATATAAATGACAATGAGGAAAAGTGTAAAGCTAACAATATAATATCAAACCAAAGTGATATTCCTCCGAGAGATGAAAACAAAAAGTGACGAAAGGGTAGAATTTGACAAGGATGTAACCTTTAAATTTATTTTGCACCATAGTGTTGAAAAGTATGATTTCAGTCAATTCCTAAACAAATAAAGCGAAAATTAACGAACGATTGAGAAAAACCCATTAACGTTCTAGAACCCAAAAGCATAAATTACCAACTTAACAAAAGATTCGCAGTACAAGGATATGAATACTCAATCTCTTGACTAGGTTAAAGGGTTTCCTGATTCAAAACTTCTCCCTGAGAAACTGAAGAAGAATTGTAATCTCCAGCACTTAGCCCAGTTCTTTGAATTAAATTTCTATCTGAGTTAGTTCTGTGATGCTCGTCCACATAATATTCAGCATTTCTGCAAGAAAGAATCTTATTTACGATAGACGAATAGCCAACATATCATAAGCACATATTGCATGATCACAAGATCACAACAAACCTAGCGTTGAAATGCCTAATTGCAGAGACATCTTCTGGAGCAGATGTTTCCTCCAAATCACTATTTATGGGCCTAGACCCTAACGATTCAAGTCTTGAGAAGTCTTGAGAGAGTTGCATTGTTGCCAGATTCAAAGCTTCCAAAGCTCAATTGCTGACATATACATCGACTGCGAACATATATGTATTTACTGACATATACATCGGCTGGTATTAGAACCAATTTCAAGGAAAGAAGAAATATAAAGAGTTAAGATTGACATTTGAAAAATTTGATGGGAGAATCAATTTTGACTTGTGGCAAGTACAAGTCAAAGATTTGTTGATCCAATACATGTTACACAAGGCATTAAAGGGAAAACCATCCTTTGTTACTAATATTTATGGAGATGTTTCAGCAAGAAGCTCAAATATCGATGGTGACACTAACAATGTCTATTTTCAAAGACTATAGTGATATATGCTCTTTGAAAAGAGCGTATACATCCTCATGGCATGCAATTAGTCTCTAAATATTGCCATGAACGAGGGTGTGTTACTGGTAGCAGGTTCATAAGTTTGTACACGGGTATTGACTTGGTATAGATGCAAGGTGTGTGGTGGAAAGGATGTCAATGGCTGATAAACTCTCGGGAAAACCAAGTGTGAGAGTTGCACCATAAATTTCAGCAAGTTTTTTTCGATATGAACCGATGTGAAATTCTTAGAATTGGTGATTAATTCTAAGTGGGTGTACTCTTTATGGTACAGTATGATAATTCTCGGTGTAAAAAATTATGACTGTTGGAGTAGACAGTGTTGTAGTGGTAACTATGTTTATTTTTAATCAAGGTGGAGATTGTTGTGATTGATTAAAAATAATATTAGGTTTGTTAGTCAAAATAAGAAACGCCTAATTTAGAAGAAAATTCATGGAATGTAACTTAACATATTGTCAAAGATGGAGATGTCTAACCTTGTTTGAATAAAGAATAGGAAAATTAGGTGGCCTAATTTTGTTGAATGAAGAAATATTTGACATATGAAATGGGAACTTGAAGGCTATAAATATAGCTTCATTTCTTTATTGTTAATCATCCCAAAAATAGAGAAAAACGTATATGAGAATTTTTTAAGTGAGAGAATTTTGTGTGAAAATTCTCTTAGACTTGTAATTGCTCTTGTCTTTTGGATGTGAGAAAAACCACTTTCGCTGTCAAAAGACAACCAGAGAAAGAAATTTACTATGTGAAAAATTGTTACAACCACATTCTTAATGATTTTCTCACACACCCAAAAGTCAAGAGTAATTACAAACCCAAGAAATTTTTTTCACAAAATTCTCTCACTTAAAAACTTCTCATATAAGTTTTTTTTTATTTTTGGGATAATTAACAATGAAGAAATGAAGCCATATTTATAGTTTTAAGTTCCCATTTTATATGTCAAACATTTCTTCATTCAACAAAATTAGGCTACTTAATTTTTTTATTCTTTATTCAAACAAGGTTAGACACCTTCATCTTTGACAATATGGTAAGCCACCTTACATGAATTTTCTTCTAAATTAGCCACCTTTTATGAATTTTCTTCTAAATTATCCACCTTCTATTTTAACTAACAAACCTAATATTATTTTTAATCGATAAAAATAATTTTCAACCAAGATCGGGTCTAAATCAGAGAAAGGATAGCATCCTGCAAAATAACATGTACATTAATAATTCAAACATTCAAAACATACTTGTATCATATGCAACTCCAATAAAAGGTCAACCACATCAATCAGTTTGTTCTTTTTCTTGATTTTTGTTGTTAATAAGTCAAATTATTCACTTGTTGGAAATCCTCTCGGCCCAACAAGGGGTCTGGCTTCTATGAACAACAGAAGCTAAATAAAGGAAAGCTTCAAGAACCAAAAAAATAAAATAAAATGTAAGCATGTACCTAAGAGAATTGGGGGTTGTTGGTGCCAGATGCCTCCACTTTAATTTCCTTTCCATAAATTCAAGATTGTCCCTTGTTTCTGAATAAATTCCAAGATCATCTATATTCTGTCCTGATGTTCCCAGAAACCAGAAACTCAACAAAAAAAAAATCATGTTAAATAAATGTTGTTCAAGATTGCTTGTGAAGTATATGTTCATGTATGTCCTATAAATATAACTATTGTTGAATGGATTAAGCAAGAAAATATTGGTTAATTACCAATATCATTAATTATCAATTACCCATATTTATCTGGTTTTATCATGCTCAAATCAATGAGGATTAGTACAAGATCTAAATGTGTTATAGACAGATGACCACGAGAAAAGACACCTATGCAAAGGCTAAAAAAAAGAAAGAGAAGAATATATCATCAGAAAACAAAATCATGCCCAAAATATATAGTGAATGCATTAATTAAAGACATTAAACAACCTGCTGTGGTAAAGAAAAAGTAGTTGGGTCATCGGGACCAGGCATGATATATAAAGGTAAACCCGCAGCAATCTAACATAAGTGAACTGTAAGCAAATGAAATCATGATAGGGAGCCTCGATAAGGTGTTCTAATAGTTCAACAGATGAAACAAACATGAGTCAATGAAATATCCAACTCTTTTATAGGCTCTCACAGTTTTGACTGATCCTTTGAAGCCAAATTCTGCATAAATATAACTTAAGTGAAACTTCAGGAGCTTAAGTTGCTAACATGCCTTCCAAATGAAAAAAATAAACAACAAAGACAGCAACAATTTTTACTGAAGACAAAACCTGTGTTGGGAAATAACACAAATTCCCGATAAGCCAGACTTATGAGAAAGCAAGAATAGAAAAATAACACACAAATTTGATAACGGAGTTCGGCCAATCTTGCTTACGTCTCCGGACCTGCTGCAGATCTTTTTACTGAAAGAGGAGAAATTACACAAGGTGTTTACAACACTCACAACCCACAACCCAATTACACCCAAGAAAATTACTCTCAATTTTCTCTCACAAAAGCTTTTCTCTCTAAGTTTTTTTCTCAATTGGAATGAACACTTTGGATGGTTAATTCATTACAATTACACATCTATTTATAGGAAAATTCACTCCTTGAATTACTCCTTAAATTAATGGTTCCTTGAATTGCTCCTTGAATTAAGCTCCATGTTTTACTCCTTGTTTTGTTCCATGTTTTGCTCCATGTTTTACTCCTTGTTTTGTTCCATGTTTTGCTCCTTAATTTGCTCCTTAAATTAAGGAACCAATAATTTCCAACAATCTCCCACTTGAAGACTGATTTCAATCTGTCTTCACACCTCGATCAATGCAGCAGCTTTTCTAGTCTTTGTTACTCTAGCAGACCAACTGAAGTTGAGCACAACTTCAGTTTTTCAATAGTCACCACCTTTGTTAACATATCTGCTGGATTTTTGCTTCCTTGAATTTTCTCCAGTATTAACACATCATCTTCTAATAGAGATCTGAGGAAGTGATAACGAAGTCCAATATGTTTGGTTCTAGAATGAAATGCTGAATTCTTCGCCAAGTGTATTGCACTTTGACTATCACTATGCAGAACATTCTTCTCCTGTTTGAATCCCAGCTCAGTTAACAAACCTTGAAACCATATCATCTCTTTACTAGCTTCAGTTACTGCTACATACTCAGCCTCTGTAGTGGATAGAGTGACAATTTTCTGTATTTGTGACATCCAACTAACAGCTGTAGTTCCAACAGTAAATATATAACCAGTGGTGCTTCTTCGGTGATCAAATTCACCTCTAAATTCTGCGTCTACGTACCCTTGTACTTTTAACTCTCCTTTACTAAAGTACAAACACTTTTCTGTGGTGCCTCACAGATACCTCAAAATCCACTTGACTGCCTCCCAATGAGTTTTCCCTGGATTTGACATAAATCTGCTAACAACTCCCACTGCATGGCCAATGTCTGGCCTCGTACAGACCATTGCGTACATCAAACTTCCAATGGCTGAGGCATAAGGAACCTTAGCCATGAATTCTCTCTCTTCCTCTGTCTGAGGGGATTGATCCTTGGATAGACGAAAATGACTGGCCAAGGGTGTGCTAACTGGCTTGGCGTCGCCCATGTTGAATCTCTGCAAAACACGATTGATGTACTCTGCCTGAGATAACTGCAAGGATCCTTTCTTCTTATTTCTTGTGATTTGCATTCCAAGAATCTTTTTTGCTGGACCCAAGTCTTTCATGTCAAACTCCTTTGACAATTGATGCTTCAATCTTCTGATATCATCCATATCTGAACCTGCTACTAACATATCATCAACATAAAGTAGTAAAATGATATAACTGGACCTATATCTTTTGAAGTAGCAACAGTGGTCGGAATTGCACTTCTGGAAACCTTCCTTGTGTATGAAGCTATCAAACTTTCTGTACCATTGTCTCGGGGCTTGTTTCAGGCCATACAAACTCTTCTTAAGTCTGCACACCATGTTCTTCTTCCCTCTTTCTGAGAAACCTTCTGGTTGGTACATGTATATCTCTTCATCTAAATCTCCATGAAGGAATGCAGTCTTCACATCTAACTGTTCAAGATGAAGATCTTCAATGGCTACAATACTTAACACTGATCTGATAGTATTGAGCTTCACAACGGGAGCAAAAATGTCAGTGTAGTCAACTCCTTCCTTCTGTTGAAACCCTTTGACAACTAGGCGGGCTTTGTATCTCTTGGAACCATCATGCTCCTCTTTCACCCGGTACACCCATTTATTGTGAAGTGCCTTCTTTCCCATAGGTAACTCAGCTAGTTCCCATGTCTGGTTGGAGATAAGAGATTTCATTTCTTCTTTCATAGCAAGCTCCCACTTACTGGAATCTCGAGTCTGATAAGCTTCATCATAGCATTCAGGCTCTCCTCCATCAGTTAGCAATATATAGTTCATGTATCTCCTGTTAGGCACATGAGGTCGAGAAGACCTTCTCAATACAGGAGCTGGAGTAAGAGGTTGTGATGTGTCAGAATGGTGTGTACTGCTCTGTCCAACAAGTTCCTCTGGTTGAGGACTTGTTACAATTGGTTCTATTGTGGAACTATCTGGGACATCATCTGCATCTGCAAATACTGACTCATTCTGCTCTGAGTTATTGGCGTCTATTTTATGCATGTCCTTATACATCACTCTTTCGTTGAAAACCACATCTCTACTACGGATAACTTTCTTGTTTTCGTCATCCCAAATACGGTAGCCAAACTCATCCTCACCATAGCTGATGAATGTGCATTTCTTGGATTTGGGATCAAGCTTATTCCTGCCTTGATCACTGATATGCACAAATGCTACACAGCCGAAAACTCTTAGATGTGATAGTTTTACCTCTTTTCCGCTCCATACCTCCTCTGGTATTCTATGCTCCAATGGAACAAATGGGCCTCGATTGATCAAGTAAGCTACCGTGTTGACTGCTTCTGCCCAGAACTGCTTCGGTAGACCTGACTGTATACGAATGCTTCTGGCTCTTTCTGTCAACGTTTGGTTCATACGCTCAGCTACACCATTGTGTTGAGGCGTGCCTGGCACAGTTCTTTCCATTCTGATCCCGTGCTCATAGCAAAAATTTTTGAATCTGGTGTCTTCATATTCACCACCATTATCGGATCTGAACTTTTTGATCTTCAAACCTGTCTCATTCTCCACCATAGCTTTCCATCTTCTGAAAGCCTCAAATACTTCAGACTTATGCTTTAGAAAGTAAACCCATACCTTCCGAGAATGATCATCGATGAAAGTCACGAAGTATTGTTTCCCACCAATGGATGAGACGGTTGTTGGTCCCCAAACATCTGAGTGAATAAGCTCTAGCCTTTTGATGAGTGCTCAAAAAGCACTAAAATTACCATGATTTTATGCACATTAATTGATTAAAAATATATATATTTATATGTTTTATCATATATTTATATAAATTTGTCTTTTTCGGAATCACGGGTGTTTTTATTGTTTTTCAGGTATTTTCACTTAAAAACGCAACTTAAAGACTCAAAGAGGAATACTAGAAGCAATACATCACAAATATATTAATAAATAAATGGGGAAAGGTCAACAAATAAGGAAAAATTGGACAAAATGGGTCAAAAATATCAAAAAGGAGAAAATCGTGCCGCCGCGCCTTGGCTTGCGCATGGCGCTCTACCCAAGCTACGCACGGAACTGTTCATCCACGGGTCTTGTTCATCCGTCTGATGCGGCCGCCAATGACGTCATCTTGGACGTCATTAATGACATCAAAGAATTCCAATACGCGTTTTTACATTTTTTAATATTTTTTTAACATTTTTTTACTCATTTTTTCTCTCCATCCTCACCTATAAATACCCCCCTTCCCTTCACTTCAAAACACACCTTCAAAACACACTTCTCTCTTCTTTCTTTCTCTCTTTTCTTAGATTTTTAGGTTTTTTTAGTTTTTCTTAGTTTTTAGTTAATTTCTCTTAGTTTTAGAGTTCTTCTTTTTTGGGGAAGAACTAGTTATGTTTTTGTAATATATTAGCTTTTGATTCAATAAATGGGAGTGCAAATTCCGCTTGGAGGTTTTCCAGCAACGGGAATAGCATCGAAGTTCTGTAAGGATTTTATTTTCTTTACACTTATTTTTTATGCTTTATTCTTACATGTTATATTTAATTTGTCTGTGATTAAATTTAAGTGTGTTGGCTATTTGTAAACATGATATAATAATAACGTTGTTATGCTTGCGAAATATTAAATAGGTAAAAATCTCTAAAATGAATTGATTTTATTTTTATTCAAGATTTTATATTAAGAATGTTAGAGAGAAATATATTATTTTTCATTACAAACTTAAACCTGAAAATTAGATTTTAAGGTTTAGTTATCGATTCGATTTAGAGTAGTGCTCTTTTATTTGTTGGTACAATCGCCTAGGTAGTTAGAGTGAAGCTCTATTTCAAAAGTTTTTATAAGAATTATTATCTGAAAATGTATTGACAACATGTTTTCGGTAGTGGTTTTAAAACTTGAAAGTTAGTACTCGGATAACTAAATTCTTAGGTTTAATTTGGACACCTTGAATAAAGTTTAAATCGCCTAACCCCACCAAAGGTGGCATTTAAATGGTTCATTTTCAATCTCTTAGAAAAAGAAATTAATTTAATTAACCAAATTAGTTATCAACCCCACCCATAGGTGTTAATTGATTTGTTTAGTTAACAAAGAATATCTAGCCCCACCAAAGGTGGTATTCATATAAAAAGGGAGAATCAATAAATATCAATTCATATCTTTAATAACCTAAATAATATGAGCAAGCATAATTAACTTAATTATTATATCCATAAATACTCCATTTGTTTTAACAGATAAAATTTGCATAAATGTTAATTGAATCTATGTTTATTTTTATGTTAATAGATTAAAAACACAAAAACCCAAAATATCGTGACAGGATGTTTAGGATTTAATTTCGTTTTTAAAAGTTTGAATAATAAATTAAAAACCACATACATTCCTTCCTTAGATCGACCTTGGGAGTATACTTATCATTTTCTACTTAAATGATTAGGTACTTCATGAGAGTTTTATAAATAGATAAAACCAAAATGAGCAGGCAGGATCGGCGACGCTTCGGTTACGCTATCAAGTTTTGGCGCGTTCTTGGGATGGTATCAAGTTTTTGGCCATTCTTGAAGAAGAATAGCGTTTTTAAATTATTTATCAAAATTTTAAAAACTTTTTGTGTTGTAAATAATTGTGATTTTTTTTATTAAAAAATTAAAAAAAATAAAAAATTTTGTTGTTTGTGAAAAGTAAAAAAAATTCAAATTTCAATTTCAGTATAAATAAAAAAAAATATAGCATGAATAATAAAAAAATTTGCATTTTGAAATTTGAAGTAAAAAAAAGTAAATAAATTTTAAATTAAATTAATAAATAAATAAGAATAAAAAAATAAAAAAATAAAAAATAAAAAAATAAAAAAATAAAAAAATAAAAAAATAAAAAATAAAAAAAATAAAAAAATAAAAAAAATCAAAAAAATAAAAAAAAATCAAAAAAAATCAAAAAATCAAAAAATCAAAAAAAAATCAAAAACTTTATTTTCAATTTTTTTTTTGTTGTTTTTTTTTTTTTTTTTTTTTTTTTTTTTACCTTTTTCAATTATTTTTTTTCAATTTATTTTTTATTTTTTTTTTTTTCAAATTTTTTTTAACTACTTTTTTTTTTAATTTTCGTTTAAGTTAATTAACTTAGGTTTTTAGTAACTTAATTTACTAACTTAATTAATTTAATTTACTAACTTAATTAACTTAGATTTTCATTAACTTAATTAACCTACCTTTTTATTAACTTAATTAAATTAAATTTTAACTTAATTTAACTTAATTAACTTAATTTTAATAGCATGAAAAGTAAAGATCTAAGGGAGTTCTGCAGGAGACTAGTTCTTGGAAGCCTTTGTGCCACTAGTCTTTCACGGGAGCGTTGCTCGTCTAGGAGGATGGTTTTTAAGGAGCCTTTGCCCCACCATTCTTTCCTGGGAGACTTCTTGGTTATCTTGATTATGTTATTTTAACTAAAAAAAAAAAAATTTCAAACTATCTCCAAAATTTTAAAGCTTTAATTACAATCTAAGGAGTTAGTTGTTTTGTTTGATCTAGGTACAATTGTGTTTTGATGCCTTTAATTATTTGATTTGTACCTAGACATGGATTATCTAAAACTCACAAGCATGTCCCTAGTTTTAAGTACAGAAAAATTTAAAAATCCATAGGACATGACTGAAAAAGTATAGGTAGACAACCTTGTCTTACTTGTAGGTTTGATTGACTCATTGATGAGGGGACATTGAGTTTACTTAAAAGGCAATCCCCAAGTTACGTCTTGCTAAGAAGTTAAACTAAGCGCTGGATGGGAGGCAACCCATCATTTTAGGTAATTTTTTGTTATTTGTTTTATATACTTAATTTTATTGTTTATTTTAGTTTAATTATATGTGAATAATTTTTAAATTGTTAAAACTAAAAATATTTGTTGAGTTGTTAGAAGTTCACAGCAATCTGTCTGTATACACTTTAATGATGAATATGATGAATGCACCTGCATTTCTCCATTACTACTTACACATTCTCAACAAATAGGTAATCTTTCTTCTCTTTTCTCTTTATCTTTAATTTACAATTGTTACATTGAGGACAATGTAAGTTCTAAGTTGGGGGTGGTGAAAAGTTACCATGCTTAATTAGAAAAGAAAAAAAAGATTTAACAATTTTAAAATTAAAAAAAAAAAAAAATTCAAAAAAACAAATATTATTAATTTTTTCTTTTTTATGTTCACATCTTCATTTTTTGTGTTTGGTTTTATTTTTTGTGTGATTTAGTAATTTTGGAATTAAACAAAAAAAAAAAAGTTCTCACAAAAATTTATCATTTCTTTAAATCAAATTTACGTAAATAGTTAAGTCTTTTGTACTGTTAGATTAATTTTTGAAAACATATCATGAAATATTATGTAATTATTTTTGATAATTAGTTAATTTTTGTCATAACTAGTATTTCTTGATAAGATGTAGAAATTATATTAAACCCAAAATCGGTATTTATGAATTTGTTTTAGTGGAGACTACCTTTGTGAGATATAATTTGAGCCTAATTTCCCTTATTCAGAGTGAAATATATATTTTTTCTACTCCAAACACATTTCTTATTTCTTCAAATTCTTAGATGATCTCTATAGGCATTAATATTGAATGTATGAATTTTTTCTCATCTTAATAGAGTATCGTATATTTTTTATTATTATTTTTGCTTAGATCAAATGATTTGAGTAGAAATTGATAGTATATGCTTTTATCTCATTCGTGCATGACTGTTAAAAAAAAAAAGAGACATATCTGGGGTTACCTAAACCAAGATCAAACAGAAAAGCCACAAAATTAACCACTCACCAAAATCCTTAAAAAAATGTACAATCTGTACATGGGTTGACTCTCTAAAAAAATGATATATATTGAAAAGTATCTTCAGAAAAAAATAGAGAGATAAAGAATATATAGTATAATTTACATACTATGACCCGCATTACCCAAGATCCTAAGAAAAAAATGTGTACAATCTGTACATGGGTTGACTCTCTAAAAAAATGATATATATTGAAAAATATCTTCAGAAAAATATAGAGAGAAAGAATATATAGTATAATCTACATACTATGACCCACATTGCTTAGAAAGTTGTGAGTAAAGGCTAATTACAAAAGAAAGATATAGGAAGTAATTCTCTAAAAAGTCATTGTACTTTCTTCATTTGTAAAAGGCATATATCTTGAAATTTTTTCTTAATGAGTTTGATTTATGCATGAAAATAATTTTTATATATGATATCTTTATAATTTATACATTTGATTCCTTCCATGAGATCAACGTCAAAATAACACTTTGAGCCTTTCTTCTTTATACATATGCGAACATATTAGTTCATTTCTATACATCAACTCTTTCGCATATAAATTAGTATGAGTGTTTGAACCCATAGGATTCAGTGTTTTGAGAGTATTGACTTGTGAGGAATAGAGTCGAAGCGAATACTGATTCATGTCATTGAAATTGGGTAAAATTAAATTGATACATTTTTGATATGAAATATGAAAATGATTTTCGACTAATTATTATAATAAATCATGATTGTTTAAAAAGATTAAAATAACTTATGCTTGAGATTTTAATTATGATCTTAAAGGAGATTAAAAAGTATGAGACATTTTTGTGATATGTTGTTTTCTTTTATTCTTAAAATTTAATTTTTGATTTTGTTGTAATTTTAGTTGATTGTTTTTATTGTTTCTTTTGATTTTTTTAGTTCAATGTTTGTGGGTATCATTACTGAAAACCCTCACGAGACTCAAACTCGTCCACTAGGGCAACCTAGGGGTTTAAAGGCTTGTTGCATAGGCTAAATGCAACCGTGTCAATCTACGGAAGTGATTTAGGATAGTTTAATTTTTAGTTTTTATCGCTTCTCTTGCTAAGGGACTAGCAAGAAGCTGGTTGGGGGTTGTGATGAGTGCTCAAAAAGCACTAAAATTACCATGATTTTATGCACATTAATTGATTAAAAATATATATATTTATATGTTTTATCATATATTTATATAAATTTGTCTTTTTCGGAATCACGGGTGTTTTTATTGTTTTTCAGGTATTTTCACTTAAAAACGCAACTTAAAGACTCAAAGAGGAATACTAGAAGCAATACATCACAAATATATTAATAAATAAATGGGGAAAGGTCAACAAATAAGGAAAAATTGGACAAAATGGGTCAAAAATATCAAAAAGGAGAAAATCGTGCTGGCGCCTTGGCCAGCGCGCTTCAATACCACAGCTACGCACGAACTTGTTCATCCACGGGTACTGTTCATCCGCAGTCTGATCTGGCCGCCACAATGACGTCATCTTGACGTCATTAATGACATCAAGAATTCCAATACGCGTTTTTACATTTTTAATATTTTTTAACATTTTTTACTCATTTTTTCTCTCCATCCTCACCTATAAATACCCCCCTTCCCTTCACTTCAAAACACACCTTCAAAACACACTTCTCTCTTCTTTCTTTCTCTCTTTTCTTAGATTTTTAGGTTTTTTTAGTTTTTCTTAGTTTTTAGTTAATTTCTCTTAGTTTTAGAGTTCTTCTTTTTTGGGGAAGAACTAGTTATGTTTTTGTAATTTTTCTAGCTTTTTGATTCAATAAATGGAAGTGCAAATTCCGCTTGGAGGTTTTCCAGCAACGGGAATAGCATCGAAGTTCTGTAAGGATTTTATTTTCTTTACAGTTATTTTTTATGCTTTATTCTTACATGTTATATTTAATTTTTCTGTGATTAAATTTAACTCATTGTTGTTTATAAACATGATGTAATAATAACGTTGTTATGCTTGCAAAATATTAAATAGGTAAAAATCTCTAAAATGAATTGATTTTATTTTTATTCAAGATTTTATATTAAGAATGTTAGAGAGAAATATATTATTTTTCATTACAAACTTAAATCTGAAAATTAGATTTTAAGGTTTAGTTATCCGGTCTGATTTAGAGTAGTGCTCTTTTATTTGTTGGTACAATCGCCAGGTAGTTAGAGTGAAGCTCTATTTCAAAAGTTTTTATAAGAATTATTATCTGAAAATGTATTGACAACATGTTTTCAGTAGTGGTTTTAAAACTTGAAAGTTAGTACTCGGATAACTAAATTCTTAGGTTTAATTTGGACACCTTGAATAAAGTTTAAACTGTCTAACCCCACCAAAGGTGGCATTTAAATGGTTCATTTTCAATCTCTTAGAAAAAGAAATTAATTTAATTAACCAAATTAGTTATCAACCCCACCCATAGGTGTTAATTGATTTGTTTAGTTAACAAAGAATATCTAACCCCACCAAAGGTGGTATTCATATAAAAAAGAGAGAATCAATAAATATCAATTCATATCTTTAATAACCTAAATAATATGAGCAAGCATAATTAACTTAGTTATTATATCCATAAATACTCCACTATTTTAAATGATAAAATTTGCATAAATATTTATTGAATCTTTATTTATTTTATGTTATTAGATTAGGAACACAAAAACCAAACTATCGTGACAGGATGTTTAGGATTTAATTTCGTTTTTAAAAGTTTGAATAATAAATTAAAAACCACATACATTCCTTCCTTAGATCGACCTTGGGAGTATACTTATCATTTTCTACGAAATGATTCGTGCACTTGCGAGAGTTTTATAAATAGATAAAACCAAAGTAACGGGCAGGATCGGCGATGTCGGTTCTGCCCCGATCACCTTTCCTTCTTTGGGGTTCTACCACTTGTTTGAAAGCTGACTCTTTTTTGCTTTCCAAGTATGCAATCTTCGCACATGTCCATCTCTACAGACTGTATACCTGGAAGTTTTCCTTTTGAGTGCATAATCTTCATCCCCTTCTCACTCATGTGGCCTAGTCTCTGGTGCCACAGGTTTGGTGTTTCATTTCCTGTTGCAATTGTGATTGAACAACGTACTTCTGCTGTCATGTAAAGAGTGCCACTTTTCTTGCCTCGAGCAACTGTCATTGCACCCTTTGAAATCTTCCAATCATCACCATGGAAGATCGTAGTGTAGCCTTCACTGGCCAACTGCTCCACTGAGATTAAGTTCCTTCTGAGGTCGGGAATATGCCTGACATCCTTCAGCTCCCAAATAGACCCGTTTAACTTAATCTTCACTACACATTTGCCAATAATAGCACATGGTTGATCATCACCAAGATATACCTTTCCGAGGTTTCCGGGGACATATTTCTCGAAGAATTCTTTCTGTGAAGTAGCATGGAACGATGCTCCAGAGTCTAACACCCAAGATTCTTCCTTGCTCTCCAAAGAGCATATCAATGCATCATCTCCTCCTGAGGTGGAAGTAACATTTGCCTCTGCCTTCACTTGTTTGTCCTTTGGTGCACTCTTGCACTGATTTTTGTAGTGCTCGGTTCTTCCACAATTCCAACACTCGATAGTCTTCGAGCTATGTGAATTATTAGGATTCCTGGATTTGGACCTCTTGTCCTTTGATTTACCTCGGTAGTCTGTTCTACCACGTCCATTCCCTTTAGTTGAATTTATTCCTCTTGACTCTGTATGCAAAACTGAAGAGGTTGACGATTCACCTGACTCTCTACGTCGGATCTCTTCATTGAGAACCAAATCACGAACATCGTCAAATTTCAACTTATTGCTTCCCAATGAGCTACTCACAGCCGTGACAGTAGCATTCCAGCTTTCTGGTAGAGAAGACAAAAGTATCAATGCTCGTACTTCTTCATCGAATTCAATTTCCACTGAACTCAACTGGGTTGTGACTGTGTTGAGTTCATTGAGATGTTGAGCTACCGATGCGCCTTCCGTCATCCGCAAATTGAACAAATGCCTCATCAAGTGCACTTTGTTTGAGGCTGATGGCTTCTCTTACATATTGGAGAGAGCTGTCATAAGACCCGCCGTGGTCTTTTCCTTTGCTATGTTGAAAGCAACATTACGGGATAACGTCAATCGAATAACTCTGAGGGCTTGTCTGTCTAGAAGATTCCAATCTTCTTCCTTCATAGCCTCTGGCTTCTTCCCTGAGAGAGGTTGATATAGATTTCTTTGATACAGATAATCCTCTATCTGCATTTTCCAAAACCCGAAATCTGTGCCATCGAATTTCTCGAGTTTCACCCTTCCTTCATCTACAGCCATTACTCCCACTCAAATCTGACTTTCTCCGGATCGTTTCTGACTATTTCTGCAAACCACCGTGTATTAAAACACCTCCGTCAACGAACAAATATCGTCAACAAAATTTTACTATTCACGTAATTCACTATTCACGTGAATAGTAACCTTGTAAGAAATTGGTAGAAATCACCACCAAAAGCTTTGATACCAGTTGTTGGGAAATAACACAAATTCCCGATAAGCCAGACTTATGAGAAAGCAAGAATAGAAAAATAACACAAATTTGATAACGGAGTTCGGCCAATCTTGCTTACGTCTCCGGACCTGCTGCAGATCTTTTTATTGAAAGAGGAGAAATTACACAAGGTGTTTACAACACTCACAACCCACAACCCAATTACACCCAAGAAAATTACTCTCAATTTTCTCTCACAAAAGCTTTTCTCTCTAAGCTTTTTTCTCAATTGGAATGAACACTTTGGATGGTTAATTCATTACAATTACACATCTATTTATAGGAAAATTCACTCCTTGAATTACTCCTTAAATTAATGGTTCCTTGAATTGCTTCTTGAATTAAGCTCCATGTTTTACTCCTTGTTTTGTTCCATGTTTTGTTCCATGTTTTGCTCCATGTTTTACTTCTTGTTTTGTTCCATGTTTTGCTCCTTAATTTGCTCCTTAAATTAAGGAACCAATAATTTCCAACAACCTGGACATTATAAATTCAAGTGTAAACAATATTATAGTGGTAGAATAACAGCAGACAAATATTATGATAAAGTTTGAATAAATTTCACACCTCTTTCCTTGATGATGAGTCTGTTAGGCTCATAGAAAAATTTGTCGCTAATTTAGTAGGTATAAACTAACTTTCTTTCCTACCCTGTAAAGGTACCCAAAAAAATCCAAAACTTTGGTGTCAATAGAGAATGGTTAAACTAACATCTGAGTGAAAGAGATTAGGACAAATAGATAACCTGTTGAAGTTTGACTAGTCCCAATTCTGCAAGGTCTTGATTGTATTCCTCTGAACCTCATTCAATGTATTTAAATTGTATGTCTAAAGAATAAAATATAGAACAAAGTAAGATGCTATAAAAGATTTCCTAAAAAGACGGGAACTAGTTAGGAGCTAAATGAAAATAACAGATTAAAGTCATATGCCAATGTTTTCTGCAAATGATATCTATATTTTTGGTAAGAAATTTAAAATTGGTTAAACAAGAATTAGACCAAGACACCTTAGATAGAATGTTTAAGTCCAAATAAGCATATGTTCATAGGAAGTAAGAACGGGGACAGAACTATTCAACATATACCCCACCCTTGATATGAAAACTAAGCTCTAAAAGAAATGAAATTATATCTATAGGATCCAAGCTTATCTCCTGCAACAAAATATTTGAATCTGACTAAGTGTAGGAACTTAAGAATATGATCTTCATAAAGATAAAACTTAAGCTGCAATCTGAAAAGAAAGAAGAGATCAGGGTTGCGCACGATAATGAAACCAACTATGTAAGTGAGCTAGGGAAAAGGAAAAGAAAAAACAGAGAGAAAAGGAGGAAGCCAAGGAAAAGGAAATTAAAAGAAAAAAGAGAGAGGAAAAAAGAAAAAATAAATAAAAGAGAAAAAGAAAAAGAAAAAAACTTGATAAAAAAATGAAAAAATTATAAAGTAATTTTATACTTTATTTAAATAAATAACATACATAACATATTATTTGATTTTTTTTAAAAAAAAGATTAAAAACTTTATTATTTTAATCATGATCATAGTCATTTAATACTTATGACTATATAAGTTTATTTATATTTAAATAATTTTTGTAGTCTAATTTATAATCACGGTTACTGATAAAATCGAGACTATATGTATATATTATAGCCTCAATTTTTATTAGACCATAGATCACTATTTTAATAGTGTTTACAAGTATAGATAAGATTGTTTTATAGTTTAATTTGTTTCATTATTAATGAAACTTTATCTTTCCTTTTTTTAAGTAATCGAATTTTATATTATTTTACAATGTATTAGAAGGTGTAAGAATTTTGCAACACAAATTTGGTAAAGTTGTGAGAATAAATGTGGTGTGTGGAAGAAAAAAATCAATTTACACAATCATGTATAAAATTTAAGTGAAAATTTAACCAAAATTTTACAGTTATATATATATATGTGTGTAAAAAATTGACATTAGTGTTTAATTAAAAATATTTAAAAGATTGAAAAAATGTAAATTATAAACTAAATCGTAAACATTAGTATAATTCAACTAGTCTATTTTTGTGATTTAGAAAAATAAAATATTATATATATATATAATAAAAACCCCGATAGTTCTTCCTTTTTTTATTTTGTGTTAGTTTTTATTATTTTTTGCACTAATAAATATCAAAATATTTAAATAATAAATATTTTTTTTGTTTTTTCTAAACTTTTTGTTATTGTTTTTGCACTAATAAATACAAAAATATTCATTTAATAAATACATTTTTATGAACTATTATTTTGTATAATGTAAAATTATTTTTATTATATTAAGAATGACAATTTATATAGCCAATAAATACTAATATAATAAATATATTTTTATGAATAATTATTTTATATAATATAATTATTTTTATTACATTAAATGTAATAATTCATAAGATTCATGATTACACATTTAATAAGTATTCGATCAATTCACTTATAAACATATCATATTTTTTTGAATTAATAATTTTCATGTCGACATTATATCACATCATATAACAATTTAAAAAGGAATATTAATCTATTATAAATTATTTTTAAGAAAAAAAATGGTTATTATTTTAGTAGAATTAACTTCTTAGATAGTAAAAATATTAATTGAATAAATTCATATATTATTATATTATATTTGACTTATTTGTTAAATAAATCACTTATGTTTATATTGCATTTAGATTCTATTACTTAAAAAATTATTATTATTATATATTTATTAATCGTTAAAATAAAAAATTAATTAACTATTTGTTTTAAAAATATTTATGCAAACTGCATTATAAAACATTTTAACATCCATTTTTCAATTATAATATAAGTAATTTAAAAATTTATATTTAAAGACTTATTTTTTTATTATATAAAATAAAAAATTTTAAATCATAAAAATTATTACTCAACAATTAATATTATGATATATTTATTAAATTTAAATTATCAATTTATGCATCTATTACAATCCAAAAACTAGTATGTGTGTATATTTATACACTAATAAAAGTCACGTGTTTTACAAATGAGTTATTATATATTTACAAAAAATATCTTTGTTTAAATTTATAGTATATTTAAAATCTATATTATATAGTCATAAATAAATAAATAATAAATTGATCATAAGTTTTTGAGTTAATTAGAACATGTATATCATAAATGGATTTGATAAATAATATTAATTAAACTCTATTTAATATTAAAAAAATATTATAAGTTTTGAGAATGTTAGTTTATGTAATTTTTAATTTTTTTTAAATTACTTATTTGAATCTAATACCATTTATTCTAATATATATTTATATAAATAACATTAGTGTTGGACCCATCTTATACACGGCTAAATATTTAAAATGTATTTGTATTAATAAAATTATTTATTTTAAAAAATTATTTAAATTAATATATAATTTATAAATAATTTGTTAGGTAATATATTTATTTTTTATCTTATATATTATGTTAATATTTAATTTTAAATACTAGTATTACTTTTAAGAAAACTAAAATAATACCATGTAATTTAAATTTGATAAATATATAGTAGTGTTGATTGATATTATTCCAAAATTCTTGATTTAATAAAAAAGGTGTTTAAACAAAGTTTTCAAATTTGATAAGAATATTTTGATATTTATTAATACACAAGAAAAAAATACAGAGAATAACCAATGAGCTATAAAAAAAATAAAAATAAAGAAGATATAAGTGCATATTGATATTTATTTATATATTAAAAAATAAATATAAACAAAAAAAGTAAAAAAAACAATAAAACTAGTATACAATAAACTAATAAAAATACTATTTATAAAATATTTATTTATTTTAAGAATATTTTGATATGTATTTATATGTATAAATAAAAAATATAATTATTTTTGAGATATTTTGATATTTATTTGTGTGTATAAATAAAAACTGTATTTATTTTAGAAACATTTTGATATTTATTTGTACATAGAAAAATAGCATAATAGTGGAACGAAAAATAACCAATATACTATTTATTGGTTATTCTCGCTTTTTATATATAATAATAGATAATTATAAAAATTATTTATTTTAATGATATGTTTGTACTTATTTGTGTATATAAATAAAATGTTTATTTACTTTAGAAACATTTTAATATTTATTAATGTATAAAAAAAGTAATGAAAAAACAAAACGAAAGAATAACTAATGTATTATTCATTGGTTATTCTCGCTTCATATATATATATATATAATAAATGATTATAAAAAATGTATTTATTTTAAGAATATTTTAATAATTATTTATGTGTAAAGAAATAACAAATGAGAGAATAATCGATGTAAATAGATAAGGATAAAAAGAAACAAAATTACAAATAATATGAAGATTACGACTAATTAAATTATTTTTATATATAAAGATATTACTTAACACCCATTTACATCGGGTGAGTTTGAGCTCACATCCTCAATGTGTCTAAAATCTTACACAATATGTTTTATGTTTTATGTCTTCATTTCTAATATATTTTTCTTTTTTTATAAACATGAAAAATCAAGATAATTCCATTCTATCACGTGTTTATACCTTCGCTATATGTAAGATTCTCTCCTATTTGGATCATATGTCATTTTCTACGAGATAATGGGGTAATACTAAGATTTTACTTTTGGTACCAATTTAATATAATTTGTCATTTAATTAGAAATTTTTCACATGTGTAGTAATACATGTGTGATATTCAGATAATATTTTTAAATAAATAAATAATTAATTAAATGATATTCAGAGATTATTTTTAATTAATCAATATCATTATTCAAAAATTTCCTCTAAATATAGCACGTGTATTATTATTTATTAAAAAATCTTTAATTAAATATTAAATTGTAGTAATTTGATATTTTCTTTAAATAGATACCACTAAAATACTAACTCAAAAATATATAGATAAAAAATATCAAAAATAAAATTGTTGAATTAATACAATTAACAGTTTTGTAACGGTATGTTATTTGCATTAATGCTAAGCCGCTTTGAATGCTAAATATTTATATATTAAGTATGAAATCTATATCGTTGATATTTTAAATAAAAAAATTGTTACTTTAAAAGAGAAAGGGTAAGAAAAAAATATAAATAATAATAACCGTACGTAATACCCTCATATATTTTTCAATTGTAACTTTAGTGGTTTCAATATTTTCTACAAAGACACGCGGTGGGTAAGGCTTTTAAAATGCATTTCTTTCTATTAATTCCAAAACTTGTTAAACTTATACATGCAAAAATGAAATAATAATTGATATTTATTTTATAAAATATAATATTTAAATAAACAGTTTACACACACTAAATGCATTCATAGTTGGCAACGGTGGGGCCTCTTAGAATAGATAAAAATAGATATATAGGAACTTTAATACTGTTTTATCGCTGAATAACTCAGAATTAATATTCTGCTAAAAAAAATTAGAATTAATATTGTGGGGCCCGTACGTATATCGGTATAATATAATATGCTAAATATATGTGTATTAATGTTGTACAAAATATATCGATCATTTCACGTGATGTTCCACAATTTATTTAGTTTCTTAATTACACAAAACTTATTAACAATTATATACATGATTGAAAACAAAATTGAGGGGGGAAAAAACTAGTTGATATTAATTGTTTGAAAAATATTTTATGTTCTATGATTGTTTGACAAATAAAATATGTTAAGCATGTCGTTGAAAATAATTTTTAAAACAAAAACAAATCATATATACGAAACATAGTAGATAACATATAAAGAAAAAGGAAGTAAACAAGGATACAAGAAGCTAATAGTAACTAGCTAGTAAGGTTAGCAAGTCAAGAGAATAACAATTTAACTTTGACAAGTGTCACATTTAGAGAGGCCGCAATCATATTTGAGTATTATACTCATATTATACATGTACGGATAAAGTAATAAAAAATACTTTCATTTTTCCAATTATTTTCAAATCTACTAAAAAAATACTCACATTTTTTAGTTAAAAAATATTACATAAATAACATTTTTTTCCATATAATAATAAACAAAAAATACTTTCTCCAACAATAAATTTTTTATTATTAAATATTTATATTATTCTTTTCGTAATGAAATTTTATATAATAAAAATAATTATTAATTATATTTAATTTATAATTTATGAAACATTAAGATTTTCGATCAACTATTCACGATAAGATAATTTTCAATATAACTTATAGATTAAATATTTAACAATAAAATTATTAATTATAAAATATATATTAAAATAAAAAATAATAATAATTTATGTAATTCAAAATTTTGATTTTAAATGAATGATATAAATTTTATTTATCAAAAACTATTAGACTAATCATGTTAAAATTGATTTAAATTTAATATCAGAAACTAATTTATCTTCGATTGTAATGTATTTGTATTAAGTCATGGTATTTTATATTATTATAAAAAAAAATATCTTAATATTTATCTTATTATCTAACGTATTTTTTAAATTAAATAAATAATACTCTTTTTTATATATTTTTATCATATCTATATTTTATATTAAATTTTTGACATATTTATATTAAAAAAAAGTATTACATCTTTATGTTTTTACAATTAATATATGTTCTATATCTTACTAACTATTCCCGATGCATACCAAATTTTAAAACAATAAGATTCACTTGAATGAGTTTGCAACATATAAAGTTACTCGTTCGCATGTCAGCATATATATTCCATAATTACTAACCATCAAATCTAAAAACAAAACAACAAAAAACAAAAGCTTTTTTTTTTTTTTACATTTAGACGAGGAGGGGGAATTGTTTTCCTTAATATATATTATAATATAAAAGTAATGTATAATTCAACTTGTGTAATATTTAAGTAATTTGTTTATGGAAAATTGTATTTGAATCCAATTTCATTATTATTAGATCCTGATAATAAGGACAAAATTCAATTAAGTCGAGCATCAAGGTGGGCATTTTATTTTATTTTTATCTTATTAAATTGTTATAAATTTTAAATAATTATACTATTTACATATTTATAATTATTTGACAACCTCAAAACTAAGGTCATTGAGGCTTTCTCCAAGCGCTCCGGCTCAAAAGGAACCCATGTTCTTACATAATCATAAAAAAGGGTAAAAGACATTTGATACAGAGAAATACCGCAATACATATGTCTAAATGTTTATGAGAGCAACAACACTAGTAAGAAGAAATGGCGACGTGGGAAGAGTTACGAAGTTTGAAAGTTTGGAAGTTGTTTCTCTATTATTTTTTTTAGCGTTGGCATGGGTGTCATTAGGGTTATTTTTTATTTAATCGAATACTATTCCGCATTTTTATCCTCCCACTTATTTTTTCAATACCAAGTTAAATGGGTAACTCATATCTGACCCGTACTCGATATTTGTTTTTCAAGCCCAAACTAGTTAACCCATTTTTTGGCTCAAAATCATATCAAGTCGTGTTTTTTCAAGTGGTTTCGTGTGTGTCAAAAATTATTATCCCTTTATATTATTAGAAAAAAAATCGAAATAAGTATTATATTTTAGAAGGATGTGTAGTTCCTATACTTATTTTTAAAATAACATTTAATTTTTTTTTTTACAATTTAATCCTATTATTATAAAAGTGACATCATAAGAACACATGATCATTTTTTATGTTTTTGTTAATTTATTTATATTTATATTTAATTTTTTTAGTTATTTTTATTCATGTTAAAATAATCTCTATCTAAAAAACTTAAAAACAATCAAAAAAACAAAATAAAAAAATTTACTTTATTCTTGACAGTATTTTTTAAAAAACAATAAGATTAAACTATTACAAAAAATAAATATATGATAAAAGTGACATGTATTTTAAAAAATATATAATTCTGATGTATTTTTTAAAAAATATATAATTCTAATGTATTTTACCTCTATTTTTTTACTTCTAATTTTTAATTTTTAAAAATATTTTCTCTATATACATGTATATTCAAAAACACAAAAGTTATTAGAGTAACAAACGTCTATTGAAACACTATCAAATCATATTATAAAAAAGATTTAGAACATAAATATTAATCATGTGTTCAAATAAGTTTAATTCTGAATATGTGTTAAGTTTTGAGCGTAAATTGATAAAAGGTAAAAAAAATAAAAGGAGTATTTAAGGATTCGAAAGGAAAAAAAACTACCCTTTTAATTTTATGAATCAATGCACTAAATATATCAACAGTAGACTTTTTATTATTACATAATGTTACATTTATGCTGTTGTTACTTGCGATGTGATGAATAGTGCACTTCAGGTGTTTGCTATAATGCCTGATTCACAAAAGGTTGCTTCATGGTCTATGTGAAACATTGAAAACTTTTTTGACAATAGATAACCGAGTATCCATTGATTTCTTATATGAAGTGAAAGGAATGAACGTCTGGAAAAGTACAGGCAACTTGGAATAATACAGAAGGAACACGATGAGAGCTAGCATCATTGCTATACACGTAGTTGGCGTTGAAATGGTAGCTAGCAAAATCATGTAGCATAAAATTAGGAGCAAAACAAGCTGTAGAGGTCCAGAACGTTGAGGAAGGTAGACATAAATCTCTATCAAAGAAACAAGGAAGGCTATGATGTTAACCAAGTTTGCAAAGAACATTCTATTCCAAGGATCATAACTACGAGTACTAATAACGGCTTGGTAGTTTGCTGTTGCTATCAATGCAGCAACAACTAGGATGGTATTTTGATCCTTTATTGACATGTATAGTTTTTTTCTATAATGAGAGAGTATCCACCTTTCATGCCATATCATCCTCGTCTTCATCGAATCTGCTTGAGTTGTCACATTAGGAAGTTGTGATCCTCTTACAGCTCCACCACGAAGTAGCATATGTTGAACCTTCTGGTTGTTAAACTGTCTACTATCATCTTGTAATATATCCAATGCAGTCGAACCCTTCAAATTCTTCTTGTTCAGATCAATTCTATTCATTAACAAGCTCACCATCTGCATCAAGTTAGCATGGAATGCATCAACAATGAAGGAACTGATTAGTAAAATTTGTCTTACAGTTTTATTTTATTTGAAGAATTTTGAACAAGTGCTATTTTGGGGCCTCGAATTCCGAAAATTTTCAATTTCAAAAGACTACGTATGCTTAGTATATATTATCTTCTCCCAAAGAAGGGTTGGACAGTTAATTAGTACTCATATTCAACAAAAACACATATTTTGATAACAATAAATTAGAATTTAATTGAATATTTTAACATTTGACACTCACCTGAATGAAAATTAAAGGATAAATATGTCTTTAAAAATTAAATATAAGGACTGATAATATAGTGTTATAAAAATACGAATTTATATGCATATTTTTTATTAAATAAAGATATTATTAAAATAGCCAGAAACTATCAAAGAATATGAATGATTCTACAGATTTGTTATACATGAAAATCTCACAAGGAAAATAAAAAATAAGCCAAGACTTATGGTAATTATAAACAATACGTAAGTATCATTTACATTATATTTTTTTATTCTATCAATCCGAAACATTACCTCGATTTGATTATTATGTGTTGCAAGATGCAATATGGTATTTCCTTGATCATTAGTGGAATACAAGACTTCATTCTTGTGAACCAAATCAAGCCAACCTATGATGACTTTGAGTGCTTCAACTTGGTCATTCTTTACAGCAATATGCAGAGCAGTCTCTTTCTGGATCGTCACATCTTGGATAGAATTTGGACAAACAACCAGAAAGTCAGCTAAAACATCAATCATGCCATATTCTGCTGCCAAATGCAAAGGTGTTATTCCTTCTCTTGCATGGACTCGGACAAGGTCAGAGTCCAATTCTACGAGTCGAAGAACTAACTGAGTATGTCGGTTATGCAAAGCCAGATGAATGGGACTATATCCTTCTTGATTTGGCTTCCTAGCAAAAGATGGCTTTAACCTCATAATTTCCAAAGCAAAATAGGTTTGTCCTGCAGAAGCAGCTATATGTAATGGAGTATCAATGAAAGGTACCTCATCAATGTAATCCAAAAGATATGCATCTTCCTTAATTAACGAGTAGAGTTTAACCAAATCTCCCACCTCCGCAGAAGCCTTTAATAACTGATCCATTCAACTGATACCAAAACCAACAGATACAGAAACAATTAGTATTATTATAAAGAACAATTTTGCTAAGAAACTAGTTAACAACTATAATAATAGACTACGAATGCATCTGAAAGTAAGTAGCTGATGTTATTTATAGATCCAATTTCTCAGGTGACTCCTTCCTCTCCTTTTCATTTGAAAGGGAATTAACTTCAGTGCAGGTTATTTTCATAGAACTTTCTCCGTTCTGCATAATTCATTTGAAGTTAAAGTGTTGATTAGATATACCGAAACTTTATTTGATATAATTCAAGTAAGAGTTTTTTTCACATAGTCAACTTAAACACATAAATTAAAGAATGTAAAAAAAATGGTGATGTGGTGGGGACGATTTGACAACTCATGTGTCATGGGTGCTCACAGCTGCCTAGCAAGTTCCATATTAATTCTCAATAACTCAGAATTAATATTCTGCTAAAAAAAAAAAAAACCTTAAAATTAATATTGTGGGGACCGTACGTGTATCGGTATAATATATTAGTTTAAATATATTTGTATTTTGTGATACTTTTCATAAAATTTATAGGTTCCGTTTCATAAAATTCATGTACATGTATTATTTTATTTATGCTGCATTTAAAAATATAAATAAAACTTAAAAGTAAATGATGAAAATATTACTGTACAAAATATATTGATCATTTCACGGGATTTTTCACAATTTATTTAGTTTCTTAAACACAAAACTTATTAACAATTATATACATGATTGAAAACAAAATTGAGGGGAAAAAAACTAGTTGATATTAATTGTTTGAAAAATATTTTATGTTCTTAATATAAAAAAAATTACAGCAGATTGAATATAAAGAACAAGGAAGTAAAAAAGGATAGAAGAAGCTAACAGTAACTAGTAAGGTTATAGCAGGCCTAGGTCAAGAGAATAACAATTTAACTTTGACAAGTGTAGAGAGGCCCCAATCATATTTAACAAGTTTAGATATTATAGTCATATTTTTACAAATTAATAAAAAATATTTTCATTTTTAAAATTATTTTCAAATCTACTAAAAATTACTCACATTTTTTAACTAAAAGGATTACATTAACAACATATTTTCCATATAATAATAAACAAAAAATTACTTTCACTAACAATAATTTTTTTTATTAAATATATATATTATTCTTTTCAATATGAAATTTTATATAATAAAAATAATTACTAATTATATTTAATTTATAATGTTTTATAGTTTATGAACCATTAAGATTTCAAATTTAAAAAAAATATCAATATAGTTAACCTAAAAAATATAGATTAAATATTTAATAATAAGACTATTAATTATATAAAATACATATTAAAATAGAAAAAATAGTAAAGATAAATTTTTAATATCAAACGATAATAATGGATATAATTCAAACTTTTGATTTTAAATGAATAATATGAGTATTTGTATTAAATCATGATATTTTATATTAAAAGGGAATTAGTGTTAAAAATATTTAACTTGTACCTTTCAATCCTAATCTCTATATATTATATACAGAGAGAGATTCAAGGAATCATCCGCGAAGAGTAGATGGGAAATGGCTGGTCCAGTTCTGCTTGTACGTAGTCCTTGAATTGCTTTTTATTTCCTGGGCTTTATATATAAGAGAAGACAAACCCTTTTGTTCATACTAGGAAGAGATGGAGGAGCGATAGTGGATCGTCTTGGAACAGATCTCTTTCGAAATATAAGATGCATTACATTATCCATCGTATTTATGTCATAGTTATTAAATTAACAATATTTTTAAATATTTTTTAAAAATAATTACAATATATATTTACTCATAATTATAATTCGAATTACTAACCATCAAATCTAAAAACAAAAGGACAAAAAACAAAATCTTTTTTTTTTTTACCATTTAGATGGAGTGGGAATTGTTGTCCTTAATATTATAATATAAAATTCATGTATAATTCGACTTGTGTAACATTTAAGTTATTTGTTTCTATACAAATTGTATTTGAACCCAATTTCATTATTATTAGGTGTTGATAAGTCGAACATCAAGATCCTCGTTTTATTTTATTTTATTTTTATCTTATTAAATATATTTTAAATAATTACAATATTTATTAGGCCGGCTCAAAACTAAGGTAATAGAAGTTTTCTCCTAGGGCTCCGGAGACCTATTTTTTTGTTTTTATTTTTAAATTTGTTTGTTCAAATTTTTTTATTATAAATAATTAGTATAATCTCATCTAAGGATCATTATCAAGAATTTATTAACCTTAGCAATTTAGGTTTGGTTTTTTAAGAATATAATACATGTATTAAATTATATTTATCATTTATTTACTTAGAATTTTTTTAATAATATAATAGTCTCAAATCCATCTATAATATATATATATATATAATTATTATACTCAATTAGTTTTTATTTAAAAAAAATTCATCTTATTTTTTCTAACTTTCTTTTTTAAAAAAATATCAAAAACTTATTAAGTGTTTAAAATAATAAGGATCCCATTGAATATGGAGACGATGATTAAGAAAATGCAATAGAACTAAATACACTATGGAGTAAGAATTTAAAGTAATCAATTATATATCGATATATAGATGTATAATTTAAGTTTTATTTTGTATTGATACATTATAACTTTAATGAAAATCTATTTGAATTAATAGATTTTAAATTATTATACAAATTTTTTTTATATTTTAAATTATTTATGATATTATATGTTAGGGCCACGTGATAAGTCTCTCTTAATCTCTTAAGCGCTAGGTAGAACTTATGTGCATATACTCAAATTTTAAACATTCAATCAATCTAAATTAAATATATATGAATCAACATCACAACATGTTGCCTATTTTTCAGATTAACTTTTTTTTTTTAATAATATAAGAAAATGTTAGTTTTCGTTTAATTTTTAGTAAATTTGTTTTCTCTCCTAGTAGTCCCTGATGTGTGACAAGTGATAACGAAAGAATTTAGTCAACGTGTGTGTCTTTAATGAGCGTGATTCTTGCCGTCGGATACTGATCATGTCATTTTTTTTTTTAATCCATGAATCGTGGAATACTGTTATAACTAACTATATAACTGATTTAAAAGGCACAAAATTAATTGTATGAGATACTCTGTTTCCAAGTCAGAACATTTTTGTACCATTAGAATCTTACAATTTTGTCTATATCCATGCGTACAGTTCTACCTCACAGAGTCATCCATAATAGTTTTTTTTTTTTTTTATAAATATACTCCTGATCTTTAGATAGAAAGAATGAGAAGAAGATTTAGAAAGTTACCATTAATTAGAAATAATTAGAATTGCTATTATTAAATTTAAATAACTAATATTTATTTTTTTCAATTATCTTTTAATTACTAGTAGTAATTTTATACATTTTAATATAATTAATTTATAAATAAGAGATTGACTATTTTAATTAAATATTTATCATAATTAAATTTATTAAAAAATATAAAATTATGAGAGTTTCCATATTTACTTAGTACAACTAGTAAATATAGTGATTTATTTAGTAATTTGGTAGAAGTAAAGATGAATAATGAATATTTATCGGTTCGGATTTAAATCGAATTAATTTAAATATTTTTAAATAGTTTTGAATTTAATTGGGTTAAAGTAATACCATGGAATAGCAAATTAAATCATTGACCCATTTTAAATATCATATTAGTTTTTTTTAAATGTAAAATAATAATAATAATAATAATAATAATAATAAATAGATAAAATCTATCCCAATTTGTGATATAAAACTCGTGATCAACGTATTGATTGCAACCTTCTTACCGTATGCATACTAATATCTGCAATGATACAAGTGGACCACTGCTAAATAACTAAATAAAAAATTAATTAATTAAACATTAGAGTGAATTGATTTTAAAAAGAAATTTTGAGTCAAGAAGTTAAAAAAAATGAGGGTTTGTTAAAATTTTATTAAATTTTGCAATGAGTATAACTCAACAGCATAGAATTTACTTTACATGTAAAAGATTTGAGATTTGATGAATACTAATTAATTAAAGGTGTGTGAGTTGAGTTTATATCTAAAAATAAAATTTATTGAATTTTAATTAAAAAAATTGAACTTAAAATATTTTACACTTAGTATATGAATTTAAAAAAAAAATAAGTAGGATATTGGACATTAAATATAATTTAAATTTTCATAAAAATTACAAAATTGTAAATATAAAATTACATTTTTGGTATTGAAAAGGGTTAAAAATGACATGAATATTGAATTTTCCCAACTAAATTAAGTTCACCATTATAATGTAGTACAACACACACTAAAATAGTAAAATATATATCCTTAGCAGATTTGTCTCTATATAAACAACCCTTGTACTTCTTCCCCTGATATCTTCATTCATTTTCTTGAGTGTGTATATTATCTCTTTGTTTTCTCTCTTAATTTAAGTTGATTTATATATTATTAGTTGCATGCATATATGGCTACAAGTGGTGCAATTGATAATCAACAATTTTCCAAAACCATGGAGTCACTAAAATATAAAAGCGTAAAAGAATTAGCTGAGTTAGGTGGCCTAACTTCTCTGCCTTCTGAATACACCTTCATCATGAACCCTAATGATCAAGTAGATCCTAATCACCCTCAACTCACAATACCTATCATTGATTACTCTCTCCTCACTTCTGTTTCTCCTCATCAACGCTCCAAAATTCTCCATGACCTTCGCCAAGCTTGTGAAGATTGGGGCGTCTTTGCTGTACGCATTAATTACTTTCAATATTATATAATTTATATATATTAATTTATCGATTTATTTGATCAAACACACACATATATATTAGTATTAGTGTAGTCATTTTTATGTGTCTTTGTTTGTCATTTTGCTCACAATATTATGCCCAATCTTTAACATACTAATATTTTATGTATGCAAAATACATGGGAAAATGTTAGTTATTAAGTGATAATTTTTCTCATTTATATATGCTAATTTATTGAAATTTGTAAGAGAGATACAAAAAATATATGTATAAATCAAACTTGTCAAATTAATACATATATTTAGTGTGTTTCTAATAAATAGCAAACACATAAATAAAAATATAGTGTGACAACAAGGTAATTAAATTTGTGTTTTTGAGATATTTTAATCCATCCCTAAATTTTCAACTAGCATATTTAAATCTTATTTTTAGAATGAAAAAAATGTTCACTTTGGTTCATATTTTAGAGACTAAAATATCTTATATTATTAAAATTTAGAGATTAAAGTATCTCAAAGATATAAGTTTAAATTTTATTTTTTTTTGTACATAACATTTTAAACGTTTAAAATATGGGTATTAAAATATACTAAATGAAATTTTAGAGACTAAAGTATCCCAAAGATAAAAATTTAGAGACCCCGAAGATATTTTTTCCTAAATAAAATGATCCCCTTAATGCAACAAACCACATATTTAAACACTTTTATTCACATATTTACAACAAATTTGTAGCACATGAATTGACATATACTATAAATAACATAGCATGGAAGAAATGAACTCACAAATGCAGCCTAGTTAAGATGGTCAAGTATTCTTTTCTTTTCATTTTTTTATTCAGAATGGAGTTAAAATCTCTCAACCATTCACTCCATGATCTAAATTAGGTTGATTTGGTAAAAGGAGTAGTTCCTCTTTTAAGCGAGGCGGCCGCTTTAGGCCCCATCAGATTGGGGCTTCAACATTTTGTCTATTTTTATTATATATATTGTTTAAAATATAATACTGTAGCAAAAAATTTAAAAGATATTAAAATTAGAAAAACTATGTATAATTCAATGTTGTGCATGTTATTAATTAATTAAAAAATAAATATCATATGCTTCTTGATTCTTAGTTTTCTTATGTAAGAAAAAAATTAAAACTATACATGAAATAATTTAAAACTTTAAGTAATAATTTTATTAAATTATTTTTTTCTTTAGTTATTTCTTAATATTATCTCATTTTTCTTAATTAACTGAAAAGGTAAAATTTAAGAAATCGAGTTTATTATTAAAAGCTTCTATTTTTTACTTTCAAATTACATTTATTTTATTTGAGTATAATATTAAACTTTTCATTTTACTTCAAAATTGTATCCATAATAATTATTAATACGTTGTCAACTTTTATGATAAAATTTAAAAGCAAATTATAACTTTGTTTTACATTATTTGTTCAATATATTGCTTTATAACAAACTTCAATTGAATATCTTTATTTATTGATATTAATTTTTTAATTTTATTACATTTCTAATTTATTATTAATATTTGAAAAAAATATTACTTTTTATTTTATCTTTTATATTTCTACCTAAATATATAATATCAATCCTTATCTAACATTGTAAATTTATATATTTTAGTATCTCTTTATATATATATATATAAAGAGAGACAAATATGATGATAAATACATATAATAAATTAATAAATCATCTTATTCTCAACCATAGGATAATCTAAGTCAATAATTTAGATACTTTCATATTTTAAAAATTAAATTTAATAAATAATTACTAAATCAAAGAAAAAAATCAAATCAAACAAAAAGACACATTTACCGTTAATTGACTTAAATAAATGGTTAAAAATAATTTGTTAAAATCATTTATACTAAAAATACTCACACAAACACATGTGTGTTATATATCATATATTAAGTATATAAGCTCCTCAATATTTTTTTCCCATGCCTAACTAAAATTGTATATTTGTTATATGTATTGTATTGTCTAAATAAATTGTTAAAAATAATAGTAAAGGTTTTTATTTGTATTATTTTAATATGAAAAATATTTAAATTTAATTACAGAACAAAACCTACTATACAAATGGAGTTTGATTTTTAATCCCCTTAAGGTAGTACACATATGTTGTTTTTAATATAATGTAAAAAAACTTTTTTTTTACTTGTTCAAAAATATATGGTACATATATGATTTTTCATACCATAAATGTATATTTTTTAGAAGTAGATAAAAATAAGTAAATAAGTTAATCATAAAAACACTTGAGGAAATATTTAATGCCACAATTTTATCCTACGCCTTAGGCCTCCTAACCACTTAAGCCACCCTATTTTGGTAGCATTTTATAGTTCCAAGTTTAGATAGCATTTTAATTTAATGGTATGTGTTTACATTTTCAAAATAAGGTAAAAGTTTGTAGATTAATTTATTTTATAATTTTATTCGTTCTTATTTTGTGTAGTAGGCATTAGGCTCGTTGCTCACAAGTTGTCCAAGGTATATAAATTAGCACCTGATATAATTGGTATTTGTATATATTAATATATACATTTATACATATGCATTAACATATAGTAGTAAAGCCAAATTAATTAGCTAGTGAATTTTTTTTATTTTAATTGAAAAAAATATAGGAAGAGTCTGAAAATGTGAAGAAATATTTTAGTTCATAGTGAGTATGTATACACAGGTGATAAATCACGGTGTGGCAGAGAGTGTAATGAAGAAAATGATAGAAGCATCTGAGAGATTCTTCAATTTGAAGGAAGAGGAGAAGAAAGAGTTTGAAAGCAGTGGTATTCTGGATCCAATCAAGTGTGGAACCAGTTTCAGCAATGAAGCAATTGATAAAGTGCTTCTTTGGAGGGATTATCTTAAAGTTATTACCCATCCTCACTTTCACTCACTCCATAAGCCACAAGGCTACAGGTATTTTTATATTGGGCGCGATACTTCAATTTTAGTTTCAATAATCTCATAATTTTCGATAACTACCAAACAAAGAATAAAGGTACCACAAATCCAAAAAATACACTCTATCTTCTTACAACCAAAAATCTCAATGATATATTTTTATTATTTAATTTTTTTATTTACTTATTATTTTAAACCATAAACTATTTTTTTTTAAAGAAAAAAATTATTTAAATATTTTTGTTTTTTTTTTTGGTAAAAAGATATATTTTTCAAAATACTAATATTACCCTTTAAAAATTTAACCTAAATATTCTAGATAGATTTCGGTAACCTTTTCAAAAGAAATTATAAATCTCCACTTTTCCGTCGAATAAAAAACAAACTAAATTACACTTCTGTTAAAGATAATTGACTTCTACTAACTTTTATCTCTAAATAAATGGTGAATTTATTCAAATTTTAAAACAAAATCCATGCTTTCATTTCACCCCACTCGGTCTAAATAACATAAGTTCAAAAATATCTTATTCAAAAAAACATATTTAAATGATAATACCTCTAAATATTATATTTAAAAACTTTAAATTTCATAGGTTATTTTTTTTATTGGATTAGCACTACATGAAAGCTTCAATCCTATATTCAACACCGTTGTATAGCTTAATAAATTTGTGTATATAATGGTTATGGTACAGTGAGGCCTCCCTAGAGTTCAGCAAAAGATGTAGAGAAGTAGCAACAGAGCTATTAAAGGCGATATCAGAAAGCCTAGGACTCCAAAGCAGCTACATAGAGAAGGCCATGAAGTGGGAAAATGGGTTACAAATAATAGCAGCAAATTACTACCCAGCTTGCCCACAACCTGATCTTGCAATTGGTATACCTCCTCACACAGACCATGGCCTTGTTACCATTCTCATTCAAAATGATATCGGTGGCCTTCAAGTCCAACATAATGGCAAATGGGTCCATTGTAAAACCCTCCCCAATGCTTTTCTGGTTAACCTTGGTGACCAAATGCAGGTATTTCTTTATTTAATTTTATCAAAATAATTATAAACCTACAAAAAGTATATAAATATTTTCACCTTTATCAATTAGTATAAAATAATAATTACCAGTTTGGAACACAAATCGACCACAATTTTTTTTAGAGTAAATGGTAAAAAGAACGAGTCAAAATTGAAAATTGAAATAACAACAAAAAATTTTGGTCTATATTTACTTTTATAAAAAGCAAACAAAAAACAATATCGCTTATCAAACAATTCAAAGTTCAATTTAAAAAAAAATAGAAAAAGTTTTAGAAACAACTCTTTTCTTAAGAGATTGAAAACAATGAATTATCAAACACATTTGATGTGATTAAAATATGTGAATTGAAATGGAGCTAACTTAATTGGATGAACTTTGATATATGTATATAGATACTGACTAATGATAAGTACAAGAGTGTGTGGCATAGAGCTATGGTGAACAACAGAGCAACAAGGATATCAATAGCAGTGCCTCATGGACCATCACTAGACACAGTTGTGGTGCCAGCCAAAGAATTGCTAGAAAGAGAAGGCCAAGCACCAGCTTACAAGGGTATGTCTTATAAAGATTACTTGGAACTCCAACTTAGCACCAAAGCCTACATGAAGCCTGGCCTCGATTTCCTACGAATCTAGACTATATAATGGCCTTAATTTACTATAATGATCACATATTCAAATTTTCATAACATTTTGCTGGTTGAAAATAAAGGATTGTATAGCCATTTGCTTTGTAGTGCAATGGCATTTTTTCCATGTGGGCACTAAGAGAACGTGAGTTCGAATCCAGCACAATGTAAACTGTGTGTGAGTGTGTAATATGTTATGTACCCAGTAGTAAACTGTGTGAGTGTGTAATATGTTATGTATATAAAGGATTGTATACAAAACTGTTATATCTCTACTCTTTTCTACCTCCTATCTTCAAACAATTTTCATCATTTTCCTCTTATGAGGTTATCAATTTATCTAGAAGTAATGGCACAGGCACAAGAAATCTAGGCATAATTACATATGTATTAAGATGAGCATACAGTCCTCTGCACATTCGCATGCTAGAGATAGATAGATCATAGATAGTGCGTCTATGTATGTGTGAGAGAGAGAGGAACATAATCATAGAGAATACACGGTCAATATAAAAATAATTTTACTCACGGTAATATTTAATAATGAAAGCTCAAATTATTCCTCAAGTCAGGTTCAATGAAAGGAAAAACACCGAGAAATTTGGTAACTTGCCTGGTGTTCCATTTCCATAAAGTTTCCCCAAACACCAAAAAAAAACATTTTTGTGATTTCCGATAAAAGTGATCAGATACTACCATCGTTCCCAAGGAATTTATTTTCTGATCCGACCATCTAAGAGGCTATTGCTTCTTAAGCGCATTCATTTTGTCCCTGAGGTAGTAAAGCTTGGCCCTCTTGACTTTCTTTTTGTCAATCACCTTTATCTCCTTTATGTTAGGTGAATACCTATCATATCCATCATTTGGAGACAAAAGGCATTATATTTTTGTCAAAAATACTGATTACATTACAAGTTATTGAGAGAAGCTACAGTACGCAAGTTGACATTTATCCAAGTAAACACTATAAGCCAAGAAGCATCAAAATCATGTTTTTTTTTTACTTTTTTATGGAACACAGTAAATTGTTCAATCAAAATATGAGGTTTCAGGTTTTGGTGCTGCAGATTTTCCCGAGTTGGTCCTGTTTTGTGGCTCAGTTGTTGAATTGGTGCTTCTATGGTTACTGGTCTCTGTTTCAGTATGTTTTGCTGCTATTTTGTGCTTCCTTTTCAGTTTCATGTCATTTTGATTTGTGCTAAGTTTTCCATTCTGCTTGTTTGTCACTCTGATTGGTTTATGTTCTGGTTTTCTTAGTAATATTAGGTTTGGTTTAGTATCTGTTGTCACTGCTTTCAGGATTTAATTGCTATGCTAGATTACACTGGCTATGCTGTCAATTGAATCCTTTAAGCTTGGTTCTCTTCTAGTACTGAGTACTAGTATGTTGTAGAAATTTTCCTTATGGCTGTTTGACAAGCAGTTGTTGGAAAGGATGGTATGGTTGCTGGTTTGAGTCTTTTTCTTTACTGTTTGAAGAGTCTGTATTTGGTTTCCTTATTCTGAGTTTAATGAAATTCTATTTTTATTGACCCCAAATATATATATATATATATATATGAAGGTTTCAGCATAAACTAGAGGCCTCTGACAATCTTAATCAATTTCATACACTTGAGTGTCCAAGTCAAGATCAAATGATTTTCAAAACAACATTGTTTACAATATGTTAACAAGTCACCATTTTCAATATTATTTCTACTCAATTCTACTAATAAAAGAAGAATTGGGATAGAATAAAGGATTATAATGATAAGATGATACAGTTTTTCATATAGGGGCTAAGCATAGCACGGGAAAAGGTTTTGTTTCTATTGCACTGAATAATTAAATATTGTCTTTAGTGATGCAAAAATGAGTACAATATTTTTTATGTGGGGAACAGAAATTTCGCCATCAAATACTAATCAGATTTTTAGACTATCCTAGGCTCCAAGATATAACCACTTTATTACAATTTTACTACCTAATCAACTTATTAGTATACCGATCAGCATACATTGCATGCATACACTTTTTCTTACTTTTGTTCTTTTTGTTTTTAGTTTGGTAACTGAAACTGCAGGCTACGTAGAATAAAACAAAGCAACATGCACATCAAAGTTCAAACATCTTTCACAATTCAGTTCATAGAAGAAAAGCATGCACACAAACATCTCCAGAGTTCAGTCAGTGGCTCAAAGTGGACACATGTATACACCCTTTAGAATAAGAACAGTAGCAAATTCACCATTCAGAGAATCAGAGAGCCTATGTGATTTTCACAAAGTACAAAAATTATACAAGTAATACTTACAGTGGAAAGAGGGATTCGACCCCAACCCCAGCTACTAGCCTCCTTAATCTAAAGGTAGTGTTAAGACCAGCATTACGTCTTGCAATAACAATGCCTTTCAAAATTGAAACACGTCGCTTGTTCTCTGGTACTTCCTGTCGTATGTGGATAATTTTAATTGATCAAAGTAAATACCTAACAACAAATAAAATAAATGTAAAAAACTGTCTTCAGTGAAAAAATTGAATGATGTGAGCTAGTCAAGAACAACTAATTATACCACTTTAAGCTGGACAATGTAACCAGGCTTTATATCTGGTATTTCTCTATGTGCTTTTACTCTTTCCACATCCTCCTTATCTAAAATCTACAACATAATATATAAGGATTAAAACAGAGGGAAAGAGAAATATGTCGTTATTTTTTTCAATTGGCCAGGTACATGCCTGCATTATGTGCTTTGCAGTTTTATCAAGCCTCTTAAATTTGATGCGGGGGGGCATTTCCAAAATAGGTGCAGATGAATCTTGTGAAGCTTGTTCACTCAAGTTTCGCACTGTAGTGATGCACCTGCTGAGAAGAGGCGAGACTGTTGTATGTTGAAACAAGACTGGCTCACGACAACTGAATAACGTTGACACTGGAGGTAAATCATTACCCAAAATTGTTGACGTCACTGTTCGAAAACTCGTTTTTGGCTAGAACATGACATAAACATTATACAACAATATTCATTTCTCAAGGAAAAAAATGTCAACTTACTTACTAAGGGGAAATGATTCCAAACTTAGATAAATACTGAAGAATGCATAATCAAGAAACACGGCCTTGGTAACACTAACAAGACACTTATTTGAATATTTATGAGAATATTTTACACAGCATAAGCATTCAAAGAGGTAAGCCATAAATAGCAATCTTTTTGCCTCAAGATAATTTTTTTATTAGCAAGAAAACCAATCTGCACCTAAAAAGAATATATTTTAAATTTTTAATCAGCGAAAGAACTGGTTTTTCTAAGTTAGACAGGAATCTCTCACGAGGAAACAGAGATTCAGGCCAATTGCCAGCATAAAAGTTTGACATCGTAAATACTCAAAAGCCTATATATGCTACGAAGCTTTCCCCATCATTTAACAGATTTCACACACTGCAGAAATACTTTCAAGCTCTATAGGCTCTAACCTCCCTTCATCCATCCTTATTACCACAATAGTTAACCCTCACTCCTCTTAAACCCATCCTTCTGGAATTTCTGATAAAAGTGGCCTAACCCTCCAAATTAAGAAATAAGAATTATCACTCAATATAAAAAGTTCATAATTCGTATATATTATGTAAAATTTTCAAAAAAGGATTTGATGCTTACTTTTCTTTCTATTATATCCATTTCCTATATTCATAGGTCAATCAATGTTGCTGTAAACTATTCAGATTCCCCAAGACCCGGAATCCATGTAAAGGTATCTTCGTTCCACTAAAGAGTGTTAAAATTGATGAGTAAAATGAGAGAGAGGGAAACATTAATATTTCAACAATACACGGTAGCCTACAACCATATGTTATTCATGTAATTCCAGATATGAGGATATAAATTAGTAGCTAAAATCAAATCACTCAAAACTGATCTAATTCCAGCCCAAAAAGAACAGTACAATAACATGGAACTACTATTATTCCAAAAGCACCTCAAACCAGGCACATCCAGCAAGTAGAAGAGTGAAAAAATTCAATTTTGGACGAGATCCATTAGAGCTACGCATGTAAAAGTTTAAAACCACCAATAAAAGCATCAAACCTGGAATTCTGGTAGTGGCAAGGAAAATGGTGAACTTTGCGTTCTGGCATTCGCGAATATCTTTGTACTCTTCTTACAGGGACTGCAGCTACTCTCATCGATGACTTGTTTCAAATCTGAGAGAGACGAAGATAGTGAATCCGATTGGAGCCTCTGGACAGTGGCTATGGAGTTCGATCGGTGACCGCGTAAATTAGTGACCGCTCTAAGAAATGTAGCGTTTTTTATTTTGTAAACAAGTGAACTGGCCATGGAGTCGTTTTTTTTTGCAATTTTGCTAAACCCTACCTGGTATTAAATCGCTATAAGGGTTTTGACCTATTGTTTAAAACGTCGACGTTGCTGCAGACGTTAATATTTTATTTATTTTTAATTAGATGGTGTTAAGGTTGTCAACGGTTCAGGATACTTATAAAAACACTCTCATCCTTTATCTATAATTTAAAATTTATTATCTATTTTAACTTTAAAAAATTGCGCGACGTAATGAAAATCCCAGTGAAAAATAGGATCACAAATCAAGAACGTGTAATATTTTAAATATTATTTTTATTTTTTAAATTTTTTTTATTTTTATTATAAATGAAAAATTATAATAAAAATAAGCTAATAATAAATATTTTGTATTTAAAAAAATAAAATAATAATATTTATGTAAAAGAAATAAAAATAAAATATATGTTACAATAAATACATAATCCTTCTAAATTAAATATTATTGATAGAATCTTATTATAAATTAATTTGAAATTATAACAATAAATTATAAAATAATTATAAGATTTTAGATTTTTAGATTTTAAATATTTTTTAAAAATATAAAATTATTAATGTTTTATAAAATAAAAATATAACTTAAAGATGGAATATAAAATATATAATGTATTACTTGTTATTAATATGAGTTTAAATTTAATTAAATTTATAAAAATATTAAAAATAATAAATTTTTATATATTTATTTAAATATGATATATAATTTCGAATAACGAGTTAAAAAATACAGTATCCGTTCTTATCCTACCTCGTATTAAAAAATATGAATCCTAATTTTTTATTCCATATTTTCCATTTTATTTTTACTATCTTTATCTTCAATTACATAATTCTTGTAAAAATTTATACATTAAAAAAATTGTTCAAACAAATGCACATAGATTATCAAAATCATAAGTTTGTTCATTATTTTAATTAATTTATAAAAGTAATTTTAAAATAAAATGTTATCATGTAACTATAAATGATGTTTTTTTATGTTCTTAACATATAAGTATGAACGGTGTTTTTTTCGAGATTACATCATAAAAAGAATAATCAATTTGAAATTTTAGCCACTTTTGTTTTATTTTTTTCCTTCTAAAATTTCAAAAAATTAATTTTACTTTATGTCGAAGAAGAATATTTTCTATATGAATTCATATTTAATAAGTTTGTTTTATTTATATTTATTTTTTAATAATTATTTTGAATAAAAATAAAAATATATATTTATATTTTTAATATAGATAGTATTTTAAGGTGATTTTCTCTTATCTATATATTTATCTAAGATCATTTATGTTATGCTTATACTTATAAAGTTTATAATTTATTATAAATTTAGATCTTTATTTAGATTCCTAGGTTTAAAGATGATAAAAATACAATATAATATTAAGATTTTATTTTTTATAAAAATAATTAATATATCAATGAAAATAACTAAATAGTTAATTGAAAACTTTATAACAGAAGAAAAGTTAAAAGCTTAAGTTTTTCTCCTAGAGAAAATTTTAATTTTTAATTTAATAATTTTGATTATAAATATATGTTATTTAATGTCACAAAACGCCACCAATAACTTTTAAAGTAAATTAAATTGATAGTTATTATAATACTAAGAGATATATTTATTGTTGAAGTAAAGATATTTATACAAATAATATACTTGGTCGAGAAATTTAATTTCTTGTTACTAATAAAAACATTAATGATTATGAGTTTTGTGTATATATTTAAAATTTTATTATTATGTATACATAATGTATTGAAAATTATAAAATTTATATAAAAAAATATCTTGCACATATAATGATTCATTCAAAAATTAAAATAAACGAAACCTTTTAATTCAATGCAGACCCAGAAAATTGATGGATCATATAGACACGAAGAAACCTCAATATTATAAAGGATTTTTTTTATAAAAAAACTCAATTAGGATGTTCTTCAACCAAGCAGGATTAAATTGTCTTAATTTTTTTTTCCTAACACTGTAGAAGGAAAATAACGATTTCGAGGTTTACAAGGGCTTTTGAGTAAATATATTCTTCTAAATTTATCTCTCTCGTTCAGGCGGTAATCTCAAATTTGATGTATAATACATAGATATGCAGGGAGCTCTTCCAATTTGTTTCAACATAACTTTTAATAAACACCACATGCATGTTACCAAAATTAGTAATAAAATATAGTTACAGTGGTTAACTTATGATGTTTGTCACATTTATAAAATTTATGAAATAAATTATGTGTCTATTGTAAGGGTGTCCATAAACCGGTCTAGATCGTAACCGAAAAATCGAACCGAACGGTTTTACAAATCAAACGATCTGGTCCGGTTTGTATTAATTTTTAAATCGATTGAACTTAACTGGAGCGATTTGTATTAATTTTTAAATCGATCGAACTGGATTGGACCGATTTAATAATATATTAAAATTTTCTTATTTTTTTCTCATTAAAGGTGTCTAAAAATCAAACCAAATCGAAAAACGGATCGGATCGAATAATTTTATAAATCAAACGATTCGATTTGATTAATTTTTTTTCCAAAATTAGACCGATAAACACCCCTAATGTTTTGTTACTCGTATCAAATCCAAATTGTCATCATAACTCTAGTTATTTGGTAGAATTTAAATATATATATATATACACTATATATTAAAAAAAGTGTTGAGTTTTGTTTTGTTTGAGGTTATTTATTTGATGTTTAATTTGTTTGATATATTCTTTTATAAAAAGAAAAATAAAAAGATAATGAGACAAGTGAGAGTAAAATAAGGAATTAATCTTTATGTTTATCATCTTGAAAACTCTGCATTTATATTCTTTGAAAACGGTAACTCACCTGCAAACAAGAGTCATGTACAAGCAGCTCATATATGAAGTTTTTATAGCAATTTTGATGCCAACACAAAGATCTTTAGAGGTGATAGCATGAACATTTACTGAATTATGTAGGAAGTGTATATAAGGATGACCGCATGAAGCAACAAATTTAGTGGTGGTTTTTGGTAAATGATCAATACTAGTAAAGCCAACATATATATACTTTTAGGGAGTACTATATACTTTTTAGGAGTACTGGTTAAGGGTGTTCATAAATCGATTCGAATCAGATCAAACCGAAAAATTGGATTGAATCGAACGATTTTACAAATTAAACGGTTCGATCCGATTCAGTTCGGTTTGTATTAATTTTTAAAACGATCGAACTAGACCGGATCGGTTTAATAATATATTAAAATTTTCATATTTTTTTTCATTAAAGGTGTCCAAAAATCCAATCAAACCGATAATCGGACTGAATCGAACGATTTTATAAATCAAACGGTCCGATCCGATTTGTACTAGTTAAAATCGTTTTCAAACGATCTGGTCCGATCCAGTTAAATTTTTTTTTCATGATCAGATCGGACCAGACCGCTGGATATCCCTAATACTGGTAAGAAATTTAGTATTTTCATTTAATACCAGTAATATAGCCATATCTCTTAAAAATATTAATTAATAAAAAGATACAAATGAAAGAGTAAGAAAATAAATTAATTAATATAATAGAGAATTATTCAAAAAGATGTTGATACGAGAGTCAGCAGCAAAGGATGAGAAAATTTCCAATAAGATTCTTTGTAATTGCTTGCAAAAATTCAACATATCTCATTAATTATTCAAATCACTATAATACTCTTTGTCTTCCACATGGATGGCATACTCCTTGTTTCAAATAAATGCATATTTTATTGAAAAATCTACTGATAAATTTTAATTACCAAGATACTAGAAATTTTATTGATAAAAGTAATTAATTACATCAAGATTGACCTTTTATCAAACAAATAGAAAAATATCATAACAAACATTAAATTACACTTCGTTCAGGAGAATAATTTCAGCAGTATGGTAGTACATGATACATAGTAAATATATTCTAATTAAAGAAAGATAAAGATAATTAATTGAGAAACTGATAGCATAAAAGGGTGACGTGGAAAGGGCCAAAAGGATTAAATTGTTCTCATTAGAAACCAGCATATATATATATACATTGCACTATTGACAGAAGCGTATATTTTTTAAACTGCTACTAAAACCTTAATGTTGTATAGAAACAGACTCTAATGAAGAAGGAAAAGATGATGGAAGCTTGTAAAGACCATCTTCAATTCCTCCTTCTAAGATTGATGTGCTCTAGTTAATCCTGGAATGAAGCATTTTGGATGATTAATTCATTGTTATTACATATCTATTTATAGAAAGATTCACTCCTTAAATTGTAGTACATGAAGTAAAATAGATAGAAAATAAGGGTTTGAGTTGTTATGTGGAAAGAGTTTATCTATGCCAAAATGAGATATAGGAACAGTTTTCCCATTTCCTGTCATAACCTGCTCCTGACCAGTATAAGGTTGAGCATTAATTAAATGTCCTTTGTCAGAGGTGAGATGGTAACTAACACTTATGTCTATAAATCAAGAGGCATCATTAAGAATATTAGGTGTAGTAGTGGGAAGCTGACTATGTGATTGTGCATAAAGAGCCGTGTGCATGTTGTTCACATATTCGCTAGATTTTTGCTTCCTTGAATCTTCTACAATATTAACACATCATCTTCCAATAGGGATCTGATGAAGTGATAACGAATTCCAATATGCTTGGTTCTAAAATGAAATGTTGAATTCTTCGCCAAGTGTATTGCACTTTGACTATCACTGTGCAGAACATTCTTCTCCTGTTTGAATCTCAGCTCAATTAACAAACCTTAAAGCCATATCATCTCTTTATTGGTTTCGATCACTGCTACATACTCAGCCTTTGTAGTGACAATTTTCTGTATTTGTGACATCTAACTAACGGCTGTAATTCTAACAGTAAATATAGGAATAATTTTCCCATCTCCTGTCATAACTTGCTCCTTGCTCCTCACTAGTGTAAGGTTGAGTATTAATTAAATGTCCTTTGTTAGAAGTGAGATGGTAAGTAGCACCTATGTCTATAAATCAAGAGGCATCATTAAGAATATTAGGTGTAGTAGTGGGAAGCTGACTATGTGATTGTGCATAAAGAGCAATGGGCATGTTGTTTAATGGTTGGGTAGTTGGAGGTGTGGGAGTAGATGGCGATATTGAAATATTAGATCCAAGAGAACTATATGGTACATGTCGTGGTAGAGACTGATATGAAGGTAAAATATGTGGTGATGTTTATGGATATTAAGATTGTGCCACATGTGGTTCAGTGTTAGCCATGGGTGATTATGATGGTCTATAATAACCATAAGATAATGGAGATGATGGCGGTGGTAGTGCTTGATATGGTATTGGCTATGGAGAAGGATCAAAAACTTTTGAGAGGTAAGCTTGTGGTCTTCTTGGTGGCAATGGTTTAGATGGTCTAGAGTTGTTAGACTTTATATATTTATAGTAATACTTAGCAGCTATGTGACCAACCCTTTTTCAAATTTGACAATGAGGTTTTTGTTGGTCTATTGACTCAGAAGGTGGTCTACCATTATTAGGTATAACTCCATGTGGTTGCAAAGAGTCTCTATAGTATTGAGGTTTTATAGAGCTGTAAAGGTTAGATATTTGGTTGTGATAGAGGTTGTGAGAGTTGTAGTTGGAAGAAAGAAGATGCAAAGGAAGAGACAGTTCTATCAATAAATGATTATAAAGCATATGCTGAAATAACATGCTTTAGTTGTTCTTTCCAAATAAAGTAATTGCTATAATCTAGGTTAACATTAAAGGAATGGTTTATAGGAAAATTAAAAGAAGAAGTAGAAGATAGAGTTGTCATTATTGGGCTTGTATCACTCAAGATGCCTGGAAATAGAGCAAAACTGGAGCTAGAATCAAAATGCTCTTTAGGTGTTTGATCATTCTCCAACATTATGCCAAAACTCAATTAATGTATGCTTAGAGAGCTCTGATACCATGAGAAACTGATAGCACAAAAGGGTGAAGTGAAAAGGGCCAAAAAGATTAAATTGTTCTCATTAGAAACCAGCGTATATACAAGTATGTATTACTACTTTTTACATTTACTATTTGATTAATAGTTGTTGAAACAAGTTTGTAATAACAGTGTAGGAACAATATTATCGATAACTTGAAAGTAACTGTTTTGGTTGAGTCGTGGACTAGGTCGCTCTCTTTAAGACGTTTCGCGACTCTGCCCAAATTTGTGCAAGCAAACACAGCCCCGTCGTCCCAGGATAAAATAGCCCAGAATATTTTTTCTCTGTCTCGGAACATCACTACACTGATGAAGACCGGAATGCTACACCTGAAAAATTTGTTGCTCGAAAAACTGAAAAATAACTTAAAGTTGCAAAGAGAATTGTTTGTAGTGAAATGAGTTTGCAGAGATTGTTGTGTAGAAAATGAGAGCTGAGGCCCTCTTTTTATAAGTTTTAGAAACCGTGTGGCAATTATGATAATAACGATAATGTCTGAAAATTAAGAACGTAACGGTCATTCTGAGTAATGAAGAGTAACAGTCATTTTTAGATTAAAGACGAGTAACAGACATTTTTGTGAATAAATTCGAACAACGGCTCTTTTTCTGAGAAAGAAAAAAAATATATATATATATAACAACCATTTTTCTAAGTGGAAAAGTTTTCCTTAGAAAAAATAAAATATCAACTCACACACGCGGGCTCGACTCGAACGGTCGATCAGACAACGATGGCACGCGCGCGTGTGATATCACATTTGCCTAGGTCCTCTTCCCTTTCACAAAAGTAAGTGCCCCATAAGCCCCAATTCCAATTGCAATCTTTTCACTGTTTATATTTCTTTAAAATAATGTAAAAAAAATGTGGATAAGGTTCTACAATTTTTTTATTAACTTCATCTTTTCTAATGATACTTTTTATAAAATTCATATTTTCTAACAATAGTGCTTGATGTACAAGTACAATACCAAACTTCACAGCTAGCACTAACAAACTGCAGCAACTCATAGCTACTGGTGGCCTTTATTTCATGAACTATAAAATAATTTTATTCTTCAACAATAGTATATGTATATATAACTCACAACTAGAAAGCAGTGCTACCAAATCCAGCTCTTTATTCTTTCACTGAGAGTACTATATCATAATAGAAGCTAATATATTGTACACTATATTACTCGTCAAGTATTCTATTTAGTATTAACGGAAGTTTTGTCAATCTCCAAGTCGCTCTCTGTAGATCTCTACCTCTGTTATTGAGAGGTTCTACGAGTCTTCTCGTTTCTTCAGACCCCGAAGCGATTTGAATCTTTCACTAATCAGAAGGGTCTGATATTGCTATTTAACGATTCGATTGAATTCGTAGATCCAATTCTTCGAAGCACTCCATTTGAAGCTCTTGACTTGAGTAACCATGGTGACGGTGGCTAGGGCTCTGTTTTTCCATGAAGGAAGCCTTAATGAAGCTTAAAAGTTTCAAGAAGCATAAGATTAATCAATGTGAATTTCTACGTTGCTCATTTCTTGATCAAGTATCCTCATCGCCTTGAATTTCTTTCATCTGTCAAATCTTGATGCTATTGTTGTTTGCTAAGGTGTTTAGATAGTGATATCGAAATAATATGATGATTCATTCGATATGGTTATGAAGTTGATCGATTTCTCACAGCTGAAGCTTCTTTCATTGTGTTCTAGTTGTTGATTTATAGTAAAAAGGATCCGAATTGTAAGATTTATGTGAGCCTTCAAAATATTCACGAAGAAAGCATTCACGAAGAAAGTGTATAAATATAATTTTAATTTTTGGCTGTATTTCAAAAATATTTCAAATTAAATAAACTATTGAGTTCTAATGAACATGTATCAAGTATATATTTATTTTTATATAGATTTGATTTTATATTAAATATATAAAAATATTTTAAATTTAAGTTACTCGATCATTTAAGATATGTCTAAATCAACCGAGTTATATAAATCGATCTAGAAGCAATCTACTCAATTTAAAAATTTTTGATTTAATTTTTTAATTAAATCAATTGTGCATGTTTTGATAGTATTGGATCGATCGATAAAGGTTTTGATCGATCGAATTATGTGTTTGATTGATTAAGTATATGTTAGATCGAAGAAGCTATCGGTGTTTCAATTTTAAAACTTACTTCTAACTTAAATTGAATTGATTTATTACTATATTGTATCAATTTTTTAAAAATATTTCAATTAATTTTATGGACAGAATAATAATTTTATTACAATATTGTTCAAAATATTCTATTTAAACAAATCAAAGCACACAAATTTATTAACCATAAAAAAACATTATTTTCTTCATTTTAATCTCTCTCTTATTTTTACAAAAAAACTATTCAAATATAATTTTTCATTTAGTTAATTTATCAAATATTTTGTAACTATATTTGATTGATTGACAAGCCTATAATATTTATGATATTGTATTTAAATTGATTGTTCTAACCTATAATATTTATTCATTATTGAATCTGTTCAATGACACATATTTGTACTTGTGTTATTGTACTAACGTTTAGGTATTGGTTGAACATGATCAATTTTTTATAGATTTAAGTTGTCGAAGCGTTGGTCTGGATCTAAACACCTTGCTTTTAAAGACTATGAAAGAAAATAAATATTTGTAAGTAAATTACTTGGGACCATTAGCTTGGTGAGTAATTTAAGTCCTAACATTATAATTGAACATTATTTTCATAGTGGATAATTAGGTGATCTGTTAGACTCATTGTTTTTCTCTTAGGTTATTAGTGTGACATAGATAGTTTTCATCTAAAAATCTTGTATGTTTATTTATATTTTCGCATTACTTTATTTATACTTAATTGCATACCTGATCATTTGCAAAAAAAAAAATTAATTTATCATAATTTTATTGACAATCTATTTACCTTAGGTTTACGTTTTTCAAATACATCATATCATACTGTGGAAAAGGTATGTTCCTCCTTTAGATAGATAGAGCCATCATGCTTCTAATGTAGAGCTAGAATTACTACTACCATGGAATCGATCAATAACTAAATATAACTTTTTGCGACTAATCCTCTATAAAATATTTCATTTTATTGGAAAATTTTTTCTCTTTAAATCAATTTTTAAGTTGTGTGTCACGTTGCAATTTAAGTTAATTTTATTCATGAATTGTTGGTATTCTCTGAATTTATTTTTAAGTTAATTTTATTCATAAATTGTTGGTATTCTTTGGATTTGTTTTTAATTCACATGTGTGTGTGATTTAGTTTTTTTCATTCTATTTGTTTGTATGTTGTTCGGTTGCGGTGGATTTGTTGTGATTTGTTTTGCTATAGATTATATATTTTAAACATTATATTTGGATTTGACTTATTCATTGTGTGAATACAGTGCTTAATGCCAAGTATATAAGTAAACCTATGGGTTTTTTTTGTCCAATAACCTACAAAATAAGGTTTTTGAAAGAGAAATACACTTCATCGTTGGTATAGAGAAAGAAAACTCTTATTATGTTTCCAAAAATATATTTAATGCATCTTTTAGCTTATTTATGATATGTTTAAAGAAAGTAACTAGCTTAATAATTAGAGCTTTGTAGATATTATTATTTTTAATGTCGAAAAATCTAGTTTTGTATATGATTATAAGGTTTTATTTCATCTTCGTTTCAAGAACACATATCTACTGGATAGTAAAAATTAAGTAAATTCTTTGTTAAAGCAAGTCCTTAGAAATGTAAAATATTACTCCCTTTTTTTATCCTCTTTGTTACGTGTTGGATCATAAGAGAATCATTAAAATTACCTAATTATGTTATTAACTTATGTTTATAAGTTTTTTCGTATAACTCGTATAGACAAGTTCTTGTTTTGTATATATGACATTAAACAATATATTTCACGCAAAAAAAAATATAGGTATAAAGAAAAAAATAAGTAATTTTAATAATATTAGTGAATCATGATCACTAAACCACGAAATATATGAATTTATTCTTTCTTCAAATTCACTCCCTTTCCCAATTAAAAAAAAATCATCCTTGTGAATGTGTAGAGATTATGGTGCAATGCTTTGAGCTACTTTGAATAGCCATGGCTCTATAAGCTTTTAGGCTTTAACCATTGCCATTATTATTGGGAAAAAATGACATCTCTGATCCTTCACAGTTACCCAATATAACATTAAAAAAAATTAAAAATAATTCTTTGGTCATAAGTCATAAGTCATAAGTCATAAGTAATAACTACATGACCCCAACAACCAAAATACCATACTATTTCGCCAATAGCCACTACTTGTTAGTCCAACTCCAATGACGTTGCTCAAATTTTTATTTTTCAAATACACCCCACGTATTTTTTTAACAAACGATAATTATGAATTTGAACTAGAGATATCCATAAAGTCAAGCCTTTATCAATGGCCGACAATATCTTACATATTTACTTGTTTTGTCAAAAATATTACTAAAATCATCATCGGGAGCTTTTTTGTTGAGCCATATATGCTTATAAGATTATTAAAAAATAAAAAAATCTTATAAAAAGCATACAATTATTTTGTAATATTCCCCCTTTCTTTCTTCTATATAACATTTTTTCTTCTTATAAAAACTTAGCTTGTTTGAACAAATAATTTAAAAACTATTTTCTGTATTTAAAAACAAAAATTAGTTTTAAAAATAATTAACATATTTAATCAAAAAATTTAACTTATAATTTTTAAAAATGATGTGAACTTAAAAATAAAAATTTTAAAACATATAATACGTGTTTTCACGATTCTTGAAAACACGGAAAACAACTTTTCCGTAAAGCATACGTAGCAGAGCTTATATTTAGGTACATTTCTTTCTTTCTTTCTCGTTTTCTTTTACACTGAGATACTTTATTTATATTTAGGTATCTTTTAACATTTGTTGATATTATGATAAATAATTTATTATTTATAATTTTATTCAATAAAAATAACATTAAAATATTAATAATAATTAGAATAATATAGATATTTTATGTAATTCTATATTATTATTATGATAATATTATTATTTATTTTAATTTAATATCGCTTTAAAGGTATTAAATTTTGATAGCTTTTATTATTTTTATTAATTTTTAACAATTAATACTTACATATAATGATAGGGTTTGAATTCACGTTATCTTTTTTAAATATTTATTTATTAATTTAATTATTATAATTTATTATATTTTAAATGAGTTTTATCTTATTGTATAACTCATTTAAAGTTTTAATAAATATTATATCCTATTATCAAGGAGTAATTATTAAATTATTAATTATATTAATATGTAATATTACTAAGATTTACGAGAGTCAAATTTAATTTACAACCTAATAAATTAAATATTATAACCCTAATAAATTAAAATCCATAACTAATTATCAACATGCATGTAAATGATTTTAAAGATCATATCTTTAAATTTTGACATCTTTTCAAATATTTCTAAATATGGGACATAATTAGATCTAATTTTAAATAAAATATCATTAATGCAAGATTCATACATAAAAAATTTAAATTAATGAAGAAATTAAAATACATAATAAGAAAACATGTGTGTTTTAAAATAAAATAGATAAACACACATTAGAAAATTCGTAAGAAAAGAAAAGAAAAATACAAATATATATTATCATATATTATATTAATTTGTATCATTTTAACAACTTATTAATTTTAAATATTATTTAATATTTTTAAATTTCCAAATTCATTGATAAATACTTAAATTTATGTAAGATCTTAAATAAAAATATTTCACACTTAATATAATTTTCAAGAATGATTTTTCCAAACACATTAGAAAATATTTTTTTATGTTTTTTTGTTCTTTAGAAGAGTTTTTTAAAACAATGGTCAAACAACTCATTATTTTTTAAAATAAAAGAAAATTATTTTTTAGTAATAATTTTCAAAAACTATTTTCAAATTAAGTGACCAAACAAGCCATAAATTTCTCTAAAACTCATTACACACCAAGAAGGTTATTTAGTTTTCATCAATCTTCTTGATTTCCATTGCAGTTTAAAAATTACAATCCTAATAGTTTGATGCCTTTTGCATAAAATAAGTACTTAATAAACTAGTTGCATAAAATAAAGGATTGATTAGGTTTTATATGCACAATATATAGGATAATTTATAAAAATATTTATTTTTTATAATTATGGTCACAACGTATATGGATAAAGATAAAAATATATTCAATTTTTGGTATAATTGTATCATTATTCATACACTGTGAACAAAATTATAACTTTAAAAATACATAATATTGGGTATTTTTTATCTCATTCATACATTATCGACATAATTGTAACAAAGTAAACGTTTTGAACATTTTTATAAATTGTCTCATATGTTATGAATATAAAACGTAATTAACCCTAAAATAAATGAAAATTTACAATAAAATCCTTGAAGTTTTTAAAATTTATAAGTGTATCTCTCAAGTTTAAAAATAAGCGATTATATCACTTCTACTATTAATTTATTATAATACATTTTCCTAAGTTTCATATTTTTTATAAATATCCCCTTCAAACAAACAACAAATACTAACAAGAAGGAAATTAGTTGTTATTTTTAAGCCTATTGGATTTGTTTTGCTATTTTAGAAAACATGAAACTAGGTATTTACATTTAACCTAAAAAATGATAGTTAATCATATTACATAGAAAAGTAATTGATATTTCAATTTATACATGTAGTGATCTGTACATTACAATGTAATTAATATTGTGTTTTTTTAAATCAAATAATAATTTAATATGATTTAAACTTGTTATTTAAAATAAAAACGATAAATCTTAGCTTAATTTGGTATGCTTTGCAACAACGGTTAATTTTGAGTTTTATTTTTCTTTAAGGAATTACTTAAAAATATGGTGACTAAATGCATTACAAAAATTGTTTTAATCAAAATTCTGATATCTAGTTTTAATTTATTTTCTCATTTTTTTTATCTAAAAAGTAAATTAAGATATAAACAAATATCGAAAAAAAATATTAAAAATTTCTAATATATAATAATAACTAGAAGTATTTTTCTAATGATTTAAATTATTTAAAAAAAATAGAAAGCTATTTATTTTTCATTATGAAAAATACAACAAGAACATAATTTATATATCCTGATGAAACTTATTAGTACATATTCAAAGATTAAGTAAACACTAATCACATACTGTTAAAAAGATGTTTTGTTAAAATACTACCAAGCATCATGAACTTCCTGATTTTACTTATCTTTTATCTATGGTTGCTTGAAAAGTTATACAAATGAAACTCTACAAAATATCTGCATTTTGAGAATATTTTTTTGACAGATCTAAGAGTCATATAAGCACACAAGATTAAAAAACTATTTCAAACATTTTATAAGTGATTTTTGATTTATTTTTTAACCACTAAATAAAAATTATCCAGACTTAAGAATTGTACTCTAAACTTATGATGGTAAGATTTTTTAAATAATATTTCAAAACACATAAAACATGCAGCACATATATATATATATATATATATATATATATATATAAAATAGCGAAAGAAAAAGAAAATAAAACATGCAGCACACTCTTTGGCTGTTGCAGCCCCCCAGATTGTCAACTCGTCAATCGTCATCACTATATTCTTTTGTATTTTATAGTACTGTAATAATTTTTTATTTTTTTTTTACAAAGGATTATTGAACTTTAAAGGTCAATGTATTTTAATATTGGGTAAAAAAATATTTTGAATGCTAATATTTGGAACAATTTATGAGTTCATAATTTATGTATTTAATTTCAAATCAGAAACTCACCAGTAAAGAGAAAGAAAGAAAGGCAGTTAGTTAGGCAGCTCAACAGCTTTCATAGGTAGAAGTTATTGAATTGTTCATATATCGATCTGAACAAAAAATTTCAAAAATTTAAATTCAGAACATGTTTCTTCCAAGTCTTCGGCGTGTGAATGTGATTTAATTTATGATTCGAATTATTTTTAAATTAAATGCTGGAAGTCATAACTTGTTATTATAACGTTTGTATATTTTCTTATAAAATGATGATGATGACGATGACAATATATAATAATAATAATAATATATGTATATTTCAAATATATATATATAGTTATATCAATTTTTTTTTGTCAAATTACATGTAATCTCAACTTACGGGACGGGATGTGATAAAATAAAACAATTAATACTAGAAAACATGATTATTCAAACTATGAGAGAAAAGTAAAAAAGAAAAATATATGTATAAATTAAAAATTATAATGAAGTCATGACATGAACATGATTTTAAAAATGTTGTTATCAAATATTTTTTTAAATAAATCAATCAATTCAATCATTTTTCTAAACCAATATCTTCTACCAAGTTGTGAATACATATATTTTAAAATGAATAAATAATATCATAAATGAAATAAAAATCAGTCATCCAATTAAATTTATCTTAATATCTAATTGATGCATATTTTAAAAAATTAAATTAATGTTATTTCACATATTTTATGTAACCAATATTTACACGGTAAAATTTGACAACAAAAACAGTTAAATATTATAAATATGTAATTCTAATATAAGCCAAAATTATAATTGTTATAATGTCCAAAATTATAATTGTTATAATGTTATTACTAATACGCATAATATAAAAATGTAAAGCAAATAAATTTCTTCCAAAAACTAGTGCCCAATCTATTCAAGGTCAACGCTTCAAACTGTAGGCCGTATTTGCAGTATTTCCAAATCTATTTTTTTTTTAATTTGTAGTATTTATATAATGACCTTTTTATCAATTATTTCAACAAGGAAAATACAGATTTTAATTTTAACCTTATTAAAAATATATGTTATTTACTTGACGAAAAAAGATAAATAATATATGTTTTTTTTTACCAAAGTTATAAGTTTTTTCACTGGCAACATAACCAAAAAATATGTGTTTTGTTTCTTGACGGGTTAAAAATAAAATTTAATATATATAAAATTAAATTTTTTTAAATTTTAATTGGTGAAGTTAAAACTTATAACTTATCCGGCCTTTCTAGCTGAAAAAATCCCCCAAATAATAAGATCCTTTCAGGTTGAAATATGGAAAGCTTTTGCAAAAAAAGGATAATATATTCTATTAATTAATACATCGTCCCTATATATATCAATTGCCTGAACACTTAATAACCCATCTGTCATTACTATATATATTTTGATTTAAAACATAATAACACGTTTGCCTTACAATTACAATAATCAAACCATTTAGAATACTATTAGTGTAATATATATGTATATTATAATCGATTATGTAATTAAATTTTTTATGTATTTTTAATTTCAATATAATTTTAAAATTTCTTATTATATTTACATTGTTATGCGAAAAAACTCTCTGAGTCTATATAATTAAGATTAAAAAATATACAAAAATAAAAATACAAAAAAATTATTATTTTTTTAGTTCATACTTAGTGTGTTTATTAATAAAATTTAGAATTAAATTAACTAGAATCATTCTCATTATTATTTTTTATTTATCTAAAAATATTTTTTAAAAATTACAATTAATTATAAAAATAATATTTTTTATATTTAATTTATATATTTTAATTATTAAAAAATTTCAATTCACCGTTTTATATTAAATATGAGTAATTTAATTTCAAATTTAACTACAATAATTTAAATTTATTTCATATTAAATTCTATCAAATTAAACATCGTTTAATATAATATTTTTATTGTTATAAATTTTATATATATTATTTTATGTAATTTCTTTAATAATTTTCGTTTACATGACTAATTAATTGAATCGGTGGAAATCAAAGGTCGACCTTGCTCCAGACATCATAATACTTGTATGTATTGTTGATCACAAATGAGATTTTTAAGCAACAAATCCGATCATCAAAGCTGGAATATTCGTCTCAATTGTTACCACCACATTTATATATGGTACGCAAAATATTTTTCATATACAAAGGATACGTGACAGTAGCAATGTTATTATAATTGGAGTTAAAAAATATTATTATTTTTAAATTCAATGATATTTGTTGTAAAAGATATATGTTTAGTTATTTCATCTCATCTTATATTTTATTTAATGTCTTCTATAAACTTATGGTATAATATTGTCTTATATTATTTAAACATTATCATATATTATTTAATCTTATTTACATTATATTTTTTAATAGGTTTAATTTTAAGTATATGTTATATTATTTTTCTTATTAAATTTACATAATAAATTAACATTTATTATATTTATACTCAATTAATACTATTTTATTATCATATAATCTCATTAAAAATTAAGTGAGACAAAATAAGATAAATTTTAAAAATTAATAAATTATCTCATAAATTTTATTAATATATTATATCAATTTATATCATTTTAATTTTTGATTTTATTTAAATATCAACAGAGTTTTCTACGCCCAATGAAAAGTTTAATTATATTTATTTTATCATTTTTGTTTTAAATCACAAGTTGAATTTATACTCGTAGAAAAGTACATCTAATTCAGATAATGTATCCTAATAGACGCAATAATGGCATTGGGTTGTCAGTGAATTGGCTTCTTAATACATCAGCTGTATAATTTATTTTACAAACCAATAAAAATCTGTCACTTCCAAATAAATAAATTACTTAATTAAGAGATACGTGAAATTGTACCCATTTTGAATGCTGGATGTGAGATTGAGATTTTAATATTGAATTTTGATAAAAACTTGGGCATTTTTATATAATTTTAAATTAATACTGATAAAAAAATTAAAATTAAAATTAAATTATTATTATTATTATTTGGCTAGTAAAGAAATAAAATAGATACTTTACCAAACCACTTTCGGATGAATATTTTACCAAATTTATACTTCAATTTTTTTTATTTAATAAAATTTAATTTACAATAGTTATTTTTTTTTCCTCTTTTACAATAAGTAGTTTTAAACCAAAACTATTAATTAAAATTTGGCAGAATGGCATGTGCTCAAAGAACTTAATCTACGCTAAAACTAACTAATAAAATAATTATTTTGATACTTCTATCAAAGAGATATACATAGACCTTTTAAACAAAATAAGTTAAGATAATCTAAAACATAAATCATAATAATAAATCAAAATTCAAAACAAAGAAACTTTCCAAGAGCTTTCTTGCATATTCCTATTAAGTTTATTCACGAACAGTGCCAGCAAATCCAACCATTTTGTTTGACTTTGAATTTTTTATTTAATCCTTTCCATCTTTGGAGATCTTCAGTTTTCCACTCTCCTCTCTCTATCACAATTTATGTATATATATATATATATATACGAAAGAACCTGACATTAAACCATAGCTCTCCCTCAGTAAATAATATATAAAAACCATTTTCAACTCTTCAAAAACTGTCACCACCAACAACATATACAAATCATCCAAGAATCCAAGAATCAATAACATTGATGGATTTCGATTTTGTTCCCGAGCATTTCAGGTGTCCCATTTCCATGGAACTCATGAACGAACCTGTTACAATCTCAACAGGTGTAACTTATGAGCGTAAGAACATTGAGAAATGGTTCTTCAACTACAAAAAGAAAACTTGCCCAGCAACCATGCAACCCATTACTGAAGATATTCAACTTACCCCAAATCACACCCTCAAGAGACTCATTCATTCTTGGCAAAACAGAGACTGTTCATTATCATCACCAAGAACATCAATTTCATCAGCCAAACATGATGAAATTCTATCACTTCTCAATACAATTGAAACTTCTCCATTCAAGGTAACATCTTTGAAGAAATTGCGTTCAATAATTGAAATGAGTGATGATACAAAGTCAGATTTGATTCACTACTCTAATGGAGTCGAAGTGCTTGTTAAAATGCTTCTTCAGATTCTTGTGCTAGAAGGTTGCTCTGATTTTATTACCTTTAGAGCTTGTGAAGAGGCTCTTGGTGTTTTGTATCAACTTCCAATATCTCAGACTTTTCAATTATTATCAAAACCTGAAGTCATGAGTTCTATGGCAATTATGCTTCAAAGAGCAAGCGCTGAAGCTAGACTTCATGCTCTTAACATTCTGAGAAATATAGCAAAATGTACTGATTATGATTGGAATTTTCTCATTCAACATCAAAGTTTAGATTTCTTCAAGTCTTTGTTGGAGCTTGTTTCTGATGAAATTTGTACCAAGGCAAGTTCTTGTGCCTTAGAGGTTCTGATAGATATATTAAGTGCTTCTAAGAAAAGCAGATTGAAGGCAATTGAAGCTGGTGCAATTTGTGTTCTGATTGAGTTATTGCCTGATTCAAACAAACCCAAATGTGAAAGAGTATTGATTTTGATTAAACTGCTTTGTGAATGTGCAGAGGGTAGACTAGCTATGGTTGAACATGGTATGGGTATTGCTTCCATAAGCAAAAAGATGTTGCATGTTTCCAACGATTCAACAAAGATTGCCGTGAAAATTCTATGGTTGGTTTGTAATTTTCACCCAAATGAGAAGGTTTTAGAAGAAATGTTGATTTTTGGAGCAGTGAAGAAACTAATGGCTTTGTTGCATATGGATGGTAGATCTTCAACTAAAGATAAAGTGATCAAGATGTTCAAGCTTCATGGAAATTCATGGAAGAAATATCCTTGTTTCCCTTGTCAGTTTAAGGAATATTTGGAAATTTTTTGAAATTTGAATCATCATTAATCTTCATCCTAATTAGTACAGTTTCTTTTCACTTTTGAATTTTTTTGGACGCACAGATCTCAATAGTCATCATATGTACACAAGTTTCTGAAAGGTTTAAAGAATAGAAAGAAAGAAAATAATAATAATAATTCATAATTTTTGTTACATTGCTCATTTCAGAGGTTTGTATTCTGACTATCACCCCAAATTCATAGATCAATTTATACTTTTTATTGGTATACTAATTGTTTTAAACCGTGGAGTAAGATGTTGTTGGGTTTGTTCTGATTAATCTCATTTGTATGTTGGTACTTTATCGATCATTTTCTATTTATTTATTTTTTTAAATTCCCTATCTAGCTTTGATGATATATAGACTAAAATATTACATGATTCAATTCCTTTGGAAAAATAGTATAACATTAAAAATCAATTGGAAAAAAAATACTCATGCAAGTCTCCTCTCATCGTCAACAATATGTAATTACAACATAGATTTAGATCTTAGAAAGTTTAGAAATCAGGTATTCAAGGACTATCACGACATCTTAATCAATTAATTTATTGTAATGATTAATATTTATACATCATAAGAATATGAAACCTATGTTTAATATCTTTTAGAGATATCATGATTTTGCATCGGTGAGGAATGCCCCTAGGGACGGGTGTGTTTGGGATCACCCTTCCTGTTGTTCGTTTCTTAATTCCTGTTTTTTTTCGTATATTTTTTAAATGCTTATATATATATATATATATTCGTGTAAGTTAACAATAATTACACTGATATAATTAATTATAAGAATGTTATATAATTTATATATTATTATCTTACCAATAACAATAACAAATATTATTATCTTTATTTTATTAATAATTGTTAAATTAAAATAAATAATTTAATTATAACTATTTATAATAATTTGTGTTATTTTTTATCTACTATTAATTTTAAATTTTTTATTAGTGGATAATTGTGTGAAATTTCTACTTTTGACTTGATAAATAATGTGTAATTACTTGCTAATGAATTCGTAGTTTAACGAGATATAATCTATTTGAGTATATAGAAATTTTTAGTTTTGATTCCGCGATTAATTAGTATATTTATTTAAAAAAAAAGGAGTATAATTACTTGCTTGGCTTAACTTGGCATTTACATAACAAAATAGAGATCTAACCAATGTGTATCACAGGGTCACGTATATTGGCAGTAAATTAATCTCGTCTGAAGCCGTTAGAACAGTTGAGTACTTGTTTAGCTACAAATGGCTTTACAATTATAGTTCAGCTAATCGGTTGTTCAACATTATACTCATATTATTATTATTATTATTATTATTATTATTATTATTATTATTATTATATAATTAATTGTAAGGTTCAATTATGATAAATATTCATTCTTAAAGTCAAATAAATTTGTCATGTAATTAGGTTTATTTTTGCAATGACGTTAAACAAAAAACAAAAGAAAGTAAATATATATGAAGATTAATTTAAAAATTTCTTGTTTCCAAATTGATCAGAATTTTCTTCCAATGACAAAGATTGTATATATATATACCGATCTCTATCTACTTATATTTCGCAAGTCTTAGTGTTCAAGCCGAATTTTTGAAATAATAAAAAAACAAGTTTTTGTAATTACCATCTTTCCTTTATCTGCTTTTTAATATTTTATCAATTATGTCCTTTATCTTCTAAGCAGCCTACTATATATAATCAACATTTCCTCTTTTTACCTTCAATATGCATGCAAGTTTTTAATTATCTATCTTTTACTTTTATTGTAATCTTATCTGCTCTTTTTATCATAAGTTTTTGAATTCATTCATTCCTTTTCTTCATTCCATCGTAGAACTGGGGCTAAATTAGTGTTTTCACTTTATTTTTCATACACTACAAGATAAATTATTGAAGTGCTCGTAACTTGAGGTAAGGGTAAAAAAAAAAACTTAAAGTTAAAATTCGTGATATTTTATGGTTTCATAGTTTGACGACAATACTCGTAATTATTCGTTTTAAGTTATTTGTTTGTATTAAAAAATATAAATAAATTATTATATTCATCTTACATAAGTTTGAATTTTTACGAGGATTTATGTAAGATATTTCTTTAATTCAAACTACAACAATAGCCGTTAAATTAGGGGAAAAAAAAACTGCAATCCCTTCTATTATTTGTCGTTCAAGTTTCTTAATTTGTAACACGCTAGCGCATCGCCTAAGCTACTTGTTATAGTGCCTTCGACGTGTAAGAAAACATACAAATTGTTTTATTCTTTGAAAGCTCGCTGCATTGACAAAAAAATTTATGTTTTTATTTTTTAAATTTACATTGACAGTAATTAAGGATTGGGAAAATAACAAGCACTAAATTTATTCATAATTAAAGCTTCTGGACACTTGCTTTTTCAAAAGTAATCTTCAACGGACCACTGTCATGAATTACTGACCATGAGAAATTTTACAATTAACTTCAAGGTTTTTCATAGCCACGAAAAAAAAACACTTGACCAAGACATAGTGATTGCTTATTCTTCATTCTTTTACGAGGGAGACTTGAGAATGATTTATGGTGGGGTTGCAAATAGCTTTTAAAAATGAATCAATTTAGTCTCACGCTCTTTCAACTTAACTTATGTATTATAGTCTCATATATTTGTAAAAGAATATAATTTGGTTTTATAACTTTCATTTAAAACACACTTATACCAATAATTATGATACAAGTATACATTTTTATAAATATATAACGAGATTAAATTGTTATTTTATTTTAAAATATGATTGTTAATACTATTCTTCACAAATAAATTATATATTTTTTAAAATATAATATCTCATACGATATAAATTATTATTCATTATTCATAAAATAAGTGATTATATATTATTCAGATAAATATAAAATTAAATTGTTCAATTTATTAAAAGAATATAATTGTCGATATTATTCTTCTATTTTAAATATATTGATAAATAACTTTTCTTTTCTTAAAAGATAAATTCTCATATGATAGAGATTATTCATTCTTCATAGAATAAGTGATGATATGAAAGTAAAACAAATAAAATATAAGATTAAAGCAACTAAATTTTGAAAAACAAAAATACACAATGTTTGAATAAGGGATCAAGTAATTTAATTAGGGCAAAACAATACTCTATAAATAATAAATAACATTAATTATTTCGTTTGGTTGGAATTATATTTTGAGGACGGTTTGTAGCTTGGCATTGATATTCAACTGTCAATTAGACAACTTTTCCTTCCAGTTGGAGCTTAAAGGCTTACGAGTCTCAGAGTTTTGACAAGGGAGTTGTGGTCTAAAATTTCGCTTCACATATTTAAATAAAGGAGATAATTAAGTCAACTTTTTCTGCTAAGTTTGGACGCCAATTGGTTCATGAATTGCGTAATATGTGCAAGTATATAATAGACTATAAGTAACGTGCAAATAAATTAAAAAAAAAAGAAAAGAAAGAGCAAACATGATAGGTTAGATACATTTAACAACAAATATCATTCTACTATTAAAAAAAAAACAAGTAAATTTTGGTAAAAGTTTATACGAGGAGATTTATATAATTAATCATTTACATTTCAATTAGTTTATTATATTTTATAAAAAGGATAAATTTTATTATTCTCTTAATATTTTAATATTTATATAATAAAAATTTAACTATTTAATCAATATTTTAATAATTTTATGATAAAATATCCTAATAAAAAGTTATTTTTATCAATTTTTTGTTTACCGGTGAAATAAAATATTAAAAAAAAAAATAATATTTTATTCAAAATATAATAAAAAATAGTTTTTTTTTTCAAAAGTGAACCAAATGACACATTTTTAATTTATAAGGAACTAAATTAATCCTTTAGCTTAATACAAAGGATATGTGCGATATTTCTCTCTAAAAAATATCAATCTCTCGATAAAAAAAAACAACAAAAATAATATCATTAAAAGATAAAATTATAAAAATAATATTTTTTCTGTCTAGATAATATATTTTTTACTATTAGAAAAAAAAATTCAATTTATCATTTAACATTTGTTCAAATTAAATTACTATCATCTAGAATCATACAATATTATTATCACATTATTTTGATTGTTTTCAGATATATTTTTTTGATTTCTCAAAATTTAAAAAGAAGAAGATCTTTCTTCCCTCGAAGAACTTTGAGATGAGTGGATGACTATAAAACCAGGTGGGATAAAGCTCCCGGTAGTACACGGCAGACCTTGCATGGCAAAAGTATAATCGAGTTATTAAGCTTTCCTTTTGATGGGTAAGAATAGCGTTGTGCAATTTACGAATGAGATTTGATGACTACAGTATAGGCGACCGAATTTTGACAATTTCTTCTCTATTTAATTGACCTCTTTTTTTTCTTTTCTTTTTTAAAACACACCCACTTGTCATTAGCACGTCTCAAACACACCGCTAAAGTGCCCATAATAAGTTATGTTATTACCCTAAAAGCCAACTAACAATTAATTGCCCAAAAACAAAAACTAACAATTGACTATTTGACTTTATTCTTCCTTGATTTATTTATTTCAGAATTTTAAAAATCTCATAACATTTACAAGAATTTTTTTGTATTTTATAATCATCTACACCTTTTAATTTCAAAAATATATTATTAATTTTTATATTAAAATAGATATTTTATATATAAAGAAATTCATCTATGAACTTGATTCATATAAACACTTCTCAACTAAATTTCAGGCATTCCAAAAAATGAAAAAGAAGAAGAAGATAATGTTGTATTTACAGAAGAACTTGCCAGATATAGGATTTTACCAATTCTATGACCCGAATATGAGGGAAGAGTTGATATGATTTAATTATTATACTTAAAAGGGTATATACTAAAGTAATCGAGTTATCGGCTTATTCTAACTTTCACCATTTTTTTTGTTTTGTTTTGTTTTTTTAAAATAAGAGCACAAAAGTACTATTTTTAAATATGAGAAATATTAAAGGGTCAGATTTGAACTTGGATTTATGATAGGGAATTTGGGGAGTCATATCATCTGAATTTTACAACTTAAATGCAAATAAAATAGCAAAATTTTTAAGTTTGGACTGACTCCCTACCATAACACACAGATATTCAAAATAACTAAAAGGTACAAACCATGCATTTATTCAAATCATATTACATTATTATGTGAGATAGAAAATCCTTAATATTCTCATGCGTGTACAGTACAGGATACGGTGCATTGAGTTTGCTCACAGCTTTGCAATGGCAGATCCAGGCAAATTGGATCTTGCAGGGAGCTTCAGTTCTTCCCAATCTTCCTCGTCCACCTTTGAAAAGTATTGATCGACCATTTGGTCACTGATAAGCTCCAATTTTGAAGGTTCCCACTGAATAGAAAACCACACAGTAGCAAAAAATAATAATAATAATAATTAGCTCAGGTAAGATTTTTTTTTTTTTGGCTTAAAAACCCATGGGGATTAAATATTGTTAGATTGGCTGGGTGCAAAAATAAAGCGCGCATATACCTTAGGGTTCCGATCTTTGTCAAACAATATAGCTCTACAACCCTGCAATGGGACATTTCTTATTAAGCATTAGGAGGCAAAATGAGTAGGGTAAAAGAGACCATATCAGTCAGTAGAAAACCTCTACAAAATCTTTGCTGACTTCTCCTCTCATGACGTGACAAACCATCCTATATTCACGAACAAGGCATTGTCCAACTCCTTGCAGCCTTCCTTCTCTGATCTAAAGAAGTGGAAAGTGCCGTTAATATCATATCTTAAATCATTCTATTGATATGAAAGTGTCTTCTATCAGAAATGTTATAATTTTATCATCAATCAATAAACATACTAAAAATATCACTGGCCAATAGACCATAAAAAAATTGTAATCTGATGTGGTGTAGTGAATTTAGCTTTGTATTTCACCTTGTTCCCTTTAGTCCAGATGGTTAAGTAAGGAACTCAAATCCCCTAATTATCGATTAGCCTTAAAAAAAAACAATCAACAATACCGAAGATCTCCTTGGTTGGGTGATATTGGAAACAAAATTCCATTAATGCTTCAACAACATCGAACTAACGATAAGGAATTACAAATAAAAACAGAGTATCAGCTTATTTGATATAAAATTGAAACAATAATAAACAATTACATTAGGATGGCATCTCTCTCTATTTGACCCAAAAAATAAAGTTACATTAGGATGGTATTTTAACATTTCTAAAGTATAAATTATAGACAATAAAGCACACTAGCAAAAAAAATAAAAACAATAACGCAGCAACACAGCAACGCTTACCGATCTCAAGGAAATTTTTAAACTCATTGGGGATGCCTTCTTCAGTGTTTGAATTGTTGACGAAATCCAATCATCTGCCTTTTTCATTGCTTCACCTTCCTTTGATATAACATGCATATTATTAGTCGGTGAACTACAAAATGTATCAACAACATAATAGAACACACTGAAGAGTTTATAGGCTGATACCGAGCAAAAGTGATAACTAATGGCCAAATTCAGTAACTATTGCGTAAGGGACAAATTCTTCAACAAAAAACACCAGTATGATGAACTTACAAGAGCAGATAGTATTTCCTCTACTGTACTTCGAGAGAAACACTTGTCAATAACATCCAGCCTGCATCCAAGGCACTACTAAAAATGAGGATTTGAAAGATATCGAGACGTTAATGCAATCACAAAAGGACAGTGCCTAACTGAAATGTTAAGTTACTGATTATCATGAAAGCATACACTGTATAGTAGCCCAATATTGCCAACCTAGGACTACCAGAGCAAACCTCAGTGACAAGCAATGTTACAATTCAACCACAAGCAACAATGTTCAGTAAATCAATAAAGGCAACCATTCTGATTTACTAATTTAATCAATTCTATTGATGCATAACAAATAAGAAAACTATGTCCTTTGTGTGTGCGTGAGAGAGAGTGAGAGAGAATAAATAACCCAAGTCAAATATATACTCAACAAACTAGTGGAGCCTAATCAAAGAAAACAAGAGGAAAATATGAGACTAGCTAAATAAACCTAGTAAAAAAATGAAGTGGTTAACGAAATACAAACCGGTGATAAACACTTTGCTCTTTCAGACATGGTTGCTTTGAGTACTTATCAATTATTGCTGAAACGATGGTTGTATCACTGGAATTTACCTTGATCAACTCTTCATCTAACGAAGGCAAACTCTGTTAAAAAGAAAAAAAAAGTGAAGACAAGGAAATTCAAGAAACAAAAGCAGCAGGAAGATAATTGGGTGGGAATAGTTTTACTGCAAGGATGTGTAATTCTAGGAGTTAGAGACAAGAATAACATGCATGCCAAGTTCTGTGGCAGCAAAACCCTGACATTTCTAACAATGAATTGAAGCATAGATATGATAAGATCCAATACTATAGGAGGTATCCTACTGTTGAAGGGACAAAATGCGTTGCAAGACCACAAACAAGCATTTCAGACCCATCCAGTCTAGCACCAGTTAGACCAACGTATTCTCCTGGCAAACATTTAAATAAACAAAAAATGAATAAGCATAAATGTGTTAAAATGATTCAGGAAAATACATTAAAAAAAACCATGATCAACAAAATATAAAGAGAAAGTTCACCAAAACAAAATGGAAATTTAAACCAATCATTGATATATTTGATATTTTTCATTAATATACTTCTTCCTTGTAGTATTTCCTCTTGCTTATTCATTCATCTCAAGTATTCTATAGGTTACTTGCACTATTGGAAAATTTTAAACTGGGATAGAAATGTGCATGAAACTTTAGTATCTGAAAAATAATATCAAATTTTTTTGAAGTCCAGATAACCCATGCTACTCAGTGGCACTTGCCCTAACAAGAATATTGTTTCTTAGAGCAGTAGCTCATAGAAATCGTTAAAGTCAAGGGAGGAATAGTGCAACTATTAGTCTCTTACTTGCCATTTTGCAGCCATTGTGAATTTATGACAATAAAGAAGTAGCATTACAAAGTGGCATTAAAATAATAAAGGGAAAAGAAGTCGATAATTATTCAAGCAAAATCTGTAATTACCAAAAAATCCAGGAAGTCTTGACAAATAATAGGACGCCCCTACATCAGGGAAGAGTCCCAAGGCTGTTTCTGGCATTGCAAAAACCTACCGAACATCCACTTATAAGACCAAAGAACAAAGAGAAACTAAAGCTACAAAATTAAGAATAATACTACACGAAAAATCATCAATAAGCTAGGTATTCGGCAACAATAAGGGGTGAAACATCATACCGAATTCTCTGTTGCCACACGGAATCTACCATGTATCGAAATACCAGCCCCACCTCCCATGACAATTCCATTGAGAATTGAAACCTTCAATGATGTTCAGAAGTAAAGTATCAGAAATTATACTTGTGTATGTGCAAAGTATTCCAATAAATAATATAGCAATCTGACAGGATATTTTCCATACAAAATGTCTACAAAAACTTGTAAAGAATATTACGATATAGTAACTGGCTGACCTGGGGTTTACTGTATGTTGCCAATAAATAGTTCAACGTAAATTCCTTCCGGAAAAACATTGAACCCAATTTCCAGTTCCCTAGTTAAAATATTTGAAATAGCCGATTAGCTTAATGTTAACATTTGGTGCATTTTTATTAAATTAAATGAATTTTTGTGTAGTTGGAAAGACAGAATTTCCTGATGACAGGTGATTGACATTCCCAAAAGCCGAGAAGGAAATGAACTTCCTTAAAGTCAATTATCAAAATAAGGAATTTACCTGCTCTAATATCACGAACCACTGTCGCCACATCACCACCAGCACAAAATGCTCTTCCTTTTCCCTGCAAACATATGAAAGGATGATATAGAAATGAGAACTTGTTCTTTCCTTTATCTCAAAAATATAAAAATCCAAATTGGAAATGAAAATTTAAAAATAAAATATTCCTTGGAAAAATAATTCTATTGAATCTATGATTTTTTATTGAACCCTGTTAATCTATGATTGAAACAACTAATGCTTTCCAATTATGCAGATTAAAAACCTTCAAACATAAGCATGGTTTAAAAGGCAGAGTCTAGCATCAACTTAAAACAAAAAAGTAAAATGTAAAAACATAAATAAATAATAACATGATATATATTACAGAAATTACCTCAATTTAGTAACAAATTATGAAGCTTCACTATAACACCATAATTATCAAAAAAAGTTCAAGGGAAAAAAAAGGCAAAGTGGGAAAAGTGATAGTAAAATCAAGAGAAGCATGAAAGACACAAGAAAGAAACGTGAAAATGCTGCAAGTTAAGATGAAGAAATTGTCATGAAGAGTGGTGTATGCTCGTTTCAAGCAGAGAAGAAAGTTGTAGAAGAGAATAAGAGAGAAGAGGGAGACTTGGGAGGTTTAATGACAGAAACCATTTTTTTTTGGGTGCAGAAATTCACCATAATTATGTATTCTCTATTGTTTTAAGTTTTTTGAGCCAAAAATGCTATGGGATTTTAATTAAAATCACTTTCACGTCAATAACCTCAGTGCTAACGCCTAGAGAAACATTTGAAAAAAAAACCGCTTGGAGAGTCTAAAGTGTAAGCCTAAAAGTCTGCATAAAAGGTTAGCCTCAAAGTGCACAACCTTGGAAAAATGCCTAGGGGCGCACCTTGAGGCTAGCCTCATATTGCTTTCTAAAACCATGCATGTAGGCCCTATTACCTAAAAGTCAATGCTAGCAAATACATATGACCTGAAAGTAACCTAGAGGCAAGAGCCACCCGATCCTCTTTAATATGTAAGCAGAACAAAGATCAAAGCCCAGAGAGTTGTTACATGTTCGTATAGATGCTACAGAGCCAAAAGAAAGATACTTAAAAAATAAAGGATAGATTGTATGTAAATTTACTTACCAACTACTAGGTAAGAATTGTGTAAAATATTAATTGACATGCGCCAACAATTTAAGAGAATTGTTATGTTCAATGATCACGATGGACACCCCAAACAAATACTATATTAAATCAAATGGAAACAAAAGAGAAAGTACACTCCTAGACACACACATCATTGACAAAATGCAATGGCACAGTAACAAAAATACCATGCAGCACAGGTCCATAAAAGGGGTGATATTAACCTTTATGTATATGAAACAGATGCTTCAGTAGTGTACCAGAAATTCAGAAGAAAATAAATCCAGTGTTATGAAGCCGAAACTACCTTGACAACCACCAACTTCACACTTTCGTCCTTCTCATAAGTAAGGAATAGCTCCAGAAGCCGAGAAATCTAAGGGGAAAAAAGTTAAAAACGAATAAGATTTTATGTGTAAGTTTCCTCTCCACAAAAATCAAATTTAATGTCAGTTAATTGCAAATAAGTATGAAACTATTAGAATAAAGAAAATAGTTTATTATGACAACATAAGCAAATATTATGCAGATGATAATCAAATGGGAATGAAATGACCTTGAAATCTTATGTTTGTCCTAATCTTACCCTTAACCGAAAACAATCTATAGTCAGCTAGCCGTATGACCTTAAACTCTTGTTTTTTGTTTTTAATTTCTTTATAAACTTTCAATTTGTTTTATTTCAGTTTTCTCAAATTTGCAGTAAACTATTCTTGAAGTTACATAATTTTTGTTGTTTCTGAAAATAGGATGCTGCCATGCTCCATGGATTGTCTTTCAGGTTATCTACCTTAATGAGTCATCGGATGAAAACCAATAGCCACCAGAATTCCAATGTGGAACATGAGAGAAGTGGAATGGATTTTTTCACCTTAATGGCAAAAAAGATATGCGCAGAACAATCACAATCAGGGGAATGAAAAAAGATCGACCATAAACCTATTGATATGTTAGAATGACAGACAAAATGAACACAACCAAGTTACTAGAACATCCTTATTTTTAATTTCTTTTTTTGGCTACGACAGTAGAACATACTTCTAGTCCAATAGAAATGCATAACTTTCTATAAATATTTATTGCTATCATAACCTGATCCTTCCATTTGTGTTATCCTTCATGACATAAGCAACAGAATGTAAAATACAGAAAATATTGTTGAACAATGATGGCTTATAAAAACCAATAAAGAAATGCTATGCATCAATGAAAAAACTAACGATATACCATTGAGATCGAAAGAGCATTCAATTGCTTAGGCCGGTTTAGCGTCAAAGTCCTCAAATGCAGTTTCCCTTCGACCAAAACCTGTCGTAACAGACAAAAAACCTAAGCATCCATTTAGAGCAAAAAAAAAATGAACTTGAAAGTTCTACTTTTTTTCATTTGGGGTAATTATAATTTCTTCCAAAAGATGAAGTAAATCAAATCTCAAAAATTAAGAGAACCAAAAACATAAAATAATTCAAGCTTCACTTTCGTTTACTAAAAGAAAAATATTCGAATATATTAAATATGAACAAAATAAAAACCCAAGGTTCTAAGTTTTCGTTTGCTTTTCCTTCGTCTTCTTTATACCATTTTTCTACACAACGTAACAGAGCAAAGAATCAACCGTACTACAGACACACCTGGTCCTCATGGGTTCCCATAGATTTAGACGCATCCATGAACTTTGTTCTCTACGGTTCAAGCTATGCGAGAACGGAAGGTCAGCCGTCAGCCTCGTTTCCCCGGGGTTTCTTTTAATAATAGTTTTATCATTTTTGCCATGCCTTTATTTGTTTATTGTATTCTTTTTCTCTAAATAAATGGACAAAAAGGTCCTTAAGTTACGATTTATAATCACTTGACAAATTGCTTTATTACATACATTTTTCTCTATTTATTTTGGGGCTTTAGTACATACATTTTGCACTATTTATTTTAGGTTTTTTTCATTAAAATTCATTTTATTTTAATAATTATGTATAACAAAATTCTACTTTGTATTGCAGAACATCACTAGTACCAAATCTGTACCAAACCCAATAGGAAAAAAAAAACTACACCAAACCGTCTTAAAAAGTGCAAGATACTATATACTTGAATAATATATTTAAATAGAGATACAATATACATTATCTCATCTTATTTGTTATTTTTAATAAATTTATAATATAATATTATCTAATTTTTCAATTTATAATTTAGATTATAATAACTAATTTTAAATATATATTTTATCAACTTTTATTAAATTTATAATATAAATCATTTTTTTGTCTTATTTAAATCTAAATAAATAAGATATATTAATTAATATCATTTCATTATCATATTATCTTATTTTCATTAAAAACTAATGAAATAAAATAAAATTAGTTTTAAAAATTAATATATTCTATCATGAATTTCATTAAAATTTATAAACACAAAAATAATATTATTTATGTTAATTTTATATATTTTTATTATTAAAAAAATTTAATAAATCATTTCACATTAAATACCGATTAATTAGATATTTTTTAAATTAAACTATAATTATTTAAATATGTTTAATATTATGTATTTTTTTATTAGTTTTAAGAATTATTTTTTGTAATTTTTTATTAAATTTATTAAACACTTACGGTGTGTTTACTATTAAAAAACAAAGAAGAAAAAAACGAAAAAAATGAAAGGAAAGTCGAACATTTTCATTCACTTGTTTACTTTCTAAAAATATCGTAGAAAGAAAATAAAGACCTAGTAATTTTGGAGTAATTTTATTGATTTTTTGTTTAGGCTTCCAAATTTTTCAAATTTAAAAGACATAATTACAAAACCATCCCTTTTTTTAATATTTTTTATTTTTTTATTATTATTTTTCAAATTTTATTTTAATAAATAAATATTTTTATTCTAAATTTTACCCTATTAAAGTAAATAAAAAAATAATATAATTTTTACATTATTTTTTTCCTATTTTAATTTATATTTATTTTTATTTCATGATAATGGTATATTAAAATATTAAAATAAAAAATAAAATAAAAATAATATTTTTCATTTATTTTTTATTTTAATAATATTATAATTTAATTTTTTAATTTTTATTATTAAGGTGTCTTCTTAATAATATTATTATTTAAAAGTAGGTATCAACTTAATATAATTTTTTTAATTTAATATAAAATTATACAAAATTGATTTTTAAAATGTGATAAATTTTTAATTTAATGAAAAATTACACTAAATTAATATATATTTCAAAATAAAAATATTAGCTTAATAAACAAGGATAAAAATATACTAAAAATTAAATTATAATATTATTAAGATAACAATTTTTTTCTAATGGATTTGAATTTCTGAATCCATTATATTCACATGAATACTGCGTTAAAAATGGAGATTTCTTTGCTACAGGTCACTTTTTTTTAAGGAATTATTTTAGTAATTTATTTTTTAAATGGTTCACTGGAATAAATTTATTTTAATTTATATTATTATATTTAAATATAATATTTATATAAAAATATGCATAGTTAAAATCAATTAATATTTTTTATTTTAGGTAAAAGATTAAAAAAATTAATATAAAATTTTTATACATACAAATATTTTATATTATAGGTAATTTAAAAAAAATAAATTTCATAACATTAGGTAGATTCACGTTAAAAAAATTAAAAAATTGATAAAAATAAAAAAATTAATTAATTTTCATTAATATTAATATAATAATATAAATTTAAATAATATTTTTTTAAATAAAACGATTTAGATGAAATAGTTAAAAGAAAAATAATTAAAATAATCTATTTGTCAAGTAAAATTACTCGAGTTGCATATCTGAATTTATTTATAATAAAATATTATTGAACAATAAATTATATAACAATTGGTAGTCATTTTTTTTAATATAACATATATCCTTATGTAACACATTTTAAAATATATTTTTTTATTAAAAATATCGAGTGAGCTCAAATGGTTGTACTTGTTCCATCGTCTTCCCTCGTAGCTCTATTGTACGCCACACATTACAAGCGGATCTGTTTGAGTTTTGCAGATCAAGCTTCAATTTTCAATTTTGAATAATTTCATTTCATCACCTCCCTCAGTTCCAGTTACCAGATTCAGAAAGTAGATTGGGAGACGGTGAAAAATGGGTTCGAAGAACATGTTTGTAGACGAAGAGGAGTTGCTAGCCTGCTGTAGGAGCACCAGGTTTGCGGAAGAGGTTGTAAAGTTATCGCCTTTTATTTCTCTGGAGGAAGCCATCACTGTGGCTCGAGATATATGGTTCAACAAAGTTGATGTTCAAGGTTGGCTCCAAGCTTTCACTGCACACCCTCAGATTGGTCAGACCTCTTCGCCTTCTTCATCCCATTCCAGCATTAGTGCCCAGTTGAGTTACACTTCCCATTTCTCAACGTTTTGTTATACAAGATGCCTAATTAGTAATTTTAATTGATATATCAAATTAGACCAATCTTTCCTTTTCCTCAGTTCTTTTAAAGGGCTATTTATTTTTCTCTTTTTTTGGGGGGGTGAATTAGTTATTAGAAATTATGGGTTTGATTGTAGGTGGAGTAAGGGAGAACAGTCTACTGCTTTGGCTACTGCTACTGGTTCTAGCTCTCAGGTTTGGTAGCTGATGCCTTTTCTTTTAATAATGAATTCAAAACTTCCGTTTGTGAGTACCTGTAAGGTGTTGTACTAATTACTAAATACTAAAGGGTGGTGATAATTTGCTTAATCATGATTCTTTGGCCTTTGTAGGAGTTGGGAGAGTGGAATGCTCGCTATAAGAAAAAGTTTGGATTCGTATTTCTCATATGTGCCTTTGGGAAAAGTACTGATGAAGTACTTGCTGAATTGAAGGTGAAATTTTGAACTTCTGACTTTTGTTCTACGGTTGTATTATCACAAAGTTAGAGAGAGTGAGTCTGAGACTTGATGAGCATGATAAGTCTATGCAGATAGTATTTAAACTTCATGAGATTTGGGAATGATTACCAAGTGTTAAATTAATTGCAATTGAGAATGTCTATTGTTATGTCCGAAATTTTTATTTGGGTAGAATGTGACCGAGTCTTAAAGATTGTGTTATACCTGGTAGATTTCAACACTTTGCTGCTTGCCACCCATTCTTCTTGGTAGAAAGATGTGACAAATCTAGGAATTATTGAAATGGTGCTTCTGGTTGTTCTGTTAGATAAATGAAGTGAGAAATGGGTACTCTTCCAAGGTGCTTTATGCTCTACAAACTTTGTATCCTTAGTTTCTTTTATTGTTGCAGACACGATACACTAACAGGCCAATTATTGAGTTTGAGATTGCAGCCCAGGAACAGATGAAAATAACTGAGCTCCGACTTGCAAAGCTCTTTTTAACCAAAGCAGAAGTTTCTCCCACAAGCAAGCAGTCTCCTATATCTTTCTGTAAGACAGTAGAAGGTACTTTCATTTCATTTTATGACACCTTCTTCAGTCTAAAATATGAAACCTTGTTGGTAAAGTTATGGTTGTGCAGCTTGGATGTTTGTTTTCCCTACATTTACATGTTACATAAACTATTAAGAGTGTCTTGTCTATTCTATAGCATTTCACGCTACTTGCCGGTTGTTTTCCTCTGTTTTTCTGTATTATCTGTTATTTTAGGTGACTTAATGTAAAGGAGAATGGAAGCACAAAAAAAGGGGCAATAATAATAATGAAGGAACATTAACAAAAATATAACACTAGCCAGATATCCACTTTGGCAAGTGGTCATTCTATTTGTAGTATAACAAACATTAAACTCAACAAACGCACTAGCAACCTAGTTTCATTTTATTTACAAACAGACAAAAAACCTAGTTTAATTTCTCATCTCACTAGACATAAACTCTAGTAATTCTATATCTCACTAGGCATCTGTTATTCTAGTTGCAGTATCTGTAATTTTTATACACCTATATTCTCACAAGTTACTTTCTCGTAGAAAACAGTTCGCTTATTATTCCTTTTCTACGTGAACATTTTTTTTGGTTGAACTTTCTACTAATTCTGTCCTTATTTAAACATTAGAAGATCGAATGAATGTTGTTGGAATGCATCTGACTGCTGGTTCGGAAGCTCCAGTTGGGAAGACTTGCAAAACTCCAACTCGAACACGTCCACCCATTACAACCCATGTCTTGGATGTTTCTCGAGGATCTCCAGCTGCAGGAATCGAAGTGCTTTTAGAAATTTGGAAGGGTCCTCAGCCTCATCCCAGTTTCAGTGAGCCCAATGCAGATGGTTGGGTATTACAAGGATCTTCAACAACAGATAATGATGGGAGAAGTGGCCAACTAATGAAGTTGGTTGATGCAGTGAACCCAGGAATATACAGGATAAGCTTCAACACAGGTAAGTATTGCCCATCCGGGTTCTTTCCATATGTTTCAATCGTCTTTGAAATCAGAGAGTCACAGAAATTGGAGCATTTTCATGTTCCGCTGCTACTTTCCCCATTCTCCTTCTCTACTTATCGTGGAAGCTAGAAATTTGAGGTCGGTGAGTGAACCCAAAGATCTTTGATCTGTTACATGTTTACACAACTCCTTAAACTTGTTTATAAATAAGGACTGCGTTGTAACCTGGTTCGATAAACTCCAAAGAACAAAACATTTCTTTTAGACAAATGTCACTGTCATTGTAATTGTTGCTTGTGCTATTTGGGTTGTGTAAATTATCTAACAAGGATAGTTTAAATGGATCTAAAATTCTATTGCCAGTTTGCTTCATTTTGTAGATCTGATATTGTTGCATGTATAAAGGATCTTGTTTAAAATTTTAAATAGTAATCTAGCAAGCCTTCTTGCCTTTCATTTTCCCAAACAAGCACATATTCCCTCATTTTTTTTCTTTTTATAGTGCGAGCTTGCCACAGGTGTGCTTGTATAACCCAATTGTGGAGTTGGTCATCAGCTTGCATATAAGGGGGTGTTGTTCTTCTCCTGTTAACACTTGACGTGCACGTGCATAATGTCTTGCACAGCATTATCACTTTTTTGGTATTAATCACATACTAACCATAAGCATACATAAACCCAAGGCATAGATAAATGTTAATTTTTCAAGTGAGGGGTGCTAGAGATCTTATAACTTTTACAAGAGGAGCACTTTAATCTGGAAGGTTTTAGTCTTATATTCAAGAAAAAAATGTGTACTTTTGTTCTAAAAAACTCAAAAGCAATATAATTGCACCTTTTTACATTAAAATATGAGATTGAAGTTATTGGACTGAAGTATTCGACGGGACTGTTAGTGTCATTCTCCCTAATTTTTCCCTTAACATTTGATTCGGCAGTTAAAGGACTCCTATGTGGCAAACTTTGCCATAAGGCCCATAACTTCATTACTGAATTGTATCAAGAAAAGGAATAGCCGAGTGAGGCCTTTGTCTCCTTAGTTCTAAATGTATCTTGATATCTCCTTGATATTAAAGTTCATTTGGCATTCGTCCGAAGTATTATTTTAACTTACCAACTCTGCTTTCCAGCAAATCATAACTTCCATCACCAAGTAGCATCTCTCTCTCTCTCTTCCCCTGAATTTGGAAAGAGGAATTCAACAAAATTACCAATATATTATTTCACTAGTTATAAGAATGGATTCGTATGAGATGCGATTGAAAGTTAATTGGGATTAAATTTATTAACATGTATACAATTTCAATTTGTATAATAGGCAATTTTGTATTTTAATTGTGACAGGGGAGACTGACTCTTTTATAGTCTATCTAACTGGTAGAGCAGGAGAAAGACAACTTTACTGGTATACATTTATCAGTTCACTATGCTTATATTTACCATACAAATCAAATATTTAATAATTTAATAATTTAATAATTAAAGTTATTAGAGTTAAAATATAAAACTTACAACTCTAATATCGTGTCGTGTTAGAAATGTGTTGAAAAATTAACTCTCACAAAAATTCGTGAAAACTTACAATACTTTATAGGTTTAATTATTAGTATAACCCTCGTTTACAAATAAAGATTTATTTTTAACCGTCTTTTAAAGATTGTATTTTTTTATTTTTTATAATGTAATACAGCACCCCATTTATTTGATATTTGTTTTGTTCGATATTTTTTTTTCTTTTTTATTTGAGATAGGGTTTCTTTTTAATTTATATATAATATATATTAGTTTATATTTATTTGAAATTTTTAATTTTTTTAATATTTTCTGTATATTATTTTATATCTATATCTATAGTTTATATATAATAATGAGAGTTTGCTCTCTCCCATACAATATTTCATTTATTTGAAGTTTATTTTGTTTGATATTTTCTTTTCCTTTTTATTTGAGATGGGTTTCTGTTAAATTTATATATAATATATATTAGTTTATATTTATTTAATATTTTTAGTTTTTTGATATTTTTTTATTTTATTATTTTATAGAGTTGCTTTGAAAAATTATTAATTTGGTTATAAATCAAATTGACATGATAATGCATGTAGTAAACATGTGAGAGAGAAAAGATAACGAGATCTATAAAGGAGAGAGAAAAAAATGTGCTATTTTTATCGGCATGCTAACCAGCCCATAACAGAGAGTTCCTAGAGTTTCTTTTTCAATTCGTACGTATCTGTTAGAAAATTTTAAATTCTTTGACGAATTCTATTCCCACAATTTAATTCTTATATAAATTTTGTCCAAAATTTTAGTTTCATCATATGAATTTAAGTACGTTATAATTAACTATGCAATCTTGACTTTCAATTCATTTAGTGACCAACTTATTTTAAAATAAATCTTTTTAACTCTCTAAATTATAAAAAAAAAAATTGATCATAAACGTTTTAATCATGTAATAATGTTAATAAATTAAATTTACTAAATTTAAAAACAATTAAATTGAAAATTCAAAGAATAAATTTTAATATCTACCAAAAGTATTAACAAAACTTTTTTTATTTTAATCTATTTATTTTCTATTGAAATTAATTTTTCTTTTCAAGATTTTACAATTACTAAAAAATATTATTTGATAATTATATACTTTTTTTATAAAAATGAGAATGGATTATTTTATTTTGTTTTACTATTATTTTAAAAATTACATTTTTCATATCTATAAATTTCACATTTTTAATAAGATTCGATACTTATATTTTTAGAAGAAAATTATTTTATATATCTATATTTTTATACAATAACGATAATTAATTTTAGTGGAATTTATTTTTTAACATGTGTTATTTCACATTAATAATAAATATTTATTATAAAATTATCATCATAATCATACATTTATGATTAAATAATACTTATGGTCACTAGTTTAATTTTACATTTTGATCATCTATCTTTTTAATTAGATTTGATCTTTTAATCCTTGACTTGTATGGGGAAAAAATTAAGTATATATATAAGGGTTTTTTTTAATGGTGTATCCTTTAAGAAAATGCAAAAAAAAAAAAAAAAGGCAATAGAATAAAAATAATAAACCAGTGAGTTATATTAATAAATAAAAGGTTTATTCAATTAAAAAGGATATAAAATGAAGAGGATAGTATGTCTTAAAAGTAGGATCAAACAGACTATGTTTTAGGGGTGGTTGGAAAATACATGATCTGAGTTTTATGAACCACAAGTTTGCACAAAATGTCTGCTTGTTCGACAGATGTTGATAACAGAGGTTGGGCCAAGCATGATATTCAAAAATACAATTAAACTCTTTGTGATTTGTTTAGGGCTATATAAATGGTGAATTTAAGTAAATTTTACAGTTTGTTAAGTAATTGCATAATTAATTAAAAAAAAAAGAATTGTTGTTTGCGTGAAAGAAAGTAGAGGTAACCATGCAGGCTGTAAAGGAGAAGTTAAGTGATATGGCCACCATGCGCAAAATCAAGAATGAAACCAAGGCCGAAGAGCAGGTAAATATGTTTTAAATTGTGTAGAGATATAAACACAATATAAACCATTATTATCATAATAATATTTTATTAATAATAATTTTTATCAATAATAATAATATTAAAATATAATTAATATTATTAAAAATAAAATATAAATTTTATGTACTTTTATTACAACAATAACAAAAATTATTATAACAATATTATCAACGACGGAACCATGTTAAGGATTGAATTAAGCTTCTATCTCGATCAATATTTTATCTACAATTTATTAGTTTCTAATTCATATATAAATTATCTTATTTTTTTATTTTAAATAAAATTTACACTTAAAATCATTTTAATTTTACTAAATTGAATATATTGATAACTTTACTTTAAATTATTACACTTTGTTCACATTATTTTTATATTTGTAAATAATTTATTCATTTGAAGTAAATTTTGATTATTTTAATTTATTTTATTTTTTAATTTTTTTTTATCTTTTTAGACATTGTCATCTTCAAATATCTACTAACATAATCTTGCCAATTAGATTCATTTAAATTCAAATTAAGTTTTTTCAATAAAATATATGCTAAAAAGTTGACAAGTGATGATTAAAGCATCTAAAATATTACAATAATGTTATTAAAATGTATTAATTTTAAAAAATATAACTAATGTATTCAATTAGTGAAAGTAAAATCATCAAAGCATTATGCTATCCATTCATTATATATGAAATAACTACAACTTATTTTTTATAATTTTTAATAATTAGGAAGTAGTTATTTTTCTTTTAAAATAAAGCTAATTTTTTAAAGTATAATAATTTATCGTATTTTTATTTTATTTATTTAATTATTTTTTTATTTTTTTATTTAAACGAATGAAATATAAATTATTTAAAAAAAATCTCACAAACTTAAAAATAAGATTTGAATTTTAAAACTTTAACATGTTTAAATAAATTTTATCTTATTGAATTATAATTTATTATCTTTAATTAATAAATTTTATATTAATATTTAATATATTAAAATATACACCAATAAATATAATTTATGAATAGGACACTAAATATTATTATACTCTAGATTGATTAATTAATTTGTAACCAATATAAATTTATTCAGTAGAAAAGGAAAACTCTTGATATTTCAACTACTTTAAAAAAAATTTAAATGTTTCATAATTGCTATGGATTCCGTCCCGGACACGATTTTGATTGGAGTATATTACAATCAAGGAAAGATGTATCCATTGGTGGGGATGCATCCGATTGAATCCAAATAGAATTATTATACAAAATTAAAATGAAAAAAAAGTTATAAAATAAATAAATTGCAGAGTAGTTAATAATAAAGTGAGTGGTAGAATTAGTTCTATTATTTTTAAGAGAAAAATATCAGTTAAGTTTATCAAATTAAGTATTAATATGTTTTTAATTATCAAATTCAAAAGTATTTTTAGTTTAAAAGTGAGGAAGGAAAGAAAAATAATATTATTTTAATAATTTTTTTAAAATATATTTTTTTCAATAGATTAAATTATAATTAAAATTCAATTCTTGATCAATGCTAAAATAATAATTAATATAAAAAAATATAAAATATTTTTTTTAATATTATAATATTTTATTGATTTGTATTTTAAAAAAAATTTAAAATATATATTTAAATAATTTTCTCTCAAAATGTTATCATTGATTTTATTCTTACATAATTTCATATTAAATTTCATTTTTATCTTTGTTAATGACTTGTTGTTTTAACATTTTAATCACTTGAAAGTAAGAAAAATAACATTTTAACACAAATCATTCAAATAATATTATTTATTCTTAATTGATCAATTTTTTTAAAAATGAGTGACTAAAATATACATTTTAGAATCTAACGAATGAAACAACACCAACTTCATAATCCGATGGATTTCTATGACCCCTCTTTATATGTTAAAAAAATAAAAAACTTAACCGTGTTATTTTTATATCAAAATCATTTGATCTCAAATTTTTTAAGAAAAAATCATTTTTTTCCAAATCTTGATCTTTCGTTTAAACAAAATATAAGAACACATATGAGAGATATATGATCTTATTTTTCATAATATTGAATGAATTTAAACCATTTTGATGCTAAATAAAATTATAATACTTTTAAATTCAATCAATTTAATAAAAAAAAAATTCTTTATAATTTGAGAAACAAGATTTCAAGCTTTTTGTTACATATAAATATATATTTTTTTAATATTTTGTTATAACTTGACATTAATAAGTTAATTTTACTTAACTAAATATTTGCTTAATAAATATATTTTTTGTTGTGTATAACTTATAATTTTAATGAGATTATATTATTGAAATAATTTGACATTTTTTATTAAATTACATGACAGCCCAACCCAATAAATTACATAACTAACTAAATAATTAACAATTTTCTGATTTGTTTTTTGTTTTTTGAACATGTTAATGATGTGATATATAAACATACAAATTAATGAAGGCTGAGAAGGAAATAGCGAAAACGAGGATGGAGGTAGCTCATGAACTAAAACTTGCAAAAGATGCAGAAGCAGAAATGCAATTACATTATGGAAAAGCAAGTGAAAAAGTAGGGAAAGAAATTGCAAAACATGAAATGGTATTTGAGGACGGACATTCTAGTTAATTCCTCATGTTAATAATAATGTCAGCATCGATATGCCCTCTTCTACTTCAAATATTACTACTGCAGATGAAAAACGCGTCTTACAATTTTATTTATTTCCTATTTTTAATTTCTTTTTAGTTATAAAGCTTAATTACAGATATCCTTGCATATAATATTAAGGATTATATTGCTAATAAATAATTTTCTCATACTTTCCGTATATGGTCCACTCATATAATTAATATTTATGAGATATTTTTCTTTCTTTTTTTACTTTTAGTCTTTTAATTTTGCTATGTATTGGGATTTTTTATTTTTCCAATAAAACTTCTTCTTTTTCCATTTTAGTACAAAGAATGTTAAATACATAATTTATATTTTATGATATGTGATCAAATAATTTTGATAATAAAAAAGTTAATTATTTTTCAAAAAAGTGTTCACCGCATTGCGCATTAATAATTAATATGTATTAACCTATATACATTTAATATTTCTCAATAATTAAGACTGTGAATACGATACTGTTTTAGGAACCAATTATATCAAGGAGAAGGGCAATGTGCTATAGTTTTGTCAAGAATAGTAGGATAGTTTTCAATTTAAAAATTTATTTCTATAATTTTAAAAATATTTAATATATATATATGATGCAAGCATTTTAATATTTTCATTACAAGTACATTTATAACTCAATGAAAAATGAGCTGTTACATACAAATAAATTAATAATATTAATTTAATTAGTTTTCATTGGAGTGGGATTAATTTAAAATTTATTATATATTTATTTAAAAAAATTGTAAGAAGATAGGTGAATAAATAATTCAATCAATTCATTCAAATTAAAAAAATTTATCTGATCTATTAGATTCTAATCATATTAGATTTAAAATGATCTATTAGATTCTAATCATATTAGATTTAAAAAAATTTATAGTTGAATTCAGGTTGAAATCATACAATCTATTTGAATTCAGATGAAAAGATTTTATAATTTATTCTATTTGATTCGTATTGAATTATTATTAAATTATAAATAAATACATGTTTTATTTTATAATATATTATATTTAAATATTATATATATTATAATTATATCATATCATTATTTTAATTTAAAAAATAAATATAAATATTTATAATAATTTAATAATTTGTTATATTATGAATTTTTAATAATATATATTTAATAAATATTTATGAACTGATTGATGATTGAATTGTTATTCTATTTATTAATATTATGTATCATTTAAAAGAAATTTGTAATTCGGGCAATAAAGAGCATTAAAAAGACCTCAAAATGTAGTTTATACTTAAAACAAATGTCTTGACATTGTAATAATTATAATTATTATCAAAACATTTTTTATTAATAAAATAATAATAATAATTATATAAATAGTATAGATAATTTATATATTTTTATTTAATGACAAAATAACAAAAGAAGTCAAGATGACCACTGACCCAGATTTTGTAATAATGATTTGCCCAAGTAATGACATAAAATGCTTCCTAAAATCTTAAAAACTAACAAATAGCAATTATGGTGCCAGTAAGTAATAAGAGATTTTTTTAAATATATATATATATATATATTACTCACTCATGTTATTTACGAGGGATCATATTTGAATTAACGATGGCTTACATTCTAAGTCTTTTTTTTTAAAGAGTAAATTAATTTTTTATTTATATTACTATATTTAATTAAAAATATCTATATGATAAAAATATTATTTAAAATCAATTAATTATTTTTATATTTTACCAATATTTAAAAAAAATATTTCAACATGAGATTAGTTCATAAATATTTCATATTATATGTAAGTTTTTTTAATAAAAAATAAACTTCATAAAATTACATAAAAATATTTAAAAAACTGGTAGAAAAGAAAAAAAATTAGTTGATTTTTAACAATATTTTTTATTATATGTTTATTTTTTTATAATTTGAATATAATAATATAAATTAAAATAAATTTATTTTTTAAAAAAATAAAATCCATTTGTAAAAAATGAAAGACTTAGAATGTAAGTCATCGTCAATTCAAATATGGTCCATTGTAAATAACACGAGTGAGTATTTTTTTATTTTTTTTACATCTCTTATTCTAGACAGAGGTGTGGACTTACTGGCACCATAATTGCTATTTGTTAATTTTTAAGATTTTAGGAAGCATTTTATGTCATTACTTGGGCAAATCATTATTACAAAATCTGGGCCAGTGGTCATCTTGACTTCTTTTGTTATTTTTTTATTAAATAAAAATATATAAATTATCTATGTTATTTACATAATTATTATTATTATTTTATTAATAAAAATTATTTTAATAATAACAAATATAACTGTTACAATATCAAAGAGATTTGTTTTAAGTATAAACTTCATTTTGGGGAAGGAAAAAATAAATAAAAAACTTATAATGCACTTCACGAATATGTAACGACGATTTTTAAAATTACACTCTTAAAATATATATCATTACAACAATTTGACTATCTACAGTATGAATTAATCACAAATATTAATTCCAAAATCACTTTGTTTAGAGAGAGAAAAAAATCAAAATCTCTTCCAATTATTTATATACCAATCTATTGAAGCCAACGATATTACCACTACAAACCCACTTCAGTGACAAAAATTGCAAAACAAGGCATGACAAGAAAGAAAGTGAAGTTTGCCTACATAACAAATGATGCTATAAGAAAAGCCACCTTCAAGAAAAGAAAGAAGGGACTTTTAAAAAAGTTGAATGAACTCAGTATTCTTTGTGGAATAGAGGCAAGTGCAATTATTTACAGCTCTTATGAGTCAAACCCAGAGGCATGGCCATCCCCAATAGCTGTCCAAACAACAGTTGAAAGGTTAAGAAAAATGCCTGAGACTGATCAAAGCAAAAACATGGTGACTCAAGTAAGTTTCCTTAAGACAAGGATCAAACAGGCACATGAACAGTTGAAGAAGCAACACATGAAGAATAGAGAGAAAGAGATTACACAAGTCATGTACAAATGCTTGATTGGTGATGGACTACAAAATTTGGGTCCTACAGATTTGAGTGATTTGGGATGTTTGGTAGATAAAAGTATCATGGAATTAAATTGAAAAAAATATTAAATTATTTCAAACGGTGCAAATCGTGAGCCTCTTCAAAGTAGAACAGGTGTGAACGGTAGTAAATTGAATATGGTGACTATGGATTCAATGCAGGACCAAAAATGTTTTATGGAGTTTCTGAAATCAAATGAGGATTTTATTTCCCCTCTTCCCATTAATAGTTTTTATCCAAATTTCACGTTACATTAAACTTGTTGTGATTGATTAAAAATAATATTAAGTTTGTTAGTCAAAATAAAATATGATTAATTTAGAAGAAAAATCATAAAATGTGATTTAATATATTGTCAAAGATTGAGGTGTCTAACATTGTTTAAATAAAGAATGGTAAAATTAGGTAACTTAATTTTATTGAACGAAGAAATGTTTAACATATGAAATGGAAACTTGAAGGCTATAAATATGGTTTCATTTCTTCATTGTTAATCATCCCAAAAATAGAGAAAAATTTATATGAGAAATTTTTAAGTGAGAATTTTGTGGGAAAATTCTCTTAAGCTTTTGTAATTGTTCTTATCTTTTTAATGTGTGAGAAAATCATTGAGAGTGTAGTTGTAACAATTTTCCACATAGTAAATTCCTTTCTCTATTTGTCTTTTGACAACGAAAACGGTTTTTCTCCAATTTAGAGTTTCCACTATAATTCTTGTATTATGTATTCTCTATTTCTCTGTTATTTGATATTCTGTTAAGGAGGATCTTGGGAGAAAGAAGTTGTGATTATACCATTTGATCCAAATTTCCTAACAACTGGTATCAAAGCCAATTTCAAAGAAAGAAGGAGAAATGTCAGGAGTCAAGATTGACATTGAGAAATTTGATGGGAGAATCAATTTTGGCTTGTGGCAAGTACAAGTCAAAGATTTGTTGATTCAATACGGGTTATACAAGGCGTTAAGGGGGAAACCAGCCCCTGTTACTGGTATTGAGTCTAGTAAAATCAACATAAGCGATGAAGATTGGGAAGATCTTGTTCTAAGAGCTGCAAGTGCAATTCGGCTTTGTTTGGCCAAAAATATTCTTGCAAATGTGCATAGAATATCTATGGCCAAAGAACTATGGGAAAAACTTGAAGAATTGTATAAGGCAAAATGAGTTTCAAATCGGGTGTATCTAAAAGAGTAGTTTCATACTTTGTGTATGAATGAAGGAACTATTATGTCTGACCATCTTAGTGTTCCCAATGTTCTGAACTGGAAACTATTGGAGTTAAACTTGATGATGAAGATATAACTTTAAGGCTTATCTGGTCTCTTCCATCTTCTTATGATCACATAAAACCTATCTTGATTCATGAAAAAGAGAAAATAATTTTTTCAGAAGTTACTAGCAAGTTGTTTTCTGAAGAAAAAAGGTTGAGTGGTGGAAATAATGTTTCACCGAAAAACTCAGCATTGGTAGCTCACAACAGAAAGGAAAAATTTTTTATGAAAAAGAAGATATTGTGCTGGGGGTGTGGACAATTTGGGCACCTCAAAAGAAATTGTCTGAAGGGTGGAGCTGATGGCAAGAAGCTCAAATACTGACAATGACGCTAACATTATGTCTGTTTTCAAAGACTATAGTGATGCTCTTTAAAAAGTGCGTGTACATCCTTATGATATGCCACTAGTATCTAAATATTGCCATGAAAGAGGGTGTGTTATTGGTAGCAGGTCCACAAGTTTGCACATTGACATTGGCTTGGTATAGATGCAAGGTGTGTGATGGAAAGGATGTCGATGACTTATGAACTCTCGGGAAAACCAAGTGTGAGAGTTGTACCATAAATTTCAACAAGTTTTTTTTCGACATAAACCGATGTGAAATTCTTAGAATTGGTGATTAATTCTAAGTGGGTGTACTCTTTATGGTAGAGTATGATAATTCTCGATGTAGAGAATTATGATTGTTGGAGTAGATAGTGTTGTAGTGGTAACTATGTTTATTTTTAATCAAGGTGGAGATTGTTGTGATTGATTAAAAATAATATTAGATTTGTTAGTCAAAATAAGATATGCCTAATTTAAAAGAAAATTCATAGAATGTAACTGATCATATTGTCAAAGATGAAAGTGTTTAACCTTGTTTAAATAAAGAATAGGAAAATTAGGTAGCCTAATTTTGTTGAATAAAAAAATATTTGGCATATGAAATGGGAACTTGAAGGCTATAAATATGACTTCGTTTCTTAATTGTTAATCATCCCAAAAGTAGAGAAAAATTTATATGAGAAGTTTTTGAGTAAGAGAATTTTATGGAAAAATTCTCTTGGGCTTGTAATTGCTCTTGTTTTTTGGGTGTGTGAGAAAATCATTGAGAGTGTGGTTATAATAATTTTTCACATAGTAAATTTCTTTCTCTGGTTTTTTTTTTTTTTTGACAATAAAAGTGATTTTTTCCAATTTAGAGTTTTCACTATAATTCTTGTATTATATATTCTATATTTCTCTATTATTTGATATTCTTCTAAAAAATATCTTAAAAGATAGAATTTATGATTATATCATTTGATCTAAATTTTCTAACAAAATTCTCTACTCTAATAAATTATATCACTTAACTATGATAATGGGAGGATATCTTTATATTAATAACATGCTACTTTAAGTTTAAAAAAATTAAAATTAATATAACTTTTTATTTGAAAAAACAAATAAACCATAAAATTAAAAAAAAAATCAATCAATAGGAATTATATTTTTAGAATAATAAACTACACATCATACCCATAATCCAATAATCATGAGTAAAAATATGTTTGTATCTAATTATAAAATGTCGGTTAAGTCTTTCTCCAAAGTTAAAATAATTAATACATACTTGTGTATCTTAAAGTCAATAGTATAAATATTAAAAAACAAATTTGTTGAAAGGTTTAATTTTTAAATTGCGAGAATGATCAATGCCTTATTTGTCCCCATGAATAGATTTATTAAAATACAAATCAAATTAAATTTGATTTAGTTTAATTGATACGATTACATTACATTTATCTTATCTGATACGGCAAGCCAAAAAATCAAACATGCTCTAAATCTCTAACCTAAACAAATTAAGGTTTGAAGGGCCAAGAATATAAAAACGGACGAAAACAGTCCAAGTCTTATTATTAACTTTGAAAAATTTCCTGAGTTTTCCAAACTGACTTTGAGGTTCAAATGAAAAGGGCATTTATAAAAACAGGGGAGAGGTATATGCAATTTGCAAGGATACGCGAGTTTCTAATTGTAGGAGATTTGATCTTAAATGTGCGTAGTTTGTCATTTTAATTAATCCAATTTGTAATTAAAATACTATCCCATCTAGAAATTAAGAAAGCTGATATCACAATCAGCAATATTGCTGAGATATTAAAATGCAGCAGAGCCACGGGTAGATGAATTTATAGAATAAAGAACTTTACATTCAGGAAACATAAGCCTGCAGCTCAAGTATTAATTTTGATGGTCTACTACAACTAATTACCAAATTTCATATTTTTATAACTATCTTTTCCTACAAGATATCAAAAACTGGTGACCTAACCTTAGCAAGAGTCTCACCAAAACAATGCCTAATTGAGAAATAATATTATAATTTCTTTAATTATTTAGAAATTTTAAATATGATAATATATATATATAACTAAGGTATCTAATTTCTTAATTTGAAGGTTTAGTTTTTTTTTTTTTGGTTGTTTTTTCTTCTTACCGTGTCTCAATATTCTCCAACATTAATTCTCTCAGCTGTGGCAGGGGGACTTTCTAAAATGGCAGCAAAAGAAGAAATTAAGGTGAAAGAGCAACAAAAAACAGAAAAGGGAAAAGATGAGAAAGATAATGGAGTAATCAATGCTGTTTACAAAGTTAACCTACACTGCCACCAGTGTGCACGTGAGATCAAGAAGCCTCTTTTGCGTACCCAAGGTCCTTTTTTTTATATACATATATTGCTCATCTTTTTTCTTATTATGTGTAATATTAGTGTGTACGTACTGGAATTTTCGTTTCACATTTTTTAAAAAACTTCATTCACTTCAAAATATTAAAAAAAAATTCAATTACATAATTTATTACATGAGTTCACAAACATACTATATATATGACATTTTTAATGAAAAGTCTGATGTGAAATTTGAACGTGTTAATAATATATGTACACGTATAGGTGTTCAAAATGTGGAAGCTGACTTGGAAAAGGGTGAAATTAAAGCAAAAGGGATTTTCGACCCCAAGAAAATTCAAGAAAAGATAGAGAAACTTACCAAGAAAAAGATTGAGCTGATATCACCCAAAATCCAGATCAAGGAGATAGCCACAACTGAGAAAAAAATCCAGATAACCAAACAGAAACAAGTAAATACTTCTTCTATTTAACTTTTACACTACTTTTAATTATACATTAATTATTACTTTTATAAGACAATAAATAATAAAATTAATAGGAGGGAGTACAACATCATTTAGTTTTAGATTAATGTATAATTTCTTTATAATTATAACGAGTAAAATTCTATTTGTCTCTGCTTGGCACACCAACCCCACCTATATATTAATTTTTTATTATATATATAAATATATAAATATATAAATATAGAATTTTAAATGAAATTGGGGTTTTCTTGGAGGCGCCGAAGGAACAAGATTTCAATTCACTATATGAAGATTCAAGTTTGAATATGATATTGGTAAAGTTCTGCCAATTATTTTTAGTTGTCTTTTTATGCTTTGAAAATATTGTTTTTTTGCAAAAAGCTTAGTGAAATCTTAATGAGTATCCAATGCCGAAGTAAGAAATCTTAAATGTATTTTCACCGAACAAATTGATTTTGTTCCCATCCGACGGAGTAAACGGTTTATACATTAATTTTTTTTCTTCTACTATATATCCCGGGGATGTGTTTTCCTGCATATTTTGGGGCCTACGAAATGTCATCACTCGTGAAAAGCCCGATCCCAGGTTCATACATGCAGTTCAATCTTTTTGATCATGTGAAGTTTCACTTTACCTTCCTTGTTCTCCATGTACCATCAAAAAAGTTTTTTATTATTAGTAAACTTTATACATATAATCATTACAAGATATTAGTAGTTATCAAATCTCCTCCTCATTCATTAATAAAATTTACTTAAAATTGTTAATAAATCTAATAATTAATGCTAGAGTAATGAAATGAGAGTAGCTAAAACAAATCAAATAAATTTATTATTATTCGATAGGTAATCGGAATTAAACTACGATTCAATTAATCTTTTACTCATCCATATATAGTTTATCTAAAAAGATTGTAATTTTGAATCGAAAGGAAGTTGCTTAATTATGTTTTTCTTTTTATTGACTAAATGAATGTGTTTTTTGAATTGAAAGGCAATTTCCCGGACCATACCTGTGAAGGTTCACCTGCATTGTGAAAAGTGTGAGAAAGACTTGGAAAGGAAGTTGCTAAGGCACAAAGGTAGAACAAATATGGATTAGACAAATTATATATATTCATGTTGTTTAATTGAAGATACTAAAACTTTTTGGTTCATAGTTTTATTTATTTTTATTGAAATTTGTTTATAGGTGTGATTTTGTGATAATTACGAAAATGCCAAAATAAGAGATATATCTCAAATAATATTATCGATAATACTGTTTCAAATAATTAAAAAATCGTTATATATGTGAGATTTTGATATATTTATGGTATAATATAAAAATGCTTTTTTTTTATACATATACAGGAATACATGGAGTAAAAACTGACATGAAAAGCCAAACCCTAAATGTGGATGGAACAATAGAGCCAGAAAAATTGATATCCTTCATAAGAAGAAAGGTGCACAAGAATGCAGAACTAATAACCCCAAAACTAGATAAAAAGGAGGAGAAGAAAGAGAAAGGCGATACTTCAAAGCCTTCAGACAATAAGGAAAAGGAAACGTCCATTGAAAAAACAGAGAAAATTGTAGAGATTAGGGAAGAGGTAAAGATAGTGGAAGGGAATGCTCCTTATTTCATTCACTATGTCTATGCTCCACAATTGTTCAGTGATGAAAATCCAAATGCTTGTTCAATCATGTAGAGGCTAACTTAATCATCTATACTTATATACATTAGATGATGATTTTTAGTATATATATCAACAATAATCACGAATCATATATATGTATTTGTTGATTTATTGATTAAAATTTGTGTGTATATCTATATATCTATATTAAATTTGATTTTTTTTTTATTTCTAATCTAATCTCTAAAACTATATTAAATACCCAATGTTTAATTCACGCGTTATCTTTTCAAATTAATAAATATAATTTGAATAATGTTAAATGCACTTAAAATTGCTTTGAGTTTGCGTATCTTGGTGATATTTTTGAGTGAACTTGTTTATTATGCTGTTGCTATAGCTAATACAGAGGGTAACCAAGGAACATGGAAACAGTGTTGCAGGATGATAATATAAAATTATGGAAGCACGGTTAAATTTTATAAGTAAATTTATTTATAATTCGATAAATATTTTATACTTAAAATTTTATTTGTAAAAAAAAAATAAGAAAAGAAACGTATCTCTTCTTATTTTAATATAAATTCATCATTGGTCTTACAATTTACAAATATTTTTATCTCTAATAGAATCACCATTACAAATGTGGGAGTTGTAATATTTGTATTTAAAAAAATTCATTAAGGAACAGAGTAGATGATGACGAGGGTTGGGTGTGCTGAAGCCCTGATCAATATTTTTTTAAAATATTATATATTATGTATAGAAATATACTATTCATTAAACCAACTAAAAATTAAATTTAATAACTTTCACTAATTAAAATAAATTAAAAAATTTGAACTCAATGATATATAACTCACTTAGACATGTAAAAGGTCTGAAATTCGAGTGTAATTACGAATAAGTGAGTAATGTAATTATTTAAAATAAGAGAAAAAATTTAAAAAGTATTAAATTAAAATACTTAAAATTAATGAAGTATATAAAAATATAACTAAGCAAAAAACATCAAACAAAATTTCATCTAATCTCTTTTATATTTTATTAATTTTCTTTGTATTATTTATTTTATTAATTATTCTTATACTTTTTATTCTATTTAATTTATAGAAAATATCCCTTTTTTTCCTTCTTTTGTTACTATTCCACCCAACTCTTATCTCTTAATTATTAATACTTTGAATTCATTTTTATAATTAGTTGTTAAGTAATTTTATTAATATTCTTTAAAAAAAAAAGATAGATTTTATTGTTTGAAACATCGTATAAACTACTTGGTTAGTATTTACTTGTATTTGTATTATCTTTATAATTTTAAGATAATGGTTATGATAATCATGAATTATTTAGTGTAAATATTTTAATTTTATTAACAATTATAAAAAAATTATCTCGCACAATCTAATCTTTTTGTAAAATAATGTCAGTACACCCAAAAATAATCTTCAAGCTAGCTCCGCCACTGTTAAGGAATTTGCAAGCTAGGCATATACGGATGTTTTTGAACAGCCAAACCTACCTTGTAATACTTTTCCAGGTAATTGATGATTACCAAATGCAAGAAAAGCAGGACAATAAATTATTGGAAATGGAAACCTTGTTTCAATTGTTGCCCGTATTTTATGTTTCGTAGTTTATCCAATTTGAAGAGAAACATATTACAAGTTAATTAGTTCAATATATAGTCAGATTTTAAAGACTTTAATGGCTCTGGAGCTCTAATTCTTTTCTTTCAAATTTTTGTTTTGGTCCGACTTTTCTTTCAAAGTTTGATTATAATTTTTTGTGTGTAGAAATTTGCTCTACATGACAGAAATCACCAAAATTTTGATCGATTGTTTCATATAAATCTTGATATTAGGTGGCCACCACGTCTGCATATATAGATTACTTCTATACAGCGTGCATGTGATTTTTTCATATTTTGTTTTAATTTGCACGTGTTCTTAATCTTAAACTATATATATATATATATATATATATATATATTATTAATTTGATTTAATTGTAAGGTATGATTTCGAGTTTTATTTTTAATTATTTTTTTTATAAAATAAATGTACGTTTTAAAAAAATAAATATATACATTTTATAATAAAATGGGTTAAAAGTGAAATCATTTGAATAATTGTAATTGGAGTGTATTAATTTTACATGTTGAAAGAAATTGATAGTTGAAGTAAAAGTAATTGTAGAGAGAGGGAGAAGATGAAGTTGAGAGACAGGAGTGAAGATGATGAAGAATTACTAATCATCATATGTGATGAATACAATGCTTGTTATATGAGCCGTAAGTAAAGTGATAAGTGTGAATGCATAGTGTGAACCAATTAATAAACAAATCTAATAGCCTTTACATGAGCTCTAACAATATTCTAACAGCATATATGATGCAGCTAGGTGCTGCTTCAGTACTGCTTGTAGTGTATACTAACAAACTTATGTCTAATAGAGATTGATATTGTGTTATGGTTGGTAGATGAGAGTCTTTCTTGATCTTCCCTAATTTAAATTAAAGATCAAGCCATACCAAGTACTGACGTACGTAATGAATGATAAATTTTATGAAGGATTTGTATGCAATTCATGGAGCTAGCAACCAAAAACAAATAAATTCAGGTAAATATTATTTGTGCCAAAAATGGAGTGATCAATAAAGATATATGATGTTTGAAATATATATATTTGCACTTAAATTCCTTTTTTATTAGATAAAAGAAATATTATAGAAGTAAGATTTAAACTTGAATCTATGTTGATAGTAAGAAATTGTACCACCTAGATCACAAGATGAAGAAAAAACCTTCTTCAATACGTTGAAAGTATGAAATTCAAGTTAAACTAATCAATGTGTGAGTTTGGTTGTATAAAAAAGACATATGATATTTCTTGGTATTTCTATCTATTTAATTCTTTTATGGATCTTAGTTTTAATTATTATTATTGAATGAATTTTTTTCCTGAGTTCAACTTCTTTATTTTCTATTTTTCATTTTTTAATTTTCCAAATAAAATATTTAATTGTAATAATTATTCCTTTAATTAATATTTATTTATATTCTTTCAATAATGCTATATGTTTTAAATTGATATTAGTTTTAAGCTTATTTGCCTAAGAGTAATTGATTGTATTGATAATGATAGGAGTGTGGAGTTCATGATCAGTTCTAAATATATGAACCCTAAAGAAATAAAAATAAATAAAATTTGGACATTTGATTATGAGCTTTAACATTTTACATCTTCTTTAGCTTGATTGGAAAAAGAAGATATAACAAAGGTTTGGGATATATATATTAAATTAAATGTAAATATTTAATAATCAAATTATATTATGTTTGAATATTATTTGATTTGAAATAAAAATAAATAAAAATTATTTATCAATGATTCACAAATTCATAATTTTAAAAACAAATAGGGAAATGGGGGGAAGAAATACCATAGAAATTTTTAAATATTACAAAGGATAACAATTCAAACTATAGATATAGTTTTATTTTTAACACCACTTTACGTGTTGTAAATATGATTTTTTTTAAATTAAAAACATGTTTTTGTATGTTTTAAAAATGTGATACACATACATTTTTTTTATAACATAAAAAAACATATGTTTTGAATCAAAAGTGAAATTATGCAGATATTTAGGTTATTTAAAAAATTGAATAAAAAATATTAAGTATTTATTTCGAAGGTATAGTTTGAGAGAACTACCAAACGTATTTTCATTAGAGAATGAAATTTATATGCCAATAATTAAAGACAAATAATTATTGAAAATAAGTAAAGCTAATACAATTGAACCTTGCTTTCAATTTTAAGAAAACTCATTAGAGTTCCTAAAACAATTGCAAAACAAGGTTAGCTAGAGTTTATGAATAAACCAAGTTACAAAATTTATTATTACTTATGCTACGAGTTATTACTTATGAAGCTTATTTTGAAATATATATAAAAAATTTGAATTCGAATATTAGTTATGAATATATGGGTAATATAGTTATTTAAAAATATAAACAGAGTCTATTCATTACAAGAAGATTCGTTAGGCTCCAAGAGTTCATGATTATCTCTCATTTATTCTGCGAATTCGATCTACCCAATAACAATATTCACTTGCAAGCAAATAAAAAAGATAATTAATTTTAGGAAAAAAAAGTTACTAGACGAAAAATTGAAAGACAATAATATATATAATCGTACAAAAGGGAGGCGTTTGATTGTAAGAATGATTAAGATAAATCTAAAGGACAAATTGCAACGCTGATTACCTGAGGAAATTAAATAAAAATATTTGAAATAATTAACCCAAAAAAAAGCGATTAATTAATAAGGAGGCAACTGAGGCATATTATGATGTGGAAGGTTGAAGAAAGGTAGACCTGAAGATGGATCTGGAAATTGGTTTCCACCAGACGACTGCAAAGCTTGGTGTTGCATCTCATGAAGTTGTGTTTGTGTTTGCTGATTATCAGATTCCTCATCCAAAGCCAAAGGCAATCTTTCATAAGTAACGTTTGTAAACGTAGAAGCTATTACAATCACTGGCCCAGACGCAATCAAAGCTCCTACTACGTTGCCTCCCACAACTTGCCCTTGTCCACCTCCCAATAATATTGTCAAGCTTGTCGCTCCTGGCGGTGCTGGCGGTGGCAAAAAGGAACCTGTCAGTGACAGGATCTCGTATCTTCCATGTAAATTGAATACAGCTCCGACAGCAGACTGCTGCCGGAGACTGACATTAGTCACTATACCATGTCCACTCAACACACATATCCCTTTTCGCTTTTTCCTTACATATGTTGCAATTGAGTCAAACACGTCACATCCACTACTTATTTCCAAAATATGCGCTCTTAATGTATCTGGGTTTTCTCTGGTTATGCAAACAGGTGATTTAGCCTTGTTTTTAGAGCCAGATGGTCGACCTCTCGGCCGACGAGTTATACTCTCGTCGGCCGAGTTAGATGTGTTTTGTGTGACAAGGTCGAACCCTATGGTTTGATTGTTAGATGAGTTATGGTTGTTGTAGTGATGATGATTAAATTCATGACCATTTGGAGGGCTTTGGAGATGGAGGTCAGAGGGTTGAATCTGTTGAACAAAGGGAGATGTTGAACTTAAATCTAAACCGGCCATTTAACAAATTAAAAGAGATTTGAGGTCGACAAAAAATAATTAACAAAAAGATATAAAACTAATTAATAGACCCATCATGGTAGGGACTTTGTGGAGTATTATTTTATGGGGTTTTTTAGAGAGAGAGAGAGATAAGTTCATAACTCAAAGCCTATGACGAAAAGAAAACAAAGGGAATCTGTAGAGAGAAAGGAAGCCAGAGCCTAAATGATAGAGACGATAAGATCAAAGAAGAAATTAAGGGTAAGATAGAGAGAGAGAAAGTCATGAAAATTAATTAAGTGTGAAATACCGATATCAATATGAGACATATTTTTATGAATTTTTTTTCTTTTTTTACGAAACGATAATATAATATTTTTATAAATTAAAAGTTAAACAAATGTAAATTTTTTTTTTCTAATTTACATGAAATATTTTTTCTTTGTTATCTAATTTGCTTGTGTCTTTGAAATTAACAATTAATTCATTAGGTTTTTATTTTATTAAAAAAAATATCATTGGATATGTGAACATATATAAAATCCAAAATCAATGACTAAAATCAAAAAATTATTTCGACACTCTAATAACTCATTATAAAAATGGATAAAATATGAGAACTTTGACATCATTTATCAAGTTTTGAACTAATGTTCTCGTAGGCATCAATTCAACCGCAATACCAATTCTTTAACTTATGATGGGTTATTAGGGTTTGTTTTTGAAAAAAAAAAAAATCCTAACACTTAATGATCATTTTAAATTTATGAATACTATTTTATTCTTCTAAAGTCTCTTATTGAACTAGGTTGTTAAGTTCACGTAAATAAATCTTTTTTTGTAAATTTTTTTATCATGGACAAAGATTATGAGACAATTTTAAAATATATATGAAATGTTTATTTATATTTTTCCTTTCTTTTTTCTTATTTTTTTTATTTCTTTGAGATATTATTAATTTTATTATTGAAAGTATTTGAAAAAATATCATATTATCTAATATATAAAATGATTAATAGGTTAGTAGGGATATACTATCGACTCACTTAATAAGCCTTTTGGATTGAAACATTTGGTATCAAACTAAATTGTTGTTTCATTTCAAAAGTTGTATGTATCAATGTTATTTCAACCTAATCAAATTTACTTTTTATATATATATGGTATTGTATGCTTGTTAAGTGTACACATTTTTTAGGAAAGTAAAAAGTGTAAATGTAAATAAATTACAATAAGAAAGAAAGAATAAGATTCAAGCTAACAAAAAGTAAAATATAAACAATAACATTCATATGATCACATGTTAATGAGAAAAATAAATTGATAAACTATTAATGAATGTTGGTTAATGGTAAATTAAGTTAGACAAATGTTAGAGAGAATGCATTTTCTTATACATTTAACGACCTCATTTATCATTTTATGTTATTTTAGATAAATTAATGAAGATTTTTAAAACTTAATTATATCTATTTGAAATTTAATAATGTTGTGTTACATGAAATTACATTTATAATTATTTTGTCTAAATAAAGAAGCTCACCTTTTTTTATTGTTTCCATATATATATATATATATATATATATATATAGATACATCAAAATTGAAAAAGAGATACAATAGTATTAACATAATATAAATTGCTATTATCATAAGTACATTTTATTAATGATAATTTTATCTAATAATAATGATATTAAATTGTAATTAATACTACAAATAAAATAGATATTTCATGTATTTTTATTGTGATAATATCATTATATTAAAAAATTATACATTAATCTTGAACCAATTAAGATATGTTAGTTTAGACAAATGATAATGTAAAAATACAAATTTAAATATATGTAAATAAAATTAGATCATTTAAAATTTTTATTCTCTTTAATTGTGGCATGATATTATTTTGTACCATTCATTTGTAAAGAAGAATGATTCCTCTAAAAAAGGGAATAGTCGTTTTATTATTTTTTAATAAATAAGTATAATTATTAAATTAGATATATTAAATTTTATAATTTTTTAAATTAAATATTTTATTTAATTAATTTATGGATTATGTATTATTCATCATATTATTATAAAAATTAAGTATTTTTAATCTTATAATTTATTAAAATAAATATTTATAGTCTATTAAAAATATTAAAATTGAGTATGTGAAAAATAAAAAAGATGTTTTCGCATATTCGAGTGTTCTTTGACAATGACAACTATAAATATCTAATTTAAAAATTATAAAATTAAAATAATCATTTGTACATAATAATAAAATTATTATAAATTACGAGAATTTTAATATTTAATATAATAATTATAATATTAAATTATTCAATTAAATATTATAAGAATTTTGGGTTTTTTTATATTTAAAAATAGAATTAGTTTTATTCTCTCATATTTCCATAAAAAGTTGAATCCACGTACTCAACTTTAATTTGGCCAGCTAAAGCCAAATTTACCGTCTCAATACATTGTTTGGATGACAAGCTATCTTATATTCCACAATTTTAGGTGGTGATCGAACGATTTTTAATGTGATAAAGATAATATCAGTTATCTTATTTTATAATCAACCTTTGAGATATCAGATATACGAGAGTTTAAAGAAAAAAACTACTCCATTATAATCAACCTTTGAGATAAAATTATATAAAAAAATGTATAATATTTTATAATCAATGGTACTATTCCATATTATTATATGATTCCGATAATTGGCACATTATTTGCAATCCATATTTTATTTTAATCTTTTTTATTAAAAAATGAAGAAGCTATATTAGTTGTTAACTTGGTTATCCAAACACTGTGTTGAAGGAAAATAAGAGATTAGTGAGAGATAGTGAAAGAAAAAGCTCCTTTAATTTGATACGTTGGTAGTTTGTTATTGGATCAATGGAAAAAAAAAAGTTAGAGATATAAAGAAAGATAAATATATATATTTTACCTCTCTATATATTACCTCTTCATTATTTTAATTAATTGTACTCAATCAACTTATCAACATTAATTCAAAACCAATTAAAATAATCCACTAAAATGCTATAACTTTTCCGAAAAAGATAAAATAAAATATTTGGTCTAATCTCATACTTTATTTAATATATTTAATAAATCTATAATATAATATTATCTTATTTTATTTAAATATCATTTCATCTCAATTCAACACATTTTATTTGTAATCTTAATGAGCATAACATTAAATATATGTTATATCATTTTTTATTAAATTTATGTTATAAATTATTATTTATTATATTTTATATTTTTATTTTATTTAAATTTATTTAATTTAGGTTCATTATAAATAAATTAGATATCTCAATTAGTAACGTTTCCTTACTATTTTATTTTCTAAAAAATTACAAAAAATAAACTAAGGTGAGTTTTAAAAATTAATAAATTATCTCATAAATCACATCTTTATTTACAAATCTAATTTTTCTTAACAGTGAATTGTTGGCTTTGAATTAGAAATACTAGAGTAACACGTACGAAAGTTTGAGGGAGGGTAAGAAAATATATATTTAAGATTTCATATAACTGACTTTACACTAATAACCTAATATTTATTTGTTTCACATTTATACCCATTTTTTTCTGCCCTATAGACTTTGGGTAATGAGTAGGACGAACTAAACCAAGCTGAGCCAATTTTGTAATTTATTAACGTATTAATATGAACAATAAACCCTATTTGTCTAATATTGACCAGTTGAAAGTATCATCAAACACTCAATTAGCAATATGTTATTTATAATCAAATGCCTAAAGACTTTTGCAAAATGTTTGCTCTCTTTTTGATTATTATATATTATTATATTACCAACTCCATTGATTATCTCAATTACGATAGAATCAATGACCAATCAAAATCGAGACTACGGGCGCAAGAAAAGTGATTAACAGTGCTCTAATGTCTTCTTAAATCCGAGGTCCCCACCACTTTCTGCTAATACATATATATTTTAATAACTGGTTTATTTTAATTCAACAAAAATAGTTTTTTCGATCAAAATTAAAATAAATAATAAATATACATAAATTTATATGTATATTTATTTTAAAATTAATTATACTAAAGTTTTTTATACAATGGATCAAAAATAAAATTTGCTCAAATTAAAATTTACACTTTGATATGTACTTGATCTCTTATTAAATAAGTGAGAGAATAAAATTGCACTTGTTGCTAAAAACATGATTGATATGGCTGAAATAAGGGTTTTTTTTTTCTTCAAACAGAATTAATTTGATTGAAAGAGTTCAAGCATCCAGACTTTCCAACAGACTTTCCAACACACCAACACACGAAAACATAAAATAAAACTACTTTTGGATTCTTTGAATCAAAATTTATATAAAACAATAAACTAATTACACATTTCCCTATACTACAAATATTATAAGATGTTAAGGAAAATTTAAATAAAACTCAATTTAATAAGATTTTTTTTGAATTGAATTAGATAAAGATTTTTATCTTATTTAAAATATTTGAGCTCTCTTTAACAATTTTATTATATCTCAAATCTTAAAATCAAGGGCTCTTGAGTAACCTTAAAAGCACATATTGATTAGATATATATTTATAAATTTAGATAATTTTTAATTTAATAAAATTTTATTAACTTAAATTAAATTAAAATTCTCTCCCATAATAAACTAAGAAAAATACTGTAATCCTAACTAAATTAATTGAGGAACCTGTCAAAACATATCCAACACCAGCGTTATCCAGCTAGGCACACCAAGAAACATACCATGAACATAAAACAAACCCAAACAGGAGGCTAACAATGTTATCTGAACAGAATAATACTCAAAAGTACATAAAAACAAAATAAAGCTCATACAAAAATTAAAATTGACATCTAAAGTACAAATCAGTAAGCTCCAATAGAGGCAAACACCACCAACCATAACTGGATAGCCTAGTCACCACTACTCGTTAACATCACCAATAGATTGCTAAAACCAATGGCTTCACGAACAGGAACCTCCATAGACAAGGCCTTGATTACATGATAGGCATTACCCCCAAAACTGTAAGAAAAAGGAGATCAGGAAAATCATACAGATAGAAAGCCAGCATAAACACAGAAAATCCAACCCCAAAGAGTATCAGACCCATGGTGGAAATATAGAGACTATTATTTTATTAAAATGGTTTGGCAGTGAAATAGTAATTGAAAAAATTAAAAAAAATTAGGAAACTTTAAAAGAATCTAAAGTTTTAGTATTGAATACACTCAGAATAAAGTGATATAGGAACTTTACACTTATATTTTAGTTATCTGTTTACTTTCAAAAATAATAAACTATGGATTAAATTAATCTGTCTTGCTTAATTATAATATATATTTCTATATACTACCAATATTTAAACATATATATAAACAATGCTAGATATTATTTATTATTATTATTATTATTTCTGTTTGCCAAAAAGTGATTTTAAGAACGGTAATTAACCAATATTTCAAAAAAAAATTAATAAGTATTTTTTGACGGTCGTGACAGTTATGAAAAATAAAAAATGACCGTTAAGAAAAATAGTAAAAAACCAAACGACCGTCTAGAAAACATTTACCATGAGGAACGTTTAACCATGATCGTCCTAATAAATTATAAACGACCGTCTAGAAAATCTTAATTGAATTTTAAAAATAGTGGTTAGTATAATCTTTTATAGTCATTTAAAACCACCGGTCATAAAAAAAAACATAAACAGAGAAAATCTCGTGCAATTGAACTCTGAACATAATACATAAGTAAATTCAAATTTAAAGAAACATTTAAAGTAAGCAAACCCTGTACCCATAAAAAGAGAAAATCTCATACAATTGAACTCTGAAAATAATAAATAAGTAAATCTAAACAGAAAGAAACTTATAAAATAATCAAAACTATTTTTGAAACTATATAACTTTAAATTAATTCAACTAATAAATATTAGAAGAAAAGTAACTAAAAATAAGCATAAAAGACTAAGATATATAAACTTTACTTATATTTCAAACTAATATATCTTAAGAAGAATAAGAAAAAATATAGAATTTCTATGTGTAGCAGAGGAAATCATAAACAACATTTAAACTATTATCTTTAACAAACCCAACACACTAATCCATATAACAAGTTACACCACAATGAAAAAACTTACACAACAAGAAAAATCTATCCATTTTGAAATAAAAGATCAATGGTGTTAAGTCGTCTAGTTATGATATCAACTTAAAAACTCAGGTTTAATTTTGAATCCAAAAATTAACTTGTAAGTTAGAGGATTGTCCAGATTTATAAGCATCATAATTATCTTATTCTTAACCAATGTGGGACTTAACATCCCTCTTCCATATCGATTAGAGTTCGGATTTACGACACGATCCAAATTTACGGCACGAGGGCCGATGGAAGTACAAAAAAGCCAAAAACTTAGCTCTAATACTAACTTAGAAACTCAGACCTAACTCTAAACCCAAAAATCAGTTTATGAATTAGAGGGTTGTCCAAATTTATAAACAGTACTACTTACTCTTAGCCAATGTAAAACTTAACAAATGGAATCGATGTTGTAGAAATTAAGTTGCGAGAATTCTACCACTCGTGCCTTGGTCGAATCTCCCTGAGTAAGAAAAAAAATAAAGTAAGAAATACTCTAAAACAATTAGAAAACAACAAATAGTATAATTGCATTGTTCTACGGAAAAATTTGATAAGAGGTTAGAGATTAACACAAAAAGTATCAACTATATCACGTGCTACAATTAATCACTATGCTTATGGTTCATGTATTATTATGGCAAGAATATCAATTTATTCTTTCAGTAAAACTATGCTTATGGAAACAATTTAAGCTTTATTGCTCTTTAAAGCAACAATGAATTAAAATGCATATAACATTACTATTAAAAAGTGGAATAAAAAAATATTGGATCAAGAAGAAAAATAATAATACGTATATCTTGGGATTGCACACACTATATAACTTCTAGAATCCAAGGGGGGCTCCTAATGTGTGGGAAATAAATAGAGTAAGTAAATATATGATAAAGATATAATTTTAAAAATGAAAGATGACCCTTTATTCTAGTAATCTCACTCTTAAAAAAAAGGATAAACATTGGACCAAAAGAACATGATAGTAAAGGTGACAAAAAAAAAATGCAACAGATAAAAATAAGTATACAAGTGTTTGAGCATAAGACATAATCTAACGTCTAACCTTTGTAAAGTCTTAACCTTCAGACATCTGTTCGAATCTTGAGGTGTCATAGCCTTATTGATTCTGTAAGCATCCTCACAAGTTTAGAATATTTTAAAATGTTCAAAAATTGATCACGATTACTCAACATGTTTGAATTTTAATTAATTTATATTTATTCGTATATTTTTAACATATTAGAATACATAACCTTATATAATTAATATATGTACATATAATATCTATATCTATATATATATATGAAACTAGTTACTAGCTAAAGTCAAACGATTCTTATTACTTAACATCTCTTTAGTTTTTTTCTCCCTAAATTGGATGATATCTCATAAACATGTAGTATTCAAGCAGCCTGTAGAATACACATATGCAAGTGGCTAGATGACACACATAAACAACTATCTAAAATCTTTTCATCTCTAAGGAAAAGAAAGATCCTATTTATTCTTGCGAAAATATTGGCCTTGATCTAATAACAAACAATGTGGATGAGAAGTTGAATTACCTATGTCAATATATTTTTACTCTCTTACCTTCGGCTAGCAGCCATAAACAAGAAGAACATGACAACATCATATTCCCTAACTTAAGGAAGCTCGAATCCATCATACTTGCAACCATAAAGAATTCATCAGAATGAGGATCTATTCATAATAGAAAACAAGATTTTTAGGAAATTTAAAGGCTAAATAAAGGGTCCTTTCATCGTAATGTTAAAGATTAAAAGTCTTATCCCCTCAGATAACAACGGAATAACATTAAAAAATAGTTAATATACTGAAGATACAGTTCCTATCAGCTGAGTGAACTTAAGGAGCATGTGAAGTGTAAGTGAGTATTTAAGCAACTATAAAGAAAATAAAGCATTAGGATAATACTAGAACAAAAGACTCTACTACAAAAAAAGTATTAAAGTCGATTTAGACTGACTTTAAGTGAAATGACTTAAAATTTAAAGTCGATTCAATGCGTGAACTTACTTTATGTGTGAATCGACTTTAAATTTTTAAATTTTTTTTACAAAATTTACTCATTTTCTATTATACTAAAATTAAAACTTGTATTTGATCACTAAATAATAGTAGAAAAAAATAAAATTTGATTAACAAATAGTTTAAATAATACAAATAATTGAAAAATAAAATATTAATTAATAGTAAAAAAATTACCATAATGTTGTTCTATGTTATTCAAGATCAATATATTTTTTTTCTGATGTTATAATACAAACCTACATATATAATACAAAAATTTATACAAATAAATAATAACACATAATAACAGAAAAATATGAATAATAAGTGCGTAGGATTAATAGAAATACTTACAAGAGTAAATGAAGAAAATGAAGAAAAAAATAGTGTTTTGTAAGTACGAAATAGGTATAAAAAATTTGAGTATTTTGCTCAAAAAAATAGAGGATCTAAAAGATTAGTTAGAGAGAAAGAAAATCCACTAATCGGTGGTGGAATTGGTGGTCATAGGTGGCCAGTAAATGAGAAAGAGTGGAGGAGAAGTGGAAGAGGTTTTGGGTTTTTAAGAGTTATGCAGCGCTTGGAATAATTTCTGTCCGGGGAAGAAAGAAGGGAAAAGAATTTATCTACGTGTGTAGTGTCGGTTCTACGTGTCAACCGATGCTATCCATAATAGATGTAGTATCGGTTGACATGTTGAATTGATGCTACACGTGAATGTAGCGTGAGTTCCAGGTGTCAATTGACACTATGACACGTGGATAACGTCGATTTCAAGTATCAATTGACGCTACGCTACGTGGATAACATCGATTCACCACGTCAACCATAACGTAGTAGAGTCGGTTGACGTGTCGAGTCGACGCTACACGTGGACGTAGCGTCAGTTGACGTGATGAACTGACGCTATCCACTTAGCGTAGCGTCGGTTGACACCTGAAACTAACGTTACGTCCTACGTGAATAACGTCAGTTATACACCAAACCGATATTACATATCGACTTAAATATCCTTTTGTAGCAGTGTGTGATCAGACATCAATAAGATATTCTAAAATCCTTTATCATTCTTTGTGCACTCACACCTGTGCCTTCATAGAAGAAGGGGATGCTGATTTCCCAGAAATGGAATTGAAAAATACAACATGTCATTCAAATGGATCAACCCAATTCTTCCAAATTTCAAAACTAATAAAAGATAGTTGAAACTGCAATGAGAAAGTTGAAACCTTAAAGGCAGCAAGCAACCACAGTAGATCAACCAATTGCATCATTAAAGATTAGAAAATAGTATAGGTCATAAAGATAATATCTACAGTAAAAACAAGATTATCAATTCTCGTCTAAAAGAACATAGTTACCCTTGAACCTTGAAATATATTGAAAAAAAAAACATATCATTCAATATGCATGCAATCAGTTACAGAAAGATGAAAATCTACAGAAAAGAAAGAAAAAAAAAAGGATGCATGTAGAAAATACAGTGCAAGAGTCAGGGTAGATAAATTAAAATAAGAAAACTCCATTGATAGTGCATTTGAACTGTATATACACATAAATGTAAGATTGAGGAACCGATTTCCTTAAGGAAAAAAACGACGAAAGAGGAATCGTCGAATCCAAAGAAAGGCTTCATTTGCGCTTGTGAAGGTCATATTGGGTTGCAATTTCTTCAGGATTTCAAAGGTCATATTAATTAAAAAATATGAAATATAAACACAGGGCATTCTATTAGAAAGTAATAAAAAGCGAAACAAAACTTATCAAACCAATCTTACAAATATGAAGGCGATGGTGAAAGAAGAAACACGGGGGATTTATTTGTTGTTTAGGTGGTGTGACTTTCCTTATTTTAATAATAAAAAAAGAATTTAAGTATCTTTAAAAAAAAGTGGATGAGATAAATTAATTAATTGATGTATAAATAAATCATTATATCTAGAATGTAGAACTTTTTATCATTTTACATGTGGATTAAAACATATACAGTTAGTAGGAAAAGGAATGAAAAAGAAAGTAAGAGAATATATACAAGAGATAAAAACAAAAACAAAAAAGATAACAAAATATATAATTTTTATTATACGTATAATTTTAATTATTTTTTCATTACATTTCTTGTCATATGTTAACTTATAGTTTATATATATGAAATAAAATAATTAATAAATACATAAATTATTATACCTAAAACATGAGAATTTTTGTTAATTTTTATGTAACATAATGATGTACATTGTTAGTAGGTTCTAAAATTAAGTAGGTAAGATAACAAAAGATTTGAATTTTAAAAGAAAAAAATTAGAAGGAAAAAAATAAAAGTTAAAAAAAAACATAGTTGGTTATAAGGAAGTCACTTTTTATATAGAGAAAAAATAGTCATCTTGAATGAGGTTTTTTCCCTTGTAAATGAATTAGAAAAAATACAAATGATTTTTTAATAACAATATAATTAAATTCTAACAAAATAAAATAATATATATATATCTAATTAAGTGTCAATTTCTGAAATAAGTAAAAGACGTGTTGTATTTATTGTTTTTTTTTAAATCTGTGTGCTATTTAGGCTATAACTGTTTCTATTTAGAGTATATGTAATTTTCATATTACTAACGAACTGAATACCTTTAGATTACTTCATATCTTTTTATGTCTTATCTTATATCTGAGTAATTTAGCTAGACTCATATGTAGAGCTTAAGGATTAAACGAGTTAATTATATTATATAAATATATTATTGAAAATTCTAAATGTTTTGATTCAAAAAATATAGATGTTTATATAAGTGCAATTAGCATGGTATATAACGCCTAGATGTTCAAATTTGATCATGGAAATCATCGCAAATTAGTAAAAAAAAATCCACAAAACAACAACAACATCACCATCAATCCCAATTCATTCACACAAATAATCTTTAATTAAATCATTTTAGATCAAATCAAGAAGAAACTTTATTAAAAGATTATTTTTTGTTTCTTAAACAAGATAATAATCAAATTCAAAACATTGATCATTGTAAGAGGCAAATGTAGTATTGCCATGCCGAGCCCTTCAATCCCAATACGTTCCTTATCAAAAACTCCCTATAATTTCTCCAAAACAAGCAAGTCCTCTCGTTCTGGTTCTCACAAAAATCATTGTTCCACAAAATCATCATCGTCACCAAGTTTAGCTTCACGTTCTCTGAAATACTTTTCATGGGGCAAAAGGGTAGGAATTCGAAGGCTTATAATAGGAAAGAGATGTTCAAGATCTTCAGATTTGACAGAGGAAAGTTTAGAAGCTCATAATTTAAACATAATTAAACATGCCATAGCCAATATTGATAAGACCAACAAAAATAGCCCCTATTACAGAGGATTACTCACAAACTACTCCTCTTTTCAAATCCCAATTGGGTATTTGAGCCCTGAACGTCAAAGTCATGCTACAACTTCTGCTCTTACTTGGCGATCAATTTCTACAAGTTTCATTGTTAAAGTTAAAGAACTAAGTTCTTGTTTCAAAAGCAATCAGGAAAGTAATTATAATCATGATCAACTAAGTTACAAAAGGAAGTTGCAGCCTAAAAATATGACACATGGATCTTCTTCAACAGTGATAAGTATAGCATCTTTGATTGCTGAGACAAACCTGGAGAAGAAGGAGGCTATTAATTTGAGTCTCAATGACACTGAGAAGCCATTGAGGGAGAGTTTTGCAGAACCAATGACACCAAATTTAGATGTTATTAGTTCTGTGCCTGAAATTGAACCAACAATAGATGATGATGTTGTTGGTTCTGAAACAACAACAATTGTACCAATTACAATGTTATCTAATATTAATGAAGTGGTTGTTGATCAAGAGAAATTACCAAAAAGTAATTTTGAAGAAGAAGAAAATAGAGAGTTCAGTTGGGCAAGTAAGTATCAGCCCAAGGCTTTGGGAGAATTCATTTGTAATAGAAGCAAAGCTCTTCAGCTGCAGCCTCTGGTATGATTACCTTATCCTAATTTCATATCAAATTCCATTTTAATTATCTGTTTTCTGATATTTGCATGTTTGGATTGTTAGAATATATAAATATAATATCGATTTAAGTTTTTTAGATAATTGGTGACGAGTACAACCTAACGTGTAATAAGATCAAGTGGTCCATGTTCAAAATCTTATAATTTCAAATTATGAATTTTAAGTGTTGGATAGTGTGATAATTGATGACTCACTTTCTTGATTTAATGTTATATTTTGCTAATAGATGGAGTATGAAACATAGAAGACATTTAATTAAAGTTGTTATTGAAACATTAATTTCTTGTTCATTAAATGTGAAGATGAACATGAAATCTTTGTTATCACAAGTTCTTCAGTTACCTATAAATAGTTTTTTTTTCATTTGTGCGAAATATAAGAGTAAATGAATTAAAAAACATCCTTAAGAAATATAGAAAAAATCTTTGTAAGAGTTATCTTGTGAGTTACTACTTAGAGAAGAAAATTTATTTCTTTTTTGTAAGTAATATTTTCTCTATTTTGTAAGAGAGTTATTTCTCCTATTACAATAGAGATTAGATTTTTTATCTCATTGTAACTAAAGAGAAGGTGTTGCAATCCCAATATTATAGTAGTGAAATCCTCGTACACTTGCCCGTGGTTTTTTACCCAATTTGTTCGGGAGATTTTTCACGTAAAATATTTGTGTCCATCTTATTTTTCATTATTTTCAATTTCACTTCAGTTGTGTATTAGCTTTGAGGGCTCGCCAGTCAATTCGTGAGAGAAGTTTGCTAGCTTGGCATTCAGAGTATGTTACAAAGAGAAATGTTGCATATTGTCTTTTAATGGAGGATAGAGAGCCCTTAACTTTCCAAGAAGCTACAAGTAGCTCATATGTGTCTTTATGGATGGCAACAATGCAAGAAGAAATTGAAGCTCTACACAAGAACAAGACTTGGGAACTGGTACCATTGTCACATAGGAGAAAAACCATAGGTAACAAATGGGTCTATAAGATCAAGCAGAATAGAAATGATCAAGTGGAACGGTTTCGTGCAAGATTGGTGGTAAAATGATTTGCTCAGAAAGAAGGTACTGATTTCAACAAGATATTTTCCCCGATAGTTTGGCTTACAACAATCAGAATAGTTTTGGCTATGTATGCAACGTTTGACTTACATCTGGAGCAGTTGGTTGTGAAAAGTGCATTTCTTTATGGAAAACATGAAGAAGAAATCTATATGCTCCAACCAGGAGGTTTTGCTGAAACAAGAAAGGAGAACTTGGTTTACAGGTTGAAAAAATCTCTATATGGTCTTAAATAGGAGTTGAGGTATTAGTACAAGAGATTTGATTCCTTCTTTATTAACCTTGGATACAACAGACTCAATTCATACTATTGTAGTACTTTAAAAGTTTTGATAGTGATAATAATTTTATTATCATGTTGTTGTATGTGGATAACATGTTGGTAGTAGGCACAGTTGGCTAGGGAGTTTGATATAAAGGACTTAGGACCAGTAAACGAGATTCTAGGGATGTAGATTCACCGAGATAAAAATAACAGAAAAATTTAGCTTTCTCAAAAGAACTACTTCAACAAGATCTTGCGATTCTTCAACATGTAAGATAGTAAGCCAATTTCTACCTCACTTCCTATTAATTTCAAGTCATCCTCAAGTATGTGTCTTAGCAATGAAGCAGAGAGGAGAGAGATGTCTCAAGTACCATATGCATCAAAAGTGGGAAGTTTAATGCTTGTCATAATATGTACAAGACCATACATTACACAAGAAGTAGGAATAGTTAGTCAGTTTATGGCAAATCCTAGAGAAGAGCATTGGAATACTATAAAGAGGGTTTTAAGATACATCAGAGGAACCTCAAATGCTGCATTATGTTACAGAGTATCAAATTTTACTGTTAGAGACTATGTTGATTCAAATTTTGCAAGGGATCTCAATAAAAGCAAGTTACTACAAATTATGTGTTTACACTTGCAGAAGGAGCTGTAAGTTGGGTATCTAAACTGCAATCGGTTGTAGCTATATCTACAATGGAAGCAGAATACATGGTGGCTACACAAGTTTGCAAGGAAGCAGTCTGGATACAGAGGTTATTGGAAAAGCTCGGGCATAAGTAGGAAAAGATTGTTTTGTTTTGTGACAGTTAAAGTGTTTTGCACGTTGTAAGGAATCCAACTTTTCATTCACGAACAAAGCACATAAGGGTTCAGTATCACTTTGTTCGAGAAGTAGTGAAACAAAGTAGTGTGGATATGTAGAAGATTCACATCAACGAGAACCTAGCAGATGCTATGACCAAGTCAATCAACGTTGACAAGTTTAAATGGTGTAAATCCTCATGTGGTCTAGTATAAATGTAAGCAAGCATGGATTTGGAAATTGAGGAAGGATGGAAGGATTACGTAAGTGATTTTAAGTGAAAGAATGTGATAATTGATGGCCTTGTTTAGTGGTAAAGTCATTTTCTTGGTTTAATATTATATTTTACTAATGGATGAAATAGGAAATATGGAAGCCATTTAATTAAGGTTGTTATTGGAGCACTAATTTCTTGTTCATTAATTGTGGAGCACAAATCTCTTGTTCATTAAATGTGGAGATGATCAACATAGAGTCTTTGCTACCACAAGTTCTTCAAAGATGTTGCCTATAAATAAGTTGTTTTATTTGTGCAAAATATAAGAACAAATGAATTAGAAAGCATCCTTAAGAAAGATAGAAAAATTTTTTGTGATAGTTTTCTTATGAGTTATTACTAAGAGAGAAAGATTTGTTTCTTCTTTACAAGTAATATTTTTTCTGTTTTGTGAGAGAGTTATTTCTCCTATTACAATAAAGATTAGATTTGTTATCTCATTGTAACTAGAGAGAAGGTGTTGTAATCTCTATTTTATAATAGTGAAATTCTCATACACTTGCCCATAGTTTTTTACCTCAATTTGTTCGGGGGGTTCGCGTAAAATATTTATTTTTATTTTATTTTCATTATTCTCAATTTCACTTCAATTATGTATTAGTTTCGATCTGATAATTTTTCCTAACAGATAGAGACTACATAAATGTAAAATTGTGTCAAGTATTGACCACTTAAGATTTTGTATATATGTACATGGATTGTTTTAAAAATATATAGGCAAGAGAAGGAGGATGTGATCATTTTATATTTGAAGGATCACCGGGGGTAGGGAAGAGAACTATGATACTTGCTATGCTTCGTGAGACCTTTGGACCTGACACAATGTTGGTATGTATCAATATTTAAAAATTATTTCTCATTACAGATATAATTATTCATGTTATTATAAATCAAACATGATGTAATAGTTATAGTTTCTTTTATATACCTTGTCTGCATAGTAATTCGTTATATTTTTTATCTATCAGGCTCGGGAGGAATGCAAATCATTTAAGTTACGGGTATAATTTCTCAAAACACTTTTTTTATTAATATACATGTTTTTAAAATGATAAATATTAGATAATCTAAGTTTGTTATATTTAATAAGAGTATACTTTAGATTCGCATCTATGAGATGGAGTATCAAAAATCCATTATCTTTACAAAAATAGTAATAAAAATTTATTTTGTAAAGATAATGAACTTCTATTATCCTATTTTTTATAAAAGTAATGAATTTTTGTTATTTTTTTTAGACTTATGTTATCCTAACTAATATGTACGGGATTAAAATGTAATTTCTTTAAAGGTAAATAAATTTTAATTACTCTTTTTTAGTAAATATTTGTATCTAAAGTTATAGTAAAGTGAAATTTGTATGAAATAAATATTAGGGAGAAGTGGTAGGAAGTATTGAAGTACATGTAAAGGAATCACCACAACATGTAGAAGTAAGTCTCTCTGAACTAAAAGGTTACGAGAAGCATGTCATTGTGGAACTCATCAAGGAAACTTCTCATTCCAGTACTCCCAACAAATCATTCCCTGTCTCTTCTGACAACTGTCGAGGTCTCTTTAATCTCTCTCTCTCCCTAATAATTAAAACCTCAAAAATGTCACAACATATTATGTAAGGCCTTACAGCATAGATTTTTACAACTTCATTTATGATCATCATATATTATATATGCAGCAATCATTCTGTATGAGGCAGACAAGTTATCTACGGATGTGTTATTATATCTAAGGTGGCATTTGGAAAGAAATAAAGTACGAAGCAAGATCTTCTTCTGCTGTTCTGATGCCTCAAAGCTTCAAGCTATAAAATCCCTTTGCACTGTTGTTCAGCTTTCTCCCCCTTCAATGAATGAGGTATATATCTATATATTATATATAAAAACATTAATTTAATCGTAATTATTTAGCTGTTTTCTGAAGAGTCCGTATAAATTTTACACTATTGTGTGTATATTCAATTAATTTACTTGTACATGCTATTTAAATCACATACGGTAAAATCTTTGTAACATTTAGTTTATATATATATATATATATACATTCAGATAGTTGAAGTTATGCAACTCATAGCAAAAAATGAAGGCATAGAATTACCCAATAAACTTGCTCAAAGGATTGCTGATCATTCCAAAAATAATTTTCGTCAAGCCATTCGTTCATTTGAAGCTACCTTGAAAAAGAGGTCAGAAAATTGAACTTCTTTAAACCTTTTCTTTATTTTATTTTTTTCACGAATTGTTTATTAGGTTTAGGTATTTACAAGTTCGGTGATTCTTAAAAAGTGTTAAAGAACATGATATACAGCTTGTGACAACCAACACACTAGCTGGAAGCAGCCACCAACAACTTGGTGGGGAAGGATAGGCTGTCCAAGAACATGCATCTCCATAATTGTGTTTAATATTAATTATTACAATTTTGCTTTTCTTTTGTATAAATAGGTTGTAAACATTCGTTTATTCATCATCAATAAATCCAATTCTTACATGGTATCAGAGCTTAGGAAACAATTCCCAGAAAATTCAGCTCATAGAAAATTTTCCATTTTTCCTCAATCTGTTTTTTTTCAAAACCAATTTCGATTCACAAAATAATTCCAATTTCATCCCATCATATTATTCAGAAGAATCAGAGCAATGCGAATTAAATCAAGCCAAAATAACCCTTCACGTGCTGTACACGCGCCTTGTTTAATCACACCGGCGTTTCCACGCGCCTCGCCGGCTGCACGCGCCAACACGCGCGGTGGCAGAAGAAGACGACTCCAGCGACGACACGTCGTTCGCACGCGTGAAGCAAACGACGCGTCGTTCCCTCGGTTCGGTCTTCCATCGGTCCGGTCCGAGTTCGGTCTTCATCCGGTTCAGCCCTTCAGATTAAGCGGCCGTTTTGACCATTCCGGACGCCGATTCACCCACTTTCCGGCCAGGTTCTACGGCCAAAATTTCCTTACGTAATCCTTGACTCATTTTCTATAAGATTAAGCATATTTCAGTACATTATTTATTTCATAAATAGTCATTATTGTCTAAAATATACTTGAACTATCCTGTTCTTTAGAATTTATTCAACAAAAAAAAATGTCTATAACTACCAATATCAATCCTACTTTACCAAAATGGTATGATGACCCTAGTCATTCATTATATCTACACCACTCAGACCAACCAGGCATGGTTCTCGTAGCTCAATCCTTAAACCAAGAAAACTATCACATTTGGAGTCATGCAATGTCATGGCTCTAATAACCAAAAAACAAGAGAAGGATTCATGTGACGGCACAATCAAAAGGCCATCAACAAACCTTGAAGCGAGAAATAAAACAATGGACTCATTGCAACATTCTTGTCCAAAGGATGGATCCTCAACACCATATCACCCAAAATTAGAAAGTGTCATGTATAGTGATCGCATATGAAGCTATGGGAAGAAGAATTAAAGGAACGTTTTCACACGCACAGTGATGCGCCTATTCCACGTTGAGCAAGAGATCCATGATTGCATGCGAAGGTGTAAGCATTGGAGAATACTATACCAAATTGAAAAGTTTATGGGATAGTCGCGATATTATGTCCTCTTCCACATTGTGGAGGAAATGTCGGAAGAGAATTACAAGAATATCAACAAAGCAAATGAACCATAAAGTTTCTCGTGGGCCTTAACACGGTTTACATCGCACGTGGACAAATCTTGCTCATGGAACCATTACCTACATTAAATAAGGTATATTCACTTATTGTTCAAGATGAAAAGCAAAGAGTGTTGTCTCACTCAAAGCGTAGGAAGGATGCCGAGGAAGGCTGCCGTTGCTAAGAGATGGTCGAGTCCTGATATCCTCGTAGAAATTACCCACCAAGGAACCCACATCTCAAGTGCAATAAATGCAATAATATAGGCCATGATTCCGAAGTCACCTCAAATGTGATTTTTGTGGTCTCAATGGACAATTTTGCTTCAGAAAGCGTCTCAAATGTAATTTACGTGGTTTGAATGGACATGACATCAATATGTGTCGGAAGAAAGGAGCAATTCAAGATAAAAGAAACACAAGTTATGGCTTCCCTTCCAAAGCTCATCATCTTGACTTTCGGGAAAATTACGCTCCGACACAAGACACCATCCCATGAACCTTACATCCGCCCGATATCAAGAGCTTCTTACTTCTCAATCAATCCAAATCAGCATGGCGTAGCGAGTCAGTGACTACTTAGCGGGTAACACATTATGTGCAAGCTGTTTTCCATTCGAAACTTCGTTGGATTTTTGATACGGGGAGCAACGATCACACGTAGGTCTGTTCCCAAAACCTTATGAGCTCCAAAGACATTCGATCCTTGTCGACATGTGCATTTACACGATCATTCCTTGCGGTGTCACACATTGGCACTTGTACATTTCTCGAAATAATTTCATACTCCATAATGTCTTGTGTGTTCCTCCTTCAAATTAAACTTAGTTTGGTAGCGAACTAACTCGAGCCTCATTTTTCCATGTCACCTTCACTAATAGTATGTGCTTTGTTCGGGACAAATGCTCGGGGAAGAACGATTGGGAAGGGAACTAAGCGGGACTACTACGACTATTTCTGAAGAGGTTGGATGTTTCTCTGTTTCAAACACTACTTCCACCAACTCTCATCTATGGCATCAACGACTTGGTCATTTATCTAATAATAGTTTGCGTGTAATTTCTCTTTCTATCAACACACCTTTTGTTCCATTAGTGATTGTTCTATTTGTCCATTAGTTTGCGTGTAATTTCTCTTTCTATCAACACACCTTTTGTTCCATTAGTGATTGTTCTATTTGTCCATTAGCTAAGCAAACACGTAATCCATTTCCTTTAAGTTCCATCAATACAAAAGCACCTTTTGAAATGATTCATGTCGATATTTGGGGTGGTTATCACATTCCAGCACTTAATGGAGCACGTTATTTTCTCATTGTTGATGATTACTCAAGATGCACGTGGAGTCTATCTCTTACATACTAAATCGATACACGCACATTTCTTACCACCTTACCGTCAATCTTGTTGAAACCCGATTTTCATCTAGAGTTAAAATCATTCGTAGTGACAATGGACGAATTCTCTATGACCCAGTTGTTTTCTACCAAAGGGGAATCCTTCATCAAACTAGTCGTGTCTCTACCACTTGACAAAATGGTGTTGTTGAGCATAAACAAAGTCATCTTCTCAATGTCGCTCGTTCATTGCTCTTCCAAGCCAATCTTCCTAAACAATTGGGGAGATGCCATTCTTACAGCCATACCTCGCCATAAATCGTACTCGACACCGTTCAAGGGTAAAACACCATTTGAAGTCCTTTTTCACAAAACTCTAGGTATGAACATCTTCGTGTTTTTGGTTCCCTTTGTTTTGTGTCTACACATCATGATCGACTCACCAAGTTTGATGCTAGGTCACATAAATGCATATTCATTGGGTATCCATACGGGATCAAAGGTTATCGTGTCTCTGATACGGAAACAAGCAAGACTTTAGTGTCTTGTGATATTATCTTTCATGAACATGTATTTCCTTATTTCACTTGACGTAACACTCCAACTCTATTTCCTCCATCAAATGATACTATTTATGATGACATACTGACATTCGTCAATCAACCAATCCAAATATATCACTTGATCATACACCATCTCTCCAACAATCAACTCGCTAATTCTTCATCTTCAAAATTCATCTCCGAGAAATATCATCATCAACTTTCTCCGCACCACACATAACTCCTCCAACACTAGTCACACATAGGCTTCGTCGATCCGCACCAATGTTCCAGCTACCTTGAAAATATCATGTAGAAGCTTCCTTGTAGATCCTTCCGCCGTCTCACTTCGGCATCGTCCAAAGACAAAGGTATACTCATTCTTTATCTCATGTACTTACCTATGACCAATTATCACCTGCACGTGTTTTGCTTTACTATTTCCATTCTCGGGGAACCAACCACCTTTCTTTGAAGCTTTCAATGATCCAAAATGGCGCTTGCCATGAAACATGAACTAGATGCTCTTGAAACTAATGGCACATGGAACGCTCAATGACTTCACTCCACACAAGAAACCAGATTGGTTGTAAATGGGTCTACAAAATCAAGTATAATCTCGATGGCTCTGCAATGGAGCGATATAAAGCACGGTTAGTGGCAAAGGATCTGATCGGATTGAAGGTTTTGACTACCAAGAAACTTTTGCACCAGTAGCCAACTTGTCACCGTTTCTGGCTTCTTCTTCTTTATTCTTTGCTATTCAAAATTGGCATCTTCGACAACTCGATGTCAACAATGCTTTTCTCTATGGTGATCTTGTGAAGATGTCTACATGTCCCTTCCACCTGGATTCGGACGAAAGGGGAAACACGAGTATGTAAGCTACACAAATCCTTGTATGAACTTAAACAAGCCTCATGACGGTGGTTCAAACTATCAACAACACTTAAGCTAGTGGTTTTAACCAATCCAAGTATGATCGCTCTTTGTTCGTCGAACAGTGGTAATTCCTTCTACCGCTCTTCTTGTCTATGTAGATGATATAATCATAACGAGGAAACAATATACAAGACATTGAAGAAACTAAGAATCATCTCGTGAGACAATTCAAGCTTAAAGATCTCGGTGAATTAAAGTATTTTTGGGCATAGAAGTTTCACGTTCCAGGAAGGGAATTGTTTTGTCACAACCTATGAATCTGCTGAAATATTGGAGACATGGGTTATCTTGGTGCCAAATCGCCAACTCACCTATGGAACAAAATTTATCCTGTGAGGTTGAAGGGAATTCATCGGTAATCCAGCGTCCTATCGAAGACTTGTTGGGAGATTAATATACTTGACCGTCCGCAAGGCCGGAGCTTAGTGTATGCAGACATTCTCGGTCAATATATGGATAAACCACGACAACCACATTTGGGCACGGCTGTCAACGAGTGCTAAGATATGTCAAGAAGACACCGGGACAAGGTCTCTTTTCTCGGCAACTAGTTCATTACAACTAAATGCTTTTGTGATCGAGATTGGGCAAAATGCGATACACGACGATCAACCACGGGATATTGTATGTTTCTTGAAACTCGCTAATTTCTTGGAAGACTAAGAAACAAAATGGTCTGATCAGTGAGAGAAAGTCTTGAATACTATGGTAGCAAAGATGTTGCGAAGTAACTGATTACGATATATTTTGGATGATTTGGGTATCAGGCTCTCCCGAAACCAAGTTATCTTTAATGATCAAGCGACTCTTCACATTGCATCAAATCCGATTGTTTCATGACGAACCAAACATAGAGATCGATGCCATCTAGTAAGAGAAAAAGATTCAAAATTTGGAATGATCAAAACTTATCATATCTCTACATTGAAGCGACAGGATATATTTACCAAATCTGAGTTTTCCCGCAGGTTCTCGACTTACTTAACAAGTTAGGAATAATTAACATATATTCTAACTTGAGGGGAATGTTAAAGAAACGTGATATCCGACTTGTGACAACCAACACACTGTGGTAAGGCGACCGCACCAACAACTTGGTGGGGAAGGATAAGTACGTCGAGAACATGCATCTCCATAATTGTGTTTATTTTTAATTATTACAATTTTGCTTTTCTTTTGTATAAATAGGTTGTAAACATTCGTTTATTCATCATCAATAAATCCAATTCTTACAAAAAGGTTTACTTTAGTTATAAATATTTCAAGATATACATATAGGATCTTATAATACTTTAAAATTCTAATAGAGCTCAAAATAGTGTCTTTCATTTTGAAAAATAATCCAAATAGTAAAAAAAGAAAAAGAAAATCAAAATTTTCAAAATTAATAAAAAAAATTAAATTTTTACTTTCTATAAATTTTTAATTTTATTTTACATTTTTCTCTTTTTCATGATTTTATTTTTTAAAAAAAATTATGAGAAAATATACATTTAAAAAATATTATTTTTTGTATTTTATTTTTAAAAATTCTAAATTTCTCATAGGAAAAAAGACTACTTGAAATTGATTAGAAATTTTAAAGAATGAAGAGATCTACATATATACCTTAAAAAATAGAGGATTAAAATGTATATTTTGATAAATTATGAGAAAATATGTACATACTTTAAAAGATAGAGGATTAAATGTAATTTTAAAAAAAAATCAGGAGTTGTAAATACCTCATCCCCTTGTTTATTCCTCCTATTCATCATGTAAGGGGGTTTTGATTATTAATGTATCAAGTATATATTACTTGCAGTTATCCCTTTTCAGAAGATCAACAAATATTGACCGGTTGGGAAGATGATATGGCAAACATTGCTAAGGACATGATTGATGAACAAAGCCCAAAACAGTAACACTTGTTTCCTCATTCCATTTCTTTTTGGGTAAATACATTTACATTGAAATAATTAATGAATACTAAGCTTATATTTCTTTTGTACAGGTTATATATCATCCGTGGAAAACTTCAAAACCTCATAGAGCATGACGTGTCAGCTGAGTTCATTTTCAAGGTGAACTTTAATATATCATATATCATTATTATTTATATATTTCTTTAATCAATATTCTCAGAAAATGATATGTTTAATATGTGTGTGTGTAGTCTCTGGTGGAAGAACTGAAGAAGCATTTGAATGAGCAATTGCAACTCCGTATTGATAATCTGCTTGCTGAGTACATCGTAAGATTCAATAGTCTAATATTTTTCACATGAATTAACTTGAAGATTTGACACCATATTTAATTACTTGTTTTAGTTCTCTAGAATAAGTGTCAATGTCACCAAAAATCATTTGTATTAATAATAATATTCGATTGTAGAGAAAAGAAGATATATTCGAGAGTGATAAAGCAGAGGGACATAATAAACGAGAGGAAATGGGGAGAAGAGTCAGCGACCAAACAAGAAGGAATATTCAGCAGTTCTTGAGAATTGAAGGTATATATGTATATTATGAATTATGATTTATTATTTACGATGAATAATTGATTTTATAATTTATGATTTTTTAAAAATATATTTAAAAATAATAATTACTTAATATTTTTTAAGGAAAAATCAAAAAATATTTACCACGTAATGCTAAATGTTCTTTTGAATTTTTTTTTACTCTTGAAAAATTAAAAAATAAAGAAATTTTTTGGTTATTGTTTACAAATTTTATGTTTTTAATTATTTTTTTTAAATACTTAAAATACAAAATAGTAAGACTTTGTACTCTTTAAAAAATTGAAAAAAAGATCAAAAATATTAAATCTTATTTTTAAATATTTATAAATCATCCCATATTTTGATAATAATTCCTTAAAAAAGTAAAAATGTAAATCATAAATCATTACCAAACATGCCTAATTGAAAAATGACTTAAAAAAAATCTAGAATCCAAAATCAAAATTATTATCAAATAAGTCCTTAGTCTGATCGGTCATTTTGCTACTTTGTACAAATATCAATCTCATTCATGCATGCTGATTGTATGTTTTTCCCCACCTTTTTTCTTTTTCTTTTTCTTCCAGAGTTTATAGCTAAATTTATGAGCTGCTACAAGTTGGCAACTACTAAAAGTGTGCAAAATGGTAGCACCTCAGTCACTTCTCATGTGCCTGCCTCAGTCACTTCTCATGTGCCTGCCTCGGTCACATAATGCTAAATATAATGTTAAACATGTGTAATATATTGATGTTGTTAATTACTAGGCATTATCATGCCTTGAAGACCATATCAAATAAACTTTACATACATTCTACAAACAAGCCATTAACACCATGATTGGTTGTATTGGAAATTACATTGGCAGAGACAATGTTATATCACTTTCTTCATAAGGGGAACCGAACCAGTTGTTTGTATCTTATAATAAAAATATATACTACTTTTGTGTGTAAGCTCTTGTCTATCAATTTGGTTTTGTATTTGAACAGAGCAAATGCTGCTTTGCAAAAGATTCATACTTGCCAACCAACTAATCGGGTGAACTTCCTATGCTAAGCTAGTCAACTCTCACTCGTTTTTCTTGCTATTCAACTTTCTTTACTCTTTTTCACCTAATTTCATGTATACACATCACAACATATTTAACCACTTTTGCAAAAAGCTTAATAATTTACTAAGTTCTTCTACCAAATGCAGGAGAAATTTGTTAATATGTGATAACGTAGTATTCCAAGCTAATAAAATTTAAAATTAGTGCAATTCTTTCTTTGAAAAAAACAAATACCCAATAAAAAAGAAAAATCAATATGATTGGTAGAGAATACACTCTAAGAGTAAATAACCTCCCTAAAACAGTCAGAGCATATGCTACACAAATCCTGACCCCAAGTCTAAAATACGCATTCAGATCATTATAGCTCAGTAGACAACTTGGGGGGAATACAGAAGCTGATTAGGAGAGAGAGAGAGAAATCACTAACTTAAAAAGAATATAGAGCTGGGTACGTAAGACCTCGTTTACCAATCCACTACACGTGCAGTTCATTGCCGGCCATAAATGAGATAATTAGGCAAACATGGACGCTATATCCTAACATGATGCGAGCATAAAACTATTTGCTAAACTCATTAGTATCTTACTTTTGAATTGATTTATCTCCTATGAAGCAGCTAGATGCCTCGGACCATTCTTCTTTTTTTTACCACAATGAATATTTACAGTTTATATTCATATAACTACACTACTCTTTTGCTTTAACCAAATAAATAATTAAAAATCTCATACAAGCACAGTCCATCGCACGTAAAAAAAATTCAAATGTATGCTTGTATCATGTCTAGAAGATAGCGTTTCCCAGAAGCATATGCACTGGTTGACACAAATTTTCATTTGAACTCAATATTGCTCAGAGCAGAAAAAAGAAGTTTAGAATTAAGAAAAATTCTAGCGTTTCACGTTTGGGGCAAAATGTCCTAATATTGTTATTTGATCAAATGGAAATTGAGATACTAATTGAATAAATTTTTACCATGCAATAAAACATTACATGATTTGCAAAAAAAGAAAGGAAAAAAAATTAAATCCAAAACAAAAAAATGCTAGAAACTAGCCAAATGATAACTGTACACAGAATCGTCATCCAAATTATACAGAAGTGCAAACACATGGTTGTTCGATTTTATTGAACTGCTAATCTCTGAAGATGGTCAAGAAATACCTCAAAACCAACATCATCCGTAAAGATAATATCCCCTCCTGGAACAGGACCATCACTGTTGTAAGTAGCTGAAGGATTTAATTTTGCCAAAAGAAATCGTGCCTGCATGAGCAAAATAGAAGTTCCAGGTTAGTTGCCACTATCTCCACATTTGTAAAGCTAAATTAATCAAAAAATTGAACAATGCCTATGGCTCACATCTCCAAATACACATTGTACGTCAAAAAATTTACCCCAAAAAAAAAAATCAATGCTACTGTAGTAGGATCATTTACAGTATTAATGAGTTTATAAAATTACTAACGCATGAAACTTAAAGCATCATTTATTGTATGATAAGTGTTAACACCACAAAGTTGCATCAGAATAACCTGAGAGCCATGCTGATCGCATATCACTAAGCGTGGTACTGGAAATCTTTCCTTGATTATTGCATCTGCATCATCATGAGGAGCTTGCAACAACTGAGCAAATGCCTGCAAGCACAGATGAAGATCAAATCCACTGTTAATTTTACATACAAGAATGACAAGAATGCAGAGAACACCACAGGCAACTAAAAAAAACTATAAATAATTATTGTAGTTGCAGATGTGAATGAAAATTATGCCATGCCATACACAAGTCACTTCCAACTCCAAAATTGATGCATGAGTTGTTTCTATTTGCTCTCACCTAGAGACAGAAGAAGCAATTAAAGCATACAGTTCTGGTTGAAGGCAATGAATTCTGGTTTCATTACCGACAATGAATAAGAAATAAGACTAAAAAGTAAATAAGCTTTAGTGTTAGCATCAACTTTATTGCAGACAGGGGAGAAGATTACCTGATGTTCCGGCATATTATGATACCCAGCTTTCCGCCACTGAGCAATAGTTGAACCATGAAAAATAACAACAGTAAAATAGGAATCTAAAAGCAGAATCCTGTCGGCTGCAATAGCAGCTACATCAAGAAGTGCTGGTTCTGGGCCTGAATGAAATGAGTATGAAATCAATGAAGGTTGAATCATCACTACTGAATTGGCAACATTTTCACGGTTTAGGATCATTCTGAAGTGTGCAGTTTCATCTGGACTGTTGTTAAAGACCTGTAACAAACAACTGCTATGAGTGATAATATATATATATATTTCAACATACATTAATAATCATAGAACTATAAATTTAAAATTGCACAAAGAAACATGAGACAAATAAAGCAGTGTATACCTGGACAAACTGAGATCGTCTTAAATGAAAAATGAATTGAGGGAATATTGAAAACCGGGGAGACAAACTGAAAGAAGATGGAGCGTCCTTTTGGTAATCTCCAAACCGAGAACATAAATGTATCAAAGCTTTATCCAACCATCTTATAGGATCAAACTCTGCCTGAATAGTGAATACCATTACATAATATCAATTATTAGCAGAATAATTAAGATTCTATAACTCACATATCATAAATGATAAAAACCACAAAAGGAGGGAATGAACTTATTTGAATGCATTTATTGTTCCTTTGTTTCTTTCTTTATTGAGATATGCTAAGAAACCAACTAGTCCTAATCGTAGGAAGCCTCATGAATTCTGCAGTTATCTAGGTTGTGCTTGAATCGTGTGATGTCAAGTAATATTTACTAATACTGTCCTCTTAACTTAATAATTTCTATCATGGTAAGTGCATGAATCATTTCACAAGTCATAACAAAACAACTGGACAATATTTTTCTTAACAGGAGAATGCAAACGTAAGCTTCACATTTTAATCTACAACATCACAAAAATGTATAAAGCATAGTAGGATATATTTGAGCATCCAGGATTCAGATTATGAAAAGCCAAAGTAAATTAAACATTACCTCAGTTTCCATTTTGAACGAAACAAGGCGTGCCATGACTACAGCTGCTGCTTCTTGGTCAAACCCAGCAATCAAGTCCTACAGTACATCAAAGAAAATTAAAAAGATACAAATTAAAAGGGAGGATATTTTTGGAAAAATATTGAAGCAACTACGTCAACAACAGCAACTTCACAGCTGTGAACTTCATAAATGGCAATGATATTTTAAAAAATGCTATATTTCCTTTATGAATTACAACATACAAGAACAGAAAGCTAATGCTGCTATCTTGTTTATAAGAACCAAAGAATATGCTTGTTTTTTCGTCTAGTCAGATCAACTGACAAATATTCAATTTGCAAAGCCTCATCACACAGATAAAGGATCCAATACTTGCACCAAGTTATATTAAAACAACTGTTTTATGAATGCTTTATTTGCTTTCAGATATTAATTTTTTCCTTCTCTTGTGCAAGATGAAGAAAAGAATACATCATATGTCAGGGGGGAAAAGCAAAACTTGCCTGTATAAGCCCCTGTCCGGCAACCCATCTTCTTGAAAGGGTCGTAACACGAAGTCTCATTTTACCACTGATATGCTGATAACTGCATCAAAATATCCATAAGAAAGTCTTCGCCTATGCTAATACGAAAGTGATGATCACTGAATAATTTGTGAAAACAGAAATCATACTAGGTTACAAATTGGAAGTAAAACTGATTGCTAGTGGATGGAACAGTAGTATCAGGAATTTCCTTCTTAGCGATTTCAAATATCAGACATAAAGATGTAGCTTTGTCAAGACCACACATCTTCCATGCACTTGTACCACCCTGACCAACAACTGTATCAGAGCACAAAGGACCTTTCTGCAGAAAGCCATCAAAACAAGCATAAGAATTAGGGAAAGCATAGTACAAAAGAACTTCAGATGCCTATTGATTTCACCTTTTCAAGGGACGCACAAGGACCAATTATGCCCTGAAGTTTTATATCCTTTGAGCAGTTTATCTCAAATATACCACTACAAAATCAAATATCAGAATCATAAGCTGGATTACTCCCAAGTCCGTATGTTTATTATGAGAACAGCTAAAGGTAAAAGGAGAGAAATAATCTTTAAAAGTACGCATGCACCAATTCAAATAGGATTGCAGTGTCCTTCAACGTCACAAAGAAACATATAATAAAAAAATTGTTCAACTATATCACTACAAAATCAAATATCAGAATCATAAGCTGGATACCTCCCAAGTCCAATGGTTATTATGAGACCAGCTAAAGGTAAAGAGAGATAATAATCTTTAAAGTATACATGCATCAATTCAAATTGGAAAAATTGCAGTGTCCTTCAATGTCACAAAGAAACATATAATAAATAAATTGTTCAACTACTTTACAAAAGTCGAAATTTATAATGAAATAAACAAAAAACTTATTTTAAAATGGCTCCTAATAGATATTATGAACATGAAATCTTTGACACCATTGCAATCAACCAATCCACACACATCAACTAATCAATAATCCTTACTTTGATGATAAACCAAGATCATTATCACCCCACTGGAAAACTCTCTTTAGTGAGTCTTTAAATACGGAATGGCCAAAACTTTCTGCAAGCACAACAAGCCCCCCAGTTTTTTCAACTGTGCCTTTAAGTTCTGCAATTCCCACCTGACAAAGAGAAACAATACATAAGATCAGCTACATAATTTAAATCCTGTACAAGTATGACGAAATAAGTACAGCAATTAAAGTTGCAGGCCTACTAGTTATGTACCAGCCAGGAAAGGTCAGAAGAGGGCCATTATTTCTCCTATCATCTAACTCTGCTAGCCATTCAAAATTCACTGTTTCACATTGGTTGGCTTTCTATTCTTTTACATAAAACCATATAAAGAAAGCAGAAACTTCTCTTCCTTATAAAAATCCCATAAATGTGACATTGAAGCCGAGTCAGAACTGAGATAATAACAACCTCGGGTCAAGGAATGACCAACAATGGTTCAGACCCAGATAATGTTGATTCAAAATTGGAATAATTTCTAAGATTACAATTCACTAGCTTCTACTGAGTTATCACACTCTTCTATAATAAATTCTGCTAGTTAAAGCACGTGTTTTGAGTGACAGATGGACTCTTCCTAATGGATCAAAATATCACACTAACAGAGAGTAAAACTAAATTGAAAGACACTAAGTTTTATCGATACTTCAAAACAACATCAGCATAAAATAGATGACATTAAAAGCTAAATGAACCAGACATACAATAAAGCATAAAATATTAGAAGACTTAGATAGATGTTTTTGCACCAATATGCCTAAATGGATTATGCACAGCAGTAAAAGCATTCAAAGCATGCCAAGAAAAGGGAAGATGCCAATAAATTAATTTCACATAACTTTATTCCAGAGAAATATATTTAAAATAAGATTTAAAAAAAGAAAAATAACACAAGCCCAGCATAAAACCAACAACTACTCTCTATAGATGGACCATATGATTTACTTAAGTCCTGATTGTTTTGTCAGAACTCGGATCTTTGGTAATTTAACCAAGTTAATAAGTGAACTGAATAGCAAATAAGGTACACTAGTAAACTTCCAGTCCCCTTATAACAATAATTTGGCAAAAGAAATGGCAGATGTCTTATACAAAATTGTATTGTCTGCATGTTGATTGGATTATCATCAGTTACACAATGTTAAGCCTTTTTATCACTAGAACTTAAAAGACCCTGCATGACTTTTTCGTTGTACCTTCTTTTCCCTAAATTCAGCTGCTAATCAAAATCATCCTTATAAGATTAAAGAGGGAGAGAAAAAAACTCACTAAAATATAAAGGAGAGCGTAGAGACATGATAAACTTATATTAAAAAAATTGTCCCTCCAAACCTCTAGTGAAACACCCTTCAACAATAACCAGTGATGCAGACAGTTCAACTGTGGGCTAATAATTTAGTTTAAGCTCGTAAAAAGGACCCCCCCCCCCCCCCTCTTACACCATAAATTTTCATTTATTTGAAACTGGTCCTATTGAGATGGAGCTACCAGCAACAAATCCCCAGACAACTTCCTTTCAAGATGCTATTAAGATAACCTGTGTTGAAAAGAAAATAGCTTCCTAACCTCTATATTCTTTCATGCATCATAACCAAAGGCTCTGAACAATTAATAAGGACATCACCTAGACAGAAATCAAAATGTTACCTGGTCAAGGGCACAAGCAAAAAGATCGAGTACATGTCCTTGGTGCACAAGCTGCTTTGCTATCCCCTCGTAAAACTTGACAGCTTTATGAAAATGTGGGGCAGAATCTTTATCCAAGTCTTTGTGAGAACGAATTGGTTCAGATAGACTTTTTGAGACAATCTACAGAAAAATGCATAAAGACCAATATAGCAATAAGTTTAATGGAAACAAAGAGGTCTCAGATATGCGAGCTGGCTGATCTAAATACTAAATAACAACACTTTTTCTCTGTAGCTTCCATATCAATGACTGCATTTCGTTGTGATATAAAAAAAATGGCTAAATTAAAAAAAAATCATAATATCTTAGATATCATGACCATAACAGAATTTTTTTTGTCTCTAGCATATCAACCTTGGGCCACATAGAGTTAGTGATTTCATAGAATTGACCATTGCAACTAGCTAAAATAAGAATAATACAAAATATGAGAATTCCTTACAGCACCAGCCCCTTCTGTAGATGGGCCGCCCACAAAAGCCATGATTCGGGCTCCGGATCCTGGCACGCACGCCCCTAACAAGCTGGCAGCAATACTCAATGCAGTGCTGGTGCACCTTGAAGGACGCTGATCAGCCGGCACAGGCCAAGGATCCTTTTGCAACTCATCCAACACCTACTCACTCCAACAAAAACAAACAAACACTACTATTGATCAAAGTCTGCATTCATAGTTCCCGCTCAACAATTTTCTCACACGTAAATCAGAAAACAAATTGCCGTTTAACCATAACTGGAATTCATCAAAATACCGAATTAAGTGCAAATTCGCAATCGGATGCCGGCAAGAGAAAACGAGCAATGCTATCAGCAGAGAGACCATCTCGAGCACCGGCGATCACTCCAGCTGGAGGCTTCGGCTTCTTGAGGAAGAAATTCAAATTCTCGAGAAGCTGATCCTTAGAAATATCCTTGGATCCCTTGAACACATAGGTCTTCGGGATCTCACCAAACCCTAGCTCATGAACATGAACAAACGTCCCAAACGTGATGAGTCCAACAAGAGAGTGATCGGGTAAGAGATCAATCGCTTGAGAGAGGGCAGACTTGAGAAAACCAATCTCCTCCTCAATAACACAAGTATCAACGACAAACATAAACACGGGAGGTGTCATAGACGAAGGGTTAGATGCCGGTTCGTCATATTCGATGGTAGTGTACTGAGGGAAGAGCTCGGCAGGAAGGTTTTCGTCGGAGATAGAGGCGTAGTGTGGAGGGAAATGATTGCGTTGGAAGCAAAAAGGGCAGATCCAGATCTTGGCGGCGAAATCGACGATTGAGAAGGGGTTGAGGACGGAACGACAAGTGCGGCAACGGAGAGGAGAGTAGGGTAAAACGGGCATGTCTGGGAACGGCTTAATTGGGGTGTAAATGGCGGATACAGGAACAACGCAGCCGGAAGCTTCTTGTTTGGTTCCGGGGATAACGTTCCATGGCATTCGAACGCCGTCTTGGGCCTCGAGGTCCATGAATTCCGCCATTGTTGTTTGAAGTGCTTCTCTTCTTCGGATTGAATTGTACGATTTTTTGACGTTGGGTGGAGGAGTTCGGATTTGAGAAGTAAAGGAGCGGCGTCGTATTGTGTCGAAGATGAAGGTAGCCTTTTTTGGTTTGATCGCAACTCTCTCTCTCTCTCTCTCTCTCTCTCTCTCTCTCTCTGTGTGTGTGTGTGTGTGTGTGTGTGTCAGATAATAACAGTTGCAGAGAGATCACTTGGGAAGACTCGGCCAAGACATAGCCATTTCGACGAAATCAAAGACCAGTGAACGTAAAATGGATATGGGCTCAGGTTTTCCACTTAAACCCATTTGGCCTTCTTAACCCTTGTTTGAGGAACTAGAAGTCTATTTTTCACTATTTCTCTTTAGGTAATTCTAAATACATTGATTTAATGCTAGCGTTATTGATACAGCACTAATTATAATATTTGGAGAAAAAACTTCATTTTTAAAAATATAATTTTATGATTTTCTTTGAAAATAAATTTTATTGCATTAAAAATGTCAATTCCCTTCTTAATAATATTTCTTTATTACACATTAAAAATATGAAGAAAATATGAATTTTTATCGCATAAAAATTTGATTTTTTATTCATATATTTTACAATTATTAATTACACAACAAAAATAACAAAGGTGATCTGTTTCCCACGTCTCTAGATTTTAAATAATTAAATAAATTTTAAAATAACATGTTAGTTGTATATATGTGTATATAATTTATAAATTAAATTTAAATTAAATATATATATATATATATATATATTTACATAAATACTAACGTGTTATATTTATACAAATTCAATTATATAATTAAAACAAAAAACCAACGTAGCTCCAAATCAACAGTGACCACTGCATGTAAAATAGTATGGGCTCAGGTTCTTCCTAAGCCCGAGCATTGGACATTCTTAGCGCTTGTTTGAGGAATTATACATATAGATCTATAGATAATTCTAAAAACACGCCAATTTCTTCTCAAGGCACGCTCACATAATCAAACATTTCAATTTTAAAAATAACCTTTCATCAAATTAGTAATAACTCTTACTCTTAATCATTATTTATTAACTATATCATTCATGTCCTGTAATAAAAGTAATATAAAAATCTCCAACCATGACCTTGGCCCAACTTTTCATCCAATTTTTGTCAAAAATTTAATAGAATCTGTTTTTTAAGTGATTTTACTTTAAGAAGAAAAAGATAAATATCTTTGAATTTGTATTTTATTCATAAATACTTCTTACTCTATTAAAAATACTAACGACGGATTTCGATTGTACCAAAAGTAAAATATAAACTCAATTGCATTTTTATAATATTTTTAAAATTAAAACATATTTTTTATTTTAAGTTAAAATATTAAATAATCAATAATATTAAATTAATGAAATAAAAATATTTTTTTTTATTTTTATTTTATTCAAATACATTAAAGCATAATTTAAAAAAAAACTATAAATTTATATAAAATCTAAAGATATATATACATATATTTTACTAATTAATAAAATAAAAATAAATATATAAAATAAATTTTTTTTTTATTTATCTTAAATAATATTTTCAATTTTAATATTTAAAGTTTATCTAATTATAAAATTAACAAATTAAATTAATTTATGAAATTTTTAAATTTTAAAAAATAATGTTGATGGATTATTGACTTGGAATAAATTATAATTATTTTTTATTTTTTAATAAATTAAACAATTATTATATACATATATTATATTTTTTAATGCATTAAACAAATTTTTAATTACTTTAATTATATTAAAAAGTAATTTTTTTATTTTTTATAATTATAAAAATATTTTTAATTTTTTCTTTTTAAAAAATTAATTAATTATTTTGTTCATCGATGTATATAAATAATGTTATAAAAATTTAAAAAATATTTTTTAAAAATTAAGGATGAGAAAGATGATAAGCCATAACAAGTAAAAAATCAACAAAATTAAATATTTTTAAGATTATTTTTAATTTAATTTTAAATAAATTTTTATATTTTTATGTATTCCTTTAATTAGTACAGACTCTTATTTTTTAATCATAAAAGTTATGGTAAATAAGTAAATATATATTTTTATTTTATTCTTATTTTTAAAGGGGAATTGAGATGAAAAAGTTAAAGTAATTAATAATAAAAATTATTTGTAATAATATATGTAACTAAAATGTAATTAGAGATAATTTTTTCATATGTTAAGAAAATTTACTAAGTAAAAAAAAAATTTATTTTTCTATCTTTTTTAGTATACAAGGAGAAATTATTTATTATTCAACTAAAAGTTTATAAAAATTTTACAGATAAAATAATATAATTAATGAATAATATATTTTAAAAATAATAAATAATATCTTATATATTAGAAGCACGATATCAAAATGTTTTCCTAATAAATTGGATTATAATACGAACTGTTTTAAACGTAACTCTTGATTTCTGTTTATTTTATTCATTTATTTATTTTGTTTGTTAAATTTTTATTAAATTTAACTATAAAATTTTTTAAATGTGATCTTATTTTAAAATCAATGGGATATAATTTGAATTAAAATTTAAAAAATATCATTTTTTATAATCTATAAGAATAAAAATAATATCTTAATAATATAAAATTATATTTAATTAGATAAAATTTAATATTAAATATATTTAAATTATTATAATTTAATTTAAATAATATTCAATTAATTTATGTTTAATATGAAATTATAAAATTATTTCTTTTTAATAGTTAAATTATATAAATTATGATTTATTCATAATACTAACAACTTTAGTGCTAGTGCTACCTTGTTATAAAATTTGAAATAAAATATTCTTCTACAATATGCAACTAAACATTTAAATTACATAATATAATTGTCATCTTACATTTTGGACCGTATGTCTAACTACATACTGACAAGTGACAAGCTATTTGTTGCAATTGATTCACGTGACAATGGTCTATAAATTATCTTCCCCAAATTTTGTAATGTTCCAAAGACACTTATTTGTGAAACTAAATTCATACAAATTTTATTTTTAAATATTTTTTTATACTTAATATATATATATATTATCTAATAGTAAAGCTAACATTCTTTACTTTTAAATCATTTGAATTTTTTTCACCAAGAGTTGATTATTACTTTTAATATTCTATTTTTTATGTTATTAACATATGTAAATTAAAATATAATTTTTAATAATTATTTTGATTTTTAATTTTCCTAAAAAAAACTTTTGATAATCAAATTTTAATTTTAATTTTAAAAAATATATATATAACTTTAAATATTTTTTAGTTAATAATTAATTCTTAATTTTTTAAACTCTAAAATTCAATTTCAAACTTATTTTTAATATTTTTCATTAAATTTTTTTATTTTTTTAATTATTTTGATTAAGATCGTAATTAATTTTTAATATAAAGAAATAAAAATAAAAAAATTCTTTAATTTTTTTATAATTATAATGTATGAAGTTTTTAATGATTAATTTAAAAAAATCATAATTCTATATTTTTATAATACTTACTATAATCATCTTATATATTCTTAGTGATAAGAGATTAAATAAACAGAATATACGATAACAATAAATTTCATTTAAATTATATGAATTTTTTTTTCTATTTTAATTAAATGAAAATTTATCATATTATGTTATAGGTCTAAAAACGTCAAATCAATATCCTTCAAATCGATTTTATAGGATAATTTGAAAGTTAATTTTTTGGTAGTTATAGATCGATTAAAATTTAAAAAATTTCAAAACCGTGAAACGTTCATCTTATAAAATAATTCAAAAATCAAACTAATCTATCAACAACCATTCTTATCCTAAATATAACATAAAACTATATAATATTTAAAGATTTGTATTTCAACCGTGGATAATTGAAATTATAGTTATTTTTAAAAATTTTACGATTTTTTTTTAATATATCCTTAAACAATAAGACGTGAGGTAAAAATGATTATTATAATACCCAAATTGTAGTTAAGTGAAAATCAAACATATATTAATATTATTTTATATATATATATATATATATATATAATAACATAAAAAATACAATTTTATAATAAAACACATAATATTTAAAATAATTAGATTAGATTTTATTAATTCTTATTATATATTTTTATTTTATTTATTAAAATGCGTTTAATAGTAAAAAATAAAAACAAATGTTTAATATTTAAAACAATGTAATAGAATAAGAAATATTTTAATATTTATTTTTTAAAAATTAAATATATTTTTAAATAAATATTAAAAAATAAAAAATAAATAAACTAGAAAACTAATATCAATTCATAGCATACCATTATTAATTTAATATATCTAAAATTAATATAAAATAATTATAATTATTAACATAATTATATTTCTTATACGCTTTGTGTCTATACTGGTTAGGGATAGGTAAAAAAATTACGTGTTCAATTATCCGCAATTATTTGTATTGTCGATTCAGTTTTTAATCGATAAATTTTTAAAACGAGTATATATTAAGATAAAAATTAAATATGAAGCAATGAGTACGATTTAGATACGATTATATTGATAATCGTATCCAAAATTAAATTATACATTAATTAATAATTAAGATTTATTAATTTATTGATTTTTTTATAAGTATATAGAAATTTTTTGAAAAATTTGAAAAAAAATATTATTTTTTATATTTTTTAATAATTATTCTTAATCATTACCTGAGCATAAAAATCTTTCCCAAATGATAATAATTTATAATATTTTTTAATAACTATTTGATAAAAAATCGTTCCCAAGTCACATTATAATTCCTAAATATAGATTTTATAATTCAATTTTGAAATAATTATATCAATCACCGTATAACTCAATACACGTACGGATTGTGAATACCGGAAACGAGTGTAATAGAAAAGTATACACAAAATTTTATAGGAGGGGATAAGTCTGAGTGAAAGCTTGTTCTCTGTTTCATGTATAAGTTATCCTTAATATGAACTCCCAAGAACTATGTATGCTTGGCAGACTCAAATCCTGCAAATTGTTAAGTCCAAGGCAGCTACAAGAAGTCCATGCCTTTGTCATCAAAACAAGTTCTCAACGTCTCAATCTCCCGTATTCCAATCTTGTTTCTGTTTCTGCTAATCTGACAAGTTACGTCTCTTATATCTTGAAGCACAGTGACAAGCCAGAACGTTGCCTCAACCTCTGCAACGCCATAGTTCAGAGCCTATCTTCTAATTGCAAGAATTCCAACAGCAACGGAAACTCGCTCGAGGCTTTGTCGCTGTTTCGAGAGATGCTTGCCAATGGCCTCGTCCCTGATAATTATACTGTACCCTTTGTTCTCAAAGCATGTGCTCTGTCTCGGGCGCTTAGAGAAGGCCTGCAGATTCATGGTTTTTGTGTAAAGACTGGGTTGTTGGCGTCCAATGTCTACGTGAAGAATACTCTCATGAGAGTTTATGCTGTTTGTGGGTTTGTGGATTATGTCCAGAAGCTGTTCGATGAAGGTTCTCAGAGGGATTTAGTAACGTGGACCACGCTCATTCAGTGCTATGTGAAGATGGGTTTCCCCAGAGAAGGCGTCGAGGCTTTCTTTCAGATGCGTGAGGCCCAAGTGATAGTAGATGAGATGACGGTGGTCATTGCCCTCTCTGCCTGCTCTAAACTAGGAGACTTGAGTTTGGGGAGAAAACTACATCGATATATACGTGACTATGGGATCAAGTTGGATGTTTTTGTGGGCAATGCATTGGTTGATATGTATCTCAAGTGTGGTGACGTTGACATTGCACGCGGGATATTTGACGATATGCCAGTAAGAAACGTGGTGTCTTGGAATTCGTTAATATCAGGGCTAGTCTATCAAGGGAATTTCAAGGAAGCCTTGAATATGTTCCGCAAAATGCAGAGGATGGGCCTTGAACCGGATGATGTTACTTTAGTAGGTGTATTGAATTCTTGTGCAAATCTAGGGATGCTAGGACTTGGAAAATGGGTTCATGGATATATAGATAAAAATCAGATCGAAGCAGATGGATTTATAGGGAACGGGTTGGTTGACATGTATGCAAAGTGTGGAAATGTAAAACAAGCTTATAGGGTGTTTCAAGAAATGAAACATAAAGATGTGTATTCTTACACTGCAATAATTGTTGGACTAGCTATGCATGGGGAAGCAAAGGAGGCATTGGTAGTCTTCTCTGAGATGCCTAAAGTGGGCATAGAGCCTGATGAGGTGACATTTATCGGTATTCTTGCTGCTTGTAGTCATGCAGGCCTTGTGGTAGAAGGGCAGAAATATTTCACGGACATGCTCTCTGTGTACAGCCTTAAACCACAAATGGAACATTATGGCTGCATGGTTGACCTGTTAGGCCGTGCAGGATTAATAAATGAGGCAGAAGAATTCATCAAAAGCATGCCCATCGAACCTGATGCCTCCATCTGGGGAGCCCTTTTGGGAGCTTGTAGGATCCATGGGCAAGTTAAACTAGGAGAAAGTGCTATGAAAAAACTGCTAGAGATGGAGCCAGGAAGGGAGGGGGCTTATATACTCATGTCAAACTTATATTCCTCTACAAATAAATGGAAGGATGCAGTAAGGTTGAGAAAATCAATGAAAGTACAAAAGCTGAAGAAAACACCTGGATGTAGTTCAATTGAACTTGATGGCATTGTTTATGAGTTCCAGAAGGGTGACAAATCGCATGCGAGAAGTAAAGAGATACATAAGTTGCTGGAAGAAGTCACGAGCCACATAAAGAACTACTGGCATTTGGCTTTTACAGGTGCAATATCTTGATAGAAAGGAAAATATCAACCTGGTTATTGTTGCTACGTTGAAAATGGTAAAATGCTAAGAGGGAAAAGCTGTGATTTGTGAATGATGTGATGGAAAACCTATTCAAATGCTCACCTTATCATATTGGATCACACATTGGTAAAAGAATTCAGCTACTCTCCTATGCTCTTTCACTAAATTCCCTCCCTCCTTCAATAAATGTTTGGGATGTAGACACCTCTGATCTGCTAATTGTCCTTTCTTGAAAATGCTTATAGATTTCCCTCCTATGAATGTGAAGTGTGAAATACTTAGAAACCCAGGCCTAACTCTGAACCCAAAAGCCAGCTTGTGAGTTAGAGGATTGCCTAGACTTATAAGGAGCATTGTTGCCTTACTCTTAGCCAATGTGGGACTTAACATCCCCCCTCCACATCGGCTAGAGTCCGGATTTACGGCACGGTCCGGATTTACGGCACGAGGGCCAATGGGAGTACGAGGAAGCTAAGAGCCTAGCTCTGATACCAACTTAGAAACCCAGGCCTAACTCTGAACCCAAAAGCCAGCTTGTGAGTTAGAGGATTGCCTAGACTTATAAGGAGCATTGTTGCCTTACTCTTAGCCAATGTGGGAAAAACGAACAATTTTTCAGTGGGTGGAACAAGCTTGAGTGAAATAAAAAATTTATGATTGCAAAAACGAACAATGAATTGGCAGGGCAATTTAGATCGTGACATCATGCCCTCAGATTAACCAGCACCAGATGAAGGATTGTTTTTCAGTGGGTGGAACAAGCTTGATGCATACTGTGGTTGCTACACTATTGTTATCCTTCTTTCTGAATTCTGATGAGATACCTTTGCTACTGCCAAAGGAACTCACATTCTTCAGCCGCAGCTGGTCTTCGATATGGAAAACTGAGGAAAAAAAATTTTTTTGAGTCCAAAAGGGGAATACCGCTGAATAAAGCTTTGAGAGTTGCCTCAGAAATCAAGAAAGGTATTCAAATCCCAACGTACAAAAACACTAGATTATAGTTTGTGTAATGCAATGCATGTGCAAAAACTTTCTTTGGTAGTTTCCTTGTCTATGAATTATATATATAAATTTTTTGGTGTGTTTTCCTTTTCTTTTTGGTTTCTTTAAGCAATTTTCTGAATACTGTTTGATATGAAAGAATGCATTAAATAATTGTAAAGTACCCAAAGATCTCAAAGGAAACTCTTGGAAACAGTCAATGAGCTCAATTTTCTATTACAAGAAGTGATATGCAACAGATTGAGGATAAAACTGAAGAAGATATGGCTGGGGATGTTGACAACATTAACATCAAGCCACTTTCTTTTTAGTGCGAAGCTATCAATAAGCCACTCGCTGACCCTGCAGTCAATTCTACAGTGATTCTTTAAGAAGGTCATAGTATTAAAGTCTATATAGTTTCTATGACAAATTGACTATCATATTATTCAGCAGAAAATGAGTGTCTTGTTGCTTGCGTCCATGGTGCATTAGGAGCATCATCTGGATATTCACCAGGGTAATGTTCATTAATTTTCATGTTGAGCACCAAGGTCACTGATAAGTCACTTGTGTTGGACTATACTCTAAAATTAGATATATTTACTTGTTGGACGCTTGATACAGATCATGATCATAGCTGTGGTGTTGACTTTCCCAAAAAATGCAGATGTGTCCAGACTCATTTCATTGGTAATGCTGTATGCTACAATTTTTAAGGTTACGGAAGTAGAAAATGTATCCACTATCTTCCGTCTCAATGATGCACATCATTCTCCACGTTGTTTTAGCTAATGATAAAACTTGATGGAAAAGAAATAAGGGATGCGAGTTTTATTTACTTATCTAGTTATATCTCCTGGTTTTAGCTACTTGCCTTGCTTCATTACTAGCATAGCCAAGCCTTTTATATATGAGAACAATTAAAGAGCATCAAGTGACCAGCTACATTCTAATAGACAAGGTTCTGAAATAAGCAATCAGATTTCCTCTACTTGTAGGAAGTGTAGCATTGTTCAAACAGCGCATAATCAGCATCTTGCTTTTATGTTTGGATTTATCTTGCAAATACAAAAGCTCATGTTATTTAATGTCTTGCTTGTATTCCCATATATGTGGCATTGGTATTATTTTTCTTATGTCTATTATTGTAGTGTAACTCTAATAGGACTTTCTAACATGTTCATATTCTAATGTCCCCTATCTGTTGCATTTTGTAATGATGCAGAAGTTCCCTATTAGGGCATCTAAAGTTCTTGCTATATTGTAAATTACTAAAAGAAAAGCGTGTACATCTCCACACTCTATGTGGATAAGGGGATCTGCAAGAACCAATTTGTTATCATTTTTATTTCCAAGTTTAAAAGGGAAAATCACCTCCCTAAAACTTTCTTGCCTTGTGGTCATCAATTGAGTTTTTGACGTATGATCAATCTCAACAAAGGAACAAAGCGTCACCTATTAGAAAAGCAAGTTGGAAGTTCCTAAACCACCAGCTGGAACAAATCAATTATTGAGTGCTTGGTGGGATTGGGCCATCTGGAAGAAAGACAAAACAGAACAAATTGTTCAATCTTTTGCCATCTTCAATTTTCAGGAGAGCTCTTGAAAGGTCAGAAGATTTATTTTTAGTTATACTTTTGTTATTTTAACTCCCACACTTTATTAATGGGAAAAGTGGACTAATAGTATAAAAATGCACTTGAGTCCTGAAATTGTTGTCTTGGGTATTTCAAATCTCATTATTTTCTTTAATGACCCAAATTAGTCATAAGAAACTAACGGCGTTAGCTTATTTCGTTGATAATAACCGCTGTGACCTTATGAATGATTAAAATGTTAGATAATTAAATGATTTTTATGTCTTTTTACCCTAACTAACAAATTAAATAAAACAAAAATAGATTAGCAAAAAGGAAAATGAAATAGTATATAAGGTGATTCATATTTTCCTTCTCTATCTACAATTTCTTAAAAAACATTTCTTACAGTTTTTTAATCATTTAATTGTTTTAATTTTAATAGCATATTCATAACATACCTCGTTCTAAAAAACTTGAAATATAAAATTTACAATGGAATTGTTTTAAAAAAGTAACATAATCTATTTCAATTACTCCAAGACATAGGAAAATAGTGTTGGGAAACATTAAAAGAGAACTTCTTTTATCTTATAAATACTATTTGAGAAGAATATCACGTGTTTTTCATTATTAATTTTTTAACAAAATTTTAAAATTAGGATTAACTTTGTAATTTTTTAATAAATGATGGGACTTGAAATACCCAACTCACAAATTTCATGATTAAATTTTATTTTTTTTTATAAATAATTATAAGACCTATGGTGTCAAGCTATGTACCCCATTATCAATTATGCATAGCAGGGTTAATTTGTTAAAATTTTATCATTTGACAAAACAAAGAATATAAATAACATGAATATGCAATTATTCAAATCACTCCTCAATTCAGTCATTGAATATAGTTGTTGTCTTATGAGTTTTTGAAGGATACAATAACTAGCTGCCCCCCTTATATAGGACCGCTTCCGAGTAACTCAGAGACTCAGAGTTGCGGAAACTTTCAAGTGTAAGTGATGAATTGGAGACACATTGTAGACTTGACCAATCAGGATTGATTTTAAATACAATGTAGAGACGGATTATGCACTTAAGATACAAAATTAATTCTCTTAAAACTTATAACAATAAAAATAACGATTATCATCATATCTCTCTTAAAAAATGTGTTATTTATATTGTTTTAAATTTTAGACGTGATTAATGACTAATTACGTAAATTTTTCCAAATTATTTCGGGATATTTTCGATTTGTATTGGTTAAGCAAATTAACTGTTACATACAAAGCTTTATTTTTAGATACATACTTACACGCGAGTCTCTATTTGCTAGCTGTATAGTACTTTGAGAATATCTTATGGCAACACGGTACACTTGTAATATCTTAATTCTTTCTTTAGATTTTCATTAACATAAGACAGTTACTCTCTTCCGTTCGAAGCCTGGAGCTACTTAAAAGCCCAAGTAACATAGAACCAAAAAGAAAGTGAAAGCCATTAAATGGAGTTATTATTTATTATTCTTGAAATATATTTATTAACAATGATATTATTTTATATCTTAATTAAGTATGAAGTATTTATTTTTTTCAAAAATAAAATTTCATTAATGTTAAATTTTATTAATGAAAAATATTGTATCATCATAATACTATAAAAATAATAAATAATTTTTATATTTTTTTATCCATCGTATAGATCGGTGCAACCTTTGCATGAACATAACGAAAATGATCCAATATATTTATATTATAAATATTAAAATGATAAATTGTTAAAATATTTCTTCATTTTCACCTACAAAAAACATTTAGAAGTAAAAATAAAAAAATAAACAAACAAACAGATTTCGTGATGTTGTTGAAGGCTAAACGGTCGCAGTGGGTTAGTTTGGGCTGGCGGTTTGCATGCAAGGAAGTTATTACAGAGTGGGGTCCACATGGACTGGAAAAAATATATACTAATTTGCCCCCTAAATTAATTTTGTAGCTCCCAGACTAAAACAAATACGTTTATTGAGAATAATCAGAGAACCCACAGTTTGTGTGAACTATAATCGGGCGAAATAATGAATATGGCTTGTATTTTCGCCCCCTTCTTAATTGGCTATCTCATCCCTCTCACTGCTTATCGATCGAGCAACCATATTAACGTGTAATATTTACCATAGTGTCAAAACTAGACATATAACTTTCATAGTTTCATACCAATTATTACAGAGTAGAAGACATCCAAAATCACACATTATCCAAAAAAAAATATATAACCCTAACTGAATCTAATTAAATGATTCTTAATATTAAAATGATTTAAATAGTGATATTTTAACTTAAATGATATTTAATATAAAATAATAGATTAATTTTTTTAATAATAAAAATATATGAATTATGCATAATAAATATTAATTTTATAATTATAAGTTTTAACATTGTTATTTTATTATTTTTAAAAAATAACTTTTTCTTATTTTTTTTGTGTGATCAACAATGAAATCAAGTGTCATGTTTTTAGTTATAGGCTTATACTTTGTTTATTTGGGTAAAAAATAATGGTGTTGATTCAATTTATATTTGTTAGAGTAATTTTATACATCTCACTTATCAAAATGAAGAGTAATTTCAATCAACAAATGACCTTATCGGTCTGATAAGCATTGAGTTTCAGATAAATACGATTGCAATATAATTATTTTAAAGAGATAAAGATTTAATAATTATCTCTTATATAATTAAAGATAGATATCTACAATGATATAATAAATCAATTTTATTCCTATAAGCAATAGTTATGACGTTAATTATTTTTCCTATATATATTAATATATATGCACAAGCATGATAAGTTTAATAAGTTGAATTTTATAATAAATAATCACAACTAAGTACTCTTTTTTTCATAATTATAAAACGAAACATTATATCTTCTCTAAACTTTATCATCTTGTTATTGATTTAAACATTGAAGGGTTAAAGATCATCCACACACAATGATCAAAGGTCTTAAAAATTTGTTCATTTTATGGATTCACGAATGATATTTTTATTTGGTGTTAACAAAAATCGACATCAACAACAGTGAATTAATTTATTTTAGTGTAAAAGTTATACTATTTTTTTTATTTTATTTCCAAGCCACTACACTAAATATTGAACTAAAAAGTATATTATTTTATAAAAATAATATTATTTTAATTAAGTAATCTTTAATCATTATTAAGATAATGCTTAATAATGAATGAATTATATATTATTATATAATTAATTGTAACAATTTTAAAATTTATATATTTATTAAAAAAAATAACAAATTCATTAACTAAAATATTATATTCATCACGTGATTTAAACATTATATTCCTTAGAAATAAACATTATATTTAATTTAAAAATTAAACAATATTATTAATTAATAAAAGAATATAATTTTTTATTATAAAAATAGTAAAATTTAAATAAATTTTAGTCAAATATATATAATTAAAATAATATTTTTATATTTTTTAATTTTTAATCTTTAATTTATATTTTAAATAGAAAATAAAAAATAAGGTATAAATAATATTGTGTTAAATATAGTATAATATTAATCATTTCGTTATATTTAACGTAAAATTTTAAAGTATTTTTTTGAAGTAATTTAAGTAAGGATATAAATAATAACCGATTTAAATTGAATCGAATTGAATTTGATTTTATATTTTATACTTCAAATAGGTTGGTTTGGGTTTTAAATATATAAAAATCAATGTGTAATAGATCATTAAGGTTTTAAATTTTAAAATTAACACTTAATCAAATCGATTTATATATTATTAATACACTTATTTTTATCTATATATTTATAGTACATATATCATATACATTTATAATTATTTAACTTTATTTAAATTTTTATTTTATTTAAGAAGTTGAAACAACTTATATTATTATTCTATTATGTTCATTTTTAAAAATAGTTTATTATATAACTAACAAAAAAAATTTAAATTACTTTTTGTTCTAAATAATTTATTAAGTCTTAAAAGTTATTATTTACTTAAAAATTGATATTCAATTAACATTTAAATATTAATGTATGATTTTTAATTAAATAATAAATATTATTTATTAATTTAACATTAATACAAAATAAAATCATTAAAATTTACTTAAAAAATAAATGGATTTAAATCTAAAATTAAACTTAGCAAATAAACATAAATAAATTAAACAAATATCCGATATTTTATAAATTAATTTTAATTTTTAATTTAATAAATTATTAAATATCAATTCATTTAATATTTTAAATTAAACACACCTACACTTAGCTTTTAGCTTTTAGTACAAAATTTGTACCGAAATAGTTGAATGAGTCTCTGACCTTATTTTTTAGAATAAAAGTGTTAATGATAATGCTAGGCACTAGGCAGCCTCATTTCCTCTCTCCAGGACCATCATTATTCTCGTCCCAAGCATGACCTAACCATTTTACCATCCACTAGTTATAATTTATAAAATACCACGTAAACTTATATTTTAATTTATAAATATATTATTAAATTATTTTATTTATTTTATATAATTGATTTTTTTTGTTATTGTATCTTAAAATTTGTAAAAATATTATTTATATTATTACGTTATTTTTTGTATAATAACATCACAAATCTAAATACAAATTATTATTTCAAATATATCTCTTAATAATTTGATTTGTTTCCAAAAATTATCATAAATACTCATAACTTTTTATATTTTATTACATATATCTCAAATATTTTTAAACTATCACACAAAAATTTAATACTAGCATAGTTATATTTGATGTTATATGGTGAAAAATTTATCACAAAGAACTTAGTTATCTTCTTTTATCACATATGACTCAATATTTTTAAAATGTTACATATACTCTTTACACAATATCATTATATTTGATTCGATATCTAAGATAAACTTATAATTAGATCTTCATGTTTGCGGAATTGTCATTAAAATCTTTGAATTCGTTAATATTTTACAAAACATTCTCTTTAAATATAAAATTAATATTTTCCCCAAGGAAAAACCCACTATTTCATGAGTTCTCTTATAGACAATTAAAATTTCAATTCTATTAACCACAAAAACCATTATAAATCAAAGAAGTGTATGTTTTCCATCTCAATTATTAATAAATAAAATTTTAAGAGTAATTTTTATAAAATTATAGACAATAACAAGTATAAAATAAAACTATGTCACATTTGGATTTAAAATTTTTAGTTTTTAACGCTCAATATCTTACAACAAACACAAAATTTTTGAATATATTTTCATTACTATTAAACCGTTAATAAAATCCTTATATTAAATTCTTATTAATATACTTTCGTTTTGGATTTGGATTCTCTAATGAGTAGATTTCTATACTAATTTATATTAAATTTTTAATCTAAATTTTTTAAGATAATTATTTTTATATAAAGAATTACTATTAAACCGTTAATAAAATATTTATATAAAATCTTTTTTTTTAATTTATACATGTTTAAACAAACATCATTTTTTGTCAAACTCTTTTTGTAAAATGATGCGGTGGTTTCTTCATTTTTCATTGTTCAATAAGAAATAAGATACATTAAACTTATAATATTTTTAGTATAGAATTGAACTAAATCTATAAAAAAAAGTTAATAGATAACATAATTTTTAACCTTATATCATTAATTCTTTAATTATATATTATAAATTTTAAGTTAAGAATGTATAAAAAATGAAGAAACTAATGGTAAGTATTAATATTGTTAATTATTTAAGGATATCCGTGGTAATATATAAACTATTGAAAATATTTGTGATTAAGTTATAAACATTATCGATGTATATGACAAATGATAAAAACTCATAAATATTTGTGATAATTTAATATATAAAAAATTAAAAAACTAACAGTAATTGATGATACCATTAAAAAATATAAAATATTGAGGATATATTTGATTAAATTATAAACATAAAACTCAATGATATTTATGATAATTTCACAATTGTATCAAATATATCACTAATAAATGACGTCATTAGATCAAGACTATCGTATTTGTATAAATAAAACTTTTATAAATTAGATAATATAAATGAGAATAAAATTATTCAAATTTATGGACTAAATAAACACCATATTTGATTTAATTTTTGTAAGTTTATTCTACAAAATATCTTAGTGAATTATATATATATGACTGCATTTTTCTATTTTATTTGTTTAACAGAAAAAAATAAACATTTTTGAAGATAATAAAATCTGGAGCTTTGAACTTCTACTTTGATCGTGTCTGGGTGCCTCCTAAGGAGTGGAAGCAAGTGAAAACTCAAATTCAATTATTAGCAAAACTTTGTCCGGAATAATCAAATTAATTTTCAATACCCATATCAAGAAAGTTGATCTTTTCCTCTGGAGAAAAAAAAAAAAAAAATCGACGTGCTTTTGAGGGGACCATCTTCTCAATTTAAGTCATGGCAGGATTATTTAGTTAGTACAAAATCCTAACTGTTTCCGACCAAAAAGATGGGAAAGAAAAATAAATAACTAACGACCAATTGTATTACATTATTAGGATAATCAAATAAAAAATTAAAAGAACAAATTAATAACGCTTGAAAATGTCAGTACTATATATAGAAATTAAGCTTGAATAAATTTGATTGGGTTTTATCTAAATAATTTTATAGTCAGTCAATTAAATTTAAATTTTATAAAATATAAATAATTATCTTAAAATATTATATGTTATTATTTTATAATTTATTGTATTATTTAAATTCAAATATTGATTTAATTCTATTTAAAATTCAAAAAAATCAAACCCAACTTATAATTATATATGATCCGATAATACTCACATTTAGTCTAAACCAAATTTATACATTTTTAATTACAAAGGATGAAGATGTACTTTTGTTTGGACTTTAGGTGATGTTTAATAACCTTATTTAAAAATATATTTTTAAATTTATTTATTTATAAAATATATATCAAATAAGGATATAAAGTTGATTTTCATCCAATTTTACGTTTTTAAGTGATATCTTTTCACTTATATTATGAAATTAAAAAAAAATTAAATAAATATTTTAAATAGTATTTTAGGTCTACACAAATTAACTTTAACCACACTTTTCACACTTTCTTCTATCAGAAATTTATTATAGCTTATCTGGTAGTTTCTCAATATGGTTTTGTATAGTTTGGTAATATTTACCGAAAGAGAAAATTATCATGAGCTCTTATGGCTGTTGCAAAATTTGTACTTATGGTATATATTATTTTTAGTATATTTTAATTTTATTATTTTAAAAAAGCAATCATAGAATAACACATCATTTTCATGGACAATTTAAGATCATATGATTGTTTTTAAGTAGTATATGATATTATTTTACCCACATATTCACTGAAAAATAAAGAGGAAATTATTTCCGTAATTTTTAATTGTTAAAAGCTTCAACCTTATTAGTTTTTGTTCATTTTTCTTTGATTTTTTATTAAAGTTAATTTATGTATTTTTTCTTTGAATGATCAGTTTTAAAAACAATAAAAAAAAAGTTAGTAAAAATAAATAAATAATATAATCATTATTTTTGATAAAGTTGCTCCCACCTTCCAATAATAATATCAAAGTAACTTAATAATTAAGATATATATCAAATTTTCTACACAAACCATTTTAGCTTCCTAAAAGCTTTAGTTTTGGCTTTACATATTGGTATACAGAAATAGTGAGCATCTATCATTTTTGAATTTGTTTCACAATAAGATGTTTATTTTATTTTGAATAGAGATATTAATTTTGTCTATCAAGATATATACTATCATAGAGTAGATTTGAAAAATGTGTGAATATAAATTTTTATTTTTCAATTTAAATTTAAAGGACATAATTGAATGACTCATATATATATATATATATATATTAGTTTTATTCCTATAAAGTTTAAACCTTTTAACTTTATAAATGAAATTGTTGAGTAAAATTTAGAATATAAAATCTAAATTTATTAATATTGAATACAAATAAGTAAATAAATAATTTGTATTATACATATAATAAAAGATATTATAACACTTTTTAAATATAACTCACAAATTGAAGAAAAATATAAACACTTAAAGAGAAAACACTCAAACTAAGAATACAAAGACTTATTTGTTTTTGATAAAATGATTAAACCAAATGCAAGTTAAGTTATTTATAGTACTCATCATACAATCTACAACACACAAATATAAAATTAAGAAATAATTTTAACTAGACATATTATTTATACACTTATTTTTTCTACATTTTTTAATTATTTGATTTATTTTTTTACATCCTTCAAACACTCAATTTATTTTTTTACGATCTTCGACAATTTCATATATACAGAAATTTTTAATATGTTTTAAAAAAATTTAATTTTAGATACGTAAGATAAGATATAATTGTTATAAACGTAACTATTATTATTTTAAATAAAATTGACGTGTCTTAGTTAAAAAAGAAAACCATTTTAACTTGGGACCACAAATGAAGCCAATCAATGCTGACAACTGATGGTACAAAATCAAGAATTTCAGAGATTGTGACTGTGTGTGTAGTAGGGAATCTCAGACTTCTCTGTAACAAACTTCCCAGCTTTCGCAATTTTGGTAATCTTATCGGGAAACTAATTAACTAATTAAGTGGTCTAATCTTTTCAAATTTCTAATGCATTTTTAGTGGCTTTATTCTTTCTAATTCCTCTCTCTCTCTCTCTCTCTCTATATATATATATATATATATACTTCTATACGATTCCAAACACACCTCTTTCCCTTCTCAGCTAACTCTTTCATTTTCTCCATCATCACCTGTCTGATATAGAAGAAGCACAAAACCCATCTTTTATAGACATACAGGTTAGGTTAGGCTTCTACAAAGCCATGGTTGATCTATAGTATTTATTACCTGTCTAGTTAAGAAAATACTCTATCTTATTTCTATATCTTTTATTTGCTAATATTGTTCCTCATTTTGTATCTGTATGTACTAGTATATTGACAGAGACCCATAAAAGGAAACTTAGGGAGACAAAATCACTGCATGTCTTCTAAAATGTATGACGAAAATGGTTGTTGCAGTAACTTTGATTCCAACGCTATGCCAGAAGCTGAGCAAGCTACACCAGAAAATGGGTTTTCTCAGACTGTTCTGAACATTAACTCCCAGCTTCCCAATTTACCACCATCATTGTTAATCTCTGGGAACTCCAACGAAACCCACAACAACAATATCGTATCTGAGGAAATCAAGATCTCCATGGAAGAACTTCCTAATTACCACCTCCAGAATTACCACCAACCTTCTCATGAAGATGTAGCTGCAACTGCCATGGATTATGAGCTTCAACAACATGTGGAAATCATTGACAATTCCTATAGCAACAATATTAATGGCACTACCAATACCCAGTTAATGTCCTTTGAGCAGTCTAATTGGGAAACTAATGGTATCCCCCAAATGCAAGAGCTGGATGATTTCAATCATCACCACCACCAAATCACTGGACAACTATTACCAGAAGCAGTAGGTCCCTACCCACCAGCACCTGATCTTCTCAACCTTTTTCATTTGCCCAGAAGCTCAACAACCTCCTCCTTGCTTCCAAATTCATCCATCACCTTCACAAACCCAACACAGCGAGCCGCAAATTTTCAGAATTCCTTGGGCTTTCTTGGGGATCTTCCAACTGCTCATGTGGTGGACACAACATCAGCTTCTTCAGTTCTATATGATCCTCTCTTCCATTTGAACCTACCCCCACAACAGCCTCCTTTGTTCAGAGAACTCTTTCAGTCTCTGCCAAATGGGTACAGCTTGCCCACTTCAAGAAATGACTCCTTGTTTAGTAGTGGTGGCGATGAAAGAGAGGGAAGTGCTGGGGTTTATCAGGATGGGGACGGTAGGCCTTTTGAGAATGGAGTCCTTGAGTTTACTCAAAGAGGGCAACCCAACAAAAAGAAACAGCACTTTGCTACGGAGAAACATAGGAGAAAACAATTGAATGACAAGTACGTAGCTCTGAAGAATTTGGTTCCCAGCCCAACTAAGGTATTGATTTTGTTTCATTATTCACTTTTTAAGAATATTAGAGTTTTGCGGTGGCAGTTTCAATTTTCAATAACATTTTTCGATTAATGCTTTATAATATAGCTTTTACGTTTTGACCCATTTTGTCTGTTTTGATTAATTGGAACAAATAATTACTGTGACCCAATTAAAGAATGATAGAGCTTCTATAGTGGGAGACGCAATAAATTACATAAAGGAGCTTCTGAGAACAGTCCAAGAGCTGAAGATACTGGTGGAGAAAAAGAGATGTGGAAGAGAGAGGAACAAGAGGCTCAAAACAGAAGAAGAAGGAGCAGGAGATGTTGAGAGCACGAACATTAAGCCTATTGCTGACCCTGGTGACCAATCCTACGACAATGGTTCTCTAAGGATCTCATGGCTTCAGAGAAAATCCAAAGACACGGAGGTTGATGTCCGAATTATCGAGGATGAGGTTACAATCAAATTGGTTCAACGCAAGAAGATCAACCTCCTCCTGTATGTGTCCAAGTTGCTTGATGAACTTCAGCTTGATATTCACCATGTCGCTGGAGGTCATATTGGTGATTCCTACAGCTTTTTGTTCAACAGCAAGGTTACGTTTTTTTTAAATAATTAATCCCATATATTTCGATTCATTTTATTGATCTTTTTCCCAATAAATTTCTATTTGGGTAAGCTTAATTGTTTCTATGTGTAATTAATGTTGTGGCTTAATTGGGTAGTTTTTTCCTTCTAATTTTGCAGATATATGAAGGCTCTTCTCTGTATGCAAGTGCTATAGCCAACAAGCTTATTGAGGTTCTAGACAGGCAATATGCGGCAACACCACCTACAAGCAGCTATTAGGAATTGAGGAGATTCCTGCAGGAATATATATTGCAGCAAGTTTAAAGTTGATCAAACTGCTTAAATAGATATATAATAAAAACTTTACTACGAAATTAATAAACTTAAGATAGGGTAGCGATCACGAATTACTTCTTGTTTAGGACATTGTGTTTTAGTTATGTTACGTATTACTCTCACTAATTTTAAAAACTAGCTAGTTTGTTAACTATTTTTCTTCTTCTTCTTGGTTGTTGCTGCTGCTTATTAGATTGTTAACTGACTAATGTGCTTGTTTTCAGAAGTTGTTGCTGTTTGCTCAAAAAAATCATTTCTTGTTGTTATTAAACTTATCTATTTAGATACATGTTTGGGCACATAAAATGATAATTCAGTGGAGCAAAAGAAATCTTGCTCTTTTTGGTTTCCCTTTTGTTACCTCCTCAAGGACGACTAACTTTGTTGGCAAAAATAAAAGGACTGCTGCATAGCTATCAAATCTATCCAACTTATTTAATAATTGAGTCAAGATTGGTTTATCTATTTATAAACCGGAATTTGTGTAAAATTCTGGGGTTTGTATGGGATTGACTAGTTATAATAATTTAGTTTTTTTTTTTTTTGTTAATAGGTATTATATGGATCTAGTTTGTTACGATACAAACCATCTAAATTCAACCTCAACTCGTTCCATTTAATAAAGAACATTTATGTATGGCATGTTATGTTATAATTACAATTAATTTAAAAGATAATTATTAATTTAAATAATAAAACATGATTTTTAGTCTATAAATAACAGTCATATTATTTGTGTTAAAAGAATTTTTTATTTAATAAAAGGACGAAAATAAATTAACCTATTTACCATCTAATCCATTTAATCTTAATTCAAATCTTTTCAAAAGTTTCTAATTTGTTTCAGTTTGTGAGTTGTGCTATAAATTAATTACTTGCTCTAACTATTGGTTTGAATCTTTATTTCTAATATCTAGCCCTCAATTATTCAAAAGAACAATGATGTATAATTTATATTATAAAATTTATAAATAAAAAATAAATTAAACATTAGTGTTGTAAAATTGACAATTGATTTTTTTGATTAAAGAATTATCAAAAATGTGAGTTTTTTTAATAATTTTATTTGATTTTAATTAAAAAAAATCAAATTTATACATAAAATTTTTGCTTAAAATATTTTAGTTAGAATATGATCTTAAAAATAAAGTTAAAAGAAGATATTATGTGTAAAATATAATCCAATTTTCATAAAATTATATTTTTAACCAAGTAAGAGAGGCCTTGAATTTTTTTCCTTCTTCTTGAAACTCTGATGCAATTTGCAAATAAAAGCGGGGTCTATTTCTTGAGACTCGTCGATCAAAGCAATATTTCTTGAAAATACCATTCCAGGTATTGATCAGACTCGTCACAAGGATCGCAGCAGTTCAGTAACTTTGCTTTCTCCAAATCAAACCCACGTAAACAGTTTGCCAGCTATTTCAAATGTGCGATCTTTTTCCAGACCGTTCTTCGTCATTTAATCAAACAGCTTGTCAGCAGCCAAACCCAGACTGATTTGAATATGTCATTCAAGCCATATAATCTGCAATGATTTTTTTTTTCCAATTAGCAATCCGTTATAGACTGAACTTTCAATAACAAAATACACCAGCAAAAGGATAAATTTTCATCATCAAACATACCATAGACTCATGGAGTCAATTGAGCGGATAATTAGATTGATAATATTAAGTGGATGACTCAAAAATCAAAAGTGGACGGAAGAGATTTTGCCTAATCTGAGCTAGGGTTATATTTTGCTAGTGCAAACTATGTTTTATGCCAAACACATTGGAACGAATGTAATGTATAAAAGTAACACCAGATATTCTCTCCATACTTTAAGCTTTCAGGAGGAGTCAGTGATATAATTTTTATACATTACATTTAATAACTTTTATCAATTTTATCAATAAATCTAATTTGATACATGTCATTTTCATATGGTTAATTTGATTAGTATTAAGTACAAAGTAACAAATATTGTTATTAAAATTATAAATATATTATTTGAGTATATAAATATAACACGAAAAATACTATAAATAATATAACAAAATCATTTTTTTATAATTTATAATAATTCAATGTTATATTTGTAATATTTGTAATATTTTATGTTATATTTATAATACAATAAAATAAACATACATGATATACTTATAACTTTTTAAGAGTTTTGTGTTTCATTTATTAATTTACTTTAATATTAGTAACGATAAGAATATTATGTATCGGATAAGGTTGAAAAAGAAAATTTTTATCGATTCTTATGCATATTTATTTATATAGTAATAAAAAATTAGTATATTTCAAAAGTTAATTATTGTATATAATATCATAAAATTATATAATTAAACATTAACTTTATTTTTAAATTTTGTAATACTCAAAAGTGAATTTTATAAATATAAAATTACAACAAAAAATTTGAAAACTAAAAAGAAAAATTGCCCTCTATCAACCGTCGAGGTTAGTATTAGGGATAGATTTAGGAAACTAGCTTTGTTTATGTTTTAAGCTGGGCATTGGAAAGATTTCAAACGTTATAAAGGGCAATTTTGTTATATATATATATTGGAAAAAAACTCAGGAAAAGAAACAATAACCAGTCCATGAAACAGAAAAGATTTAGCATGATTTGGGGAATCAACGGTAACAAGGAATCATTCAAATGTGTTATTATCAAATTTTTAATAATTTCATTTTTAATAGTGGCCTACTGCCTCACAGACTCTTGAGCCGCCCTGGCCTGCTCCAATAGAAACATCAAAACATTTGAAAGCTCCAAATCAGATGAATTATCATAAGATGTCTAACAGAGAAAACAGGTATCCAATCACCTCTAATAGGCTTGCACTTCATTTTTCAATATTGTCAGATTGATTCTTATATAGTATGAACTCAATCTTAACAAACTTTGTTCATGAGTTTGTCTTTAATTCAGGTTGTCTACAGCTACAACCTCATTAGATGATCCACTTTATGTATGTGGTGGTGTGCCTTTAAATAGAGTAAGACACTAATTTCAAAATTTTGGTTTTCTGTATGAAACACCATGAAATTGTTTTGTTCAATCCTATGAAAAAGCAGCTTAAGTTGTAATAACAATGAATTAGTTAACAACATCCACGATCTTTGTAATATTTTGTGTAGGAACTTCTGGTGGCAAAATCATCCAAAATAGCTTCCTTACTCAAAGAGAACTATAAGGCAAATCTTTACAGCATTTTAAGAGACATCCCAACTACACCAGAGACTTTTGAGCTCGTGGCAAGATTTTGTCATGGCTATGATGTACACATGTCAGCTGAGAATGTCATACCACTCATTTGTGTGGCTGAGTACTTGGGAATGACTGAATCCCACAGCAAAAATAATCTGTTAGATCAGTCTCTTCTCTTTTTTCAAGAGAAAATCCTCCCTAATTGGAATGAAACAATAAAGGCTTTTCGAACAACGGAAACTATTTTGCAAAAAGCCATAGAGCTTGGCATAATTGATGCCTGTCTCCATTCAATTGTTACAAATGCGCTGTCCAATCCTCGTATTCTTGGGGATCCAATCAAAAAGGCATGTTTTGATGATAGTGAGGATGACCATGACGAAAATTACCGTCTGAATCCAAGAAGAAGACTCTTTGAATTGGATTGGCAATATGAGGATCTAACAACATTGTCTCTCAAACTATATGAGCCTGTTATCTGTGAAATGAGTAAGCTTGGTGTTCCATTGGAATATGTGGTTTCATCCCTTTGTAAATATGCAGAGAAATGGGTTTTGTCCGAAGAGGGAAAAATTCCAATCTCTTATCAAAGAGAAATCATTGAAGCAGTTGAGAGACTTTTGCCTCATGACGAGAGAGGACTTGTTCCATGCACTTCATTGCTTAAAATGTTAAGATGTTGTATTTATTTGGAAGCTAACTCCAAATGTAGAAATGGTTTTGAAATGAGAATTGGAGAACAACTTGATCAAGCAACTGTTGAAGACCTCTTAATACCTTCTCAAGGTTATGCTAAGGAAGTTCAATATGATATTGAATGTGTTAAAAGAATGTTGAAACATTTCTATGGAAATATAAAATCTTCAAACTTATCAAAGTTTAATGCTGTGGCAGAACTCATGGAAGATTTCTTAGTAGAAGTTGCAAGTGACATAGATTTGAAGCTACAAACTTTTATTACCATAGCTGACATGTCATGTGCAACATCATTGGGAACACATAGAAGCTCTGATGGAATATATAGAGGTATAGATATCTATTTTGAAAAGCACAAGCACCTTACTGAGTCAGAGAAACAACAAGTATGTCAAGTTTTGGACATACAAAAGATGTCCCCTGAAGCTTGTGAACATGCTGCGAAAAACGAAAGATTGCCTCTAAGGGTTGTAGTACAAGTCTTGTTTTTCTCTCAATTGCATCTGAGAGACACTATGAACATGAAGGAAGTACAGAGTTCTGATGACAGATCAAGAAAGGAAGAGGATGCCGGAATTGAAGAGATGGATAGAATGAGCAAAAAGGTTATGGAACTTGAAACTGAATGCTGTAAGATGAGAAAAGATATTGAAAAAGGCTGCAACTTAAAGGTGAAGAAAGAAAAGGTCAGCTTGTGGAAAGAAGTGAAGAGAAAGTTTGGGTGCAGCAATAGCTTCACAGATTGCAACTGCCAAGGGAAGAAGAAAAAGAAGATAGATCCAAAGTATATGGTAGAAAACTGATATTTAGATTCTTCTTTCATTCTTTTTTCTTTTTCATTTGTTAAATTTCAATGAGTTATTCTCTGTAAGTCTCAATAAAGGATTAATTTGATTGCTTATGGCATCAAAAAGTACAATAAGAAAATGCCTTTTGTGCCTACCAACTTGAAGAGGACTTGATTATTAGATCATAGAAAATCTTTGTTGTTATGTAATAATTGATCAAAGTTTTGATATGAAGACAGAAACATAAAGGAAGATGATCTAAAGAAGGTCTTTAAAATTTGTGAATTGGGTTGAGGAGATTAATTAGCTGAAGACAAACACAGTAATAAAATTAAAACCAAAGATGAGACATGTCTCATAGCTTATAATTTCTCATTCTGTTAAAATTTAATACATGAATGAACCATTACTGCAAAGACTTTAGCTAGATACATACGCTGATATGCACATAGGGAGATTTATAATTTACCTCTAATCACAGTTACTATTCGAGTACCCTTTTTGTGCAAAATATCAATCAATAGTCATCACAGTAAAATCAAACTAGTTAAAATGTTCATGACCTAATCTATAAAACAGGACTAAACCGGTGATGATTTCGAGAGCAATTTGTTTTCCTTTGAACAATTTGAAGCCTCTTCTTCCTCACTACCAACTTGTTCATTAACCACAATCACAGCCCCAAATTGAACTTTTCTATGAGCAGTACCAGGTGAATTTTCCGGTGAATGATCAGTAGTTGAAGGATTAGTCATTGTGGTAAAATTACTATCAGGTGCTTCAGTTGTGGTACCATTATGGCTACTTGTTCTGCTGTTATTGTTGGTACCTTTAGATAATCTCCCACTATTATCAAATTGTGGTAGGGTACTGGGTTTATGAAGGGGTTTAGAGCATCTATAAACACATGTTAAGACCCAAATAATCCAAGGCATGCCTACAAGAGCCATACCAACAATGAGATACCAAGTTGGAGATGTGTTTGGGAAGAAAATGTAGAGGCATAAAAAGACACCACCAAAGATTACACAACAAAAGAAGAAACCATATATAAAATATATTCTAACATCTCCTTTTCTTTCTTCCATTTGAAAATGGTGGTGTTTATATCCAAATGAAAATGGAAATTACTCAAATGAGTATGAGATTTTTGATCAAAGATTTATCTTTTCTGCAGAATATGTACTTATTTGTTTTCTTAATTTCTTTTGGAGGTTTGTGGTTTCTTCTCTTTTTTCTTTTTGGGGTTGAATTGTTATTTTTTGTTGTTGTTGGTAGAACCCAATTAACCAAATGGTGGATCTGAATTAAGAGATAATATAGTAATGGATGGTTTCAAAACCAAGCACAAATTAAGCACCGATTAAATCGGAGTTGTTGTTCTTCTTCTTCTTGTTATTGCTGTTTTAGTTTTCTTTTTTTTGGAGTACGATTTCTAGCTATAATTTTTTTTTCTTTGAAGAAAATTATAACTTACATTATTGTTTTCCTTTTAAATTTTAGCATGGGATCAAGGATTTATATACAAGGAAAAGGAAAATTAAAACCCATGCAACGGTTAATATTTAACACTTTAGCTGAAATCAAAGGACAATTTCATATTATTTGGTATGTTTATTTAGAGATTTTTTAAAGGGAAATATTTGATAACTAAAGCAAAGATGTATTTTGTAATTTTGTTTTATAACAGTGAATAAGATGTATGGTATTAACGTGTATTGTTGTGTATGTAAGTAGGCCTCTTGTAACTGTTTTCTTGTGTATTATGAGTGTTGTTAGCTTGTGCAAGGAATATGATAACAAACTAACAAACTCAATAACAAATTTCAACAATAGTAGATTCATTTTATCATTTATTTTTGTTTTTTAAATTAAATTTCACCTTTTATAAAAAAAAAATAGGTTAATTTTGAAAGGTGCACAAAAACGCTGAGTTAGTGACAAATATTCATTAGCATATTTATGCTAAGTTGGATGCTTGCAAGCTGAGATTGGCATAATAGTAAGATAGTAAGATTTATTCTTTTTTATTTTAGATCAAAATTTAAATTATATTAAAATATCGTTTTGATCTTAAAAAAAAACTTATAAGTTTTGATGATTGTTTGAAAACGGACTATTTCAAATTATGGTGTTAAACAGACTAAATACCATTTAACAACAATACACATGCAAATTGAGGATTGATACTCTATCTCTTTATCTCTTTAACAAACAATACTTGACATATTTCGAATTTATGATTTAAAATGAAAGAAAAATATCTTACCACCAAAACATTAAGTGAACCATATGATTTGTACCTTCTTTTTCTAGAAAAATAATAAATTTCATTAATTCATTGAAATTAAAGATACATGAAGAATCAAAATATATAATCAAATATAACATATAGACATATTACAATATGTATCTTTTTTATTGTTTCAATTCTAGCACCGGTGGTATTCGCCTTCATTAATGACTTTTTCTTTGTTTGAAATGCTTGATTAAGTATAATTATGTCAATTAACTTTATTTATTTCGTGTATTTTATCACGTGATATTATCATCTTCAACGAACAAAATAAAAATGTACTAAAAAATATCTAAATCGCATTATAATAAATCCATGCGAGAAAATATCAATCTAAATCTAAGATATAAATAAAAAAAATCACAATTTTATTTTGATTTTATTACACTATAATAAAAATAATATTAAAAACCAATTATTTAGAGATTTACAATTCTTATAGGGATGTCTCTTTTTGATAAAAGATATCTAAATCATACATTTATTATAAAGGAATTGTTGAAGTTGTTTTGTTTAAATAAAAGATATATATATATATATATATATTAGTTTTTTTAAAATTGATATTTATAATCTGTTATAATTTATAATACCAAAAATGATATTCTTTTATATCCAACTCATATATTTTTATTATTAAAAAAATTTAAATTCAAACATTCAACATTAAATCATTAGAAAATCATATTTTATATACTAAATTAAGTAACATATATTTTTCTTCCATAATTATATTAGTTATTTAATATAATAGATTAAAATTAAGTGATCAAATTAACATGAGATGATTGAGTAGATATCAAATTTTTACCTTATTAGGGGATTATGAGAACCCTAATTGAGCAATATAGAAAGATATTTTTGATTATGGTCTCACTACACTAAATCATAAAATAATTTCTCTTGTTCCCATCTAGAAGAGAAATGATGATCCTGTTGAGGAACTAAGGTGATTTAGTTGAGGAAGATCACAAATTACCCTTGTTCGTGTTCATATGTTCGTAATTGATTATCGTATTATTTCTATAATAATAGGTGATTATTCTCAATGAATCTAGATAAAATTATCTTGGATTCAAATCTTTAATCATGTTTGATACATCATGGTTTTGATATTATTAATTTTTTAAGTGATTTGGTTATCTACATGGTAAAAATTTTGATTCTTTGTTCATATAAAAAAATATAGTTTTTTATGTGGTTATATTATTATTTCGTCGAATTAGTCTAGTATTTTCAATTAAATTAATTAAAATAACATATTTTCAAAATAACATTTGTTGTGAAGATTAATTTAATCAAAAATAAATAGATGTTTATGCAAAGTTATTTATACGAACTGTGCTCGGTCCAAAGGAAGACGGTTTGACAAAATAACAATGCACTTGCCATGATAAATGTGTGACGATTATAAAGACATTTATTTATTTATTTTCACTTGAACAACAGTTGATCTAAATAAATGTTGTTGTTTGACATAACTAATTGTTAGTATTTGATCATTACATTGAGAGTACCACTTACGTTTAATTTCTCTATCCAAAGAATTAATGTTGTATTAGATATCTTGAGATAGATCCCCAATTTGAATTATTTGTTCATGTTTTGATTTATTTTTATGACATACTTATTAAGCATAAGTGTACTTGTTTATTTTATTCTCTATACATTTTCTACTGCTACTACTAAGAAAGATTTTTCTACCCAAATCAACAATATCCCAATGTTGAGCAAGAAAAACTTCAAATTTTAGAAAAAAAAAACTATGGAGATTGTTCTCAGTTATATAGATTTAGATCTTGCAATTTGATTAGATCAACCCATTACTACTCCAAAAAATCTAAATAAGGTTAAAATTGAAAAGTGGATTGGTATAATTGAATATGCACGATGATAATGAAACGTTCCATTTTGGAAGTATTTTGGGGATCTATTACTAAAAGCAAGAGCGCCAAGAAGTTTTTGAAAGAAATTGAGCAATATTTTGTCAAGAAAGAAAATTCGAAGACAAGTAACCTTTTGGCTAAACTCATCGTGATGAAGCATAAGGGCAAATGGAACATGAGGGAGTACATCATGGAAATGTCTTATCTTGCATCAAAACTCAATTTGCTTAAGTTGGAGATGTTTGTGGACTTGTTCATGCGCTTATTTTTTTTCTCTCTTCCTCCATACTTTAGGCAATTCAAAGTGAGTTATAACACCCAGAAGGATAAATGGTCCCTCAATGAGCTTATATTTCACTGTGTGTAAGAAGAAGAGATAAAGTGGTGAGTACTTAAAAAGCACTAAAATTAACATTATTTAATGTACTTTAATTAATTAAATATATTATATTTGTATGATTTAATCATATTTTTATATAGATTTGTTTTTTCAAAATCAGGGATATTTTTATTATTTTCCATGTATTTTCATTCAAAAATAACTTAAAGATTCGAAGAAAAATATTAGAGGTAACATATCACAAATATGTTGAGAAAAAAATAAGAAAAAGGAAAAAAAGGGTCAAAACGATAAAAAATATCAAAAATTTAGAGTCCCGTACACCCCACGCATAACCAATGCATGCTTGCCTCGAGTCCTGTGTGCGCTAGCACACGCCTGTGCCTGTCTTCCACAAATCTCTCCCCTTACACGCGTGTCAGCTTGTCCAAACGTGTCTAAAATCAATTTTTAAGATATTTTTCACTTTTTTTGCCTTTTTCTCATCTATAAAATAACCTTCTTCTCATTGTAAAAATCATTCTTTTTTCTCTCTAGTTCTTAGTTTTTTTTTGTTTTAATGTTCTTCTCTTTTTAAGAAGAATTAATTATGTTTTCATAAATTTCTAGTTTTCAATTCAATAAATGGAAATACAAATCTATTTGAGGTTTTCCAAAAACAAAATTAACATCAAAGTTTTGTAAAAATTCTTTTGAGTTATAATTTTAAATGAATCTTTTATAGTTATTTTTATTTTTTATTCTCATAAGTTATACTTAATTTATCTATGATTAAATTTAACATAAATGACTATTTTTAAATATGATATAATAATAATATTGTTATGCTTGCGAAATATTAAATAGGTAAAACATTTCTATAAAATAAATTGATTTTGTTTTTATTTTGGATTTTATATTAAGAATGTTAAGAGAAATATACTATTTTTCATTATAGACTTAAAGTGAAGCTCTATTTTTGGTACAATCACCCAGTAGTTAAAGTGAAGTTTTATTTCAAAAAATTTTATAAGAACTATTATTCGAAAATATATTCACAATATATTTTTAATAATAGTTTTAAAACTTGAAAGTTAGTACTTGGATAATTTAATTTTTAGGTTTAATTTGAATACCTTAAATAAAATAAAATTAACTCACTCCGCCTAAAACTGTGATTAGAAGGTTCGCAATTTTCTTAAAAATAAAATAAAATTTTAATATTTAATTGATTAATAGACCCTACTTAAGTATATTAGTTAATTAATATTAAACAAAAAAATTTAGGTCCCGCCTAAAGACACTTTTATACCAAAAAGTAAAAAATTAATAAATATCAATTTATATATTTAATAATTTAAATAATATGAAAAACATAATTAACTTAATTATTATATCTTTAAATATTTCACTGTTATGAATAATAAAAATTTGTATTATTATTTATTGAATCTATATTTATGTTTATTTTTTATGTTATTACATTAGGAAAAATAAATTAAAATATCGTGATAGGATGTTTAAGATTTTATTTAATTTTTATGAGTTTGAATAATAAATTAAAAACCACGTATATTTCTTCCTTAGATCGACCTTGGGAGTATACTTATTTTTTCTATAAAATTATTCGTGCACTTGCGAAAGCTATGATTACTATAAAAGGTTCTTCTCAGTAGAAGAAACAAAAGAAGTAGAATAAGAAGTTTGCTTGTTATTTATGCAAGAAGCTAGGACACATGAAAAATGAGTTTTTCAAGTACATTGTCTGCGCGTGTAAAGAAGGGTATGATTCTAGCTTTAGTTTGTTCTAACATTAATTTAGCTTTTGTACCTAAGGATATTTTATGGGTAGATTATGATATTACTACTCACTTAAGTATTTCTATGTAGGATTTCTTGTGGAGCTAACAACCAAATGATGTTAAAAGATTCATCTTTATAACGATGACAATAAAGTTAGAGTGGAGACAATAGGAAATTTTAAATAATAATTAAAAATTTAATTTATTTAGATTTGTTTGAGATTCTTTTAGAAATAATAAAGTTAGTTTTTATCAAAACTCAAATTTTATGGTTTCGATTATTTAATTTATAATTTGTATATACTTGTTGTTGTTAATTTCTATATAGAAATACTATACAAGGCAAAAATTAAGTGAGAATTTTATCACTTTATAGCATAAGCGTTTAGGTCATATCTCTAAGTAGAGAATTCAAAGGCTTGTATTGGATAAAATTCTTGAACCCTTAGATTTGATAGACTTTCAAGTTTGTGTTGAGTGCATCAAATGGAAATAAATAGACATTACAAAATTAGGTGTTCAAAGAGTTACAAACGTCTTAAAACTTATACATACTGATATTTGTGTTTCATTCCCTATGGTTTTATGGAATACTTCATTACATCAATAGATGATTACTCTAGGTATGGTTACCTATATTTGATACATAAGAAGTCACAATCACTTGATATTTTCAAGTCTTTCAAAGATGATGTTGAACTTCAACTTGGAAATAAAATTAAAACTATCAAATTAGATTGTGGTGGTAAGTACTATATGAGGTATAATGCATGAGGAGAACAACTTACAAAATCTTTTGTAATTTTCCTCAATAAGTGTGGAATTGATGTGTAATACACCATGCCAAGCAAACCTAGCATGAATGGTATTGTAGAGTAAAGAAATCGAACTCTTACGAATATGGTAAAAAGTATGATTAATCATTATTTCTTACAAGAGTCACTTTAGGAAAAAGCTTTAAAGACAACAATGTATAACCTTAACAGGATACTACGAAAAACAGTTGACAAAACCCCATATGAGCTTTGGATAGGCAATAAGTTGAGCATTGGATTAAATGATGGTTAGTATTTAAACTGGATTCAAGGATGGTTAGTTACACTGAATGCTCTCGAGGCTATAAGTTTTACCATCCTATAACAAGATCGTTCTTTGAAATGGAAAATGCAAGATTTCTTGAGGATTTTGAGTTTAGAGGGGGGAGAGGGAGAGCGAGGAAGAAAATATAAAGAATGTTGTCTTTAAAGAAGAATATGTTATTAACGGTGATCAGGTTTCTATACTTATCACTATTAAAGACATAACTCTAGCACTAGATAAAAATGTTCAGGTTCCTATTCTTGACATTTTTCTAGACAAAGACACAAATAAGATCCTTCCTCCTACACCACTAATAGAACAAACTCAATGACCTCAAGAAGTGCCATTAAAGAGATCCACTAGAGATATGAGAAATGTGATTCCAAATGATTAATATATCGTCTTTCTCTAAGAAGGATCCGATCAACTTCTGTCAAACCATGCACAATTCTAACTCTCGGAAGTAGATTGATACCATGAAGGATGAAATGAAATATATGAAAGATAATGATGTTTGGGGTCTCATTGAGTTGCCAAAAGGTGATAAACTCATTAGTTGTAAATGGATGCTTAAAATCAAGAGGGATTCAAAGGTAATGTTGAGAGATATAAGACATTTTTAGTCGCTAAAGGCTTTACTCATAAATTAAGGTATTAATGGCTCATTTTGATCTAGAGCTGCATCATATGTTAAGATTATGTTTTCCAATGGAGACATTGACAAAAAAATTTATATGGTATAGCCATAAAACTTTGTATCGGGAGATCCAAATTTTATGGTTTACAAGTTGAAGAAATTTGTATATGGTCTCAAATAGGCTTTCCATCAATGTATCGCAAGTTTCATCAAGTCATCACTTCTTATAGCTTTGAAGAGAATGTCATTGATAATTGTGTATATGACAAGTTTAGTGGGAGTAAATATTGTTTTTGGTATTATATGTCGATGACATTCTACTTGCTAGCAATAATATAGGCTTATTGCATAAAACTAGGAAATTTTTAACAAATAAATTCAAGATGAAAGATCTTGGTGATTCATTTTTTGTATTAGACATTCAAATACTAAGAGATCATTCTCAAGGTATTCTTGGGTTTTCACAAGAGAGCTATATCAATAAGGTTCTGAGTAGATTTAGCATGAAAGATAGTAAACCCGGAGACACACCCATGGATAAAGGAGATAAGTTTAGTCTCAAACGATACCCCAATAATGATATTGAAAGGAAAGAGATGCAAAATATTCTCTATGATTCAACAATAAAGAGTCTGATGTATGCTCAAGTTTGTACTTGTCTCGATATAACATTTATAGTAGAAGTTTTGGATAGATATTTGAGTGATCCGGGTATGCAGCATTGGAAGGTAGCCAAATGCATGATGCATTATTTAAGGAGAACAAAAGATTACATGCTCACGTATCTGAGATCAGACAGTTTAGAGGTCATTGGATTCTCTAACTCCAATTTTATGGAATGCTAAGATAGTAGGTGCTCCACTTTAGGCTATATCTTTATGTTTACTAGAGGAGCTATCTCATGAAATTTTACTAAAAAGACTCTTATAGCTTTATCAACCATGGTGACGGGATATGGCTAAGAAACTTTGTCACTAGACTGCGCGTGATATATGATATTGACAGGTCATTGAAGATTTATTATAATAATAACTCGACCGTACTTTACTCCAACAACAATAGAAGCTCGACAAAGTCAAAGTTTATCGACATCAAGTTTTTAGTTGTTAAAAAGTGAGTTCATGATAAACAGATTTCCATATAACATATAGGAACAGATTATATACTAGTAGATCTATTAACTAAAAGGCTCACCACCTAAGGTTTTTCATGAGCACACTGCTTATGTGGGTGTTATTTATCATAATACCTTGGTTTAGTAAGAGACATTTTATGTTTTACCTTAAATATTGGATTGTTTAGTTTTTTGTAGAATAAAGTTGACGATTTATGATTCTATTTTTGAGTTTACTTATATTTTCTATGTGCAATGTTTATATTGTATTAAGGACTTTGGATTTATCTCACTAAAGATCGAAGAATGATAAGTTGGAAATGACATGTCTAATATCACATTGCATGTAATTTTTATGTTATTTAAAGACAAGTCTAAGGATATCATTGAGTGTATTAGTATGGTGATCATCATGGTTTGGTCACGACTATATTGTGATAAAAGCTACCGACATTCTTCTTCTAATATATGAGATGCACCAAATTATTTAAAGAGAAGTCTAAGGATAAATAGCATACAGATACACGTCTAAGAAATTACTATTATATAATTTATTCAAGAATAAGATGTTGCTAAGTGTGAGATTGTTATGAAATCATATTTCGTATACTAAATTAAGTATCATATATTTTTCTTCCTTGATTGTACTAGCTATTTAATATGATGGGTTGAAATTAAGTGATCAGATTTTGATAAACCCTTAGATTGCTCAAATTAATATGAGTTGATTGAATATATACTAATTGTTTTTACCTTAATTAGGGATTATGAATACACTAATTGAGTAATATGTAAAGACCCTTTGGTTATGGTCCTTAATACACCAAATCATAAAGTAATTTCTCTTCTCTTAATCTAGAGGAAGACAACGATCCCATTGAGGAACTAAGACAATATGGTTGAGGAAGATCACAAACCATCCTCTCGTTCGTGTTCATCCGTACGTGATCAATTTTCGTAGTATTTATATAATAGTAGGCGATCATTTTCAATTAATTCAGATATCTCACTCGAATCTATAAATCCTTAATAATTTAGCATAATGTATATCCTCTAATTTTTGGTATTATGTTATAAGATGTTTGTATTTAAAATATATTTATGACTTTCAATATGATTTAATTTCAACATAAATATCTTCTAATTGAACTTTGATTAGATCAAATTTTGATTATTTAGACAAGTTTAATACTATTAAGATATTAATTTTATTGTTATAAGTTTTAAAAATATAATTTTACGTAGTTTTTTTAAATAATTACCATTTTAATTCTTTGATTTGGAAATAATTACATTTAATATTTTTATTTAAAAATTAATAAAAATATTATATTTTTGACTCGTATTCACCATTTTAAAATAGCTTAATTACGATATTATTATTTTTTTCTCGATATTTTGAGATTATGTTGGTACGTGCTGCATTAGTAAGAGATACAAATAAAGTAAAAATAAAAATAGGAGGGGGAAGAAAGTAGAATCAATGACACACGAGTTGAATCTGGTGTTATTAGATTAAATATCTTCTTAAAAGTTTTTTTTTTCTTTTCAAATTCTTAATTAGACCGCCAACCATTGCCTTTTTGTCTATCAATAAACAGGAGTTATTTATTATTCTTTGATTAAGTAATATGAATCAAATTATTTTCTTGTTAACAAAAATAATTGTATTTAAAAATAAAATTATTTTTTTATTTGATAAGTTTGTATTATAGAGGACCATTATAATAATTTCTTTTAAAAATAATTAATAATTTGTGAATGGTCTAAGTTAATATCAAAGTTTATGATCAAGGTTTTGTTTTGTTACAACTTTTGTTTTTTATTTTTTATTTTTATTCCTGACAAAAAAAATAAAATAGACTTTTATATTTTACTCAAATTTTAATATTTATTTTTAATTAATAATTAATTTTGTTTTAATTAAAACTGCGCTGTACTTTTTCGTCAAATTTTAAAACTTAAATTTTTTTAAAAAATAAAAAATATTATCTTTAAAATCTAATTTATACACTTTTATTATTAAAAAAATTAACACATAATTTTATATTTAATACAGTTTAAATTAAACTATAATTATTTAAATATATTTAATGTTAAATATCATTCAATTAGATTACGTTCAAAATTATTTAATAATATTTTTATTATTATAAATTTTAGATGTTTTTTTTTATTTCTTTTTTATAAATTTTCAAGAAAATTTTAGAACTTGTTTTATATTTTCAAATTTAAAAACTTTAATAATTAAACTTCAAATGCTATTTTAACGCATCTTTTTATCAAAGACCACAATATCACAATTTTTTTTCTTATCTTGCTTTCAATAAAATAAAAAAAAGAAAAGAAAGAAGAAGTTTAATTTAAATAAGAGCCATGGCAGAACAAAAACTAACGGTGCAATTAAAGGAAGATGATAAAATATTACAAAACGCGAATAATTTAATGACTTACGAACACATACATGATAGCACTCATTTTTCACGTTAAAATATTAATTCACCTAAGTTTTTATAGGACTAAAAGTTAAGATGAAAGCTCCAAAATGCATTATATTTACATTTTAGTATTGGATAAGGAATTTAATTTAGTCAAATAATTTATAAAATTTAATAATTTATTTCCGTTATTTTTATATTGAGTTAATTTGTCTCATAATTTAAAAAAAAATCAAATTATGATTTTTCATTTAAATTCAATAAAAAAATACATGTGAGAGATGTATGGTTTTTCTTTTGACTTCAAATAGAACTATAATACCTTTAAATTTTATAATTTTTAAATCAAATTTTTTTGTTTGTATAATTCAAGTTTTTTTTTGTTACATGTAAAGATTAAAAATATATATATATATATATATATTTAATAAATATATATTTTTATCATGTATAACTTATAATTTGGATGACTTTATGTTAATTGAATTATTTTATTAAATTATAGGATCTAATTGATTAGGTAAAATAATTATATGATTAAAATATTTATTTTTTCATAATTATTATATTATCTGCACATTATTGTATTAAAAATTCACGAGTATGTGTAAATTTATAATAATTTTAAATTATATAATATTTTAATATTCATCTAATTTATTTAAACTTAAAACCGTTATTTTTTACTAAAAAATATGATAATGAATTATTTATGTATCGTACATGTAATTTTCATAACCATCAAATCATTAAATATGTATTTTAAAATCATAAAATTATATTATTATCATAATAAATTTAATTAAGAACAACACATGCTACAGTAGATCTTTATATTGTAAGAATATAATTGTCCAAAATCAATTGATAAATTATGAATTTTTTTGAATATTATGATAAATTGTATTTAATTTCAATCTAGACCAGGAGAAGTCATATTTATTGGATAAAATACCCTTTTTTTTATACATGTAAAGCACGCTATAGAGTATCCGCAGCTAATTAACGGTAATGGATGAATTAATTATATAAGTGCATAATTAAAATAAAATTTGTAAAACACGTTAGTATATACTTTTATTCTTGGCATAACGTGTAGAACTCGATACTCGTATACTCATATGAGTACACGTACAATACACGTGCACTCATGTATGTTTCTTTTCCCATTTGGCTACCTGAGTCTCTCTTAGCCTACGCGGGTACAACTGCACGTGTTCACATGGCCTGTCTATGTTAAGTCTTTTTCTTAATATTAACAAATTTGGTTAATTTATTTATATCATTTAAATATTTAAAAATTCATTAAATATTATATTTTATCATTACTTTTCACATTATTTTAAAATTAAAAAAATAAATAATATCATTTATAATATAAAAATTAAATAATATAAATAAACTCAAACGACCCAACACCCTATTTATTATTATCCTAAGAGATTATTTAATATCCTACACGCTATTTTCTTCTCCAAGATGCAAACTCTTTAACGTTTTTTCAGTTTAAAAACAATATTTTGTTATAGTTTAGATTTGTTACATTATAAAATGAGAAATTAGGAGTTTTAACTATCAAAAACAATTATTATTATTTTGAAAATAAAAGTGAAAGATTTTATTAATTTATTTATAAACAAAAAATACAACAACATATAAATTTTAATTTTTAAAATACATCAAAATTATAATTAAAAAATCAAGATATTAATGTTATTATATCATATGCAAGAGAAATCTTATTTATTCACCTTTTACTCTCCTTTCTATTAATACTTATCTAAATCAAAAACACAAATCATGACAACATAAATCAGTTTTCTTTGCCCATACGACATGTAATGATGTAATATTGTAATACATGGTGATGTGAAACAAATAATATGCCAATCCATATAATCCGAGAGCCAACTTAAAAATTCTCAATTACCTGATGAGCTGTAAGTCGAATTTTATTCGGTTCAATTTGAGTTTTGAACAAAAATCTATCATACCAATTTTTAGCTTTTAATTATTTTTTATTTTTCATTAATATGTTTATATTTAACAAAAAATTATAAAATCATTTATGAGTTCATGTTATAATTAATAACAGTACATTTCTTTTTCATCATTTATCGTAATATGTATTATATGTAGATAAGGATGTAAACAAAATCCCATCATTTATAAATTTGAATAATAAGTTAAATTTTCGTTAGTATCATTTATAAATTTAAATCAATAAGTTAAATTTTGGTTAGTTTGGATAAAAAAAAATTCAATCTATTAAGATCGAATTGATTGATGCATTACATTATCTACAATTTATTACAATTCTATTTGAATCAATTAAAATTAAATGATATTTATATTTTATAATATGTCACTCTTTTAATATTTTTATCACTTTTTATTATATATATATATATATACTTTCTTTCTATTTATTTAATTTTGTAAAGTTTATAAAACATTTTAACGACCCGATTTAGAAAGTGATAATAATAAGATATTTTTCCCGACACAAGGAAGACGTGCTCCGATCTAAGGTCTTGACTGACTTACGATCTCCGCGAAGCTCCACCTTCAAAGAAGAGCTATGTAGACATCTTTTTTTTTCTTTTTGAGTCTCACAATTGAATCTCACTAACCAAGATAAATGACGCTTATGCGGGATCTTGGTACCTTTCTCTTAAAAGAATAGAAGTTGAGTTTTGTAAAGTTTATAAAATATTTAACTTAATTTTTTATTAATGGTAATGATAAGTGTTAAATTGTAGTATTTGACTTACTATTGTAATATTTGTGATTTTAGTATACATTAAATACTTATATATTGATTATTGATGAAAAATTAGATTAGAAACAAATCAAATTGAATTTGATGAAAAAAAAGTGATCACTTTGATAAAAAAAATTATAAATTAATTAGATGATTAAATTGAATTAAATAAGTTTAAATTTAATTATTTTGATTCGATAATACATGATGATAATTATGCATAAATTGGTTTAAAAAATGAAGCTTTTCAAAACTATATGGCAGCAATTTAAAAAGTTAAATTTCTGTATATAATTTTTGTCATATTAAACAATTATTTGTAAAAATTAAAAGGTTAAGTAAAAGCATAAATGGTAATTGTTTGTTGTTTATTGCAATGAATAAAATAATAATAGTAGTTGTCACTTATTTCTTGAAATAAGATAATAGGATTAGGTGATCTAATTGGAATACAAAGTGGAAAGGGTGGAAGTCCTAACTACCAAAATATTAAGTTATTAATCATCATCTTCTAGGGCAATCTTAAAGTATCTATTCTATTAATTTAATTTTAATTTTTACCAACCCAATTGTTCAGACACATAAATGTAAGAATACAATTTCTTTTTAATTCCGTAGAACAATTTTTCATGATATCATATTTTAATAAATTATGTTACACACTTTCAATTTTCCTATGTATGTTACCAAAAATCCAAAACCAAATTATTTCCTTTCAACAGTTACATTTTAAATAATGTTTTTTTAAAGAAAACATTAATATTCACGTATCTTAAATGTAATATATTTTGAACCATATTAATTAGAACAACACTATATAATCAGATTGTAAATATTTACAGATATTTTCGATTGTGTGCTGTTTCATTAATTAAAAATTTAATTAACATTAAAAACTAAAAATATATATTATAATAAATTAATGTAATAATTTAATAGTTGTGGGATGAACTACTCCAAAAGAAAAAAAAAATACTACATAAGAATTCAATACATTTGCATGTGGCTTGCATTAATTGTTGTTAATCAAATAATATTTGTAGTGGTTTGAAATTATATATATATATATATATATATATTTTGTTATATAATAAATTTTAACATTAAATTATTAGATGAATTATTCTTAACCATTCCAACTATTCAATGTATTTAAAGGTAATTTGAAATACTTATTTGATGTTTAAATAACAAAATTATAATTAATAAAGTGTAAGTTTACGTTCATTTATCATTTCTCATTATTAGAGCATTCAAGTTTTTATATCACCCAATTAATTTTTACCTCCTAAAAAATACATTTGTTATGTTACGAAAAAAAAAACATATTATGCAAATATATGGTGTGTATTATTGGAATAAATGTAGATGTGAATATAATATATTTTTTTAAATATAAAAATATATCAAAAATTAAGTATTAAATCCAAACACAGTAAAAATATTAAAATATATAAATATAAGTATAATTCGTTTAATTTAAATACAATAATTGTGAATTTTTTTAATTAATTATATTTATTTATAAATAATTTTTTAATATTTTAATAAATTATAAAAATATAATATATATAATTAAGCATTCTTGTTGGAGGTGAAGTAAAATTTAACAAAATTATATTTTAATAATTTATAATATATATAAATTATAAAAATATGCTATTTATATTATATATATATATATATATATTAAAAGAAAGGTATTAAAGAATTATAGTAAAATTTATTAGAGGTGAAGTAAAATTTTATATTTATTTTAAAAATGAGATTTAGTTTATGTATTTATTTTTTATAATAATTTAATCTTATGATCGGAAAAAAATAACTATTTTTATATATATATATATTTTTAAGTTTTTATTTATAATTTATTAAATGCAATTGAATAAAATAAAATAAAAATAAATAAATAATTTAAATATTATTTTTACAGTTAATAAAATATTTAACAAGCATAAAATTTCATGTGATTCAATCAAACCTCTGATAGAATATACCTGTTTTCACGCAAAAGATTCTTTATCTCCACCAAAACTTGACACTCTCTCCCATCTTTTCGTCTATATATAAAGGGTAAAAAAAATTAATAAAAAGAAAAAAAAAATGCAAGCATGATTCCTTAACTTTAATATAAATAGTACAAAAGTAAATTAATCTTTGGATAGATGATTACAAGTTTAATAGTTATTTAAAAGTAGATTCAGAGTACTTTAAAAAAATATAAAAAATGAAACATGTAAATATATATATTTATATTTATATATTTTTTAAAATTATATATTTATTAAATTAATTATAGCTTAAAAATATGAAATTAAATATATTTAAATATATTATAATTAATTTAAAATTACATAATAACTTAAATATATATATATATATAATCTATTTTTAATATATTTTAAATTTTTAAACTTTTGATACATTTCGTTTATTAACAAGTCAAAATTTAATAAATTCTTTTACATTATAATAAGCATTGCTACCTTCATCCTAGTTATATCTCCATATATAACGCCATTAACACTCACCTTAAAACACATCTCAAATTGAAGTTTGCTTAATAGACTTCAATAAAATAACAAATTAATCCACAATCATATATCAAAAGAATCAAAATGGTTGCAGAGGAGATTTCGATCGGCGGTTCAAGTAGTAGCAGCTATCCAATCAAGACGGTGGTGGTTCTGGTCCAAGAAAACCGGTCCTTCGACCACATGATCGGTTGGATGAAGTCCCTCAATCGTGAGATCGACGGTGTAGATGGCTCCGAATCAAACCCCATTTCCACGTCCGACCCAAACTCCACCAAGATCTTCTTCGGCGACAAGTCGGTCTACGTTGACCCCGACCCTGGCCACTCCCTCCAAGCCATATACGAGCAAATCTTTGGTGAGCCGTGGACCGAGGCCTCCGCTGAAAAGAAGCTGGCGCCGAATATGCAGGGATTCGCCCAAAATGCCGAGAAGACTCAGGAGGGAATGGCAGAGGCGGTGATGAACGGATTTAAGCCGGAGATGGTTCCGGTGTATAGGGAGCTTGTGAAGGAATTCGCTGTATGTGATCGGTGGTTTGCGTCGATGCCGTCGTCGACCCAGCCGAATAGGCTGTATGTACATTCGGCCACGTCGCATGGGCTAACGAGTAACGACACGAAGCAGCTAGTTAAAGGGCTTCCACAAAAGACCATTTTTGAGTCGATAGAGGAAAGTGGCCTTTCTTTTGGCATTTACTATCAGGAACCTCCTTCCACCCTTTTCTACAGGTTGGTAACTTCACTCATTAGTTCATTAACAGAAGAAAAAAAAAATAATTACTTTTTTATGATAATTATGTTTTGAATATATAGATAATGTTAATATATATTTTTAAAGTTATAATTATAGTAATATCTTATCATTAATAATCTGCAAAGATTTCATAAATATTTTTAATTTAAATATATATTAAAATTATTAAATTAAAACTAAAAATATTTTTAAATATATTAGAAAAAAAATTAAACTTTCATCTTTTTATAAATTTTTTTAATTTATTATTTGGTTACTATGATAATAAAACATAACATTCTCAATCATAAATATAACATATATCATGTATAAATATCTAAACGAAAAAAGTTAAAGTTAAGTAAAAAAAATAATACAAATATTTATTTTTTATTCAAAATAAATAAGAAAAATAAGAAAAATATAAATAAAACAAAACTATCCCATATGGAATTCTGTAAAAGAAAATCAATCTCCAATAAAAAATAAATTAACCTTTTAATGCTTCTTATAATAACCGGCATTTTACAGATAAATTTTACGACCATGCCTCTTAGAGCTTCGAAGTTTAGCTCTTCTTTCGTTATAAAAATGTCTAATTCTAAAAGTAATTAGAAATTGTGTTTTTGTTTTTAAAAACTCTCTCATTAATTAATAATTTCTTTTCCTATGTGTCTTTTTTTCCCCTTCTATCTTAAGCTATTTAAGAATGAGGCACTTTTATTAGATGTTGGAATAACCACATATGAAAACTGAAATTAAATAATAAAATTCTTCTTTAATTAGCTGGTCCACTCAATATAGTTATATCGATGAAGAGGACTAATTCTAGAAGTACAAGCTAACTAGAGGCATGAAAATTATATTTATTCATAAATATTATAAATTTCTTTATTATTATCTTATTTTATTCATCTCTATTTAAATATAAATTAATTTTTTATTAATTATTATGAATCTCATATAATTTAATAATAATTCTTATTAGTTAGAATTAATAAAAAATAAACAGATATACAAAACTACTCTTTATTCAAAATCAAGTTATAACAAAATATGAGTCGGGTTAGACGTATTTAGATCCCTATCATTTCATAAATGAGTCGGTGCATGTCGACTTATTTATGAACTAATATCTATCCACTTTTATTTAGAAGTGCGTTGTTCACGGTTTGTAGTACAATTAATTTTGTTTGTAGGTTGGATACCGGTAAACACGTTTCAAACACTACCCACCCGTTTTATAAATGAATCAAAGCTTTTAGATTTGTTTACACTCAATTCATTTAATGTCGATAAGAACTTATTTAAAAGTCTTTGTGACCTAATAAATGAAGTGACCTAACGAGAGTTAGAGATGATGATATAATATTTCATGTAAATAAAAATAAAGATAAATGCGATAAATTTTTTTTTTTAAAGCACAACAACTTGTTACTTTTTTTATATCAATAATCAATAATATTAATGAAAAGTACTACATATATAACTAGAAATCTATAACAAATAATATTACTGAAAAGTACGCATATATAATCACTGAGTAATGTATAATTTCTCTTTACTAATAAAATTACTAAATTTTATATATGATTAGAGATGTTATTTATTATTTTAGAATTTATTTTCTATCAATTAGATTATTTTTCTTATTTAACTTTTATCGAGTATTTGTTTTTTTTGAATTTTTTTGTAATAATCTTAAATTTTATTGACTTTAATTATTCACATATTCTAAAAACAATGAATAATTTGTGATAGATAATAATTTTATTATTTTTTTAAAAAAGAAAATAAAATAAAAGATAAAGCTAGAAGTTGCTTGCATTTGTAAATTTGAAAGGTTCAATTAGCCAACTCAACCATAAAGGAAAATTCATCGTGGCTATGCCATTTGAATATTAAGTGTAAGCCATCTGCTTTGAATTTCGAATGGTTTAAGATCTAAATTTTGAAATTTGGAATAAACAGTAAAAGCCTTTTCTCAATTCTTTTTCCGACAAACCTTTTCTCATTTTTGATTGGAAAACTCTTATCATCCCAATTTGGGATATACCCCAATCCAAATCTCACAAAACATTTCGATCCTTTGTTGTTGAAAACTCTTATATTAACAAATGAAGTCTTGGCACATAAGATTGAGATACATTCCAAATTTCCAAATTAGACTATATAAACACTATTTATATTAACTTATTTTTTGTTTTGATTCCAAAATCTTACCATTAACCAAACATGTCCCCCTCTAGTTATACTTTTAATAATGCCAATTATTTTAACCTTTTCTTTAACTATTAGCTAGTGATCTAGCTAGAGGCAATCAGAATTCACACTAAATAGCTAATAGTCTTTCAAATTAATAATAATTGTTGCAGGAACCTTAGAAAATTGAAATACATAGCTAACTTCCACCAATTTCGCTTGGAATTCAAAAACCATTGCAAGGAGGGAAAGTTACCAAATTACGTGGTGATAGAACAGAGGTACTTTGATCTTCTATCATTACCAGCCAACGACGACCATCCATCACATGACGTATCAGAGGGCCAAAAGTTTGTAAAAGAAGTGTATGAAGCTTTAAGAGCAAGTCCACAGTGGAACGAGATGTTGTTTATCATCACATACGACGAGCATGGTGGTTTTTACGATCATGTTCCTACTCCTGTGGATGATGTTCCCAATCCAGATGGTATTGTTGGTCCTGAGCCTTACAACTTTCAATTTGATCGTCTTGGCGTTAGGGTTCCCGCTATCATTATATCTCCTTGGATACAACCCGGAACTGGTAAGTACTCTTTAAGTGTTTGACGTATACTTTTATTTAGTCTAGTGTGTTAAAATTATATATACTTTTTATTTTAGGACAAATTAATAAGAATGATGGATGAGAATAATTCGTTAACTATATAATTAAAGTGTATTAAAGTTTACTAAATTTTGGGCAGTGGAAGTCCGTTAATTATTTAAAAATAGATCCGAAGTTCAAAACTTAAAAAAATAAAAAATTGAATACGTGAATACAAATATTCATATTTTTTTAAGTTATTATATGGTCTTAAATCAATTGTTGTTTTCAAATTAATCCAAGTTTATATTTTTCAATTACAATTGATTTAGAGAATATATAACAATTCAAAAAAATACGTACATGTGTATTTACAGGCTCCATTTATTACATATGTGTTCATAAATTAATTGTTATGTGTTTAAACTTATTTAAGTTTATATTTTTTGTTTTACAATTGATTTAAAAAATACATACATGTTCAGGTGTTATGTTTTAAAGTTGTAGACTTTTGGTCCATTTTTTCATAATTAGTAGAATTATAATAATTTGTTTAAAAATTAATGAATTTTTGTATACTTTTAGCATAATTACAACATTCTTATCCTTTTTCCAATTAATTTTTCAATCGTTTTGTTTATTATAATTTCACAAGTAAGTTATGTCCCAAAGGGGTTTAATATCATGCAATTATTATGAATTGTGATGATGATTTGAACATATACAGACTGAAATCTAATTAGTGATGGGTTGATCTATGTAACACAGTATTGCATGGACCTTCTGGGCCATATTCGTCATCACAGTTCGAGCACTCCTCAATTCCAGCAACTGTGAAGAAGATTTTCAATCTAAAAGACTTTTTAACAAAGCGTGACGCTTGGGCTGGTACTTTTGAAAACGTTGTCAATAGAAGTAGCCCAAGAGCAGATTGTCCAGGTGATCGTATAATTAATTAATAATAATATCTCTCTATATTATTTTCAAATTAAGCTAGCTCTAGTTTGATCTAATTTATTAATGCTCCTATATTTTGGATGCAGTTACATTGCCAGAACCTCCGAAACTAAGGGATAGGGAAGCAATAGAAGATGGGAAACTGAGTGAGTTCCAAGAAGAGTTAGTACAATTGGCAGCAACACTAAATGGAGATTGTAAAAAAGATGTTTATCCCAACAAGTTGGTGGAGAACATGACTGTTTCAGACGCAGCCCAATACTGTCACAGTGCATTTGATTACTTCTTAAAAGAATGTGAGAAAGCCAAACATACCGGAGTTGACGAAAACCAAATTGTTGTGTGTGCTTCAACCTCGTTGCCCACAACCACTACAGCTGAAACGAGATCATCTCCCAGATCTTTTGCTCAGAAGATCTTTTCTTGTTTGGTTTGTGATCGTGGTTAATTTAAACTATATATTTATTATAATCCTTAGTTGATCTACGTACATTATTTCCATTTGTTTATTTATTTATTTTCCCACTTAATCTCAACTCCATGTTTGTGTGTTATCTCGTTTAATTGTTGATTTTATACATATAGATTGTTTTATGTACAATTATTTGATTTTTATTGCTATTGGATTCGTATTATTTTTTTTCATCATCTTGAACTCCAGAGGCAAACTTATCATTGAGTTATAAGTTCATACGAAAATGTCCATTAACTCGCTATTTGTAATTTTTAACAGAAAAAAAAAATCACATAATTTTACTTCTCTTTTTCACATAGCGAGAGTGAAAAATAGTTGTGATGATATACAATCACCCAAATGTGATAATAAATTGTTGAATTAAGACCTCCCTACCAAAAAACAAAAAAAGCATAATGATACGCCTATTAACACCATAATGTTGCATAGTTCAATCCACAAAAATCAATAAAATTCACATAAATTTGAACTTAAAGAAAAATCATAATGATCTTCATGTATATATATATATATATATATATAACAAACAAAATGAATATGTGTTTATATAATAGTAACATAGAATATGTATATTAATACCAGACAAGTTTTGATGAAATAAAACGCTTACAAAAATTTGAACCACTATTTATCTTTACTAAAAAAATGTGATAAATAAAAAATTAATATAGCATAACGGAATAAATTAGATTTTTTTAAAATAATACCCCTAAAATTATAAAAATAAAAATATTATTCTAATAGTATTAAACGTAATTTATTAGATGAAAATCAATATTTAATGGATCTAAATAATCGTAATTTAATTTAAACGATCGTTAAATAAAATGCATTCAATATAAATCGATGATATTAACATTTTTTTTATTTTTTAAAAAAAATTTGGGAAAAAATACACACAATTTCTGATAAAGTTGAAAAGTATAAATCAAAAACTATTTTAGATATTTAAAAACAAAAAAAATGCTTTTAAAAATAAATTATGGTGTTTAGTCATTGTTTTTGTGGGAACTTTAGTTCTTAATTTGTGTTTAAAGGGACGAAATTTGGTATTATAGTGCATTTAAATTTGTTTGATTTAATGATAAAGTTGTAATTTTATTTAGATTATTTTTAAAAGGGATAAATTGATACATTTATTGAAGTAAAAAAAAAATCAGTACCGCAAAATCGTGAGGGAGTTAGGGTATTAGTTAATTAAAAAACTAAAGGAAAACATTAAAAAAGAAAAAAAAAAAACAGAGGAACTCTGAGAGAAAAGAAATGAGACAAGCGAGAAGAACGAAGAAAGGAAAGAGAAGAACGAATGGGAAAAGAATGAGAGAGGAAAAACATACATTTTTAGTCATTCCATTTCATTTATGGTGAGGTAAATTTTTATAACTTAAATAGTAAGTATTTCTTTAACTATGGGTAAAATTAAAAATATGATATTTGATGTAATTGAATTATATTTTCATATAATATTGTTTATTTTATTTATATTTATGTATTATAATTCACGCACGTAGGTTTATCGGATATTCTTAAATTTTTAGTAAGAATGTAGTTTGTATTTCAATATAATTATTTAATTTTTTATTTAAATGTTGGTTTAAATAAATTATTGATATAATTTTTGAATAAATATAATAATTTATTAAAAAAATTTATTGATATTTATAGCCTTTAATTTTTGAAAAGATAAGTTCAAGCTTCATCCTTTATTTATAGATAATTGTTCTCTTTAAATTTATTAACTTTTTTATTTAATTTTTTAATTATTATTTTTTTAAAATATTTAATGAATTTTTAGTATTTAATCTAATCAATTTTGTAGTATTATATTTATATTTTTATTATTTTAAATATGTATTCATGTTTATAATTATTTAAATTTTATCTTAAGTTTTGATGTTATTATATTATTTAATTTAAAGTTATTATTTAAAAATCTAAACTTAATTCTGAACTCAAAAGTCAGCTCGTAATTACCCAGAGTTATAAATAGTACTATTGTTTTACTCTTAGTCAATGTTGAACTTAACATCCCCCTTCACATCAGCTAGAGTCTAGATTTACGACACAGTCTGGATTTACGGCATGAGTGCCGATGGGAGTATGAAGAAGCGAAGAACCTAGTTCTAATACCAACTTACAACCTCATGGTTAACTCTAAACACAAAAATTAGTTTGTGAGTTAAAGGATTGTCTAGATTTATAAGACTTATTCTTAATAATGTGGGACTTAACATTATTAATGATCATTTAATTTTTCTTATTAGTTACTTATATTTTTGGAACGTGACTTTTTTTAAGTGATTGTAATCTAAAGCAAAATGTTTTTAAAAACAAAAAATTGAGAATAGGTTAAATGTGTTCTCGTTATTTTTGGGAACATTTGAAAACACGTATAACATATACGCTTCATAACTTTTGGATTGTTTTTGCTTAGTAGCATGTATATTATTAATGAGATAATAAATTATTTTGCTTCGGACTCTGACTTTCTTTCTGCAAAAAATATATATATATAATATTTAGAACAAATTATTATTGTTATAATTATTTTTTAATAATAATAATTTTATAGTACTAAAATTTAATTATTTGTAAAAAAAATTAAACAAATAATAATTTTGTTACGATACTAATAAAAATAATTATAACATATCATTATTTTTTAATAAAAAAATATATTATATAATTTAGAGCAAACATTTTACTTTTTACTAAAGTTTATAATTTACTTTCAATTTATTAACTTAATTTCCAGTCTATATGATATTTTATTTAATTTTTTTATATCAATTAATTATTTTAATTAATATTAATATAGACAAAATAAATAATAAGATTGTCATAGACTTATAATTCAATTACTTAAAATGAATCAATTCATTTTATTTATATAAAATACAAATAAATTGTTTAAATTATGTTAAGAGATTAAATTTATGATTAAAAAACTATTTTTAAAAATAATTTGGAGAAACATCTTGACAACTATATTTTTTTTTCTTGAAAATAAATTTTAAAAATAATGATTAAATAATTTATAATTTTTTAAAATTATTTTTAAGAATAATTTTTAAATTAAACCGTGAAATAGTTCCTTTTTTTCCTTGAATATTGAAATAAAAAGAAGAAGAATAAGAAAAGAATAAGCGTGTGAGGCTAAAAAAGAAAAATCACGTGGAAAATAAAACCGGAAAAACCTCAGTGTATTTATTCGATTTCACAAAGCCCTAATTTGGTTCTATCCCTTTTCCACACCATCGCTGGCCGTCAAGTATCCTCCAACTCCATTGCCGCTGTCCAGTAGTCTCCATAGTCTACACTCTCACTCCCTTTCCCGTGAAGTATTCTACTTGGTTGGCTTTTATTTGTAAAAGGTAATCTCTCTATCTTATCTTGATTTATTGGTTTCAGTTTTATTCTTTTTGCTTAGAATTGCCGACCTTGTATATATGATACTGTGATATTAGCTACTTTAGTGATCTGGTATGATGATTTATTTACCTTTTTGATCATTCAAACGTGTTATTCTCAACTTTTCAATACATTTTAAGGGCCTTAATTTTAATTGCGGCCTAGGGCATCATAAACTCTTGAGCTGCCCCTGCCGATTTTCTGGTATAATGACAACTTCTCCCTTTGTGTTCTTATTAGATTTTCTTCTTTTATTTTTCCTTGAAGTTATTTATTAATTCGTATTTCTTGGATTCTACTTTACTTTAATTCCTTTATGTTTTGGATTTTTTTTTCTCTTGTGGAATTAGCAAACCTGAATATCATTTGGTTTCTTGTCTCTCTTTCTACTGTAAAATCTCTAAAGAAACTGTGGAGAAACAAACGATATGATTTTTTTAGATTTTGTGTGGCTATGAAAATGGCATGCGTTTCTAGAAAATTAATCGATTTATGGCATTATATTAATCAAATTGTTATAGTTGGAAATGTCTACAGATTTTTTGAGATGAACTATTGTATATGACATTATGAATGACTGCAATGTGCTTCTTGGTGATAATAAATTCTTTGAATTATTATTAGAAAGTGGTTGTGTAGAATTTCCAATACATTTTTCGAATGGATATTAAAAAAAAAACGACCAAGGCTTTTAGTTAGACTTGGAATGCGTAGAATTTTATGCACTATAATCATGTCCAAGCCCCTAACCTTAAATTTCTGCAATTTATATTATTAATTCTTTATCTATTCAAATTTGGAAACTCTTTCACTGGAAACATACAATTACTGGTGAATTAATTTGGTAATCTCTTCCTTAGTATTGGAGCCACCACCCCTGTTCTGCTTGATGGTCTAGTATAGTATGCTTAATATGCATTTGCTACACTTCAAACAGATTTTATCGTGTTCTAAAGAGTGCCAATTCCTGCTGATCTGTAGTTCTTTAGTTTCAGAAATTTCATGCTGGTCGTAATAATTTTTCAATTTCAAGGTGATGACGTTTTGATTTATTTGTTTGGTCTTATGCAGAAAATCAAGGTTTCTGTATTAGAGTGAGATTAAAATGAGGTTGGAGAAGTGTTGGTTTTGTTCATCCACTGTATATCCGGGGCATGGTATTCAGTTTGTCCGCAATGATGCCAAGGTGCACTTTTTTGTGGTTTCCAAAATATAGTTCTTTTACATTTATTTCACTGCTGCATGTAGGTTTAGTAGTATTAACTATTAATATCTTTGCCTTAATGATGTTTTCTGTTTTTTTTTTGGGGTGGGAGTTGGTTGGGGCTTGATGCTTTTCCAATTACATCCCTTCACATAACATCTCCTCCCATTGTAATGAATATTCTCTGCATTTTTATTCACCTTTGGAAATTTTGAGACTTATGCTATAGTTTTGAATGTTTTGGATGTCTAATCATAAATAATAATTCATTTTATTCGACATGTCAAACCCACTGCATTGCTCTTGAAAACTAATTATGTAGTTTTTTTAAAAAAAATTATTTGTCAATTTGGTTCATCTGTTTTGGAAATTGGTTTGTAGTGGTAGTTCACCACATTCCTGATTCCATAAACATCATCCCTCTGCAGGTTTTCCGATTCTGTAGATCAAAATGTCACAAGAACTTCAAGATGAAGAGGAATCCACGTAAGGTGAAGTGGACTAAGGCATACAGGCGATTACATGGAAAAGATATGACACAGGTCTGTGACTTATTTTATTTACCTTGTTTTGAGCCACGTTTTCTATTGAGAATAGGCAGCTAAAAATGTGGTTGTAAAAATTTATTTGCTTTTCTTGTTTTGTCTGAAGGATTCAACCTTCGAGTTTGAAAGGAAGCGTAACAGGCCTGAGAGATATGATAGGAATATCACGGAGAGCACTTTGAAGGCCATTAAGAAGATAGATAAAGTCAGAGCAGACCGACAAGTTAGACACATTGAGCGCAGGTTTTTTTTTTGGCTTTGTGATGTCTTGTTGCAAAACATTATAGGGCCTTTCAAATATCATCTGAAATGTTATTGAATATAATTGGCAGAATGTCGGGGAAGAAAAACAAGGAATTGCGCGAGGCCCAAAAGGAACTGGAGCAGAGCATCAGCCTGGTCAAAGCTCCCGCTGCTCTCACAGAAGATGCATCTCATCTTCAGCCCATCAAACTCAAGGCCTCTCAACCACAAACAGACAACCATCTCATGGAAGAATGAAATCAGAAAGCTTCACATTGTTCCATTCTATACACCATTATCTAATTGTGGTAACTGCAGAACTTTGTTTGGGTTGTCTGCCTTGTGTTGGCAAACTAAACCCGGGAATATTTGTTATGGCTTCTGGATTGAATTTATCTCTACTTCAATGTTAAAGCGGCACAGATTTTCAATTAGTGCTTAGATTTTTAATCCTTACAGATTTAATCCATAAATTTTAAGACAAGCACACGAGGAGGACATCCTTAGCTTCTGATAATTGGTAGAACGGCTTCAACATTTCAGCAATTTGTTTTCCTATTTTCATTAAAATCCTTAAATTTTAATTTGAGCTCACAAAAAACAAGTTGGCAATGCTGTTGTGTTTTAATTTTTTGCAACGTTTCCTTAATCGCCCATATAGTTATTTTTACTTATCAACGTGTATTGCATTGCAACCGTGCATAGTTAGTAATCGGGGAAAAAATACTGTTGCATAATTAGTACGAGATGGATTACATATGGCATATGTTGTACCATATTAAAGGTTTTATATAATTTTTATAAGTTGTAAAATTAGATTGTATCGTAAAATATAAAAGTAATACGATTAGGAGTTATAAGTATAAATTGTATTGGATTATCTGAATTTTTAATTATAAAATTATGAATTTTGATTTTTTTATATTTTAAATTAAAAATAATAGTTTTTAATTTTAAAATATAATAAAAATAAATTTAACACTGATTTAAATAAATTTTATAATAAAAAATTATTTTAAATATAAATTATTTTATTAAAATATTTAAAATAAATTTTGTTTGATTATATTATATATAATTTATCATCGAACATTTTACAAATTATGTATAATATTATTAAATATATTTAAGTTTAATAAAATTATACTTAATATATTTAATATGTTAGTGTAAATTATAATGTGATTTACTATTAATTTATGATATAAGTCATTGATTTTTAAAAATAATTCAATCTTGTTTGGCTTAATCTAAATGATGATACTAGTTGAATATATAATTTGTCACAAATAGATCTATATAAGATAAGTAAAAATATAAAGATAAAAAAAAATATAATTATTTATAAAGAGAGATTTTAATAAAAAATAATAAAATATTATGTTTAAAATGAGTCACATTAAAATACAATCTAAATGAGATGATATTTAAAAAAATATGATAATTTTAAACCATGAAACTATTAGAGATACTAAATGAGACATGATATAGGATAATATAACTTGTTTTACATCTCTAATAATACCTCTTAAATTTATAATTATAAAAAGAGAAAAATACTACCATTACTTACCTTCACTTAAAAGTGAGTAAGAAATTAAGCACTAATAATTTGGTGATTTAATGGTTTTGTTAGTATCAACGATGTATTTTTTTGTCAAACTCGATAATTAGATTTGCTTTTATCATCTTATTCTTTTTTCTAAGTATAGAATAATTTAACAATATAATAACAATTTATATTTTATTATTTGATAAATACCATTCACCAATAAATAAAAACGGATTATATATTAAATTTTTTATGTGTTTAAAATCCAACGTAATCAACTAAAAAAATTATAATATCGAATATGATTATAAGTTATCAATTCATAATCCAAAATCTCTTTATGTTTTTGTCTTTTATAAAGAGAAGAAAAGAAAATCATGTACTTTTCTCTCTTTTTCTTTTTATCTTTACCTAATGACATATGTAAATGGCTTATTTATAGAATGTTATGCACATATTCATCTTGGATTATAACTTTTTGATAAGTTCTGATTTCTATAAAGTCATATTTATTTAAAGTAATTGTTTATAAACAATTGCAACCCATCAAAAAGTGATACAATGTGTCTGCATATGTTCTACATTGCTTAGAAAGCTAAGTGTTGATGTATTTATAAGGGGTCAGGACTCTCTAAATGACATGACCCGTTTTGGAGTTTCTCCCTATAAACAAAGTTGTGAGATTTCGCTGAATTGTTAAGTCATGATCGTGGGCTCGTTGAACTTGCAGTTATCGACTAAAGCGAACAATATTGTGCTACGTAGAGTGGGTCTTGCCCTACTATAAGAGGACAGATGAGGGCGTAAGACTCCTTAAGTGGAGGTGTATGATATAGTGGGTCTGCACATGTCTCACATTGCTTAGGAAGCTAAGTGGTGATGTGCTTATAAGGGGTGAGCACTCTCTAACTGACATGACACATTTTGGAGTTTCTTCCTAAAAATAAAATCGTGAAGTCTTGTTGAACTGTCAAGTCATAGCCGTGAGCTCGCTGAACTTGCAGATATGGATCAAAACAGACAATATCGTGCCACATAGAATGAATTCTATTTCGTTGTAAGAGGACAGATTAATCATCATGTATCAAAAAGTCATGTCTCTTTTTAAAAGGTTACAATATTTTAACAAATATATAATTTAATTTTCAAAATTTACAACTATTTAACATGTCTTTTATCAAAAGCATATACTAAAAAAATTCAACTTTTCATCTAAATGTTATGAGTTAGATCGTGTATACCTATGGGTGACTCCTTTGGACCCAAGTCTAAAATCTAACATTAAGAAAAGGAAATTTCATTACAAAGACATAAAATATACATAAACTAATGACAACACTAGAACAACCATCAATAATAATAAAACTCATAGCAAACCATAAACGTAGAACTCTCGTGATTCTATCTTCAATAGTAAAAAAAAAAAAGCTACCCAAAAAACCAAGCTTTGCATATAACCAATCTCAAAGTTAGTAGTAAACATTTATAGGAAGGATTTCATAAGCTCACCATCATTAATGAGCTATTCAAGGGCAAAGAAAATACTTCCATGAACACAAACCAACACAACAAACAATACACAATTAAAAACACACTTAAATACTCCAAAAATCAACATCAAGACAATTATAACAAAAACTAAGCAAAATTTAAGAAAAAACTAGGCACTTAACTAAAAAAACAAAACCATAGAGTTTTATCTCAATCACAAAACAAGACAATAACTTTAGCAAACAAAATGAAAAACTCAACATACTAAAATGTTAAGGATGATTCGATTTAGAGAAAGAAAATAAAGAGATTTTGGAAAATAAGAGTGAATTGGTATGTTTTGATACTATAATCACACACATATATCAAACTTTACATATGCACGTATCAGTTACATAGGAGTACACATCATAATATGTCAAGAGATACAACATAATGATAAAGCATAAATTAAACTAGGATCGACCATATTTTGAAACCAAGCAGATGGTCGGTTTTTGAACAGTTCTGACTCGTGATGATGCTCTTAAAATTCAACTTATAAATGCGAGCTTTACTAAAAAACTTGAGCACTGTGTATCAAGGTTCAGGCATTTCAAGGATCAGACTCCAAGTTGTACCTTATGCTCAAACATCAATTCTCCTTACTCTTTTAGCTCGATTTTTTAATTGAGGTGAAAGAGTAAAAAATTGGGTAGTTGAAACTGCATAAATTTAGAAAAATTTTGGCACATCCCAATAAATGCTTTAGTTAATTGGAGAGAGAAAATCTAAGTCTTTTATCATTTTTTTTGCTCCTTTTGAGGTGACTTTTACTATAGTTGCTACTTTGCGATCTCTTCTTTCATTATAACAATTTTTAGCTTTCTTTTGATCACTCTTATCTCTCTTATACCCTTTTTGGTAGGGTATTTATTGACTTGGTAAAGGGTTGATGTGATAGCCCTCATCTTATGTACCCAAGGTCTCTTAAAAATTGCATTGTAATGGATTGGGACATTAATTATTACAAAATTGGTTATCACAATTGAACCAGTTATCATAATTGAAAGTATCAAGATTCCAACAACATATGTGGTGTTACCATTGAATCCTACTAAAGGGAACTCCTTCTTGCTAATATCATTATCTTTTATTCTTAGTGTTTTCATTGTTGTGAGAAAAATAAGGTCCATTGAACTCCCATTATCAACAAAGATCTTACAAACGTCATATAATCCCACTCAAAGTGTGATTACTAAAGAATCCTTATAAGGAGATGAAGTTTCATCATTAATTGTAAAAATGATCGAGGAAGAGGGTGAGCCTTCATATAGATTATAAACATAGGGAACATCACGTGCTTTTTTGGCATACCTTTTCTGCTCATTATTAGAGGTCCTATTAAACTCATATCTTTCATGTATAGAGTGAATAGTTTTCACATTGTCATCATTATACGACTCTATCCTTTTGATAGGTGGTATAGGTAATCTCAACACTTCTTGATGGGGTTGACTTTCCCTTCTTCTATATCATTTCCCTATAATCAACCTAGATATTCTTTAGATAACAAATCTTTAATTTATTTCTTGAGGTATCTAGAGTCCTATATATCGTGTCCTATGTCCTTGTGAAGACACACTATTTGGAGGTGTCTCTTAAAGGTGTCTTTATTTTTGGTGGCCATCTAAAATATGGCTTGTTTTCCATTCTCAAAACAACATAAGTTGAGTTTACTCTCAAGGGTGAACCCTTAAAAGGTGAGAGTGATATATCCCAAGGTCTAAGATTTCTAGGCCATTAACCTCTCCCTTTATGATTTGGGATGAATCATTTATTTTTATTGGCGACCATTTATCTTGAATTATTCTGTTTGAGCTTATTCTTCTTCTTTCTTTCTTCGAAACAACTTCCATAACTGACTTGTTTTTCTACCTAGTTTTAGCTCTTTTTAAAGATTAATAAATTTTTCTGGCTTCGCCATAAGCCTTCTCCATTGTATAAGGCACAATCTTGATCAGTTTAGCAAACAAGTCTAAATTTTTTAATGAGAAAATTTACAATTTTCAATTTTTTTTTCTAAATCTTCTCATATATTCTTCCATAGACTCATCATTTTCTTGAGTGATTGAGAAAAGATGATGAGACTCTTTTCTCATTGCTTGTTACCTGCATAATTAACAATGAAAAACTTAACAAATTGAGTAAAAAAAGTTATATTACGAGGTGCTAAGTTATTATTTCTGTGCAGTGTCACATAAGTTAACTATGAAGAGTTTACATATCATTGTATATCTTTTGTCGCATGTGAAACTTTTTGAGACCATGTTTTGAAGTGCAAGACATGAGTCATATGATTTTTCATCCCTTCGATAATCTGGACATTTAGGAACATTGAATTTAGAAGGTGATTTAATTTTTTCAATTGCTCACAATCTTTGTCAACGTTATAGCAAGAGTTACTCTTATCTTGTCTTCTGTTTGTTTTCTTAAGAACTTGTTCTTATTTTTTATTTGTTTTTTTCGAAGGCTTGAAAGTGTGCTTCCCAAAATCTTCTTTCCTCAAGTAATTATTCATTATTATACCGAACAGCATCTTGCCCCTTCTAAGCTGGCTGTACCCCAACTCGAACATTATGGTGCAAGATCTCTTCCACTCTCATAGGCTCATTTCTTCTTGGAAGCAACTCAACTTTCTTAATTAAATTATCAACTCAAACAACCAAATGTTTCAGGGATCGGATTCCAGGTTGCACCTTATGTTCAAACATAAACATCAAACAATAATACCAATATTTCAGTCTTTAAACAACCAAATATTCTATAGTTTTCTCCATTTAACTTGTGTCATCCATAAGAGTCTCCATTGTCGATCAAGTTGAATAACCCTGGCATAAGCCTTTGAATTGCCATAAAATAGTTATCAAAGATCCATGAAGCCTTCGTAAGATTCAATTCAAGGTTTGTCGCTTTCTCAAAGTAGAAAACCATAGCAAGTTGATACACACAGCTTCATAATTCCCCAATCGTCAATCAAGAACAAGAGTTGAATCTAGGGTTAACCAATTAAAATGTGAGGGCTATATAGCAAAAACTAGAACAGATGAGATGATACAGATAGTGGTCAGTATGGAATAAGAGCTATAATTATGATTTAAGAAAGAATGGAGAGAGATACGTAGATTAAGAAATCTGATCGTAGCAGAAGGGGAAAAAACTGTCGCACACAGTTGGGAAGGGAGACCAAAGAGTTAAATACCTCTCGTGGAAAAAAAATAAATCAAAAGTGTGCCTAAAGCTTTTCCCTGAATGGAGATCAGGCGTAAGAAGTGCTGGCGATGGACAAATAAGAAGAATCACAAACAAATGTATGAATAATAATATAATTATATTTAAAATTAAATATATTTTTATCGTTATTAATAAATATTTATTTTTATAAATTATTACTTATGTTAATATAAAATATAATTAACCCCTACATGTAAAAAAAAAATCCTCACTTTACATAGGCAGCAGCAGAAATACCCTGTAAAGCTATAACCAAGTTTTTTTTCTAAAAGAAGTCTGCTGCTACTCTAATGGTGATAAAAGAGGCTTAGCTCAATAAAACTCAGCTGGTCAAGCAACACTTCGTCGGTGAAAATTATTTGTACTCATGTCTACGGGTTGCATACAAATAAAAACCAAAATTGACATAGCCCTTGAAAAGTTAACCCAGAAAGAGAGCGCTTAATCTCTGGTTTGGATGGGAAAGCCATGTCCTATCAAGTAAGAGTGGTGAAAGACGAGAGAAACAACCCACTGTCCTTCTCCTGTATATCCCACGAGTTCTTCAGAGCGGCTTCTAGCAACCCCAACAAGGTCGCAATCGTACATGCCTCCCGAGAACGCGGTACTGTCGCCGCCACCGGCAACTCTATTGATGTTTCTTCCCACCAGTTCTACGATGGAGACCATTGCTTCACTTATTCCCACCTACTTTCCTCCGTCCGTTCCTTCACCACTCGCCTCCGAAACTCCATCGACGTTGCCGCCAATGCTCTTCAGCCTCAGATAATTGGAATTTATATACCGCCCTCGGTGGAGTATGTGGCTTCAGTGCTATCTGTTATGAGTTGTGGGCAGGCCTTTTTGCCTCTGGACCCTTTCTGGCCTACCCATCGAGTCCTCTCCGTTTTGGCCTCCTCTAATGTCAGTCTCGTTGTTGCTTCCAAGTCTCCTTTTGGTGTTAAACTCTCAAATTCTTCGCTTTGGCTAGTAGATGGACGCTGCCCGTGTCCCGTCCTGTGGTTATCGTTCGAGCAAAATGGTGATAACCAAGTGGGGCAGCCTGGGGATTTGGTGTGGCCTTGTGAGTGTGAGAATGGGAGGCAGAGATCGTTCTGTTACGTATTGTACACTTCAGGCTCAACGGGGAAGCCCAAAGGTGTTTGTGGTACTGAACAAGGTTGATTAAAGGCTCTACTTATGTTTTGATTTCCTTTCGTTCTATTGTGGAATTTGCTTCTGCTAGAATCCCGTTGATTAATCCTTCAATGTTTTACAATTTAATTATTTTTAGGGCTTTTGAATCGATTTTGCTGCATGCAAGAGTTGTATCCCTTGCATGGGGTTGATTAATCCTTCAATGTTTTACAATTTAATTATTTTTAGGGCTTTTGAATCGATTTTGCTGGATGCAAGAGTTGTATCCCTTGCATGGGGAAGAGTTTTTGTTGTTCAAGACGTCGATAAGCTTTATTGACCACTTGCAAGAGTTCCTAAGTTCTATTCTCACTGCTTGTACGTTGGTCATACCTCCTTCCGATTACCTCAAAGAGAATCTATTCTATGTAATTGATTTTATTAAGGTATGCATGACTTACTTTCAATGGAGCTTGTCTTCGACTCTTCAATGTATATGTTCCTTTTAAATTATTCTTACTAGGTCTAAAGTTTATGGAATAATCGGTGGAAGAATTCTGTAATCCCTTTTGAATTTATTTATTCCTGGAAGAGGAATGGAACTTTCTGGTTAACTTATAAATGAAAGCTAATTAAGTTGGTTTGGATTTTTGTATGCAAAGAAATGATACAAGGTTTTATTTTTTCTATTGAATTTTTATTCTGCAACTTTCCTTTGCTTAATTATGAATATGTTCTTTCTGGTTGTTCTATGTAGGCGTATTCTATTGCTAGATTAACTGCTGTTCCATCATTGATGAGATTAGTCTATCCTGGTTTGAAAGATCAATTTGACATGGGTGATACAAATTCGTTGAAATTATTAGTGCTAAGTGGTGAAACATTACCTTTGACCTTGTGGGAAATGCTATCCAAGATACTTCCAGGAACTTCCATATTGAATCTGTATGGGAGTACCGAGGTTTGGACCAACACACCTCTAAAAATTTGTTGTCCAATTGATTATGTCTAAAAAATTTATTTTGTGCTCAATGTTGATCGATATTTTTTTTGTATTTTCATTTAGTTGGCATTGCTTTCTCTTTGTTGTCTGCCCTATTTCTTATGTTAGTCATTCTACTAGCTTTATTTGATACATGGAAGATTAGGTGTGGTATGGACATTGTGGGCATGAAGATAAACTTCTTTCAAGTGGAAATTGTGATAATGTTCACAGAAGCAGTGGATACAGAATATTATCTTATCTATATGGTGCGTTAGACTGCACTTACATGTTTAGGTGAGGAATATTAAGTATTGAGAGTAAACATTGGTTAATAGGCTAATTTTTCGGACAGGTCTGTGGAAGCTATAGTCAAATTGATTACATATTTAAGACTAAGTGATGTCTGTAGGGACTACCCTGAAGATTTATAGGGAAAAGGAAGTGTTCTTTTATAAGAAACTCGTCACTGTACATAGTTGTATCAAATTTGTGAAAGTAGTTGTATTTTGCTTTGTCTTTGTATGTCTAGCAATTTTAATTCCCAAGTGTGCTATCTGTTGACTAGTTGCAATTTGTTTCTTTTCTCCTAGTGGAAGGGCAATTCTGCTGGTTGAAATTATTCAGTTTTTTACCTGCTTAGTTATTTTTTTGTACGGCTAATTATTCTCTCTCTTTTAATAATAGCAAGTTCATTTTTATTTGTCAAGAAATTAAAACCACTATCGTTCTGTTGATATCATTTTGTACATGAAATCACATAAAGTGACTACAGCATTTATCACAAAGTTACTTTCTTGTTTTTTGATAAAATAGGACCATGTGCTAGATAAATATGTTGCATGTTACTTCTTTAATTTTACCAGGAAAAGGAAAATTATATTTCTTTCATTCCACTTGTGTTGTACTTCTTTGTGCATAAAAGCAAATTTTGTTGGATTCATGATTGATATTTTACATGTCAATTGTTTGAATCAGGTCTCTGGTGATTGCACTTATTTTGACTGTAACAGGCTGTCAATGATTTTGGAGTCTGAGACACTAACAAGTGTTCCAATTGGTATACCAATTGCTAATTGTGATGTAGTGCTTGCTGGTGAAGATGATTTACTCAATCACGGTGAAATTTATGTTGCTGGTCTTTGCAATTCTATTGGATACTATTCTGATTCTGCATTCAAGTCTTTGGACTACACGAAATTACCCCAAGACTGCACGAGTTACAATTCTTTGAACTCACATGGAGGCCAATTATATTTTAAAACTGGTGATTTTGCTAGAAGGCTTCATGGTGGTGACTTGGTTTTCTTTGGAAGAAAAGACCGTACCATTAAACTTCAAGGGCATCGTATTGCTTTGGAGGAAATTGATGATATTCTAAGGGGACATCCTGAAGTAGTTGACACTGCAGTGATCTCCTGTAAAGAACAGGGGGAAGGTGTGCGACTTGTAGCATTTATAGTATTAAAAGATGGTGGAAGCAGTGAAATATTCAGATCTAATATCAAAAGTTGGATGATTGAAAGAGTTCCATCAGCAATGCTTCCTCATGACTTCATCTTTACGAAATCACTTCCGTTGTCTTCCACTGGAAAAGTTGATTATGAGTTGTTGGCAAGCTCGTCGTTTTCTGCAAAGTATACTCCAGATGGTATGGGTAACCTTCAAAGTGGTAACCTATTGAAAGTAATAAAGAAGGTTTTCTTTCTTCCTTTCCTAACATAATTATCCTCTTTATTGCACTTTATTCCATGTCTGCGTGATGATGTGTTTTCCTTTAAAGAAAACTGCAACTTGTGCTACATGTAAAAAAATCATTTGGCTTAGTGGTAACCTCATTTATTTGTTCTACTTGAACTGCCTTAAATTTATAATTCTTGTTTTATTGTTTATTTACCGTGAAAATGAACTGGAGTGATGATTTCTCATTCCCAGGAAGGCTAGTAAATATCTCCCTCTTTGCTAATGGTCATCTATTATTTCTCCGTTAATAGGTTCTTCAATTATGAGAAAGTGCAGAGTATCAGTTGGTTGTTTATTTAAATTGTTGGACTACTGTCCAATTTAGTCCATGTTCTTTTGCAGTAAGCATATTGTCCCAAATGGCACTGAATCAGGGGAAAATGTGAAAGGTTATGGACTAAATCGAGGCAGACTTGAAAGGTTATGGAATGGATAGGGTGAATTATTATGTTATGGGCCAAAATTAGGACATTTTTAAAGTCATGGACTAAATTGGGGGCAAATGTGAAAGGCTATGAGATAAATTGAGCAGAATGATTCCCATATGGTGGGGAAAAAGTACCATCACATGATTTGTAACTTGAAATACTACATATTTCTTTTTTTTGGGTTTCATTTATTTTCCATATGGTTTTGACAATATACTTTAGTTTTTTTGGTTTATTTTTCAGGCTTTTGAATGTGGACTTACAAGCTTGTGTAATTCAGTCTGCATTTGACAATGACATCTTCATGTTTAACTTTGATTATTTTGAACTGGCAGTAATTATATGTTCAAACAATGAGGTTTCTTCTTGATATTGCTCACAGGCCTTCTCTGATGCCTTAATGGTTGAGGAGATTTCTGACGACGATGATTTTTTCATGCTGGGTGGAAGTTCTATCACTGCTGCACATCTTTCGAATAATCTAGGGATTGATTTGAGATTTCTCTATTACTTTCCTAGTCCGTCAAAGCTTTGTAAGACTCTTCTCACAGGAGAAAAGTCATTTAATTTAAATTTGAGAAAAGATGCCAATCAGAATATGAATCTTGAAGAAAGTGAAGGGAACATTTTTGGTTCTATTGACTCCAAGACTCATAGTCTTCCAATTATTAAATCCGATGGCAGACAATTGAGAACCCTTAATAGAATGAATAAGAATTGTGATGCTTCTTCTAAACGTCTGAAGCTGATTTCGGAAGTTGATGTTACTTCAGAAGAACTTATGCACATAAATTACCATGTGTGGAATTCTACTGAAAATTACGTGTCTTGTTCATTCAGCCGTTGCAACAAGGTCTTGTATGAAGGGGAATACGGGGTGAACGATATTCATCAAGCAAACTGTATAGAGGCCCCCAAAAGTAAAACAGAATCCATGCATGAATTATGGAAAGTTTACATGGGATCTTGTGTTGATGCATCACCACTTATTGTGTTCAAAGGCATGGATATCTACTTATTCATGGGATCTCATTCACATGAATTCATGTGTATTAATGCAAGAAGGTATGGCCAAATTGTAGTTTTTGAATTCTGAGCATGGGCTATGGCATTTATATAGTGTAGCAAATAGCTTCTTGCCAAAAGAAACACTACTTAGGACTCCAAACTCAAGTGCATGTTCTAATACGGTCTCAAAGACAAAGGCTAAGCAACTGTAATTTAAGCAATAACCTTTTAAGTCAGACTTTAATAGAACTTACCTGGAATACGTTCTTAACACTTATAAATTAAACTGAAAATAATTTGAAACCATGCAGCTTTTGGAAACATTGAATTGGACCAAAATTCTAATACAGAACAGTAGGGCCACAAATAGTCATTTAAAAAAGGGGGAAAAGCACTTTAGATAATTCGTCTCCTTTTTTAATGCACTTTGAAGTTTCTTTTGTTGATAAATACTCCAGGTCTTGTAGATTGGCATTAAAGTAAAATTTCTTTTTTTGACTCATTTTTTTCGCATCATTGTTCCAATTACAAACAGTTAAAATATTTTGTATGCACTTGGCTGTTGATATATTAAATCTTTTTATCTCCATACTACATTTTTGTGATATCTCATGACTAATTTAATCAGAATGCATGCATAACAGTTTTGGACTGAATTGTTCACAGGTCAGAATACTGTATCTAGCAATTCCAGTTGCCACGTCTAATAATACTATCTGCAAAAGTGAACTTGTCTTCTATATAGTTTATATGAGTAATGCTAGATGCATAAATTTGTTGCATATACAATATATATCAAGTGACATGTTAATATTGGATTGGGTGTGAAGTTGGGGATGTGGTATATTAAAGTTATGGTGGGTCTTCATTAAAATTGGTCAATTATATTATGACATGTAGATTGATGTATATCTCAAGTTGAGATAAAAATAATTTTCCATTTTTTACCATCATGATTTTATCTTGATCCTAAAACGCCAATAAATATTTAGAGCATCTAGCATAAGCTATCCCAAATTTTAAACATTTGAATTATCACATAATTTGTCGTAGTGGTTCTGTCCAGTGGAAGATCAAACTAGAAGGGAGGATTGAAGGTTCAGCTTCTATTCTTGGTGACTTTTCTCAGGTAAACCCCTCATTTTAAGCGTACAATCCATCTGCAAAATATGGTTTCAAAGTGTTATCAGTCTTTCTTACAAGGTCTGGGGTTTTACATGAAGTATCTTTTAGGTGGTTGTTGGATGCTACAAAGGAAAAATCTATTTTATTGATTCTTCAAATGGCAGCATCTGCTGGACCTACCAAACATCCGGTGAGGTATGATAATTCTTGTAATCTAGCTCTGCTAACCCTATATTTCTTTGCTTTTGGGTTCGATTTGTCAAGTATTGGTGGGCATCAGAATGTAAAGAGTTCAGAAATCTCAGTTTTTCATATACTGTAACCGGGAAGCCAGTGTTGTCAGTTGTATACTGATTTACGGTTGTTGGCAGAGGGTCCCCCCTACCCGTATTTGATTTTTTTTACAATACCCGTGTTTTGTGATTGAAAACAATACTTCAGTAATGAAATCATTTATATTTGTCCTACAGTCACTTCTAAACCAAGATTTAGTACTCCAGTCAGGTCAGGTGGATAAGCCCCTTCCCTTATTTCAGAAAACATAGTGCACTGGGTTGCCCTAGTCCTTTCTTAACATGCAAAAGAAGCTCCCCCACTCACCCACAACACAATGGAACCAAAAGAAAAATAGTAATAATAATAATAATAATAATTGGCATTTTGATACTATAAGGCTCAAACTTCTGAATTTTGTGTCATTGTATTGTAAAATGGAGGCAGTTACAGATTTACTGTAATTTTTGGCTTCTACTTAGGGGTGTAATATCTCTCTGTCTATCTTCAGTTTCCACATTTACAATCATATGCTTTTGTTGGGTATGTGATATGTTTTATGGTCGACCAGTGAACTGTCCTCATAATTCTCAAGGTATCATGGATTACAGCTTTCATAAGTCTGACTATTTGTGGCAGTTTCGCAGATAAGGTTGTGGCTGTGTTTCCCAGTTGAGTCAATGCATCTTTGTGAATCTGGCGTGGTTCTATTATAAATAATGGATTGTTTAGAAATTAACATCATCATGTACTTTTCTTTTCACTTTCTACTATTAGTATTTTTTCTTTCAAAATTTCACTTTATTGTTTTTAATCTCCTGTGGTGTTTAATGTAACTGTTTTCTTGAATGATATTTTCTCTTATTTCTTCTATCTTTGGCTATATTTGATATATTTGCTTTTTTCCGAAGGTAAAATCACAGCCAGTTATAGACGTAAAGAGACAATTGATCTGGTAGTATTTTTATTCATCATCTCCCATTTTATTTTCTTTTGATTTTGCTATTTTCTTGGTTTCTTCCATTGTAGACTGATATTAATTTTTCTCTCCGTTGTGCTGTTATCTGGCTTTTTATGATTTCATCTATAAATGATCATTTTCGGTACTTCCCTGAATATTGGAATGTTTCTTGGACAATATAAAAATATTATGACCTGTTCAATTTTGAAAATGAAAGAAAATCAGGCATCACAATCCTGTATACAACCTTTGGGCAGCAAGGATTATCTCAATCAGCAATATTCTGCTTGATGTTTTTAGTATAGTGATTCGTGGTTTATGATTTATGATTAAATAATTGATTTTATGAGTTTTGATTCTTTTGTAAAAATAATCATCCATGTGTTTGATAATAATATTTACTTGGTGTTTTTAAAGAAAAAAAAATCAAAAAAGTCACTTATAAGTTGTTGGGTAACGTATTCTGTTTTCTGATTTTTTTTTTCAAAATCATAAAAATTGTGCTTGTTTAATAACAATTTTGATTCTGGATTTTTGATTTTTCTAAGTGATTTTTCAATCAGGTACGTTTGGTAACGATTTTTGATTTTTATTTTTCACTTTTTTAAGAAATCATTACCAAAATATAGGATGATTTATAAATATTTAAAAATAAGATTTATGATTTATGATTTATTTTTCATTTTCATCAAATATTTTTTTATAGAATAAATCAAGTCTTACGACTTTTATATTTATAAGTAATTGAAGAAAATGATTAAAAGTATAAAATTTGTAAATAATAACAAATTTTTTTTTAAGTTTTTGAAAAAAATCATAAAACAAAAAGCATTACCAAATAACTTGTAAGTAATTTTCGATTTTTTTCTTGAAAACCATTAAGTAAAAATTGTTACCAAACATATTGGTGATTATTTAAAAAAATTGTTTTTAATCATTTTCTTTCAATATTTATACATTCATAAGTCATAAGACTCCATTTACTATCTAGAAAATATGTTTAGTGAAGATGAAAAAATAAAAAAAATATGATTTTTTTTTAATATTTATGAATCATCCTATATTTTGGTAATAATTTCTTAAAAATATTGAAATCAAAATCAATATCATTATCAAACATGCGTTATTAAAAAATCACTTGAAGAAAAATCAAAAATTAGGAATCATAATCGTTATCAAACACTAATGATCCATTTATTTATTTATGAATAGGACTGAGGTTTTATAGGATGGGCTAGTCAAGATTGTTCTTCGAATTTCAAATTTAGTAAGGGATTGAGATTGTTTTATATGTTTATGTTTTAGGTTAAGGTCTCTACAAGTCCTATAATTTTTCAAAATATAGACTTTAGTTCTCTATCTTTCAAAGTATACTTAGGATCTTATATTCATCAAAATGTACAAGGTCCTTTAATTCTTTAAAAATTTCAATTCATAAAAGTTCAAATTAGTCCAAATAGTGTTTTTTTCAAGGGTAAATTTGGAATGAAAAATTTAAATTTGTTTATTTAAATTTTTTAATTTTTTCACTCTTTTTTAAAGGATTTTAATTTTAAAAAATTGTACATTTTTTTTTAAATTAGGAATTCTTCCATTTCAAATTTTAGTTATTTTAGTTTTTTAAACCCCTCCCTTCCCTTTCACTTTTTTGTATTTGGATTTTTAATATATAATTTAAAAAAATTGCTTTTTGTATTTTACTTTTCGAAATTCTGAATTTACCCCTGAAAAAAGATTATTTAGAGTTGATTGAAACTTTTTAAAGAATTAGAATACCCTAGATATATACATTAGAAGATAGAGGACTAAAATCTACATTTTGACTATTACATAACTTGTAAGGACCTTAATCCATATGTTTGTGTGTCCGTTCACAATGCTGCTAAATTAACAATTCTAGATTATCTAACCAACTTTTTTTTGCTCCCCTTTTACCTTTCATTCTTCCATTCATCTCCTTTTTTTTCTTCTTTAAACTATACATTGGTCTTGCTGAGAAAAGTTGACCATCTCTTTTACAAGGATCCTATTACCCAGTAACCTTTAGAAATGTAGACTTGTCTTAATCATAATGTAATGTTTTCTGCCATATAGTTGACTTGTTTTCTTTTTGCAGGTGTGGATCACATGACCATAATCTTTATGCTCTTGACTACAAATGTCATTGCTGTGTGTATAAGGTTCCATGTGGTGGGAGTATCTATGGGTCACCTGTGATTGATGAGGTAAATTTTTCAACATTCATTGTTAAAGTAAAATTTTGATTTCTCAACAATGTTGAAGAACATTTTTTTATAGATTTACCTTTGTAAAATCGGTTGTAGTTTAATTGGTTTTAATATTACTATTTTCAAAATTTCACAAAAAATTTAGTTTTTCATTTTCCTACCAACATATACAATTTGTATGTTTGGATTTTAATATTTATGCCTTTCACCTCAAATATGAGTTAATTGTCGTAGCCTGTAGATATGCAAAATATGTGCTTGTTTAAATTCTGGGACTATCTTTTATTCAGTTGGTATTGAGACTATTTCACCAACAGAAGAAAGCGAAAATTGGCCACTACTAGATGTAGCAATTACATATTATTATTTTTATTTGGCTAAATTATGTCATTGGTTTCAAACTTTAACTAAATCCATCTATAAATTCCAAATTTTTAAAACGTAAGATTTGGCTTTAAACTTTTAAACTTTTAAACTGCACACACAGGTCCCTGAACTTTTAAATCATATGATTTAGTCCCCAAACTTTTAAAACTTCACACATAGGTCTTAAAATTTTGATTAACAAATATCTATTTTAGTAGCCAACCTAGAACCTAGTGTGACTATTTAAAAATTTGGTGACTAAATTGTAGGATTTAAAAGTTTAGGGACCAATCTGTGAAATTTTAGAAGTTAGGGGGCTAAATTATAAGATTTAAAAGTTTAGGGATTTATATGCAAATTTGCTAAAAGTTTGGGACTAGTGAGTAGTTAAGCCTTTTTATTTTAGTTATCTGCCTTTTTTTCTTTTTTATTACATACTGTTTAGTTTGATTTTTTGAGCTGGGCCGTGGAAGCTTTATTATTTATATTTTTATTGTCCTGCTGTTTCCATTATTATTTAGCGTGTTTTTATTCTGTGGTAAGGAACAAGTGAAGGTATGCAGTTCAAGCTAAGAACAGGGTAGTTTAGGAGTTATTCTGCCTAAGTGCTTTTTAACAATTTTTCATGCAGGTTAATGGAACTGTTTATGTGGCTTCTACTAGTGGTCGGTTGACGGCAATATCTGTCGAGGTAAAGCAAATAGCAACTTTATAATGGCTAACTATATCAAAATATATTGTGGTCCAAGGATGTGAAGAAGAAACAGTTGGTGGGGCATAAAAGTAAATTTAATTGGCTATTTTCTTTTGACCAAGTGTTGGTTGTGCATTACTGGTACTCCGGCAGACCAAATTAGATGAAGCATACAACAAGGGAGTAAAACAATATTTAGAAAAATTAAAAAGAGAAACAAAATGTATATTTGGTTAAATACACAAAAAGAAAAAACTACTCCATTGGGAATGACTATCTAGAGTCTAGAGAGGTTTGCTTGCTAAGGAGTCCATATGCCAAAAAGATAATCTTGTTCAAAACAAAAACCCAATCTTCTATACTTTTGTTCTAAAATATTGTCATAAAAAACATCATTATAAAATCTCTCTTTTTTTATCTGATTAGTTACTTTTTGACATAAGCTCTCATTATGACAGGCTTTGTCATTTAACATTTTGTGGCAGCAAGAGCTAGAAGTACCCGTGTTTGGATCTCTTGCCATTAGTTCTCTGACTGGAACCAGTACGTATTGTTTGCTTGTTTGACTTTAAGATGACTAATTGCTGTCTGTGATCTCTCCATACTCCTTGGGTCGTCTTGCACAATGTCATTTCCACTTGTCCTGTGAAATTGAGGTGTTCTTTTCAGCTGTAGTAATATGTTGCTTGGTGGATGGGCACGTTTCAGCATTTGATTTCAGTGGATCTATCATTTGGAAGGTAATACATTGAATGTCCAATTCTTTGTCGATTCATATTTATTCGTACACTTTTGTGCATTGTGTTTTATAATTTTATTCAATCCCCAGCACTCCCTAACAAGAGAGGGAATGAGGAGAGATTAGTTTATGCAGTAGTAAACTTGTTTACAAAATTTGCAGCATTTATTGATACAGCAGAAGATTGTAACTGATTTCCTTTGAAGAGAAGATTGGGAATTTTTTTTCTCAAATCTGATTCTGAAAATTATCTTACTGTAGTATAGAACTTGGAAAAATTGCACCCCCTCTGCCTCCAACCTAAATAATTAAAAAGAAAAAGAAAAAGAAATTCTAGAGGTCTAGTTAATATGGACCCAAGTCTTTTTCATTTATTACACTCAGAAGTCTGTGTTTTAGTGATGGCATTTGTGTTTGCGAGAGAAGCTGGTGCTGTATTTTTTGAATTTAACAGCTTGAAGGATACTTTCCTTGGCTGCAGGACATATTTATGATGAATGCTTTATACTTACATGTAAGAGTAAATAGATTTTTATACCACTGAATGTACTTTTAATTTCTCTATTCTGACATGCATTTTGAGTTTCTCCGATGCATATACTAATAATCCTTTTTCTTATTGGTGATGCCATTCTCCAGCATAAAATTTGTGGTCATATATTTGCTGGGGCTTGCATATCCTCTGCTCTCCCTTCTCAGGTAGGGCTAAAGTTCCGTTATAATACCCTAGTTATAGTAATTTCAGATGTTTAGAAATGTTCTCTGAGTATGACATATGAAAATAGAAAATTAAAATAGACATTTACCTTGATACTTAAAAAAAAAAGACATTAAGTTTCATACATTCTGCCTACTATCCTCGATGTTTATTGATACTTTGTAAACATTCATGTTTCCTCTGAAAATTGAAAAAGATGATTTTTTTTTCATGAAATCTAATAATAATATGAAATGGATAGTGCAGTCATTCAATTGGCTAATGTCTATCATCTATGTTTTGATATATCAACTACGATTACAAGATAATTAACCTCCTAAAATTTTACACATCATATCTCATGATATTTAGGTAGGCATAGATCTTTAGGACAGTAGTTTTTTGAGAATTTATTTTATATCGTTTAGTTACCTTACCGGGTAAATTTCCCTGTAGGTGCTTGTATGTTCGAGAAATGGAAGTATATATTCATTTGAACTGGTAAGTCCAGCTTGATCTTGCCATTGACAATTGGGTGGCTTTATCCCTTGCATTATCTATTGCCTCTCTCAATTTTAGGTTGGCATTTCAACTACTCAGAGTCACTATTAGTGGTTTTGCTTAACTAATATCTGATATTCCTGTGTAAAATCTTGAATTTGGATTGAAGCAATAAAGATTCAGTCTCTGTTGAGGATCCCTTTCTGGGTAAATTTCATTGGCATGTTTGCTTACCGACTGCCCTCCAACAAAGGATGTACCCGCATACACAAGATACACATTGTTATACATATCAAGCTGTGTGCTTTATTGACTGGGATTAATATATCAGATTACCTATATAATGTCAAGACCTAGGATCAACCCATGCATGCACTCTATTATAGATCAAACATTACTTAGTGTTGTCCGAACCAATGACGTGAAAGAGGAGTGCTAGACCACTAGGTGAACCATGCACTCCATTAATACAGTTACTCAAAAAGGGTTGATGAACAAGAGATGACTAATGCACCATGTTGATACATGTCCATTCTATTTTTTAGCAATACTTGATGTATGAGAGGTGATTGTGTTTTTCTGCACCTCTCAATTGCATGTTGATGACTGTTGTATGTATTTCAGGAAAATGGAAATATACTGTGGGAGTACAATCTGGGAGACCCAATTGCAGCTTCTGCTTATGTTGATGAGCACCTATATTTGACACCAGATCCCTCTCATTTGTCAGATAGGTAAATAAGCTTAACAGAAATCCGAAAACAATTTGCTCAGATGTTTCTTTCTAACCTTGTAAACATTTTTAGGTTGATTTGTGTCTGTTCCTCCTCTGGAAGTATATATTTGTTTCGAGTTCATTTGGATGAAACCAGTGAGACACATCAACAACCAAATTTTGAGGTTGAGAAATTTGGGAGGTTCGACCTTGGGGGAGAATTATTCTCCTCACCTGTAATGATTGCTGGCAGAATTTTTGTTGGTTGTAGAGATGATTACGTGCACTGTGTAACTGTTCAACTTTAAATCCTCAGTACGTTCATGTAACCCCACAGAATTCTTTTTACCTTCATTCCAACGCCACAGCTACTTTGTTTGCCACCTGAGCTTGGTTGTTGTTCATTGCTCACCATCTTCATCCTTAAGTAATATCTGTTGCTTTTCACCCTGATGCTGATGCAGTGTGTCTGTACATGTCCTATATATTGTTTAGGAAGTTAAGCGGTGATGTATTTATGAGGAGTGAGTATTCTTTAAATGGTATGATGTGTTTTGGGGTTTCTCCTTAGAAATAAAACCGTGAGATTTCATTGAATTGTTAAGTCATGATCATGGGTCTGGTGAACTTGCAGTTATGGATGAAAGTAGAGAATCTCGTGTCATGTGGAGTAGGTCTTATCCTAGTGTAAGTAGACGGATTAACCATTTTGTATCAATATAGTGTGTCTGTACGTCTCACATTGGTAAAGAAGCTAAGTGGTGATGTGTTTATAAGGGAATGCTCTCTAAATGATATGATTTGTTTTGAGATTTCGTCTTAAAAGTAAAACTGTGAGGTCATGTTGAATTTGCAATTATGGACTAAAAGTAGACAATCTTGTGCAACGTAAAATTAGTCATGTCTTGTTTGTAAGTGATTAACCGTTCTGTATCAGTTGGTATTAGAGTTATGACCTTATTAGGTCATATGGGCTTGCGTTCTTACGAGCACATTGTTTAGGAAGTTAAGTGGTGAGCACTCTCTAAATGACATGATACGTTTTGGGGTTTTTTCTTAGAAACAAAGGCGTGAGGTCTCGTTGAACCGTCAAGTCATGGTTGTGGGTTCGTTGAACTTACAATTATTGACCAAAGTGGACAATCTCGTGCCATATAGAGTATGTCTCATTCTGTTATAAGTAGACAGATTAATCGTTTTGTATCAATAGTATTCTCTAAATGATCAATAGTATTTTCTAAATGACATGATACGTTTTGGGGTTTCTTCTTAAAAACAAAGTCGTGAAATCCTCTTGAATTGTCAAGTTATAGCCGTAGGTTTATTGAACTTGTAGTTATAGACCAAATTAGACAATCTCATGCCATCTCGAATGAGTCTCATTCTGTTGTAAGCAAACAGATTAACTATTATGTATAAGTTGATATCAGAGCCATGACTCTACTGGGTTACGTGGACTTGCGTTCTTACAAGGATGTAAGGGTATAATGTAATGTGCATGCATATGTCCCACATTGGTTAGGAAGCTAAGTTATGATATACTTATAAAGGGTGAACACTCTCTAAATAACATGACACGTTTTTGGGTTTTTTCCTATAAACAAAATCGTAAGATCCCGTTGAATTTGTAATTATAAACTAAAGCGGATAATCTATGTTACATGAAATAGGTCCTATCTCGGTATAAGCGGACAGACTATTATGTATCACTCTTAAGACCATTCAAGTAAAAGATAAAACTCCCGTTCAAAGTGAATGGGGAAAATCCAGACTAATGTTTATCTACCTGAAGGAACCCGAATTTAAATAAAGCATGAATAAGTAAGTCATATTCTCTTAAAATTCAAAGCTTCAAATGACAATTAGTACGTGAAATATGTGGTTGTAATGGTGATGTCACACAACAGGAGTCACTAAAATAATACAAAAATGACCATAACATTTCCTTCATAAAAATGACAAAATCCTGAGGCAAAAGTGTCAATTTTAACGACTCACCATAATTTTTAATAAGAGTCTTAAAGAAGACAATCAGTAAATAAATTAGAAACATGTGACTTTCTCCTTTTATGTAGGCCTGAACAATCAAAAGTTGCTAATCCAACATCAAGGGTAGGCAGCATAACATCGTAACAGTTTACAGCAGCAAGAAGCCATCAAAGGGCATTTATCATCCTCTTCATCTCGGCTGACCTCCTGGGATCAGAGTCTGCAATTGCTCTCTCTGTGAGTACTTGCTTGATTCGGCACATTGACTTCCTCACCTACAAGTAGTTTTTAAAGAATAGTAAGGAGCGGGACATATAAGTTTCTTATATTAGGTCATTGATATCTTTTAATCTCTTAGATTAGAAGTATTATAAGACTCATTACTTTAGAAAAATGGGTCAATTAAGAACAAAAATATATTATTTTTCTAAGTGATTAAAACGTAATTAAATCATAATTCTTTGACAAAGATAAATGTTAAATTTAATATCAAAATATTTTAAGAAAAAAAATCAACAATAATAACATTCTAAATTTTTTATTCAAATATATATTTTCATTTTTTTTAAAAAAATCATTAAATTATTATAATAAAATAATGATAATCATAAAAAAATAAAATAAATAATTTGTGAATTTTTTTCTATATTAATTGTCGTCTTAACATTATCAAAGATTAGTGTTTTAATCACTTGATAAAATAATAATATTTTAATATAATTTGTTCTTAATTGATATTTTTTTCCAAACTAAATGACTAAATATTAACATGGAAAAAATGACATAAATGATTTAAAGTAGAAGATTTTTAAGACAATCTTCTCTAAATAATAATAATAATTCCATTAGAACAATGTTTCTAGGAGGATAGTCAATACTGATATTTCCAATAACTGACAAAATAGCAGGCAAGTGTTGGCGATAAGGTTAAGCCTATTGAAGAGCATAGCAACTCATTAAGCTTAGGAAACCACATCCAAGTATATAATACATATTTGATTGATGACATATTGTATAAAAACTGAAATAAAAAGCAATTATACCTTGGGAACCCGCTCAGGATTAGGAAATCGCATATTTTGCGCTTGAAGCATCTGGCGTTGCGTCATCAGCATGTTTTTCTCCCTCAACAAAACATGCCATAACTTTTGAAGGTCATCCCAAGATTTCAAGCGCAGTTCAGAGGCTTTCCAACTTCGACCTGCCAACAATAAATTTTACCAAAAATAATATATGAATGGTTATAGAAACAAGCTTGCATATAAAACCAAAATAATGGAATTAAAGATACTCGTCTTATACCAGAGAATCATGAGACGGTCGGGTCTTTTATAATCCATTTGGATATAAGTGAAAAATTCTCTGAGGCGATCATTTATTTCTTTTCTTTTCTTTTCTTTTTGAAATAAGACATGTTAAAAATAATTCACCTCTTATAAAGTCAAAATGAGATCTGAATGATTATGTGGGATGTTATCATAGCATGAAAGGTATTGCATGAACTCTATGCATCTGTTAATGACTCCACAATGTTTATAGATGAAGCACAGGACATATGTGCCCATTGACCCAATGAACGATTCTAGCTTCCCTCATGCATAGTTCAGATTCCATTTAGGGATCTGCAGTATTGGTTATTCAACACTATAAAACGCTCTATGCAACTTTATGAATTAAATTTTCTATTTCTTAGGCATCAGTTTTTGTACTCTTCATGCTCAATTAATATAAAACAAATGTGCTTATAGGTTGGAAAATTTCCTCTGCAGCTGAACTTACAAAAACTTAGGACAACATGCTCATTTCATTCATCTGATTATATACACATCAAAACATTGTTACTGTCATTGGGAGTGGTTCTTTCAGCAGAAGTATGTCAGATAATAAGAGTGACGGAACATTATGACTAATAACGAGATTTAATTTTCTAAAAAATAAAGGTTTAATCAAGTTAAAAGGAATGTACCATAGACAACAGGCTTGTCATCATCTGGGCTTCTAGCTGCCTCAAAGAACTGCTCAAGAGAATTGTGTATCATCTGAGCTGCAGCAGCCGGAGAAGTTCCTGTATTAGCTGCAGCAAATAGTGCTCTCCCAAAGTATCTTGATGGAAACATGACTGATTTTTCTGCACGAGGGTAAACAGGCTAAGATACTTAAAAATTACAATGGCCATATATATATATATATAGATTTTCTACTGACACTCAGGCAAAATGACAATATTCGGTACCTCATACCTCCCAATCCTCTAAATAAATAGTTCAGATATTCCTCCCAATTTCACATGATTTATCTCTAGACTCTAGCAGAAGAGTTAGTAAACATGAAATTATAATTTTTTTGAACAAGTAAAACTTCCGCATTTTGGCCTTCTTATGCCTCGTTATTGATTTTTTTCTCCCTTGAACTTGGTATACTTCCGCACTTTAGCCTTTGTATACCTCATCCTCCCCTTTTCATATTTTGAACTAAATTGCCTATCTCAATGATTGCTCATACTAAAGAGCTGGTACTAAAGGTTATTCTACCCAAAATCGTGAGACAATTCAGCTACACAAAGAGAGTTTTATAATCTGAATCTCCAACGAAAAAGAAAGTGTGTAGTTTGAAATGGGAAACTCCAAAAGATGGTATCTAGAAGACAAATGTAGATGGAGCCTTTGATGCAAAAAATAGTAGGATGGGAATTGATGTGGTAATCAGGAGAAGAAATGGGGATTGTGTCTCTCCCAATGAGGGTCGGCTTTGCGGTTGAAACTGGTCTAAAGGCTGGGTTTGTTGAATCCGACTGTGAAGGGGCTCTTGAGGAATGTCTCAAGAATCAATTATCTCTGTCAGCTGATGCATTAATAACCCAAACTAGAGAATCACAATGTGTATCTTACCTATAATAGAAGACGGAGATGGACAACGGAAAACGGCAAGAGAGTGAGATAGTGACCTGTGGGGACTCTTGGCTTAGTCAATGGCGGCAATAGAGCTTACCGAAATATGGGAGGATTCTTAACCGGCGGCGTTGGTGTGGTCGACAGAGAAATTGCGGTGAGTGGAGTTAAATGGATTAGGAATTTGGCGTTTTTTTCTTTTATTCTTTTCTTTAACGATTTTATAGTTTTGTATTACATATGTTCAAGCAATTTTTCATTCAGAGATTAAAAAAAAAAAAACTTTTACATTATGTGATGCAGAATTTAAGTTTCATGGTAAAATAATGAGCAAACTGTTCGTAAGATACTTAAATTTTGGCAAATTTTACACAAAAAATAGTTAATTTTTATATAAAAATGTATCTAAATTTTTATTTTATTTATACATAAGTATTTTTTGGTGATTAAGTTCTATCATGTTATTTAATTAATTATTTAAGATAATAAAATTTAATTATTTAAATATATTTATGTGTAAACAAAATACGAATCTAAGTATCTTTTTATAGAGAAAAATTCATGTATATTTGTGTAAAATGTATTAGAATCTTGTTACTTCAAAGGCTATTTATCTAAAATAATTATAATTTCTTGCATGTATTATAAATATGCATTTTGTTAATAATTTTCAAATATTATTCATATATAATGTAAACTATTTAAAAATATTCACCGCAAATTTATGATATCTACCCCATGATATTTATGTTGACTAATTTTTAATATTTTTATCTTAATATAAAAACTAAGATTATTTAAATATAAAATCTTGCAGCAAAGAAAATTGTTAATATAAAAGGCATGTTTAATTTGAGATACCACATGATATTGTTACTCATTTGAGAACCTCCCTCACAAAGATTTTAAATGGAAATGAAAAAATATTTTTGCGAAGAGCCGTTCTTTCCTTATTTTCCTTATTAGCCCAATTTAGGACTTAGGTAGATAGTATTAGTTAGGTTGATTATTTAACTATTTTACAAGTCTATTATTTTGATAATTTTTAAAAAAATTAGCATCTTAATAGAAGCTGTCTTAGCAGCAGCAAGGGCTGTTTCAGAGTATCTTCATAGAAGCACAATTTTGGTTTCACTGCATGAGAGTGAAAAGCTTAGATACTTCCAAAAAAAAAAGGAGGGAAATAAATATTATAAAAAAAGAGGAGTGATATAATCACAATGGTGTAAGAAGAAGATGAACTTTAAGGATGAGAATCTTACATGCAACAGGGAGACAGATGCAACAGTATTATCTTAACTATTTATTTATATAAAAAAGGAAAAGATGTTAGTAGTTGAACGGAATCAACTACTGATATTTATAAGGGATATATAATATGTTGTGTAAGATTTCCTCATTCTAGGGACAGATAAAAAGACTTTCCATTGACCCTCAAGCAAGATTTATTACCATATATCAAATCATGATTTTATAAATAGAACAAACATTCATCATCTGGAATTTGAAACAGAGAATTATTAATAAAGTTTAGAGAATTACCTTCACAATTTCAAAGAAATTCTGTACCACATAAATCAAATTCAAAATGGATCAAGAGTATACAATCAATAATGAGAGGGAAAAAAAGCGACAACAACTCACGTTTCATAGAGCATGAATGGCTTACAGTCTTTAGATACAGCAAAAAGCTTCAACAGCAGTTTAAATATTTCTAAAACATCAAAAGGTTCAAAGAACATTGTACAATAAAAACTTCGAGTAATAGTCGGGTCAAGAAATAAAACAACACACCTAGAGCTATAGACACTGGAAGAGCTGGCAAAGCTTTCTGGTACAAAGCCAGTAGCAACAAAGTAATGCCTAGACCAGCAACAATAGCAAGATAACATGCATACACAGTCATAAAATCATACATAGCTGCTCTGCCAACCAACACACTGTAGAAGATGAAATCTCCAAGCCCCAGCTTGATTGCGCCTGATGTTCCCAGCCCAATTCCCTCTAGCATCATGTTTTCACTTAAGAGAGCATCATCTTCCTGTCCCAGCGGTGCTTGTTGGACATTTACCCTGTTATCTATTAATGGTGCTGAAAGCTCAGCACCAGCTACTGGAACACATCCATCTTCAGCTCTCACCAAGCTTATACCAACAGTATAGGTACCGGCATTCAAACGTGATTCTGAATTATCACTGGTGTTTGAATTGAAGTTTAATCCAGAATGCTCATTTACACTTAAAACAGAATTTGCATCTAAGCTAGAAGTGGTCTCATTAGATGAATTGGTATTCCTCCAAAGCCTCCTCTGAACCATAACATTCCTTGTATCTGAACCATTATAAGTAACTGGCCTAGCCTCATATACCAAAGCAGGTATGTCTTCATCCCTGGATATTGCAAGCTCTACTAATAATCTCAAGGGTCCAACAGGTAACAAGACAGCAGCAAGATCATATAAAGCCAAGGCAACTAGCAGGGCCCAAGTAGTCCATTCGGGCAAAAGAGTGAACCAATAAGCAACCAAGATTCCAATAAAAACCAAATAAGCTTGAGTCACAATAATCGGCATTTTCGACAAGAATACAGCCAAGACACCAACAACGGAAAAATTAAACAAAACCACCAGAAATGTAACACAATCTATAGGAATACTAAAATCTCGAATGAGGAACAATGCAATTTCACCACCCATAAAGCCTAAAACTGTAAAAGCTGAGAATCCCATATAAATTTTCAAGAATTTGGTGCATCTAAGGTAGAAGAGGAAAACCAAAATGAAAGTGGCAACAGTAATAACACCCACAAAGACAAGGGAGTTCAAAACGGCACCTAGAAATTTGTCCCAAAAAGAGTCTGAATCGTTCTCATCGTAGGCCATAGTGGCAATCGAGCTCACTGTAACCGATGAAGATGAAGGATCCGCATTAAGAACTGTTACCAAAATAACCACCATGAACATGCAGATTGAGACTGGTGCTATAATTTTGATAATCTCTTCACCCAGGGTTTGAAGAATACTAGTGGGTCTGGAGTTTTGAGCCATTGGGTGTTAAAAATTTAGCTCAATTTTGGTTCTTGCGGGGTATCCTGTTCGATGATCCTCGCGATTTTGTTGGGTTTTCGCAGGGTAGACCAAGAAATTTTGCAGATTCAGATTTTTGGTGGTTTGGAATCTATTTTACAATCTCAACCGTTCATTTAGTCAAAGACAATAGCTCTAGTTGTTAGATAATGAGATAATCCTATGTTTACATAATAACATAACTAAAACTAAAAGTAGTCAAAGAATTCTTGTGTTACTTCTCATATAAATTTACTTTTTACCCTACATTCTTAAAAACGTAGCTAAACTTTCAACACGTTACTAAAATAAAATTTTAAAAGATTTCTTTAATTTTGTGAACCATATAATTTAAATCTCAAATTTTAAAATAATATAAAATAGAATTTATTTAAGATTTTTTAATTTTAAATTTATAATTTATAATTTAAATATTTATTTAGATAAAGTGTAATAATAGTCTAATTTTTTAATACGTGATTATAAGTTTATTTATAAAAAAATTAGAATTCTAAAATTTTAAAAAATATAAAACATAAAACATGTATATATTTTTTAAATTGATATATGTTCTTAAATTAATTATAACTCAAAAAATTAACTTGGATAAGTTTGAAATATATACTACTTAATATAATAATACATAATAATTTAAAAAGTATATACATATGTATCTAAATATTTTATTTTTTATAATTTTTAAAATTTCATACTTTTGATTCACTTTTAAATAATTAATAAACTTATAATACTTACCTAATAAATTTTTATACATTTTAGTTATACTTAGTAGATATTTATTTTATATTTATTTAATTTTTTATTATAATAATATGATTTTTTTTATTATAACCTTATATTTTAAAAACATATCAAAATAAATTGAATTATAATTTATTAATTTCTTTCTTAATCTGTGACGTAATTACTCTATGACTAGTGGAGGCAATGGCCAACCTTGATCTTTAAAAAGCAAAAAAAATTAATCACAATGGTACTAATTTAACTTATAACAAGATGTATTCGAAAAGAAGGAAAAAAATTGACTTTAATCCCTCCGATTAATATAATAACGTAAAAGGTACGTGATAATTTATAATTTATATATTTTAATTATATTTTAAGTTAGCTCGAAAAATTTTAAAAATATTAATTTTTTAATGATAAATTAAAAATTATATATTTTATTAATAAAAATATTACAAAAAGAAAAAAAATTCTTTCTCTCTCCATTAAGAGAAAGAATGAGACGTAGGAGAGAGATGACATAAAAAGTAAGGAGAGAGAGAAAGAAAAAGTGAGAGAAATAAAGGAAAAAGAAGAGAGAAAAAAGAAAGATAAAGAGAGTAAAAGAGATTTTTTTAATAATTTTTTATTAATAAATATATAATTTTTATTTTAGTCTTTCAAAAAATATAATTTTAATTCTTTTATTTAATTAATCATATTTTTAAATAAAATACTAATAAAATTAAAATAAAAAATTATTGTGTAAAAATATATAAATAACTCATAACTTAAATCACTCAATATCAATCACTTAATTATTTCTGCTTCTATCTCGTATCATATTTATTAAGAAAAATAAATGAAATGCTTCTATCTCGTATCATATTTATTAAGAAAAATAAATGAAAAGATAATTAAATATTTAATAGTAAAAAATTTATTTTAATTAATTTTTTATATTATAAAAAATATTATTTAATTTTTATATTATTTAAAATATATTAAATAAAGATAAATTTTATTATCCATTCAATATTTTAATAGTTTTATAATAATATATCATAATAAAAAATTATTTATAATCTTACTTTATTTACCAATAAAATAAAGTATTGAAAAAATAATATTATATTATTTAATATATTAATAAAAAATATATCTTTTTTTAATATTTTTATAAAAATAAAAATCAATTAATATTTTTTTTCTGAAAAAATCAAATAACCTATGTAACATTTTTTTACTATAAACCAACTTTAATTTTTTTATTCCTTTGACAAAATCACATAAAAGTTTGATTAATTTTTTACTTTTTTATTTTTCCTTTCAATTTCTTTCTTATTTTCAATAATAATAAAAATAATTAATATTTCAAACTCTATATTACCTTACTTTTAACTCAAAATTAAGTTTTCTCTTTTATAAAAACTCAATAAAAATAGTATTATTCTTTTCACTATAATTTTAAAATATATAATTTATTTATTATATTAATTTAAAATATAAAAATATAATTTATTTGTTTCCTTAAAATTTAAATTATGATTCCGTAATTATTCTTAATTATATACATTTCTTCATTTTTTATTATCTAAATTTTTAATCAAAATTATCTATTATTTCTTTCATTTAGTCTATTGCATTCTCATATATTATGTATCATTTAATTTTAAATTTTTTAAAACTTTATATGTATTTATAATTTGAAGGTTAGAATATACGTCAATGATTGAGAATTTTAAAATTTATATGTAAAATTTTAAAAATTTAAATATTACAAGATCTATATGTAAAATTTTAAAATATTGATAACTAAATTATATATTTTAAAAAAATTAAAAATTTATATGTAAATCTGATAAATATTTGTGATCAATTATATAATTTATTCATTTAAAAATTAATAAAATACATATTTGTTTCATAGTACTGTATAGTGGATTTTGTTTTTGCTGAAGATAAAGTAACATTTGCTATTATATAGTGGATTTAGTAGCTTTTTTGTAATTGACTTTTTTTTCTTTTTGGGATCATTTGACTAATCTTACATTATAAGTTTGTAATTTTATTCTGATATCGAAAATCTTGAAAATACACATTATATTGAAAACTGAGAAAATATATGCATTCTTCATTGTGATTCTGTTGTTTAGTTTCTTTCTTTCTTTATTAAAAGCCAGAATTTTGCTAGTTAATTATTTAAAAAAAAATCCAGAGTTTTGCATTGTAGTAGTTATTGTAAAAAAAAAAAAAGTTTAATACCCTTATAAAATTTAATATACAAGGTTGTGGACTACATCGAAACAACGATAAGAAATTAACAAAACGCTTGCAAGGCATACGCACATTTTTTTATAATTTGTTTTCATTTTTAATATTTTTAGCTAACATTATTTATTTAGTACCATAATTTTTGTATTTATCTAAAAATAATAATTTAATCATGAAATTTATAGTGTAAATATCTCAATTATTATAATTTATGAAAAAAAATAAAGCTTTGATCCTATTTTTAAAATTTCGTTAAAAAACTTACATAAATAACACATAAAGGGAAATATGATTTAATATATACTTTATTTTTTTTCTTTTTGCTATTTTTTTATCCCTTTTATTTTATTTTACTTATTAGTTAGTTAGAGCTATAAAAGAATTAATATTAGAAATAAAAAGATATAAAAATTCTTTAAGTGTACTATAATTTAATTATTTATGAGATCATTGTTATAGGGTGGAACAATCTAACACAATTAGTCTCTCAAAAATATTTTTATCCATTTTGTAATAATTAAGATAATAATTTTAAAAATTAAATGTATTTTCAAGTACGATTTTAAGATTAATCTAACAATTTTTTCACTTATTTTATTATATCAAAGATCTTTTTAAAAGTATTATAACATAGATATTAAAATGGATAACTTTAAATTATTGTGACGATTATATTATTAAATTTAATACAAATTAGATATAAAATTGATAAGATTTTATTAGTACAACATAAATAACATGTGAATAAAAACTTTATGTTAAATTTACTCATACATAACCCTTAGATAGTTATAACAAGAAGTATTTTCAATTTTGACATTTTTAATACATTTTATAATGAATTTCACTCCTAAAACTTTGTGAAGGTAAATATAAATCTTAATCTTCTTCTATTTACAATGTTCTTTTCCTTTACTTCTTTTTTTATGGCTGTGAATGGTGTAGTGTCATATTTTGTTCGTGCTACGTTTTGGTGTTAAGTTTGTATTATGTATGTTCATGTTCACATATTGATTGTTAACAAATAAAAATGTAAATAACTTGTTTATATATGGTTGATCATACTTTGGCCTACGTGTTGGTCTTGGACAACAATCTTTGGTTGGCCAAATCCTGCGTGATGACACTTGGCGTGCATCATTTCCTAGCCGACCACTTCTTGGCTTGTGATACTAAGTCTGGACGTCATTCCCTAATCGGTCACCTCTTAGCAGGTTGTACTTGGCTTGAAATTTAGGAAGGATCAGGGTTTTATAGGATAATGATTTAATGTATAAAAATAATATCAATCTTTTGTCCTATTAACTTAAACTTTTGAAGAAGTTAATTTTCTAACAATTTTTATATTATGAATTGTGGTTGTGAAAGTTTGAAACTAACCTAAGGTTTATAAATTGAATATCAAAACCAATTAACTTAAACTTTTGAAGAAGTTAATTTTTTAATAATTTTTTATATTATGAATTGTGGTTGTGAAAGTTTTAAGCTAACCTAAGGCTTATAAATTGAATGTCAAAACCAATCATTTTTTATAGTGATCAATGTGTTAAAATAATTATCAAAAAGTGATATTGTAGTTGATTTGGTTAAATGTATCGTGTAATATTGGTTTTTAAACAAAGGATCAAGAGTTCAAATTTTGATGATCTTTAATTTCTATGTTAGATTGAATGGTAACCATTATTGATAATCTAATAGGTATGATATTATTCTTAATTTGGTTATTTTTTGTTGACAAAAAAAATGTTTAAATAAGAATGAGACTCATGTAAAATTAGGTTTTTTGATTACTGATAATAGGAAGAGTCGAAGGATATTTTTTTATACGATTTACTTGATAATTTAGTGGTAAGATTCATTATTTTTTATTTTAAAACAAGTTTAAATCATATAAAAATATTATTTAAATTAAAAAAGTGAAATATTTTTTAACATATAATATTAAATAAAGAGTTAAATTTTGAAATTTTCTATGTTAATTAAAAAAAGTATTACTTTTTGTTTTTGTTTCTACGTGGTAGAGTATAATTTTCTTTTTTTTTTAATTAAAAAATATCAGAAACTGTTTTACGGTTACTATTTTACATTTAATTACCAATTTCCTTTTTATACTTTAGTTTTTAATTCCATCTTGTGAACAAGATTAAGGGTGAATTTGCGCTCTTCGTGTAGGTTTAAAGTTCGAAAATGAGAATTTTAAAAGGAAAAGAAAAAATCAAAACAGTTATGAATTTTTTTTAATGAAGTTTCAGATTTATAATGAAATATAAAGTTCTTTTTTAATTATAATAAACATGAAAACATAATTAGATACCAAGCAATATTAATTTTTTCACTACACATGCACTCATGATTTGACTACACATGCAATGTTAACTTGAAAAACTTAAAATTTAGTCACAAATAAGTTGAAATCTAAACATGTTATAGAAATGGAAACAAATTCTTGAGATACTATAATTGTTATCATAATTTTTCTAAAATGAGTACTTTAATCTCCATATTTTATGAGTTGAGCACTATTAATCATGTTATTATAAAAAATAAATATTTTTAATCTTTTAATTTATTAAAACAAATACTTCTAGTAATTTAAAAATATTAAAAATAAGGGTATAAAGTGTTTGACTTTCATAAATAAATAGATTATATATGTTTAATTTAAAAATTAATGAACTAAAATATTTATTTTAAAAAATTATATGAGATCTGAACTAATAATTAGTATACTAAATTACTTAAATAAAAAAACCTTACAAAATTAATATAATCATGAGCCTATTGTTCAAGTAGCTGCATTTCCATTAGTTTATTTGTATTATTATTATTATTTGTTTATTTTTTTCCCCTTCACATGGGATTAGCTGGCATTTATTTTATTTTAAACAAACAGAAGGATTCTTATATGTAACACTCTATATAGAAGATTCTTGAAGAACGACAATGTCATCATTTATGCATTTAGCTAAATAATTACTTTTTTTCCCCTAAAAGGCTAAATTATTGCTTGTACTCAAAATTCTTAGGTAGCACTTCACATCACATATTTCTTCTTTTCTAAGCGTCTTGCTCTTCATTCCTTTTCATCATTTTAGTTATGACCTATAGAGTTAGTTACCCACTTTAAGATATTAAGCAATAAACACAACATTTTCTGCAATTATATATTGCCACAGCATGATGCACACACCAGATCTGAAGCTGATCGAATGGAAAAATAAAAAATAAAATCTTTGTAGAGCAACGTGACTTTTCAAAAAAGTAAATTTTATAATAATAGTATCTTGTAGGTCGTTTTTTTATTAAAGAATCGTAAACATGTTAGGCGCAATAACTCATAATTAAAATATAGAAATCATTTATAGAACATCATTTTTTCATAACTATTTTTAACCTTTCAATTCTATCTACCTTACATCAATCATAAACGATAATGGTGGCAAGTTATTTTAAAAAATAAAAAATATTCAAGTGAAATTTTCTTACACCTCACCCTTTAAGGCAAATGTCGATGATTATACGTGCCTCTTATTCTTTAGATCAAAGAAAAACAAAACATGGGTTTTATTGATATAAATTATCCAATAAAGTTTTAGAGGAAATACAGAATCAATGAGTCTCCGTTTCGACACCACCAAGACTCAGATAACAATCTCTCTTTTGCTATATCCAATATGGTACAGGAAAGTGAAGAAGAAGAAAACTGTGGTTTTATACATTTTGAGAGTGCAAAAAGAGAAGAAAAAACAAAGTTTCAATTAGGAAGAATAGAATTCTTTCCCTTTCCATGCCTTGTAAACACAAACCTCCCAGTTGAGATTGATCTCTTCATAAAAAGATGATTTCTTACTAAATTGAATGCACCACTTGTGTCATTGTTTTTTCTATGTTGTTGTTCCTCTATTACTTCTCCTTCTTCTTTTGAGGATCCAATTCCCCCAGAAAATTGCACCAGATTTTCCATACGGATCATCATATCCTCATCTTCTTCACTAGCATTTAATATATCAGAAACTAAAACAGGTCTTTGACTTAATGAAGAATTTAATGAAATTGACCTCTTAATTGGCTGAAACCCATCTATACTAACAACCTGATGATCATCATCATCATCATTTACTTCCCTTTCTCTAGATTCTCCATTTGGGGTCTTTGGGACATTTTCAGTGGAAAGATTAAAAATCCTTTCTTGGGTACCCAATTCTGAATCTTGAGCAATAACCAAAACAGTACTCTCATTATTCCTATGTTGGTATTCAAATCTAGAAATATTTAATTGATTTTGTTGGGTTTCTTGGTTAGGCATAGGTTGAACTTGTTGAGGTGCCACAGGATTTAAAGGAATAGAAATAGAATTAATATTGGATCGACAAAGGGGGCAACTTGAGTTAGATTTCAACCAAGTGTCAATACAAGGCAAATGAAAGGCATGGGTACAAATCGGTAATAGTCTCAAGTTCTCATTTTCTTGAAACTCACTTAGACAAACTGAACAATCTGTCCCTTCAATCAACTTATCATTTTTATTGTACTTGAAAACAGTAATGGATTTGATTAAGGTCTCATCTAACCCATTTGAATTAGCTTGTTGCCATGACCCAGGATTCATTGGATCTCTATTCTCATCAATTTCAATGCCTCTACCATCGCTACCACCTCGGCGGCGGCGACGGCAGTACTTCGAAATAAGGGTGTAGTAAGTCAATAAGATGAAAACACATGCCAAAATGCCTATGATTGCAATGATTAAAGGGGAGAAATTTGTACCTGAATCATGGTCATCATCTTCACCAGAAAGACCAAAATCAGGTGGAGGAGGAACAATGATATAACACCATTGGGGACAATAGATGCTGCAAATTCCTAGAGAACAATCCTTTGTGGTATCATATGGTGCCCAAATGTTTGGACTGCGTCCTGTAGAACCCATGTTCCAAATCTACTTCTACTATGTCTGAAAATACTACTAGATCTTGAAACAGTCTCTAGTCCTTTGTGGGTTGATTTTAGTATTTGCTCATATTGCCTCAAAATGAAAAGGAAGGAAAATGGGGATGGGAACTTAGATGAGAAGTAAATAAAGGAGAGAGAATGGTTAATTGATGTGTCTTCATTATCTTTACTTTATATTTCTCTCTCTCTCTCTCTCTCTATCTTTTTTTTTTTTTTGCTAATCTTTACTTTATATTTCTTTTGTTTCTTATTTGATTTTTTTTTTTTGGTGTAAGGTGCCTGGGAGGTCATGGTTTGTTGACTAATAGAAGTAGATAAATGACAGTTGTGGGTTTGTGATTAAACTTTATTTATTATCAAATATAAATATTTAATATGATTTGTTTTTTATTACCATTATTTTAATATGATTATAATTTATAATTTATAATTTAAAATAAACGAAGTGTGAGTCTTATTAGGATTTCGAATACATATATCTTAGTAGTGTAGTTTTTATTTCTAAAAGAATGATAGGTAAAGTATTTAGTTGTCATGACAAAACTCAATTTTTCATAATTTTAAGTTACTTATTCAAAATATATTTAATATTATTTTATTTAAAAAAATTTAATATTTAATATGATTAAAATATGTAATTACTAATAATTTTATAAATTATTTATAAAAATTAATAAATGAAATGGGCTAAAGTACCTTTTAAGAGGATTAAGTGGGTGAATATTGGTGAGAGAAGACTGGAGTCTCTTTGCATTCTCTATTGAAGCACTGAAGCTATCTATTCATACCACACTTTCAACTAACTCAACTCAACCAATAGCCCCTTGCCACCTATGAAAAATAATTTGCAAATTGTGTCGTTATTAGAAACCATATTCACATGCAACTTGACAAAAAGTGAAGGTTGTGGAAGCTTGCAAGCCACACAATGTAAATTTAATGAACTGTAATTTGAAAGACGGGTCTCTCAAATCATGCAATTGCAACCTCAAAAAACCCATATTGTTGTTATTTGCTTATATTTTTGATAGATAAGAATAAAAAGTAATATATATATATAATCTTATTTAAGGATAAAATTATTAATGTAAATATTATATTTTGATTATATATCTATAAAATATAAAAAATAACAATATTACTTTTAATGCTAGTTTAAACACTAATGAAATTAGATGTTTTTGATATTTCTTTCTATGTCCACGGCAACATCTATTTTCCTCTAGCTCTTTTCGAATTCACCTACCCCATTCATCTCACATCTTCCTTTTTCGGTTTACATTCCAGGATAAAATGTCAATTAGATGATTTACCATTCTTAAACCATGTAAAATTTGAATAATCTTTTTTAAATCAAATGATAACATATAACTTAAAACGGGATACGGGTAAATACATATTATTAAAAATCATAAATTATAAACATTAAAATTATATTGCATAATTTCTTTATACATAAAATTTAATTTTTAATTTTTAATTTTTCTAAGTGATGTACATATATTTTTTTTCCAAACATAAAAAACATATTTTTCACATCAAATTATAAACATTAAAATTATATTGCATAATTTCTTTATACATAAAATTTAATTTTTAATTTTTAATTTTTCTAAGTGATGTACATATATTTTTTTTTCCAAACATAAAAAACATATTTTTCACATCAAGTATCATTATTTTTTTATAATGTTATTTTTAGATAAAAATAAAACTAGTTAAAATAAAAGAGTAGCATAAAAATACATGATGCATGGGTTATAAAATTTGAACAAAGTTTCTATAGATGTTTACTTCACTAAATCTCTTGAAGTTTAAGTTTCCTTTTTGTAATATTAATTGACTTCTTACCTTTAATAAAGACTAGAAAGATCAAATAAAACTATTTTATCTCATCTTATGTTTTATTTAATATTTTTAATGAATTTATAGATTAAAATTATCTAATTTCGTCCCAATTCATCCTATCCATTTAAAGTTGTTCATAATAGACTCATGATTATAATAATCATGGTTATTATAGATAATTATATATTTTTTTTCTTTTTTTAATAATATTCTCTATTATTTAAATTCATTTAAAATAAATAAAATATCTTATTATAATATTATCTCATTATTATACTATAAAATACCTCAAATTAAGATGATTCAAGTTAATGTTAGTACTATTCAATTAAACTATTTTTTTTTTTGTCAAAACTAATAAAAATAATATTATATAATATAATATAATTTAATAAAAAAAATATTAATATTAATATGTTTGATTTGTATAATGAAATCAAAATGAGTAAAATTAGAATCAAAATTTTGTTTTCTTAATAGAGATAAAAGTGGAAGATAAAAATTGTTGTAAGAGGTTTTTTTAGGATTAAAGAAAAGTTTGAAAACTTGATGAATTAAGACTTATATCTTTTTAATTTAAAGCTTACATTTTAAAGAAATTTACACCTCAAGATGAGTCTTTAATTTCAAAAAATTAAAAAATATAGAAAAACATAGATAAAAAAGAAAAAGAAAAAGAAAAAAATATATTATAATATCATTAATAAACTTGATTACGATTTCTTATTTCTTTAATCTTCCTTCTTGAATTACTTTTCTTTTCATTTGTCTCAAATAACTTTAAATTTTCTAAATCACTAAATTATAACATTACAAGTCACATTACCTTCTATTTAACTATTTATATTTGTATTTTTCTTTCTGTTCTATTTGTACAAAAAAAACCACAACTTATATAATTTATTTTAACTATTTTATGATTATTTTTATTATTAATTTCTTATATTAACATTTTTACATTAAAATTTGAGTTATTTTGTTTGCTTATTAAATTAAAAATCATTTTTATTAACATTTTAAAGGTTATTTATAATTAAAATTTGAGACTTACGTTTAGTCTAAATAAAAGAGAATGCCTCAATACTTGAAATTATATTTTACAACATTCAAATTAACCTTTATTATTATATAAAAAAATATGATTAATATATATACATAAGTAAAAGAAACATAGTATTTTAAAGTATTTCATACGTGGGTAGATGGGAAGAGTATATGAAATTATGTAACTGATCCTTTCCTTTCCCTCTTTAGACTCAAACCAAACAAAGACACTACAAAATTTCATTTACATTACATTCGTACCAACCAAAACTATATGCTCAAGGATGAAATTTTTTTATATGTAATAATTATAGTAAGCTGAAATGGTGTAACATAATGGACTTCATTTTGATTGCTTATTTAATTAACTACACTGCCTCATAAAAAGCCATTGCATGTAACTGCTACTCCTTATAATATTAGCAATGGGATATAGCCTTATAGGCCATAAGACACCATCCAGACTTTTTACTCCAAATTAAAGGCATGAGAACACCAAAGGAAATGTTGATGCATGGAATTTATTATACCAATCTCTTCACGCTATACAGTATTAGAGGAATGCTAAAAGGGAAATGAATATAGAGAATTATTTACTTGTCAAAACGACATATTGATGTTGCAAATCAAATGCAAAACGAAATTAATGCAACGGCTCTGAACTCTTAAGCCGTAATTAATAGCAAAATATACGAAAAATAAAAGAAAAAGAAAAGCTGGCTATGTTGATTTGCATGATAGTCTGCTATACAGAACCTATGGGAGTGATTTTGATAATATCAAAAACTATGAAGATTTTCATCTTCTTCTACGAGTGAAATTAATACAATTCAACAAGTTATGATCTCCCTAAATATTACGAATGAATAATGGATGTAAAATTCAACTGAACTGCCTATGCTCTTCCTTTCCTTCTTTCATCCAATGCCTGCTCCAAAACAGGATGTTATCAAGGAATGGAGATAATAGGACTTACTACCAGGTTAAATGATTGTCCGATGAGTGATCTACCATTAACATTTTTATCCACTTAAACTTTTAAATTGGAAGCCGAGGCTTCCTGATTATAACCTAGCCACAAGGAGAAACAGTGTCATTTTTATAAAACTGAAAGAAAAAAAGTAGTCCTTCCATAGCATATTGGATTCATTAGAATAAATATGTAAGCATCTTCATTTTAGCTTTATCTTATGATCAGATTCAGATGTGCTGCTATTTTAAACAGGTTAGCTCACACTGTTTCAGACAAGTCTGTTTTATTGAAAAGATGATGCAAGAATGAAAGAGAAATTTATTACCACAGGTATGCATACCTTGCTTTGGAACATTCTCATGGTCAGCACAAGAGTATCACGCATTCTGCAAAAAAAATTGTACAGCATGCTATCAGACAACATTAGTATTATTGAGAGGAAAATGTATGGTTAGAGGTGCATCAATGAACGAAATGACACAAAAGAAAATGTAATAAAGTATTGCTTTGGCTTTCAATCCCGCTTAATAATACAAAAATATCATCATGATTATCAAAAAAACTAACAAAGAAAAAATAAGATAAATGTAAAAGAAACTGAAGAAATATAACCAACAATGAACATAAGTTCCTCTAGACAGCAGCAAAATTCAAATAATACTTTTACTCCAAGAAAAAGTGCTATTATAATCCATCATTTCCCCTCCCAACCCCCTCCCCTCTCTCAGCAAAAAATGTGAGATAGAGCTCGAGTTACGAACTTGAAAGAAAGGGATATTCTATAAAATCTAATTTCAAAATGATTTGGACGGAAATGAATACTTTACCGAACGCTATATGTGCTAAATGGATGAGATGATCCATCAGAACATGTCAAAACAAACTGTGTTGAGTGCCCACACGGCACTTTGATCTGCAACCAAAAATAAAACAAATGAAATTTGTATGAAACCAACAAATGTTAAAAGTTTGCAGAATAGCAGTGACATTTATCTGACATAAGCACCACTAATATAAGACACCATTAAGCTAAATGGAATGATCCCATTATTGATCAAAGACGTAAAGTGAGTTATCTCATCTCATGTTTTTTTTAATGTCTCTAATAGATTCATGGTATAATATTGTCTCATTTTATTTAAGTATCATCTTATTTCATTTCATTTCATTTAGATTGTAGTCCTAATTGACCTAGTTTTTAAACATAAGTAATATCATTTTTCTTATTAAGTTTACATTATAAATAATCATGTATCATATTTTTTATTGTTTTTGTATTATTACTTGTCTCATTTAGACTCATTAGGGGGCAAATGAAACATCTTAATTAGTATCGTTTCATTAAAAATTAAGTAAGATAAGATAAGATGGCCTCTGAAAATTAATAAATTATACCATAAATCTCATTAATATTTCATCTTAATTTACACCTCTAGTATTGACAAGGCTTATCGACAAAATAACTTCAGGTTGTAGGAAATATCTTTAGTTACAGCAAACTTCTACAGTTTTGTTAGCTCTTTCGTCTCGTACAAAAAGGCATAGTACTTTTGAATAATTAGTGTAAAGAAGTCAAAATGAAGTAAGGGAGTTCGAAGCACATGAGAAGCTTTCAGCATAAGAGTATTTCAAAAAAGTAATTAGAAAACTACTTAAAAAGCATCTACAAATATAAAAATAAAATTTCATATTACAGCTTAAACAGATTATAACATACTGATAAATCATTGGAGAATTTCTCTGCAATTACAACAGCTTCAGTACTTTTGATCTTAATTTGGTAGCTGGACCTTCTCAAATTTAGAGTTGTTGGCTCCCAGTTCTCAGAAGAATCCATCTGTTAAATGAACAGAATAACATTAAAAATGTACTACACTGAAAACATGAGCCACAAGAGATGGTTATTATTTTGAACACCTTCAGGGTGATTGCAATGATTTAGAGAAAAAATGACAAAATTTAATGCAAATTAACATGGAAGATTATAATACATAAAACTTGGAAAGCAGTGTCCAGATTAGATCATTAACCTTCCTACCACATCAATGAAGATTGCAATGATTTAGAGAAAAAATGACATATTTTAATGCAAATTAACATGGAAGATTATAATACAAAAACCTTGAAAGCAGTGTCCAGATTATATCTAACCTTCCAAACACATCAATGAAGATATAGGAAATAAGAGCTTGGGCAAGCAAAAATTTCCTATAGTAAAAGTAAAAATAAGATCAAATGGAAGCTACTACCCAATTTTGGTCTAAATATCATTTAAACTATACCTTAGTGTTAAATAGGCATTTGTTTCAAAAGCTGCTCTTTTTTATTTTTATTTTTTTTATTTTTATAACTGTGTGATTGACATGACGCAGTAATATTTGTTTTTGAAAAACAAATTGCCAAGATACCAAAAGACCTAAAACCAGATTGGGAACAAAGAGGGATGGGAAGAAAGAGGAGAGAGTCTATTTTATATTAATAAAAGGTGTTTAATCTAAAACAAATGTCTATTTATATAATGCACACATAAAGCAATAAATAAAGAAAATAACTATCATAAAGAAATAAAATAGATTAATGACGTTTCAATCCCTAGTCCTACGCCTATAATAAGTGTGTAGATGGGATTTGCATAGGGTTCATATTTTCCAATCTAGGATATGAGATGTGCTCATCACACCATTACTCAAACACGTATATGTGACTATGAAAGAGAATTGTCGGTCTTCAAGAAAACTCCGAAGGTTTTGCATTTGATGCATTCTTTATCTTGTACTTATCTAGTTATCCTCCTTAACATATACCATCGACTTATTTATGGTTAGGAAAACTGAATTCTAAAAAAAGTGTGTATTTTTGGTTCATCATTTTTACCTGTATTTTGGATCTGTCCCAAGTGGACATCAAACCATATCAAATCATTATGGCAACATAATAGGAGAAAAACCTTCTGTAACTTTATGTGAATGGTCCATAAGTTGAAGTTGAAGCAGTATAAATTTTCACAATATGGTCCATAAGTTGATGTTGAAGTAGTAGAAATTTTGAGACTCAAACAACTTTAAAAAGCTTCTTTTGGTCTCCCGTTAAGATCCTTTGGTACAATAATGTTCTCTTTTGCATGTAGCATTCAATAATCTAACATAGAAACTCAACTTTTGACAGCAAACTGACCGTGTATGAAACATTTACAATTATGACCATAAGCAGAATTAACTGAAAAATACCAACATCTGCATATGCACCAAATTTTCTCCACATTGATTTCAAAATTAACTCCTAATCAACATAGAAGAAGTTCCCCAGGAGCCACTTTTGCCAATAAGCTACCAAATATATTTAGATGAGGAGATTCTTTTAATCATCTATCTCTTAGATATAAAATGATCCAAGAAAAAACTTGTGCTCTAAGCTTCTTACATTAAATTAATAAATTAATAAATTAATGGAATACCAGCAAAAGAACACTAAATGTGGCTTGTCCTCTAGAAAGATGTGTGTCGATCTCCATTTTCATCTCTGGGTCTACAGTGTACCTCATCAAAGAAAATACACATATACATAACATTCATGAGAAAATGAAGGAACTCAAAAAAGTAATAAGTAATGAAAGTATATACATGTCCATGTCCCGCAATCTTATAAGAATTGATATAGTTTATTAATATAAAAAGAGGAAACTCACAACATAGGAATGAGTTTTGCAAAAATTCACAATGTAGTTTGAATTATGTCTATTTCTAAGTGTAACATGGTTAAACGTGTGTAAATGATATGGGAATACTTCATTGTGAAATAGACCTAACTCAAAGTACATCGTAAATTTTCTCAAAACTTGATACCATATTAGGTGATTACCGTATATTAAAGCTTCTTTTCAACTTCAAGCAATTATGTATTGTTTTGTGCTATCCTGGCAATTATTTAATGAATAAGGTTGTATTCCTAAACTCTGATCAAATGTAATATCAGCTACATGTTTTTATGCACAAGAAGAATAACTATATACGGGGAAGGGAAAAAAAGATTTTGTTAATATGGGGTATTATGCATCTGGCCAATCTAGTTACTAGTATTTGGATTTTTAGGCCTGACACCAACCTGAACGTTGAGAGGTATTAAACAAAAGATGTGCAACAACTTAGTTCCAAAGTAATAATACTCTGTCTAAGTTTGTGTGAAAGTTCAAGTAGAGAAAAATTACTGATTGCCAGGAAAATGAAGGAGCAGTGGACAACACATCATTGACATATAAACAACACTTCCATAGAGATTTGGCTTGATTATTTGTTCAATATAATGGAGTCCTAACATCTTGGAAAATATAGCTACTGGAAGAAAAAAAATTGTGAACCAGATGCAAGTATATCCACTTTATTGCCAATTTTAGGAAACCACGTAACTTGAATTTCAGACGTACAAATGTGAGAAATAAATAATTCCACTATTCATGGAGAAATGGAGGAAAAAATCACATGAAGCTTAAATTATAAAGTTTAAAGTTCTTTGGAGCTTTGTGAAACTTACCACAATTTATTTTGTTCTGATCATTGGCAAAAAGCCTGACAATTTCTCCCTGATAAATAAATAAATTTAATCAGTATCACAGTCACAAGTAAAAAAAATAAAATTGTTCATGAGATTCAATTTTTTGGAATGAATTTACCGTGACAAAATAAAACTCATTAGTGAAGATGGCTGATTTTATTTTGTAGGGCAACCAATAATCTAAAGAACCTTCACTGACTGAGAACAGGTCAAAGTAAATATTAAGGAAATACAGACTCTAGACCAATCACATTTTCACTTTCAATTTGAGACAAAGAGCTAAAGAACCCAGACTAAAATTTGATCTTTCTAGAGGCTTACAGTGCCAAACAAACCCCAAAGGTAAGTGTCAAGCAAAAAATAAATTTATTTTCCAAAAACCAAATTAATATGAAGTAGATCATCCAATAAAGATGTGAAAACTAAGGAATGATCTACACAACCTTCAACAATCCTAAAAACATCAACTTTTACTGCTGGAGGATCAACTTGAAATAGAAAATAGAAGCGTCAACTTCTATTTGGGTTAAGAAATTTGTTTCCAATCAAAGAGAAAACAGAAGCAAAAACTATTAGTTAATTGCTACTTGCAGTAAATGTATGCTAAAGGATCATAATCTAGAAGTCAAAACAGGTTTCAAATAAACTATTACTCCTTTTCTTTTAAGGTTCCCTAGACTAAATCCCCTACACTTTCACCACCTTTTCCATTGAATCCCTACACATTCAATCGCAATGGTTAACTCCTGAAATATTTGAAAATATTCAAATGGGTCCTAGCAATTAGGGTCCTGAACTCCATGTAGTTTTTCAATTAAGGTCAATTCAAGAGACCTAATTGTTGCAACTTGCAATTAAAGATACGAATATAACTGAAAAAATGGACCAAGTAAAAAGAGTTCTAGCGTCAAAAAAAAATTCTGCCAAGAATATCAATATGTAATACCAATTCAATAGTCCTATGTAGAGGTGTGAAATAAGATTAGCTAGCTCAACTCATTTAAATTTTATATGAGCTAATTTAAGCTCAGATCACTTAAATGAATTAGGTTGAGTAGCTCACAAACTGACTCATTATTATTTTTGAAAAATAAAACTAAATGTAAAAAAATATTCAAAATTTGTTAGAACAAAAATATTATTATGAATATATTTTTTGATTAGATTTTTGTAAAACAAGAGAGAGGGAGAGGGGGGGGAGAGAATTCTATCTTTTAAGTGTGTTGATTCGTAGTCGCAGTAATGTAATAATTTTTTGACAAAGGTATTTTGATAAATGAGCTAGAGAGTTGCTCATGTATGTTTGAACTTTTTCAGCTCTTTGCCATCAATCTTAAATGAAGTGAGCTGCTCATTTGACACCACTAGTCTTATGTTTTACAAATAAAGGTGGGAGGCAAACAGCAACTTCTGGTTGTAACACTTTCCATAGCAGTTTTTTTAAGCTAATTACTCCTACTAGATAGCTCAGAATATAACACATTGCGAGGCTGCTTTTGAAATTTACCATCAAAAGGCAAAAGAAAGATATCTTTTAAACACAAATGTACTCTGGAAAGATCACTTGATCAAGATAAAAAATGCTCTGCCATGTAACTTGCAACTGCCCGTTGCCTATGAGAAAAGAGGACAAGAGATGCCCTAGGTCAAGCCAGAATTTTAAAGCCACAACATTTATGATGCAGGACAAATATTATACTATTCCTAAAAGGATTAGATAGAAAAGGAGTTTAATAAACAAATAACTTCTAGATATATTTTCCTTAGTTTATTAGGAGTCTTAATTATTTTCCTTAGTTTATTACGATTTTATATTTTACTGTTCACGCATTACTGTAGCAGTTTTATGCTTTTAATCATTTTAAGATTCAGAATTCATATTTGATTACGAGTTGGTTTTCTATTTAGTGAAGTACTATTATAAGCCTATAAATAGAGTTTGTACCCTAACAAGGGAACACACAGAGTTTGAATGAATAAAATTTATTCTCCCTTTTGGGTTTATTGTTCTTGGGGTCTTCTTGGATCTCTCTAAACCTAGAATTCAAGCTTTTCTGATTTTCCTTGTAAATTCTAATCTCTCATATATGCTTCTTGCATTAGTTGGTATCAAAGCTTCGTTTTCCCTTAGCATTGGGACTGTTAATAATGCCAATGCAAGAGACAGTTCCTAATGATCAATAAGGAGACGTGATAATGGAATTAAGAAGACAGATTGAAGCTTTAATCCAGTGCTTAGCGCAACTTGAAACTCCTATTCATGATGATGGGTCAGAGGAAGAAACTTACAAAAATCCATTCTAGACATATTGCTCATAGAGGCTACTACGAACTTGAACATAAGGATCGAAAAGGGATGGTGGATTCAAGATTGAAATTCCAGAGTATAGAGGAAGTATTCAAGCTGAGGAATTTCTTGATTGGCTGGCTAGTATTGAAAGAATATTTGACCCTAAAGATGTTCCTAAAGATAAGAAGGTGAAACTAGTTGCTTTAAGATTGAAGGGTCATGTTTCGGCATGGTGGAATCAACTTAACTTGGTGCGAGAACAGAAAGGAAAGCCTAACATTAATGATTGAGAAAAGATGAGACAAAAAATTTTACCCTTCAACTATGTGCAAACAATGTACCAACCCTTACAGCGGCTTCAACAAGGAAATAGAAGTGTGAGTGATTATACTCGAGAATTTCAAGAGTGGATTGCAAGGAATGACTTATTGGAAAGTGAGGAGCAGCTGGTCGCTCAATATATTGGTCCTCGACAATCTACACAAGATGTCCTTAATTTACACAACATTTGGACTGTTTCAGAGGCTTTTCAACGTGCTTTGGTGGTTGAAAAACAGCAAACTAGAGGAATTAATAGGGCTGGAAGTTTTCAGGATTTTAAGACACTACCACAAAAAACAGCAAAGGACAAGCTGTGGAGGCAAGTAATCTGACAGCTCCTACTGGGCAGCAAAAGGGCAACAGCACAGCAACCCCATATCCTCAAAAGAGTGGAACATCTAATGCAAGAAATCAGTCCAGCGACTCTACATTCGATGTTTTGAATGTGGAGCACTAGGACTGCGATCTTCAAATTGCAGAAAAATAGCAGTAGTCTAGGAAGACAATTGCTCATTGAACGTGATAATCCAGAAGTTGATTTTGGAGATCATATGTATGATGAAGATGGTGAAGAATAATGAAGATGCTATTTATGGTGACGTTGGTGATATTATTGGTTATGCAGAAGAACCTCAATGCCCCAAGAGACGAGAAAGAGGATTGGTTGCGTTCTAATACTTTCATCACCATGTGCACAATTGGTGGAAAATATGCAAGCTTATTATCAGCAGTGGTAGTTGTGAAAAATATCATATCTCAAGAAACTGTTTCAAAGCTGAAGTTGGAGGTAGAGCCCCATCCACAACCTTACAAGTTGGCTTGGGTTAAAAAGGGGAAGTGAGGTGCATATTACCAAGCGTTACCTAGTTTCTTTCTCCATTGGAAACAAATACTTTGATCAAGTATGGTGCAACGTTGTGGCTATGGATGCTTGTCACGTGTTATTGGAAAGATCACGGCAATATGATTGCAATGCAACCCACAATGGCCAGAAAAATACCTACACCTTCTACAAGGACAATAAGAAGATAACTTTGGCTCCATCAAAAGAAGGCAATCCTTTACAGGGCTAACTTTCCTTCATTAGCACACTTTTCCACTGAATTGGAAGATAGTGGAGTCATTTTTGTATTGGTTGGGATAGAGAAAGATGTGACACCACCTGCTGGGTTACATGAAGAGGTACAACCCATATTGGAAGAATTTAGAGATGTCATACCCCAAGATTTGCCTCTTGAACTACCTCCTATGAGAGAGATACAGCATCACATTGACTTAGTTCCAGGAGCTTCCTTGCCAAATAAGCCCCATTACCACATGAGTCCAAAAGAACAAGAGGAGTTATCGAAGATAGGCTACATCCAAGAGAGTAAAAGCCCTCGTGCAGTACCAGCTTTGCTTATGCCAAAGAAAGATGGAATTTGCAACATGTGCATGGATAGTTAGGCGACAAATAAGATCACCATTAAATACAGATTTCCAATTCTGAGGCTTGATGATATGTTGGATCAAATAGCTAATGCTAAGGTGCTCTCAAAGATCAATTTGAAGAGTGAATATCATCAAACTCAAATACGTCGTGGTGATGAGTGAAAAACAGCGTTTAAAACACGTGAAGGATTGTAAGGTGTTCTCAAAAAAGTGTTGTTTCATGACTAACAGAGTTATATTTTTGGCTATGAAGTTTCTTTTGAAGGTCTTCAGGTGGATCCATTCAAGGTGAAAGCAATCCTAGATTAGCCAACACCGACCAACGTGCATGGCGTTTGTAGTTTTCATAGCCTAGCGTCATTTTATCGGCACTTTATTAACATTTTCAGCACTATAGCAGCCCCAATAACGGATTGCATGAAGAATGGTGTTTTCATGTGGACTACTAAGACTGAGAACAACTTCAACATTTTTGAAGAAGAAATTATCTAAAGCAACTGTTCTTCCTTTACCAGATTTTGACAAAGTTTTTGAGGTGAACTGTAATGCTTCTCATCTTGGAATTGGAGCTGCGTTGAGCCAAGGTGATAGACCTACTGCTTACTGTAGTGAAAAGCTTAATGGTGCAAGGCAACGATACTCTACTCATGACATTGAGATTTATGCCATCATTCGTACTTTATAGCATTGGTTAGACTACTTTACTCTATGAGTCTGTTCTTTATTCAGATCATAAAGCCCTAAAATACTTGAACTCACAGAGAAATTTGAATAGAAGACATGGTTCATGGGCAACATACTTGCAAGGATCTACTTTCACTTTGAAGCATAAGGCTGGAGTATATAATCGTGTAGCGGATGCTTGGAGCAGACGCGTTGCATTGTTGTCTACTATGGAGGTTACAGTTGTAGGGTTTGAAATGTTCAAAGATCTCTACAAAAATGATGATTTTGGACTTATTTTAAAAGAAGTAATCAAGGTGTTTCAAGAAGTTATTTTCTACAGGACAGATTCCTTTTTAAAGAAACCAGATTATGCATTCCAGAAAGTTCCTTAAGGGAAAAAATAATTGCTGAATTACACAAAAGACATTTGGTAAGGATAAAATAGTGGAATTGATTGAGTCTTCTTACTGGAGGCCTAAGCTCAAAAAACAATGTTGCAAGATTTGTCAAAAGGTGTCATACCTACCAAGTATCAAAGGGAGGATCTACAAATGCTAGATTATACATACTGTTACTGGTTTCGCATGCACCATGGGAGAATATTAGTAAGGACTTTGTTCTTGGGTTGCCTAGGACTCAAAGAGACATGGATTATGTTTTCATGGAGGTGGATCGATTTTCCAAGATGACACTTTATTCCGTGTAGAAAAACCATGGATGCTTCAAACATTGCTAGTCTTTTCTTTAAAGAGATTGTGTAATTGCATGGTATTCCTAAGTCTATTGTGTCAGATTGGGACAAGTTCATGAGTCATTTTTGGAGAACTTTGTGGAAGAAGTTAGGCACTGAATTGAAGTTTAGTACGTCCTATCACCCACAGACTGACGGTCAAACAGAGTATACAAATCGAATTTAAGGAAATCTACTAAGGAGCTTGGTTGGGAATAATTTCAAGCAATGGGATATGGTACTTTCTCAAGCAAAGTTTACTTTCAACCGCTTAAAGAACCATACAACTAAGAAGAGCCTTTTTGAAATTGTTTATGGGAAAAATCATAATAATACTCTTGATTTAACTCAAATTCCCCTAGTGAGAAGAACTAGTGACAAAGCTGAAGATCTAGCTGACCATATTAAATCAATTCATGAGCAGATCCATCAACAAATTGAGACAAGTAATGCTAAACACAAGGAAAGTGTCGTATGGTGTTTGAAGTAAGAGATTATGTGTGGACAATCTTGGCAAATGATCGATATCCAGTTGGAGAATGTAACAAGCCGAGTGCTTGAACAATTAGTCCTTATGAAATAGTTGAGTGCTTGAACAATTAGTCCTTGTGAAATAGTTGAGAAGATTAATGACAATGCCTACAAGTTGAAGCTTCTTAGTCACATATCTACGTCAGATGTGTTCAATGTAAAGCATTTGATTCCCTTCCAAGGAGACAATGTAGACCATAACGATAACTCGAGGACGAGTTTTTTCTCAGCATGGAGACTGATGCAGAACAAATATTTTCCTATTCCTGGGAGGATTAGATAGAAAGAGCTTTATAAAGAAATAACTTCTAGATTTAGTCTATTAAGAGTTTTAATAATTTTCCTAAGTTTAGGATTTTAAATTTTACTGTTCACGCATTACTATAACAGTTTTAGTTCTTTAATTATTTTAAGATTTTCATATTTGATTAGGAGTTAGTTTTCTATTTAGTATTTAGTTTAGAAGTACTATTATAAGCCTATAAATATAGTTTGTACCCTAATAAGGGAACACCGATTTAGTTCTCTTTAAGCTAGAATTCAAGCTTTCTCTAATTTTCCTTCTAAATTCTAATCACTCATTTACGCTTTCTTCGTTAATTTAGTTTCCAAAGTAGAAAAAATGGAAGGGGGACTATAATTAAAATTAAAAAAGGGTCATGCAGCTTTTAGTATGCTTCAGCCTTCAGCATAAAATCACTAACTGCTGTCAAACCAAAATAACATACATCAGAAAATTTGATTTAATTAATAACAAGAAGATCTCAAATATTTTTGATTGAAAGAAAAGGGAAAGAAAATAGATAAAGTCAAGATTTATAAAGGGGACTATTTATATTTTACCAGGAATTTCTATCAGATTCAGACTATTCCATCCTAACATATTTTTCATATTTGTTTGTCCCAATGGTGTCACAAGAAGTAATCTAAACAAATACCAAGCTGCTCACCTGTGGTTTTATGTGGCTACCAAATCGGACATTCTTTATGCCTCTTATGGGGAAAACTTACAACACAATATAAAGACATGCCGCATACTCTTCAAAAATGTGCAGTTCAAAGTTTTAACGTTCAGTTAGTCCTCAAACTTAGTAGTTTACATCCTATGCAGCCATAATTGCTGTTCTAGGTTGAAAAGAGTATGCTCACGAAGTTATTACACTGCAGAATAACTTTGCAGCAGTGCAGCCATCTGTTAATGAAAAGAAATAAAAGAGAAAACTAAAGATATCTTTGTGAACAGTATTCTCTGAAAATCACAAGATTTCAAGAACGGAGTTTTCAATGTTTGATATTTTCATCTTAGAACATTTATATATTTATATACTAGTGATATAACGTTCAATTTTTTGTTGTGAAGATCAAAACAATAACATTTATAATACCAGATAGGTCTCCAGCCTCTTGATGATTGAAAGAAATTCAAGGACATAGAAGAAATCAAGAAAAGTTCCAACAAGTCTAAGCATATGTGGTGCCCATGCATGCATAAAACTTCAAAGTACTTCATCCATACATGCATGTGAATAAATAATTCCAACATGAATGAATATGTGTGTGCAGTCATGTGAATGCACGCCCACATGTCTGAAATTGTGTTAATAGGTATATATATCCTAATGTATTGAAACTTGGAAGTACCTGATGGCCATGGTCATTCATCGGTATGCACTCAACAGCAATTATTTTATCAAAATCATCAGCTGTGACAATATACTCCGGATTGGTAGCTCCTGATATCAGAAAACACATAATAGACAGATGAAAAATAAGATATATTTCATATATGATCTGCCAGTTAATAAACTATTATTTCAACAAAAAGACAAAGCTAAAAGAACAGAACATATAATCATTTCTTGCTAACCTTCAATGTACTGTCTAGTTCCATCCTGAAGATGGCGAACCCACTGATAGTGAAAAGGAACATTGATGACGTGTAAAAAATCAACAAAGTCCTACATAATTATATCAACAGAAATTACACTCAAAATTAGATTTTAGGAATCTCACCTGAAACACGCATAGAGAAGTCCCTCTCACAGGGTATCCACATCCAAGAAGTTTTCCTCCGGGTATAGCATCACCAACTATTTGAAAATTCTCAATTCCAGGCAAATCTAAATAGAAATAAGCAAGGGTAAATTCCAATACAAGTCAATCCTACAAAAAGGTTATCAAAAATGTTATTACCTTCAGAAATAGAAGAGGCAGTCTCTTCATTCGAGAAGGGAGAAGGAGACGAACTACCAGCAGTCATTTTTCCTACCTTGCCAACGAAAACTTCAGAAACATGGTGTTTAGGACCCTCCATCTCCCTGTAAATGTTAACATTTCAGTTAAGAATAAGATAATTCATAATGGCAGTCAAAAAATGTGTAGAAAAAATAACAATGTTTAGAGTTTTAATCCACAATCATTTGGAGGATCTCAATAGCTTTGATGACATACACCTCTATCTCAGATTTCTTTAGTAATGAACCCCCTTTGGAAGATAACTAAGCATCTCGTACATCAAGGGCATCGGTTTCCACAATATCTTAAGGAATCACTTTAACAATCTCTTAATGAGAAAGATATTGTTTGTTTCAAGTGGACTCTTTCATCTTTCTTTGAACAAATTTGTGACTGTTTCCTTTAACGTTTCTCAGTGCTTTTTTATGTCAGACCTCTACTCCACATTTTTCTTGCTTTGAAACAAAGTAAACCTTTGCTTTGTTGGTTGGACCCCTGGTCCACATTTATTTATGCCTATTCTATATTTATGTGTGTATGTATATTAAATGAATTTTTCATTTCCTATTAAAAAATAAAGTAGACCCTAAAACATTTCTGATTAACTCATCTCTTCAAAATTAGCATTCACAAATTGAAAGCTCGTATTAAACATGAGCTTCAAGGGCATAAATCTCTAAGGCCATGTGTCTGTATAAAAAATGGAAAGGCACTGCTATGTAACACCTCTGACTTCTCTATTTTTCCCATTTAATTATCTGAAAAGGGAAGGGGATTCCAAAGCAAAGGTTTTACCCAATTTTTGGAAATCCAGATAAGTTTTGCAACATGGAATAGTTTTCCTCTTCCACACCTGTAATGAACTTTACCAAATGCATCTTAACTATAAAAACCAAATATATTTAATGTCAATTCACTACACATTATCATTTAGGGTAAATGTTATATTTACTACCTATGTTTTCTTACTATAATTTCGTACTTTATATTATCATTTCTAAATGAATTATGTATTTTTAGTTGATATTGACATTAAGTCTTAACAAGAAATTCACTTGGAGTGATTGAATTAGAGGTTAGTAAGCTTTTATCGAATGGGGTAAAGATGGGCTAATCTAAGAATCTCATAACTTATTTCATCCAAATTTAACGAGAATATCAACTAATGTACCTAATTAACATAGATTTAAATACATAAAATATCATATTGATAGGAAAAAACTTAAAAGTAATAAACTGAAAGTAAATCAAAACTTTTAGTAGGAAATAAAATGTTTCCCTTTATAATTATAGATTTAAGGACTTCAATAACAACTAGGCAATTATAATTCTTGACTATTTAGTTAGCAAAGATTATAATTATTTTTTTGGGAGAGTGGCCGCAGAAGTCCCCTAATTATGATGTTAGTGTCATTTAATCCCTCAAATTTAAAAATGTGTTTTTTAGTCCTTCACCTTTGAGAAAATGAGCTAAGTAAGGACAAATAATATTGTTTTAATGATTTTTCTATTAAAATATTATTTTTACTATCAAGTGATTAAAATATAATAAAATATGAGGCATTAACAAAGGTAAAAGTAAAATTTCGTATAAATTATTTAAGAAAAAAATCAACAGTAATAATATTCTTACATAAAAATATTTAAACACATTTATTTTAAAAGAAATTAAAATAAAAGGTGATAACCAAATATTAAAAAAAATTGTGACAAAAGTTTCATATTAACTATCATCTTACCATTGTTAAAAGAACAAATTTTAATCATTTTACAGAAAAATAATATTTTAATAAAAAAATCATTAAAATAACATTATTTGTTTATAGTTGGTCTCTTTTCTCAAAGTTGAGGGACTAGAAAACACTTTTTTGAATCTGAGGAACTAGATGCACACTAAGGCTTAATCTGAAGGACTTGGTTGACATTTTTCTCTATTTTTTTATTTCCTATTCCTGTGCAGTTCTTACTTCCCCATATGACTCCGTACAGGAAAAGTACATGTACCACTACAGTTTCAAGTCTTTAACAACGAGAAAACTGAGCAATTGGCCAATTATGCAGGTAGGCTATGAACTCTAATATACTAATAAATGTTCTGGATAGGAAGAAGATCAACATTGCAGTAGTTGAACTGGGCAAATAGACTGGTGTAGAAACCTATTTATCACAGAGGAGAACAATCTCTGGAAAGGTTTGCTAAGCTACAATGGCTTAGACCTAAGGTATAGTATTGATATCAAGTCTCTGAACTTACAGAAAAATGAATAACATGCAAAACTCTTTTCCTCCCCTTGCCCTACACTCCATATACCCTAATTAGCTACGCTAAATGACAAACCAAATAACAAATCCTATAGCTATCAGCCAGGTGTCACTAAAAGGAAATAAAAACAACTACAGAAAGTAAAGACAAGTAATAAAGAAACGGCACATAATAAAAGGAAACGACATAAGATAATAAAACATGGAATAAGGCTAGAGCTCCTGCGTCATAAACACAATCTAGCAAATCTTGGTATTAACTGAGAACTTGATTATTGATCAGCATCACCTACCCCATCTCTGAAAGATCAGTCATACGTCTTGGCAGTTTGTCAGTTGTTTCTAGATGATGATGCTCAACAAAATGAGGATAGGGGGAAGAGGTACGCTGACCCTGCAATACGTATGAGGCAGAGAGTTGAACAAATATGGAAGAGAATCCATATTTATTTGATTGATAAAATGAAAACACAAAGAGCATGGTATTGCATGTAGATTACATGCCAATAGTACCGTGGAACTATGAGAAAGTTGGCCATTCACTTTGCCAAAACCCGGATCACCTTTACCATTAGATCCACTTTCAGCATGATTTTCTGCCATATATGTTATTTCTCTAATTCTATCCTGTGAAGCCAAAAGCACATTTTCATTTTCTTGTCCAACATATTGAAGTACAGAACATGATGACAATCAGTATTAGTTCCTCATGTAAAAAAAAAATGCACTGAATCAAATTATTTATATGAAGAAAAATAAGGTCATTTAAAAAGATCAAAACAGTATGGAATCATTTCTGTACTAAAAGATAATAAAATAGTCATCTTACTAACATGGGCACACGGCTGCAAGCACAGCATTGCAACCCAAAAAATACTATTAAGTGATAAAGAATTGAGAGGTGTGCATCGTTATCACAACAATGAGAAAATCAACAGAAGACTCAACAAAGCATAAAATAGCAAACTTACATGTGAAGTTCTAATCTTCCACTGCAATTGATCATGTAAGTGCTGCAAAAATGAACAAAAGAAAGGGTAAGCCTGACCTCTTATACCAATAAGAAACTAAGAGGTGATTCTCTTATACAGCCGCATCAAATCTAACATATGCTTTAGGATGATTATTTTATCTTACTGCAAAGAATATAATTATTAGAGAAAAGTGTCATAGAAATCCCTTAGGTCATTTGTGTCATTTGATTCCTTAGATTATAAGTAGTGTTATTTAGTCATTTAGCTTTGAAAAAATTGATCAATCAAAAATAAACTATATTATTTTAATGTTTTTTATATTAAACTATTATTTTAAAAATAATATTTTATTAAAATAATGTATTTTGTCCTTAATTAACCCTTTTTTCTAAAATAATGGGACTAAGTAACACCAATTTTAATTTAAGGGACCAAACGACACCAATGGCCTAATATTCCTTATGGGCCCACTCCCTAATTATTATTATAACATTTATGCAAATGGCAAATAATTAAAATAATTATTTAAAAAAAACTCAACCATTCAAATTCTAGAAACAATAAAAATGAAATGGGAAAAAATAAATCAAGACTCTGTCGAGAAAAAGGAATAACTTAATTGAGCGAGCAAATGTCCTAGCTGCAATGGCATATCAGAACCACATATCTGATTTCTAATCATGCATAAGTTTGGATAAGATTTAGGACTTTAGCTATTCATAATATCATAATTCCGCTTCAAAGATGCATAAAATCGTTGTATTTTTAAACTCATGCTTTTAATATGAACAAAAGTTATATCATAATATGGCTAATGCATATTAATGACGGCCTGAGAAAACCAGATATCCTCCCTTGATTTGTCTATACAATTTGCTGGTAATTGATATCACATGACTGAGGACTTGAAAGCAGACTTTTTGATATTCAAAATTGACGCTTACATCAACGGGCCAGGCTGCTAATTTTCCAGTTAAGTTACTATAACCCGCATGCTATCTAATCTATACCTTTACACTGCTGGATATAGCAGAGGCATTCATAACATGGGGATTGTTGCCGTATGCAGCCAATAGCCCAACCATAGATGATGTTAATATATATCTGTCGTCCTCTGCAGCCTAGCATTAGAAACAAAACCAAAAGGTAAAGGAATGAGTAGCAGTGCTAAAGACAAAGCAATAGGATGAAGTAGGTCAAGATATCAGAAAAGGAAAATTCACTTCTGTAAGCAGTGTTACAAGTTTTCACCAAGAAAATCCTAGCATCTGCTGACATTCTTGTATTCTATAAATAGAGATATCGAAAAAGAGATTGTAATGTCTCAAATTTTTTTGTTGCATAAACGTGAAATTTCAAAGTTATTGATCTATATTATAACAGAAGCAAGTCCACATTACTGACAACAACCAACTAGAAAGAGAGCTTGCTTGCTAGTTTCAAAAGATAGAAAGGAAATTCAAAAGAAAATTACAAATGAGATTAGAGATTATTACTATTTTATCAGTAAATCACTTAAAATGAAGCTTTGATGTGAACAGAGATTATTAGTTCACCTTCAACTCATGCGTCAATTTTAGATTTTCTTCAAGATCACCCTTTCTGCGAGCAAGCTCATTTAAAGCAGAAGTATTGGCCTCATTATGCTTCTCATCCATTACCTAAACAAGATAATGTCAGCTTGCAATTTAGAATTACATAAACAAAGAATGAAGTTATTTTTGCACATTCAAAAACAGAGGAACCATTCAGAGAGGAACTAGATAAAACACAGCAGAAAGACCATTGGTGCTTTCATTATATGAACAAACCAATCGTAAGTCGGCAAATTTCCTCTCTAACGCATACTTCTCCCTTAGTAGCCGCAATTCCTGATACCAAGAAAGCCATTAAATTTCCACTATAAAAAATATGAAACAGTTAAAAGTATGTTGGTAGGATTTAGCGATATGCTACCTTCACACAGGCAACAGCAATCTGTTCACGAAGATATTGGATCTCCTCTTCCAGTGCTCTAGCTCTTTTATACATTTCCTAATCATAAGCTGAGTTAGCTCAATGGATCATATCAAATTCTCTTTTTTACAAATCATATCCCTATGTCAAAAAACTTGTAAAGTATAACTACCATAGCTTCCTGATCTTGGAGAAAGGTGACATTTTCATCTTTTCTTAAGGTCTTGGGAGTTAGATGAGTTTCTGATTGATGCCTGGAAATGAAATACTGGAAATTAGCAAAGGCAGAGTACGAATTTAACCAGCATAACGTAGTGTTTGTTCTTTTCTTTTTTTTAAAGCATAGTTCTCAGCAAAAGAGTGAAGTACAATAAAAGAGATCTGAAGCACATAAATCTCAACTACCCAAAACATAATGATTCTGAATTAGTGCATAGCGCATGTAACATCCCTAGACTAATTAGCTGCATTTGAATTTTTCTTTCAATTTACATTTATGTATTTAGTTTTATTTCACTTTTTGAAGTAAGTGTCCTAGTTTCGGTCCGGTAACAAATGGAACGTTGATGAATAATTAATTGGATTCTTTTCCATCAACTATTTTCTATGAAATTATCCAATAAACAAAATTTTAATGGCTTTTGCTACTAGCATACTATAGCCTTACAACATGATTTCCCGTTTCATTTCTTTGCTTTTAACTAAAAATAAGAAACTGCATTGACACCAATAAACATAAATAGTCATAGTGTGTTCACAAGATTCCATTGTTTCCACAATTAATTCTTAGATGTTTAAGTTGTCTTTATACATTAATAGCTACTTTCCTGCATAATCAGCATAATTTAACTTGTAACCTACATTCATCCATATAACTAAAAACTTTAAAACTAAAAATATGAAAAGATATTCTGAAGTTCCCTATCCTTAAAAGGTTAAAAATAAAATATATACAAAAATCCATGAATTAACTACACTAATAGTCGGATTCACTGCATCTTAAAACATGTGAGCATTGTCAACATCCCTAGAACCAAATGTGGCCCACCCATCATCAACCACAGTTAGTTTAATTGAAAAATAAGACTAACAAAAATTTGCAAGAGATGCATCCTTTAAACATTTTGACTTAATACCTGTCTATAACACCAGGTGTATGATTATGAGTTCCATCTTCCTTAAGCTGACTTAATAATGCGCCTCTACTAGAAGACATCTCATTGGAAATTCAAGCTTCTCTCTAAAACGAACTTCAATTGCACCATAACTAATCTTTTCCATCATAACCAACTGAAAATTGCATTTTACCTCAGTTCACCTTTTCTTCCATATAATTCAGAAGTCCAGTGCATCAATGCAATAGTATAACCAAACTCTCACCACCAAATGTTCCTATAAACCAACTGCTATCAAATAGGTGGAAGAAGAAAGGGAAAAAAAGTGAGGTAGTATTCAATGTTATTTAATGGGGAAGATCAAATAGGCAATAATAAATATAAAATCAACTCAACCTTTAAAAAAAAAAAAGCAATAGAAAAGTTCTTCCCAACCATGCCAAATCAAATTTAAGCTTCAAATTGCTCTAAGCACTATGTGAACTTTGCCTAATATATGTTTTAGAAATAGATACAGAGAGTGGAAAGTACTATTAAAGCAGTTATCCCTTGTCCCAACTGTGTAATAGCAACAAAAGTCATGGGTTCAATGGGCAGAAAATGGCAAAAAGTTTATCTGAGATGGTGATTTCACTCAACAAATTCACATGGGAAGCTACCAATGCCAAGCATAAACTGCCCTTATCGTGTCTCTAACCAACCAAAAATACAATTTAAGACATTAACAGCAAGAATAACATCTACAACAACAGATTCCTACAATTGGTATGCTGCACAGAGCAAAAGTAGGAAATTGAAAGTGACTATTGTTTGCTTACCCAAATACTACAACCAGTATACTGGTAGTTAGAAATAACAGCAGAATCTTTCTAACCAACAAAACAGGTCAAGAACATCAATAGCAGCAAAAGTTGATTACTCTGACAAACAAAAACAAAAATAGATAGTATTATTCACGAATAGCAAAGATAAACTCGTAAAAACTAGGAGATGGGAATTTACAAACAACGAAATGGGTATTTCTCAACTGGAAAAATAAATCAGAACAAAGCACTACCTCGTTTCACGGATCCGGCTAAAGAGAGTCACAAATTGCAAATTATTGTGTGTTGTGTGCGTTTATCGGTTTGGGTTTATTATTTGTAAGCAAAGTCAATGGCTGCGAAATAGGTATTAAAGTCGTTGAAGAAGGCTCTTCTTTCCTTTGTTTTTTTTTTTTTTTTTCCTTTTCCAAATTCCACTTATTTAAATACGGTGAAAATGGTTAAACTGGTCAGAGCTAGAACAAAAACAGAGAGGTAAGTGAGAAAAAAAGAATATTGTTTTAACAAATTGAAATTCTAATTTTATTGTGAAGAAGGGGAAAGAAGAAAATTATAGAGGTGTTGAGGAGTGGGATTCTCTTCCACGTAGAGTGACCCACCTGAACGTTGCAAGTCAAAATCTAAGGTAATTCCGCGAAAGTTGCTCCGATGTGACACCGTACATGTAATTAGTTTATATTTAGTTGACTTAAATAAAACACGATCCTATTTTAAAATTTCACAGTAAACTTCAAATATAACATTAAATTTTAATTTTTAAATCTTAAAATCTATTTAAAAAATAATTATTTCAATAATATATTTTTATAAAAAAATAATAATAATTAAACAATATTATTTAAACTTTACTAAATATAAAGATATTAAATTAATATACATTATTTTTTATTTTATTCTAATTGTAAATCAAACATTATAATACTGATTACTTCTTTGATTATAGTGATTAAACAAAAAAAATTATTTCATTTTCGTTCTATTATATTCTCGTGAATCAAACGTAATCTTAAATCACATTATTTTTTATTCTTATTTTAAGATTTTTTTCTTTTTTTTATTTAAATTATTATTTATTTCATTTTTCTTCTCTCTGTAATATTATTATACAAATATTTTATTAATAATTTTATTTGATAATATTGATATTAAGTATAATTAATATTATAAATAAAATAATGATTCTATCAGTATTTATCTTACAAACTATGATTATATATACATATATGTTTTTAAAAAATTTGTTGTATTTACTGTTTAACTTTATTTATGCATGTTTTACCGATATTTATCATTACTCAATAATAGGGATTGTCGATAGAGGAAATGTAAGTACACGGTGAGGTTGACAATGTACTCACTTTCGAGAGAAAATTTAGTAAATTGGGTTGGATTAAAAAATTAAATTGAATAATTTGTTTTGATTATATTCGATTTATATTAATTTATAAAAATTTAAATTATACAAATTGAATTATATTATTTATATTATTATAATTATATATAAAGATATTACATATAATTTTAAACTATTTTATTTTTTTATTATAAAACTTTTTGAAATTGAGTATATAAGTTGTAAATAAACATATGTTTTTATTAATAAAAATATATTTGATTTTCACAAATCTTTCAAACTTCAAAGAAGAATCTCACTCCAATCTTGCAAACATTTGAGGTGGAGATGTAGATCTCGTCCCCAATCCTACATCGGCCCATTAGCAACACTCCGTTGGGAGAGAATCGGCTACTTGGATAATTATGTTCATAAATTTTTCCCACGAAATTTTAAATTAAGGAAAGGAAAAACTACAATACAACATTTGTCCCTAGGTATATTTATTTCTGATTTTGGAATCTATAAAAGTGTTTCTTATAGCATAAAAGCACTTCGAGACCTTATAAAAAAAACAAGCAAAAATGCTTTCAGATTTAAAAAGCATATTTCATGCTCTTGCATAAACCACTTATGTTAAAAAACACTTTCAATAAAAGCATATATAAATCTAGTGCTTGCACGACATTTTCAGTTTATAATATGAAAAATAAAGATATTTATGATAAAAATGTAATTATTTTAAACCATATTATATGTTAATTTAATACATTATGTTTGAAAGTTATTTTAATAAGTTAGCTTTATATTTACTTTATTAAGAATAATTTAGGAAAAAAAAACACAAAAATTAAAAAAATTTCAAGATAATATGAACTCAACGGGAGTCAAATAACACATCTCGTAGTCTGTTAATCATGCTTATAGTATATTATATTTTGTTGATGTAATAAAAAATAAAAGATAAATATATTCAAAGTTTTATACTTATCATTAAAATGACATTTTAATTTTATAATTATTTTCATAACAATTTAATCATATCATTATTAACAAATAAAAGTAAATATTCTTTTATTTTTTAGTTATATTATATAGATATTATTTTAAATTGCATAAACTATGACCGAAAGATATAAAGAAAAAATTAAATAAAAATCTAAAAAATGATTATTTTTTTTATTTTTTTTTCATAAAAATAAGATTAAATTATAACAAAAAATAAATATAAAATTTAAATATTAATTTTAAAATTAGTATATAACATATGCATTCACATTATCTAAAACATAATAATGTATTTTTTAAGTATACGGTTAATTTTATTAACTAGAAGTTACAATATGCACGAGACAAAGTTATCATAATTCATCCTCAATTAAAATTACAAAATTTAAATAATGATTATTCTGAACTTTTTTAACCTATAAATAGCGTAACTAATAATTAAAAACATGACAATCAAATGATTTGCATCATTAAAATCATAATTACATCAATTGCATGTATATTATTATTTAGATTGATCGAATAATAGAATTTAAATCGTAGAACTTGAATTGAACATAAATAATTATAAGAAATTAAGTTGGGTTCAAGCTGCTTAAAATAAAATAAAAATAAAATAGTTATAACACGTACAACTTACATGTTATATTAAAAACTTAAAATTCGATAAATATATTTCTTCTCGTATTATATTACAATTATTACAAGGAATATATTTTCTTTCAAAATAAAAAAAATCATTATCTCAAAATTCATATAGGTTATAAATAAGTCATAGTTTGTTTATTTTGTCATATTCATATTTGTAAACTCAATCACAAATAAAATTTAAATAATGAGAGAAATAATGTAAAAATAACATGCACGTAGATTATGGTTTGAAAATATGTATATTAGTAATTAATACATTATATTTATAACTCGTGAGTTAGTGTTAATAAATATGTATTCCTTAAAAAAAGAAGTTAGTTGTTATACACCTATAATAAAAATGTCGTATTATATAAGATAAATATGTATTATGTGTTATAACTTTTGGTTTATTTATTTATTTATTATTTTAATTTTTATTTATTAACTTACAAACATTGTTCAATTTTAATCAAGTAATAAATATGAAGGTGGATAAAGATAATATATTAGAAAAAGATGAAACAACCATTAACATTATTTTAAATTCAAATAAATAAAGAGATAATGTTAAAAAGATCATTAATATAAACATATTTTGAGACTATCATTTTGACTTTTGATAATATTCAATGAAAAAAGTACAAATATTATGGTCAAATATATCAAAGTAGATATAAGAATGTAAAAAGAAATTTCACATAATGTTATAATAAATATGCTACGAGTAAGACACATTATGTGTCAAATACTTATTAACTAGTTATCATATCATAACATTTATGTCGAGAGTTGTATTATTTTCATAGTTATTGTTGTGTGCTTGAATTATTTATTCAATAATGATTTATTATTTGTTATCCCTCATTTTTAGTATTTCATAGGATGTTAATTAAGTTAATGAATTTTAATCATTAAATATATATTTTATTCATAAAAAAATAAATTAACTAAAAAATAAACACTTAACAATTCAAATTAATTTAGAAACTCGTTTATGTTTGGTTTGGATTGAGACCACCTTTAATAACTTGAATTAAATTTAAATTAAGTTAGAGTTTGATCAATTTAAACTAAATTAGTTCAAACCATCTCAAATTGTCTTAACTTATATGAATTACCACCTCTATTTAAAAGAGATCTCAATCCATTTACAATATCAACAACAAGTAGTTCAACTCTAAAATTTAATAATACTATTCATATATTATATCATGTATATTTTATGTGCTATCTTACCTACGTTGTTTTTTATCTTTAAAAATAACTTTCTATTTTTTGACAATAGCATCAACTAACTAATTTTAATAGTTTAGTTTTTTTAAAACCAAATGATACATTTAGAATTCATAAATTAACTATATTTTTTTATTAAATAAATTTTTAACAAAAGTTATTATACATCAATATCTTATATAATATATGTAATATGTACACATTATATCTTTAGGCACTCACACACTTACAATTATGTTATTCAGTTATATCATACTTATACATTACATTAAGATATACAATATCATTATATAGTCTAATGGTAAACTCAATTTAATGAATCCGACATGATCATTAGTTTAAAAAGTAAAAGAAAAATCTTAATTGATGCATAAAAATGTGTGTGACACCCAAAATCATTTTACACAATAAATGATTCATATTTGTGAAATCAGGGAAAAATAAGTTGCATCGGTGGAGATATACCATTGATCGAATTCTCCAAAATCCAAAAAACAACAATATGACTAACAAATAAAGTCTTTTTTTATAAATAAATATCACTAGCAATGAAACACTCACATGAAAACAAATGCAACACTTTGAAAAACACAACCTGTGAGTTTAAAATAGAAATATCTGTTAATAAATCACTAAATGGTATATTAGTTGTATGCAACTAATATACTTTATAAGCTGTATATTAGTTGTATGCAACTAATATATTGTTTCTTAAAAGCACTTTTAAGAAAAGCAGATTCCTTTTCTTTTATATTTATACATGTATTGTTCTTCATTATTTGTAATCTTGTAAATACATTAAGTAAATTTAATTTGGTATCAGAGCAGGAGAGAAACAAAAAAAAAAAATTTTCTGGGTTTGAATAGAAGCGTACAGTATTCTCGCACTATTTAGCTGTGCGATTACGGATCTGTTGTCCACCGCGCCGTCGGTCCACATTGTTCAAACTGATGTCATTCACCGTGCGGCTCTGAAATTCGGCCAGCGCCGTCGACTTGCGACCTGCGTGCGATTCGGCCTCGCGCGTCCCAGCGACGTTCAAGCCGCGCGACGCGGATTGCTCAGCGCCACGCACGCTGTTCGGTCCAGCGCCCTACGCAGATTCGCCCACTGCAGCCGTACCCATCAGCACCTCCTAGCCCAACCCTAGCCCATCTGCTCCAAGCCCATCAGCACCAAACATTCAAACAGCCCATCAGCCCATTTATCAGCCCAACCCGCCCAAAAAAAAACCAAAATTTTTATTCCGCTGCACAATATACTTGTTATTATTATTTCAATGGAAGATTCCAGACAACATCAAGTTTCTAGAATTCATGACGTTCCAAATTTTGAAGTTTCCGTTAAGAGTTCAGAAATTGGTTCTTTCGGGGGTACTAAACTTAATGGTACAAATTTTCGAACATGGAAAAAAGTTATGTCTGTTTATCTTCGTGGAATGCATAAGATGGGACATGTATCTGGATCGATCAGGGCTCCTAGTCAAGATGATGTAGAAGCCTATACTCGGTGGGAAGATGATGATGGCTTTGTCATGTCAATCCTATTTAGAGCAATCAATGATGATATATTACAAATGGTGGAGGAATGTGAAACTGCTGAGGGTATATGGAATACCTTAAGCGATCTTTATACAAATGAGTCTGACTTTATTCAAGTTCATGAACTCATGTGCAAAGCTGCTGGCATGCAGCAAAATGGGCAACCAGTATCTCTTTTTTTTACCAAGCTGAAAAATGTATGGGCTGAAATTGACCAGAAACGCCCATGCAAAATTAAAAATCCAGAAGATCTTCTGTGGTACCAGAAGGAGAAGGAGCTTGAACGAGTGCATGCTTTCTTAAGAGGCCTTGATATAAAACATAATAGTGCTAAAGGCGAATTGCTTCGAATGTCAGATCCTCCGAGCTTGACTACCGCCTTTACATACATCCGTAAAGACGAATCTCAGCAAGAGAGTCTTCATCAGACACATGTTGAAGTATCAAGCTTAGCCATTCAAGCTAAATCAAAGGCACATTTCCTCCAGCACCCAAACTCAATTTCATCTCATCAGCAGGGCCCTTTACCAGGCTTTCCCAATCGCCCTCGTTCTCTTTGCTCTTATTGCAATGAACAGGGGCATCTCCGTGAAACTTGTTGGAAACTATATCCACACTTGAAACCAAAACGACAACAGGTGCCTCGTTCTAAAGCAAAAGCAACATAAGGCAAATTGTCCAAGAACCAGACTACTATGGACAGAATCATCCTTTGGAATGTGGAGGTATCCCTACAGCTTCAATAGCTGGTCGTGGTAAGATTGGTATGACCTTAAATGTTTCTCACTCTGTTGGGTCTAATACTTGGATTATTGATTCTGGTGCATCTGATCATATGACTTATGATAAATCTTTTTTTAATAAGTTATCTTCCCCACCAGTGTCTTATGTTACAAATGCTAATGGTGAGGCCTTTCCTGTCTTAGGACAAGGGTCGATTCATATCACTCCATCTTACTGGCTCATAATGTTTTATATGTACGACTTATCTCATCACTTAATATCTCGTCCCACGCTTGAATATTGAGTCTAAATGCTTTGTAACCTTTTATCCTATGTATGTGATTTTTCAGGATCTTCTTACTAGGGAAATAATTGGTCGAGGGTATCTGAGGGGCAGATTGTTCCGCTTGGATCAGAACTACGGAGGAGAAACCGTAAGCACGGCAAGCACCGCATTGATTTCTAGTTCGATAAGCTAAGTGAAATTTGGTTGTGGCATCACCGCTTAGGGCATCCGTCTTTTAGTCTTATGAAAAAAACCATGCCTACTTTATTTATTGGTGTTAGTGAGACTGTGTTGCATTGTGAGACTTGTGTTTTGGCCAAGAGCCATCGTGTTACTTATTCTCCTAGTATTTCTAATAAAAGTACTATTCCTTTTGAATTAATTCATTCTGATGTTTGGGGACCATCTAAAGAACCCACTATATCGGGTATGAGATATTTTGTTTCATTTATCGATGATCGTGAGGTTATCATGGATTTCTCTTCTTAGAACAAAAGATGAAGTTTTTTCTGTTTTTCAAAATTTGCATACCTTTGTTCAGAGACAATATAATGGCATCATTCGGATCCTCCGTTCTGACAATGGAGGGGAATATGTTAATCATGTTTTTCAACAATTTTTCAAAACAAATGGGATTATTCACCAAACTACTTGTCCACAAACACCGGAACAAAATGGAGTGTCTGAAAGAAAAAATCGTCATTTACTTGATATGGCTCGTGCACTCTTATTTAGTGCTTATATGCCAAAATATCTTTGGGGTGATGCTGTACAGGCTTCTGCCCATCTCATCAATCGTCTCCCGTCTAGTGTCCTTAACGGAAAAATCCCATTTCAGATTCTCGCATCTTACGTATCCTTATCATCCTTTCATAATCTTCCTACTCGAGTATTTGGTTGTGTGGTTTTTGTGCATGTTCCTAAAAATCAACGTTCTAAATTAGATGCTCGGGCAATTAAATGTGTGTTTGTTGGTTATGGAAGTTATCAAAAAGGGTACAAGTGCTTTCATCCACCAACCAGAAAGTATTATGTTACTATGGATGTTACCTTCTTTGAGGACATGAGTTATTTTTCCTCACCTGATACTGCTCGTCAGGGGGAGAATACATATTTCGAAGAACTGTATCATGGTGAAGGGGAGGCATTAGGTGAGTCACCAACTGATGTTTCAATGAGACCAGATGAGACTTCTATTTCATTGAATCCAGTCATTGCAGAAACAGATGCTTCAAGTATTCAAGCACCAAATTCACTTACAGCAAATGACATTGAAGACAGAACTGTACCCTCAGGCATTACTCCTACCCTTGATCAACAACTCCTGGTACTGAAGGTCACTCATCCGAGGTATGTACACCTGCGATACTAATAACATCGAGTCTAATGTTGGACAAGATGTGTTACCAAATAAGTCTACTCGAGGTCAACCCGACCAAAAGGTATGAACCAAATATTCATGCAAAATCAAAATACCCAGTAGCCAATTTCATGTCCACTAAAAGATTATCTAAGTCATACAAATCATTTGTGAATCAAATATCTGGTGTATCAGTACCTAACAAAGTGCAGGATGCGTTGGGAGATCCAATATGGAGGAAGGCAATGGATGAAGAGATGGATGCATTAAAGAAGAACGATACTTGGCAACTTGTGTCACCACCACAAGGAAAAAGGCGATTGGTTGTCGATGGGTGTTTACTATAAAACATAATGGTGATGGATCCGTAAATCGGTATAAAGCTCGTCTTGTAGCAAAAGGGTTTACTCAAACGTATGGTGTAGATTACGATGAGACTTTTGCTCCTGTTGCCAAAATGAACACGATTCGGGTTCTGCTCTCACTTGCTGCTAACCTAAACTGGCCACTTCGGCAGTTTGATGTCAAGAATGCGTTTCTTCATGGAGAATTAGCCGAGGAGGTGTACATGAGTCTTCCACCTGGGTATGTAGTTGATTCTCCTGGTAATTTTGTATGCAAATTGAGGAAGTCTTTGTATGGCCTCAAGCAATCCCCTCGAGCTTGGTTTGGAAGGTTTTCACAGTTCATGCAAAAGGTTGGTTACAAACAGAGTAATTCAGACCACACTCTGTTTCTCAAACATCAACGAGGGAAGGTAACAGCTCTAATAATTTATGTTGATGATATGGTAATCACTGGTGATGATACTATTGAGATGGATAAATTACAAAGACAATAGCCTACGAATTCGAAATGAAGGACTTAGGTGAACTAAAGTACTTCTTAGGAATTGAGGTAGCCAGGGGAAGAGAAGGAATATATCTTTGTCAAAGGAAGTACATTATTGATCTGCTAACAGAGACAGGTATGTTGGATTGCAAACCTATTGATACTCCTATTGAGCAAAACCATGGTTTAGCAGAGTATCCAGATCAAATACCAACTGATCGAGCCCGCTATCAGAGATTGGTTGGACGTTTGATTTACTTAGCTCATACTAGACCAGATGTTGCATATGCAGTAAGTGTGGTGAGTCAGTTCATGCACAATCCAAGTGAGAACCATATGAATGCTGTTTTGAGAATTTTAAGGTATTTGAAATCGGCTCCAGGAAGGGGAGTAATGTTCTCTAAACACAACAATCCTCTTGAAGTCTGTGGATTCACAGATGCAGATTGGGCAGGAAGTATTACAGATAGAAAGTCAACATCGGGTTATTTCACCTTTGTGGGAGGAAATTTGGTTACATGGAAAAGTAAGAAGCAGAAAGTGGTGGCACGATCTAGTGCTGAGGCAGAATATAGAGGTATGGCTCATGGGGTTTGTGAATTGTTGTGGATAAGAAGTTTGTTATTAGATTTGGGGTTCGAACTCAAAAATACTATGCAGATGTATTGTGACAATCGGGCAGCCATTGATATATCACAAAATCCAGTACAACATGATCGCACTAAGCATGTAGAGGTTGATCGTCACTTTATAAAAGAGAAGTTAGATACCAAACTTATTAATTTTCCTTTTGTTCCCACATAAGAGCAACTTGCAGATATACTTACCAAAGGAGTCTCAAAGAAGTCATTATATGACTCACTAAGCAAGTTGGGCATGATTGATATCTACGCGCCAACTTGAGGGGGAGTGTTAATAAATCACTAAATGGTATATTAGTTGTATGCAACTAATATACTTTATAAGCTGTATATTAGTTGTATGCAACTAATATATTGTTTCTTAAAAGCACTTTTAGGAAAAGCAGATTCCTTTTCTTTTATATTTATACATGTATTGCTCTTCATTATTTGTAATCTTGTAAATACATTAAGTAAATTCAATTATACCAACACTTAACTCACAGATAAAGTTATGAACATAACACTATTTAGACATTAATAGATGTGGTGACCATATTTCTATAAAAGTATGCAACACAACTTGATGAACACCACATCCCTATACAAGATAACACTTAGATTCTTAATCAATATTATCAAAAAATAAAAAAATACATGAGGAACAAAATACATGCACAATGATACACACAGGTAACCAATCAAAAAATACGTAAAATAAGCCAAAAAAAATGCACACTTAAGCTAATATTGTAATCTCTTGGTTGATCTTTTGAAAGAGTTGATATTACAATAATTTTTAACATAATATCACAATTGGATATCATGTGCTTAAATCCTAGTAACCTTAATTATTAAATTGTATATATTTAGTTTAAATAATACTTAGAACCAACACTTTTGATAAAATTATAAAATTAATTAATATTTTTCTAATAATTTAAACTTTTAAAAGAATTATTCTCAATAATTTTTAATAAAATATTTTTATATTATTAAAACGTGTAACTTGAAAAGAAAAACGATAGATATTATCCGGATCTTAATTAGTTAAAGTTAATTATAAATGGACATCTCCTTTTTCAAGTTAAAGTTAATACAACAAAGAATGCAAGTATAATTTATTAATACAGAAGGAAAGTTATTAGAAAAAATAACAAAATAAAAACAAGGATCTTAAAATTTATACGCATAAGATAACATTTTTTATGTTAACGACTTCTCGGCCACTTAACTTCCCATACTTTGTGGCATATCCTGTACGTTTTCCCTCTATAGTAACGCTAAAACGTGGTTTATATGATACCCGTTGGTATGTGTTTTTAATAATTTATTTCTGGGATAACTTATTATTTTTAAGTGATATATGTTCCAAAAAAAGCATTATATATTTATATAAAATGATTATAAATATTTTATACTTATTTTAAAAACGATATTTATGTCTTATATTTATTTTATTTTTAATATTTTAATTATATTGTTATGAAAAAATGGTTATATAAAAATAAATAATAATTTTTTTTAATGTTTTTGGTTATTTTTTTAATTATTTAAGTTATAATAGTTTTTATATAATGTAATTAAAAAATATATATTTGTTCTTATACAATTACTTTTTCGTAACAATATGATTAAATTGTTATAAAAAAATAAATATAAAACCTAAATATTATTTTTATAGTAAATAAAGGATTCTAAGATAATTTTTTTTAAAAAAATATACTTTTTTAATACATAGTAAAATTTGAACATAAACATAAATAATCCTAAAAAATATGAATTGAAATTAAACTAATTGTGTTTACTTATTTTATGATAGAATCATATTTAAAATGATTGTTTTATTAAAACATAGTTTGATTTCAAAAATAGTTATTTTTAAAGAGGTTAATTTATGAAAATAAAAATTTTAAAAAAAATTACCTGCTAAGCATGATATAAATAATTTTTTTTTATTATTACTAAACATTTTATATTAAGTTGTTATGTTGCAAAAATTATTTTATGATTTTTATATTAATAGTATAATCTAATTAGTTTAATTTTAAAATATGTTCCATTGTATTTTCTTTAATTTTATTTTTTTAACTTTCTCAAATTTTTATGTGATAATTAATACATGAAGATATCTCTTTTAATAATTATAAATGTTTGTAATTTTTTTATACAATATACATAAAAATTGATACTTTAATAATATCTATCTTATTATTTTGATATTTATTTTTATTAATATTATTAAATGATATCAATTTAATGCCTAAATTTACCTCTAAGTATTTTTTTGGTAGAAAAATATTATAATAACTCAAATTTTTAGCTAAATAATAAAGGATAATTTTGACATTAAAGTTATTTGATTTAAAAAATAAGGAACACATTTTAATTATTAACGATAAAAATAGGTTGAAAGGTAATTTTTTTTTAATAATTAGTATAATTTTATAAAATAAGTAACAATTTTGTAATATAATTTTATAAAATAAGTAACAATTTTGTAATAAAAATAGATATTTTAATGAAAAGAATCAATAATACTTAAAATAAATATATAATATTATTTTTTAAAATTATGATGGTGTAGTTGTGCTCGATTTATTTTTATGTTAACAATTAAAATTATCATTCATTTTTGTAAGAAAATTTGACGTGAATAATTAAAAAATTGTCTTATATCAATATAAATAATTAAATTATTTTAAAAAATAGTTAAAATAATTATAAATTGACATATAATACAATGTTATATGTTTATTGTTGGTATTAAAAAGATTTTGGAATGAGTTTGTAATTTTTATTTTAAAATTAAAAAAAAATCATCACTCATTTCTTTTATAAATAATATTAAATTTTATTATTATTATTTTTATTTTATCAAAATTTTAAATTATTATAATATTTTTATAAATAAATAAATAAATAATATAATTTTATAAAATAAATAACAATTTTGTAATAAAAATAGATATTTTAATGAAAGGAATCAATAATACTTCAAATAAATATATAATATTATTTTTTAAAATTATGATGGTGTAGTTGTGCTCGATCTATTTTTTATGTTAACAATTAAAAATTATCATTAATTTTTGTAAGAAAATTTGATGTGAATAATTAAAAAATTGTCTTATATCAATATAAATAGTTAAATTATTTTAAAATAGTTAAAATAATTATAAATTGATATATAATACAATGTTATATGTTGTTGGTATTAAAAAGATTTTGGAATGAGTTTGTAATTTTTATTTTAAAATTTAAAAAAATTATCACTCATTTCTTTTATAAATAATATTAAATTTTATTATTATTATTTTTATTTTATCAAAATTTTAAATTATTATAATATTTTTATAAAAAAATAAATAAATAAACTTATGTATTACATTGAAATCCTTTAATAATATAGATGAAAAGCGGACTGATATTTACCCGCGCCCATGTACATTCTCCTTATCCACCGGCCAGTGGCACCTATGTTTTAATATTGCCGACTATACAATATGGAATTCGTGTAACTCAATTAGTATTTTTAATTTTATTATATATAATATGCATAATTCATATTATATTTAATTGTGTTTGCCTGTTCTATCACATGATATATACCTAAAGAGTTTTAAGCAAAAATATCATTTAATATATGATATTTTCGTTCAATAAATCTATTCCATAGTCTTTCGTTTGATAATATCATAAATTATCTTTTAAATTAAATAATTTAGTTATATTTTATTTTATTTTTATAATAAAAAATATCAATATAATACACATTATATATTTCATAAAATATTGTTTTAATTTAACAAGAAATAAAAATAAATTTTTTCTTAACTTAACAACATAAAACTTATTTAATTATGTATAATATTTAAAATTTAATTCTTATTAATTAATTTAATTATTTAAAAAATTTTAGTGCTTCAATAATTATTAAAAATTATCTCTTTAAAATTTTTTAATAATTTCATTATTAATAATTTTATTTTTATTTTTATTTAAGTTATAAATTTTCATTTTATCTTTAATTAATTTATGACTTAAGTGTAGAAATTAAAAAAATTTAAGGATTGAATTGTTAAAAAAAATTAAAAAATCTAAGTGTAAAATTAAAAAAATTTAAGAAGTGAATTATAAAGAAAATAATTTGAAAAATTAAGTATGAATTTTAACAAAATTTAATGTACAAATGTGTATTTAAACTTATTCTTTAAAAAAGGCATGTCTTGATTTAATTGAGTTCGAGCTTCACTAGAATTATTATTTACAATTTCACTCATTGGATTATAATTTAGAAATAAACTTCATTGGAAAAAAAATGCAAGATTTAAAAATGTAAAATATATTCCTTCAAAGAAAATGTTAAATATCAAATAGATAAAATTTATTTTATAATTAAATTAAATAAAAATAATAAATTATATTTATCCTAGACTTACGTGAAATTCCTTTTCAACTTAAAGCTTTGCAAACCAAACAGATCCTTTAATTCTCGCCGTCGTTTTCGTCATCGTCCTCCTTTTGATCCTTGTCCAGCTTACGAAACGACATCAATCACTCTTGCAACGACACTGCCACAATGCAAGTACATCCGAGCAGCAGCAGCAACAACAACAACATTCCAGTAAGCGAAGTCTACTGGTCTTTGGTCCACAAAGCCGACAAGAAATTTTCCAAAATCAGAGACCTTCCTTATTATCACCGCAACAGGTTCGAAAAGTTCTCTCATCTTCAATTTTCCCCAATTGAATCAAAACCTAAACCCAACCAAATAGGCAATTAGGTCAAACAAAACCCTGTTCCATTTTTATTCTATTTTTTATTTTTTTATGTGAATTGCAATTGAAAAAATGCTATAATCATAGGCAGGAATATGATACGTATTTCTACAAGGTGTTTAAAGTGTATACACAGCTATGGAAGTTTCAACAGGAACATCGCCATAAGCTGGTGGAGGCTGGTCTCAAGCGATGGGAGATCGGAGAGATCGCCTCCCGAATCGCCCAGTTGTATTTTGGGCAGTACATGAGAACCAGCGAGGCTAATTATTTGTCCGAGGCCTACATTTTCTATGAGGCCATTTTCAGCCGAGAGTACTTCAAGGAAGGCATGTTTCAGGACCTGGGTTTGGCCAACAAGCAGCTCAGGTTCATTTCCAGGTTCCTCCTGGTGTGTTTGATATTGAATCGTCGAGATATGGTGCAGCAATTGGTTCATCAGCTTAGGGCTTCAGTTGATGAGTGTAAGAGGACGTTTCAGGACTCTGACTTCAAAGAATGGAAGCTTGTGGTTCAGGAAATTCTTAGGTTCTTGAAGGCTGACTCGGGTTTTACGAATCTTAGGCCTTCCAGGTATAGTGTTGTACTGGATTCCAACCCGGATTCCATTGTTGTGCCTAATGTCAAGAGGAATTTGAAACTAACAGACGCTGTGCTGAGCAGCTACCATCACAACGAGGTTTGGTAATTGCATCAGAGTATCATTTTTCTTTCTTTCTGTTTTTCCTTCCAAAATAAGTGAACTAGTCTTGTGATATTCATACTTCATCATGGGTTCTCTATTTTTGTACATTTGTTTTGTTGATTTTTGGCTGGTGGGATTCAGGTGAAGTTTTTGGAGCTCACGCTTGATACTTTTAGAATGCTTCAGTGTCTGGAGTGGGAACCCAGTGGTTCATTTTTCCAGTCAAATGTTGCAAAGAGTTCTCATAATGGGGGGCTACCGTCTAGCCGCACAAACTACTCTCAGGAAATTGTTGATCCTACGCTACCACCTAACCCTAGAAAAGCTGTGTTACATCGTCCTTCTGCCACACATTTTCTAGCAGTGAGTACGATTACAAGCTATGATTTGTTACAGATCTTTTGGCTGTTTTTCATTCTTTCTTTTTTTACAAGAACATAATTTACCATTGAATTAGTTATGTTGCTACATTCTTGAGTAATATTGAGGATATGTTTATGGGGTGGCATAAGTATGTTTAAAAAACCAAACGGTAAAATTCTTGCAAAAAATTTCATTTATTATAGAAGTCTGTGCTGGATGTGACTATAGATGAGCCGAATGGTGGTAAAGAATTTGTTTTGCGGACCTAGACAGGTTAGAATACTGGTTTTCCTGAGCTGGTTATGATCTGGTTATAACTTCCTTTTTCTGAATCACTTAATCTCATGGTGTAAACCAGAGGAAACACTTCCAGAATATACTCTCTACTACCAAATATTAATTTGTAGATTTTGAGATGAACATCACTTAAATACTTTTTTGCCACTAAATTATGTATTATGTTCAAAAATTGCAAGGTTTACTCTTTGCCACTTAAATTTTCAAAATTTCTGTATTTGCCCAGCATATTGCAACATTTTTACTGAAAATGCCAACTCTTTCTTGTACTTAATGCTTTTAAGTATTAAAACTTAAATTGTAACTCACACCTAGATCGTCTTTTTAGATCTTAAAGGACCAAATGTGTAAACAGTAACCATTTTCTGTTTGCTCTGTCAAGTGTTAACATCTATTTGCAAATTGTATATTTGAACGATAAAAATTTAAGTGGCATAAAGAGAATGTTTCAAAATTTAGTGGTATGTAAAATTGTATTTAACCCTCATTGCTATCATCTTGAATGAAGTTACATGTCAGTTATTCTTAGTTAAACATGCAATGGGTTTGTAGTTTTCTTTAAAGAGTTATGTGCAGATCATTATTTTACCATATGCACCTTCAGCATTTATAGATTGATATGTGATGGTCCCTCCTCATGTGTTTCAAATGGTTCGCCTTCCCCCTTAAGGTTCTGGGAAGAGATATTGTACCCTAATCAAATGAATATAAATTAAAAGAAAACAAAAGTCACGTGCACCTTCAGCGTTTATAGATTGACATGTTATAGTCATCCTCCTGTGGTTCAAATGGTTTGCCTGCCCCTTTAGGTTCTGGAAAGGGATATTGTACCCTAATCAAAAGAATATAAATTAAAAGAAAACAAAAATCACATGTTATGTGGTTTCTTTTGTAGGTTTTGGCCACAATCTGTGAGGAACTCCCTCCTGATGGGGTTCTATTGATATATTTATCCGCTTCAGGTGATGCAGATTATTTATTATTCTTGGGTCATATTAGCTCCTCTCTTGATGAGGATTTGAGATCATTATTCTTCTTACTTTATCCATATTGCTTCAGAGAAATGAAATAACATTTCATCTTCAACAGGAGTTGGAATGTACTCTGATGCAACCTCTCATTCTCCATTGCACTTTCCTTGTGATAGATCAAACCCTTCTCTTGAACAAAGCAAAGGAGATAACTTAAGTTTGCAAACTGGTTGTTTAATGTTCAATACTCTTGGAACTAGAGGTGCTTTAAAATAAGCAAGTTCTGTACCTACGATGACATTCTGTGTGGGGTGAAAAGTTGAAAATGTAGCAGTTTATGCTGCACTCAAGTTTGAAAAAAAAAAAATTTGTTCTTTTTATAAACTAGTTTTAGCAAGAGATGCTTTCTACAATAGATTTCTATTTCTTTGGTTAAAGGCTTTCTTTAACATATGCTAGATGTTATTTGTTTCAAAGCTATGGAAACTTTACCTTGAAAGAGCAACATGACAAAAATAAAAGCATTAGGGAGAAGCTTGTCAAGAGTTAAGGCAGCATCTATGGTAATATTAACCATTAACATTATGGACTTATACCATCATTAGGAGATTTTGTTCAAAGACTTGTGGATTGAAGTGGTACTACTAGAATAACGAAGTATTTCTTTTATTATTTTTTGCTCGAATTGAATCTGTTATTATGTATGTACAAGCTAAAATTTCAAGTCTATTATTGTGTTTACTCAAATGCCATTTTCAATGTTTTTTTGGTCAGTGTTATTCATCTCCTAATTTCTCGAAGTTAATAAAAGTAGAATGATGAAATTGGTTTGTTCAAAGTTTGATGTCTTCTTCCCTTTTGAATTTAATTTTTGACACATGACTTGATAGTTTATTCTGATATCAAAAGTCATTTTTCAGGAATAAATTGTATTTATCCTTGTGACTTGCTTCCATTTACAAGAAGACCACTCTTTCTGGTTATAGACTCTGAGAGCAGTGAAGTATTTGAGGCAAGTATATTAAATCGGTCATATGTCATGTGCATATACTTACTTTAGCAGTTTTAAACTTATCTTCCCTTTCTTAAATGGAACTTCAATACTTTTTTGTTGTAAGTATTATTTTCTTAACCTTTATGTTTTTCTTGTTTAATTTGGGTCTTGAGAGGGAAATAAAAAGTAATCAAAGGTAAAAGTGGACAACTTTGCAGGAAAGGGGTAAAAATGAGGAATATCTTTGTAAATCTGTCAATAAAAAGGATTGTCATTTATGGCTAATCCATCATTAAAAAAAGAAGAAATTGTTGAGATTGCTAAAGGTAAATCTGCTTTATAATTTAGCAGGTCATAAATGGTGCGGAAAAGGGAGAGACAACTGCAATGCTCCTGTCTCCATGCGTTTCAAATTACTGCAGTAATGCTGATTCCTCATGTCATCCAAATGGAAGCCTATTCACTCTTTTTTTAACAGCTCCACTGCAAGCTTTCTGTCTGTTGCTTGGTATCTCAGGATCTGATGTTGAAATGGTGTGTAAATGTCAGCATATCTTTTCTTTCTACAGATACTAGTCACTCGTCTTTTTCAAAATATTTATGAATAAAAATGATTCAGGACACTTATAGTAAAGCGGAGAAGGTGCTTTCTACTTCATTCAATGATTGGGAGCTGACTTTGATAAAATCAGAATCTCTTGATTCTGTTTGGGCTCAGGTTTTAGGCGATCCATTCATAAGGCGACTTGTTCTGAGGTTAGGCTATATTTATTTATTTATAATTTTCTTCTTTTGATTCTTCTGTTAGGTTTATATGTACATTTGTTTTTACCTGCAAAAGATTTTTCAAGCATTTAAGGCCATGAATTTTAACCAATGGTTAATAATAATTTTGGCTATTTCACATAGTGATCTGTGCATAGTCTCTAAAACATCTCAGGCTTTCTAGTAAAGTGACGTGCAACTTACATGACTATTGAGATCTGAGGAGTGACATCTATTGCAAACGGATTGGTTGTAAAGTTTTGTTACCATATACAATAAAGTTCTGTGCACTGCGACCTGTTAGAGCATTCATCTATGACTGGACATTCTTGAATTTATGCTGCGTTCAATTATTTTATAAATCTTTAACCATTTAAAGATGGTGTCTATATTTCTCTTCAGGTTCTTGTTCTGTCGGACTGTGCTTGCACTGTATGCTCCTCTCTCTAATAAAAAGGAATCTATCCCCAATTGTATGCCAAGCCTTCCAGCCTCTCTTCTGCCTACTTCTGCCCCATGTCAAACTGCAGTTCTGCAGATAGCAAACATCTTTGGTGCTACCTCCAGGTTCATATCGTTTGAAGGACTTGTAGTTTCTGAAGATGCACTTGAATCCAACTCGAAGTCATCTTCATGAAGCATGTCTATAATCTAAGTGCAACGGTGTTGAATCAATTCCACAGGTTTATAACTTGATAACAAATTCATATCCCTCCAAGAAAATCATCCTTGTCCATAGGGTTTGCACATAAAAGAATTTTTTTTGGAAGTTTTCAAAATTAAGCCTTTCTGGATTTGTGATTTTTACCTATTTCCAAAGTTTGTTGAGATTTAAGGCATGAAGTTGTGATGTGGATATAGGAAGGTGAAGAATAGCTGCGACCAGTGATCGAAAAGAATCCCCTCATCATTTATAGTGGCTGTCGAAATTTACATAAAATATGTAGTTTCCTTTCTATTAACGTTGAGGGGAAAGAATGGATTTACCTTCCTATCATTGTGTAGAATGTATTACATAAGATTGTTTACTGTGGTATTGAAAAAATGTAATTACTGATGTCTCCATTTCTTTATTTCACTTTCTGATCATGGTTAATGCTTTGTCGTTGTAAAAGAAAACGTTAGGAAAAGTGGAATAGGTTTGGAGACAGACCGAGTCACATGAATGTTCAATAGGTTGGGAGACTGAGTCACATGAAGGATATCACGGAATATATAAAGTTTAGAGGGCATTCAAGCGCAATGGAATCCTACAAAAAAAGGTAGAAGTAATAGGGGCCCTTAGGCACCATGCCGTTTTAGTATTTACAAACAAGAACAACAAATTTCTTTTATCTCAAATAATATATTTTAGGGCATGTTTGATTGGAGAACGGAGAATAGAGAATGTATAAGTAATATAATTGAACGTAAAGAAATAATAATAATCACCCGTGGTATTACTAGACATGTAACACCATTTTGGGTGTGAACAAATGGGCTAGAATACAAGAGATCATGAAGGAACATGGACTTATCCACAAGAAGAAGATGGTTGTAGAGGTATAATTTTTCATATTTTAATAACTATCTCGCTTTGGTTAAAAAGTTGAATATTTATATGGATTAATTACTTTATATTTTTTAGACCGTTTCATTGTTAATGGAGGGAGAAATTGCTAACAATGCTTATCATGTCCGTGCATATGAAGTTGAAGCACTCGTTATTCAATTTCAAAGAACACTCGAGAAAAAAGATAAGGATTCAAAAAAGCATGAAAAGGTACTTGGGATGCAAAAAACCAAAATCATCGATATGAACAACGATCTTGTAGATTGTACTCAAACATTAAAGATCACGTAAATTTTTGTTATTGAAAAAGAAAAATATGGCAAAAGAAATCGAGGAGCATGCTTGTGTGGCTGAGAAATAGGCAAGACAAGTCGAGGAACAAAATGCTTCCCTGAACAAGTTAGTTGCCAAGTTTAGGGAGGATTGTGATTATGGTTATCACGAGGGAGTGTCCTTTGTGATGACCAATTTTAAGGCCCAAGATGTAAAGTCTAAAACGGTCTTCATGTTCACAAGCTACATATCGGGTTTACAAAGTGTTCATAATACTTCGAGAATACCCCCAAACACGTCATCAATTACACCCCTACTTTTTCAAAGTACCCCACCTGTTGTACCTTATAATCCTGAAGATCCTTGCCCAAGTGAGCCACCTCGTGGTAATGTGGTGAAGATCCCGTGAAGACTTAGAATATTTTTTGGTTGTCCATTGTAATTTTTTGAGTGTATTTTATGCCTTAGAAAGTTTATAAATACGAATTTTCTTGAATTTAACTCATTTGATTTTTGAATATAAAACTCCAATTTTTCTTTGAGAGAATCCAACTTAATTTTGTCATTTTCACTTAAAATTTTAATTCGTGTATCCATACTTTCACTCCAAATACCTCATAGACATCTCAGATATGAAATTTAGAAATGTCAATATTGACGATCTAGTGAGTACCCTTCTTGTAGAAATGATTAATATGATACCAAACGAGCCTGTGTGTGAGCATGATGAATCATTCTTATAAGATGAGATGCATACTTTTAACGAGAATGAGATGGATTCAAAACATGATGTGGTATCCATTGTGGTGAGCCTTCTTAGTGATAATTGGTCAGAAAATGAGGATGTTGATAATTAGTCACATATGACCTTAATATCATTCATAAATCGTCCCATTTTCTTTTTTTTTTAGTTAATCGGACATTTTTTCTTCCATTTGTTTTCATCTTGTTCTATTCCTCATCCCATTCATTATCGAGATAATTCGATTGGTCATTAGTGGGTTTGATATGATAGCAATGTTCTTGAGCTTGTGATGGATGATTAAAGGGTTGATAACGATGTTTTCTTGGTCTAGAATTTTATGGGTTCTTGTTAGGTGTGATGGTTGAATAGTTGTTATAATTTGGAAAAAGTTTTAGTTTCTTCTGGATAAATATTTGTTGTAACTTTGCTACTTCTTTTTGAAGTTTTTTCATTGGAGCACTTTTGTCTACATATATGTTTTTAGATCTACATTTATTGAATTAGCAACATGTGATATTGTTTTAGTAGCTTCATCCTCATCTATTAGGCCAGATACATTACTAGAATGATACCTCAATTCTCGATGAGACGTGAGGTGGATTGCTCGATAAAGTATATGCTATATAGATTTAGCCCTAAGACCCTAGGGCACGGGGTGCCTAACGTTGCACTGAGGATTACTTCTTTAAGAAATTGATGTAGTGTGATGTCTGAATATTATGAAAAGTGAATTTTTTAATATACGAGTTGATTCTCCTCATTGTCTAAATAAAAGGTCTTGAATTTTTAATATTGATTGAAAAAAACTCAAAAGCTCTGGTACGGGTGTCAATTGTTTAGGAGAGAATTACAAATGTTATATAGTTTAGAGAGATTATAGAGAGAGAAATTTGATCTCTTTATAGATCAGTCATGTCTATATATATATAAATATTACTATCCTAAGTGTCGCTAATTCAGTGGATTAATTACATCTGATTTGTTATTGATTATGTTTGTATTTTTATGTATTTTATGTCTTTATGTTATTTTATTAAGTCGTACACCTCGATCACTCCGTTAGGATTATAACACTAAAGCACCTCAGGTTTCATGACCATCCCGTGTAGTAGTCACTTCACACACTGTATATCTCATGTATTGAAATAAGTGCTCGAGTTTGATTACCATCCCGCGTGGAGTAGTCACTTCACATATATATTATATATATACCTCGAATGCATAGAATATCCGGATACACCACAACCCAAACAACCATCACTTAATAACTCTAAGGAACATTTATTTTAGATGAAACTCAAATTCAGAACCCTGTTTGCAACCTGTCGCTTAGATTCCCAATTATACAAAGTCAAAGTGGAATTTATATATTGACAACAAAAAAGGTCAGATTTATGTTGATGAAGTAATATAATTTTTTGATAAAGGGATGAAGTCATATAATTTAATTAGCTTCAGTTAACTTTATTTACATTATTTACTTTTGGGATAAATATCTTTTTAATTTGTTTTCTTTTATAAAAAAGTAACTACAAAATTTAAGTACTTGTATTTAAGATTTAAACCTCAGACTTTTCACCTATTTAAAAGGAATATTGACGTTGATAAATTTTAAAGATATTTTGAATTCTTTTAAACATCATGCTAATTCTAAAAAAATTCAAATTAATTTACGTGCAAGTATATTTATCAATATATCCCTTAAACATATTACATACTAACCAACCCCATTAGACCCACCCTGAAAATATTTCTAACCCAAATACTCATCTTATTAAAACTTTAAGACATTTTTTTTTAACATATATCTCTTCTCCGTGATTCCCACTATATTTTTCCAATTTACCCTAACATTTTTGATTTCAAAAACTTAAAATTAAAAAAAATATATATACATATATAACAAAATTACCAAAAAAAAGTGGAGTTAAAAATTGTGATTTTTTTAATGCAAATAGTAAATAAAATTGGTGAGCTTATTGAATCTCCTATAGAAAATTCAGTAAGCATTATCATGTCCTAACTAGTTTTTTATATCAATAAATTATAGTGAGATATAATTTAATATTAAAGAATTCTTAAGTCTAATAAATAATTAACTAAAAAAATAAATAATACAAAAAATAATATGATCTTATGAGTAAAAAAATATTTAAATATAAGAAAGACACAATTTAAAAAAATAAATAAAAAAATATTGATATTTATATAAACGATTATTCTTTACTCATCCAAAATAGCTAAAAAATAATAATAATAAAATAAATATATAACAAACTCAATAAATTATGTAATATTTCTACAAAAGATTATTTTTTTAAATTATATTTGTGATGTTTGAACCTTTGATCTAACTCTTAAAATTATTGATCTAACTCTTAAAATTAAGAGGTAAAGTCATTAGATTAAATCATACAAATCAAGAATAATTTTATTTTTAATTATGAGAAATAGAAAAAAAGGAAGATTAAGAAACATATAAACAAGAAGAAGAAATTATAAACGAGTGAGAAAGAAAAATCATTTATTTTATTAACTATGTTTTTATATTTACTTAAAATATAATTTTTTAATTATTTTATTAATTCAATTATATATATATATATACACATAATATATTAAATTATTAAAAATAATTATCAATATTTTAATAATTTATTATTTAATTGATAAAAAATATAAATTTTAAATAAATTATACAATAACTAATTAATGTCAATAACATTTAACATTTTAAAAAATTATTGACAATTCTACCTATATATAATATAGATAAGTATATATTTTACTAATATTTTAAATATTCTTATGATAATTTTTAGTAATATATTATTTAATTGATAATTTTTTTTTAAATAAATTATATAATAATTAAAAGATTAATTGTAATAATAGTCATTAATCTATAGTACGTGTACAAAAATTTATAAAACATGATTTAGACATTATAATTATACTATATATAAAAGTCTAAATTACACTTTATAAATTTTTGTTCAAAATTTTTCACATATTTTAAGAATAATAACTATTATTCTTAATAATTATTGTATAATTTATTTAAATTATTTAATTTTTATTAATTAAATAATAAATTATAAATAATTAAAATATTAATATTTATTTAAATTATAATTATTTATTTTTTTCTTATATATAATTTTTATTTTAATTAATATAAATAATTTTCTTTAGCCGTTAATCATCTTACTTCTTATTTTTATTACCAATAAAGTAATATAAATCAGAAAATTTTTAGATTATAGTTATATTTTTTTATATAATATCATTTATATTAAATAACATAAATATTTTTTTAATTTTTTATTAATTAAATAAAAAATTGATACATACAAATGGATATATATTATTTTCAATTATTTTTTAATTAAATATGTGATAAAAAAATTTATTGATATTATTTTTAAATTGAAGAATTATTTAATATTTGAGCTAACCTCGATAGTGTTATAAATATTTACACATTATTTTTTAAAGAAAAATGTCATAGAAATTTCTTAACTTAAATTATTTATATCACTTAATTTTTTAAATTAAATGTAATTTTATTTAATTTATTAACTATAAAAATTAATCAAATAAGAATAAATTATATTATTTAATATTTTTAATTAATTTATATTATTTTCATGTTACCATAATTTCAACTGAAACACAAAATTTTAATAATATAAAGTAGTCATTAATAAGAAAAAAATTCATAAAGTATTTATTAATCTTTGTTGTTTATCTTAATATTTTATTAATTTTTTAAATTTTATTAAAAATTAAGATATTATTTTTTTACTTAAAATCAAAATATATATTTAAATATTATTATTGTTGATTTTTTAAAGTAATTTTATATTATTTTTATTTTTACTAAATTTTTTATATTTTAAATATTTGATAAAAAAATAATTTTTTAAAATAATATATTTTACCTTTAATTAATATTTTTTATGATTAAAAAATTAGTGATATTATTTATTAAACAAAATAATTAAACAAATATAAATGTATCAGACGTTTATCCATTTTTCATATCACGTGCCTTCCGAGGCTCATCCGACCCAAATCTCCAATCTTTCTGACTCTGAGTACTCTTATTCTCTCAAGAGTCTTCAGTTTCTACACATTCAAACTCCGAAGAGAAGGCACCAAAGGGAAATTTTCTTTTACTAATATAAATGGCAATTAGTAAGAATACAGGGTTTGAATTACTAAATTTAATCGGAATTCCGATTCTGTTAATATTTTTATTGTCTCCGGCGGTCGCCGACGTCAAGTCTCCTCGCCCGATCACGGTATGTGCTACCTCATGTCAAATGCCAGTTCTTCTTCTTCTTAAATTTTTGAAAATAAATAATTAATTTTATGTCTTAATACTTGCAGGAAGCTGAGACCAAGGAGAAGAAGAGCCAGTGCTATGCTGACATCGAGAGGTATCCCTACCGCTTTTATTTTTATTTTTTATTTTTCCTGCGATCTCTTTTGTTGGTTTGTTCTGGTAAAATTTATGCCTAAGAAAAAAATGGTTGGTGTACTTGTTTCTTTGTTATTAATTTTGTTTATGCCTTGTCTCCAACTTACATCATACCCAACCAAAGGATGGTCTTGCTCTAGCATTAACTGACAATTTTCAATGGTTTGATTTTTCGTCTTCTCTTGTATTGAGTGGGTCACATGGTATAAGCTCTTAATGAGTGATACAAAGAAGAATATAGTTATGTTGTCTTAAAGAGTTTTGTTGCTTAAAACATACCCATTATTAATTGACTATTGGGTTTACTTTGTTGTTTGATTGCATGCTGTGACTGTTCTTTTCTTGTATTTTCCTTCAATATAGTGGATTATGGGGCTGGCATTGCAAATCTTCAAAGATAGCTACGGAAAATTGTGCTCTCAAATGCCTTTCTCCAAATTGTTATGAGCTCATCTACGAAAGTGATCCAGTAAGATAATATTAATTATCTCTCTCACTTTGCAGATTTCTATTTAATTTCCATTCTTTTGGTTGTCAATGATTTTGTATTGTTTGTATTTTGCGTATAGCTTGAGGAAGGGGAGAAAGATCTTATTAGGGGACAAGAGTTCAAGTACTGCATGCATAAGTAAGTTCTTTTTTGAGTTTTTGAATTTAAATTCCTTTGTTAAAATTTAGCTGATGCGAACAAGTCCCAAGTACATTTTGAAACCATTTCCATGATAATTTTATGTTTGATGATTTTGTAAATTTTGTCATGACTTAATCTTTGTTCGTCACACTAATAAGTCATGTATGGTGCTTAATCATAAGATTCTATTGCAGAGAAAATAAAGTTTTTACGAGATTATATGCTTAAATCTGGTTCTTATGATAACATGATGCAGGAAATAGGGTAAACAGGTTTTATCACTTGTTAGTGATAAATGAAAAGTGGCATTTTTCGCATGTGAGATATATTTGTTTCTTTGTTATTTTCCTTTTTCTTCTTTGTTATTGGGGCCATTGGGGGAGAGGAAGCAATTTAATATTTGCAGAAAAGATGGTATGGTAGATGATCTGCATTGTGTTTGAAACATAAATGTTGAATCCATGGCTTTTTGAGATAGTGAAGAGAGACTTTCTTAATGGGGGGTCAACGTGGGTGATAAATATCTTGTTTGAGTTGTTGTGGGCGGAAGCAATAAATAGCGGTGTATGAATATATCAAAGCGATAAAATGAACACACAGAATTTACGTGGTTCGGCAATTCGCCTAGGTCCACGGGAGGCAGCAGATATTATTTGAACTGAGTAGGAAATATACAAAATACAGATACAGATTTTCTCACTAATAATATCTCTCAAGTATTTCCCCAAACTTATAGAAAACTCTCAAACTCACAAGTATTTTCTCTCTTTGAGTTTGCTTATGCTCTCTTTGTTTTTTCTGATTTTTTGCCTTGTTCTTCAATGCATGAACTCTTTCCTATTTATAGATGAAGCAAGACTCACTTTCCCTAAATTGTGCCATAATTTAAGCCTTAAATTAAGCCACTAATTTCCTTAAATCATGCCACAAATTAGGCCACTAATTTTCCTAAATTATGTCACTAATTTGTTACTTTTAGAGCCAATATTCAACAATCTCCACCTTGGCGAAAAAGTTCATAACGCTGCCTCCAAATGCGCCCTAGGCACTCTAAGCTCGAGAGATGTTGATCAAGTTCAAGCAGTGTTGAAACTTGATCCCTGTAACCACCTTTGTAAGCATATCTGCGGGGTTATCTGCAGTTCCGACTTTCTGGAGTATAACATTTCCTTCATCGACGATTTCTCGAACAAAATGAAATCGAACATCGATGTGCTTGGTGCGACCATGATGAACTTGGTTCTTTGCCAAACAAATGGCACTCTGGCTGTCGCAGAAAATCTCCACGTTCTTCTGAACAATACCCAAATCCTTAGTCAACCCGAGAAGCCATATAGCTTCTTTGAATGCTTCTGTTACAGCCATATACTCTGCCTCTGTAGTAAACAAAGCTACAGTTGACTGCAATGTTGATCTCCAACAAACTGGTTCTCCTACCATTGTGAACACACAACCAGTTGTAGATCGACGCTTATCCAGATCTCCAGCATAGTCAGAATCCACATATCCAACTAGTTGTTTGCCTTCAGTCTTGTCTCTTTCAAACTTCAAACCAATATCCACAGTACTACGTAGATGTACCGTAGAATCCACTTCACCGCCGCTGTCCTTTCTGGGATTATGCATGTACCGACTCACCATACTAACACCGTGGGAAATATCAGGTCTGGTGCAAACCATTGCATACATCAAGGCATCAACAACATTTGCATATGGAACACGTTCCATTTGCTTCTTTTCATCGGTGGTGCTAGGTGACATCAATGCATTCAATTGAAAGTGAGGAGCAAGCGGTGTACTTACTGGTTTGGTTTTTTCATCAATGTCAAACCTTTGTAGTACTTTCTTCAGATACTGAGTCTGTGTCAAACAGATCGTGCCAGAACTCTATCTCTTGTGATTTCCATCCCAAGAATTTTCTTAGCTTCTCCAAGATCTTTCATTTCAAATTCTGAACTCAACAGAGCCTTCAATCTGTCGATCTCCACCTTGCTCTTAGATGCAATCAACATATCATCAACATATAAGAGCAAATAAATGAAGGTACCATCTTGGAGTTTCCGAAAGTATACACAGTGATCAAACTGACTGCGTGTGTACTTCTGTTCTCTAATGAAGCTATCAAAGCACTTGTACCATTGTCGCGGTGATTGCTTCAAACCGTAAATTGACTTGCTCAACTTGCAAGCCCAATTCTCTCGTCCTGGAATTTTGAAGCCATCCGGTTGAGACATGTAGATTTCTTCGTTCAAAGTACCATGGAGAAAAGCTGTTTTGACATTGAGTTGAGCTAACTCGAGATCAAACTGTGCTACCAAAGCCAATAGTATCCGAATAGATGAATGCTTAACAACAAGTGAGAATACCTCATTGTAGTCTATTCCTTCTTTCTGAGCATAGCCTTTTGCTACCAGTCTGGCTTTGTATCTGATATTGTCTTTACCAGGAACACCTTCTTTCTTGGCATAAACCCATTTGCAGCCAATAGTTTTCTTTCCTTTGGGAAGTTGAACCAACTCCCAAGTCTGATTCTGGTGTAGAGACTTCATCTCTTCATCCATTGCCATCTTCCACTTCATACTATCAACTCTCTGCACAACTTCTCTGTAAGTGCATGGGATATCATCATCAATTACTGGAAGTGCGAATGCTACCATGTCTGTGTATCTGGTAGGCTTCCTAATCTCCCTTCTCGGTCGAGTAGTGGCAATAGATTCTGGCTGCTGATTGATAGGTGGTGATGGTGAGAAAGCCTCCACCTCAACTGAGATCTCTTCTTGATCATCAATTTCATCTTCACCACGATCGATAGTCGGTGCAATCTTTTCTAGATCTTTCGGAGTCTCAAGCATTACGTTAGAAAAAGTATTTGGACTTTCATTCTCTTTCTCTGAATTTGTCTGTCTCAGCATAACAAACTCGTCGAATGTAACATCTCGGCTTAAGACGATCTTCTTGGATTCACCACACCAAAGTCGAAATCCTTTAACTCCTTCCTTAAAGCCCAAGAAAACAGCTTTTTTTGCTCTAGGATCCAGTTTGGATTCACTAACATGAAAATATGCTGGACATCCAAATATTCGCAATGAATCATAATCAGTAGCAGGTTGTCCAGACCATACCTCTTTAGGAGTTTTCCCATCTAATGCAGTCGCAGGAAGTCTGTTGACTATATGAGTTGCATATGACAAAGATTCAACCCAAAATGCCTTGCTCAATTTGGATTGAGATAGCATACATCGAACTTTCTCAACCAAAGTACGATTCATTCGTTCTGCAACTCCATTCTGCTGTGGTGTGCGAGGAACTGAAAAATGTCTGATTATCCCTTCATCTTGACAAACTTTAAAGAAGGGATCTGATTTATACTCGCCACCATTATCAGATCTGAGCCTTTTAATTTTCCTGCCTGTCTGAGTCTCAATCATTTTCTTCCATTTAAGAAAGATATCCAGAACTTCATCTTTGTGACTCATAGTGTATATCCAGACATATCTAGAGAAATCATCAATAAAAGTCACAAACCAACGTTTACCTCCAAGTGAAGCATTCTTTGAAGGTCCCCAGACATCCGTGTGAATATAATCAAGAGATCCCTTAGTACGATGAATGGCAGTGCCGAACTTGACTCTTGTTTGTTTTCCCATTACACAATGCTCGCAGAAATCAAACTTTCCAGTCTTGGCACCTTTCAAAAGACCTTGTTTCATTAAGCCTTGCAAAGCCTTTTCACCGACATGCCTTAAGCGCATGTGCCACAGGCGGGAAGAATCATTTATCTTTTCTTCAGAACTACTTGAGATAGCTGTTCTTCCTGTAACTGTACTCCCATCTAGGAAATACAAGTTCGCCTTTCGAGTACCCTTCATTGCTACAAATGCACGCTACAAATGCACCTCGTACAACTTTCAAGACTCCATTTTCCAATGTTACCTTGTAACCATCAGAATCTAGAACACTTAAAGAAATAAGGTTTTTCTTTAGGTCAGGAATATACCTTACATTTGTAAGTCGTCTTATTGTACCATCATGCATCTTTAGTCGTACTGTTCCAATCCCTTTTATCTGACAGGCATTATCGTTGCCCATAAGCACAACTCCTCCATCGAGCTCCTCAAAACTCGAAAACCAATGTCTGTTTGGACACATATGATAAGAACATCCAGAATCAAGGATCCACTTATCTAAGTAGGTTTTTGATGATGAAACTGAAAAGGCTGATTCTTCATCTTCATCGGCCTTCTGTGCAACATTTGCATTTGACTTGTTCTTGTTTGGGCAATCTTTCTTCCAATGCCCTTTCTGGTGACAATAGGCACACTCATCCTTTGCAGGACGTCTTCTGGATGAATCTCTCCTGGACTTTGATCTGGATCGCCCCCTATTATTTGATCCGCTGATTTTTGTTGTTCGTCCTACCTACCGCCGTCAATGCTTCGATATTGAGTCTGTGATCATGTTGATCCTTCTTCCCAGACTCGTTATTTACCAAAGCATTTGAAACATCTACGAACTTAACCTCATCTTTTCCATATAACAGGGTTGTGGCTCAATGCTGATACCTCTCACGTAATGCATTCAACCACAACAAAGCTTTATCTTCATCGATAATTTCAACATCTAAATTTTGTAGATCGGCCAAAATTTTATTGAAATTATCTAAGTGCTCAATCATAGGGGTACCTTTCTTGTACTAGAAACGGAAAAGTTTCTTCTTCAAGTAGAGTCTGTTCTCAATACTTTTCGTCATATACTTGTCCTCTAGTTTCTTCCAGAGAACTGCAGCCACATTCTCTTTCATGACAAAGTACTTCTGATCTTTTCTTAAGCACAGTCGAATTGTGCCACAAGCTTGTCGGTTGACATAATTCCAATCTTCATTTGAATAATCTCCTGGCCTGGTCTACAAGGCTATATTAGATCCTTCTCGAAACAATAGATCTAATACTTCACATTGCCACATGCCAAAGTTATTGGTGTCGTCGAATTTCTCCACCTCGAACTTTGCGTTGGACAACATAGTTCTTCGAGTAGAACAACTTGGTTTGACAGAAATTCTAAGGTCAGCTTGTTCATCTTCTTCGATCTCTCTTTTATCAGCCATAAGTACAAACAGATAACAGAAATTTTGCACTTACAACTTAAAACATTGTTTTTCCAAATTTTATACCTTATTTGAAAAAACGGAATCAGCAGTTGAATCCGGAATGGTCCAATTAGCTAGGAATAGATCCAACTCAGCTAAAAACGGATGAAAAACGGACCAACTCGGTCCAAATATCACTAGTGACTGAGTTGACTCGGTCTAACTCGGCGAGTTGACTCAGTGCTGGCAGCAACACTCCGGCAGCTTCTGGCGGTGATTCTGACTTCCGATTTGAGCGATTCTTTCACCGTTGTGTTCATCTCGTCGAGAGCTTCGATTTGATATATAATACTGTTATATTTGGCTCTGATACCAATTTGTTGTGGGCGGAAGCAATAAATAGCGGTGTATGAATATATCAAAGCGATAAAATGAACACACAGAATTTACGTGGTTCGGCAATTCGCCTAGGTCCACGGGAGGCAGCAGATATTATTTGAACTGAGTAGGAAATATACAGAATACAGATACAGATTTCCTCACTAATAATATCTCTCAAGTATTTCCCCAAACTTATAGAAAACTCTCAAACTCACAAGTATTTTCTCTCTTTGAGTTTGCTTATGCTCTATTTGTTTTTTCTGATTTTTTGCCTTGTTCTTCAATGCATGAACTCTTCCCTATTTATAGACGAAGCAAGACTCCCTTTCCCTAAATTGTGCCATAATTTAAGCCTTAAATTAGGCCACTAATTTTCCTAAATTATGCCACTAATTTGTTACTTTTAGAACCAATATTGAACATGAGTATGGTCAAAATGGACAATAGTTAAATTGCTAAGATGAATTATAATGGGATAGATACAATTGTATTTATACAAATTAGCGATCATTGGACAACTTGAAAAGATTTATAGAGTTATTAAAAAAAACATATGATTAGTTTGATGGTATATAGTGTGACTTCATGACTTCTACTACTGCTGGAAAATAGTACCTAGAAGTACTTATGGAAAAAGGCACAACAGGGGGAGAATTTGTACTTTCAAGAGAAAGTTCTAAATCTTTCTTTATTTTTGTATTTTTGCTTTATATCATGTAACAAATTGCCTTTTGTCCACTCAGGGGTAAAGTATTTTACTGACAAAGTTTAAAAGAATGTCAATGGCATGAGAATATTAATTTGCAGATGGTCCTATCTTTTGTGCACAATATATTGATGGAGGATAAGTAATATGATAAATGGTATTATATTTGTTAGTTGTATCATATTTTACTCAATAGTAGCTGTAAATATAAATGGTATTATTAAAATGAAATTGGGTATCTAATTTAGGTGAAATTATGTTGTTGTCGTGCAGGATGTCCTTGGGAGAGACCCTTGAGGGTATAAAGGGTACCTTTGATTATTAATCATGCATTTGGCACAAACTGGTGTATAATAAGTGCAAATATTCTTCTTTTGTTTTCTTTCTTTCCCTGTTCTCAAAGTAGGAGAAATGTAAAAGAAAGCGAAGGACAACTACTTGGGATGGACGACTTCTAGAGAAACAGCATTTCAGAAAACTACATATTTCACTGTGAACGACGTTAGCATCATTGTGTCATGTTGTATTCTTCCTGGGTGTTGTGATGTTATCGAAATGGTCAAATTTATTCTGATGTTGTCTACGAGTCACGAGACAATGATACGAGACTTGAGTTTAATTAATCTTGTTAAGAAATATATCATGTATGAAGAGGTTTTTAATGAATCTTGCAACAACCCTTTGATTATTTGTCCCTTATTTTGAAAAAATGTGGAACTTGTTGATTTATTGTATTAGATACTTTGATTAAGGTTTTAAATTGTCCAAACTTGCCAACATAGTATCCTATCAAGTTCCTTTAATTGTTAGTTCTTTTGTAATAATTTCTTATTCAACTGCAGTAAGACCACAAAAAGAAGACAAAGGTAAGAGTGAACATACTTGGCAAGCAGTTTCATATGAAAGATCTTGGTCCTCTAGCCGGGATTGAAGTTTTTCGGTCTCCTGTGGATTCATGACTTTCTATCTATAGAGCTAGTGCTACTAATATACCTTGGCCTTTGCTTTTGAGGAAAGCAAATACATGAAACAGTAATTAAAAACTCCTGCCGCTTGTCTATGAAGACCGTGTCAACCATATGATATTTAGAATTGAGCCCATAATTCTTGAGAGTATTTAGCTGGACATTAATCTATCCAAAATTCAGATTCAGGTATGCATTAGATCAGATGAGAGGTGGTGTGCAAATAGAGGCCTTGGCTGAGCTCTAGTAACTTGACCATTAGGTACCACAGGGTGGTGTCATTTTTTGTACACTCAATTAAAACTCAACATTATAGTGGTCAGATGATTCCGTTTGTGTTAGTCTTGCCTCACTCACTCAAGGATAGGACAATTTTTGTTGGCAGCGTGGAATCATTTTAGCGCTCAGGTAAGTTTTTTCTTGCTTTCCCTATTTTTATATATGTATCTTTGTTTCAAGAACTTTGCTTGTTGGAGACTTTTTTTTTTGTTTCGTAGACATTGCTTTTGTTTTTCTTTAATGTACATAATAATAGAAGGTCTTTGCTTTACAAAGCATCATAATAGCGCATTCATTTAAGTTCTCTTTTGTTTTGGAATGACTATCATTCAGTTGACCCTAAATATAGCTCTTAACTTTATTGTGGGATTAATTTAATTAGAATTAGGCACTTCTTCATATGATGGTGCAAAGGTGGCTTTGTATCTTTCTCTTAAGTGTGAGAAAATTATTATTCCCTCTAATACTCTTTATTTTATCATGTTTGATATGATGCCACTTGGAACCAGCTTTTAGGGTTTAAGTAAATAACACATGCTCTACAAGTTTCTGGTGCAACTTGGAAATATGCTATTAATTGCAAAAGTATGTATCATTAATTATTCAGATTACATTTTCATTTTATTAGTCACCATAAGATAGTATCCTGTAACCCAGTTAAATTACATAGACTTGAGGTGGCATCTATCCTAGATACATATTTGAGTCAGATTTACATAAATTTCTGTATGTTCAACAATTTTTTTAGAGCAATTCTATCATTAAGACTTCCAAAAATGGAAAGTTTTTGTTGATCTCATATAATTTGATTCAGAGCCAACAAAAGTAGCTATATTATTTGAGATTCATTGTAAATTTGTGTCTCAGAGTATTTTTCATTTTTTTTAATTTATTGAAGTGTTCAGTATATATATGATACATCTGTCAGAAGGAATACTTTGCAATGTAATGTGGACTCCATGTAATATAGCCTCCAAATACTTTATGTTGTATCCAACCTTTCATTTATTAATTGTCTGATGCTTTATGAATATTTCAGCTGACAAATCCCGACCCTAATCATTTTACCTGACAGCTAATTAGACATTGTGGGCTGTCCAACTTATAAAGTAACAAACAAAAGTAGGTAGTAGGCCCGTTTAGAAAGTCTACCTCTGAACTATTTGTATACTGATGATGAGTTATTCATTACTCCTGTAGTAATTGGACATGGTAATTCTAATGAATCACATGGCATTTTAATTACGAAGTAGAAGCACAATTGTATTTTTCAAGAAAATAATTTCATTATCTACTACATTGATAATTTCTCTTCTGAAAGCAGTTAATAAAGGGTCCTCCTATGTTCACTTTTACGTTCCTCTGGCTATTGGCATCTCGTGCCTTCAAATTTTTTGCCCCAATAGTTCTGTTTGAGCAACCTATCTAACTTAAATTTCCTAAGGTAACTTCTCTCACTTCTTTTAATTTCTTGCACACTCATTTCTTTTCTTACTTTTGTTTCTTTGAGGGATTAGGGCAGGCATGGAACAAGTTCAGAATAGCAACAACAATCACGTGGTAGTAACCATTGACCAGGCTGCTGCAGCTACCAAAACCAAACAGTCTTCTCAAGCAGGCAGCATCAGTGATCCAATCCCCCAAACCCAAGTTACTAAAACCCTTAGACGCCTCAATTTTTCCAAACCCAGGTCGCGGTTTGAAGAGGTTACACATCCCCTTCCTCCAAGAACCATTCTTGAGTCGAAAGAATACCAACCGATTAACTGTCATGAGCAAAACTACTCGTCAACAGAGGAAGAAGATGATGAAGAGTGGTACGAGGAGGAAGAAGAAGGAACACAAGACAAGTACAAAAATAGAAGAAGAATGATAAGAAGAAAGATAAACAAGAGAGCATGGATCGAATTTGCTTTGTTTCTCATTATAATGACTTGTTTGATAGCTTCCCTTACACTCAAATCTCTCGAACGCAAGGAGAAATGTGGTTTGCAAATGTGGAAGTGGTGCCTAATGGTGATGGTTGTGTTTTGTGGTCGTCTTGTATCTAGTTGGGTTGTGAGCTTTCTAGTATTCCTCATAGAACGTAACTTCATGCTAAGAGAAAAGGTACTCTACTTTGTGTTTGGCTTGAGTAAGAGCTTTCGAAATTGTGCCTGGTTAGCCCTAGTGCTCATAGCATGGATGATCTTGTTCCCTGGTGTTCACAAGCACAACAAAATCCTCAAAAAAGTCTTTCGAGCTCTAATAGCTGTTCTTGTTGGAGCCACCATTTGGCTGCTCAAGATTGTGTTTGTCAAAGTTTTGGCCTCATCTTTTCATGTGGCTACCTACTTTGACCGCATGAAAGAGAGTGTTTTTCACCATTATATTTTGGATGCGCTCTCTGGTCCTCCATTAGATGAGGACGAGAGAGAGCTCCCACATCATCGTCTTCAGGTATCAAAGTCGCTGCCCCCAAGGTTGAGGGACAAGTCGGGGCCATTGTCGAGATCAAAGCAATATGGGTCAAGGAGGATTGATCCTGAGAAGCTGAAGAAACTCAGCATGACAAGCAGAGCTACAGCCTGGAGTGTGAAGAGGTTGGTCAATTACGTGAGGTCTTCAGGGCTGTCTAGTATTTCGAGAACGCTAGACGATTTTGGAAAAGCTGAGATAACCAGTGAATGGGAGGCTAGAAACACTGCTCAGAGGATATTCAAGCATGTTGCCAAGCCTGGTGCCAAGTAAGTAGCTAGTTTTGTTCTGCTTGTTAATGTTGAGCTTGAGGAACATAAATCTGTTGTCTTGTAACATTTTTACCGAAATACAAGACTCAATCCTGATCTAAAACTTATCTAAAAATGTAAACTGTATTTATTATCCCCTAGGGTCAAATATAAACGAGAATTGCTATTTACATAGCAGGAAAGGCTAATGCTAGGATAATTGAATATTTTACTTAATATTTTATTTCTCAAGTGTATCTAAAAATAAAAACTTTGTTCAAGAATTAGCAAAAACTGCGATAACAATAGGACTATCTATATAAATTGTCTAAAGTCTGAGGAAAGGAAGCTAAGAATGGAAATAAACTATTTTTATTACGAAGATAATAAGGGCAGAATAATCTTCCAGATTTAACCTTGTAGTACTATAAAAATAAAGACATAAATAAATAATATCTCGTTAAGTGGTTTTTAAAAGTGGATGTATATTTTATGATAAATATTAGTCACTCATCATTTAAGTTAACAACTTTAATTATACACACTGATGGTTCATTATGGATACCAAATATTAGTCTATGGTGCTGGTCAATTTCTTTTTAGTTCATATTGTGAGTAGGGAGTAGCTGTCATCTTTGATTATTGCCATTAAAGAGATTCCTGCCCCCTCCACTCCAGCCCTTTTCGTTTTTAAGGGTGAAATAGTGAAACCAAACCTGCTGAATCCTTTGACACGTCATTGCCCCATTGGTCCTTGCTTTTTTAATACTAAAATATACCGCACCTTAATTATAGTGCTATTGTATGTTCACACATATCATCCTATAAAAAATTGTAGTTTGAGAAGAATGCATACACCGATACACGGCTTTCATGTGACAAGATACAATTAATAATTTAATATAACATTGATTTTTTTTTTCTTGGTGCATCCTTAATTAATTACGTAAAGTTTCTTCATTTCCTAATTGCAATTGTGATACTTTAGCTATTCCTCTTAATTACATGTGTTTCATGTGTAGAAATAGACCAAAATATTTTTAAAAGCTTAATAGGCCCTTTAAAAATATTGCGGTGCTCTTCATTCTTCATCTAAAAATCTTTAGCATAAGGTTCTTTGTCTAATTGTATTTTAATCAAACGAAAAACACTTAGTTTTTATTAATAATTTGCAGCTTGATACATGCAATCTTTATAAAGGATGGTGAATCCGTCTATTTATAGCATGACGGAACCTACTTCATGTGGTACGAGATTATTTGTTTTGGTCAATAACTGTAAGTTTAGCGGGTTCACAGTTATGACTTGACAATTTAGGGAGATTTTACGGTTTTATTTTTAAGAAAAAATTCCAAAACGTGTTGTGCCATTTAGAGAGTTATCAACTCTTACCACTTAACTTCTTAAATAATATGGGACATGTGAAAGCATATTGCATCATACATCCTAACTTAGAGAGTCTTACGTCTTCGCAAGAACGTAAGCCCACATGTTACAATAGGATCATGACTTTTATACCAACTGATATATGACAATTAATCTGTTCGCTTATAATGGGACAAAATTCACTTTACGTGGTATGATATTGTCCATTTTAGTCAATAAATGCAAGTTCAACGGGTCTACGACCGTGACTTGATAGTTTAGTAGAACCTTACGACTTTATTTTTATGGAGAAACTTTAAAATGTGTCATACTATTTAAAGAATATTTACCCTTTATAAGCACATGATCACTTATGTTTCTAATCAATATGAGATGCGTGTATGCATACTACAAATCGACTCAGCCAATACAAAGTGACTATCGCATCAACTAATAGAGAAAACACACGCAATATGAAGCGTTTCTGGATTGACAAATAGTTATTATGATTAAGGGTGGAAAATGTCACAACATATCAATATGATACGAATACGTCACAAGATAGATACAAAATTTAGTAAAAATAATAAATAAATTTTTTATGTTATTAAAGGTCTCTCTATTTCTATTATTATTAATAAAAAACACTAAAAAAATTCAAGTAAACTTTTATATGTGTGAAACAAGACATGAGCACGACATTATTAACATGATTGCTGTCCCTACCGTGATGGTCCTATCGGATATCTCTTTAGGAGATGAATCACATGCAACATTCATTTCCTTTGACAGTTTCAACTTCGAGTCTTGTTTGGGTGATTGTTAGACTAGCAAGGATGCAAGTGTGTTTTATCTTTTTTTACCTTGGGTATAATTGCTATACCATCACACTAAGTATTGAAGCTCAAACTTGCTTCCTCCGATTTTCTCACCTAACTTGGTTCCAATTCTGTATGTAATTGATTATGATCTTGAAAGTTTCGAAGTAGCTAACTTATTAAGGTGTATTAATTTAGATCAATTTAACATGTATTCATTTTGGTAAAATTAAGTTCGTTTAGTTGGTATTTTGCTGGCTGTATGCGTATGTTAAATTCGTGCGTAAGTTATCCAAATTAGCATGGTGTTCAACTATGTTCAATTTTGAAGTTCATGTATATTGAAGATGATATTAATTATTGTTGGGACGTATTCTTTAGTAATCATATTATTTTTTCTTTTTACTTTTTATTGGTGTAAAGAAAAGTAACAATAATCTTAAATTTTGTTGATTTAAAGTACTATATTATCATATATTTTATAAACAATAAATAATAAATTTTAATATTGTTGAGGGGAGTGTGGCAAAGAAGAAGAATAAAAGAAAAGGAAAAAATTTGTAATTTATTAAAAAGCGTTAGTCATTTTGAGACTAATAATGGTGAAAAGTAATTTCTTATATCTCTCCATATAGTTTCTCTAAATATGGCATCCTTCCGTTAGATTTAAAAAAGAAAGTGTTGGATTTGTCATGCTCAAAATTTTTTAAGCATTTTATGTCTTGAAATTATTGCTTTAACCACTATAAATTTTATGAACTCAATCGCTATTTTATTATTACAAATTTTAAGTTTTTTAGGATTTTATTTTTATGTTTTTCAATTTTTTTGAAGAACCTCTATTAAAAAATATCTACAAATAAAAACATACTCTACCCGATAATTGGTTTAATTTGAATTAGGTTAAGTAAATAAGTGAATTCATCTACCTAAATTGATAAATTCACTCATTCTTCTTAGATTTGAATCTAATTAAATTAATATATTTTATAGTCGAATCATATTTAGATTAAAAATATATAATTTGTTGGTTTCAAATCGAAAAATTTTATAATTCATTATAATCCTATCCAGATCAAATTATTATTAAAATTATAAATAAATACACATTTTATAATGTAATATTTAAATATCATATATATTATAATTATATTAAATTATTATTTTAATTTAAACAATAAAATATAAAATTTAAATTTCTGTAATAATTTAATAAGTTATCCATGTATTTTTTATTATTGTGATTCTCTTTGTGATCAATATATTAATAATAAATTTTAATCAAGATGTACTAATTTAAAATTAAAATATTATATATATTTTATTTTATATATGATAATAATTCATAAATAAAATTTTCTAATCTTATCCGATTCAAAAAAATTCAATATAATCGGATTTTGATTTATTAGAATTAATCATTTAATCTAAAATCTTTAAATTCAATTAGGATGATATTGGCATTGCTATCCACTGCTAAGCTCTAATTTAAACACCAACAAATGTTCAAAAACCTAAAAAATACAGTTTTGACACGTTGCAGACATTCGACATTGCAGGTATATAGAAGAGGAAGATTTACTACGGTTCTTGAATAGTGAAGAGGTTCACACAATATTTCCTGTTTTTAGAGAATCAGAGACTGGAAAAATATCAAAGTCTTCCTTCAGAAATTGGGTGGTAAATTGATAAGCTATTTACATACATATATAGTTAATCTCCTTCTCTAGGGTAATTAAATGCTCATGTTAATTTGCGAAATATAAAATAATTTATTTGAAGTTTATCCTGATTTTATGATTTAAGTAATATATGTTCAAATTTCTTCTTATATGTAATGAATGAACGTATATTCATTGCAAGTTCATAAGTACTTTAACCATGCGTTGAATTTGTGTAAAATTTTAAAAATATGACATATGCATATTAATAACGTTTGTTTTATAATATAAATATTTATTTCTTCGTCATATTTATGAAATATATATAAAAATTTAAATCATATTTAAAATAATTTTAAATAAAAATACATTTATATTTTAAAATAATAGCATATCTTACTATTTGTATTTTATTTTAAAATAATGTATATGCACATTAAAAATAGTTTAATGTATATGCATGTGTTGAATGTTTAGAAATGAAAGCAGTCATAAAAATGGAAGTTAATTTTATTGAACTCTATACTGGTACTCAGGTACATGCTTATGTTGAACGTAAAGCTCTGGCTCATTCTTTAAACGATACAAAGACGGCAGTTCAACAACTTCACAAGTTGGCAAGCGCAATTGTGATAGTTATAATAACGGTGGTGTCCTTACTTGTAATGGGATTGGCCACAACTAAGGTTGTTTTCGTGGTTACTTCTCAATTACTTCTGGTGGGTTTCATGTTCCAAAATATGTGCAAAACTATTTTTGAATCCGTCATTTTTGTCTTCGTCATGCACCCTTTTGATGTTGGTGATCGCTGTGTTGTTGATGGTATCCAGGTAATTCCTATACATATTATATCATAATTATGTTAAAAATTAATAAATATATGAAGTTTTATTTTTAACCTCATGAAAAACCTCAAAATTAATTTATTACGTACAGATGATTGTGGAGGAGATGAACATATTAACAACAGTGTTCTTAAGATATGACAATGAGAAAATATATTATCCCAATTCAGTTCTTCTTACAAAACCCATTAGCAATTACAGAAGAAGCCCAGATATGGCAGATACTATTGATTTCAGCATTGATGTCTCCACACCTGTTGACAATATCACTGCCTTCAAGAAGGCTATACAAGCGTAAGCTTACTTAAGATTCTATTATTAATTAATTAATTAACGTTATTTTAATTTTGTGGAATGCATGGTGTGGGTGCAGATATATTGAGAGTAAGCCAAAGTATTGGAACCCAAAACATGTAGTAATAGTGAAGGAGATCGAGAATATGAACAAGATGAAAATGATCCTATGTGTTCAACACACCATGAACCATCAAAACTATGGGGAAAAGAGCATGAGAAGATCAGAGCTTGTCCTTGAATTGAAGAAGATATTTGAATCATTGGGCATAACTTACAATCTTCTTCCTCAAGAGATACATCTCACACAATTCAACACAAATAATGCAAGTACTGCAAGGATGGCCATGTAATTAAGCACTTATATATTTATGTATCAAATATATGCTATAGATAAATTTAGTCTCCCACAGCCCATCCCATCTCATCATATATATGTGCAGTGTACTTATAATTAAAAATAGATAATTATATTAAGACACCATCGACTCCAGCTAGTCAAGTTTGTGATTATAATGCAATTTCAACTATTTAAACTAACACAAAGCCTTAAACACAACAATAGTAAAATTTCCACAACTTAATAACAACAATGTGAATAGTGTAAAGCTTGAGACTATTTTGGGTGAATGGTGATTCCAGTAAAAATAAACAACCATATTCTAGACATTAGTATTACTCTCACAAGCTCGACCGTATCTACATTGAAGATTTTGCGTTGTTCAAAAGAAATATGCAAAAAGAGCTTGGATATTGAGTAGTGTCAATTTTGTAAAGAGATAGAGAGACACGATGATGAAAGAGCACTTCTATTATGGCTATTATTATTATTATTTGCCGGAATGATGTCGTTCGAAATGGTAGAGAGATATTTTTTGATCGGAGGATAACAATTATTTTGTTTTACTTTTTTTTTACATTTCATAAAATCACAACATTTAAATTTGTAACTATTAAAATAACACATTTATAATATTAATAAATTTAATTGATTAATATTTTACCTTAAATTAGTTAATTTATTGAAAATTTAGAATTCAACTAAAACAATTTTAAACTATAATTATTCTTTATAAAAAAAATATAAAAATTAAATATAAATTTTTTTGTAGTTATAAATTTTAAATTTTAAAAATAATATAAATATATTTTAAAAAAACAAAACCATTAGACCTGGGCAATGCCATAACCGTTTGGAAGGAAATTATAAGAAGGGTATGAGTTTGGATATATATATATATATATTAAATTTATTTATTTTTTATAGGAGCAAAATTGGTTTTTGAGACGCTATCGTAGTTTTGGGCCTTTTGGGTTTAAAGGAGGCCGAAAATGAAAAGAGGCCCTTGCGTTCATATAACGTTATTTTGATAATACTCACCCGTTCTTTACTTGAACATCCAATTTCCCTTATTAATTTTTGCTCTCCCTGTGACTCTGAGAAACCAAAATTTGGAAGATGATGGAGAAGAGTACAGACAACGGCGCAGCGGTAGAGCTCATGAAGTGCATAAGAACCCACGAGGTTGCTATAGTTGAGCTCGATACTCTTTCATCTTCTCGGGTACGGACATCTATTATATTTTAATTTTGTTTAGGTCTTTAGGATAGGCTTGAGTTCTCTCATTACACTATTTTAATCAGAGTTATAGTTGAATAAAGTAGAAATGATGAAATCTGATTTACGATTAATATGAGTTTATAACCCTTTATTTTTCTGCCTCTTCCTTCTTCTTCATTCTATGATCAACTGATTTTTTCCCCAACTTATTGTAAATGAGAGAAAATTAAAACTTATTTTGTGATTAATTAACTTAATTTGGGTCCTCGGTATTCAGTGATTTCCAGGCTTCCAATAGCCAATTGTGGGAATTGTTACATTTGGACTACCTTATTTGGTGTCATTTTTATCGCAAGCTCATATTTAGATTATTAATACATATTTTGATTAATTTTAACAATAATCTTAATAAATTGGGATAGTTGAGAGGTATTATTACTATTAAAATTGACCAAAGTTTGTACCAGTAATTTATATAGAGATATTTCATGTATCCCTGATTATACCTTTAATTGCTTATTTTGTCGATTCATTTCTGTAGAAGGGCCAATTAGGGAGGCAAAGTTGCATTTTTGAGATGCTTTTTAGATATTAATGCTTTGGGTTTTAGTTTTATACCCTCTTCGTTATGACTGGCTTCACATTTTTTAAATCATTTATTTATTTGTTTGTTTGTTATTGTTATTATTTAACAAATTTGGGTTGAGCTCAGCCATTGTTCACCTTGATCAAGAATACTTGTTATCTTTTGGGTCACAGGCCGTATATCAGAAGATTGGGAACTTGTTCTTTCGTACAACAGTGCAGAAAGCAGCTACATCTGAGCAGAGTAACAAACTTTATTCTCTTTTTATTTTCATTTTCTTCATCACCGGTTAACTCTTCAAGGGATCTGGTGGTATATTTTCATATTTTGCTCTAAATATTGTGCAGAACAACTTGATTTGGCCAAAGCTAGATTACAAAAGCTGAATTTTCCTTGAGATGACTTTGGTCTCTACACTCAAAACCAGAATGTTGAACCTGGGGAGCCAAAGGAGCACATATTGAAAGGCTTATATATATATATATATGAAATTAATCTATTTAAGATATTACAATTTGGTCCCTAATATTTCAATTCACACAATTTAGTCCATAATATTTTAAATTTGACCAATTTATTTTAAAATTTTAATTTTTATAAAATTGATTTAACAACGTTACACTTGACTCTTGATTATGAAGTGATTTAATTTTTAATTCATTTGGTTCGCTTGATCTATGAAAATATATATATATATAATTGTGTCCTTAACTTTTCAATAATATGATAGTTAAGTATAATATTGTTAAATTAATTTGATGAAAATTAAAATTTTGGATTAAATTTATTAAATTTTAAAACATTAGAACTATATTATGGGAATTAAAATGTTACGATCAGATTTTAATATCTTATGTATAGATCAGGGACACATAGATTGGTAAGCCAATTTAAAAGAGGCTCCATAGTCTACTTCTTTGTACTTTCCCTTTTAATGACTGAAATTTCTATGTCTAAACTGATGTTTCTATTTTCTATTTTATGGTATGGGAACCATATGAAAGGTTGGATAGATGGTTTTATAATAAGGCAAATCTGTAACCCCACCAGTCCTTCCTGTTACCTTATCATTTTGAATGCTATATCGATTAGATTTATCTATATATATTCTCGTACTTGGTCATCATCTGAAGGATCTATTGGTTTAAGTTCTTTGGTCATGTACTGTACATTTTTGAAATAAGCTGCATCATCATGAAACCCTTTTGGGTACACCCAACTTCCCATTTGAAGGCTTTTTCCATTTCTTCCTACTTGAACAACTCCCCATGCTGCAATCCTAGCTCCATCCTTTAAAAGAGGTATTAAATCCTTGGTCCAATAACCTATTGCCACATGTTGTTTTGTTACAGCTAGCCACCAACTTCCTCTTACAGGATCCTATATACAAAAATGAAAACCATTTAGTTACTTCCAATGACGTTGTTCAAAGTGCGCGCGTAAGTGTGTAACTTTTTCATCTTTACCTGGTAGATAATGAATCCCTAGTCATGTATTTGTCCCTTTATAGTTGAAACTGGAGTGATGCAAATTTTAGGAGCAATACTTGGGTGCACATGTATAAAGCCCTTGCATGGAAAGTTATAGCATGCTGTTTTATAACCAACTTCCTTTATCACATTTAGAAAGGCTTCAATTTCAATTACTATATATTAAAAAAAAAATTTAAATAATAAATTTGAAGGATTTAAATTACAGCCCAGTATTTAAATAACCGAGTTCACGATCTCTATTTAGGGATTTAGGAACGGAGAAACCTACATAAAATGCAATTAAGATGTGTTTAATGCTTTGAGTGAATAAAACATACAGAAAATGAATCAAATTTGGATATATTTGAATAAAACAAGTGTTATTGTCGCAGAGAAAAGTACGAGGATAAAATAAAGGCACAAAGGTCAAAATAATAAATTTCTATGTCCAAATAGTAAATTTCTAAAAAAAAAGGTCCAAATGATAAATTCCCCATCAAGTTAGATAAACTCTCAATTTATCATATTACACATACATTTACTTAATTAGGGCCTATTTTGGTGGAATAACTAACAATATTTTTTTTAAAATATCAAAACACATCAAATATTAGGTTAAAAAACATTTTTCTCATTTATGAATTTGTCTCATATAAAATTTTCCATAATAATTATCAATTTCTCAAGTGTATAAAAAATGAGTTACGGTCCACCCTGCAGCAATAACATTAGCAAGTACAGCAGGTCCATCTTCAAGCCAAACGTTTGAGAAGCTGAATTGGTCTGGATTCAAACTTAGATTGTACAAAGAGCCACTTCCAAGCATTCCATAGTACCTTCCACTATTTTTTTCCCCTTAACATAGCTATATGAAAATGTTGACTCATAATCATCGAATCAAATACATCAAAAGGTTTTTAAAACTGCTTCCACGAACCCACATAACTGAATAAACAAACAAATTAATATTTAGAGATATCATTATATCACTCACATGATGATTTGGTAAAAGGACTTCAGCTTTATTGTTGTGAGTCTTTGGAGACATTTGATACAAAATTTGTTCTGCTCTTTTTATGTCATCCTCTGTTGTTCTGTATATGGGAACAGTTCCATTAGGGCATGTTGTCTTCCTTGACAATAATGTTGGTTTGTATCTTTGTTCCTTAGGAAACTGGTTTTTCATCTCTGTAGGAATTGCAATTGGTCTTATCTACAAAAATATTACTTACAATTATAAAGATGAATTAAAGAATGAAAACTCTTATCCACCCAGTAAAAGAAAACAAATCTGATCTATGTTTGACTCTATCGTGAGCACAAAAGTGGTGTTCTCAACTATAAAAGGGTGGTACTTTGTACTATCCATTTTTTTTATTATCTTTAATATTAATTATACTTTAATGTTATTATATTTAGATAAAATTTTCATTAATAAATTATTATTATAGTAATAAAAATTTGTATTGTAGTAATATAATTGTCTTAAATTATACAGGTAGAGAAATTATTTCTTATTCTTATAGTATGTGATGACGCATTATTTTAAGTCAATAAAATTTAAAAACAACACAATTTTTTTTAAAAAATAAATAAAAATAATAATTTAATTAATTGTGTATATATTGAAATAACAATGAATACTCTTTTGAAATCAAATACAATTTTATTTTTGTGAGGAATTAATTAGTGTGAGCAAAGAACATTAAAACCTATCCTTATAATTGAGTGCAGGAGTTAGTATATTTTTTATTAATTAAATTAATTATTAAGAATTTGTATTAAAAAAAAACATTGTATTAATATTATATTTTATTAGTTTGTAGTAAAACATCCTTACATATTTTAAAAATTATAGATAATTTAGTTTTGCATAATTTCTTTATTCATTGTATAGTACACAAAAGACAAAACAAGTGTTTGTTTTTTGAGAGAGATTATTTATTACTTTGATACTTTACTAATATTATTGGTTGTTGATCCAAAAAAAAAAAGTAGTAGTGAGGTGTTGTACTTTTCAAAAATAATTTATTGCACTTATTTTTCTCCTCTTCTCTTGTTGATCAACGCATCATCAATAGTCCAATAACAATGTATAATTTTTTTCTCCAAGGCAGTGAGATGCAAGGTAAATATAATAAATTCTATTAAAAAACACAACCCTCCATTATCTTGTTGAAAGAGCAATCAATGAATATATATGATTTTAGCAGACTCGTTATAAATGAAGAAAATCTCATATTGAGAAAATGGTACATAGATTAAGAAGAAATAGAAATTTAAGAATCAAAGTAATAACCTTTATTTTATTCATCATTAGTTACATTTATTTATTATTCGTAAATTTATATCACATAATCTGTTTATAATCATTGTATATATGATATATCCATCAGCGTAAAAGTAATAAACGAAGAATAATGGAAGAATCATATTTTATACTGACATAATCTCTGTTTTGAGCCTGGGCATGACTATATACTTTTAGTTCGTTTAATTTCATCAACCTTCGAAGAGAAAATGGCAGAACTTCTCTTGAAATGGGTTGGTGGAGCTCTAAGCCAGGCCTTTCCTCCAATCATGTCCTTTGAAAGGAAAGGAGAAGCTTCATCTTTTGATAGACTCTGAGACCATTCAACCCTTTTTAACATATTTGCCCCAGGGCCATAACACTTGAATTCACCATAGAATACAGAGCTGTCCCCTCAAAAAAAGCCATTACGTGTTAATGTCATTACTATGCAGTAAATAACAAAGTGGTAAATATGAATGTGTATGTACCTATGTGTGGTTTGGTCTCCCCAGTCACTCCAACCCTGTGGCACTATGACACTAGACATGTAAGTTTGTGCAAACACTACCCTTGAGTATTTGCCCCAAGGCCTTCCAAGAAAAGCAGTTCCAATGCCAGTGATTTTGCAGCCTAAAAATGTGAAACCAGTATTCTGTGCAGTAGTGTCCCTATGTTGAGCAGTAAGAGCTCCACTTCTTTCTGAAAGAGAATGTAAATGACATTTCTACATGGACCCAAATTGATTCTTCAGCTTCATACTCGAGTTAATTAGCCAAAGGACGTTTCATGAAAATTAATACGACAAATTAACTCACTTCATAAAGAGAAGCAGCATTTCCACAAATGAAATCAGTAGCTCCTTCTATGTAGCAGTTGTTGTAATAATGTTTCCCTGTATCATCTAGGAGGGTATCCTGGTAAGATTGGATGATACAACCATAGAATGCATCTCTATCTCCCGATACCCTCAGTGAAACAGCTTTCCCTCTTGTTCCAAAAGAATTCTGTATGTAGTTGACAGCCAAATTATTTGGATGGGTAGCATGATAGCTTATTCACTTTACTTTTATAAATTTTGTGTGTATTAGTTCCTTTTGTTAAAATTAATATACTTTATAATATTTTTGAACACCAATCATTTTTTATTAATTTTGATTTTTTTGTTGAAAATATTTAAATTAGATCAAATTAAACTTACTAGTAAATAGTGATGGATTTAGGATTTGTATCAAGGTGAAATATCATATATATACGGTAAAAATTAGTATTAATTAGTTTTTGATTTACTAATTGTTTTTAATTGTAAAAAAATATTATATGTATCTTATTTTAAAGAAAATATATATAAATTATTATGTTTCAAAAAGTAAAAAAAGAAAAAGAAAATAAAGTGATTAAAATAACTAAAATTAACCTAAAATGACTAAAGCCTTAATAAGGATAAAATTAAAGTGCATCAAATTAAAGAGTTTAATTTATGAAAATAAAGTTAGTATAATTACACTTTTCTATTTGGATTTCATCTTATTATTTGGTTGTGGCTTTTCATCATACACATGTTATGCATATGTGAAAAAAGAATAGCTGAACAAGTGCTTTAATTTCAAAAGGGAAGCCAAAAATAGGCATTAGTCCTTCGAAAAAACACCTATGGTGGACTCTTGAGCTGTAATTTCTGTTTGTCAGGTCAATAAATATATTAACACAGATAAAATGTTTTTACTTTCAGAATCAACTACTTATAAGTTGAAGATATATTCATCAGAAAATAGAAGAAAAAGAAATTTGTAGGAAATATTAAATACTACCTGAATTGTGAAATATCGTCCAACAAAGTCAGAAGCTAGTATAGAAAGAGTAGGAGATTGAAATAAATCCCCACCATCATTCCATGTTATTATGGTGTCTGAGGCTTTTGTGCCACTCAGTGTTATGAAAGGCTTATCTGCAGGCACTACAATCTTCTCTCTGCAAAGGCACAATTCAGAGGTTTAGTTATCCATATAAGTAAAATCCAACTTAGGGAAAGAAACCCAGTAGAGAAAATTGAACTTCAAAGAGCTAGCTAAGGTACACAGAAAGAACCTGTATGTTCCAGGTTTGACTAAAATGAAAACCAACTCAGAGTTATTAGATGGAACAGCATCAATGGCGTCTTGTATCTTTCTAAAATCTCCATTTCCAGATTGATCAACTCTTATGAGAATGGCCGTAGAGAAATCTACACGAGTAGTCATTAGTAGTATTACAGAACATATATAAAGATCAGATTTCCCATTCTCAGTGTTTTATTAGTGCAAAACCCCGTGTGCAAATGCGAAACCTTTCTTAAGCAAACTATGAGTTAATGAAGGAAGAAGCAAAGGCTACCCAAATTGATAATTTTGAACTAAAAAAGATTCTATACAACTACAATTTGCTAATTTGTGGCCGATTTCTTGCTATTGAAATTCCAACATATAGACGCTACACGGTGTATATCAACAAAATTGTGATACTTTTAGTGGAAAGCTTGATCCGAAGATTATGTTGGATTGTCAACCAAATCATATGAAAATATAGAGGAGTTATCAAGCGAGTGAGGCGTTTGTACGCACCAATCAAGACTTGTTGTTTTAATAAAGCAATGTGTAATTGTTTTTCAATAAAATTAATTGCTATCATTTCGCTTGCAATTCATTTGCCGGAGTAACATATTAACAATACTTATTATTTTAAGGAATAATTTCCTTGGCATACGGTAATACCAAAATATATCTGTATCTGTATATCTACTTTTTACTTTACTTTACTTTCTAAGGATCCAACTTCTTTTATAGTTTGTCAAAACTATAAATTTGATTAGTTTAAATTACCACCTCAACGTACTAATTACTCGGTTTCATAATTTTCACTCAATTTTATGAGTAACCGTAGTTATTCAAATTTCAGCCACCAACTGTATAGATGTAAAGCCAATCCAAGATGAGCGTTTGGAAATGGGATCAAATTTTGATGCTGGGTCATATTTGTTCTAATTTAAAAATGATAATGATATTGAAAGCTGTAAAAATAACTTTAATGTTACCTAATAAAATTATATAAAATATTTATTTTCTTTAATATTATTATATTTTAGTGTTTGGTGTCATATATTAAATATCAAATAATCGGTTTGAATTTAAAAATAATATAAAAAAAATTAACTTATCGGTTCACGGCACGGTATTATAGAAGTTTTTCTTGTACAGTTCATATTTCTCAAATTTCCTTGACACCCTATCATTAACCGCCAACTAGCTGAAAAAAGTTAGTCGTAGTCTCGTAAAGAGAAATGGGAAATAGGTTTAGTTATCCTATCCTATATTTTATTTAAAATTTTTAAATTAATTTTTTTAAACATATTGTATATTATATTTTATTTAAAATTATAATTATTTATATGATTATTACAAATAAATAAATTTTATTATCATTTAAATTTATTAAAAATAAAAATATTATATTTTATTATCATCTCATTCAAAAAATAAATAAAATAGAATGAGATAAGTTTATAAGATTAATAAATTTATATTATAAATTCATAAATTAATGAGATAGCAATTTACACACAACCCACGGGATTTGTGGAGGCGGCACAAGATATTTTGAAAGTTGGTATTTTTTATAATTTTAATGTGAAAATAATTTATTTTTTTAAAATAAAATTTTTATTCTCGTATTAAAAAAATAATTTTAGAAATAAGCTACTTTATATTTTATTAAAATGATAGAATAAATGTGAAGTGATGTTAATATAATAAATGAAAAATAGATGGTATAATTAAGAAAAAAAAACATTTTCATAATGTTAATGGAAAATACACTGAAACATTAAAAATAAAAAAGAAAACTTTGACCCGAAATAGCAAGAGAGTGAAGAAGGGAAGCAATCTCGTGAAACTGGTGACAACAAGTCCAAACCCCAATTCTCAACCCTATCATCAAAACTCCCATAGTTATCAAACTATTCAAAACCCAACTACCCAGAAAAAAACAAAGTTCCATTACCTTAGCTCAAGCAAAAGAAGAAATCCATACCAATTCGTGAGAATGGACACAGTAATGGAAGATGAAGTCTACAGCTGGAGACAAGTGAAGGTATCAACTCCAGAGCCAGAGCTAGAGAGAGAAACAGGAGAGAGAAGGCGTGGCCGAGACATACTAGTAGCCATCGATCATGGCCCCAAGAGCAAATACGCCTTTGATTGGGCCCTCATTCATTTTTGCAGGCTCGCTGATACTCTCCATCTTGTTCACGCTGTTTCCAGTTATTTCCATATAATCTAAGAATTTTCATTTTTCTGGTATTATTATTTTTAGTTTGAATATCTTATTTTTTAATTTTTTTTTCTGGGTATTTAATTAGATGTCAAAAACGAGATTGTTTATGGGGCAAGTAAGAGCCTGGTGGAGAAGCTTGCTGTTGAGGCTTATGAAGTTGCCCTGGTACATAATTATCTATCAGTGATCTTTATGATTTTCCCTGCCAGTTTTTGAGTTAACTCACTTTATATACATAATTAATTAAAAATTTATAATTGGTATACTTAGTCTTTTTTTGTTAACAATTGAGTCGTTCATTAAATGAGCATATTTAAGTGGGGTAAAATTATCAATTAACATGTTTTTCTCTTGTTACTCTATTAAAATGTTTTCCTTCATTAAAAATGTCTTTTAACATGTTTTCTTCTATTAAATTCCAGATTTTAGCTATTGAAATCTGTAAGAAGACAGATTTCTCACCAACCATACCTGAACAAAATATGTATGCCCACTACAAAATATACTTGTGGGTAAAATTCTCATTTTTAGGTTTTTACCAAAAGCATAAACAAGTCCACTATCTTCATCTACTCAAGGTCCCAATTGTATATGGACCAGTTCAGTAAAACTATTTTGATCCCAAATTTATTCATATGCTAGCATATATTTTCATTTCTTTGCCACACGAAGAAAGGGATGCGGGAAAGAAGCTGAAAAGGAATTAACCTGTTTCTACTGTTTGATTTTTCTAAAATACTAACTCTGCCCTTGCACTAGAGTTTGGAGAGCTAAGTGATTTATGTGTCCTACTTTTAAAGTTTTAGTGATCTATGTATTCCATACAAAAAATACATACCTAAAGTGTTCAAATGATTAATCGGATAATTTACCCTTCTCCTTTTTGGTATAATGGTTTTTTCTTTTTCTTTTTCTTTCTTTCAATTATTATAAGTTTCAATCTTTATAGTCTTGCTTAAGCTTGGCTTTCTCATACTCATCACAGAACTAAAAACGCATTATCATTCCATTTTGCCCAAACATTGTTCAGTATGTTCTTTTTTTATACATTAATTAATATGACCTAATCAATTTTTGAGTTTTATTATAAAATATTCATTCGTGTGGTTCTTTAACATAAAGGATCAACTGTCACTTCCTTTTAGTCAATTATGGCGTGTACATTTAGCATTTCTCTTATATCAAATTTCTTTACTCTTCCTTCTTTTATAATGGAGAGAAAAAAAAAGAGTCCTGAATTTTGCTTAAAAATTCACTTTAGTCATAATATTATTGGGTTGGGCACTTCTAGTTTCATTTACTTCCATGGCCTTTACCTCTTCCTTGGCCATGGTAGGGATTAAAGTTGTGTGGCACAAAATTTACTTGTTTATTCTGTGCAGAAGATCCTGACTAACCTTGAACAAAATTAGCAAGTTGCATATTTTGCATCTGAGTAAGCACATTCTGATCAATACTTCTCTGTTCTTTATTTCCACCAGATCTTTTCACACTCAGATTCACACTAGGCAATGGTGAAATTTGTACAGTTTTCCTCCTCTCAATTTGACTTTCATGACTTAAGAAAAGAGCCTTAGCATCATCTATTGTAACCTTTTCTCCCGACATTTTCCCTGTTATTGTAGTTAACACATTGTCATAATCTTCATCTAAACCACCAAGAACGTACATTAGTTTTTCTTCCTCAAAGATAGGACAACCGACAGCTATTAAATCATCATTTAACACTTTAATTTTTAGCACATAGTCAAAAATTGTTAGACCTACTTTCTTCAAACTCTGCAATTCTTCTTTAATCTAAATTATCCTTGCTCTAGACTTAGAAACAACATTCTTCTTTAGAATCATCCAAGCTTTATGAGATGTATCAAAATTACTTGTTTCTGGATTTCATTGGTCATACAAGCCATAAACCAACAGTCTACAATTTGTCATTCTTTTTCCAAGATTTGTAATGAGAATTGATAGATCCATCTCTTAGTGCTCTTACTGGTTGAGCTTGCAACACATATTCATCCAGTTCCAAGCTTCAAAGAATCTTGAGCACTTGATGCTTCCAAACTGCATAGTTTTGATTATTGAGTTTGATAGTTACTAGTATATTGTGAAAAGAGAAAACCTCACGCTCAAATGTTTGTAATCACAGCAACATCATTGAATCAATCATGAGCATTGTGCTCTTGAATCACCGTAGGATCCTCCGTTAAATTCTACCACATTTTTGAAGCTTACAGACCTTCACACTCAAGATACCATGTCAACAATCAAACAAAGCTCATCGAGAAGCATTGCAATGAAACAAGTAAAGAAAGAAAGTGAAGAAAAATCGAGAAACTGAATAATATTTCTCTGTATTGATCAAAATGAAAACTGAACTCAAACTGAAATACAAGAATAGATTGTCTTTATATTCACGTAATCAGTTTCCAACACACTCCAATTAGTGCCTAACCAACTCCACGTGCAGCACTATCTTGAATCATTGTTCTATATAACTACTTATGACAGCTAGCAATAGTTGCATTTAGACTTATTCTACTACACTTGAGCACACTCTACACATCTTGCACTTGACTTGCATCCTTTGTCTTTTCCATATCAGCAGCTACTTCACTTGCCACACACTGAGTACATCAACACTTACCACTGACATGACAATTTATGATTAGATATTGGATACATTTATGTGTTCTGTATCCAACTGTAGTTACTACAATAAGAGTGCTAAATATTTTGAATTGATATTAGAATTAACTCCATGGCTTTAGGTGAGGACTACTGCTCGGATAGTAGAAGGTGAAGCAGGTAAGGTCATTTGCAGAGAAGCAGATAGGGTAAAGCCTGCAGCAGTTGTCATGGGAACTAGAGGCCGAGGTTTAATTCAAAGGTCCTCTCTCTTTCTATCTCACATACACACACATAAAGCACATTAGTAATAACATGATCAATGAAATTCTATTACATTACATGGGATCTATATCAAGTTGAGAAATTTAACATTACTCAAAGCAAGCAAAATAGAAGTTTTGATTCGAGGAATTTCTTCAGTGTGATACGCGGAAGCGTGAGCGAGCATTGCTTCCACAACTGCAAATCAGCACCTGTTATTATTGTTCCTGGAAAAGGTATTGTTATTTTATGATTGAAAACTTTGGATTATCTCTTGCCGAAAGGTTTACAATTTTGAACATTTTTGCCATCTTCAATTTGCAGAAGCTGGGGATCAATCTTTGATCTAGAGAATGAAACTTAAAGTTCATGAAGAACTACTACAATTGTGTGAAACTATGACAAGGTTTTATGTACAAATGACAGGACATATGTTTCTGGATTGTTTTATTAGTAAAATATCTAGTATGAGTGGTCTTATATGTTGATGTGAAGTATGCTAGTTTGTCATGGTAATTCAGTAGACTAATTCATTGAAAACATTCATAGTTTATCTTATCAAAGTAGTTAGTTTGAAAACATTCATGTGTTTCTGGATTGTTTTATTAAAATATCTAGTATGAGTGGCTCTGTTGGTTGCTCAACTTGCTATGTTCTTATTCCCATACTATGCACACATCATCAATATAATTTGAGCTTCTGATGACTCAATTGGAAAGTGTTTGTACCTCTATGTTCTTTCTTTTTTGTCCTCATATTACAAAATGAACGAGGGATGAATATCCAGTTGTTTATTTATATAAAGCTTGTCTATATACCAATGAAAAAGAGAGCATTAAGGCGCCTGAAACTAAGGAGCAAGACTAGTTCCAACAAGACCAAAAAATTTGACTCCGTCAATCTTTCAGAAACCACTTCTACTTTGATCATGTTAGCGACTTTGCAGCAAAACTGACAAGCGAAACATGGTATGTAACAACCAACAAAAAGAAAGAAGGGAAGAAGGGAGAATCTATCTGTAATCACGACAATTAGGTAGAATAGTGATTGAAAAATGGATCTAGAGACAGTGAAGGAAGACGAAGAAGTATACAACTGGAAAGAAGTAAAACTACCCGAAAGGAGAGAATTAGAGAAAGAAATAGGGGAGACAAAAAATGGTAGAGACATAATCATAGCCATTGATCATGGACCCAATAGCAAACAAGCTTTTGATTGGGCCCTTGTTCATCTTTGCAGGGTTTCTGATACTATCCATCTCATTCATGTTGTTTCCAGTTAATTGCTTAGACAATCATCTCTCTCTTCCTTTTAATCCATTTATATACTTCTTTTTCTAAATGTAGTTTATTTTGGGTATTTAGGTGCTGGGAATGAATTGATTTTTCAGGCAAGTGAGGGCCTAATAGAGAAGCTAGCTATACAGGCAGTTAAAGTAGCCAAGGTGATGATCTCTCTAACACCATTCACTAGATATTCATTATGACTTTGTACAAGGATAATTACTTTTATCACTTCCCTAGAATAATTACTAAAGTGGTATTTAAAACAAATTCTATCAATTTTAAACCAAATACCTAAATGCTTCTCTTTAAATCATTTTTGAGTAACCATTTCTCTTGGAACTAGTTCTAAAAAACACATCCAAACAAACCCTAGGTAGTTTTGAATGCATGTTTCCTTACTAAGATAATTACTAAAATGTCATTCAAAACCACTTCTAAGAATTTAATGTCCTAGTTCACCTAATGGTCTAGAAGTATAACTCACCCCCTCCTTATTCCTTATTTCAAGTCACATGTTCGAATTATACTAAGTATTGTTTGATCTTACAAGGAAAAAAAATTGTCAAATACCTAAATGTTATTTCTGAAATCACCTTTGACCAAACTACTTCATTTTAAATCACTTCTTTTAAAATCATTTATAAGAGAAGCACATAAAAACGGCTACTCAGAGAGATGTGTAATGCAAAGAAAATGAGTCGAGTTTGCCTCATGAAAGTATTAAATTTGAAGAAACTATCACAGAAAGCTAATATCACATTATCTACAACCTATGGATTTTCACATAAAACAGAATGTGTATTTCACCTCTTCCTTATTTCAAGTCACATATTCGAATAATACCAAGTAACGTTTGATCTTACAAGGAAAAAAAATTGTCAAATACCTAAATGTTTTTTTTTTCTGAAATCACCTTTGACCAAACTACTTCATTTTAAATCACTTCTTTTAAAATCATTTATAAGAGAAGCACATAAAAGCAGCTACTCAGAATGATGTGTAATGCAAAAAAACTGAGTCGAATTTACCTCATGAAAGTATTAAATCTGAAGTAATTATCGCAGAAAACTAATATCACATTATCTACGATCCATGGATTTCTACGTAAAATAGAATGCTTACTCTAAATTGTTGATAAGATGAACAAATTCTTCTTTGATCTATACCTACTTGGGTAACATTTATACGGTCTAAGCAATCAATACAGTTGATTCTTACAACTCCAAATTGTTCCTTCATTTTCTCATCCTTATCATTCAACAAAAAGGTACCTATTAATTTTGATTTTAAAAAAAGGCAGTGTTTTGACAAATAAAATTATTTTCAGAGAAAAACAAGTAATCAAACATGCATAACCTGAAGGAATATAGGGAAGAAAATGAATGGAAATCTTCATTTAATCCACAGCTCCCAGAGATGAAGTTCTCAAGACTTTATCCTAACAGTGTGTTCAGTGTAGGAAGGATGTATGATTTAGTGTCTAATTGTCAACTATACAACAAGTTTCAAATGCCAAGAACTCTATTTTCTCACAAATAGAATATGAGTGACATGGTGCGTCAGTCCACTAAAACTATTGCAACTAGAATACTTAATTCCAGTAGGGTTTTTTTTGTGAAAGATTAGTTTACTGAATTTTAAAAAATGACATCACAAGTACAAATGATTGTTTCTATGATTTAAAAAAATTAATCTTTTCAATTGCATTTGACAAAAAAAATATTTATCATGAATAATTGTTGAAGCGGATTTTAAAATAGAAACAAATAAAGAAAAAAAAACATAAAAAATTGTCCATTGTATTTATAGTGTCATTTTTTGAAAACTAGTGGACTAAAATACCATGAAAAAAAATCATTGAACCTAAATGTTACATTTTAAAAAACTATTGGACCTCTATGATTACCCACCCATGTAATTTTTAAGAAAAAAATTAGTAAAATAAGAAGAAAAGGAGGAATCTAGTTGCATATATACATAGTTGAACTCACACCAATCCATGCCTGCCAGATTGCATCTTCAAATTATAATTTTTTTAATGGAGTAAATTTTAAAAATTGTCACAAAAATAAAATTGAATTTTGATTTGATATTTTTATATCACTAAATTTTGTAATTGTTACAAAAATATCATAATTTTTTTGTTATTTTCATATTGTTAAATTTTACAAAATAGTATAATAATATCATGTACATTGGTAAGTTACGTATATTTTGATGATATTTTTGTTAAATATATAAATTAACGATATGATACTAACAAAAAGAAAGTTTGATAATATTTTTATAACATATATAAAATTTAATGATATGTAAATAACAAATTAAAATTTGGTGATAAAATAATCTATTTATTATTTTTAATTTCATAGGTAATAATGCGATGTGCATGGATTGGTCAGAGGAAATTATGTGTACTAGTAGTCCTCAAACAAAATAAATAGTTACATAAACATACATTGGAAGGAAAACACACCCCCATTCCAGTCGAGGAAATATGCAATTTCTCATAAAAGATTGAGAGGCGTTCAAAATGAACATGTCCACAGATATGATGAAAATCAAAGTGCCAATATCTACATTGTTCAACAGTTTTCATCATAAAAAATGACGAAATAATTTACATACAAGCTTTAGAACATGATATGGGAAAAATTTCTACCTTACATCATTGCCAGTATATCCCTAGAATTGGTTTTGAATGATACTTTAGAATTGGCTTAAAGTGAGGGCACTTATATATTTGGGTAGTTTAATTATTAAAAAAAAATGACAAGCATGACATGGGCATGAGTATTAATAAAAAGGTGAGAACTGAGGCTCGGATATTAGAAGGAGAAGCAGGGAAGATGATATGCAAGGAAGCAGATAGGTTAAAACCAGCAGCTGTGGTAATGGGTACCAGAGGCAGAACTCTTATTCAAAGGTTAATTATTTCTCTCTTTATCTGTGTCTCTTTGAGCACATTAATTTGACAATTTAATCATAAATACAAGCATTTTGATATGTCTTAACTTGTTCAGTGTACTAAAGGGAAGCGTGAGCGAGTATTGTTTACACCACTGCAAATCAGCTCCTCTTGTTGTTGTTCCTGGAAATTGATTTTGCCCCATTCACATTACTTCATCTTACTTTTCTCAGTATTATTTTGAAACAATATTTTGGCATGTTTAATATTATTTCTTACCTGGAAATTTTGGATTCAATAATTGTGAATTTTTTTTTTTTTGGGGTGGACAAATTTTCTTCCCCTTTTGATAACAATATTGTAGATGCAAAATGCAAAAAGGATTTTAGGTTATGTAAAGTTTGAACTTAACAATAAAATAAGTAACTATTGTAAGAGAATGCAAAGATAAATAAATAAAATGGGTGGATGATTTCGAAGTCATTTTATTAGTGTGAAGTGGACATTTAGTAACTTTGTTTTCAGAAGAAATACTTAAGTTATTATCTTATTAAAAATGAGATAATTTAATTATTTTTTAAATAATATAATATTATTTTATTAATAAATTTTTTTAATAAAATAATAAAGTATATTAAATGTAAAAAAATTATTATTTTAAAGTTTTTTCTCCTTTATAATATTCTCTATCTTGTGGTTCAATTTTGACATGATTTTTAAGCTATAATATTAAAGATATTAACATTGTTTAGCTATATGTATTTCATTATTCCATAGATTTTGTTGGCAATCATCTTTATTCTTTAGATAACTGAAAAATGAATGGATTATAGTATAATATCAATTGTTACTTTAAACTGTAATTAGTGGTTGGTATATTGTAATCTATTTTTTTTTCAACTATAGAGATAATATAAAATATTGATAAAAAAATTATGAAAAAATGAAGAAAATTTAGTTAAAAATATTGATATTTTTATTTTTATTGTTGAAAAAATGATATCAAAATTGAACCATAAAATAAGAGAATGATATAAAGGAGAAATTTTTTTAAAATAATAAATTTTTTTCTGTTAAATGTATTGTATTATTATGTAAAAAAAATTATTAGTAAAATAATATTATATTGTTTAAAAAATGATTAAAATGTTATAATGACTCATATAATACTTAATTCAAATAAAATTATCTTGTTATTTGCTTATATTTGGCCGTAGACTTCAACTCCATGCTTACAAGTTCACTTATTTTCAATAAAAAATTACATGTAAATAACTATATCTTATTTAATATATGTTTTTGTATTAGTTTATATTTACTTTAATTTTAAAAATTATTAATTATAATAAGATAATTAATTATAATTGATAACTATAACACTCCGGTTTGTATACCTGCCCAAGACACCTTTTCAAATGTACCAAAACATAAACTTTTGAAATAAAAAAAATCCGAAATGGTATTATAAAGAGAGAGTTAAATAAAATCCGAAATCCGAAAGAAGAGGTGTATGGAAGGCTTTTTGGATGCTTTTAACGATATTGAGACAGAGTTAATCTAAATATCATTCAAATAATTGTGCCAGCCAGAGGACCTGCTGCAGTAAGGAGAAAGAGATACGAAGTTAGTCGCCGAGTCTCTTCAAATTAACGAATCTATAACGAGTTACACAACTATATGCATTCTGCCAAAAGAATCTTTTTTTTTTTTTTTGAATACCTTGGAACTCCACCATCTATGAGTTGTATGTAAGGTTTGACAGAGAAACCTGAAATATTAGCAGAGAAATTGATTTGGCAAAAGTTGAAGTGGACCCAAGAATTGGAAAGGGGAAGGTCATTAATTCATCTTTCACCATCCAGTGGAACAAAGAGATATTATATAGCGATTAAAGAGATCTCATTTGGATGAGAATTAGGCCCACCTTCTCTCTCTGTTTTCAAATGTTGGATAGCTGCTTTACTTAGCGCCTCTTCTATCTCCCAAGAGCAGCAACAACATGCAGCACCTAATTTAAGTTGTTTAGGCTATTTTTTGTGGTCACTCACCAACGATTGGGACTAGCCTCACACAAAATAATAATAATAAGATTTAATTTCATGATGTAGTTCATTTTTTTTACTACTTAAATAAAGATCTATTTTTAACAATTTAAAAAAAAACATATATTTTTTAATTAAATTTGTTAAAAATCAATCTAAAATCAACTCATTTTATGCATCATTTGATTGATAATATGATAATTTATAATTTATAATGTAATTTTAATAAAAAAAATTATACAATATATGTTTAAAGTTATGTCTATTATAACTACAATATAAATAAGATGAAATGAGATGAAATAATATTTAAATAAAATTAAACAATATTACATCATTAACATATTAGATACAATAAATAAAAACATGAAATGAAATAAGATAACATATAACCTAGTTTACATCTCTAATCTTACTTATAACAAAGACCAATATTCTCGGATGATACATCACACAGTTTGCCTAGTAAATGTCCGTGTCATGGTCTCACCACCATTCAGAGTATTCACTATCATTACAGTTTTTATGTCAATTTATAGACTTCACTTTGTTCATTATCCTTATCCATTAAGAAACAGGATAGGAATAGTATTTAGGAGGAAATAATATCATGGGATTCCAATAGGTTTAGCCATATACACTTTACTCTTCTAGTTTTGGGATATTACATTTGTAGTCTATTATGTTTTAAGAATAAGATGCCAATATAATATTGGATACTGTTCATGCACTTGTGATTTCCTACTTTTAAAACCTAATGTACTTTTACATGAAATGTAGTAAACTAGGTTCTTCTACTGTCTTATTTTCAAAACATAACAGAGAAGACTAGGGTGTGGATATGGTCAAATCTAATGGACTGTATGACACTGCACTTTGTACTTTGTATATTTCATCTTCTATGTATTTCTTGTTATCCAGTTACAAGTGTCTTTTGTTTTGGAATAAATTTTAGGATAAGAGTCACATTAACTACTTAAAAATATATGATATATTTGCAAAATTTGTTCACGACAATGCCTAATTATCAGCGTCTCTATCAACAAATGTTACTATTCCGGCTCAAAAGGCAACAAGGCGGTCCACCAGTAATCCGAAGTCCTCTTAAAACAGTCCTTCACAGTAGTGTTTGGTTGAAATTGTCTCTGAATTTCATCCATCAGAGGGACAAGTTGTGCCACTGGATATCTAATGCTAATTTGCTATATTTAATTTATGGATGTATATATAAGTATATTGTTGCTATTCTTGTATGCTAATCACACAACTCACAGCTGGAACTTTAACATATTCATAGACAACTTTCTCTTTCAAATTCTCATGTGGGGTTACTTTGCTTTATTCCTTTTAGGTATTTAGTGGCTGTAGCAGATAGAATGTCAAACAAAAATAAACCAGAATAAAGATTTAGTCTTCTAAGGCAATAAAAAAAAAAAGTGTAAGGTTTTATGGTTAATCAATTATTTTATTCATACTGTTTCGTAAGTAGACATTCCAATTATTTATAATTTATTTACTTAAGGACTAAAAAAATAACATGGAGAAAAGTTCCTTCTGGTAAACTCATCCAAGAAATCTTATGATTGATATTTGATTCACATCTCCATCTTTAGAATGCCAGCTTCAATGGGACCTGCCAAAAAGAGAGAAATATTTCATGACTATTAGTTGGAGCAGGCATGATTGTTAAAATAAAGTATTAAAGTTGTATAACGATTTGAATTAGACTTAGCGTTCTAATAGACACATTATTAGTTTTGAGTGATAATCATTATGTGGCTTACAGTTAAAATTCCCAACATCTTTAATTTTTCAACTCTTTTCATCAAAATAGTTAATCAGATATCATAGTCAACGAGCTTATTCTTCGGTCGGGCATGTGTAGCCCAATAGCATTATATTATAGAATTGTGAGGTTTGGGTTTCCGAATCCCATTGGTCCGTAAAAAAAAATTATTTTTTGGAAGAAAAGCTACCGAGATTCACGCAAAGTACTTCCACTTTTTCAGGTAGAAAAAAGTTCAACTAATATCCTAGGCAGTAGTTTATTAGATTCTGCTTGGTCATTTCTAAGCTGATATTATGGAGCAACTGAAACCAATAAACAAAAGTTGACAAGAAAGGTTTGTTTTTGTTTACCTGTAAATGGTTGGGATTGGAAGGATGTTGATGATCTTCCCAATTGATTAAATTCCACATTAAAAAGGTCTTGCAAATCGGAATCCCAAGTTCCAGGATGCTGAAGTTGCTGATGATAACCAAGAGTAGTATCATGTCAAAACATTGCTAGATATCTAAATGGAGTAAAAAAATAGATATGAAAGTGTTAGAAATAATTACATTGAAGCAGGATGTGTCAAAGAATGTTTCAGGGATCGATACTGGAGCACTAATTGTTCTTCGAAGCACCGGATCAACAGAACTCATCTCAATTTCCGATCCACTGCATGAAACTAGTTGTTGGACTGGATTAAACTGAAGATATGCTGAGTTGGTCATTTCTGATGACATTCCAACTGTTTGAAAACTGGTGTTACAAGCAGGAAACATCTGTTCATTTTGAAGCAAAATGAGAATTAGTATCAAGTTTAAGATAAACTAATGCTTTATTGTATTAGTTCTCAAAACAAGTAACAAACTGAGGATTCCTAATATTAATGTCATCAGTAACTAAATTGCTTACCTCTTTTACAAATAAATCATCGACGTTGAAGTCAAGTCTAGGATTCACAGTAGCTAGTTTCATTGACAAGAACTGTAAATCGTAAGAACAGTCGAGTTAATAGTGAAACAAATGAGTGAACGATTAAACTAAAGATTTGGTCCCTCTATTTTATTTCATGTTTAGCTTTGCTTCAATTGTTGCAATCAAATTCTGAAGTTTTCATTTGGTTCGAGAAGCTTTAGGGTACAAATAACAAAAGGGAACATCACCATCTATCATGAACTATAGAATTGGCTATAGTAGCTTAAATGAACAAGATGTAATCTATTTATTAAGTAATGATCTTTACAAAGAAGTTCAGATATTGATGGAAGCATTTGAAAGAAAACAAACACGTGCAAGAAATTTAAAGTGCAGGGTTTACCTCTACTTGTCTTTGAAGAGACTGAACGTAATTGATAATCTCATCCAGCATTCCAGCTTTACTAGTGATCTTATTGCAACCGGGTACCAAATCTTGCAGATACTTCATTCTCTCGCTGATCTTTTCCCTCCTCACCTGCATGAATGTCACAATACCAATATAAAGCTCAACAAGTAAATTTCAATAAAACTGTGACTAAAGACTAAAAGTGAGAAGTTATCAGTACCATAATTAATAACTTGCACTTACCCTTTCAGCTAAGCTATGACTATCCGTAGCTTGACCACGGCGTGCTCTAACGTGAATGTAATCAGGCTTTTGAACCTCAGAAACTTTGGAATTCTCCTTGGAAGTATCGGCAGAAGTTTCTCTGTTGTCGTTCTTAGTACTATTTTGTTCCGTGATCTTGGACTCACCCTCCTCTGCACTTCCTTTAGTCCTTTTCTCTCTGGTTTCATCTTCTGTGACAATCTAGATTAAATTCCAAAGCAAAATGACTAAATTCTATCAGCAAAAAACGACACAAATCTTAAGCTGGAGCATTTTAAAAACACGGCCTTCAAAAAGAGAAATCAACAATTACTTCCTTTAGAAAATAACTTAGATTATATTTGAGTGGTAATTAGAATTAGGTACAGAATTAAATATTAATCAAATATTCCCAGAGGGGAAAAAAAACAGAGGCAATTGTTACCTTTGAGCTTTGGGATTTTTCAGCCTTCCTCTTCTTGCAAGCTTCTCTGCCGAAAGCAGAACAAAGTTTTTCAGGCAGAGGAGCCTCGCTATGATTTGAGGGTTCATGTCCTGCTGCAACTACAGGTGGACAGCTAATGGTCCTGGGAATAGAACCATTGATCAATTGAAACCCTGTACCATTCATCAACCCAGAATCCCGAAAACAGATATTGGGCATCTGAAACTTGCCCAATTCAGGCCACCCATTTTCTACATCCGGGTCAACCTTCACAAACCTATTCATCGACTCTTCAAACACCGACTCACTATTACCGACCAAACCCTCAAAAACCTGAACTTGACCCACTTGATCAGGCACAGAGAACAACCCATTAATCTCACTCCCACTGAAATAACTCTGTTGTTGTTGAAGCTGTTCTTGTTGTAGCCACTTCAATCGAGCTCTCTGCCTCTCCAAAACCGTCATGTCCGTACAGTACCCGGCAGTGTAATTCCCCGGCGTATTAAGACAGTTTAACATCTCAGGCAACGCTCTGTTCATCACACTTGCTATTTGAGTTTCCTCCACAAAGTCACAAATTAAATCAAAAGCCTGGAGCAAGCTATAGGTTCTTTTCAAAAAGAGAGAAAAAAAGGGCAAACAAATAACGCAGTAGTACGTACGATGCGGTTGGTATAACAAAAAAAAAAGGTAGTGACACCGTAAAGGATTAGGTCATATAGTTAAAGCCACCTAGCTAGGCAATACTAATCAGTAGAAGTACTATCTCATGCTAATCGTGTGGAAGTCCTTTTGTGACTAAATCAAGCTAGTACAGAACAGGTAATAAAACGTGGTTAGCGATACTCTCTCTCTCTCTCTCTATATATATATATATATATATATATATGTTGTAAGATTAATTAATATGATGTTGCTCTTTCTTTCTTTTCTTGCTTAATTCAAAGTCTTACCCAGTGAATAAAAAAAACGAAAAAAGAGAGTAATAAAGAGATAGGAGCTGCAAGGATGAAGAAGAGAGAAAAGTGGGTATATATAAAGGAGGGCTTTAGCCGGAATAAGAGTAGAGGAAAGAATTGAAGTGGTAGCCAGAAATATAATTATTAAGAGAGAGAAAGAGGATAGAGGAAGAGAGATAAGAGAGAAAGTGGGTCAGAGAGACATCGAATGAACCATACCTATAGGCCGTGGGTGTGGGGTGTGGACCAGACTGCCACGTGGTCTTGTCTAAAACGGCAGTGTCCTCATGATCATCAGTATTGCATGGTTTGATTCCTACGGGATTCTCTTTTTCCTAGCATTTCTGCTACGTCCTACGTAACGTTCTAGTGTTGCCGTTTTAATTTTTACTATTTTTTTAAACAATAGAACCTAATTAAAAAAGAAATTCACATTTATCTTTTAACTCATTCATTTTTTATTTTTTATTTTTTATTTTTTATTTTTAAAAAAATATAATATATTACTTTATATTAGATATCATGTAACGAGAGGTTATTATAATTCAATTACCATTATTTTAAAATATTTATTATTAAATATCATTTAATTAAAAAATTATTATTTTTGATTAAATATTATTTATTTTGTTATAAATTACGTGATGTAATATATATTAATGAAATTCGCTACCTATTGTTATATCGATTTTCATTAGGGATATTATTTTCCACTTATAGCTATAGCAAATAAAAAATTCCGCCAATCACGCATCAAATTCTAAAAGAAACAAAAATTGATATTTTGTTATATATATTGACTTTTTGACGTGACTGACTTAATGATCTAGCAAATAACATTTTTTTAGCACAATAATCATTTTATCATACATATATAATTATTTGCCTCGTGATTTTCTATATAGTTTTAACGATTGAAAGCATGATTTACTACTCTACGTACAAATCACGTCAAAATTTTAAGTGTACGTTGTTGTCGTAAGTAGTTCAAAAAAAAATTTCTTTTTTTTCTTTCAAAATTTATATATACATATATTTTGCCATTTTGTTTACAACTTGCAATAATAATAATAATTTTGACACGATACATTAAATATTTATATATATATATATGCTAGATTTTAAACATAATCAATAGAGTTTAAATGACTTATTACATAGATTTCTTACTAAGTTTGAATTTTTGAAAATTTGTTAGATTTAGGTCTCTATAGTCATCAATCTTTATACTAAAAATCTTCTTATGTTCGGTTAAAGAACATGATATCCAGACAACCAACACATACCGTTGAAGGCACCAATAACTTGGGTATGAAGGATAAATTATCCAAGAACATGCATATCCATAATTGTGTTTATTTTTAATTATTACAATTTTGTTTTTCTTTTGTATAAATAGGTTGTAAACATTCGCTTATTCATCATCAATAAATCTATTTCTTACATGGTATCGAGGAGGAAGCAATTCAGAAAATTCAAATTTCATAGAATTTTTTTTTTTTCCATTTTTCCTCAACTGCTTTTTTTTTTTCAAAACCAATTCGATTCACAAAATAATTCCAATTTCATCCCATCATATTATTCAAGAATCCGAGCAATGAAATTAAAATCAAGCCAAAATCTCCACGCGCCACACGCAGCTGTATAATCTCACTGCGTTCCACGCGCTGCCGAAGACACACGCGCTAACCGCCAAGAAGGCGACTCCAACGACATATGGATTCATACCGTGAAACGACGCGTCGTTCACTCGATTTGGTCTTCATTTGGTTTAGTGTTTCACCATTCTGTGGCTGCCAGGCCGTTCTCACCCACTTTTCGGCCAGGTTACGTGGCTAAAATTTTGGGCTTCTGTAATCCTTGACTCATTTTCTATAAGATAAAGCATATTTCAAGACATTATTTATTCCATAAATAGTCATTATTGTCTAAAACACACTTAAACCTATCCAGTTCTTTCGAATTTATTCAACAAAAAAATGTCTATAACTACCAATACCAATCCTACTTTACCAAAATGGTATGATGAATTCTACCATTCATTATATCTACACCACTGCATCGGACCACCAGGCATGGTTCTCGTAGCTCAATCCTTAAACCAAGAAAACTATCACATTTGAGTCATGCAATGCCTCGTGGTTCTAATAACCAAAAACAAAGAAGGATTCATTGACGGTACATGATCAAAAGGCCATCAGTACAAACCTTGAAGTAGAAATCAAACAATGGACTCGTTGCAACATTCTTGTCAAAGGATGGATCTCCTCAACACCATATCACCCAAAATTGCGAAGTGTCATGTATGTGATACCGCATACGGCTATGGGAAGAATTAAAGGAACATTTTTCGCACACCAACAGCGTGCACCTATTCCATATCGAGCAAGAGATCCGTGATCAGATGCGAAAGGTGTAAGCATTGGACAATACTATACCAAATTGAAAAGTTTATGGGATAGTCGCGATGCACTATGTCCTCTTCCATTGTGGAGGAAATACGGAAGGGAATTACAAGAATATCAACAAAACGGTCAACCATAAAAGTTTCTACGTGGCCTTAACACGGTTGCCATACATCAAAGACGTGGACAAATCTTGCTCATGGAACCATTACCTACATAAATAAGGTATATTCACTTATTGTTCAAGATGAAAAAGCAAAAAGCGTCTCCACTCAAAGCATAGGAAGGATGCCGAAGTCGACGCACTTTATTGCGGAGATAGTCATCCACAATATCCTCACAAAATTACCCACCAAGGAACCCACATCTCAAGTGCAATGGATGCAACAATATAGGCCATAGTGCCCCGGTGAATTGTCGAAGTCACCTCAAATGTGATTTTTGTGGTCTCAATGGACACAATTTTGAAAATTGCCGAAAGCGTCTCAAATGTAATTTCTATGGTTTGAATGGACATGACATCAACATGTGTCGGAAGAAAGGAGCAATTCAAGATAAGAGAAACACAAGTTATGACTTCCCTTCCAAAGCTCATCATACTGAATTTCAGGAAAGCTGCTCCGACACAAAGACACCATCCTACAACCTTACATCTGCCCAATATCAAGAGCTCCTTACACTTCTCAATCAATCCATCAATCCAAATCAGGTAGAATGGCAAGTCAAGTGACTACTTCTTCAGGTAACACATTATGTGCAACTGTTTTTCATTCAGAAACTCGTTGGATTTTTGATACAAAGAACAAGCGATCACACGGTGGTACGTTTCTCAAAATCTTATAAGCTCCAAAGCATTCCAAATACTAATCGACATGCATTTACCCGATCATTCTCTTGCCCGTGTCACACATATTATACCTTGTACATTTCTCAAATAATTTCATACTCTATAATGTCTTGTGTGTTCCCTCATTTCAAATTAAACTTAGTTTCGGTAGCCAAACTAACTCAAACCTCATTTTTCCATGTCACCTTCACTAATAGTATGTGCTTTGTTAGACAAATGCTCGGGAAGACGATTGGGATGGAACCTGAGAAAGCAGACTCTACTACGACTATTTGAAGAGGCTGGATGTTTCTTCGTTTCAAACACTACTTCCACCAACTCTCATCTATGGCATCAACCACGGTCATTTATCTAATAAATAACGTGTAATTTCTCTTTCCATCAACACACATTTTTGTTCCATTAGTGATTGTTCTATTTGTCCATTAGCTAAGCAAACACGTAATCCATTTCCTTTAAGTTCCATCGATACAAAAGCACCTTTTGAAATGATTCATGTCGATATTTGTGGTGGTTATCACATTCCAGCACTTAATGGAGCATGTTATTTTCTCACTATTGTTGATGACTACTCAAGATGCACATGGGTCTATCTCTTACATACTAAATCTGATACACGCACATTTCTTACCACCTTCATAAATCTTGTTGAAACACAATTTTCATCTAGAGTTAAAATCATTCGTAGTGACAATGGACCATAATTCTCTATGACCTAGTTGTTTTCTACCAAGGGAATCCTTCATCAAACTAGTTGTGTCTCTACCACTCAATAAAATGGTGTTGCTGAACGCAAACACCGTCATCTTCTCAATGTCGCTCGTTCATTGCTTTTCCAAGCCAATCTTCCTAAACAATTCTAGGGAGATGTCATTCTTACAACCACATACCTCATAAATCGTACTCCAACACCTGTTCTCAAGGGTAAAACACCATTTGAAGTCCTTTTTCACAAAACTCCTAGGTATGAACATCTTCGTGTTTTTGGTTCCCTTTGTTTTGTGTCTACACATCATGATCGACTCACCAAGTTTGATGCTAGGTCACATAAATGCATATTCATTGGGTATCCATCTGGGATCAAAGGTTATCGTGTCTACAATCTGGAAACAAGCATGACTTTAGTGTGTCGTGATGTTATCTTTCATGAACATGTATTTCCTTATTTCACTTCCGTTGTCAACACTCCAACTCTATTTCCTCTATCAAATGATACTATTTATGATGACATACCCAACATTCGTCAATCAACCAATCCAAATATATCACTTGATCATACACCATCTGTCCTTCCAACAATCAACTCAGACACTCTTCATCTTCAAAATTCATCTCTAGAAATATCATCATCAACTTCTCCACCACACATAACTCCTCCAACACTCAGCCACATAGGCTTCGTCGATCCACCAATGTTCCTAGCTACCTTCAAAAATATCATGTAGAAACTTCTCGCTTTCGATCCTTCCCTTCGTCCTCACTTAGCATCGTCCAAAGACAAAGGTACTTCTCATTATTTATCTCGTACTTACCTATGACCAATTATCACCTACACATCGTGCTTTTGCTACTTCTATTTCCATTCTCGTGGGAACCAACCACCTTGTTTGAAGCTTTCAATGATCCAAAATGGCCTTACCATGAAACAAGAATTGGATGCTCTTGAAACTAATGACACTTGGACGGCAACAACTTCCTCCAAACAAGAAACGGTTGGTTGTAAATGGGTCTACAAAATCAAGTATAATCTGATGACTACGTGGAACGATATAAGGCTCGGTTAGTGGCCAAAGGATATAGTTCAGTTAAAGGTTTTGACTACCAAGAAACTTTTGCACCAAAGAGCCAAAATTGTCACCGTTCGGTTTCTCCTCGTCATTGTTGTTGCTATTCAAAATTGGCATCTTGACAACTCGATGTCAACAATGCTTTTTCTCTATGGTGATCTTCAATGAAGATGTCTACATGTCCCTTCCACTGGATTCGGACGAAGGAAACTCACAGTATGTAAGCTACATAAATCCTTGGGCAGGACTCAAACAAGCCTCAATGGCGATGGTTCATCAAGCTATCAACAACACTTAAGCTCACTGGTTTTAACCAATCCAAGTATGATTACTCACTTGTTCGTCCGGAACCCGTGGTAATTCCTTCTCATTTTTCTTGTCTATGTAGATGATATAATCATAACAAGAAACAATATACAAGACATTGAAAAAACTAAAAATAATCTCATGAGACAATTCAAGCTTAAAGATCTCGGTGAATTAAAGTATTTTTTGGGCATAGAAGTTTCACGTTCCAAGAAGGGAATTGTTCTGTCACAACGCAAGTACGCACTTGAAATATTGGAGGACATGGGTTTATCTTGGTGCCAAACCGCCAACTCACCTATGGAACAAAATTTATCCCTCAACAAGTGAGGTTGAAGGGAAATTCATCGATAATCCCACATCCTATCGAAGACTTGTTGGGAGATTAATATATGACCATCACAAGGCCCGAGTGTAGTGCAAGTACATTCTCAATCAATATATGGATAAACCATGACAACCACATTTGGAAGCAGCTCAACGAGTGCTAAGATATGTCAAGAAGACACCAGGGCAAGGTCTCTTTTTCTCAGCAACTAGTTCATTACAACTAAATGCTTTTTGTGATGCAGATTGGGCAAAATGCATGACATATCTGACGATCAACCACAGGATATCAGTATGTTTCTTGGAAACTCGTTAATTTCTTAGAAGACTAAGTAATCTGATCTCGATCAGTCAAGGCGACGAGAATCCGCTTTACGGGCCGGTATGTTAAGCAAACTCAGGTACGATATATTTTGGATGATTTGGGTATCAAACATTCCCAACCCATCAAGTTATACCGTGACAATCAACTCTTCACATTGCATCAAATCGGTGTTTCATGAGTGAACCAAACACATGTAGATCGATTGCCATCTAGTAAGAGAAAAGATTCAAGTTGGAATGATCAAAACTTATCATACCTCTACATTAGAAGCAACGGTAGATATATTTACCAAATCCCTGAAGTTTCCATAGTAGTTCTCGTTTACTTAATGCCAGTTGGAATAATTAACATATATTCTAACCGAGGGAATGTTAAAGAACATGATATCCAATTGGTGACAACCAACACAATCAATAGTTAGCTTACTAACAATCTCGCATGAGAAGAATAGAAGTCATTCGAGAATATGCCTATCCATAATTGTATTTATTTTTAATTATTACAATTTTGCTTTTCTTTTGTATAAATAAATTGTAAACATTCGTTTATTTATCATCAATAAATACATTTCGTTAATCAATTATTTTGATAGCAATATAGTCAAAGGCATGGACTACCGAACTCGTGTATATCCATGTCTTATAATTAAATTACTTCAAAATCATGCTATATATTCTCTCAATTTTGATGCATTTACTATTTTTGGGGTTTGGTCCCATGAAGAACGCTACAAAATTAGGCTGGAGATTATACGTTCCAACCAACTGACTTGAAAACGTGATGACCTCTTATTCTTCTATTGCAAATAATTTTTGTTTACGTAAGAATCTAAAAAATAATCTCACAAACTCTTTCAACATCCTTCGATCTCATTATTAATTTATCTTTGATAAAATACTAATATATCATTAAAGATATTACAAAAATTGGGATAAATAACATTACTCGCTCTTCTATTCTGACGTTAAATGGTAACGTGGACAATGATGTAGTATACTGTGCATTTTTTGGTTTTTTTAAGTAAAAATTAAGAAAGGGTGTTTTTTGATTATACTAGTTATTAGATTATTATATAAGTAATTATATTTTAGCGGTTTTAAGTTAATCGAATTATTACTTAAAAAATAAACTTTTAAACCAACATACAATATCAACTTTAATATGTGAAATGTTAAAGTGAGATATTAAGTTTAATATATTTATAATTATAATTCAATAATAATAAAAATTATAATATATAAATAGATAAATAAAAAATAAAAAAATACTTGAAATATCAGTGCATAAAAAGAGCAAGTTCACTTTAGTTATGTCGGTTATGTTATTTTTGAAACCTACAACTCATCTTACTTAATCCATTTATATAATTTTCAAATCTATTTCAACCGACCAACCTCCAAAAAGAAAAATATAATTTTGATTTGACCATATACTTGGATTAATTGGTCAATTTTTTAAAAAACATGTACACCCTAGTAAAAATCACCTTTAGGTTTTTTAGCTCAATAAAAAAATACTTACATTTTATAATAAAAAGATGCTCCAAAACAAATAAAATTTAAAAATTATAAGAAAATACCATAAATATTTACATAATGAAAAGTTTGTATAATTTAATAAGCTACACTCATTCAAGTACTACAATGGTACATTTCAATGTAATTGTACATCAAAAAATAATACTACAAACCTCTTCTTAGGTTGAGTAATGAGATTGTAAAAATTCATAAGAGAAATTTTTGTAATTTTGACTTCTTCCATGCATGTTAATTGAAACCTACAACATACATGAAGTGTCAATACTGATAAGAAAAATATCAATGTTGATAATAAAAATTGTCAATAATAATAAGAAAAATTCCACCAAGACAAAGAATAATATGAATACTCGATTATATAACTAACAAAAAGGTCCCATACATCTACATGTACAATATCAAAAGGACTAGAGTTTATAGTATATGAATGAATAAAAGATATCCTATAAGAATTTTCTAATTAACAAGATCGGTAGACATTATTAAAGAAATTTTGTTTAAATGACATTCTAGAAGTAGTAATAACCTTTTGAACAATAGAGAAATGAGGATGGTCTAACCTTTTCATGACATAGATTGTAATCAACAAATAGTAGAAGTATTATAGTGAATTAATGCTATTATTCATACCATTTTGAGGTAAAAATGACCTGTCTTAGAGTGATTGAAAACAGTTTTGTGAATGAAGTTTGTATAGTCTCAAGCACATGATGTTGTTAAGGAATTGTGGAATACATAAATAAGAGTTGCATTTTAGGTCTTTGTTGCGTTTTAGGTGGTTTTGTGTTGCTATAAGAGGAAGGTGTATCTGGTCTAGGTGGACAAGTATTTGCAGTGTTATTGTTCGATTACATATAACGAAAGTAACATTTGGCAACACTATGGCCAACTATTTTACAGATTTGACAAGTACTTTTGTACTTGTTTTGATTATTTGCATTATATGCTTTAGATCAATCATCTTCTAAAGAATTCCCTTGTCTATTATCATAGTTTTTCTTAGACATAACTTGTAAAAATCTAGAGTTCATCTGACCACCAGATCCATTTGATGATGCCTTTTACACATTTGTATCTACCATTGGAACAAACCGGAAGGTAACTATTGATTGCCAAGAAAACTACCACTAGCCATTGTTGTTTTTTTAATTAACTTGTATGATCTGTGGATCTATGTTATGCATACAATGGAGTTGTTGCTTATGAACTCTCATCATGCATCATGAAAACTTTTTTTCAAAAGATGGCATCTTTTTTTATATGTTAATTGAGTCACAAGAGAATTATACTCAAAGTTTAATCCACCTAAAATTTAGATTATTTGTTCTCGAATAGTGTTGGAATCACCAATTGTAGTTTTGTTAATGTAATCATTCAACAACAAATGATCTTTTCTCGTTGTTTTTAATTGGCAACTACATTAGATTAGTCTCATATGAATCAAAATCCATTAAATGAATCTTTGTCAAACAAGTAGTGGAGATAGCTTTGAGAAACTAAATTATAAATCCAATTCATACTATGTTGTCTTTCCTCTCTCAAACTTCAAACTCAGGATTCATCATCAGTTGTTCTTGGATCTCAGTGAGCACCAAATTAGATTATGTTTCTATTACATGTTTTTTGATAAGTTTTGATAGAGAAGTTTCTAATCCGTTTAAGAATCCTAACAAGCTGTATATAATGTCAACATGTTTGATCTATTTGTTTTCAAATTAGGTATTTATCTTCATCTAGTTTTACAAAAAAAATTTTGGACTAATCGATATTGTATGAGCTTGAATCTCTAATGGTGTTCATCGAAGGTCAAATCTTAGCCATAAAAGGCTCTAATATCATGTAAAACACAGTAAGAAAAATGATTTATTTATAATAGTGGAAAGAATAAGAATTGATCAGATAAGTCTACTATATGTTAGTTACAAATGCTAACTGAATCACATGGATTTAACACTATTAAGAGCATATATCTTATAACAAACATTTATGTACTACATTTATATCATAATCGTATTATATTGTTATAATGTCAAACAAACATAAATAATAATAAAAATTGATATTAATTATGAATAATTTTTATTATTATTATTATTTGATAAAAATATAAAAATATAATGGATTATTTTTGTTTAAAGTTTTTAAAATATTCATTATATGGGTTGATTTTGATAAATAACAATACGAAAAAGGATGTAAAGTTAATAAAAAAATCTCTTAAACATTCTTCTTTGATTAGTTATCACACCTTAATACTTATCTTTTTATTATAAATTTGATGTTTTTAAAAAATTAAATTAAATTTTATTTTATATTTTTATTGTATTTAAATAAAATCTTTCTTATTATTATTTAAAAAAAATTCATAAAATTACAACCGGTCTACAATTTCGTGTAAACCTACTATCTTCTGTCGTGTAAACACCTCCGTTTCACGTGTCATATAATTCTACAAATAGTAAGTCTCTTAAACTAAGAATCGTATCTTTTGTAAAGATATATCTATTGTAACTAACTTTTTAATTGATTAATAGAGTCATAAATATTTCTACATTTAATATATTTATATTCAGACTTATTATAATACTAGTTTTAGCCCACATATAGGTACGTATTATGCTGAAATTATTCATTATACATTGATTTTGAGTTATGGACGATGTAGAGATCTAATATAATAAGATTAAATATAATTACAATAGTTTTTTTTATAAAAATAAAATATTTATTATTTTTTAAAAATAATCATCAATAAAATTAGTAAGAATCACGCATCGTTTATTTATAGACTTATATATAATATATTCATATTATATAATTTTCTCACTTACGATGAGGTTAATAGGTTTTTTTTTATCTTGATGGGATCCTCTAAGGACATTCTAAATTTGACTTTTTTCCTAATATTATGTTGATTTAAGATTTTTGCATATAAAAATAATATCTCACAATTATTAAGAAATATATTAACATGCTATTTATAAATAGATTTTTATTCTGTTAAACTTTTTAGTACTAGATGTATTATGTTATTTATATACTTTAAAAAATTTATATAATATCATATCTTTAATCTATTAATAGGTCAAGAAAAAAATTTAATTATTCCTCACAAAAAAATAATAAACCTTGTGTAAAGAAAAATAAATAAATAATTCAAATAAAATTATATTATAACAAAAATAATTTAAAAATATTGGATCATATATTACATTAATGTTTATATATAATACATTTTGAGGAGATGTTAGCTTATAAAAAAATTATCTCATATTAATTAATAAAGATATTAATATAATATTTATATATAATATGAGACTTCTCTTTTTTATGTTAGTTTTTAAAGTTTAAATATCTCATGTTATTTATAGACTATATAAAATTGATAGATTTCAATTAATTTTAAAAAAATTTTGAAGCCGTTGTATATTTATTTAGTAATATTATATGAGTTTTATATAGTATCATTCCAACAAAAAAACCATCTAATCACATATTAAATTAGAAAAAATTAATAATATTAAAAAATATTTATAAATTAAATTTAAAATCACTACATATCTACAAAATATATAAAAGAAAATTCAAATAAAAATTGACGTAACATTCATTAAACTTATCATTTTCTCCTAGTTTGCGATGAAAATACACAAATAAAAATATACCTATAAAATTTTCCATATAATACAAAAAAGAACTAGAATATTTATGCCATTTATATGGAAGATATATGGAACATCTTCTCACAATTGAATATAGTTAAAACTTTATAACATCTCCACCAGTTAACATCATTTTTTATTAAATTTGATATCATTTTATACTAAAAATTGTACCAAATTGTTATTCTTGTCCAACTTACAGCACAATATATTACATTAAAAAATATATTTTATTATAAATTAAAATATTCATTTTATTACACCAAAAATTATATTAAATATTACATCAAATATGACGACCAATTAAATATTACAAAAGTTACGTTTAATGTTTTTTTACTAATTAAGTGTCATATAATTAATTTTAATTTATTATATGTAAAAAAGTTAATTTTTTCTTAAAAAATAAAAATATTAAGTGAATAATATTAATACGATAAACAATATTACACTAAATTAGACACAATATTATTTATCCCACTAAATTTTATACAAATTTTGGTATTTAATTGAGCAATTTTACACCAAAAATTATAAAAATGTGTGTTTTTTAAGCCACCAATTAAATTGGGTAAGTACTTTTGTAAATTTACTTTCTTATCGTACACTTTTGATGTATATTTTTAGTATGGAAAGATGGTATTGATTTTTTTTTTCTTTTTCTTTGAATTGCTTTATTTTCTTTTCAGATGCATATCTAAAATAAAAACCAAAATATATCAAAATGTAAAAGGGAAAAACAATTTCAATTTCTAACAGGAATGTTTAATGTTGTAGTCTTAATTGTTTTTTTCGATTTGATACTAAAAGAAGGGGAAAAAATAAATGAAATGAAAACAAGAATACTTTATGCGTTTCTTTTAGCAAAAAGAAGTTTTGCACTTGAAGCAGGAATCATGAGTGTTTTTTATTTATTAATATTAGGATATGACTTAAAGCCTTATATTTTATATGGATTTTATTTGTAACTAGTTTTTTAACTGTGCATCGGTGATTTAAATTTGATAAGACTTAAAGCCATACATGTAAAAGGTTTATTTTTTATAATTATTTTTATGGAATTTATTTGTAACTAGTTTTGTATCAATACAAATGCATATACTAGTGATTTAAATTTAATAAATATATATTAGTATTAATTAATTATTAATACTTATTATTATTTTAAAAAATTTTATTTTAAAAAATAAAAATAAATAATTTTTTTTAAAATTAATTTTTCTTTAGCAACCATTGCTATGACAGGATTAAAAACTGATTAAATTTTTTTGTACATAAATTTAAAAAATATATTTAAAATAAATATTTAATTAACTTGTTAATTTAGTGAAAAATAATATCATACAATCTAAATATGAATGACATTTCATTTAACAAATAAATCAAATATAATAAGATGACACATATACTTTTTATAAGATAAATAAAATTTTATTGAACTTAATAAATATTTTTACAAATTTTTTTTATTTAAAAGTTATTATAGTTTAGTATAATAGTTTTAATTGATATTAGATATAATATAACATCAATATAAAAAATGATTAGTTAAACATAATTATTATTTATAAAATAATAATTTAAGGTTTATAACGTAAAATCAATATAAATAAAATTAATAAATGTAAATTATATAATTATTATTATTTAAAAATATTTTGATATTTATTAATATACGAGGAAAAAAAGTAAAATTAAAATTAAAGCTTATATATATATATATATATATGAAGATTAAAAAAAAGGAAGTAAAATAAAAGTAGCATTAGGAGAACGAACAAAGTTAGTGACTTTTTATTGCAACTATTATTTATTAAAAATATTTTAATATTTATTAGTATAAAAGGGATAGAATTAAAGTTTTAAAAAATAATATATGTATGTATAAAAAGGAAGAAGAAGAAAAAAACACCGTTGGAAGGACCAAAATTAAAGACTTTTTATATATAAAGAAATAATGTGATGAATATGATCATCAATTACTTGCTTTTTTTTTATTTAATGACCTCGCTTAGATTGGTTTTACTATGATGAATTAATATTATGATCATCTTGTATGTAATGATTTAGCTGTTTAACAAATCAACTACACCTTTTAATTTATAGTAAAGATCTAAAGACTTTTCTCACTAATACATAAATAGTCTTTTTTTTTTTCAATTTATAAATCAGAAGTGTGATAGTATGATCTTTTATTTTTCTAACATATCAAACTAAACTAATACTTCACGGCTTCTATGTAATTTATTTTTGTACCTAAATGCTCATTTAGGTGAAGAATTTTATTAGTATGCTTAATGTTTAAAGTAAGATGGTAATTCTCTATTTGTCTTTCGTTTTAAATCCTTATCTTTACTAATAATTTGAAATTAATTTTAAAAATAACTTTAATAGAATAACCAAGCTTTTCATTTCTAGAAATTTTTTTATTTTATTTCTAAGCTCATGTAATTTTTCAGTGCTTCGTAGCCTTTCCTATACATTGCAATTGCTTCTAAACTTTTCTTATGACATTGAGAAACTAAGTGCGGAGCAAATTTTAGTTATAATATTATTCTTTTATATTATTAATCACAATTTTCATTTTAATGGAGACTTACAAAATCAAAAATAAGAATAAAAAATTTATAAATTGAGTAACATTAAAACCACGTAGATAAACTTTCTTTAGTACACCATCATTGACGATTACATGAATGACACAATCATTACCTCAATTTTAAATAATACTCGTCGTTTAGTTTTAAAGTCACTAATTTTATAATTTTTTAATTTGTGTAGTTTTTTTTTTAATTCTTAAATTTAAAGATGCGATCCAAATATAAGTATACTTATAAAAAACAATATGAATTGTTAAAAAAATTTACAAATTTATCCTATTAAAATTCAGTTTATTATCAAACACCTCTTCCGTGCCATCCCTACGTATATGTTGCAGGTAAGTCATATGAGGGTACAGTGATATTGTGTGACAGTAATGCATATATTATGCCTAGCTAGGTGCCCTAGTCATACTTTAAAATTTATGCAGCCATTTGAAGCCTAAATTGCAAAGGAAGATAAAGAGAGAAGACATAATATGTGACTGCTGGGTCACTGGGCCTTGTGGTAAATGGGAACAAGTCCAGACAAGATGAAGGCTACTTCCATTATCACATAATGGGCCCTTATATATCTCTCCCCACCACTGACCACACCTTCTCCCTCATCCTCTATATTCCTCGATCAATTCCTACTTTAACGTTTCTCTCTATCTATATATCTATATCTCTCTCCTACTTGCAATCACTCTTTTAAGTACATGTCCTTCACCTAAAGGCAACTGGGACCTGCCTCTTACTCTATTATAATTTCTTTAATTTGTGGGCTTAATGAACAGATATCTACACTTTCCTTCACTGTTTAATATTGTCTTCTTTCCTTTATCTTTTTAATCTCCTCTTATTGTTTATCATTGAATTACTTTCCTTATTTCAAAACAATATTTTTATATATTTTAATTATATTAAAATTACAATTAATTTAATAATTTATTATTAAATATATATATTTACGTGGATAAGATTATATTTATTAATAACATTATCCCACTTATTTATCACAAATTTTGAAAAACTTTTGAAAATGCAATTGTTTCAGAAATGAAAAGAAAAAACACTTACATCCATTTGTTACATAGTAGTGCACCATTAGTTCTCCTACGCTTAAAAAAATACTCAAATGCACATGAGGATCACGTGAGAAAAAAGACAATAGTAAAATTGTCATTTTGGAGTAATATTGCAGATCCCTTTATTATTTAAAAACGATAAAAATAATAATTTATTCCTCCAGTCAACACTTGCCTTTTCTCTTATTTAGCAAGCCTTTGAAATTATTATTATTATTATTATTATTATTATTATTATTATTATTTTACACATTTGATCATAACATTAACAAAACCAACAAAGAAAACATTTGAAGAACAAAATAAAAACCCATCTCCTCATATACATTATTGCTGCAATAACATTTGTTATGCAATTGGTTCATTATTATTGTAACACAAAAGTGAGGTGAGACAAATCTAAAATAGATAATGGAGATAGAAAGACAGAACAACTTAGAAAGAAGAAATTAAAGATGTTAGGTACGAAGAGAAATGGTGTTAAAAGTAAAGATATATGTAAGTTGATTAGGTTTGTTTTTAGTTATTTTATAAGCTTATCTTAACCAATTTATATCTTCAAAAAACCAACCTTTAAACCAATTTATAAGGTCGATTTAATGAAAATTGATTTGATGATCAACATGATGTAGTATAAAAAATTTCTCTGATTGAACAAAAAATATACCATATAATTTAATTTAAAGTTATTATTATCATATATTCTATTTATTTAATCTCTTATCATTAAGAAGATATTTATTTAATCTCTTATAAGATGACTATAGTAAGTATTATGTAAATATATAATTGTAATTATTTTTAAAATTAATCATTAAAAAATTGATAAAAAAATTATAAAGAAATTAAAATGTATTTAACAACTTAATGAATATAATAGAGATGTGCATAAGGTGAAATCTTATATTACCGATCAATATCATATCAATAACATATTAACTATATAATAATGTAAGGGAAAAATTATTAATTTATATATTTTGAATCAAATTGAGAATGATTTAAATGAGGAGTGAAACTTAAATGATAAGACTAAATGTGTTTATTTAAATAATTTTTTTTAGTGATTTTGATCTTATAATTTTAAATAAATTTAAATTATAATTATAATATATAAAATAATAATTAAAAATATATTTTAAAAAGTTAATTCATATTAATATTATAAGTTAATTTGATTCATTATGTTTTTATAATTTTTTAACCTTTAATAGAATTAACAACATCCATTTTAATATTTTTTAAACATCAACCGATCTAGAAAATAAAAAAAAATAGGTTCGCTTTTATATTTAACTCGGATAGTTGGTTGGTTTTTCGGAAAAAAAAAATGCCGCCCCCTAGTTAAAAGCACTCCAAAGATATTGAAATGGTGTAAAAAATGCAAAAACGAAACAGAGAGAAGATAATGTTCACTTGGTATAAAGAAAATTAAATGACCTACATGTTCAAAAATAACCATTTTCAATTAGTAAAGAATAATTAAATTTATGCATTTTTTTTTTATAAATTAAGAAACCTCACACATATTATTAAAAAATAAAGAAATTAATATATAATCTTTTATAAAGGACTTGGGCGTTGGCTATCCCTATTTGCATTTAGCTGAGTAGCTAGTTAGTTTCTTTATCCTTTCAAACATATTCTCTGTTTGGACATACGTCTTGAAATAAGAAAGGGAAGTTTGAAGCTAATTAACGAACAAGAAAATGGATAATGCCTAGAAACTTAGAAAGCTAGCCTTTTTTGCTTCAATGAAATGACTCTTGGAGTGGTTAGTTACGCTGGATAGTTTCTTTATGCGTAATTTAAAATTAAGATTAATTAAGTTAATTTTTTTTAAAATTTTGATTTTTAAACTATAAAATAAAAAAGAAAAAAGAAAAAAAAATTGAATATCACCCTCATCTCGTCCTTGTTGGCTAATCCCCTTCTGGCCATTTCTGATTCGATTTTTCTCTGCAGAGAGCATTCCTTTGAATCCTTTGCCCAAAAATTCACGCATTCTCAAGTTGCTCGTGTGGGATTGAGTCATGGCAGTTCCAACTTCCAAGGGTCTCCTTTGCAATTTTGGGGTTTATGCATCTATTGCAGAGGGAAAGAGAGAGAATGGAGAAGGAGGAGGGAGAGAGAAAGAGAGAAGGGTTTAATTTTTTTATTAATAAAATATTTAATTTTTATTTTATTTTAAAAAAATTTAAATTTTTTTAAAAAAATTAAATTTAATTAATGATATTTTTAAATTACATAACTAATAAAATTTACTTAAAAATTTATATAAATTACCTAATTATAAAACTAAAATGTGATCCACATTTTATTAATTTTTTTACTTTTTATTTTAAATTTATATTTTTTGACATTATAAAAATAAAATTATTTTTTAACTAATTTATCTATTTATGGTAAGAAAACTTAATATACTTTTTTAATATAAAGAAAGGTTTACTAAAAAAATTGGATATCTTATAAAAAAGTTAACAAACAATTATTATAACCAAAAACAAATAGTTGTATTCATCTTTGAGCTATAATTCGAATATATCATCCCTCCTAAAATTATGGGTCAAAATAAATAACTGATAATTAACCTAACATATTCAATCAAAATCAAGTGGAATATAATTAATTTTGATGTTTTATAGGTTTGAGTTACTATTTTAAAAATGTAAAGATGTATTTGTATCGGATTATTTAGGATTTTAAAATTTTAAAATTAACATCTAATAGAACTTCCTATGTACTGTCGTTACACATTTTTTTTATTTTATAAATTTATAATATATATATTAAGTATGTTTATAATTATCTAATTTTAATTAAATTTTTATATCAATTAATAAGTTAAAATAACTTATATTATTTTCTCTAATATTTATTTAATTTTTTTTCCCTCAGATTTAATAAAATCATCATAACTTACATTCTATTTGTGTGTAAAACTTAATTTAAGAATTTTTTTTTTATAACTAGACTTGTTAGTGTGCGGTTTTCGATCAGCAAATTTGTGATTAACTTTCGTCATATTTTTTGATATATGTTATTTATCTATATTTGTTATGGAAGATATAAATTCAAATAAATTGCTTAATATATGAAAGCAGGAAATTCATGCATATAAAAGTATACAATTATTATTAGATGTGTTAGTATTTATCAATTTTTATTCATTTATATGTTATAATTAAATTATTTGATGTAATACAATTACAATGAATCATGAAAAAAAATCTCAAAACAAATTTATTCACAATTTTTTTTATAAATAAAGTCTAACACATGCAAACCTACCGCTTACACGAACGAGACTTGAACCCAAATTTATTCGCAATTTTTGAACGCAAGGCACAAAACGTAAGCCGGCCAATCAATTTGGTTTTTTTTCTTCTTCCTACTATTCGGCCATTCAATTTGGTTTAAGGTTATTGTTATATATATATATATATATATTAAAATACAAAAACCTTAATTATTTAATGTTTGAAAGTTATAAAAACCGAAAACAATTCACATAGCATAATTAAACAAAGAGAAGGGGGGGTGAAAATTAAAGAAAGTAAAATCATGATGAGAGTGAATTTGGTAGTAGTGATAATAATCACAATCATAACAATAATAATATTATTATTATTAAATGATAATAATGAGAATCACCATAAATTGGTGGGTTTTGCCCCTGTGAATGTGATTAATATTCATCAAGCTGGCCATGAAAATGGTTTGAATGGTATAACTTATAGCGTTTGGACTGAGCTGATTTCAAAAATTGGTAAAGTTTCTATAAGAAAAAAGGAAGATGAAATTTATTGCAAAGAATGGGCAGCCTTTTACTGTCGGAAATTACATAAATCCGAGCACCACGAGGACTATGAGCGTTGCTGTTTTAGGAATTATCATCGATGTCTCCGTTTATAAGTGGTTCTTGCTGTTTTCTACGATCAAATTTGTGGTAATTAATTAAGTACTTTGGGCTTGTAATCCAATCTAAAACCGTTAAATAAATATAGTTAATACTAAAAACAATTGGGTCACCTTCTTCAATCTCATTAAGTCTTTATCTTTGATGGAATTTTTATCTTTCAAACCGAATTCCAAATGAAGTTATCCACATTATTATTCCCCTTGAATGTTCTTTTATTGGATATTAGTCCTTAATTCAAGGAATAAAACAAGGACCTTAATTCAAGGAGTAAAACAAGGAATCCTTATTTCAAGGAGTAAAACAAGAAATCCTTATTTCAAGGAGTAAAACAAGGAATCCTTAATTCAAGGAATAAAACAAGGAATCCTTAATTCAAGGAGTAAATCAAGGAATGCTTAATTTAAAGAATAATTGAAGGAGTAAAATTTTCTTATAAATAGCTATACAATTGTAATGAAAACATGAAGAAAATAATACAAACTAGAGAACTCTTTTGTGTAGAGTTATTTCTTGTTTTTTCAACATGGTATCAGAGCAGGAAAATTAACTTGTTTCTGCTTTATTATTATCTTAGCATCTTCAATCTTTGAAATGGCTGAAGACAAGCAGCTAGGATCGGAAAATTTGAAAGTTCATCGATTTCCTTCATGAATATGCATGAGGTGGATGTCAACCCAAATCAAAGATTAAGCTCAGTCTTGTTGAATGAGTTTAATTACTTGCCTTGGTCGAAGCGGTGTCTCGGCTCACAGGTGGAAGGTCCAAGTTGGGGTTCATAAATGGAAGCATCGAAGTACGATGTTTCCTCACCAACCTATGAATCTGGCTTAGTAAGGATCAAGTTGGTTATGTCATGGCTCCTAAATTCCATGGAACGTAAATTAATGAAATATTCGATTACTACGAATCTGCATACCAACTATGGGAGACGGTCGAGAAATGTATGGCGGTCAAAACAATCTTTGCACGAGTTTTTCAATTAAAGAAAGACATCTCGGATATGCAACAAGATGGCAAGCCTTTTGTACAACTCTTAGGAAGCATGAAAAGCATGTGGAATGAGTTGGAAATATATCGTCCTCATACTGGCCGATGTAGCTCTACTACGAAAGAGAGCGGAAGAAGATAAGATATTTCAACTTTTGTCGATCTGGATTCAACATATGAAGATATACGATGTCATATACTCATGAATACGAACTTCCTTCCTTCACCAATGTATGTGCGACAATTCAACGTGAAGAAGTAAGGAGGAAAGTCGTGAACAAAGGTACAATGGCAAGTTCACGAAAGAGCCTATCTAACCAACGAGAGGAAGTACAAAGGGAAGCATCCAAACTTGAAGTGTCGACATTGCAACCGTACGGGCCATGTTAAGGACACGTGTTGGATTCTACATCCAAATTAAAACACGATTTTATAAAGGATAAGGGTTCTGAGAAAGTGAATCGTCTTGGACAGGTGCAAATCATGCTTTTGCCTCTACCTCAATGGGTCGATCCATTCAAGAACTTCACGGCGAATCAGTTGAACTTCATGAATGAGTTTATGTTGTATCTTCAAAGCAAGACGGAGGAGCTAGAATTGTGTGGATAGCATAGAAGAAGGAAACTCGATAGCATTGCTAGGCAAGTTTGCGGGCTTCTTGGCAGATACAAAACTCATACCACAAGAGGACATGCAAGGTATCATAAAAGCCTTTAAAACTGCTCTTAAAATAAATATGTTGCATGATTTTTGGGTTGTAGATTCAGGTGCCACAAATCATATGACAAATCATGTGTCAAAGTCTCATAAGTTTGAAAAATTAGCAAATCCTTCTCAAGTTTCAATTGCAAATGGTGAGAATGTAAAGGTTTTAGGAAAGGAAAAAATAAAATTAATGTCAGATGAAATCGAGTCGGCAGTTTTATATGTACCTTCCTTTCCTTTCCAACTTCTGTCTGTAGAAAAAATCACAAATACCTTGAATTGCTTAGTGTTGTGTGTTTTACCACCCACAAAAATCGTGCAAGTATACACGGTCACAAGTAATAATATTTGTAAGTAAAGATCGTTCCCACAGAGATTTATTACTAACGTTTGTTGATTATTAAAATTATTTAAACCTCATGTTATCCAAACAATCAAAAATTTGTTGCAGTTTGTCTTAATTAATTTTTTTTAACAGATTGTACGAAAATTCTAGGATTGCAGTTCACCCAAATTAATCCACTTGAATATTTTATTCTCTCTTGATTTATGTTCTCGTGTTTTAAGTTGTTAACCAAGAACTCCTAATTTATCCATATATCTCTTTCAAGCTCCATACAGACACACCTAGTTAAAATAATTCACTATATTCCTATGAGAATTAGATTAAACAGATTTATTAAGTTACGAGTTCTCAAGCTACACACATACAATAAAAGTATATTTCTATCCCTTATGTATATACGTTATTTTATCACGAAAGACACAAAAATGGCTTTTTCAAGTTTATTTAAGTGTCACATATCAGTTAATTAATCTTCCGATAATTAAAAGCATTAAACACAGATAAAATAAACAACTTAAAACAGTTTCATAAATCATTCAAAAATAATTAATTCAAGTTTCATAATTTACGCTACACTGCAATCCTAGAACAAATATATTAGTTCATAGCAGAATTTAAAATTACAACACAACAAAATAAAACATTGCAGAGAAACAAAAATTAAAAGAAAATAGGTAAGAAAAAAACTCTTTCACGATTCCTCAATGAACAATAAATTTCTTCCCTTTTCTTCTTCTTTGTTGTCTTCTTTCTCTGTAATTTTCCTAAGAAAATACAACATACAATGTTAAATAAACACTCTGCGTGTTTTTGTGTAACACGCAAAGAAGAAAGAAAACTGAAAAATGATACAATATAGAAATTTAGCAAGAACTAAAAGAAGAAATTTAGCAAGAACTACGAGAGGAAATTTCGCAAGAACTGCGAGAGGAAGAAAAACAAAAACTGAAAAACTAAAACTCCGAAAAAAATAAATTCACGCGTACAACAATATATCCCACTTTTCAATTTTTATTTTTTATTTTTTATTTTTTTATATTTTTTTTTTATATTAAAAGTGGGGACAAAAATGTATGGGGAGCACGCGTGAAAACATTCTGCGCATTTTTTTGATTTTTTTTCTTTTTACGCATGCCACGTGTCACCATGTGATTTGCTGAGCGAAATGTGGCGACACGTGGAAGATTTTCATTGGATCATAAGGCCGGGCGCATGAAGAACGCGTCGCACATGAATCCTCGCGTTGGAATCAATTAACGGCTAGAATTGGGCGCGGTTTCTGCGTTTTTATTTCACCAAATACATGCCACATGTCACCATGTGATTCGCTGGAATATTTATGAGACACGTGGCTGCTTATTTTCCGTTGATACACGAGGGTGCACGAGGCTTTGATGTATCGCGTCACACAGGATTTGTAGACGAGCGGCTCGGTGCGCGACAGCTTCTTTCAACGTGCTTCAATCTGGACCGTTCAACTCATCCAACGGCGATCAATACGCCTCGAGGGAATCTGCGCAGCCGACATGTGGGTCCCTCTTGCACGCCGGTCTGCGCGACAAGTAGGCCCCATTGGCACGCCGAGCCGCGCGATGCCATAAATCCTGCATCCATTCTCTTTGGTCGGGTTTGATCTACACGCTCCAATCCTGACCGTTTATGCTTTGATCGGACGGACCACGTTGTATGCGTGGAACTTCTCTCCTGCGAAGAAAAAAATACTTTTATTAATTATATTTTCACCCTCAAATATATTTCAAATTACATTTTAAACTTTGGTTAATTGCAATTTAGCCCTTTTGGTAATTTAAATTAAATTTTAAACTTTTAATAATTACAAATAAGCCCGATTTTAATTTAAATTATATTTTCAACTTTTATAAATTGCAATTAATCACTATTTTATTTGAAATTATATTTTTGGACAAAAATTTACCATTAAGAGCGTTTTCGATACATTTCATTTGATTTTCTTAAAATTTAGAAAAAATAGTAAATCCTAATTTATTAAACTAAAATTAACTAAAAATAGAGAGAATCTAGCAATTATAATTAATAAAATAGTTGAAAATAACTATATAAAAACTGATTATCAACACCCCAAACTTAAGTTTTGCTAGCCCTCGAGCAAAACGAAGAAAATAAAACAAAGATAACTACATTTAAAATAGTGATTTTCAAAATATTTCTTTTGTCTTTTGAAATTACATAACTCAAAGAAATAAAAGAATTTTATCTAAGTATCAAAATCAATTTTAAAGTATATTACATTTTCACAATGAATTTTAGTGTGTGTGTAAAGTCTTTTCATATTTCATCACATGCAATCCGGATCAGTTTATACAAATATAAAATCAAAAAAATTGTCATGAAATCACAAATCTCATAAGTTTATTTTTCATTTCTCTCTCCACTAATGTAGACAAACACAAAACACAAAATCAATAGGACTTTATAAAGCTTGTAATGTATGGCTTAGGTAAAGGTAGGATAAAGGATAATATTTAGCTTAACTTTTCCCGAGCATAACATTTCAGGATTGAAAAAGATAATTCTATCATCTGAATAATTACTTCCCAATTTGGGATTTCTCATCACATACAATAACTATTTTTTTTTTCAACGACCCTTTTTTTTCGATATATCCTTCAACATTTACTAACAATTGTCACATGTTAGTGAGATAAGAACAATAGGTATATCTACACATATATATATTTTTTTAGATAGGCTGGTGAAATGAGAAAAATATATATGTAAACTTTGAAGCTCAAAAGGGGTATACTATGAATAATGTATGTCAAGGTAGATAGAAAGGCTCAAACGATCCAAAGATGACCTAAATCATTTTCTTAGTTAAATGTTATCTATAATTTCGCCTCGAGAGAAAAGCAAACAAATTCTAAAACTGCGACACCACAAAAATCTATCGAATTTCATACTCACATAAACCTTCTCTAAATTATCATAGCAACTCAAAAATCAAGACTAGTGCTCATGAATATTTATTCTTGTAAAATGAAACATACGTAAAAATTATTCATCACTTAGACAATATTCAAATTTTTTTTTTCAAAGAGATATGCATCATTTAAATCGAAGAAATAAAAATAAATCACTATTCATAGCAACATATCTTCAATCAACCAAACAAACAAAAATAGACGCGCAATAATATCAAGCAGTATTTCAAATAAGTTTAATCTTAACACCCCCGAAGTTAATATGCACATTGTCCCCAATGTGTGAAAATTAAAGAACAAAGGAGATGTGTTAAAAGAAACTGTGAGTTGACTTGTGAGATTGAAATCCAAAATTGTTTTACCTCCTCCGATTTACACCTATCAAAACAAAAAAAAACAGAATGAAGAAATATGCAACTAATACATGTTCTAAAATACAATAAAAAATAAATAAATAAAAACTAAAACACATGGGTTGCCTCCCAAGAAGCGCTTGATTTAGAGTCATCACCACCGCCTTTCTCCTTGCTTTAGGTTGGATCAGATAAGAAAATGGTGGACTTTTGACGATCAATGTCACCCCCCCAATAATGTTTGAGTCTTTGCCCGTTCACTTGGAAGGTAATTTGTGATTCTTCTCCTTTAATCTCAACAGCCCCATATGGGTGTACTTTGGTAATAATGAAAGGCCCTGACCACTTAGATTTCAATTTTCCTGAGAAGAACTTCAAACGAGAATTGAAGAGCAATACTTTCTCTGGTTCAAAGTGTCGATGCAAGATTTTGTTGTCATGCCACCTCTTCGTCTTTTCCTTATAAATCTCGGCATTTTCATATGCGTGTAAACGAATCTCATCCATCTCGTTGAGTTGTAGAGAGACATTTTTCGCCAGACGCCTAAATCAAAATTTAAATTCTTGATAGCCCAATACGCGTGGTGCTCTAATTCAATAGGGAGATGACAAGATTTCCCAAAAACTAACCGATATGGGGACATCCCAATGGGTGTCTTGTATGCTGTTCGGTATGCCCAGAGTGCATCATCCAACCTCTTAGACCAATCCTTCCTTGAAGGATTTACCGTCTTCTCCAAAATCCTCTTCACCTCTCTATTTGATATCTCGACTTGTCCACTTGTTTGAGGATGATAACGATTGCAATCTTGTGAGTGACACCGTATTTGGCAAGGAGGGTTTCAAAAGATTTGTTGCAAAAATGAGTTCCACCATCGCTTATGATTGCCCTTGGGGTGCCAAAACGAGTAAAAATGTTTTTCTTTAGAAAATTCAACACCACTTTGGAATCATTGGTAGGCAAGGGAATCGCTTCTACCCATTTAGAAACATAATCCACAGCAACCAGAATGTAAAGGTTGTTGTAGGAAGAGATAAAAGGCCCCATGAAGTCAATTCCCCAAACGTCAAATATTTCTACCTCAAGAATGTTGTTTAGAGGCATCTCATGTTTCTTAGAAATGTTACCAACTCTTTGGCACCTGTCACATTGTGAGACAAAGAAATGTGCATCTTTAAATAGATTTGGCCAGTAAAAACCAGATTGAAGAACCTTAGCCGAGGTTCTTTCTCTTCCAAAATGGCCTCCATAGGCTGAAGAATGACAATGTTTAAGTATATTTTCAATTTCTTCCTTTGGGACACACCTTCTGATAATTTGATCTGCACATTGCTTAAACAAGTAAGGCTCATCCCATAAATAGTACTTAACATCGTGTAGGAATTTTTTCTTCTGTTGGAAAGATATTTCAGGCGGGAGCACATTGCTTACGATGTAATTAACATAGTCTGCGTACCATGGCACACTTCTATGATTAAAGGAAAATAGTTGCTCATCAGGAAAAGTCTCACCAATGATAGTCTTGTCCACGGCTCCATCATTATTCTCCAATCTCGATAGATGATCAGCCACTTGATTTTCGGTTCCTTTCTTATCTTTGATCTCCAAATCAAATTGCAATAGGAGGATCCATCTAATCAATCTCGGTTTTGCATCTTTTTTAGCCATAAGATATTTTATAGCAGAATGATCAGTATAAACTGTCACCTTAGTTCCGATTAGGTAGGATCGAAACTTTTCAAAAGCATATACAATGACAAGTAATTCTTTTTCGGTGGTAGCATAATTCGGTTGAGCTTCGGTCAAAGTTTCTTGGCATAGTATATGGCATGGAAAACTCTCTTTTTCGTTGTCCTAAAACCGCTCCTCTGCAAAATCAACGGCATCACACATGAGCTCAAAAGGTAGATTCCAATCTGGTGCAATAATGATGGGAGCCGTGATTAACCTTTCTTTCAAAACCCGGAAAGCTTTAAAACACCCTTCGTCAAATGTGAATTTTGTATCTTTCTCCAAAAGATTGCAAAGAGGCTTAGAAATCTTGGAAAAATCTTCTATGAAACGCCTATAGAATCCTGCATGACCAAGAAAGCTTCTAATTCCTTTCACCGATGTTGGAGGCGGTAGTTTCTCAATGGTTTCAATCTTTGCCCTATCCACTTCAATTCCTTTGGATGAAATTAGATGGCCAAGAACCACACCTTCTTCTACCATGAAGTGGCACTTTTCCCAATTTAAAACCAAATTTGTTTCTTCGCATTTTTGTAGGACCAAAGAAAGGTTATGTAAGCACATATCAAATGAATCTCCAAACACTGAGAAGTCATCCATAAATATCTCAATAAAATCTTCCACCATGTTTGAGAAGATAGCCATCATACACCTTTGAAAATTTGCTGGAGCATTACACAATCCAAACGGCATTCTTCGAAAAGCAAAAGTTCCATATGGACAAGTGAAAGTGGTCTTCTCTTGATCCCGAGGTGCGATAGCAATTTGGTTGTATCCGAATATCCATCCAAGAAACAATAAAAAGAATGTCTGCCGGTCTGTCTAACATTTGGTCAATAAATGGAAGGGAAAATGATCCTTTCGAGTGGCCTTGTTGAGCTTAGATAATCCATGCATACCCGCCAACCCGTCACTTTCCTTGTAGGAATCAGCTCATTATTGCTATTAGTCTCCACTGTAATTCCTCCTTTCTTTGGAACACAATGAATTGGTGACCCAAGAGCTATACGAAATAGGATAGATAATACACCGCATCTAACCACTTAATGATTTCATCTTTTACTACCTCCTTCATGATTGGATTCAAACGACGTTAATGCTCAATAGTAGGCTTGAAATCTTCCTCAAACAAGATCTTGTGCATGCATATTGCGGGCTAATTCCTTTAATGTCGGCTATCGACCACCCTAATGCTAACTTGTAATTTCTCAACACTCTTATGACTTCTTTTCCTGATCATCATCTAGAGTTGCTGAAATAATCACATGCATTGTAGACATTTCACCCAAATAAGCATACCTTAGATGGTTAGGTAGGGTCTTAAGCCCTAATAATGGTTTCTGGTCCATAGATGGCTTCACATAGGTAGACTTAGATGGTGTTGCAACTTGTGATGCCTCTTCTTCAGTTTGCGGACTAAAGAGTTGTGGAGATGCTTTAAGTAACTTGAGGTATTCAAGAGAATCAAAGTTATCAATAACATTGTCATTCACAAGTGCAAGTTCCAAAGCATCAAGACTCAGGTTTTCACTGAAATTGTTTTCAACTAACGCATTCACCATGTCAGCTCTAAAGCAATCATCGATTCTCTTGGAAATTTCATAGCTTTAAAGACATTGAAAGTTACCTCTTGGTCTTGAACTCTCGTGGTGAGCTCACCTTTTTGAACATCAATCAAAGTCCCTACCCGGTTAGCTAAAAATGGTCTCCCGGAATAATAGAATTTCTTTATCTTCCTCCACATGTCAAGAATTATGAAATCTGCGGGAAAGATAAACTTGTCAACCTTGACAAGCACATCCTCTATAATGCCTCTCGGGTGTTTCGAGGAGACCTATCTGCCGAAGTTGAAGAGTTACGGTGGGGTTGTGCTTCTCCTAATCCAAGTCTTGATAGATGGATACCGGCATCAAATTAATGCTTGCACCCCGGATCACCTGAGCTACTTACCAAAAAATTTCTCACCAATAGTACAAGGGAATGGTGAAACTTCTGGATCTTTAAGCTTAGGTGGTAGCTTCTTGAAGGATGGCACTACACTCCTGTGAGCAAGCTGCTCAAAATCACCTAACCTTCTCTTCTTAGACAAAATGTCTTTCATGAATTTCACATAGCTAGGCATTTGCTCGAGGCATCGCGAAAAGGAATGTTTATATGAAGTTTCTTAAATACTTGAGAAACTTGGAGAATTGCTTATCAAGCTTTTGCTTACATGGAAGCGTTGAGGAAATGGAATTGGTGGATTATACGACTTGAGACTTTCTAAAGTGGTTTCATTATGGGTTTTGTTGATGCTTCATTTTCTTGACTATTTCTTCTCCACTATCTTGTTTCTCCGGGTCAATAGCTATGATAAGAGTTGGCGGAGAAATGGGCTGTGTATTTCTTCTAACTCTTTTCCACTTCTCCAATGTAAGCTGCTTTACAGTGCTTTCTTTTCCTTCCCTTTTTGGATTGACTTCGGTATCCTTGGGTAAAACTCCTTGAGGGCGGTTGTTGACAGCAGTAGCTAATTGACCCAATTGAACTTCAAGATTTCTAATAGATGTTGCTTGATTCTGGAGAATAGCCTCATTCTTAGCCATGTATTGAGCAAACATATCTTCCAATGAAGGCTTTCTCTCTTGTTGTGGGGCTTGATTGTGAAAACCTGGTGGATGAGTGGGCTTCATAGAAGATGATTGGCCTTGATTATTACTCCAAGAAAAATTAGGGTGATTCTTCCACCCTGGATTGTAAGTGTTGGAATAGGGATTATTTTGATTGTTTTGGTTCCTATTATAATTGGAAACAAAATTAACAGATTCAGAGTTATGAGGACATCTCTCACTGGCATGATTTCCATTGCAAATTTCACATGCAACAAAAGGACTCTGAATAGAATGGACACCCATAGTATCCATCTTTTTCACCAAAGCAGATACTTGTGCAGTTAAAGTAGTCATAGCATCAATCTCATGAATTCCAACTGCTTTCTTAGGCAATATCCTCTCTGATGGCCATTCATAACTATTTGAGGCCATTTCCTCTAATAAGTTGTATGCTTCATCAATTGATTTCCCCATTAAAGCACTCACTGCACTGTGATCATATTTCTAGTTTGACCCATCAAACTATTATAAAATGTTTGAACTTGAAGCCAACCGATGTCAGAGTGGTGAGGACATCTTGAAGTAGCTCCTTGTACCTCTCCCAAGCTTCATATAATGACTCGGGAAGTCAAACCGCATAAAAGTGGTAATTTCATTCCTCATCCGATGCAGTCTTTCTTAGGTGGAAAATATTTGGCTAAAATTTTTGAGCCAAATCCTCCCAACGTAGTGATAGAACCATGGTAATGAATTCAACCAACTCTTTACCTTATCCCTAAGTGAAAAGGAAAAAGTCTCAACCGAATAGCATCATCGGTGACTCCATTATGCCTAAATGTGTCACAAATCTCAAAGAAAATTTGATATATGGGAGTTTGGATCATCGTGGGGTAAACCACCAAATTGAGCAGAGTGCAGATCATATGAATTATTGCAGCTTAATTTCAAAATTATTAGCTTGAATTGAAGGTCTCCTAATGCTTGATCGACCTTGCTAACCACGTTGTACGCATAATCTCTTAAGGATCTTGGTTCTTCTACAGGAATTTCATTATTCATAGCTACATGTTCTAAAGTTTCTTGTTTATTATTTTTCTTTAAGTTCAAAGTAGTTCTATGGATTTCTAGATCTAATGGAACTAAGTCAAGATTTCTTATGCGTCGCATACAAAGTCCCACTCTATCCAAAATTAAATCTAATACAATATATAAATTAAATTTAAACCATAAATAAACACACAAATCCAAGCAAGTAACACAAAGCAATCAAACAAATAATTTTTTTTTTTAATTAAAATCAGATTAATTGGTATTAATATCAACAAAATTAATAAAATAAATCCACGGCAACGGCGCCAAAAACTTGTTGTGTGTTTTACCACCCACAAAAATCGTGCAAGTATACACGGTCACAAGTAATAATATTTGTAAGTAAAGATCGTTCCCACAGAGATTTATTACTAACGTTTGTTGATTATTAAAATTATTTAAACCTAATGTTATCCAAACAATCAAAAATTTGTTGCAGTTTGTCTTAATTAATTTTTTTTTTAACAGATTGTACGAAAATTCTAGGATTGCAGTTCACCCAAATTAATCCACTTGAATATTTTATTCTCTCTTGATTTATGTTCTCGTGTTTTAAGTTGTTAACCAAGAACTCCTAATTTATCCATATATCTCTTTCAAGCTCCATATAGACACACCTAGTTAAAATAATTCACTATATTCCTATGAGAATTAGATTAAGCATGTATTTATTAAGTTACGAAGTTCTCAAGGCTAGTCACACATACAATAAAAGTATATTTCTATCCCCTTATGTATATACGTTATTTTATCACGAAAGCGAGACACAAAAATGCCTTTTTCAAGTTTATTTAAGTGTCACATATCGGTTAATTAATCTTCGATAATTAAAAGCATTAAACACGGATAAAATAAACAACTTAAAACAGTTTCATAAATCATTTCAAAAATAATTAATTCAAGTTTCATAATTTACGCTACACCTTGCAATCCTAGAACAAATATATTAGTTCATAGCGAGAATTTAAAATTACAACACAACAAAAATAAAACATTGCAGAGAAACAAAAATTAAAAAGAAAATAGGTAAGAAAAAAACTCTTTCACGATTCCTCAATGAACAATAAATTTCTTCCCTTTTTCTTCTTCTTTGTTGTCTTCTTTCTCCTGTAATTTTCCTAAGAAAATACAACATACAATGTTAAATAAACACTACGTGTTTTGTGTAACACGCAAAGAAGAAAGAAAAGCGAAAAATGATACAATATAGAAATTTAGCAAGAACTAAAAGAAGAAATTTAGCAAGAACTATGAGAGAAATTTATGAAGCTCATGTAGAGGAAGAAAAACAAAAACTGAAAAACTAAAACTCCGAAAAAAATAAATTCACGCGTACAACAATATATCCCACTTTTCAATTTTTATTTTTTATTTTTTATTTTTTTTTATTTTTTTTTTATATTAAAAGTGGGGACAAAAATGTATGGGGAGCACGCGTGAAAACATTCTGCGCATTTTTTTGATTTTTTTTCTTTTTACGCATGCCATGTGTCACCATGTGATTTGCTGAGCGAAATGTGGCGACACGTGGAAGATTTTCATTGGATCATAAGGCCGGGCGCATGAAGAACGCGTCGCACATGAATCCTCGCGTTGGAATCGGTGTAATTTGGTGGAATGGGCGCGGTTTCTGCGTTTTTATTTCACCAAATACATGCCACGTGTCACCATGTGATTCGCTGGAATATTTATGAGACACGTGGCTGCTTATTTTCCGTTGATACACGAGGGTGCACAAGGCTTTGATGTGATTTGTAGACGAGCGGCTCGGTGCGCGACAGCTTCGTTCAACGTGCTTCAATCTGGACCGTTCAACTCATCCAACGGCGATCGATACGCCTCGAGGGAATCTGCGCAGCCGACATATGGGTCCCTGCACGCGGCAACGCGCGAGTGGGCCCCATTGGCACGCCGAGCCGCGCGATGCCATAAATCCCGCATCCGTTCTCTTTGGTGGGTTTGATCTGCTCCAATCCCGACCGGTTATGCTTTGATCGGACGGACCACGTTATGCGCGTGGATGTTAGCGTGGAACTTCTCTCCCGCGAAGAAAAAAATACTTTTATTAATTATATTTTCACCCTCAAATATATTTCAAATTACATTTTAAACTTTGGTTAATTGCAATTTAGCCCTTTTGGTAATTTAAATTAAATTTTAAACTTTTAATAATTACAAATAAGCTCGATTTTAATTTAAATTATATTTTCAACTTTTATAAATTGCAATTAATCACTATTTTATTTGAAATTATATTTTTGGACAAAAATTTACCATTAAGAGCGTTTTCGATACATTTCATTTGATTTTCTTAAAATTTAGAAAAAATAGTAAATCCTAATTTATTAAACTAAAATTAACTAAAAATAGAGAGAATCTAGCAATTATAATTAATAAAATAGTTGAAAATAACTATATAAAATACAGTTATCACTTAGCCATCTTTTCTCCCCACAATGTCATTTTTCAGGATTGTGTCACCAAAAAAACGATTGGTGAAGGGTTTTACTTAGATGGTCTCTATTACATATCCAAGAGCAATCCCAGAGGGTTTCAAGCCAAGTTTAATCCTATCCAAGATAATCAATTGTGGCATCAACGTTTAGCTCACCCTTCTCTACCAATTTTGTCAACTTTATTTCCAAACTTAGGAAATGATGAAATTACATGTGAAACTTGCCACTTGTCTAAGGCCACTAGGTTGCCTTTTAATTCTTAATTGTCTAGGGCTAGTAAGTGTTTTGAACTAGTCCATTCAGATGTATGGGGACCAATTAATGAATCTTTTGATGGTTATAAGTATTTTGTGATTTTTGTTGATGATTTCTCTCGAGTCACATGGTTATATCTTTTAAAGTCTAAGAATGAAGTTATGGAAGTATTTAAGGACTTTCATAATCTTGTTAAAAATCACTTCTCTTCTAAAATTCAAACCTTAAGGTCTGACAATGGCACCGAATACATGTCCCATATCATGAAACAATATTTGAGCATTCATGGCATTATGCATCAAACAAGTTGTGTTGGCACACCTGACAAAATGGTGTAGGCCGAGGCACCGGACTTACTTGAAAAAACTAGAGCATTAATGCTACAAATGAATGTACCAAAGAGATTCTGGTCCCAAAGGGGTTATGGTAATTTGCTTACATCATCAATAGATTACCGGCCAGTCTTGGATTTCAAGTCTCCCAGAGGTCGTGAAAGGAAGGAAAATTAACCTTTCACACGCCAGAGTCTTTGGCTGCATCTGTTTTGTACATATTCAATCTCATCATCGAGATAAATTGGATCCTAGAGTTAAATGTGTTTTTCTTGGTTATTCATCTACACAAAGGGATATAAGTGTTATGATCCCAACTGACTTAGGAGATTAATTGTGTCTAAAGATGTTCGATTTTATGAAACTAACCCTTTTCTGACAAGTCACATGAAATCACAAGTCAAGAGGATGGCATCTTGGATGTGTTTCCATTACCAAGAATTGAACTTGAGGCTCCACAACATGACAAGATCCCACCACGTCCAACATTGATGCATCTCTCACCTTTGAAAGTAACAATGAAGGGTCTCGTCTTAATGGTACCTTTGCGATGAAGATGGTGATAATCAAGATGATCCTCACAATATGGTACAAGATGTGAACGAGTGTGAGATAACTCATTCTGCTCCACGGCGAATTCCAATGCGTGTTAGGCACCCTCCCATAAGACTTCAACACTTTCTCACCTACAAACCCACTCGTCCCATCACAAATTATGTGTCATATAAGAGAGTGACTGACCCAACCCATGCCGCGATTCTCACTATATCGAGTTACGGTGAGCCTCAAAACTTTCCATGAGACCAACGGCCCAAGAGGTGTGGAAGGAAGCCATGCGAGAAGAACTTAAAGCCCTAGATCAACACTGACACATTGGAGCATCACCAAACTTCCAAAAGGCAAGAAAGTTGTGGGTTGCAAATGGATCTATAAGCCTCAATTCAAGTCGGATGGATCAATTGAGAGGTATAAAGCAAGATTGGTGGCTCGTGGATTCACCAAACATTCGAGTGGATTACAAAGAAACATTTACACTGTTGCAAAAATGAACAGTAAGAGTGCTACTCTTGTACGTGGTAAGAACAAGGGTGGTCATGTACCAAATGGATGTGAAGAATGCATTCTTGCATGGTGATCTCAAAGAAGAAGTCTATATGAAACTACCACACAGGCATCCTCAAAGCAATGAATTGGATTTAGTGTGCAAATTGCACAAATCTATTTATGGTTTGAAACAGCCCCACGAAGCCATGACTTGGTATGCCAAGCTAAGCTCGATTCGCTAGTGTTGGTTTCAAAAGCAAAATGCCGATTCCTCGCTATTTGTTCTGCCAGGAGCTATGGGCAAATTGGTTGTCTTTTATGTAGATGATCGATAATTACAGGTGATAATGTGACGAGATTTTCAACCTCAAGCATCTCGGACAAAGGTTTGCAATTAAAGACCTTGGGATATTGAAGTACTTTCTTGGTATAGAAATGGCAACCTGCTGAGGACTCTTTCTTAACCAAAGGAAATATGTCTAGATTTGCTTAAGGAAGCTAACATGAGCGATGCTAAAGCATTACCATTGACAGCAGCAGCTCAAACCTAGCTTGAAGACACCACTTCTGGATATAAGTTATTACCGGACCCGGTTGGTAAGTTGATCTACCTAACAATCACCGGACACGACATCACATATTCAGAAGTATTGTGATCCAATTCATGCACTCCCCGAACACTTGAGCATTTAACCCTTGTTAAAAAGAATCTTCTGCAGCTACTTAAAAGGATCGGTGGTCGTGGTATTATCATGAAAGAAGAATGACAGAGACAAATCATGGGTATTGTGATGCTTTGATTGGGCAAGGTGAGTACAATTGATCGCAAGTCCACTCGCAACTCTGTACATTTGTCGGTGGAAACTTGGTCACGTGGAAGAGTAAGAAAACAGCTGTCATTGCGGATCAAGTGCCGAGAACCGAGTATCGTGCAATGGCTTCAACTAGTGTGAGCTTGATATGGCTTAAAAGGTCTTACGTGTGATTTAGGTGTTCCTACAACTCTTCCTATGTCCTTATTTTGTGACAATCGTGCAGGCTATGCATATAGCATCAAACCCAGTGTTTCACGAGAGGACGAAACACATTGAAGTTGATTGTCATTACGTTCGTGAACAAGTTCAATCACAGGTAATTCAGACACATTATACAAGAAGCTTCGACCAACTGGTTGACATCTTCACCAAGCCTTTGGCTTCTCATCAGTTTCAACGACTTTTGTCCAAGCTTGGATCCATAAACCTTCTGGATCCAGCTTGAGGGGGAGTATTGGATATTAGTCCTTAATTCAAGGAATAAAACAAGGACCTTAATTAAAAGAGTAAAACAAGGAATCCTTATTTCAAGGAGTAAAACAAGGAATCCTTATTTCAAGGAATAAAACAAGGAATCCTTAATTCAAGGAATAAAACAAGGAATCCTTAATTCAAGGAGTAAATCAAGGAATTCTTAATTTAAAGAATAATTGAAGGAGTAAAATTTTCTTATAAATAGCTATACAATTGTAATGAAAACATGAAGAAAATAATATAAACTAGAGAACTCTTTTGTGTAGAGTTATTTCTTGTTTTTTCAACATCTTTCCTAACACATTATAAGTCACATAATAAGCCGTGTTCATAGAATACCCGCTATGAGAAGTAAAATATCAAACAAAATCATTCTCCACACTAGCTAGAAGCAATATTTATTCCAAATATCATATTAGGATCTCGCCATCCAAAAAGTTGATTAATAAGTGAGAATTTTCAATACCTTAACTTAACGTTATTCGGATATGTCAAATATTTAAAAAAATAACTCTAAATTTAAAATAAAAAAGATTAAATATCATTAACAAAGAAGGAATTGTTATAATTAAAATAACAAGATTTGTGCAAACAAAATTTCAAGAATTTTAATTATCCATCAACATTGTTTATAGCAACTATAACAAAGTTAAGAACCCAAACCTCCACCTCTTATAAAGAGCACAATATAGCCAGTCCAATAAATTAATATTTCTATTATTATCGATTCAACACCACTAATACTTTTGGATACAAAGCACTTTCCAAATCAGCAAACAGACTCACATGTAGGACAAAACATGTATTGCAAACATGTATTGCAAAATTAGGCATGGCATAAATTACCAACTTTAACATGATTTTTTTTTACAAATAGAAAAAGGAACTTATAAGACCAATTTTTAATTATTGCATAAACACGGTTTTGAATGTAATTTATCTTAGATACTTATCAAATTAAGAAGCATATCGAATACCTAGGCACTGTTGAATGATGGAAGGATCTATCTTAATGCTAAAATAAACACTTATTTTTTAATAATTAACAACCTAATTCAACGTCACTTGTAAATTTTTAAAACATCCAACAAACGATGAATTTTCTTCAACAAATTTTGACAGAAAATCAAATAATCATTTACAAATAAAATGTGAGAGACCTGATGAACTAGTCCTACTCACCTTCAAACTACTAATATATAATACCCCACTGTAGTTCTTGATGTAAAATACAAAAAAAAAAACCATTAGAATAAATAAGGAACAAAAAAGATGAGAGTGGATCACCTTGTTGAATGCCTCTATCTTTCTTAAAAAATTTGACAGATTTCTCATTTATGATACAAGAGTAAGTGACTTTGCATATGCAGTCAAAATCCATTGAGCCCAACCTTCATAAAAACCTAACTTTCTCATCACAAGACCAAAAAACAAATCCCACTTAATCAGATCATATGTTTTGTTTATGTCAAGTTTCAGAGCTAAATGTTACATTTTACCTTGTCTTGACTCTTAAGCATATGAAGTAACCTATAAGTCACCAAGATATTATTAGATATATGATAAACATAAGCACTTTTATTAATACTAATCATCCCGTAGCTAACCTTGAACCAATTAAATAAATTTAAACAATTACTTTATAAATCATGTTTTATAAGCTGATTAGCCGTAAATGTGACATACTTTTTAGGGAAATAAATTTTTGAAATCAAAACAATATTTATGAAATTGAGGGAAGTAGAAAATTTTCCTCAATGAAGGAAACATTTGACATCATGAATTACATAAAAACGAACTATATGTCGATATTTTTTGAAAAAAAGATAGAACGCATATCATCATATTCATGTGATTTGGATAGATCAATTTAAAAATAGTAATTTTAGTTTTTTTTTCATATACGCTAATTATGTATTATCGTAACTTTAATATGAACACACGATAAGACAGTTTTGAAATCAAAATACAACGAAGAATTCAAATGTTCTTTAAAAAAGAAGCAAGTCATTGCTTCAATACTCATCTTTTCAATAACCCAATGATAACTGTATTTTATATAGTTATTTTCACCTATTTTATTAATTATAATTGCTATGTTCTTGATGTTTTTAGTTAATTTTCGATTAATAAATTAGTATTTACTGTTTTTTTTATATTTTAATAAAAGTAAATAATTTGTATCGAAAATGTACTTAATGTTAAATTTATGTCCACAAATATAATTTCAAATAATATAGTTCTTAATTACAATTTATAAAAGTTGAAAATATAATTTAAATTAAATTTGGGCTTCATTTTAAATATTAAAAATTTAAAAATTTAATTTAAAATTAGCAAAGGGCTTAACTGTAATTAAAGAAAGTTTAAAATGTAATTTGAAATATATTTGTGGGTAAAAATGGAATTAATAAAGTTTAATTTTCTTCGCAGGTGAGAAGAATCTACGCGCCAATCTACACGCGCGAAACGTGGACCGTCAGATCAACGCATGAACGGTTTAGATGTGCGCGTGCACTTCAACCCGACCAAGGAGAGTGGATGCAGGGAAATTTTGTATCGCGCGGCTCGGTGCCCGAGTGGGGCCCACCTGCCGCGCAGGTCGGCGTGCAGCGTGGGACCCACCGTCTGACGCCGCACAGACCTATCCCCCACCTTCGCGAGCCTTTTCCAGTGCGGTTGATCCACGTGAGCCCGGTTATTACGCGAACCAGAATCTGCCACGTTTTGCACTTAATATTTCAGCAAATAATATTCAGACACGTGGCATGTTACAATGAGCACGACCGCGCTGGATCAAGACCGTGTTGTAACCGTTGGCTCCCGTGCGACAATTCATCGTGCGCCCGTTTCCCCTCAACGAATGAGATGATGCCACGTGTCCCACTAATTATGTCCGCGAATTAGAACGCGACACGTGGCAGCATGGAAGAGAATTAAAACAGAAACGCGCAGCGTTCCACTCACTTTTTTGATCCCATTTTCGATACAATTTTTTGTCCCCCACGCGTTTAAATTATTATTTTCGTCACACTTTTTTGTCCCCCGCGTGGATTTAAATTTAATATTTTATTGATGTATTTTTTTGCTATAAATAGGAGATAGTTTTTAGTTGTAGAGAGGTTTTGGAGTTTTTGGAGTAGAGTTTTATTTTTAGTTTTCGAAAGTTTTTAGAGTGTTTTAATTTTTTTCACTTTGTAATTTTTATTGTGTTTGTGTGTTGGCTGCGGAACACGCAGAAGCTATTTTTGGCTTTTGTTGTGTTCTGCGTGTGCCAAATATTTTCATATTGACATGTTTTAATTTTATTTCTGCTTCTTCTTATTTTTCTGTAGTTGTTATAATTTTTATTTTAATTTTATGAAGTAATTTAATTTTTCTAGGGTTGCATTTAATCTAAATTTATGAGGCTTTGATTTTAATAATTTTCCTTAGATTTATAAGACGTTCGATTTGTTCGTTCTATTTTGTGCTTAATGCTTTTTTATTATTTACGAATCTTATCAAAACGATCCGTGGCACATGAATAAACTTGAGAAAGGCATTTGTGTGTGTATTGCTCGTAAATAGAATGACATGTATGATGAAGGATAGAAATATACCCTAATTGTATGTGTGGCCATTTGAAAACTTAGAATGTAATGAATCTCGGTAAATTTAATTTTCATAGAAATATAGTAAATTAATTTAACGAGGTGTGTTTATACGGAGCTCGAAAGAGATGTATGAATAATAAAAAAGAAGTTTTCGGTTGACAAATTAAATGTACTAAAAAATATAAATCAAAAGAAAATAACATGATTTGAGTGGATTAATTTGGTGAAAAATTGCAATCCTAGATTTCTTTTATTTTCTTATGTTATTGTTTTTAATAATCAACGATTATTTTGGATAAAATCAGAGAGATACAATTTTAGTACTCGACAAACTATAGTAACAAATCCTCGTGGGATCGATCTTTACTTACTAATCATATTACTTGTGACCGTGTATACTTGCACGAGTCCGTGTGTTGAAAAACACGCAACACCCAATCACCATTTAAAATTTTCGATCATAACACAATGGTCTTATGCCTTTTTGGGCAACCTTACCATGAAAAAAAATAGTGTTTTGGTCCCTTAATTTAAGCCAATCTACTCAGAATTATCCCTCTAATATTTTTCTTCTTCCATTCACACATATGCTTCAACGAAGAATAAGCTTCTTGGTACTAATTCGAATCATACAAATTGTGCTCCTATAACCTCAACAATAGATCTCGTAACATGACATTGCATGTTAAAATTAGATATCATTTTTCATTGAATTAAAGTCTAATGATGTTGAACAATACGCCACTTCAAATTAAACCGGATAGAGCCTAAAACTTGTAACTCCCCATCATGCTTAACCACCTCCTCACATTTTAAAATGTCTCCATGGCCAACACCATTTAAAAACAATTTTTTCCCTTAATGAACCATGTTTTTAATTAAGGACCAAAAAACAAGGCTCTATATATGATTTGAGCACTTAGCATCAAGATTATGAACAACAACTTAGAAAATTTTCTACACCATGAATCATTAGCTAAACCTTTATCACTTCTTTGTTAAACATTTTCCACCCCTCCTTTTTTATTGTTCCAAATAAAAACGTTACCCACAAAGCCCAAATCTTGCAAATTTGGATCATGTTTAAAATCCCGAAAGTCTAACATAGAGTTGTTGAAAATCAACACCAACATAATAAATGAAAATAAATAGAGTGGTTAAAGGATGAATAAATAGAGTGGTTGAAGGATGTAGAAAATAGAAGTGTGTAGATAATATTTATGTGGTTATAATTATTTCTTAGTTTTATATTTAGATGGTATAGATTGGATGGTGAGAACTATAAATAGTCTACCTTGCATTTGGTTTAATCATCTCATCAAAAACAAATAAGTCTTTGTATTCTTAGTTTGAGTTTGAGTGTGAGTTGAGAGTTTTTTCTTTGTGTGTTTGTATTTATCTTCAATTTCTGAATTGCCTTTAAAAAATATTATAATAGATATAATATAAATAATTTATTTACTTATTTGGATATATTATTAATAAATTTAAAATTATATATTCTAAATATTACTCAACAAAAACTTTGCTAATGAATCATGCCACCAACCTTCACTCGTTACTCTCTGACAACTTTTACCATTCCTTTGCATTTTTATTACAATTTTAATTTATATCCTAAGTTATAACAACTTTTCTCTTACTATTGAGATTTGTTTTTAACAAAGAGTATAGTTGATATAATTTTGAAATTTTCATATTTAAAAGTAATTTGTTATATTTTTTTTTCTTCAAACTATAAGCATTTAATTAGTTATTATCTAACTAATTTTATAAATAGTGATGAAAAGACTCCAACTTTTTTGACTTGTAAGTAATAACGCCCACTAAGTCACCTCTAATAAAGAGGAGTGGGAATTTTTGACAAAAGGAAAGATACAAAGTTAATGAAACATTAGGATCATTAAACACTTTAAATTAAATACGCATAAACTTACACTCTATTAATTATATTATTTAATATGTCATAATTATTTTTTAAATTAATAACTTTATCATTTCTTAAGTTATTGTATTAGGTCACATGATATGAGTATATGCCATTAGCTTTCCTTCAATAGTTTGAGAGAAGTACTCAAACGTTATTTATAACCTATTAGTTTAGTAATAAAAACAGTACGTGATTCATAATTTTGAGACGTAGGATTCAAGGGTTGATCACATGCAAGAAATAATATTTATTATTTGTCCCACTAGTGTTAATTGGTCTGGTGGCTTAATTTAGAAATCAATTCTTCATTCCTTTTAAACTAAATTGGGAGTAACATTGATTGAAAAAATAAATAAATAATTTCCGAAATAACAAGAATTCTGCTATAAATTAAAAATTTACAAGGAAAAAACATTAAAAAAAAATTATACACTTTTTAAATATCCAAAAACATAACCAAAGACAAAGATGAGGAGAGAGCACGAAGACAATATATAATATCGGCCGGCCTTTACATATTCAATAGATCCTGGAGGCATAAAACGTAATGTGTATCCAAGCAACGCTGATAATAATCGTTCTTGGCTTTCATTATTTTGCCACAGAAATATTGTGACCATTTTCTACAATAAGTTTCAATTTTTTCTCTCCTCTTTTCTCCTCTAACAACTTTTCCAATATAAGATACAAACCTTGACCAACGAGAAAGTTGCATCTCTAACATTCTAATTTGTTTATAAGTTGTATCATTCATACCCTTATCTCGGAAACTGTAAAAAACTGGCAATTTATGGTTTTTCGACTGCCTAGTATTATTATAATCATCATCAAATTTTAAAATTATTGTTATAATTGTGATCATCATGACCACCACAATAACTACTCTCATTGTCAAATTTCTTAGCCTCTTCTAGCTCTTATCATTTTTTTTCCCTAATTAAACTCTTCCCATAGCTCTTGTGTTTGTTTAATTTGTTCTTGTATATATATAAATAAGTTAAATGAATTGCTTTGGATTTTTATATTATTTAAAGAATTTTAAAAAATAAATTTAGCGCTAAGATGTTAATAGTATGAATGACCTTTCATTGATCATAGGAATGATTTCATAATTTAATAATACGAAGCTGACGTTTAAAGGAATTGGCCAGTAGCTAGTATAAGATTTCATTTTACTTTTTTTCTTTTGTCTTTTGAGGTTATCGTTTGTGGTTTAAAAAAAGAAGTAAAATAATAGTATATATACGAATCAAGAGTGAAAAATGAAAAAAAAATACTAATTGACTTGTAATATTGTTACATAATTACATGTGTTAGACTACTAGGATACTCTAACGTTATATCAAATTGGGTGATTTTGCTTTGGAAATCATGCAACAACTTTTTTTATTATTATTATAAAAAACAATATTCATAAAATTTATAAAAATACAAATAATAATTAAATAATATTAAACGAATCAAAACATTGTAATTTAATTTAATTTTTTTTATTAAACTATATTTAATATAAAATAATATATAATATTTTTTTAATAATAAAATTATATGAATTAGATATAAAATATATTATTTTTATAATATTTTCAAAATTTTAATCTAGGGAATATATAGAGATAAAAAGCAAGCTAATCATTAGCTAAGAATATAAGTGATATTTGAGGGTATGAAAGGGATTTTCCTTTACCATTAGCTATGCTGATTGATGATGGCACCACCGTCTCCAGTTACTTTTAAAAAAAAAACTATTAATACAAACACATAATTACTTTACATTACAAACATACTTACTAATCGTTTTAAATTATGAGAAGAAACTCGATATATATATAGCATAAAGTACTTTTGGGTGATATTTGGTAAAAGTAATATCCTATATTATAATAATTATAATAGAGTTTATAAAAATTATAAATTTTTTTACTCATTAGTTAAAACATTTAGAATTGAAAAGTATATAATTCTTATAAATTTAAAAAGATATCAAAAATTTAGTAGATTATGTTAAAAACTAAAAATCATTTTAAAAAAAGAAAGATAAAAGATATAATAAAATTAACTTTCAAAAATAGGAGAGCCCATCGTTAATTTTTGACCAAGCCCATTTCACTTTTAGGTTCACAATACCGTGGGCTTTCAATTGACTTTAAGACACGTCATCTATCATCATCTAAAACAGTCAACGTATTCCGTCTTTAGTCAATGTGGTGAAGGGACAGTCAAACCTCACGTTTATGAGTTTGTTCAATATTTCTCCGATTTTCAGCTATCTGCTATACTTTTTTTTTTTTTTTTTGCCAGACATGTAAATTTTCTGCTTTGATTTTTAATTTATGATATGTAAATAATCATCATTCGAATATTTATTTAAAAAATGAAAGCAAAAAATATATTTAATAGGCATGCATTTATTTTTCTTCATAAGACCGGAATTTTATGACAATATATATATAGCGAATATATATATATATATATATATATTAAGAGAGGATGGATGGTGAAAATAACGATCACAAATATTACAGCAAATTAAAAGAGAGACCCAAAAATATTAAAATAGCGTGCTTCTTCGGATTTACTTTTGATAGATATCATTCAGTAGCTATATATCTTGGACTGGACTTCAATGCAACTTAAGATATTTCAAAAGCCTGAAAAAAATAAAATTTTGAAAGATGAGTACTTTAGATGTTGAGAATTAATTTAATGGATATATGATTTATATTTCTAGGTTGTTCCCATATATATAACAATGCAAAAGAAGAATATTAATGTTAAAAAAAAAAAAACCTTTGTTCTTCGTCGAGATTAGTTGAGGCAGTAGGATTAGAGTTGTAGTTGGGAATAGGAATGAGACCAGATTCAATGTTCCTGAGATCTTCTAAGAGGAGATGATAGTGTCTCTTGACATCTTCAATTGATTTTCCAGCACCCACAGCTTTGGTTATATTTTGCCATCGTTCTGGGGTTTCCTTGTCATATAAGGCCAAAGCCTTTTCGAACAATTTGTTCTGCTGTGGTGTCCAAGTCGAACCTGAGTTTTGTTTACTCATAGAGCTTGAGGCCATTGAATACGTACGTACGTACGTACGTACCCAGAGCTAGCTAGATTGTGATCTTGTTTATAATAAAAACTAATAAGGTTGCTGTGTTCTTATATATGATATATATGGTGGGCACTGGGCAGGGCAGGGCAGGGCAAGAGGAAGCCAGTTGGCGAATCTAGCTATAGTAATTAAGAAGGCCTTAATTTGGAGCCACAAAATTAAATGTTACATGACAAGGAGCTAGCAAAGAGGAGGATCCGAATCTGAATCAAATGGGTTATTATTTTTGTTCAAAGTTTTTTTTTTTTTTGTCTTTTATTCTTTTTGCTTTAAAACTGAAAACTTTAAAAAATAGGAAAGCGATTTACAATTCTCATTCTCGCAAATAATATTGTCAAAAATATAATGAATTATGAAAATCACAGCGAAGTCTCAGCAGATTTTGGTTACACTGGCATAATGGATTTTATATGAAGTGTAAGTCATTTTAAATGTTGTATAATTCAAGATATTCTTTTCTAAAAGGTTCGTTTCATGCTACTTATAAAATCTTTATATATCAACCTGTGTCACTCATTTTATACACTCAAATACCCCTTTAAAGTTTGTAATGTTTGACTAAATATTTTATATTTTTAACTCATATTTATTATATTTTATTTGTATTTTGATAATTATCTTTCTTTAATTTTACAATATTTATGCATGTTTTTGTGGAATGCTTATAAGGTTTTTTTTGCATTAATTCGTTGATAGATTAAAGTATTTATATCATATAAATTTTTACTATATTAATTTCATTTCTATTTAGATCTTCTATTAGCTTTTTCTCCCTTGATTCAATTAAAATTATAATATAATGTAAAATTTGTATAATATATAAATAACTTCACATCAAATCAAAGTTATATTTAAAAGAATATAAGTTTTATATTATCTATATATATTATATTAATATTTTTATTTATAAATGTGATACACTTATTTTATATATAAACACAATGTTATAAATTTCTTCAATTTTTATAATTATTTTAAATTTAATTACTAATTTTTTTTTTGTTAATAATCATATATTCACACATTCAAATACGTAATTATTATTAATAATTATATATTCACATATACAAATACGTACATATAATAAAAGATTCAAACGCAAGTCTTTTTAATGCCCACAATAAGAACAAAAGGACGGTATGAACGAATAACTTCTTAATAAATGAAAGAAGTTGACGATAGGTATATATACATTTCATTTTATTATATTATCATATTTCAATCCTTAGGATTAAAAGGTATGATTCTTTTTCTCTTATATTTATTATAAATTTAAATAGTTAAAATATGATAATATAATAAATTATAGACATGATATGATTCTTTTTCTCTTATATTTATTATAAATTTAAATAGTTAAAATATGATAATATAATAAATTATAGCAATTTATCATGTCTTATATATAATATATTATAATAAGTGATGACAATATAATAATAATAATAATAATAATAATAATAATAATATAGTAGTGACAATTTCATCTTAATCAATTTAATTAATATTCAACTAAATTGATAAACAGATCTTTGGAAATTGGTTTTGCGTATCTTTCTTTCAGGCCCTGGAAAACCTCCAAATAAGACCAAATAGCTGGCTCACACCTGATGCCGTACGTTGATATCTATAACATCTTAATATTCCTTATATTTACATGCATTGGTCCACTCAATTTTGTTACATATATAGCTTGCATGCATTGGTTTACTTACATTATTACATAATATTTACTCTAAATCCAGTTATTGGACACCATAAAATAATGTCCTTTCATTCGTTAATTAGGTTGGTTGTCTTTCACTTCTTTTTTTCTTCTTTTCAAAGGCTTGGGCAGTGCTTCATGCATGCATATGCATACTGCATGGTGTAATTGCATGGATCACTGGCCCTTTAACTCGTACGACCTACAGTTTTTATCACTAAAATACATCCTATAAACTCCATAATTTAAATATATTTATAATTAAATGAGATATATATAACATCTTTTAAAATAATAAAAAATATTAAAATCTTAAATTTAACTTTATTTTTCAATAATTTAAATATATAATACTATTTTTTATTAGATTTTGATGCATCTTTTAAATTAAAATCGTGAATCTATCATTACATCTGCATAGATTTTTTTCACCAAAGAGTATTATAGTTTTAAGTTTGTTACATATGTTAAAAATATATTAATTTCAAGTCGATTAATAATCAATTTTAATACTCAATTTTTGCATAGTGTTTTATACTAAATCTCACAAATATATTTATATATACAAGGACTGTGTGCTATGTAATGTAAAAATATTGTGTTGTGTTTGGAAGATGAAGAATCTTAACTAACACCGAATGTACTTTATATTAATTCTCATATAATTACTTAAAATTGAACGAAAAATGCAATTAGGCTATACCTGTCCAATTTTTTTTTTAAACTAAAGAAAATGAAATTCTTGTTCAATAGTTATTAATTTCAACAATTTGTATTATATTGACTGAAGCCCAAAAAGTTAAAATACATGCTCACCTAAAAATAGATATTTTAACTATAAATAATTAAAATTATAATTATTTATAAAAATTTGATGATTTTACTTCAAAAAATAACAGCAATAAATTAAGTATGAAGTGTTGATAGTTTTTATAATACTGAAATTATAATTAATAGAAATTTATGAATATATATTAATATTTTATTTTATATACATATAATTACATAAAAATATTTTTAATATTTAAATTAAATTTTATATATTCTTATATTATTTAATTTTACTTAAAAATATGTATTAAATAGTTAAAAAATGAAAATTAATATTAATATTAATTAAAATAAATATTAAGTTAATATTTTATTTTATTAAATATATTTTTAAATAAATATTAAAAAATAAAAAATATTGTCAAATAACGTGAAAACTCAACATATCATTTCACAGTTAATTATATTTAAATAATTATTAAAGTATAATTATTTAAATATATTTAATATTTTAATTTAATATTATTAAATTATTATTTTATTATTGTAAATTTTATTAGTATTTTGTAGTTTCCCTAATTTTTTCATCAATAGTAGTTAGTACAGCGTGAAAATGGAAGAGAACGCGCATACAAATTATACTGAAGTTGAAACAAGACCCCCGTGTAGAATGGCGTGAAGACGTGGGAAGACTGTTAATAATTTTAATTTTTTTATCAAATTTATATTGCTAGTTTTAATTTTAATTATATTGCTAATGTTTTTTTCCCTAATTAATTAACATTCCTAATGTGTGATATAATTTCGAAGTGATACAATTAGAAAAAAGCATACCTAAAAATACTGCATTGATTAAAAAAAATAACTTGAAAAAAAGTATAACCTAAAATTTGTAGTGAGATTTATCTCATCCATATAGTTCCCGATCGATATACCAATCTTGAAAAAAAAGTATAATAATCCATATGCAAATTCCTCAACGTAGTGACCACTTTCCTAGGGCAAAGTGGTCCTTCCACACAAGTTGGAAGGTCGCTCTAAAGCTAAAAGTTTTGATCAACATATATATATATATGGAATTTAAAGTATTAATTAACTTTATTATAAAAAATAATTAATTAAGCTATCTAGCTATATTATATATGTATACTCCATTTGCTAGCTATAATTAATTTTTTTAGAACTTAACTAAGAAATCCAACACCCACATGATCTCTGGTCCATGTGATCGATAACGAAGGGGACTGATAGAGACTAAGAGCATATCGCAAAATGAAGTTTGCTTTTGGATATTGTTTTCGATCGTTTCAAGATAAACAGATAGACATAGTGATAATAAAAAGTCTTGAGCACCAACCAAATAGGAATCCTTCTTCTATTATCACTCGAAATAATATAATACTGATGTGTCCTGAGCAATTTAATTAATTTCGACATTTTAACTTGTAATTTGTGAGTCTATGACAATGAAATAAGTGAACTGTGAAATTACGAAATTCTATTGCTCAATAAATAATATTTGTACATGGATCTTTAATAACATAATAAATTAGATAACTATTAATTTTAATAGTATTCTTTTAAATCACTTTACACAAATTTTTAACATTAATTCTTAATCTTGTTATACTAAAGCAACCTAAAAATTTAGTTTAAAGGATTAATTTTTTTTTTATTTTGTTTAATAAAATAAAAAAAATTTATAATAGTAATTAATGTTCGATAATTTATACTATTATATATTTATTAAATTTAAATCACTTGAGGATCCAAAAACTAATTTTCTTTAAGAGAAATGTTATGAATATATATATATATTTGTATTTATTTTTGCACTTACACCGCTTATATTTTATCATGTATCAATTTTATCTAAAATATTGAATCATTTCTATAATTTCTATATAATTATAACACATGATAAAATACAAGAATATACATACAAAAATACATGTAAAATTAAATAATATAAGCATTTTTTTATAAACAATAAACTATACAAATTTAATTTTTAGATCCTCCTTCCATATTAAATACAATAATATTAAAAATATAAAGAAATGGACTATAAAAGTCCCTTTGTGGTACCTTTTAGTCGCTTAGATTTTAAAATGTGTTTTCTAGTCATCTATTTTTTTTAAAAAAGATATTAATTAAAGATAAATAATATTATTTTAATAATTTTTTATTATTAAGTGATTAAAACACAATAAAATATGAGCCTTTAATAAAGATAAAAGAAAATTTTAATATAAAATTATTTAAGAAAAAATCAATAATAATAATATTCTTACATAAAATTGTTTGAATACTTATTTATTTTTAAAAATTTAATAAATATTAAAATAAAAATAATGATAATAACCAAATATTAAAATAAATATTTTGTAAAAAAACTTCATATTAATTATCATTTTACTATAATTAAAGAATCTAGTTTTAATTGTATTTCAATTACTTTACAAAAAATAATAATATTTTAACAAAAATTTATTAAAAAATATATATATTTTTAATTGTCTCTTTTTTTTTATCGTCGAGGGACTAGAAAATACTTCTATAAATAAGAGTCATTAAATATATCTTATACTTAATCTGAGAAGTTTGAATGATACTTTATTATAAAAATTAATATTATCAGTGAAAGTATTTTTTCTTGAAAATAATTATAAATTATGGGTAAATTATAATTTATTATTTAGATAAAAATATTAAATATTAAATATATTAATTAGTACCATTTGATAATTTAAATTATAAATAATATTGTTTAATTTTTTAAGTTAAAAAAATAATCAATTAAAAATATATTATATTATTTTAATATTTTTAAAATTAAAATAATATATTTTATTATTAATTTATCAGTTTTTAAAATTATGAGATTAAATAATATTATTTTTAATAAAAGAAATTAGACTATATCAATGATATGATATAAGATATATATCTTTACTAGTCCGCTCCTTTTTTTAAAATAAGAATTTAAAAAGTCAGACAATGTTGTTGAAGTATCGGAAACCACACCATTTTAGTTGTACAATCCAGTTCCGTTAAAGATTTTTAATCTTAATACATAGTCTTTTACTAAATTTTATTTAAATAAATAAAATAACAAAAACTGTCGAAACATGCTAGTATTAGCAGGAAGGCAACTTTAAAGTGACGTATTTAAAAGGAAAAATTATCGTGTAATTCTTTTTATTTAGGTCATTTAGTTATTTTTTTAAAATATGTGTAATTAAATTTATTTTTTTGTTAAAAATATATTAAAAAATAATGATTTCAATATTTTATCTAATTTTTTTGTTAAATATAACGAAATAATATATGTGTGACATATACATATTTATATTTTGATAAACATATATCTAGTTTTTAATAAATTATTTCTATTAAATTTAAATAAAATTTTCGTAGTTTAAAATATAATTTTGTGTATTAAACAATAATAATTTTATTAAAATTTGAATAAAAATTTATTTAAAAGTTTCAATAATATTTTTAACTAAATATTATTTTTTTACATATATATATGTTATTGAAAAATATAAGTATGCATATGACATAAGTATTATTTTATTATGTTTAAAATAAAATTGAATATAAAATTAATTTTATCATTCATGGTCATTTTTTACAAAACATAAGAACTTAGATGATATTATTTTTACAAATAAATAGATTTAAAAACACATTTTATAAATTACAATATAAAATAACACTTTTAACCTAAACAAAAGCTCCATCTTGATTGTTCATCCCACTTCAAATCTTATGGTTGTCAAAACAGAGTTGTAACAAGATGAGATCACAATTTCAACTCTTCTTGGTTACATCAATTGGGCGCAATTTAATTGAAAAACTAGGTTGCATGCAAGTTGGTATTGTAGCTTGTTAGACAGGAGGTATGCAATTTAAACTTTAACGGTTATATAATTTCATACGGATTGAGTCATAAACTACCCACTAGCCTTCTTTGATAAAATCAAAAACTAAGGCAGTAATCAGGGACTCTGAAGAGATTTTTAATTAAAAAAAAGAGTCTTCTTGGTTACGTTTAGAACTATTTTAAAACAAAATATAAAAAACGGTTTGAATATTTGTTTCTTTGGTTAAACATGTTATCAAACCGGGGCCAACGGTATTGTAATATTAACCGTTGATCGAATGGGAATGTCTACTGTTTTTAAGATTTTGTCCGCCGGTTTTTCCAGACATCCAAAATATAATTGCGTTGGTGTGTGGAATGTGGATTTATTTAATACCACAAAGTCTTAAATCAATGGTGAAGAATAAGAACGTGATATAATAATATTATACACAAGTTATTATCAGGAAGCTAGATTGAGAATGCATATATATATATATATATCCTCATTTTATATGTAATACATCATCCTAAACACTTGTAAACATTAAAATATATATATGTGTATGTATATTCTTAAATTAATTCTGCATGAGATAGATGAACGTATTTTGCTAAAATTAATAAAAGCTACACCATAATATAATATATTAAAATACATGCAAATTTTTGTATTCATTCAGTGACGATAAAGCAAAAAATTAATAGAAAATACAATTTTTAATTTTCAAGAATTTTTATTCAAATTGTTTGATACATGAATATATGTCACACTCAAAAGTCATAAAAATATATTAATTATATCATTAAGATATATTATTTTTCTAAATAAGTTAATATTTTGTATTATAATTAAGAGTCTAATAAGTGGTAACAAAATTAATGTACAATTTACATTGTGTGAATGTATAGAAGATAGATACTCAAGAAAAATGAATCCATATAAGTTATTCAATGTGATTCAATTTGAACGAATGATAACACATTGTTGGATCACAATAGTAATTGCACAATATTATTTTAAACTCATAAGATTATAAAAATATGATTAAATTGATATAGATATTTTGATAATTTTTTACGGTCTTAAATTAAGAAGGAATTGATTAAATGGATGATATGTGTACAAAAACATATATTTTAAGGAAATTGTTGGGTGTATACAAAAATTATAATTAGATAATAAATTAAATATATAGTTAAAATAAACTATTTATATTAATAAGTTAAACTTTTGATATAAAACACCACACCTAATACAAATAATGTTAATAATTTTGTGGTTCTAACGTGCCATTAATTAATCTTAATTAACCTAGAAGAAAACACAATGACTAATATTGATTTGATTCCCTCGTAAAATTTACAAACTATTATCAAAACTTTATATATATATATATATATTAACAAACTTACATGTTATAACAATCTATAATTTTTCAGAAAAAAATTAATAAGACTAACATGTACTTAACAGGTTGTGTGCAATTTATGTGACCTGATTACTTTAAAAAAAAAAAAACCCAAATCTCTCTCGAATACACGTAACTCACAATCCTTCACACAAAACCATCATTTCCACCACCTTGTAAATCAAAGCAAGTTTCACTGTATCTCTTCTTATTATCATCAGTCACAAACTTCCCACCGGTATAGATAACAAAGGTATACTTTTCAGACCCTTCCTCTGTTCTGTTTCAGTTTGTTCTCGCTAGCTACTGCTATTTCTGCTTCTACATTGCTACTCGATCTTTGGCGTAATAATTTTGTTATGTGATTAAGGGAGCCGTGTCCATATTCAAATATATACCATTAATATTTTATGTTGCTTTTCAAATATTTATAATTTTGTGCTATATATTGGAAATACTAATTTAAGGTTCTCTGAAGGTACGTACCTGACATTTTTCTTGTGGATTACATTGGAGTGGTAGCAGCCAAGCATGCAACATATGTGCCACATTCTCCAGGGTGGTACAACGTACGTTTTACGTTTTAGGAAAGCCAAGCCCAGTGTCCTATTGTGGAGATCAGGCTGCTTACAAACTCATCGATGATGCACAGGCGAAACAACGGAAAGAAACTCATGGCTGTCAGGATTATTAAACATGCTTGCTATGGAAGTTATCCATTTGCTAACTCATGGAAACCCAATTCAAATCATTATTGAATATGTGGTTAACAGGTATAATATTATTATTCTACATATTCCTGATATCCTCCCTATCTAGTGCTTTCTTTCACCATAATGTTGTTAATCTTGATTTCTGTTTTCTCTTTTTTCATTTTTGCAACCAGTGGGCCACGTGAAGTTGCACCTCGTATTGGATCTGCTGGTGTCGTTTAGGCGTCAAGCTGTGGATATTTCTATCCCGTGCCACGTTAATCAGGCCATCTATTTCTTCCAATGTAAGGGTGGATATATTCATGGTAAGGGTGACAATTTTTGGTTAATTTTCACGTGAAGGATTATGAGTTGTGGATAACCAAGGAAATTTGAGTGTTTTCAAAATATTAAGTACACCTTTGTTTCTGTGAACTTTTAACAAAAATAATAGATTCTTATAATTTATATAAATTTGACGATAAATTTTGACATTTCATAAGTTTAACGTTATATTCTTACAAATTGTGTAAGTTTATGATAAATTTTGAAACTTAATATATTTGATAAAGATTTGTAAAATTAAATAATAAAATTTGACTTCTTTTACATATCACTTATTACTTATTATTATCTTGCTTACATTAAGTTAAATAAGTTATTTAATTCTTTAAAATTAAAAAGATATCATTTTTTTATTTTTATAAAAAATTATTATTATTTTTATTAATATTACGAATAAAATAATATTATTCTCTAATATTTTATTTTATTAATAAATAAAAAAATACATTTTATAATATAAAAACTAATTAACACGTATCTCTTAATATAAAAAACCATTATTACATATCACCCTTACCAACTTGATGATATTTACACCATTTATTAATATATAACCAATAAAACAAAATATGTATACTTATCAATACTTTGAGCTAAAAAAAAAAAAATCTAGTTTAGTGGGCCATCATCTTATTCGATAGAAGCTAGAATTTTGTTGAGGTAGCGGTTGTAGACAAATGGGCGCTCAAGGTGGACAAGGTGACCTGCTTTCTTTATACAAATCAGCGTGCATTTCTCATCCCCTAATTCCCTGTTTTATCAAATCAATTTTATAATCATCGTCACATAAAACCACTCTCTCTCTCTCTCTCTCTCTATTTTTTAACAATGCAAAATTCTATCCACACTGTCCATATATTGTTAAGTTGTTTTTAAATTTATATTTAAATAAATTTTGTAAATGATATAATTTTATAAAAAATAAATTACTCATAAGTTGAAATCGAAAATGCTTGATGCAATTTTACCTTTTTGTTATGTTTCAAAAGTATATAAAATTCAAGTTAGTTTTTTTTAAAGTGTTATTTATTTATTGAAAAAATATAAATATACTAATTCTATATCTATATTATTTTATTATTATATATAAAGATATAAATCACCCCTAAAATACTTTTAGATTAAATTGTTATTATATTTTAAAATAAACATATATTAAATTTTATACTTTATTTTAAATTTTAACAAAAAATAAGTTAACACCTAAATAAAAAAAATCTTTCCTAATAAATAGATATATCACTTTCCTAATAGATATATCGTATTTATGTTTTTATTTAGATTTTATGAGAAAAATTATATATATATATAAAAGAATACATAATATAAGTAAAAACAATTTAAAACATAAATATGTTATGTATGTGGATGTGAATGTGAATGTTAATGTTAATGTGTAAATGATTGTCAACTTCTGTAAAAAACGATGCTATTTGACCCGGGTGTGAGTCCAACACGAGGGTGTCAACTTTTAGATTATTATTTTTAAAAAAATTAAAAAAAATTATAAAAAATAATAATTATAAAATTTATAATAATAAAATAATATCTAATTAAATTATTTTGTTATTTTTTTATTGACATACACGGTCAATAACAGTTTTTTTGAAATATAATTAGAAAAATCAATAACCAAATCCTACGAAATTACTAAATCATGAAATTAAAAACCCGAATCATATAACTGTCGGTGCATCATTTATCAAAGCGGTATTAGTCGTTTTCTTTTGATGGAAAAAACCGTATTTGTCGCTATCAAAACAACTTGTGTGCATTGATGATGTGAGTAGATATTGCAACTGTAATTTTATATAACATTTCTGTCCACCAAACAACACATCAATGCTATGCTATCGAGTATTTTTATATATTAAATTTTATTAAAATATAAATAATAATTAAAAAACAAAAAAAATTTAAAGATGTAATTTAATCACTTAAAATTTTAAAATATATATATATATATAAAAATCATGAATAAAATAATAATATGTATGGGTCAAATATTTGTTTGCATAAATACGATGAAGGTTATAAAATGGAGCCTTTTAATTAATACAAAAAAAAAATTCATATTCACACACCTAAAAACTAGTCATTTTGTTTTTTAATTAATTCTTTCCATATTCGATCTCCATGAAAAACTAGTCATTGTGTCTTAATGAACAGATCTTAAATAACTTTAGAAAGCTTTTACCTATCCATTTGAGGTTGAATAACTGAAACCTAGTATTTATGGGAAAGCTTGAAAGAGGGCATAAATAGGAGGTGAATATATATAGACAGTTTTAGGAAAATTGTCTTAATTGAGGAGCTGCTGCAACAGGGGCCTCAGCAGAATGGACTCCAAGTGCTGGGGACTGGCGATCGAAGTTCGCATTGATGACTGGATGAGTAGGGACTGGTAGGGGCTCATGCTGCTAATAATGATGATGAAGAAATGTGAAAAAGAAATCATAAATCCCTCCCCTTATAAAGATTTCATTTTGCTGCCGAAGAAATAGTTGGGAGGGGGAAACAAATTTGTTAATGACACCAGCTATCCCTAGCTTGTTTGATAAAATTTATTAAAATATTAAATAAATACATATAATTTTCCATCATTTTGTATTTTTTATAATTATAAGAGATATAAATCTTAGTCTTTAAAGAAGTAGATTCACGTGTCTTTACTCAATTTTTTTACAAATAAATATTTAATTATAATAATTATGAAATCATAAATAAACTGATGTATAAAATAAAAATGAATTCTTTGTGAAAATTATAATTTTTTAAATTTTTAATACTTAATATATATCAATAAAATTTAATAATTCTTTTTATTAAAATAAGATGGATTTTTTTAATTAAAAATAAATAATAACTGAAAAATAAATTATTTTTTTATTCTGTATAAATTACTTTTTGTGTATATAAATCATAAAATCCACTGATCTCACCTATAATCAAATTTAAAGCATGTATGCGGTATTAGTTAATTTAGTGTAAACATAAAGAATTTTTTGGTAATCATAGTGGCAGAAGTAGAAAATTTTACTGAATGATGCATTTGATAATAAGAAGAATTTTTTGTACTCGAAGAGAGAGGGAGAAAACTTTTTCTTTGGAGAAGGTTTTAATTTTCATATTAAAATATATAAAATGAAATTTTACTGACTTTCCACTATAATCTATCATATAATTAAACTAAAATAAATAAATGAAAAATTATAATAAATTTTATGTTTTTATAACCTTAAATAAACATATTAAACTAATTAATTAATTAGAAGTTAATATAAGCAAACAATTTGACACCAAACATGTCGAGAATACTTTGTGTTAAAAATATTAAAATAAACATATTAAAATCTAAAATATAAGATAAATATTCAACTTGAGATTATAATTAAAATAAAAATGTACTGATTTGTAGCAATCTTTAATTGAAAAATAAAATAAATATGAGGAAGAGAAAAATTAATAAGAATAAATCAAATATTAATATTTTAGTATATACAATATTTTAAATAAATTAAAATAATTATTAAAATAAAATATCAAATAATATAATTTCGCATAATATTAAAAAAATAGAAAAAATGTAGTGAAAACTTTTAAGGATAGATGCAAAATAAATGAAATTTTACTCTTATAAATTGACCAAACATTAATTTTTTTGTATTATTTTTCATTACATTATATCCTAAATGAAAGACATAAGAAATATTATGATATGATATGAATAAAATACACTATATATTTAAGACTAAAAAATAAAAAAAAATTATATGTCACATTGTACCACCCCATTAGTAAAATATTATTGATTTAATTTTTACTTATTATATTTTTATCTTATCATTGAATTATTTGAATTAACGTGATAATATCATATTTTATATAATATTATCTCTAGATGATTTAAATTTTTCACTCACTTTGATTTATCATCGTATATAGATATGAGTATTTGAAAATGTGAATAAAATAACATAAAAGTGACTTAAATTGCTAATATTTTAAAATTTTATTTGTATTGATTTTTCATTTACTTGAATTTCCTTTATATATTTCCATCTCCAAAATAATAATATTAGTTTTATACTTAAATTATTCTCCACATAATGCTACTTAATAGTTAATAATTTTGTTTATATACATTATTTAGGTAAATAAATGTTCGGTAAGCACTAGATTCTAAAAGGATCAAATTTAAGTGATTTATTTAAGTGTTTTAATTTTTTATATATAATTTAAAAATTAAAGTGTAATAATATTATTATAACTATTTTTGTTATTATTAAAATAAAAATAAATAAATTATTTATTATGTTTATATAACAGATTATATTTGAGTAGCATTAGCATTATTATTTTAAAAAAAATTGTCACGATAATAAAATAAATGTACTAATATCGGTATCTAAATAAAACCACTTACGATTGGGTTTTCTGAACGGTCTCGAGATTGAAAATCTTATCTGTCTCGCCGGCGAAGATAAAAATTTTCTGCAAACAACCAATTAAATGAAATGTATTATTAATTATGTTTAAATATATTATTTATATATAATATTATTTTTTCTTCCTAAGTATTTATTTTTTGAAAAATTTATACTAATTTTAAATTTTATTGATATAACATAATATATCATCAAATACTTTGAAAATAAATAATAATTTCTATAGAAAGAGCATTAATGATTTAGAGCAGTACAATTAGGAGAAATGATAAATATCAATGTTTAAATCGAAATAAATAAAATAAAATACTAACACAAAACATAATTAATTAATTAATTAATAGTAATAATATTATTAAAATATAAATTATTATAGTTAAAAAATATTTTATTAATGATAACTTTATATTATAATAATGATATCAAAATGTAATTAATATTAGTGATAAAATATATATTTTATATAATTTTTTATATCAATAATAAAAATTATTGTATTATATCATTATTTTTAATTAATTAAAAAAAAATATTTAGTAATATTAATATACGAATATGTGGTTGCACCTGTGAGAAATTAGGAAATGTGAAATCAATGTCCTTGATAATCATTGTCTGCGTTAGTTCAGCTCTCTGTTTTCTGTTGCTGAACATGACCTGTCATTTGTTAACCCCATAAGGCTTCAGTTAGAGCTCCATGCTTACTTTTCTTTTAATGATAAACTAAGTTCAGTTGAGCATGTGTATATCCATATTTTGACAATCCTCTGTTGTTAAGTTAAAAAAAATAAATTAATGATTATTATTCAAATGTTATTTTAAAAAAAAAATATTAGATTGTTTTATTACAAAAAAATATATATGAGATAAATCTATAGATGATATTTTTGTGATTAAAGTTTCAAAAATATTATTTTTATTATTTTCTTATTATCTTTTTTTAAAATATTTTATGATGCGTTGGTTTGTGTTTTAATAATTATAAAATAATTTTTTTAGTAAATATATTTACAATCATGTTTGCATTTTATTATATAACAATATTTGATGTGATTTAAATATATAATTTTAAATAAAAAATATTAATTTAATTTTCATATTATTAAGTGAATTATTAATAAATATTGAACAATAAAATGTTAACAAGGAGTGTTGACTAAAATATAACATCTTTCTTTAAATATTTTTTTTACTTTTTTTAAATTTATTTATTAGTAATTTATCAACATTTTTTTTCATATATTTAAGTATCTTATTATAAATAAATAATATAAAAAAATCATGTAAATATTTTTATTGTTACCTAACATAAAAGCAAAAAAAAATTAATATCAAAATACGATACAAATAATATGATACTAATATAACCATCATTATCACACATGCATCCAGACCAGCTAGCTAGCACACGGATCGATCATTAATGACTTCGCTATCTATCTCAACAAAACCTATCCCCACTCGAAAGTCAAGAACGTTTCAAAACGCGCTTTATCGTGAAAGAGACCACCCAGACTTATAACCAAAGACATTGCCGCTTCCTGGCGATGTGGGACTCAACACTCCTCACATCTGACGGGACACCGCAAAGACCGACCGCTTACCCGTGCCAAGTAACCAATCTGACACGGAGCGAGCAAAGAGCGTACATCGAGACCCTGTGGACTGCTGATACCAAATTGAAAGTCATGCCCCAATGTTTCCCTCAAAACGCGCTTTATCGGGAAAGACGCCTTGACTTATAACCAAAGACATTGCCGCTTCCCGGGCGATGTGGACTCAACAACATCGGACCCGGGGACCGCTCGATACCAAATTGAAAGTCGAGCAACCAAAGCTTTCCTCAAAACGCGCTTATCGGGAAAGCGGGTCACCTGGACTTATAACCAAAGACATTGTCGCTTCCCCGGGCGATGTGGGACTCAACACTCCCCTCACATCGGACGGGTATACCGCAAAGACCGACCGCGTACCCGCACCAAGTAACCAATCTGACACGAGCCGAGCGGCAGAGCGTGCACATCGGGACCCCGGTGATCGCTCGATACCAATTGAAAGTCAAGGCCCAAAGCTTTCCCTCAAAACGCGCTTTTCAGGAAAGGGGCCACCCAGACTTATAACCAGCACATTGCTGGCTTCCCTGGGCGATGTGGGACTCAACACTCCCCCTCACATCGGACGCGGACACCGCAGCATCGACCGCCACCCGTGCCAAGTAACCAACGGACACGGAGCCGAGCAAAGAGCGTGCACATCGAGACCCCAGGGACCTGCTTTGATACCAAATTGAAAGCTGGGCAGCCCAATGTTTCCCTCAAAACGCGCTTATCGCAGTGGTACCGCCGGACTTATAACCAAGACATTGTTTCCCCCTGGGCGATGTGGAACTCAACACTCCTCACACGGACGAGGACACCGCAAAACCGATCCGCCTACCCGCGCCAAGTAACCAGACACCTGAGGGCGGCAGAGCGTGCACATCGGGACCCCAGATCGCCCGATACCAAATTGAAAGTACCCAATGTTTCTCTCAAAACGCGCTTATCGTGAAGAGCGCCACCTGCATTTATAACCAAAGACATCATTGACTTCCTGGCGATGTGGGACTCAACAATTACAACCAGTTTGTGATAAGGGTCGACTGGTTTGTTTAATTATTTATTCCTTCCCATATATAATGAACTTTTCTCACAGCTTCTTCGTCTAATACTAATAAAGTAGAATAAATTAAAGAATAAGCATTAATATAACTATAGCGTACCTCCAAATAATGCTTGTATGCCCAATCGGGAAACCATGGCGTTTTGTGAACAACACCACGCAAAAGCACTTTCAAACCCTCAACTTCATTAGGAAGCAAAAACTGAGCCCAACTAGTACTTCCGCCAACAATCCTTTCAAGAGCTGCTTTACTATGGGACTCAGAGAATCCCACATTTGAGTTTGACAAAACTAGACACTTAACCAATTTGGGATACAACACTGCCATTCTAGACCCAACCATCCCACCATAGCTACACCCAACCACAGTGCACTTTTCCACCCCAAGCAACTTCAATCCCCTTGCCAAACACTCGGCCTGGAATGTCGACGACCGCTCCGAGCTATCGGAAATCGAGCCGCCGAAGAAAATAAGGTCGGGCACATATACATCAAACTTGCCAGCCAAAGCTGCCACTTGAAACAACCATGTTAATATACCTGTTCCAGCAAATCCATGAAGCAAAACCACAGCTGGCTTGTTCTTCTTCTCGATTTTTACGGAGTTTGATTCTGTTTTTTTGTAGTTTTTGATTGAGTGAGTTGGTGCCCAGAAGTTGATCAATGTTCCTGGTTCGATTTCTACAACTTGTTCACTCAAACCAATTAACTTCATTAAGATTCTTATTAGAGGATTCAGAGCTTGTAAAAGATTAATGCCCATCTTGCTAGCTTTGTGTAATATTTGATTCAATCTTGATGATCATTACTCAATGTTATATATAGAAGATAAACTTAATTTGGTTAGGGATTTATATTGAAGAGACTTATTATTAATTGTATTAAACGTAACATATCTATAAAACCTCCCACCAAGCCTTCAACGATTGGACAAGGTAGCAACCAATATAAATAAGGGGCGTAGGCCTTTCCGTTACGTGAATCTTAAGACGTGGCTTAATGTACTACCACTGTATACTAAATGTGACAAGAAGTCAACAACTACTTTCGTACCAAATGAAAAGGGCAAAAAAATATAAAAATAATTACCATTTATATTCTTTCTATATAAGATGATTTTTTTATGGAATTTATCTACAGTAATTTTTAGGTATATTTTTATTTTTATCTAATCTTTTATATATAAGTATATTATTTTATTTATTGGATGATTATATTTTAGAAGATGCTAATTTCATGAAATTAATGAAATTTGTTGCATATCTTGTAATAATTCAAACAAACCTATTAAATGAAATAAATATTATCTAATTTAACGATACTCGTATTATAATATAAGTTAGAAATTCAGGTCTAATTTAACCTAATAAGATTTCATTTAGTTAAGGATTGTTCAAGCTTATACGTAATACTGTTGTCGAACTCTTGACCGATGTGAGATTTAAGAAAACTTAATAGCCCCCTGCACACGGATAGAGGTGATCTCACAAAGCTATAGTGAGACTGTTAAGGATAAAGCCCAAGTCACCAATCAAGCTAGGCCCAGCTCTAATACCAAGTTAAAAACTCATGTCTTACTCAACCTAATAAGATCTCATTGAGTTAAGGGTTGTCTAAACTTATACGTTACACTATTACCGAACTCTTAGCCGATGTGAGACTGAATGAAACAACAGTATATATGTACATTATAATTTATTATATAATTAGATTTTTTATTTAACGTGTGCCAACACGTTTGTCCATTCGATACTACTAAAATACATATATATATAGTCTCAGACATTTAGCCATGGTTATTAAAAAAACTGAAGCTATAGGATTTTGGCCTTGGTTTTACATAGACATACCATATAAACTCAGTTATTTTAAAACTGAGACCATAGATATACTTTATCAATTTTTTCTCTTTAATTTACACCAAATACTAAATTTTTTTATCAATTTTTCCCCCTTTTTTCATCATTTTTTTTCAATTTTTTCCCCCATATATATATATATATAATTTCCTTCTCGCTGCTCGCGGGAAACCCTAACCTTGTGTATATTCTATTCTCTACTCGAAGCCCTCGTGCCACGTTCCACTCTCGCGTCGCCACATTCCAACCTTCGTTCCATCTCATACCGTGTTCCAACATTTGTTCCACTCTCGCACTACGTTCCAACCTCTATTCCACTTTCGCCATAATAGTTCTTCAGCCATTGTTTGAATCTTTCTAGTAACATCAACTCATCTTTTCCTTTATAAATGAATCTTGGTACCAAATCTCGATCGATATGTAGAGGTTATTTCTAGTTTCCTAAAGGCTTGCTTACGTTGAGAAATTTGGATGTTAGATATTTCTTAGATGGGTTATGAAAATTTATTAAATAGGTCGCTTGGTATGGTTTGTGAAACGTATGGTCGCGTGGTGCTTGGCTTGGTACTAGTGCTAGTTCGTTGGGGTAATGCGCTGGTTTTTGGTGCCTGGTGCTGGTGTTGTGCCTGTTTCACCCTAGGATTTTTGTAACAATAAACAAAGAGGATCGAAAACAGTATTTTTAGAAATTTTTATTGATATACTATTTACCAATTATCTTGTGATGAGTAATTGTATATTTTCTTGTTTCTGTTGCAGAGCAATTTCACTAGAGAAGTTTTAGTTGGCCACTGTGGCTATTATGAATGTGATTTGAATGGGCTTTGGATGATCAGAATTGAAAACATAAATGAACGTCTTAATTGAACAAACGTTGAAAACCTGAGATAAGCAAGTTAATTCCATTTGGGTCAATGCTATTAAAATTTCAAATTGTCTATTTCTTTTATTAGTGTCTCCTTTTGGTAACTCACCATAATTGTGTTTAATTAGCTTCATTAATGAGAGAACCATACAAGCTATTGCTACTAATAATTTATTTATGGTAATGTTTGCTTGAAGGTCCTTATTAGATTATTTCAATAGTTACACTACAGATTGTTGTTGCTATGTTTCTTTGTTCTTTTCATCTAATCTTTTATATGTAGTATATGTTTTAATCTGGAGATAGAAATCTAAATTTTGGGAAAAGTGAATGATAAATAGGGAAGACATACTTTTCTGGTAAGTACTTATGTGCATTATGTTTTGAGTCTCAAAATAAATAAAAATAAATATTATACTCAAGTTATTTTTATTGTATACTGTGTTTATGGTTCATTCTTATTACTTGCTTGCATAGCTTGCTTGCTATGTTATGCTAGATTGTGTTTTGAGTCTATTCTAAACAGTTTTTATGATTCATTCTTATTTTATCTATTATTATTTTTATTGTACATTGTGTTTATGGTTCATTTTTATTTTATTTGCCATTATCAGTGCAGTAAGCACTCCAATCACTAGGCATACCAAAGACACCAAATCAAAGAGGGCACACCAATGCAAGAAAGCACACCAAAGACACTAAGGCAAATACGCACTAGACATTAGGCGCATTAACACACCAAGTAGTAGGCAAATTATGTTTTAAGTCTCAAAATAGATAAAAATTAATATTATACTCAAGTTATTTCTATTGTACATTGTGTTTATTAATTTTAACTGTATAATAAACTCTCGAATGTAATTATACTTTTAATTTTAATATAATATTATTTTTAATAAATTTATTGTAATTTATATTGATTTTTAATATTATTAAAAAAATCGAGGTCATAGATCGTTACATATAGTCTTTCTTACTTAAACCTTGGTTCTTATAACCGTGATCATAGACCTATGATCATGGTTAAAAACTGAAATCATATGTATTTTTTGTAATATTACAATAAGAATAATTATTTGAAATATCCATGTACGAAAATAATAAAGAATCATGCATGTTTTATATAAATAGTCATATAACTATATTTTAACTTTTACAGTTTATTTTTCATCTTTAATTGTCTTTATTTATTTTTAGATATAATTTCCTCTAAACACACCACACTATTATCTCCCTCACACGTGTAGAATTTCTTTTCGTAACTTAACATTGCACCGAAAACAACGATCGTTGAAAAGTTGAGGCGATTTTTCAGTTTCCATGTGTGTGATTTTCATATCGCCATTGTATTGTCTCTCTTCTTTCCCTTTTATTTCTTCATTTAAAAGCAATTTCATTTCATCTTTAATTGAATTAATTTAAATCTCTTATTTCATTTACCTAATTATATAAATTGAATTGTTGAATGATTTCTTCCCTACCGTAAAAGAGAAACTATCCATGTGTGTCCCTTCCACAATAGTTCTACACGATGGTTTCATCGGACAAATATATCTTTTCATATGTATATTTGCTGAGTGGCATCAAGATGTACTTGGTTTTGCACAAGTCCTTGACATTAAAGACAAGGTGAAATGCTTCTCCTCTTTCCTTGTCTATCTAACTCTTTCATATTTTTTTCTTTTATCTTATCTTCTTGTTATCTTTTAACAATTCTGAATAATTATCATATATGTATATATTTTACATATTGTCTCTTCAAAAATATGTACTTAAAGTTTATATAATCTTTCAAATATATATATGTCACATACTAGTTAAAAAAATATGATTGTAATGCTTACTGGCACTTTTAAAAATATGTATAGAAATATATATATATATATATTACATATTTTTTTAAAAATATGTAATTAATTTACGCACGTTTTTAAAAACATATATCTAAACTTTAGTACCATCTAGGAATAAATATAAATCTTACATATCTAGGTGGTTGAAGCTCACCTACAAAGTTCATCAAAACTTGAAAATATCGCTGACCAGTCATATTTATTTAATTTATTAGTTAAAATATTAATGATAATCTGATATTTTGAATATATATATATGGGTTGCCTTGACCGTGGGCCATGTCCTCTATCGTTATCACGCCACATATAGAAAATGTTATCTTATTTCTAGTTTTCTTTTTTTCCTTTCAGCCAAATAGAAGGACCATTTACTTAATAGAAATTCAGTTGGGTAAATTGTTTAAGATGTCAGTGATATTTTTATTTTTGACGACTCTTTAACATATGCTTAACTTTGCGTATATATTAACCAAGTGATCAAAAATAAAAAAAGTGGTGTAATAAGCTGTCAAAGCACTTCAATCTCCACATATTATTGATGGGTTGCTTCCAAACAAAAGAGTAATAGTAATTTTTTTTTCTTTGTGTCTACGTTGATTTGAAAGAGCTAACAAAGTAATTAACAGTTTGTGAAAGGAAAAGAGAGAGAGAGAGAGAGAGAGAGAGAGAGAGAAACTAGGATACAAGCTTGTATGGTCCCAATCCCAATTGAGAAAGAACAAAGAGAAAGGAAGGAATTAAGGAATTGGCCTATCTCTAGTGTGGATCAGTCAAGGCATAGAGCCACAGATGCCTTTAGACTCTCTTTCACTTTCTTTCTTTTTTAACGTATCTTCATGATTACCATTTCAAACATCAGCATTCCACTTAAGTTTCTATGTAAAACTTAATGAGAAGAAATTAAGGCTAATTTTATTTGTATAGCAATAATCATTAATATTATCATGAAAAAGTTTTTAATTTTAAAAATAAATATTGCTAAAAGTATTTATGATAATAGTATTTATTGTTATGAAAATATTAATTCTCATATATATGCATACACCTGTATTTTTAATTGTATATGTGTCTTAAGTTTTTGCCAGGTTGTCTCTTTTTTGAATTAATTTACTGAAAAAGATTGAGAAACCAAACACTTTATTTATTTATTATTTTATTTGGTTCAAGAAGTGAATATATCCATGGAAGAAAATGAAAGCATTACAACTAAAAAGCCAAAGTACTTGATACCAGACAAAAACAAGACACCTACTCAGACACCAAAACACTAAAAAGATCCCAACGAACATAGCAGTTCTACTATCTCAAGAATCAGAGCTAAAAATTTCTATCATAAAGCTAGCAAAGAGCAATCGTAAAGAGTGTTCACATAACCCCTATCATAATCCAGCTATATATACAAGGTAGAAGGAACTAACTCTAAGGAAGCAACACAACACATCATGACTCAGCTTGCCCAAAGAAAAACAAGTAGATTAAAACAAGAAAAGAAACAGAATAAAAACTCGAAAAATGTCCAGAGGAAAAAAAAGTAAATAAACACAAAAACACAATAGGTCTTTAGGTAAAATGTCCACACTATGAAGCAAAAAACCATCAAAAACCCAAAATGGAAAGACAAAGCACTCAACCAACCAAATAAGCTATGATCCCCTCCATATCAGCAGCCTCATCTATCCCAGCATTCCCTCCATAGTTGGCTGAAACGAAGCATCCTGCATAATACTCAAGTAGGTGACCTCCTCCAACCCATGCCTTGTATGTTTTCCAGTTTTAGCACCCTGCACATTCTCATCCTTCCTAGCCTAATTTCTGCCACTTTAGAGGCTAGATTCTCCTTGCCTCTGCCCATCACCCTTCAATTAACCTTCTTTTTTTCCACCACATTACCAGATCTAAAAACAAAAGCAACATCATCCTTTTTCTTCTTTTTTTTCTTGAGACCTCCCTCTTTAACATGTGCTGGAACTTTCATGTTCATATCAGAGCAAAGCCATTCTCTAGAGTAATATTTACCTCCAAACTTAATACAAAAATCATTAACATTGTCACACAAAAGATTTTGATGCATAATTTTTCCATAGTAATAATAAAAGCTAGGCAATTTTTCATATTTGAACTCAATCCAGACATGTCCAAACTTAAAAGGAATCCAAGCCCCATGGACTAGTGCTTTTTACAATCTGAACACTAACTCTAATCCTCACAAATCTCATTGAACTACCAGATAGAGAGAATTTATCAACCTCTAACATAGTGCCTATGTGACTCATAATCCTCTTAGTTATCACCTTAGTTCTCCAATCAACTGAAAAATCATGGATCTGAATCTAAATTGGAGTGAAATCAAAGGAAAGAAACGATAGATACATACCTGACCCTTACCTATGTAACACCATAAGGCTATTATCAAAGCTTCATGGAGCTTTCCTAAGAACAAACTCCATATCAGACACCTCTTCAAAATAGAAGATGAAGATGCTTCTGTCCCCAACCTTAAGATCCAAACCTCCACCCCTGGTCTGAATCTTGCGATGCATTTTGAGTAATGCCTCAGTGTTCACTTGTCTCTGAGAGATCAATCGCGATGCAATTGCTAGATCAGAAACTTCACGCTCTACTTCAGCAAGATCACCTAGATCAATCATGAGATCAATCTAATCAACTATACTCCCCAATTCTTCCATCGCCAGCACAGAATCAAAGGTAATCGAGAAATTAGGATAGCAACAATACAACACAAATGCGTGCAAAACAAAATCCAGAGGGAACCAAGAGAAACAAGAAAGATGAGATCAAAAATCGTGGTGACAAAGACAATCACGTTTTTTCTTTAATAAAAAAATCCTAAATATCATGTATATATATATATATATATTATTAATTATTTAAAAATAAATATTTTAATATTATAATTTATGAGTTAAATATTACTACTCATATTATTATAAAAATTAAATATTTTAATCCTATAATTAATACATCGAAAATATAATAAGTATTTTAATACTCTAATTAATACATTGATATTTTAACTATCTATATTATTAAAATATTTTATTTTATTATCCTAATTTAAATATTAATACTCTTTCTATTATTTTTAAATAGTAACTAATTTTTTTACACAAAATACTTTTTTGACATTTTTAAGAAGCTTTTTTTCTTTTTTGATAATTAACTAGAAAAGAAAGAGAAAGTTTATTAATTTTTAAAAACTCTTTTTTCTGAGAGGATTATTAATACAAATATATTCAGTTAATTGTTCATAAAAAATACTTTTATAGTTATTTCTGTCAGTTAGTAATTAAAAATATTTTTCATCATGTCCCAATCAAATTATTAGAATGTTATGATTTTTAATACATATTTATATTATTTGTTTTTAAAATAATAAAAATGATTAAATTAGTTTTATTAAAAAATAATAATTTTTTTAACTCTAGTTAATTTCCAAAAAAAATTAGTTCTATTAAAAAAAGATATAAATAATATCAATACTTAAATTAAGATACTAAAACAAATATTTTAATAATATGAGACATATAAGGTACTAATGTATTAATTAAGGTACTTCTAAGTTATCATTCCTTCTATAGTATCTAACTTTCATAAATAACAAAATTATAGGTATCCAACTCAATAATTACGGGACTAAATTTTCTATTTTAAAAAATTATGAGACCGAATAACCTAATAATTATAGAAGTAAACTACTTAACTTAAATGAATTAAGAAATTCTAATTAGGGGTGTGCAAAAAATCTGATTTTCTAATTAATCTTACCAATCCAATTTGATTTGTTAAATTTTTAATATTTTTTATTCGACCATCGGATCAGATCAGATGAAATTTTTTTTAACCTATTAAGTTTGAATTAGATGAAAAAATTCATTATGTATAATCCTATCTCATCGAAAATAATTAAATATATATTTATATTTATAAATCAGTCATATTTTCATTATTCATTCATATTTCTATTAAAAATCCTAAAACATTTTTTATAATTATAAAAAAACTTAAACATTTGTACTTTAGTCTTCGACATTTCTACTATTCTATATTTCATTTTAATTTTCTAACCTTCTTGTCACCTTCACTTCTTCTTCCTCACGTTCACACGTTGTCATCCTATCACGCCTCACTTCCTCTTCCTCAATCCTCACACCATTGCAACTCATGCAACCCCACATCTCTTGCCTCTTACTCATACCTCTCTCACCTTCTTCTCACGTCTCCCTCACCTCTTGCTCACACCTCTCTCGCCTCATGCAGTTCTACTATCTTTAGTTTTTCAAGACAACCACCACCGACCAACATTTCCATCGACAAAATATCCAACTCCTACTTGTCATTTTCAGTTTTTCACACGTGTTAAGTGAGGTTATTTCTCTACTTTTTGTTAAATTAAATTCATGCTCTTGTTTTTTCTTTGCATAGAGAAATAAATAAACATTAACTCGTAATTTCTTTGTTTGTTTCCTATTCATATTTGATTGTTTCCTAGTTAGGTTGGAAACAACAGCTCATAATAGAAGTTGACTATTTAGGATTGAGAGGCACAAGGTTCTTTCTAAGGTTGTTAAAGATGATTTAGTTATACCTATATCCTGAGTTCACATTTTCTATTGGATGAAGAGTTAGTAATCTTTTTAGAAGCCTATTCTTTTCAAAAACTATCCAAGTACTTATTTGTACTCAAAATTGAATTCGATCATCACCAATAATTAATATTCACGAGTCGTTTGATGATATTAAAGTAATTAAAGTAGGTAATATTATTTAAATTTTTATTATTAATTGATAACATTCTTTTATGATTGATATTTAAATATTTTCATCACTTTTTTTTATCTTGTATTTTGTATATATGTTGGAAAGCAACAAGGATATTATCAATATGATATAAAATTATTATTTTTATATATATTTAGTTATTAACTTACTAACATTTTTAAAATTATGGCTAATAGGTAATGAAACACTTGTTTTTTGTTATTATTATCAAGACTTAAGACCCGAAATTATTTTCAAGATGTTCGATAGATGTTAAAGAATGAAATGATCAATTTAATTTAGCTTTAGATTGTTGTGAACTATCTTTTTGTTTATTGTTTGAATAAATTATTAACTTTATTAAAATAACTATTGTAATTGACATTATATTATTTTTGTTTTATATAGGTTTGACTACTTAAGTCGTATTTTAACCTTTTTATTTGATATTTTAAGGTTTTTTTAGTTTAAATAAGTTTATGTTATGTGAAAATTTAATTTTTTTATTCAAAAATACTAAAAATAGAGTTAATTATGTTTATTGATTGGATTAATGAGAGTCAATTAATCTAATTCAAATAGGTTACAGATCGGATTGTATCAAATTTGAAAGGTGATCGGATTGGTTACGGATTAGGATACTTCAATCTAATTGAAAGGTTGGATCAAATCAAACGAGTATAAAATTAACGATTTCTATCTGATACACACCCCAGCTTCTAATACTGAATACCTTTTTTTTCTTTCTTGTGTTTGCAATTTTCAATTATGAAATGGCACCTAAGAAGGATTATGTTATTTTGAAATGTTACGAATATCTAAAATTTATGAGATTTTTATAAATTTTAGAACATTATAATAATAATTTCACTCAAGTATCATAATTTTTAAAATAATAAGATTAAAAGAAAAAGGGTAACTCAAACTTGATATTTTTAATAAAAGTAACCCATTTAAACCAATGTTATTTTAAATATATAATTGTTAAAAATATGGATGATAGTGAACAAAGGAATTGTTTGATATCCTTATTTTTTATTACCGTAAATATCAAAATATATCATTTATTTGATTAAAAAAAATAAACATATACCTAATTTAACCTATAGGATTTTGAAGATATTTTTTCTTTAATTTATATATTTATAATTTATATTAATTATATACATGTGAGAAAAAAAAAGACATACAAGAAAACATTGAATTTTGATAAAAAGTGGCCATCATCTTGCCTTCGTTGTATATTAAGATGAAGTACCCGGCTCAAGTGAATTTTTGAAACGTTTTATTAAAAAATATACTAAGTATTTTAATTACTCTCAATTTATTTGTATCTTTGTTAAACATAAGTAATTTTAAAATGGTACGGATTTTGAAACGTTTTATTAATAAATATACTAAGTATTTTAATTACTCTCAATTTATTTGTATCTTTGTTAAACATAAGTAATTTTAAAATGGTACGGATGTGCTAAAATCGTGAGATTTCTCTAAATTTTGGAACATTATCTAATAATTGGACACAAGTATCATAAATTTTAAAAAATATGATTAAATATGTATTTCTTAAATACTTCTTAAATATGAAGAGGACATTGAACAATGGAATTGTTTGATCCCATCATTTTTTATTAACGTGAATATCAAAATATATCCTTTATTTAATTTAAAAAAACTGAACGTATATTTGATATAACTTATTTAACCTTTAAGATGTTTTTTTTCTGATTTATATACTTATAATTTGTATAAATAATATAGGTGTACAATTAAATATATACATGTTGAAAAGAAAAAAGCATACAAGATAACGTTGAATTTTGATTACAACGAAAAATGTTGTCCTTACCAAACACAAACATCATCTTTGTTTCGTCTCTGTTTGCATTCGTTGTAAATTAGGAAAAAGTGTCCAACTCAAGAGAATAAACGTTTTATTAGTAAATAGAGTAAGTATTTCAATTAGTCTCGATTTATTTATATTTTTATTAAAAATAATTTTATATAAAAATAATTAAAAATATTTGGAAAGATTCTAATTTAAAATTTTTAGAAAAAAATATGAAATGTGAATTATGATAAAATTCTTTATTTATCTTATTAGAAAAGTATATATTACACCTAAGAAATAAGTGTCGAGTTCATATTGGTAGGCATCCTATTTAGAGATGCTAGAAGACATATATATAGTTCTATATAGAATTAGGTTGTTATTTTTAGATGGTATAGTATATTCCTCATTGGGATGACAAGTCCACTAAGAGGGCTACCATCAGGACGCTCAATCTTGATCTAACTGATAAGGTGTCGCTTGTTTTGAATCACAAGGTCATATTTCTTAAGAGTTGTTAGTTGCGGGGTGCACTCAGATAACCAATCTAGGTTACTATACAAATGATGCTTGAAGTCTTATGTACAAAGGTAGCCCAAGTCACTTGGACAATGTATCTGTTACGTGTAGAGTACAAAACATTAACTCCCATATTTTTTAAACTTCTTAATCCTTAAAATTTAAAAAGTTTGGGGAATACTTCATTACTTGACTCTACATCCACATGGTCAGGTCACAGTTGATAAGATATCTAATATAACGGGTTCTTAATAAGGAAGGTCATAAAGTTGTCTAGATAGTGACCCTTTTATACGTGTTATACCTGATATCAAGTCTCCTACTTGTTAGGATTTTGAGAAATCTAAGGAATATTTCTAGTATTAATCTGGGTTTTAATGGGCAAACCTTTCAGCTTTTGAATAATCCTAACATAACAACTTAGACTCAAGTTTCTCATTATCTCTTTAAGACTTAGTAAATGCTTGTTGCAGCTCTGTTATATGTCTTTGGAGACCCTTTAACATGATGTCATTTTCAAGAGATGTACTTTTGGAGTTGTAACTTATCGAACTTGTAGCCTGGAAAATTGTTCTGGTTGGTCTAATTGTGTTATTGTGGGGTAATGATCGACTATCGTCACTGACTAAGGGTCATGCGTGACCATGTTCTTGATCACCCTGTAATGTTCTGATTGGCGAGGAAGGATGCATCTGGTCATTTAGATCAAATTCTAGACTTAGGAGTAAGATAACGGGTTTGTCATATTGAGCGAATTGAATATCTCTACGACACAAGATGTTTCTCCAGAGTATAAGATACAAGGTATCAAATGCTAACTAAGGATTATAAAGATTTACGGTTCTATAGTGAGAACTAATTGTTTCGAGAGATTCTAGTGTTGTAGAATTTTTAGAGAGAAACGTGAAATGTGAATTATGATCATATCATTTATTCATCTCATTATATATAGCACTTAAAAGATAGGTATCGAGTTTACATTAATAGACGTCCTCCTTAGAGCTGTCACAGATTACATATACATAATTCTACACATAATTAAGTCACTATCCTTACATTGCATAGTACATTTTTCATTAGGACAATGAGTTTTTTGAGAGAGCTACCAATGGGTCCATTGATCTTGGTTTAACTGGTTAAGTATCGCTTGTTTTGAATCACAATTTCATATTTCTTAAAGATTATTAGTTGACGGGTTCACTTAGATGATCAATCTAGATCGTCATACAAGCGTTATTTGTGATCTCATGTATGAAATTGACCCAAATTGTTATGATAATGTAATTATATATATAGAACTAAAAAATAGAATTAAAAAGAAGAAAATTGTTATGGTAATGTAACTATTATATATAGAAACAAAAAATAGAATTAAAAAGAAGAAAATTAGGATATTGTATGGGAAAAAACACTTATGTCATAAAACATAAAATGTGTTTTCTCACTTTTCTGAATGCTAAAAGCATTTCTAACAATGCTTTTCAATTTAAAATAATATCAATGATTTGTAAAGATTTCGAATTGAAACGATTGGAGCAGGTCGAATACGGGACAAAACAGATTGATAGGGGACAGCTCATGCAGGCTAACTAGTCAGTAATCACTGCCACTAATCCCCCTTCTGCTGGACTCCACAACACCTTAATATTTATTCAATTTTCTGTGAGTCAGTGGGGTTGAAGATTAAAAAAAAACATAAACAAAAACATCACTCTCAAATTTATATCAATAAAAATAAAACTTTAAAAATATTAAATTACTTTAAATTTAACTATATTTAGTAGATCTAATCAAATATTATTTAACATTAAAAAAATTTAATTAAATATTATTTAATATTAAATCAATTTAAATGATTATATTTTAATTTAAATATTATTTAATTTTTTCTAATAACAAAAATATACAAATTATATATAATTAATATTATTTTTATGTTTATAAATTTTAAATATTTTATTTTTATTAAAATAATTTTCCACTACCATATTTATAACCTGTGAAGAGTAAACAAAACAAATTCAATTGAAACCTAATTATAAAAGTGCTTATGTACTAGTTTACTTCAATAAAAATATAAGGGTTAATTATATTTTATATTGGAAAGTGATAAGTTTTGTAATAAATACATACAGAAAAGTTTTGAAAGTTGCAAACATATTAACAACCTCTACATAATGGTAATATCACATTAAAGATATATCCATAGGTAATATCATTGCATATTGAATTTATAACAAATACCCCCAAAGCATTTATATAATTATATAATTATTAACTTTCAACTATTCAGTTAACGTAAATAAATCACCTACGTCCACACGATTAAAATGGATTATGCATTATTAAAAAACAAACTATATTGATTAAATTCATATCTTTTTTGATTGGTGATTGATTTCATCATGACAGTAATCTTTTTTCTATTTTTATTTTTTTCCTTTCTAAATCATACAAATACAGTTAGGAAAAAAATTTGACTTTATTAAAAAAATAATTAGCATAAGCTGCACCCTAAATGATTAGCACAAAACAATTTAATATGAAAGACAACAAAGTCTGCACATAGAGAAAAGTATCACATTAATCTTTAATTAATGTTTAGAACATTCAAATTTAAGTAATTCTACGTGTATAATTACACTTATCTAATTCAGGGATGCAGCTTAAAATGATTAGAATTTTTGTGCTGACTCAAAGCATCAAACAAACGCATACAAATCAGAAAAAAACATTTGCAGATAAGATGACAAGTTCACAACCACTCTTGCTAAAAAATGTCAAATATGTATTAATGGCACTACAAAATGTAACTTACGTTTCTTAATTCTTAGCCAGTGAAAAGAGGAAGGAATAAGCAACTTTTCTATAACAGAGTTTTTCATTGAATCAGAGATTAAAACAATTTTAAACAAATGAAAATTGTCACTTTTTTTGTGAACCAGCCGAGTTGACAAAAGCAAATTTAGAAAGTGAGAGCTCTGACAGTGAATAAAGGGAACCAACAAATATCAGTGAGATCTACAACTTCATGTGAAGCACAGCCACAGCAATAAGCATGGCTACCGTAAAAAGAAAGGTCAAAAGGCCACTTTTAATCTCCTCTGCAATTAAGTGGTCCCACGAACATGGCAAACACAAAAGTGTTGTAAACACATGAATCCATTTTCAACTTGAAGGGCACGACACTATAAACAAAAGGAGGAAACTATTTGGAGATGAATCGATTCAGTTCTTTCTTCTACTAGAACAGTGTAAAGATATTTAAATCTGCCCCCTTTAGAGTATTAGATAACACAGTAATGAATACATCACAGTGTTAGGCATAAATATTAGTAAAACGTCAATGTCTAAACAGCCAAACTTCAATAACTAATGTCACTCAACAACTTACACGAGTATGGTGTATGAGAGACATTGTGAATTCAACCAAATAACACAACATGCCAATGAATTGAAATCGTGAAAACTAAACTAAGTGACAGCAAAATAAAAAGATGACAAGCCTGACTAATCTACCACTATAGTTGCATGATGAGATTAAGAACCTGTGACCAATTGAACAACTGCTACACAACTGTCTGCACTGGATATTTGTGAATACAATCCTCCCAGGGACTATTAGTAGAGGGCTTTATATTCCGAAGGGCAACCCAAACTGCACTGTTACACTTAAATCCACTTCCAAAAGCAATCTGCCAAACACGGTTTCCCCTCCTCATCCTACCCTTTGCTTCTGTGTAAGCAAGCTCATACCAAATTGAACTTGATGAAGTGTTTCCAAACCTGTGGAGTGTCATCCGTGATGCTTCGACATGTGAAGGCAGAAGTTGCAAATTTTTCTCGAGCTCATCAATCACAGCCCTTCCTCCAGCGTGAATACAGAAATGTTCAAAGGCAAGCTTGAAATCCGGTATATAAGGCTTCACTTTGGAATTGAACAATTTCTTTACAACCAAAGTAGCAAAGAAGAGTAGTTGCTCGCTGACAGGGAGAACAAGAGGTCCCAATGTTGTGATGTTAGTCTTAAGTGCTCCACCAGCAATTGCCATAAGATCCTTAGATAAGGAAACCCCAGTTTTCCCAACATCGTCCTGTTCTTGGTATACACACTTAAATGCCTTATCATCAGCACCCTTATGAGTCCTTACAATATCAAGGAGCCTATACTTAGCCCGACGTTTATCGGATGACTTGTTCGATAACAAGACTGCAGCTCCTCCAACACGAAACAAACAGTTAGGTATTAACATTGATTTCTTATTCCCAAAGTACCAATTCTGAGTGATATTCTCAGTGCTAACAACAACTGCATAAGTGTTCCTATGAACTCGCAACAAATCCTTGGCAAGATCAACTGCTATAACTCCAGCACTACATCCCATACCCCCCAAATTAAAACTCTTAATATTACCCCTCAATTTATACTTGTTAACAATCATAGCAGAAAGTGAAGGTGTAGGATTAAACAAACTACAATTGACAACAAGAATTCCAATGTCTTTAGGCTTAACACCAGTATTAGCAAACAGATTATCTAATGCACCATACATCACCTGTTCAGCCTCTTCTCGAGCTGTAGCCATAGAGGGCCTTGGAGGAATCGAATGCATAGCTTCGGGGACATAAGTCTCCTCACCAAGACCAGAACGTTCAAGGATCTTACGCTGGAACTCGAGAGAGGACTCATCAAAATCACCCGTAAGTCTGGAGTGATCCATGAACTGTTGGTATTTAACTTGCAAATGGGGAGGAGGACGATAACACGAATAATCCACGAGATAAACGGATCGTGGGCGAGTCATGATGTAAACAGTGGATCCAAAAACAAGAATAGCAGAACAGATTATGATACTAACCAGATTGTACTGAAGGTGGAGCCATAATTGATGAATATCATCCGGGTTCAACTGAGAGGCTTCAATGACAACGACCGCCATGAGAGGGATCAAACAGAGTGTCAAAAGGTGGGTCATCAAGTAATGATAACCCAGCTTCACATACTTCAAGTTTACACTTTGCAAGAAGTCTGGCAATCTACGACTCTGGTGGATCTGAACTCCACCATTGCAATTGGATTCAGAGTTCATGATGGGCATTCCCTTCAACTGGGTTTTGATTGGATTGGGCAGAGACGCAAACGTGAATCGGAAACTATAGAACTATATATCCTGAATAGGGTATCGAGCTTGAAGAAGACGGATCTGAATATTCTAAGAATTGACAAAGAGATGGGAAGAGTTTGAATGGGTTGGGTGGGACTTAGAAAGGATTAATACAACAACAAAAAAACGACGAGCAAGATTAAGCAACACGTAGAATGATTGAGAAGATGAAGATTCAGAGAGAAACAATTTTATTTATTTATTTTTTAAGAGGAGGGGGTTGTCAGCGTTACTCTAATTTGCTCTGCTACCCCCCTCCCTCCCTCTCCGTCTCTGTCTTGGTGTCTTTGTTTGTGTATTGTTGCTCTGATTTAGGAGGAAGTGATGGGGTAAACGAAGGAATTAAAAATCGAAATGTAATTTAAAAGGCAAAGTTGGGATTTTTCGGTTTTTGGGTGGTGAGAGTCAAACAGAGAAAAGCGGAAATTTCGAGGCGATTCCGATTCAGGGCTCATTTCTGGACTCTAAACGCTGTGTTGGTGGCATTCGTGTACATTTCCTCGATTATATTTATACACGCCTATCAATCTCTCATTAAAGACATTAACGTCATGCGTTTTAGCAGTTTGCACAATTAAAACACCCGCTAACCACATTGTGGTTTTGAATTCAATGCATATGCGATTTGTAAAAGAAAAGTAAAATTATAATATATTATTACTTAATATTTATATAGAAATTTACATGTATTTAATTTTACCAAATTGAACGAGGAATTTTATAAAAATTTAAGAAAAAAATACATAACAAAAAATAATAATTTAATAATTTAAAAATATATCAATAATTAAATTAAAGTATTAAAATATAATATTTTAATACTATAGATCATAAAAAATTAATACATCCAACTCGATGCAACAATAACTATAATAATTTAAACTTAATGTTAATCATTAATAATCCTAATTTAAAATTTAATAAAATAAAATAAAAAATTAGAATAAAAAAACATACTAATAATTTTTTTATCTTCCCGAAAATATAATTATAATTATTTTTTCTATTATCTTTTTTTTACCTTAAATTTTCATAAATGTACTTTGTTCAATTTTCCCATTGACTACTCATGTAGTCGATCATCACCTAGGGCTTCAAATTGTGTCGAGAAGAGTTGTTGTCCAACCTCCTTGTCGTCCGGCCTTTCCATTACCATCAAGTTTTTCGTCGCGTGCTGGTGAACTTATTGTTGTCGCGTCTCAGTTGCTGAGCCAGTATCGTTGCTGTCGCACGCTTCTCATCGTCTGGTTGCCACTATTCCAGCCTCGCTGTTCCCTTTTCCAGCTGTTCAATTCTGCCTCCCCCAATCTCCATAGTTATCGCAACGCCTTTTCTTGCATTTCTTGTTCTTCGGCTTGTCTTAATTTTTTTGCTCAAGTTCTCAATGGTCAACAAAAATTGAAGAGGCAGATTTTCTGGTTGTTTCGCTGGTGCTAAGGCCTAAAATCACTTTTAGCATTTTGGTGAGGATTTGTTTTTCTGTTTATGAGCTCTACTCTGGTTGTACAAATGTGCTTTTGTTGTTTCTGCTCGATTTCTCCACAAAATCTTCGACTCCTTGGCTTTCTCCCCGGTCTGATTGTGCTATCTTTATTCTCCGTGTTGTCCTTCTCTGATAATGCTTCATTGCTGCTATTTCTTTTAGCGTATAACTTGTTTTTTTGATATTGAGATATGTTACTCTTTTTTGGTAAAACTATGATATAGGTGGAGAATTTAGATTTGTTTCTAGAATTGGAATGCTTGTTTCAACAAGAGCTAGACTCTTTTGAATTAATACTTGTTATGAGCGATTTATGGATTGAGTTTATACACTACTAAAGTAGGTTATGATCTCAAAAATTTAGCATCAATTTTTTAAAAAACGAGAACTTTTAGCTACGGTCTAATAAAAACCGAAGCTATAGTATATATATATAGTATTAGTTTTTATTAATAACTTTTTATTAATAACTGTGTCTATAAATTATATCAATTTTTTTCTTTTTTCTTTCTTTTTTTTCTTTTTCCCTATCTTGCTCGCATAGTTGGTTTCATTTCGTTTGTTATTCCTTTTCCCCTCTCTTCTTTCTCTTCCACGGCCTTGTTGTGAACCTCCCCTCACTAGTTAGGACCCTCATTTTCCCCCAGCTCGCTCGCATAGATGGTTAATTTTCATTTCGTCTAATCTTGTTTGTAATTTTAGCCACTTGTTTAGTTGGGACCCTCCTTTGTACTCTTAGTGCATGCCTAATTTTACCCTAATCCTATTTGTTGCTTTGAGTTATGGAGTTAACCCTTATTCCTGGATGGTAATCCCTTCAAGGGATTACCCGCTGTTTCCATATGGGAGCAGTGGGTCATTTTCTAGGATTCATTATACCGATGATCCTAATGAGGTATTTAAGCACAATGCAATCAATAAGCTTGTAGAGATGGTTCATATTGATGTGGCTGTGATGAGGAAGGCTTAGGAGAGAGATGGATCTGTTTTTTAATGTTCAATCAATTTTGAGGCAGAGAGAAGAGAGGATTAACAAAGGGTTAAAGGAAATGTGGAATGAGAAGGGTTGGAACACCAATTGTAGATGGTGTTGATCAATAATGATTTGATAAAGGCTTGGTTGGAAGAGAATGAGGGGAAGATGGGGAATTTAATGGATTGGATGTGATGATGATATTGAGTGTGTAGATGCGGCTTCAAAGAAAATATTGGAGTGTACGGCTTCGGATTTGGCAATACAATGTTATATATTCTTTGGAAAAAGGAGTGCAGGAAGGTGATATACCATTTGATCAGTACTTGAGGGTTATGAAGGCTGCCCAAATGTAGTTCTTTCATCGTGACATAGTAGTTTTTTCATCGTGCCACAGCTATAAAAGTGAAGACTTCCCAAATATAGGTTCAGGTTACTAATATAGCTTTCAGGATTTCACATTATATGTCAACATGATAGAGCTTTTTTTCTTTTTCTTTTTTTTGTTGGGTGGGTTTGAGGTCGGTCTTTGGAGACTATGCATAGTTAAGTTTGGTTTGTTTCATGGCCATGTCCATAGATTATCTCCAGTTGATTTGTGGCTAGTATAAAACATCAATGTATAGAGCTTCTTATCATCTTTGGAAAACAAACTGATGTCTTTACTTATGTAAGTATTTTTCATTTGGTTCATACAGCTGGTGTACCAAAGCGTCTAGCATTGATTGCTCAGACTTTTTGCCTTTTGTATGAGATTTATCTCAAATACGAATACTTGTCTTCATGTATCTTTTGAAATAAATTTCATGCTATGGGGTTTGTAGAAGACTAATACTTGATTTTAATTTTGGTTCTTGATTAGCTTCTCCTAAGTTAACAAGCCATATTTCTTATGTAATTTGTCTTTCTTTCTTCTGGTGCTTCATATGAAATATTATTTGGGGCTGTTTTGAGCTTGAAAAGGCAAAGAAAATGCTAAAAGTAAGATCATTTTTGCATCCTTCCACGTCTCTTTATTTCCTCATCATCAAACATTACAAATTTCTTACATTTGATGCATGTAGGAGCACGAGTAGACACTTATTGATGACATTGTAAAGCTTGCTTATGCATCATATGGCAACAATGGTAAGTATTAATCCTCCATTTATGTTATATACAGTTTCTCCTTCCCCACCTAACACCAAAAAAGAGAACAAGATCAATTTAATTGTTCAGTTGATTATGATTGTAGGTTACTTGTATTTGTTGGAGCTTCCTTTTTCCTATTACTTGTAAGTGCTGGTTCTTGGTTTTTTTCTTTTTCTGATGACAAGTTCAGAAATGGGATTGTTGTTTTATTTTTTGTTGGCATTGTTATTATAGATTTTTTTTGCACAAATGACTTTCTTTGATAGTACTGGTAAAACTTGAATAGAATCAAATTATTGGTTAAAATTGGGTTAAGAAGGTGTTTCAGATTGAGAAATTATTTGAGAATGAGCAATAATAAGAATCCTTTAGATATTCTTTTCTTGCAGGGATAAAAGATATTCCAAAAAAGATCATTCTAGTGATGCATTATTCTTTTGATTTTCTTTTTTTTGGTATACAAAGGCATTTTATTATCATTGAAGGAAATTATTATTTATAAGGTTATGTTTTGAAGTTGTGAATCATTTTGAAGAATGCAGTAGAGTTTATTCTCATTACAAATTCCTAAATAACAGCTGCACCCAACCTCGCATTTGGAAGCTTGTCAGTTTGTAGTAGATAACCACACATCACAGTTATGCTTACGAGTTGTTCAATGGCTTGAAAGTTTAACCTCCAAAGCACTTGACTTAGAAAACAAGGTTGAGGTTGGGATTTATGTTGCATCTTTCTGTTTGGATGTGTCAGTTTATGCTAAAGTATATTTAGTCATTAATGTTATGATTGATTAATGAAACTACCTTTATGCCTCTATCATAGATACTACCTTCCATAAGTCATTTTTCGATCCATGCAGGTATGGTCCCAACACTATTTTTTATTGAAGCATTTGGTTTTGTATTCATTATCATATATTTTCAACATGATTATATAAACTATTTTCAGGTTGTATATCTCTATTTTTTTTTACTTCACTTTGATATTTGCAAATCAAAGATTCTTATATATTTTAGAAATGATGCATTATGTCTTATGTCTGCATTATACACCTTTTTTTTTCTTTGTGGCACAAGTTGTTTTGCATGTTGTTAGAAAGAATTTGCACAATAACATCTGAGGTAGTCTTTTGGTTCTCATTGACATCAAATGAAAATGTAAAGAAATCAAGTTCTGGCGGTTGATGTTCAATTTTACTGTCGTGCTATTGATCTAAATTAAAGTTTCTCTAATTGTTAGTATTTTGACTTCTTATGAGGTCATTTATATTTTCTTAAATGTGAAGAATATTTATAGATCTTTTTTATCTATCAATAGCACGTATTAAAGCATGGGAAGCCTCTTGAGCATTCGACTACTATCAAAGAATTAATTGGACAAATAGTTCAGATGAGCCTGCATAAGTTTGTTTCCAATGTTGTAGAAAAATGTCTTATTTTTTGTTTCTTTATAGTTATTGTAAATATTAGAATTAGTTAGTAAGACTTTATTATATTTTAGTGTATAAATTTTTAAATGTAATTGCATTCTTACTTTTAATATAACATGATTTTTAATATTTTAATCAATAAATTTATTTTAATTTATATTGATTTTTAATATTATAATTAATAATTATATTTTTATTTAAATTTATGGTAATAGACATATTTTATGACCTTAATCTTATAAAAATCAAAATCATAGACATATCTTATGACTTTGACTTTTTAAAGACACATCTTATGACCTATGATCTCGGTCTTTAAAAAAAGGTCACAGGGTATGTCTATCACTTAGTTAAAAAACTAAGGTTATAGTAATGATAGTTGAACATTAGATAATATAGAGTATGATTTGTGTCTTTTACCATCCTACTTGTGTCAAAACTTATATATTCTTAATTCTAAGCACATATGTTGAACAGTGAAAGCTAATGTTATTGACGAATAGAGTGAAATAAATCCTACTTTCAGATATTTTGTTTAATGTTTTTGATTATGAATTTGTTTTTTTCTTTTGTTGTTTTTTTTTATTGTTAAGCAAATTATATATTTTGTCTTTTAAGTAATGTAATATCTTATTTTACTTAATAAAATTTTGCACGTTGATTAAAAAAGAGAAAGAGAAAAACTATTGAAAATTACTAAAATTTGTTTTAATATTTGAATTGTGATAATAAAATAGAATATTTTAATAACATAATATATAAATGGTATTGATATATTAAATGGTTTATTCCTAAGTATTAATCTCAAAATTTAGCATATAGTAAAGAAATGTTAATATCATATATTTTTATACTCATTTTTGTACCTAAATATTGTAATTATGATAAAATAATTTTATATTAATGTTAAAGTTTAAATTTATAAATATATTATCAAATTATTATATTTATTTTATTTATATAATTAAATTATTTTTTATCTTATTTATAACACTTAAATATTATATTTGTTTTATTTTTAACATTCTGTTAGTATTTATTAACGATTTCACACATCAAATAATTAAGTAATAAATTTGTAAAAATTCAGATAGTTGAATATTTTTAGAATAATAATTTATTTCAAATATGATACTTAATTATCTAATTTTTTTCAAATACATCACTTAATTATTTGAGTTATTTTAAATCTATCATGTACGACGAGACAAAAATTAACGAAATAATACAAATATAATAAATATGTAATATAAATAAAATAAAAAATAATTTAGTAATAAAAGGGAAATAATACGATAGTTTTATAGTATTTTTTGGGTTTGCCATAGTGTTAATAACAATATTTATGTACTCTTTTACCTCCGTAAATAACATATAATATTTTATTTTTATTTTTACTTTAAATGAAGTGTATTTGAGAAAGAAATGACAATTGTCATTTAATGAGGTAGAAAGACCATCAACTTTTACATAGGTAAGGTTTGCGAATAAGATAGAAACCATATCCATTTGTTATTTATATTAAATAAAAAAAATTAAAATATTAATATTATCAAGTTACACTAAACTTAATGCGTATAAAAGCTTTTATAATGAAAGAATGTCCCAGAATTTTTCAGTGCATGAATATACAAACCCAACTCCCAACGGTATCATACTTCATCGTCTTTCAATTTTCCAACTTTGACCGGAGATATGTACTCAAAGTCCAAAGATGTATATCGTATTATCCAGTTAACCGACAAATTATTTACAATGTTTGTTGGCTCACGCATTCTCATTGAAAGACTTTATCACATCAAACATTAGATATGATTAAGAGAGGTTTGAATTAATCATCCATACAAATCATTATCATTAAGTAGGACAAACCAAAGAATGGTCCAACTCAAAACAAATTTGTGTCTTGTATTGATTAATGAATTTCGGATGGATTTATCATAATGGTACCCTTTTCTTAATGACAAATTATTTATATGAATTTATATCTTTAAAATAGTATAATATAGTAATTATTTATTTTAAATTATATAAATAATTTTTAAATTAAATATTTCTTAATATATTTATATATATATAATATAAATAAAAGATAATCTTAAATTTCAAAAGATTTAATATATATATATATATATATATATATATATTAATTTAATTTTAATTATATCAGTTGTAAAAAATTAATACTCTATTTAGAATTTTAATATGTGTCGTATGGATAAAATATTTAAGATGAAATCTTATTTAAATTTATTTATGTTTGATAATTAACTTCTTAATTTTTAACACATCATTTCTTTTGTAACTTTTTACATGATTATCATATCACATAAATTTATTATATAATGTCAAAATATTAGGATATTTTTTTACGGTCATATCTTTCATATATTATATCATATAGATTGTTTATCCTATTTATTACTTTGTAATTTGTGAGATCAACTCTATCCGTGTCTAGAGAATTGTTAAATTTTTTCTAATTTTACATCGGTTAAGAGTTCAACAACAATATTATTTATAAATTTTGATAGTTTTTAACTCAATAAAATCGTATTGAATTTCTAACCCAGAAACAATATAAGTGAATATCTCATCCTCACGAATAATTAAGTAATGAATCACATACATTTAACCGAATTATACCGTCGATGTTCAACACCTAGATGTTAAAACGGCTAACTTTCTCAAACGAGAATAGTAACCCATTTTCTTTTACGTACCTAGTGTTATCATATATTTTCAACCCAGATGGGGAAATATCAGAAACTATAAAATAATCTTCACCAAACGAAAAGGTTTTCTTATTTATTAAAAATGGATTTATAAATAATAAAAGGAAAACAAAAGTTAAGAACTGTAGAAGAAGCCATCTTCAAACACAATCTTCTTTATTTTAGTTTTTTTTTTTAATTACAAACAGAAAACAAGTAAAGCACGAAGGGTCTGTGAGAGGGTTGGGCGAGTTGGCATCAAAGAAACGCATCAGTGTACATACATTAATTTGAATGACATTTTTTCAAAGCCCTTATGGAAAATTACTGTTATACCCTTTATTTTGATGTCTTATTTAATTTTGTTTACATGCAAAAATATATTTGATATTTTTGCATAAATCAACGGTATTTTTGAAGAAAAAGAAAAAGAAAATCTCAAGAGAGTATCTATCATTGAAATCTATATTTTTTACATTATAAAAATCTATATTTAAACTGTATTTTTTTAATATGCTTTAAATATGTATATTTTTTATGGTATTAAAAATATTATGCATAGTAAAAAAATCAAATATAAACCTTCATAGATAAATAGGTTATACTATCATTTACCTTTTTTATATAGAAATAAGGACAAAGAGGTGTGACATTTCAATTTTGTCTTCATTAGTTAACCATGCATATATAGTAATTCAAACCCAAAAAAATGTATATAGTGAAAGAACCGTTTATTAGCAAAATAGTAGGGGATGTATATAGGAGTTCAATTGGTTTTAAGATTTAATTGTAAGTTGCATGTTTCAGTTTTTTTAAATTACTATGATTATTTTTTTATTATCATAATAAAAACCTTTCATTGTAATGTCATTATGAATTTCTACTTAAATTATAACTATCTTATTATGGAAAAAGAAATAATGGGATCAAATAAACTTTTAATTGTATTTTGATGTGCATATAATTATAAGTATGAATAGGGAATCAAAATAGTTGATATCTTATCAATTTAGTCTAATTATTTTAAAATAAGATTTAAAGATTTTCAATTCAAAAACAATGATAATATGAATATATCAAATGTTTTTTAAACGAACAAGGTTAAATTAATTTTAAATTGAAGTATTTTTAGTAAAAATTATTATTTATAATCATAATTAAAAAAAATTAAAAGAATAAAAAATATATTTGAAAATTTATTAAATTGTTATAAAAATATTAAATTTTTATATTATTTTTTTTAAATGATATAGTAATTTAATGTAAGTTTAGTTCAAGTAGTTTTATAAAAAATATATATATATATTTTACCCATAAATTTTGTTTATTAATTATTTCAAACACTTTTGTTATAATTTTTAATGTATTTAATGTTAAAATATTAAAATATAATTTTAAGAATAAAAAAGATTGATAAATGTTACGATGATTCATCATCTATAACACTCATAGAGTACAAAAAAATATTTTAAAAAATCAAATAGATAATAAGGAGCAATAATAACTTATTTACTAAAATTTGTTAATTTTTATAACCAAAGTTCATGTAAATTAATATCTTAAGATAGGTAGCAACTTGTAGGTGCGCTTTAAAGTTTGTGAATAACTTTATGCAATTCATGAAAGGCCTAACCTGATGCAGACTGAATACAACCACCTTTCCTAGCTATAGAGATGCACAAAATTTATTTAAACCAAACTAAGTTAATATTTTTTTTTTGTTTTTATTAGTTTAAGTTAATTTTCATTTGTATATAATTGATTTATATTGGATTTATTAAATTCTTATTTCTTCTTAAAATTCTATAAAAAATAATCCAATTCATATATTTTTATTTTTTAAATTTCATTTAGGACTCTACTATTAAATTAAATGAAGCCAAACATTTATAATAGATGATTTGTTTTTTAAGCTTATCTGTATGTAATTTTAACGAAGTATACGTAAAGTTTTCAATTTTTTTAATTATAGAAAAGTCAACTGGTAAATCTTACAGTACATTAAGCTATTCATTAAAAATACAGAGATGTAGGGGTTTGCTGCTATGCATGATTTTCGAAATCAGCATCGGTAGTCTCTAGAAGTTAGCATCAAGGGTGGACAAATATTCAAATAACACGGTCAAACTGACAACCCAACAGGTCACGTGTTGGCCAGGTTGAGTAGGATTTAAAAAAAAACTTACTTGTTTTAGAAAATTCAGAATAAATTATTTATTTTTAAATAAAAAATGTACTCACTGGTAAAATATATATCACATACTTGTGAAATTTTATTTTTATATATAATTTTTCTTAAAATATATCACATACTTGTGAAATTTTAGAATCAAATTGAATAATTTTAATAAAATATAATTTTTCATTAATAAATTAATATTTTATTTATAAATATTATAAACTATTAAATGTTAATTTATCAAAAATCTTAATTGTTGTTTTATTTTCTCTTTTAAATCTTTCTTCTATCAAACATAATCTCCTTCCTTCATCTCGACTAGATTAACTTTCTTAATCTTTTTATTTTTATTTTTTTATTATTTTAAGTAAAAATACATCTTTCTTTCGTCACTTAGCTTTTGTTGTAAGGTATTTTTTTATTTAAATATTAATTTATGATAATTTATATATTATGTTTACGTTTGTTTTACTTTATTTTCTGTTTAAATCTTTATCTAGATTTATTGAATTTAAAATATTAAATATTATAATATAATATTAAGATTCAGTTACTTCTAAAAAAATTTAATATATTAATTGAAACAATTAGGTTAAAAAATATTACCATATAAAATAATTAAATTTATATTTGTTTCCATATATTTTATTAATTTTGATTTATCAAATTTAATTATTAATGTATTTAAATATATGATTTATAATTTATGTTATATATTTAATTTTATTAATTAAATTTAATCTTATTTTAAAAAAAATATGAATATTCAATGAAATATAAAATAATAGTTATTTTAATGATGGTTAAAATTATAAGTTTAATTTGTATTATTATATTTATTTATATAACAAACAAGTATATTTAAAATTTTATGAATATTTAAACTATCAAAAATTTGACTAATTTTAATTTATTTAATAGGAAAAATCCTTTAATATCTAAATAATGTGCAAATCTTCCGTTGAGAATCCCGCCCCATCCTTATAATTTTAAATAGGAATAGAGATAGTCTTGGAGCCTCCTTACCCCACCACTCCGTTCACATTTATGTGTATTTGGGTTATAACTCGACCCAATAATAGGTACCGATAGGAATGGACGAGGATAGTGAGATATTAATAATTATAATTATTTTATATTAATTTAATATATATATTTAAATAAGAATTATTAGTTCTTAGTGTATAATAATTTTTTCACAGGTTAATTATATTTTTTAGTTTTAATATTTATTAAAAAAAACATATTTAATTTAAAAATAATAAACATTAATATAATTTTTATTCCATTATATTATTTAAAATATTAATTTTTATTTTTATTTTTTAATTATTTAATACATATTTATAAATAAAATAATAATAAATTAAATGAAATTTAGTTATTTAGTCATTGTGTATTGATTATTAAAATGTATATAAAAATATATTAATATATATTTAATTTTAATTAATCTTAATTTTGATATTATAATAACGTCTACGTCTTATCAATAATTTTAATTATAAATAATTAAAATATCAATAATTTTAATTATAAATAATTAAAATATCTATCCTTAAATATCAGCCAAAATAAGGTTAGAATCAGCCAAAATAAGGTTAGAATTTTGAGTATTGATATTAAAAGTATTATTTATTCTTCAAATTTTAAAAATATATTTATTAGTCATTTTATTTATAAAAATATAATTATTAATCGTTTTATTTATAGAAAATTTATTTATAAATCATTTTACTTATAGAAAAGAACCATAAAAAAACTTTTATTGATAATAAATTTTAAACAAATATTAGAAGGGATATTTTAATCCTTTATCACACTCTATCAAATAAAAAAAATTATAAACATAACTGGTGATAATATTATCATCTTTTATCTTACTCTATAATTAAAATATCTTTAATAATTTTTTAAAAAAATTTAACATTATTAAATATCTATTTTTGATATAATTTTAATAAATAAAAAGATTAAATATCACATTACAGATTTGCTTTGTTGCACCGATGCTAAAGCTAGAGTAAACTAATCGAAGCTCAATAAATTCGATCTTGACCTTATTTTATAGCCCTTTCCCTCAAGCGCACTGCTTGATGAGATCTGAAGCTAGCTTAGGAGAGGCTCACTGGCCTAAGAAGTAGTCTCGCCTGCCTTAAAGCCCCCAAACCAATCGCTATCATTTTCTTGCTTTCTTATTGTCTTGAATTGTTATAGAACTGCTTTATATCAGATATAGTTGGTAGGATGAAACATAATGACTAAATAATAATTTTTATATATGTAAAATGCATGTCCTTCCCTCCTATATAATAAGATATACGTTAAGATACTTTTTATTATTTTTGATAATAATATTATAATAATAATTGTTATTATTATCATATAAATTATTAAATTTATTCATATTATTAATTATATTTTATTATTATTATTATTAAATAAAATAATTTTATAATAATAATAATAATTTATATTATATCATTATTACTATCCATTATGATATAAGCATATAATTCAAGTAATATGATTAGATGTAAATTCATATCTTATTGGTGTAATATGTATTTTATTTAATAAAAAGGGAGAGACACAACTTTCTATTTTTTAAGTATTACTGCCCATTATTTTAATTAATGACGAACTACCAAATTAACTTGCTCTAGTAACATTCAATAATTTCTCAAAAGCTTCGTACTAATTGGGTTTTTTTTTTTGTTGGGCCTGGGTAACCATTCAATAATAGTCTATAAGAGTATTGAACTCTCAAACAATTTATAATTAGATCGGATAAATATAATTTATGAATTTTATAATTATATATGATTAATATATTATAATCATTTTATGTAATTTAATATATTATATTTATGAATTGATTTGAAATATTATGTACGATTATTAAAATATAAATTTATAATCATATAATTTTTTATTTAAAAAAATTATATAAATTAAAAATTTATACACTTAAAATTAAAAATTATAACGTGTTATAATTAAATAATAATATTATTAATACTCTTTATAAATAATTAATAATTTTAAAAAAAATATAAATAAAAAAGAAAAAATATTCGTCTAATGATTTCATACAAATGTTTTAAAAAATAAAAGTAATAAACACAATAATACATTTATTATTATGAGTATAATAACGTATAAATTTTCATTAAATATATTAAAAAATGACATAAAATCAATAAATAACTATATGTTATATTTTAATATATACATAATGGAACGAATATATATGAATTCAAAAATATTAATTCATTATTTGATTAATATATTACATATCTTTAAATTTTCTATGCAATTTAATCAGACTAATGAGTATAAACATGCACAATTCTTCGTATACGGATGAATTTTATGGATTAATCCGATATATGTTATATACTTTACAATTAAAAAACATGATCTTATTTAGAATAATTAACACATCAAAATTATATATCAAATTTATTTTTTATATTTATTTAACGTGAAAATTAAAATTTTTCATTATACGAAAACACATAAAATATTCTTACACTCAAACTATGGTCATTATATTAATGATCATTTATTTTGTTGCATCTTAAGTGGCATGAAAATATAAATTAGAGTCGTACCAACTTATTCACACTTATAAAGTTCATATAAGTCTATAATATCGTCTTAGAATTTATATCGTAATCTAACATAAACCTACCATTTATTTAGAGTGGGATTACGTGTATTGTTTACACGAATTCATTTTTGCATTTGAGATATATTTTGTGTTCACCCATGAAATGTAATTAAATTGAATTCTAGTTTTGATAACACTCGTTGATTTTGTAACTCTGATTCAAAAAATTGATTTTTTAAAAAGATAATTCATCACAATTATATAAATATTAAATTTATTCTTAATATTTATTTATTGTATTATTCGTTCGTCCAATCAATAATATTTTTGTAATTTAAATATATACTATAAAAATAAAATAAGAAACAATTAAACAACTTCAAGCTAATTATTGTAAATTAACTATATTTTATGTCAAACATATTTAAATAATCATAAATATATCCCTAATGTTTTGTGTATTGATATTAATAATTGTTATTTAATTTTTTTAAATAAAATTATATCACGTATTTTTCACATGTATTTTGTTATTTGCATAATTACAACTACAATATTTTGAAATTTTTTACAACTCTTCCTATACTTTACCGGAATAAAAGTAATTAACCAACTTAAGATTTTACCTTAATATTCTAAAAAAATACACATAATACATTTATATTAAAAAATTAAACGATAATTATTAATTAGACATATTTTTGTTGTTTACATAATGTTATAGGTATAATTATAACTATTTAAATGTTTTGGATATTTTTACTATTTCTACTTTGTACGTATAAAACATATGTAATACATTTATTTTTGAGAATATCTTATACTTATTTTAAAATCGATACTTAGATATTGTATTCTTTTGTAACAATTTGATTATATTGTTATAAAAAGAAGCTATACAATAACAAATAACTATATTTTATGTTTTTATTTTTTTTTAGGTATTTTTAATTATAATTTATTTAAATTATAATAATCTTTATTTAATGTAATTAATTTTTTATAAATAAAATAAATAAAAAATATTTTTATTATTATATAGTAATTATTTTATAACAATATAATTAAATTATTATAAAAAATAAATATAAAATTTAAAAATTATTTTTACATAGGTAAAAAACTCTGAAAATAAATACAAAATTAAAATTTATTTTTTACATTAGTAAAGAAACTTAAAAATATTTTCCCCCTGTTTTTTTTAAGTCATTTATTCTTAAATCTAGAAACATTTTCATCTAGCATTTTCTTTTGCGCCGCCCTGTCTCTCCAGAACCCTCGAATCGTCTCACCCCCTCTCAATCACTCTCAAGTCTCATCGCAACTCATCAATTCTTCGACATTCCAAGTTTGTCAGGTAAATACACGTCCTACTTTACCTCTATTTTCCATTTTCTGTATCAGATTAAGTCTTATGGAAATATGTTACAATATGAAATTGGTTTTAATTAAAGATGGAAGTGTTGTATTTTCACTCATAATATTATTTATATTCTTGTTTCCACAACCTGTTTTTCTATTTTTATTTAGATTTCTTATCTCTGTTGCTTGATATCTGCTTCTTCTTAAGCTTCATACTCGAGCTATCGACTAAGATAGGTACTGAATTACTGATAAAAGAAAGCAATTTATTATGTGATTGTAATTGTAAGTGCGTGTATATAAGACATAACAATTACGATGCTTTTTTTATTTTTCTTCGTAGAAGCTATTGTATTTGCTAGTTGTATTAATTTCCCTCTTTTTTGCTGTAAGCTACTGTATTTGTATCAGCTAAAAATAGAGGGAAATTATGTAAAAAAACACCCTAAAACTAATAACAACAAAAATACCACTACAATAATATTGAATGGGTCAAAGTAGAAGGAGTTGAACATTGAACGTGTGTATCGTAATTCAACTTAAATACTGTTTAATTGGATGAAATTCAATGCGAAATGATGGATAAATTTTTTTTTAATAATAAAATTATATGAGTTGAACGACATTTTTATTGTTTTTAGAAAAAAAGTAAAAAATTGTATCTGTCTCAATTTATGTGTTTTTGTTACAGTTGAAACCCTGAATTTTGGTGGTCTATTAACTTGTGGGATATGGGCTATACGTAACTTTAGGTTTAATGCTAAAAAACATTCGGTTAATCTTGTCATGTTTGTATTTTTATTATATCTTTTAAAGTATCATTTTACGTTTTTTAGCCATAAATGTGGTAATCTGAAGCTATCAGCGGAACTAAAAAAAATTGAGGCAAAGTTTGATTAGCTCTAGCTGCTTGCTTGCTTAATTTCACATTACGCTTTGTTTATATATATAAAATATGGGATCCTTGGTGTAGTTTTGTTTATGTTTTACAATTACATATATAAATAAAACAAAGATTGAAGTTAAATGTTACTCTGTGCAAATAATCGTACTAGTGATAATAATGTTGTAGCAACTAGTGATATTATTTTTTTTTAAGCAAAAAGAAATACTAATTCCAGTATGGGTGAAGTTGAAGACAATTATTAACTTTGGGACTTTTAATTTGTTGGGAACAAAATTTGCAATGGCACACAAAACATAATAGAATGCCGGTTCCATTGTTAGGAAGGTCGAACAGCTTAAGCATTTTAGGCATGACATTACTTATGTAAAAATGGAGAAGGTGGAAAATAGGGAAAGTGAATTGGGGATTGAATGATAGGATATAGGTTTCTCTACGTTAGAAAATAGTTCGGTAAGAAATCAACATTACTTCATGCATGGATGCATTTTCAAAGTTCTTTGGTGCCATCATTGTGCTAGAATTGTTTCGAATGATGATACATATTACTAACTGTTAAATGTTTCATGGTTCTTTTAGTTTTATTACATTTAAGTATGTACTTGAAATGTGGTTGTTACAAGTTTTGTTTGAGAGACTCTTGCGATTGATCTGGAGCTCATTTCTTTATGCCTGCCTGCGGGCGCTTGCATCTTGTCTTTGAAATGGCATGATATCCAATATGCCAAAGGGTTTTCTCGATCACTGTTTTATGACTAGGAGTACCAGACATTTCATGGATTTTTCTTACTTAGTTAGTTGTGATGTACTTGTAAGAATTCTGCACTGTTATATGTATTTTCCAGTTTTCCTCCTACTGTTTGATTGAGAATTTAAATATCCGTTGTTCTACGTTGGATATCTCTTTGTTGTAACTTTAAAACTTGACTGTGTGTATCTTGATGTCATCAAATTGAAGCCCCTCTCCCTCCTGGTTTATTTCATTTTAGATACTACTGAGGATATATGGAATCAAAATCTGAAAACCAGTCATCTTCTGCTGCTGCAACAACACCACCACCCATGACTTCGTGCCGAAAGAAAAAGAACGAGGATGCAACATTTTTGGATGATGTGAAAGACCATATCGATGAGTTTATCCATGCATCTATGGATGAGCATAAAAATTGTTTTAAAAAAACCATCAAAAAGGTCAGCATCCACTTCAACTCTCATGCATGTTATACCTTCATACGTATTCTTATTCTATAATTGGTTGCTAGAAAAAAATTTAATGACCATTTCCATTTCCAGATGTTTGGGATGTCAAAGATTGTTGCTGAAAGGAGTTCTGACACCAAGGAGGTTGAAAGCTCCTTGCCTCTCAAAACAATAGTGTCAAACTAGAATATATAGTTTTACAGCTATGTTTGCCTCTACTATGTAAAGAAATTAATCTTAGTGACGACTTAAAAACAGTAGTATTGCAATTTCAACTAAATTATAGTTCTTAATAACGAAATCGGCTATACTGACTTTATAGTGAAGTGTTCATCTGATTCTAATCTCTTGTATAATTATTTGAGCCATGCATTCTACACTGCTGTCACATGTTGCAGGAAATCTCTTCTACTACTTGATCAGAATAAGATAGTTTCCTCTTTTAATTTGGAAACCTAGTTCTTATCTTTATTCGTGTAAAAACACGTCACCGTCAATTTACTGACGGTCATTGAATCGAATGGCTAAAACAGTATGATTGAGAACTTTTGTGCGGGGGATCAAGTTCGTAACCATTAGCTTCATGTCACACGCATCGATGTTAGGTCTTCTCACTTAGTATTTGTATGTTATTTATTCCATTATAATTGTCAAATACTTAAATTATAAAAAGTAAAAAGATCAATTTGATAATTAACCATGAAAATGTCATTAATTGCTATTTTTTATATATTTATGTTTTAGTGGTCTTTTTATTATTATTTATGATTTAATATTTATTTTTTGATTTTTATACTCTATTTTTCTCTTACGATTTATACATATATTGAAGTTTAATTTCAAGTTGGTTCTAAATTTTGGAATAAATGTGCAAAAATTAAAAAGTGATCATAATTATAAAAATAAAAGTAAGGATATTAAAGTATAAAAACTTAAAAAATAAAGTGATCAAATAAAAATAAAAATAATAAGTGATCAAATTATATAACATAAAAAATATATGAATTATTTGTATAATTTAATCTAAAAAAATATGAATAAAGTGTGAAAATTAAAAAATAAATGAATCAAATAGAGGAAAAAATATAAAGAAATAACAGTATAAAAATTAAAAAATAAAGAGTTAAATCGTACAAAATAAATAAATTAAAAATCAAAATATATAATATATAAAATTACTGGACTCTTTGTATATTTCACCATAAAAGATTTGGCCATGTTCGTTGTTTCTAGTTTAATCATTTGTTGTTGAAATTAAGGACTTGGGTGTTATACCTGACTAGTAATGCCACAAATGCATATTACGTGATATATTATATTTTTTAATTCATTGATATTTATGAGATTACAATAATGGGTGTTAATTTATTTTTGTTTTTCGTTATTTATTTACTTATTTTTCCGGTTTGAATTTATATTCACGTGCAATGTTACAACAATTTTCATTGTTTATTGTTTGTAAACATGGTTATTTTGTTAAAAAAATTGCTAATTAATCTTTCATGTATACATAAATAAACTTAATAGTCAATATTCTTTCATTTACTTTCTTAAAAAAATAGATATTTTCATTTACTTTATCCAATATATAATAGAACGTTGTTTCGGGTTGAGAGTCCTGACAAACTATTTTTATTATTATAAGTAAATTATGTGTAAAAATTAAAAAAAAATTAATAAAACTAGATAGATATTAAGAAAGTAATTATATGATATTTTATACCTAAAAAATTATAATGTGGAGAGGCGGCATAATATTATAAGTTATGTTTTTTTTTCTATTAGTATTGTAATTTAAGATATTTTTTATCACCTTGTACCAAAGAAAAGATTGAATAATGATAAAATTAATTTTAAATATTTTTTTAATTAAAATTATCACATAATTTAAACATAATTTTATTATAAAAAATTAAAAATATTTATTTTATTATAATTATACTCATAATATATAAAAAATATATATAAAATTATATGTATTTTTAAAGTTATAATTATATTTATGCCTTATGAATAATTACATAATTATACTTAAAATTAAGTATCTTTTTATCTTTATTCATAAATTATGAAAATAATTATAACAAATTAAATATTTTAAGTATTTTTAAAAATTATCCTATAAATTATAGATATAAAACCTAATTAATCTTATTTAATTTTATACTTAGATAAAAATAACATTTAATTATAATTAATAATAAAAATTTATTATTGTTTTAATAAATTTATCATTAAATTTTTTATTATTAATACAAATTTATCATTAAATTTTTTATTAATAATATACCATCAATTTTTTTAATTACATAAATTTATAAAAAAAATATAATAATATATTTATGTCACTAATAAAATAAAATTATATATTTATAAGTTTTATAATAGTTTAATAATATATTTTTTACATTACCCATGTAAGTAAGTATTTTTTAACTTGCTCGTTTAAATAGCTCAAAAAGCTTGTGGCTACTGGCTAGAGCTCCTGCCAGTAAAATCTGTTGCACTGCTCGGATCTGATGTCTTCTCCGACTCATTCACTGTGTAGCATCTCACTGTCTATGTCCTGAGAATTTAAAGGGGAATCTTCAAGTTATCAATTTAGACTATAGAGGTGGGTACGCTACATTTTATTTCTGTTCTTCTAGTTTCGGAAATTTATATCCATTTTCAGATTTGATAGAATTCAACGCCCCTTTCAGTTAATATCTACAATACCCATTTATAGTTGTGGACATTGTTGAAAGATCAGTCTCTTTTGCTTGGATTCTGTAGAACATTATACTTCTGTAACTTTTGTTCGGTTAGATATAATCGGATTTTTTCTATAGTACTGAACTCTCATTGTAAGATTTAAGATTTCCGTGATTTGGGTAGTATATAACTGCAACAAGGTGGTGATCTTGTGTGGTGCTTCTAGGATCATTGAGGAGCTATTAAAATGGATATGTATTTGAAAAATTTGTTTGCAAGATTCCAGGAGCAATTTGGTTCTGGTCCGGGGCTTGGTCCTGGATCAGGGACATGTCTTATGAATATTCAAGGCATTGCTCCTAACTTTATTAAGTCAATTTTTAAAGCTGCAGCATCTCTATATAGGACTGATCCATGGAAGAGATTGCGTCCAGGACATCTTTTTGGGATTCGGGTTGGGAAGGATTCAGATTGGTCTAACAGGAAACAGCCTTACCCGTTTGTCCAATTTATTGGAGGGGATGGTGGGGATGTTGGTTTTAACATGTTTCGATCTGAACTTGATGCTAAGAAGATGATGGGTTTGAGAGAAACAATTCGAGCTCCAAATGTTGAGCTTTTGAGAGTGACATATGAACTTGAGTCATTGATGTTTCCCACAAACCAGAAAATGATCAAGTCCTTGTCACTAGAGGTGTCAGGGACTGATCGTTTTCCTGTTATTGATGTTGTCCGTTGCACATCATCTGGAAATCTTCAGTATAGACATCCTACCTCTGAAGAGCTTAGATTTGTTTATGCCTTCATGAAAGCCATAGCTTTGGTACACCCACTGTTTCAGGTAGATAAAGAAGGTGCTCCAAAATGGTCAACTCTGTTGTATTTTGAACCATTTATTGAGACAGTTGATGTTCAATGGCCTCCTGAGTTGGCCACAGGATATGACCTTGTTGCAGTGACAGTGTCATACCCACCTGGTCAGGCGCATGAAGAAAAGGGTAGTTCAACAGCTAGCTCAACCCCAACCAAATACACAGAACCACCCAAGGATGAGACTTTTAATGATGTAAGACTATACTCTAATGGAAGCATGCGGCTGTGTGCAATGTGTGAGAAAGAAGTTCAGGGAGAACAGGCACTATGTTGTGCACGGTGTCGTGCAATGGTCTACTGCAGTTCTGTCTGTCAAAAACAACATTGGAAGGAAAAACATAAGGGTGAGTGTGGTATTTACAAAGCAATGATGGAAAGGGAAGAAGAACTAGCCATGAAAATTTTCATGTTCCCTGGCACTGCTGATCAACCATGTAAATGGCTTGAATCATTGGGTATCCATCAAAAGGGTATGTGGAAAAGAAAGTGCAGCTGCTATTCTCATTGTCCTTTTGGTCTTCTCCCTATCAAAGGCGACCTGTGGGATTCTTGGGGTGGGCTTGATGATGAAGAGTATCCTTGTGACTCACCTTTCCACCATCATTTTAGGGATAATAAAATGGCAAGTCCAATCCTTCTCTCTGGTTGGCTAGAATACTATAATCTTCGATCTTTACCAATGTCAAGCCCCGTTGCTGACATTCTCTCCCATCCATTGACAATTTATTACATATTAACAACTCTCAACATCAGTTCAAAGAACCTTTTGCTCAACGGAAAGGAGGTAATTCTTCACTATCTGGGACCAGAAGGGGAACTGGACTGGATGCCAGCATTTGCTGAGGTTGGTCATTTGCTAAATGGATTAGGTAACATACAAATAGTAATGGTGGGACCTGAAGTTCCAACAAATTTATCAGGTACAACTTCAGGAATAGGTAGTAGAGTGAGGGTGAATCTTGTAAGAGGTGTTTATCAGGACGAAGCCACCTACTTGCCTTCTCCCCATGTTATTATCGCGCTGAATTGTAGATTGGATGGCTATACAAGTTGGAGTGGAGCTTTAACTTTGATCAAATCCATGGGAGTTCCCGCCTTTTTCACTGATCAAACTGAAATATCATGCTCAAATGCTAAACAAGTTCTTAGGAATGCTGGACTGTATATCACACATCCAGTAACACCAAATCCCTTCCGTTCGCCAGTTAAAAATCATTGGCCTTCCTGCAATCTTCCTGCATATAGTAATGGTTTTGTGCTTGGAGTGAATACTTGAAGCAGTTAAGACCAAACCAGGAGTTAATCTTTTGTTATTGTATTTGTGCATTGATGTATTCAAGGTATTGTTGGACCTGCTTTTTATTTGCTGATTAATGATTATTGGTAAGGTATGTACTCTAGTTATTATTGTGTTTTGTAAGCTTCGCTAAAGTTCTCTTCTGTTGAATTGTAACTCATTTTGAAGGTCTTAATCTTAAATTTTAGAATTTCAATTTGAACCTTCTCTTATTTTAATCTTATTTTTTTATATACCCGAATTATATACATAAAAAAAATAAAATATATATAATAAAAAATAATATTAGTTATTTTCTAATTATTATTTATTTTTAATTGAAAAAAGATAATTCGATAGTATTATATGAATATCATTTTAGTAAATTATGTTCAAATTATTGAGTATTTGAAACTTAAAATTTAAAATTCAAGATTATATTTTATGTCCTTACTTTATTTATAATTTTATAAATAATATATATAAAATTTAAATTATCAAAAATTAAGATGTAACATGTGTCCTCCTCACTTCTACGGTTTACATTTAGCCTCACTTCTACGGTTTAGCCTCACTTCTACGGTTTACATTTAGCCTCACTTCTACTTACTTCAGCCCCTACGGTTTACATTTAGCATAAAGATGGATATCACCCCACCCCACCCCATTCACAACACTATATAATAGCCATTACAATTGTTTTGGAATGACAAATTAAACTTTATTTAGAAAAAATAGTAATAAAAATTTATTATCTTTAATAAAAATATATTTTAGATCCGTATTTATTCGATAGAGTATCAAAAATTTATTATTTTTGTAAAAAAATAACAAAAATTCATTTTCAAAAATAGAAATATGACATGCACATATTTAGTTAAAAATGATGATATGTGATACATTTCTTGTGACTAGATTTTTTGAAAATGTATTTTTATATACATTTATTTTTTTATAAAATTAATAAATTTGTACTACTATATAAAATAAAATAGATTTAAAATGTAATGTATATCTGTCCCTTCATCTTTTTATCTATTTATACTTTTTTGATTTTATTTAAACACAAGACGCTTATAATCCTAGCTTTTTGTGGTTTTTATGTGGACTTATTTTCGTATTATGGAGAAAGCAATCCTAAACAAGTAATTTATATTCAAAATTGTACTTAGATTTATAGTTAGGTATCACATAATATTATTTTAAAAAATTAAAAGTTATCTTTTAAAAATATATGACATATTTATTAATTTGAGTGCAAATTAGAGAGAAATTGTGTAATTAGAATTTTCCTCTGACATATTAGATTTAAGGCTTCAATTCACTGTTTTCATCTTCAAAAACAAGTAATTGTTACTTAGATGATTCGGAAATAAGATGAGAGAAAAACTTATGTACAGTTGAAGATATTTTTCTAAAGGGTCGTTAACACACGGTGGAACACGTTTATTTTAAATCATTAGTATTAGTAGTAGATTTAAAATCAACGATTATTATTTACAAAAACTCTCGCGTACTACCTTTAAAATATCTCATCCTATTCATTAATATGTCAATTTTTTCAATTGTATCAATTAAATATTTTAAAAATATTTAAATTAGTCAAATCGAAGAAATAATAATATTAAATTAATTAAATTAAAGAAATTATAATATTAATTTTTTTTAAATATAGAAATTATAGTAATAAATCAGTTGATATGATTCTTGAGGACTAACGCAAAAATTAACAAGTTAAAAATAAGTATCTAATAATATAAATATTTAAGATAAATTTAGTTTCTTATTATAATAAATTTTAGTACAAAATTAAAATATATATATTTAATTATAGTTATAAAATTTAACATAAAATTATTAATTATAATCAAAATTACTATTACAATTAAAACAATGTTATAAATGTGGTAAGTATGAAATAAATTTATAAATAAATTTAATTTTGTTTCAAGTTTAAAGGATAAAAGAAAAACAATAAGTGATTTAAATATATTAATTATTTTAATTAAAATATAATAACTTAAAAATATTTAGCCCATTCTTAAAAAAAAAAAAAAGTAAAAAGTTCTTGGGTTGGCCCTTAATTTAAAATTATGGTAACTAAAAATGCAAATATTTGTAGCTAAATTTTAAGGGGGCATGAAAGTCTATAAGTAGGTTATAGACATGGTTATATGTAGAGCACGTCAAGTGGAAGTTTTGATTCTATATTCTTCCACCATTATTTGTTACCAACAAAATTAGTATTTTAAATAATATTAAGAATATCAATTACTTTAAGTATTTTTTTTAAAGTAAATGCCTTATTGAATTGTTTTCATAAATACACACTATTTAACAAGATGTTTTATTATATCTTGAAAAACGTGTTTGTAAAACTCAGTGCATTATCAAATTTATACTCTTAAAAAAATTACTTTGCGTCCTCATTTGAAACCAATTTCAAATATTAAGAGGTTATTTGGAAGTAATTTAAATTTTTTTTAATATTTAAAAATAAAAGATTAATTTAAAAAAATAATTAATATATTTGATCATAATTTTTAAATTATAATTTTAAAAATTATATGAGCTTAAAACAAAAAATTAAATACATTTAATACATGTTTTTCGTTTTTTATTTTTCTCGAAAACACAAAAAACATGTTGTTTTCTTAAAAGACAAAAGGTTTATATATATTACGTTTGCCTTTTGGTTTACTGATATGTGTTATATCATGTGTTGCTTTTAGTTAGGCACATTTTGACTTTTTTTTCTCTTTTACTTAGAATACGTATACACATGTATTTTTAACGTAATTCGATCATTGTATTTAAAAAAAGATATATTTTGAACAATTTTTCAAATTTTATTTAAGAAAATCATACAAATATATTTTTAGATCCCATACTTTAAAGTTACATATTTAATTAATAAATACTATCTATATAATTTTATTATTATCATAATATAAATTATTAATGTTATAAAAATAATTTATTAATCGTAATTTTATTTAATATTAATGACATTTAAATATAATTAATATTAATAATAAAATAATCATTTATGTATTTTTATCGTAACAATAATAAAATTATTGTAATAATATTATTACCTATTTTAATTTGACATTACTTTAAAGATTTTCATTTTCATTTTATATTTTATTATTATTTTTTAATAATTACACAGATATAATGATATAATTTGAACTCATATCCTTTTATTAACATATTAATTTAACAAAAATATCAAATATAAAACATATATATATATTTCATTATATGTTATAACAAATATATATTATTATATATGTTGTATTAATTTATATTAGTTTGTAAACTCACTAATTTTAAATATTATTTGATATTTTTTAATTCATCCATAAATACTTAAAAATTATGATAAAAAATATATAGGAGAAAAATGGTTTAATTTAACATTTTTTCAAATAGCAATATTTTACACTAAAACTAATTTTCAATTTCTGAGAATAATTTTATCAAACACAAGGAAAAATATATATATATATTTTTTTTTTGTTTTTTAAAATAATGGTCAAAGAACTCATTATATTTTAAAATTATTTTTTGATAATGATTTAAAAATAACTTTTAAAAACTAGGACAAAACAAACCTTAATTTTTCCTAAAAACTTTTTTCTCAAAAAATTTCCTCAATGGTCCCTTCTTTTAAGGGATCGCAATTGTCTGGTTAACTTGCTCGAGGCACACCGCACATGCAATCTTCTCGTATATTACAATAAGTTGTTGAACAAACTAACCTAAAAGTCATATCACATATGTGCTGCTGCTGTGTACACAATTCAATCTGGTCGATATTGTCTTCACTCTTATTTGGACGTATGCAATCTTGTTTATTTACTGGCTATGATTCTGACCATTCAAGTCTGTACCATCCAATTGAGATCACAAACGCAGTCAAGATAAATAATATTGCTAGATTCATTTCAAAAGTTTAGTAATATTAAAGACAACTGTAAATTTTCCTTTAGTTAATTTTTATTTCAATTTAATTTTTGATATCACTAACCCTAAAAAATATTAAAAAAATTACCGTATAAGTTAATAAATTTAAACAAAACCAACCTGTTTTTGTTCATTTTCTTGAAATTCAAAGCATCTTATTATTCTATATATTATCTTAATATATTGTTTTAATATTAATTAGCGGTATAATTAGTTAATAAAACATAGGAATCTAATTTATAGCTCTTATGTATATAATGTAAAGTCATGTAACTCTAATGATCATAAGTTAAATAGGGAAAATAAATTAGCATATAAACATTAAAGGAACTTCTAGCTTTTTATTTCAATTTGATATGAAAATATCAATTGAGCTGAAATATTTTAATTGGTTAAAGTATTTAAAATCAATTTTATAATTTAATTAAAATTGAAATATCATCTCAATTTTGAATGAAAAAAAAAAGTGCTAAATCAATAAACTACAAAGTCCCCCGCGTTATATGAAAATCTTGAAATCAACGTATGAAAAGTAAAAGAAAAACTCTCACGAGAACGTCCATGAAGTCACCACACAACTTTTTTGAATAAAAAGGGTAGGACGTGATTTCATTCTGTTTTTATTTTATCTCGTTATTTACATCTAAAAATATATGTTTTTTAATTATAAAAATAATCATATATATTTTTAAGTTATACAAAAAAAAAATACATTAAGATAAAAATTTAAAATAAAACTTTATTTATAAAAGAAATTATACTATACAAAATTTTAAATACAGAGTAAAATGTTAAATAACACTATTCAATTGAATATTAAAATACATCCCTACTCATATATAAAATTAGGATCGACCAAATTTATTATAATTCTAATTAGTAGCTATAAATAACATTTTCCTTCCATACAGCAATGTTCAGTAAAAATAATCTCTGTTTGCGACGACTTGACCACCATTACTGTCTCATCTAAAGGAATTTATAATTAGAGGGATTTTTGAATTAAATTTTATTGTAATAATTTTTAATATGATATTATAATAAATATATTTTTATATAACAAATCAATGATATATTATGAATTTTCTTTTTTATCAAAATTATTTTAAAATTAAAATTACCACGATAATAAATATCAATTATAAGCATTTTTGCACTGTATCGATATCTTTTTATATAAGATATCAATGTTTTAGTATTAATTTTATTTTTTATCAAAATTATTTCTAACATAAGCATTATCTTTAATTGATTTTAATAAAAAATTAAATGTTTACTATCTGTGACTTTATTATTGCTATATTTGTCCTTTTTTCAGTTTGAGCGTCCCCAGTTAAACCGTGCACAAATAAGACCCGTTCTCATCTCAGTAGCAAAATACTCTCATTTTTGTTTTCTTTTTCACAAATAGAATTTCCCGCCATTTTAATTGCTTCTTTTTTTTAATGGCAATGAAGCGTTCTCAGATTCAGAAAAAGTTTCGTAGATTCAAGTATATATATTCAGATATCTGTAGGCTCTAGCGAAGTTAAGCGATTACACAATCGTTTTTTGCTTTTGGTTTATTTTCTCCTCTGTTTCCGAATCGAATTTCTATTCATTTTAAAGTAGGGAAACCGAAATATCTTAAACAATAAGCATTTCTGAATCAAACTCTGTAAAATATCAACACTTAACACATAAATTCACCATTGCAATAGAGATATATTAAACAGGCTAGGTTATCGTAGATATTTATAGTTGGAAAATAAAAATCACAGCTTGTGATTCTTGAAACTAGTGCTGCACAAATACAAGCACTACAACGACGTAGGTAGAACCAGATCTAGCTTTGTAGTTAGGATAGGAAGCAATAGATCTTCTTTATTGTTATACACATCATAGGTGAACTCTCAATAGAGCTTGAGGTTTCTCATTCTGCAATTAAAAAAAAGAAGATGAATTTACTGGCTTTAAGATTTTAGGTAATTAATAGAAATTATTTCTAATTAATACAATAATGCAGAGTAAAGATTCCAAAGAAAATCATCTGTGAGTTTACCCTATTACTAGTTCATGAATTCTTTTGGACTGAGAATGACGGAGAAGAAAGATTAACATAATGCCATCAGTTTTTGAAAGAAAAAAAAAGAAAGAGAGTTACTTTAGAACTATGGGTGCAAAGTTAAAGATTCAACTTCTTTCTGACTTCTTTTTATGGATCCTATTTATAGGAAAACTCTATTTGAGTGGTAGGAAGCTATGTTAGTAATAAATTTGTTGAAGTATGAGTGAAACAAAAGCTCTATGCTTGGGCGGGTTTTTCTCTGAAGAATCAGAGCACTTCTTTAAGTTAAGGGGTAGCTTTAGTATCTCTCAAGAAGTGACAAATTCCACTTATGTATAAGAGTTAGAATTGCGTAAAACTTAATACAAGTCAAGTTTTACTATGTCAATCTTCTAATTTGGCAAGAAAAGGCTTTATAACACAAGTCTAGTTTTAGCATATTGCTTATCCTGGATGGTTGTTTATTCTAAGCATAAAGAAGACATTGTGTGAATACTGGGTATTAAAAAAAAAAAGAAGAGAAAAACCCAACTTAGTGCTGTTTGCTTTGGAATACACCAACAATTTAAAGATAGTTGTATTAGGTGGAGGTTTTTGACTACGTTACCTCTTTTCTTCATCACTTGTGTTCCCTCCAGTTGTCCTGTAATTGGGGAAAGGCACTTGGCCTGACTCAATATGCTTGACATCCTCCACGAGAAGCTCATAGTGCCTCTTGACTTCCTCTGGCGTTTTGCCACCAACGGCTTTAGCCACATTATACCAACGATCAGGAGTGTCCTTATCATACACAGCCAGAGCCCTTTCGAAAGCTTTGTTTTGCTTGGCAGTCCATGCTGAGTCAGAGCCACGAGAGGACATTGAACTGGATGCCATTCCAAAGGTAGACAGTTTGGAAAATATGTTTAGACAGTGAAAAGGAGGAAAACTAAGCACCAAGAAATAATGATCTAAGGCGAACAAGTGAGGACAAGGGTCAAATGTGTACAGGATAATTTAAAAGGCTAAGTGAGGGAGTGAAGAAAGAAGACTTGAGTCTAGCAATTATACGTTAAAATGGTGTCAATGCCTGCTCTTTATAAGGAAAGGAGAGGCTGAGGTGGCAGGTGGGGTAGTGCAAGTTGGCATAGAAATCTTGCAAAAACGGAACTAGAATTTTAATGATTTGTCTCCTTAAGAACCATAAACTAAAGCTGGACAAAGATGAAAGACCAACAATATAGGAGAATCATTGTTATCAAGAATTTTTTCTTCCCAAAAAGAAAGAAAAAGAAAAAAAAAAAAGAAAGAAAGAAAGAAAAAGAAAATGAAGAGTTTTTTTCTTTATTTCATATGGATATTGAACAAGGTTAACGATTTCTTGTAATAAAATGGAAAACGTATGTGGGGTTAACACACTGAAAGTGCTTTAGTTGTTCTATAAACAGCACTAGCCATGAACCTTGAAAGCTCTTGCTTGATTTGCTAATAAACGTAACTGGGAAACTTCACGTGATTTCGATCTTGAAGATCTCAGAAATCCTGGGCATAGTGGTAATTTCGCTTGTGTAGAGCCTTGAAGATAAGAATGGCACCAGAGAAAGAAACAAAGTAGAATTCTCGATGTTAGCTTCTCCATCTGCTAGGATCTGTTTCTGATTGCCCCTCTGTTTTATTATCCTCCTAGAAGTGTATAGCTGGCCTAAGCTCAAACCACAACCAAAAATAAACGTACGTAAATTTCACGTGCGCATCACAAACCATAATAAATTATGTGTTTTTGCTCCATGGGTAGATAAGCCTTTCTGCACGCTTTTTTTAGCAATTGAAATATCTAATCTACGCGTAAAGGGAATTGGCGAACGGGATTAAAGACCACCATAATGCATAGGAAACTCAAATACTATCCAACCAATTGTGCTAGAGTACAGGTTTTCTTCTGTGCACCCTTAGCTACAGAAGCTCTTGATAGTGTACTATTGTCCTGAACTACATTCCAAGCACTCAAGCTGGCCAGCTGAGCCGTACAATGATTAAGTTATTGTCTCTTCCATGAGAAAAGGTGAACATTTGTTACCAACTTTTTAGAAATTGGGCCCTACATAGGCTTGTACTGTTTAGGTTTCTCATTTTGCTTTTTGTAGTGGGCATTGTAAGAGACTATAGTACCTCATTAGATATTTGGGCAAGATAATCTTTTCTTCTTTCATCACTCGTTCATCATCATTGGAGTTATTAAAAATCTTCCCATTAGACATCTTATGATATCTTCTGTTTCATATAGTCAGTTTAATAAACAACATAGTCTCACACTTGGCGCAATCTTAAATTGTTTATAGTTCTCAATATATGCAAAAAGCATCACCGTCAATAAAGAAAACAATAATTAGATAATTGATAACTGCATATGTCAAGTAAGTAAAATATTTAAACTACCTTAAATAGCATTAATTTTCTATTTATATAAGAAATATTAGCCATGCAATTCCAAATATGATACATGTGAGGAGAGAAGCTTCATCCCTTTCCTATGCCAAATAGATAAAAAACTTGAAAAGAATGCACTACATTTAGATACAATATATTGTTAAAAGTATTAGGGAATCTGAATCTATCTTAACCTCAAAAACGCACTTACAAGGCGATGGTTGTCTAGGTTTATAAGAAACCTCTCAGCATAGAACCTTGCTAATGTGAGACTTAAAAAACCTTAACAACTCTACACCACATCGACAAGATTGGGTCTTAAAATGAGAGTCGAGATCGATGCAAGAAGAGTCTATCATGACTTAAGTACCGACTAGATCAACAGTTCTGATACCATATTAGTTAGGTTTAAGTTTAACTCTAACTCAAAACTTAGATCGTGAAGTTAAGGATTACTCAAGATTATAAGATGTCTCTAAGCATAGAGTTTGATTAATAGTTAAACTTTATCAAAAAGAGTAAAAAACAAATAAATAAATAAAACAGTTTTACAGCTTGTTAAAATTTCAGCATATCATTTGTTTGACACTTAAATGGCTAACAAATTATGGTGCCATAGAGTTAAAAGATTGTTGTACGGAAAAGTAATTTGAACTTTTACCTCTCTTGAAAGAACAAGCTATTTGGGCCTTTACTGCCCATCTACCTGTGTCTTTCCCAACACAAATCCTAGTATGGACAACCAAACTGCAATAATGTCACAGAATCTTTTTATCTGCCAAAGTTTACGGAATTTAATGCCAAAGAACTGAGTTCTCACACTTTTGGGAAGATCTAATTGGGATGTGTTATTTATTAGTCCTCAATAATTATATTATTTTTTCTATCCACACCTATTTTGAGTATTTATTTTTTAAAAGAAAAAATTACACCGATATTAAATTTCTTTACATGAATTAACACATCATCACTTCGAGAACAATAAATAATTTATCTCCGGAGATCATAAAAGAAAATTAATAGTTTTTAACATGGCCATTGTCCTGCATCTTAATAAAACATGACCTAATGCAGCAGTTTTTCTTTTTATTTTTGTTAAAGGAATTATATTTATATTTTAGTCTTGTCCTGGTTTGCATATTATGAAACTGTGATTACTGGTTTAATTGATTATTTGAAAAGGTTGCTGGTATGCTCTATTGCATTTAGTGGGTGTTGCTGCTATAGCACTTAGATGTCCCTGGATATTCAGGAAATCACAAATATTTGAGTCAGGTTATTCTCATGTATTTACAATGGCACTAGAAGTGTGAAACTTATGGATTGTCTCAGTGGAGAAACTCGCTTTTGTATACAGAGCAAGATTTGAACCCTGTAGAGATTATTGTAGGTATTCCCCTCCCCATTGTGCTAGTTGATAAAATTTAAAAAAGAGGCCATTTGTTTGATTCTTTAGCAGAGTATAATCATATGCATCATCATGCCGCCAGCTTTTAGATCTCGTAGAAATCAAGCGCCTTATGTAATGTACCATTTGATTCTTATCAATTAGATTTTTAGACTTGTGTGGAAGACGATTATAAGAATCCTGCTGTGGATTTTCCATCTTTTATGGATGGAGATTATCACCAAGATGATGAAAACATATTCTTTGTCAAGACTAAACACTAAATATCTGTCTGGAGTGACAAGATAACATAGAAAATAAGCATAAGATTTTAGAGGGCTGCAGTGTGATACCATGCATCACTTTGATGAGCTGCAACTTGTTTTGGAATAGGATAGCCCCATTCTATGGGTCTATGTTCGCAAAAGTCGAGCATCTAGGCTTTGGTATGATCTATTCAGGCGCTAGTGAATCCATTAAAACAATTCTTTTGAGATTGTAATGTTTGATTAAAAAAACAAATGACGGCAGCAGAAATACGGGTCAATTTGGATTGCTTCTTTTAGAAATGGTTTTAATAGAAGTACTTAAATATTCGACATAATATTGTTAAAAAAATTGTGTGGTATTTTAGTAATTATACTAAGAATAAAGTATGTATTCTAAATTATTTATCTCAAAATTTAGAATTACTTCTCCTTAAAACACTAACAATGTTTCTTGAAATATGAAAGCACTTCATGTAAATAGTATCAAACATCATTATAAGTATTTTGATCTATTTGAAAACCCCTTTAACCCAAAAATAAAACAGTTTCAAACAGACTTTAAGAATAGTCGATGATTCTGGCAACTTAACTGTCAAGGGTATGAGTTGATCTAATTAAAATTCTTCAACAACGTACAAGAATTCAAGAACTAGTTAATAATATATTTTAACAAAAAAAAATGTAATATTTACTCATAATTTTGTTCTAAATGTGTCATTTCTAGATGATATTATTGTCTTATTATTCTTGTTTCTTTTTCTTAACGTATTTGAAATTTTAGAAAAATGGAACTTTGTGAAGACCATTTAATATACAAGGACATTACTGAATTAACTTTACAGATGCCTCGTTGGGAACATTTGGAAATATTAGATTTATCGAGGAGGTAGACAATTTTCTAATAATGAATAAAAATGAGGCTGCATATTTGTCAAGTTGAGTGGGTCATGGTCATGAGATACTAGCCACATCCCACTTGTGCTATATATAAGTGATACATTAGTCGAAATTTACTTTCAGCAACTTTCCAGGAATCTATACGGAAAAAAAGCGATGCCTTATGATAATCAAACCTTTCAATCCCTTATCAATTTTAGCATCCGATCAATTTCTGATAGAAAGTAATATCTTCTGATTCCTCCTGTCTTTTGGGACTATTCGCCACCAGTGGTCCTCTTCTACAAGTTGGAGATGGTTTACCTTGGATTACTCCTTATTAGTTTCAAGAAAAGCCTGATTGTTCTTAATTATTGTTGTTTTAATAGTTTCAAAGAGTTCGGGTAAAGATTACATATATATATATATATATATATATTGATAATTTAACATATTTTATCCTTTAATTTAGACTATGTCTACGGGATAAACTTTGAAAAATATTTTTTTTTATTAATAAAATTAATAGGTATAAAATGAGATATATTACAACAAATTGAGATATATCTAAAATAATAACACATATGTATTTCTCAAACTCATTATTTTGTCACTTTCTTTTTAGAAAAATATCTCAAATATTTTTTAAAAATATTTTCTCCCACTCTCATACACACAACACTATTTTTCATCAAAAAATAATTATTCATTTGACTTTCTTTTAATTATCTTCTTTTGGTGTTTCTTTCTAAGGCAAAAACATAATTTTATTCACAACGAAAAATTAACCACGTAACTAATCAAATTTTAACCATAATTTTATTTATTTGATGAATTTGTCAAATTTGAGTGTACCTAAATTTTTTATTTTTTTTCCTTTCATTTGGACGAGAACTACAAAATCTACAGATTCTACTTGAATGGGGAGGTCGGATTCTACCTTTGTTGCAAAGCACAAAGACCATTTCTTGAATGGAATTCTAAGCATATGAGAATGTGGATATAACATAAATTGTAAGCGGTGGATTTAGTTGCTAGATTTAGGTCTTATAATTTTTTGATTCAATATTTTACAAGATATTATCTGAGAGATTTAGAATGATTGTATTGGCTACAATCTCATCAATCTTTTTCCACTGTTTCTCGATGACGGTTGATGACTTCTTTTATTTTTCTAACAACGCTTTATAGAAGTTTTGTTGAATGAGAATATTCTTCATTCTTCTTTTTCCTAAAAAGAAATTATTATTTCTATTAAATTTATTCGTATCTATCTTGTGACTAGACATTTTTCCCCTATGTTTCTTTTTCTACAAATAAATACTCATTGGACCTAATGAAATCTTCTCTCATGTAGTATATCAATCTATTCTGCAACCACATAACATATTAAGAATTTTACTAGATCAGTTCTAATAACAGTTGTTGGGTCTATAGGACAATAATGATACAAACAATTTAACATAGTTAACTATTTAATTTGTGCTACGTCTATAAGACAAAATCCAAAAAATATTTATTGTAATAATAAAATTAATTGATACGATGTGAGAGATAATACAACAAATTAAAATAAACCCAAAATAGTGACACAAAAGTCTTTCTGAAACATACTATTTTGTTACTACTCTTTTAGAAAAATATTCTCTCCCACTCTTTTTCACACACAATAATATTTTTTATCAAAAGAAATTGTTTATTTGGCTTTGTTTTGATTCTTTTCTTTTGGTGTGTTTTAAGGCAAAAACATTGTCTATCTCTTACGTGGTCAGAAATTAGTCACGTAACTAAACAAATTTTAGTCATTTTTCTTATTTGATGAATTTATGAAATATATTTATACCTAAAATTTTTATTTTTTCTCCTTGTGAACGAGACCTACAAAATCTCTTACTTTATAACGAGTAAAAGATTCCATTTGAACGAAGAGGTCGGATTCTACCTTTGTTGCAAAGCACAAAGACCATTTCTTGAATGAAATTTTGAGCAGAGTGGAATCTAGATATAACATAAATTATAAGTGGTGGATTTAGTTATTGGAATTAGGTAAAGATCTCTAATTTGAGGCATATTCATACCTAAAATGCTGCCCACATGGGATGTCTTCCACAAATTGATGTGTATTCCCTTTTGCATCTTCAGATATGTTTTTACTTTTGTGAGATTTTATACTCAAATATTGAGGTCATAGATAACAAGTGATAGTGTGTGTGTGTGTTTTTTTTTTTTTTGGCTAATCAAAGGTGACTGTGTTAGTCCTGGATGGCGAAATCGGAATTTATTTTACAGATTATATGGTATTTAGTGTGGGACTTGAAGTCATTGAATACACAACTTGTTCAGCTTCAAAAATAATTTAAAACTAACCCATAAGCATTAATTTAAGAGTTCTGCTACCCAAACATACCCTTGATTAGCACTTTAGAACCGTTCAGAAGTTCTATATGCACATAACTGAATCCTGCTTGTTAGCTTTTCATCCATCTTGAATGTACTAATGAAGGTGCTGAGACTGAGATTTTATGTTCATGAGTTTTATTTATTTATTTTTGAGCTAAAGATCATGTTGGTCTTATTACGTCAGAACTTGGCTTTGCTTACACAAAAACTATGTTGGTGTGGCATATCAGTGGGACCCTTACATTGATTCTAGTGACAGAAGATTCGGTGAAAACAGGACAAGATGTTGTGGGACATGCATCCCTTACAATGATGTCGTATTATCATTTTTGCAAAAGCTTATAAAAAGTATATGTAAGTATATATTGTCCTACTGTCTGTCCGTCTCCTTGTGCGTTGATACCATTCCTAAACGGACGTCATATCTTAAGCACATAATTTTCCATGTCATTTTCTAGTTTTTGTAAAGCCCCCGTTTCAACAGCACTTTACATTCCATTTTTAGTGTGTCAGCCCATAATGACTTCGAAATTATTTTTGAGATAGAGCTATCAATGGTTTGTATCTTTTTTCTTAATAATAATAATAATAAGCAATGGTTTGTGTCCTAAGTGGTGTTTAAAAAAAAAAAAAAAACTCTTAACGAACATTTTGAAACGTGCATCAGGGCAAGGAGGTTCAAAAAAGCGAAGAAGCGTATGTTCTCATGCTCGATGCTATTAAAGGCGTACATGAAGTGCATTTTTACTTTTTAAGAAGCTTTTTCTTGAGTGTAAGCTTCGAAAAGGTCGGTAAAAGAGCTAATATAAGTATTTTTTTTTACCGTCCTACGTGTTAATATTAATTTTAATATTAATGATTTTATGTATATTTATTTTTACAAGTTATTTGTCAAAACTTAAAAATGTTTTCTTAATATCTAATATGATAAATTTGATCTCGAAATAATTTTGATAAAAAATAAAATTTATAATTAATTATTAATTTAATTTAAAAAGAGATTAACTCAATTTAATAAGATTTATTATTTACATTAATTATTATAAGAAGATTTAAAACATTATAACGTAATAATAATAATAATACTTATCTAATAATTAATTTTAATTAAATATAAAATCTAACCTGTCCAGTTAATATTATAAATACTTAATATTAATGCTCCACTGGTACATGATACAGTAGTAATATTTACTCTGTTGCCCTTTACTTTAACAATGCCGTTCTTGATCTATAACTTGTTTGTTGGGTAATTAATTAATAATATTCCAAATAAACACTTTTACTTGTAAAAGATGTGCACTTAATATTGATACTAGAGAAAATGAATATAATATTAACAAATAGTTATCCACAATATTTAGTTTTCTAATGTATTTTGTTCATCTTTTAAATTAATTTTGTTACGGTGGCACATGAAATTATTCTTGTACACTTATATTATATGTCATGTTTAGATAAAATAAAATCCATGTTATGAATTTTATTATAATTGTCATATATTTTATTTAAATATTTTTAACTTTTAAATATAAAAATTAAAAGGATCCTAGAGACCTTGAAGCTCAAGCCTCACTTCATAATAAAAATACCAAAACGCCTCTCGCCTCTCGCTTTCGTTTATAAAACATTGATCCTAAGAACCCAAAATGTGTTGATTTTTTCTAACATTACATTGATATTTGGATAGTGATCCCAACCCCTGATCCTCTTAGTAGAGTGATAAAAGCTCACTTAAGAAATACATTTGTTCACATCTCTATTTAAATAAAAATAATAATATTAAAAAGAGACCTTAAGAAAATACTGCTTTTAATATTAAAGATAAGGTTTAGAAGTCCTAACAGGACAATGAGCTCCCCAGGAGGAAAATATCTGATAAAATTGTAGATTAAGATCAAATTGTTTCTTGAAATGTGAACTGAAAGGGGTTATAATAATAGCATTATGTGAACGACAAAACTATTACCAATTTCTTAAACTATAAAATCTTAGCTAATTTTTTTAATCAAACTGTAATTAGTGAAACAAATTATTGATGTGGCGTAATGTAAGCAACAACATGAAGGCGTTTTTTGTGGAGCATAGATTAGACTAAGAACCAGACAGGGATGGAGTATGCAAAAATTATTCAAATCAATTAATCAAAATTAATTTAACCCATTTTATCGGTTATAAAAGATTATTTGATTGATTCGTTATTAAATTTTAAAAAATCCATTAAGTATCTATATTATTAATTTATCCTTTTTTAATTTATTTATTTATTTTTATATTATTTATTTTTTTAATTTAAAATTTTAAAATCTGAATGTATAATTTTAATTATTTATAATAATAAATTTTTCTTAATTATATTTTCGTGTACGACGCAAATAAAGATATTTAAATTAATATATATATATATATATATATATTATTCTTTATTAATTTAAAAGTTTAAAACTATTTAATTTAAATATTAAAAATTATAACATCGTATACATAATATAAATTATAAAACTTAAAATTTGTAGAATAAAAAAACCAATAAAATTAAATTTAAAGCAACATTCTAAAAATAAAATAAAAAGTTCAAAAACCTATATATTCTGTTAAATCCAAATTAACCTAATTTTTTTTCTTTTTATTTGAATTATTTTTAACATTTAATTATTTAACTTTAATTTATATTTTTAAATAATTTATAAAATTAAATTGTATCAAGTTTTAATTAAATACTAAATAAACTTTACACACCTTTAGATGGTGATGTAAATTGAAATGTGTTCATTCAAATCTAAACTAGATATTATTAGTTCATGCATATTTTGAAGTATGATATAATTAAAATTTTAAATTAAATATAATTTTGAAGCTATATCTTAAAACATTTAAATAAATTTATATTTAATTTTTTAAAATTTTTTAAATTGATATAAGTTAATATTTAAGTTTAATAAAAAAATTTAAAATAATGACATAATATTTAAATATTCGTATATTTAATAAAATTTATATTTAATTATTACATTCATTAAGTTTGGGTCCGACTCGTACGCTAAAGATTTAACCAGAAGTGTGACACTAAAATTGTTCGTGTAGAATCGAGCAAGGCTTGTTCAAACCTTTTAAGCTTCGAGACAGACTTATTGAAATCTAGTAGGGTTCGAGCCAGACTCAATGAAATCTAGTAGGTTTCGATAGGGTAGGACTAAGTTTACATCCTTGAACCATATTGCAATTTTGGAAGTTTTAACCATGTACCGGAGCAATCACATCGACGAGCAAATTCAATGTTGGCTTTCGTGAATCGTTGGGACCCAAGGCTACGACTTTGGATGATATGCAAGCTTTCAATATGGGTTCTAAAGCTCGCAGTAAGGTCATTTGTGTGAGGATGGCAGATATGGAATAATTATCCTGGTTTGGATCCATTTATATCCCTTTCAAGATTAAATGCATAATTTATCCATGAAGGATATGTTATTTTAGGGCATATATGTTGGGGAATTCACCACCTGTATGAATACTAATGTTTGGTACTAAAAGGGGCTTTTACAATTTTATGGAATTAATACCCAGATGAATATGTTGTAATCTAATGTTTAACCAAAATCAGTGAGCTTATTTTTATAAAGGTAGCTTAGTGAAGGATGGATTTGCTTGCAAGCTGTTCATTGTTTGAAAGAGTGATTTGTTACGAGTCTTGTACTTTAACTCATCCTTCTTTCTTTTTCTTTTTCTTTTTTTCTATTATCTGCAGTAACAAGTTGCTGATGCAATGCCAAATCATGATGAACTGTTGAAGGATACACCAATTAAGGAATTTACATCAGCTGCTCTAAACAAGTAAGCTTGTATGTACTGTTAATCTAGTTGAATCATAGTTGACATACAGATTGTATGTTATTGCATTCCTTTTATAGTGGAGGCGCTTAAAACTGTTTAGCATGAGATATTACTATCAGAGCTTGAGAATGAATGGACCTATCTTTTGACAAAAGTTGCAAGGTTTTGCAAGCACTTGAGCATCTCCATTAGAAAGCTGAATTGAAAGTGTTTCCTTCTGTTTTCTTTCTCTTGTGTCCGCAATTATCACTAGATATTTTTCCAATATGAAAATAAATAATGAAGATCTATGTTTATATTGCCTATTGAGCTCAACCCAAATATGCATAGAGACTAAAAGTGAAGAGTTTTCCTTCATTTGCATCTTCAGTCCTTTGGGGAGAAATGTACCTTTCTGCGTGTGTTTATGTTTCCTGGATTATTTCTCAATTTTATTACTCCTTTATTACATTTGTTTCTTCAGCTCTCGTAGTCTTTGTTTAGCTTCGATCCAAATGAGCTGCAATAGATATTTCTCTGTACTAAATGTGAAGACTGGAAAGACTTAGCAAGATAATGTGTTACGAAAGACTCTGGATTAATCAATGACATTTTCGTTTTTGAAAAGCTTGTCATAGCGTCATTCCATAGCCAGAGAGATTCATGGTGAGAATTATTGATAATCCGGTCACTGTATGGGTTGCTCTAATGAGTTATGAGTTCACATTTATTTCACTTGTTTCACTGTATCTGTCAAATATTCTTGTTTGAGCTACAAACATGTCTCTAGTTAATCTCTACTCTGACAAGTAGAAATTAGCTTTTGAACAGAAAGATTAAGCTTGCCTTCACTTTTTGTTTGGTTTTACATCTAGTATGTTCATTGTAAAAAAAAGGTTCCCTTCCAGAGTCTGTGGCATTTTACCCATGTGTGGGGAACATTTTTTGCTCTGGCTTGCTGTTTAGGAAGCTACAATTGTCATAGCTTTGATTTGTGTCATTCTTCCTCGTGGGCTGTGGCAACATTTGGTCAATTGGTTTGGTTCGAATTTACTCTAGATTAATTGGTTTTTTTTATCGTAGATTTTACCATCTTCAGCCCTTACCCTTTGATAGAGTTAGAACAGTGGATTTATATTTCCAAAAGATGGAGATATAAATGCCTTGTGGTGACAAAGCCTAGTACACCTTCAACATTGCTCTACATCAGGTTAGGTTACTGGCTAAACTGAAATTACTTCATTAGGTCAATAAATTGAGGTCTCCCTTCGATCCAGGAACATCTATTTGCTTACACCAACTGTATACAGAGTTAATCAAAAGTTTATGTATGCTTGTTCATTTTTCTAATTTCTAAGCTGGCATTTAGTATTGAGTCCCACATCGCCCAGGGAAGCCAGCAATGTGCTGGTTATAAGTCTAGGTGGCCCCTTTCCTGATAAGCGCGTTTTGAGAGAAAGTTTTGGTTGTCCAACTTTCAATTTTTAGCAGTTTCTTATAGGCAAATAGCTTTACACTACATGAGTGAATGTACGTATAACCTTATTTCTTAGCTATAATAGCTTTAAACCTGAAAATAAGAGCATTAAAGCATTTACCCAATAGAGACCACATCAATTACATACCTATAAAGCAAGCAGGTCGTCTTGATTCTTCATTAGTGGTATGTTATCAGAGCATCAAGTTGTGGACTAAACCATGAATAAGAAATAATATATGCACAAGCTATAGCTAGCTAGCTTGCACAATATCTATTATCTAGTCTATAGCATTAGGCCCAAAGCATCTCTTTTTCACAGGGTTCCATACCCACTGCACCAGAAATTTCCTTCCTTTAATCCCATTCACATTGAACCCATTTCCCATAGAGTCCTTGTACACCTTACCTGCATATCCGCCACCTCCTCCAGTCCCATATACACCCAAACATAAATCTGCTATCTCAGTAGGAGCAGTTGGGTCCTCCCCTGCATACCATGCATTAATCAATGGGTTGCTTGACATTTCTGCTAACTCATGAGCTATCACGCTAATCATTCCATCAGTACCCACATCCTCATTTGGTGGGTTCATTATGTTAGTTGTGCCTGCTGGTGGTTTTCCTGAGTACTTGGGCCAAGCAAATGGATAAGCACACATGCCTGGACACTGATCTCCACTATAACCCACCCAAGCATAAGGTACTGTTACTCCAACAATTGTTGGGAAAGTAAAATAATGAAAACCACAAACTGCCCTACAAAAGTCTTCCACTTGTACATCAGAAGAAGTCAGTACTAAGTAGAGTCCATTGTGAGGATTTAAAGGTAAGGCTTGTCGATGTGAAGTAGTCACAGCAGTTTTAATGATGGATTGGATATCTAAACGGCTGAGGTAATCACCCTGAGAGTAGTTATAATCGTAGAATTCTCCTGAGAGAAATATGTTTTTAGTGATGTTTGAACCTGTTTGATCAGTATATAGTCTAATAGTATTCCACCAATCAGCGACAGAAGGGTAAGTGGAATGAGAAGAAAAGGAATAGAGAAAATCTCTTATGATGGATTGCTGAAATGGGTGCCATTGTCCATACCAGATAATGTAAAGATTGATAGGTGAAGCAAGGACAGGACCCATGTGGTAACGAAGGTCTACTAGGTCAGAAGAGCCTTCATAGTTGTTAGCTTGATTAAATTGCATGTTTGGATTCCAAGAAAAAACCAGAGTAGAAAAATAAAAACAAGAAAGCAAGAGTAAATAGCAGTGGAGAATTTGCATCTTGATTTCTATTCTTCTTTCTTGTTGTGGGCTATGAGATTCGGTAGAAGTTCTTATAGAAAGAAATTAACTAGAGAAATTAAAGGTTGGTCACTGGCCTAATGTTGAAGAAAGAGTAGTTGTAGGGGATAGCCTGGTGGTTAAGATTCTTATGTATTAAAATTTAAAATGACTTTAGCCTTTAGTAGGCAGTTGTTTGCATGTTTACATAGTTAATTGCAAGTCCATTGTCTACTTTTGATAATTCAATCATCACTTTTGATAATTACTTTTATCTTTTTATCTTTTGACTTTTTTTTCTTCTTTTTGATCTGTTTCTTCTGGAATAATATATTGATGTTCTGCTAATACATTGACAGAGAATTGGGACCATAAGGGGAACTATAATTTAATTTATATAACATGCGTAGAAATTGATCATTTTGTATCATTTCTCTCCCCTCACCCTCGTTTAAGTTCAATTCTTTGCTTTTGTATGTAACTTAATTTATTGATAACACATAATAGCATCTAAAAATACTTGAAAATTTTTGTAGTCGTTATTATCTTCAACTGCTGTTTTCCTCTATGGTTGAAGTTTAAAATGTTTAAATATCAAGAAAATAGCAGTTAATTTTTTTATCATTTCAAGTCAAATTACATAAAAAAGTATTCTTAGAAATTAAGATTTAATATTTTCCTCTCTTTTTAATTTAGTCATTTGACCAAGGTCACCGAATTAATAGCATCGGGTACAGAACTTAACAAACTGATAAATACTCATCATTAACATGGGAATTTCTGACCTTGTGACTAAATTAGACAAACCAACGTGAGTAACTCGAATCAAATCGCCTTTTACTCATAAATTGAAATTAGAAATATAAAGTGGGTTATTTATCTTATTTAGTAATTTTAATAAATTTATATTATAATATTTTCTTATTTTATTTAAATATAATCTAATCTTATTTGTAGTAATGAACTTATCTTTAAATATATGTATCATTTTTTTATAAAATTAAATTATAAATAATTATGTATATATTTTTTAATTTTTTTTTCCTGAATATCATCTATTTAGATAAATTGAGTAATTTTTCCTATCAATAATTTCTATTAAAATTCATAATTTAAAATCAAATTATTTATCAAATAGATTAAAATACCCTTGTTTTATAACTTTAATAAAATTAGACAAAAGTAATATCTCACCATTTTTTCGATAGCCATCGACATCGGCCTCATCGAAGCTTGGGTCACCCACCTATGATCTTATTGAAATTATGGTGTATATACATATTATATATAAAGATAAAGATATATGTAATATGATATATACAAAGATAGATGTGTATGTAATATATTACATACAAAGATAGAAATAAACGTTACATGTTACATATGAATATAGACTTGAATATATCATTTTAGATATAAAAATAATATTGAATATAATATGCAAAGATAGAGATAAATTTAATACATTACGTACAAAAAGAATATAAATAACACATTATATACAAAACAAAAATAGATAAGTGTATGAAACGTTTATTGATGCAATGAAAGCTCCAACAAGTACATTAACCATTCTTCACCTTGCTTACGACAACACAAAAGCAAAATTGACAAACAGTCATAAATTAAAAATTGACAAACAGTCATAAATTATTGACAAGATAATAAGTCATGTAAACAAGATAGAAAAAAAATCAATATAATGTAAACATAGTGAAGATACAAAGTAATATATTGCAAAAAAATCTAGATATAAAAATCAAGCTAGATGTCCAATATATGATTACCTAAGGTTCAAATTTCTTCAATTTATTTCTTACTATTGCTAGAACTACATCTAGCTATGGACATATAAAAGATAAAATAAGCTACTTGACTAGTCGCTTAAGCTGCAACTTCCACCATTTGTCTCTAGTATACTCCCTGATCCTTCGCTCAAGCTCTGGCTTGCCTTTTAAGACCTTGAACAGACCAAGTTGCAACATCACCCAATTCAAAGATTGTGTGGCGCTCAATCTACCTGGTCGGTTCTTGAAGCATGCCAATCTTTTCCAACTTATCTTTTTTCCTCAGATTCTCACAATCAATCCCCTGAAGCCTAACCCTTAACCTTCTAATCCAACATATTATGGCTACAAAGGTGAATCGAATTTTACACGTGTATAATTTTTGTTCAATATCACCGGCAAGGAGATGTACCATATATTTGGCATATATAGGGCTAATCAACATATTCCAATCTAGACTAACAAGGACACTCATGGTACGTCTTTCATTGTGTAAGAGGATATCTACGATGCCAAAACTGTTGTCGATCACATATCGAGCTTTAATGTTGCTATCGACTTGAATATGTCGTAGATAGGTAATTGTTAATTGGTATCGGAAGAAGAGAGAGAGGACATGTTCGAAGGATAAAACGGTAACTTCGTGTACTTAAAATGATATCGTGAACCTTGAAAAAATAAAAGCTATGGTAAAAAATTGTGTAATATTAGGTTAATATTTTCATATTTTTTATTATTTTTGTATTCTTTCTAATCTTATTTATGCCCATTAAAGACATATGGGATACTTAATTAGTACATTTTAATTATCATATTATCTCATTAAAAATTAGATGAGACAAGATGACATAAATTTTAAAAAATTAATATATTGTACCATAAATCCTATTAGCACATTCTCTCAATTTACACTTTAAATATTCCTGAACGTAAGAATAATTACACAAAAGTTAATTTTTTTTCTAATTCAAATAGATAACTGGGAAGTATATAAGGGGTGAAAACATCAATCTATAGAATCTTTTTACGAACTCTATATAAATTTGATCAAGTAGGTTTCACAACATAAATTGAGCAATTAACACAACAGAACAACAAAATAGCATTCTCAATTCAACACTCAATAAAAATAACTTGTAAAAAGAAAGAAAAAACTATAGTAAATACACTAAGAATGATATGTCTTATAGACTCCTATCTAAACTAACAGCATGCATAACATAGCAAACATCATATAGCATGTAAGATATTCATATATACTAAAATGGTATAAGGGATTTCCAATCTATTTAAGACCTCATATGTGAGAATATATTCTATAAATGATGATTGTATTTTTATAGCATGTAATCATACATTACCTAATAAATCATAGTAAAGAGTCCAACATTTGATACATTATCAAGGTATGAAGATACAGACTCCTTAGAGACTTACACCAAAAATACATTATCAAAAAAGCAAAAGTAATAATTAGAAAGATAGGGACATATTACAAGGAAAGGAAAGAAAGCATGTAACGACACAAAACAAATAAACTTTCTAATAAGTTTAAATTTAGTATGATGGAACATACATAATAGAAATTCAAATTATATTAACACAATAATAAATTATGCATAACAACACATATAACGAGTAAATCCATATAGAAATCTTATCTATATGGTAACATTCTCGAGTTTCTTAAGACAATCACTCAATAACAAACAATCAACTAATCAATAAAACAGTTAAACTTTAATAGAAAATAAACCACCAATATCTCTATCAATTGGGACCTCTGTCCCAACTGTTTATTGTTGCTTCCGTAACAATCCAGTTTGACACCTAAACCTAGCTCACTTCCAAAGTCAACACTACCTAATGTGGTGTGATCAAAAACCACCAAGAGACACACTCTAAGATATGATAATTTAAAAAAATTAACTTTCCTACTTTCACAAAGAGATTCTCACATATAAAAAGTTACACAAAGGCAACTACCATTCGACACATGACTCACTTTTCATAAACCACTTGCAAATACCGTCTCGAGTACTCACCACTTACAAGCATAATTTTCTCACATAATCATGAATCACTAATAACGAATAAAACACAATGTATTAATGATCTAGAAATAGAAAAAGTAATATGTCAATTTGACATAACTTCGTTGCATTTTTTTGGATCACAAAAAAGAAGTGAAGGTATTGATAGAGCTCAAATTTGCCACATTATTAGCCACCTCATCACCACCTCGCCATCACTTGTGGCAAGGTTCCTAGCAAGCTTGGTAATAAAAGTCGGATTTTTTTTTCTAAAAATTATCGAATATTTTTCATAAATATTCGCATGCAAATGAACCAAAAACACAAATGACGTCTGCTTGTTTGCTAAAAACTAACACTCTACCTAGCATGAACACTACAAAAACCATCATTATAGTGTATATAAACATGCTCGTATATAATGTGTTTTTAACTATATATGTGTATGTATTATTAATCTATAATAACAAATCTTACATATAAGATAAGATAATATTGAATAAAATATAACAAATATCATATTTTGTACATGGAATATTAATACATAGATAATAATAGAATGGAACGTACACACTTCTATTTAAAAAAGTCTTTGTTAAAACATAGGAGATTTACTTGGAGAGGGTTACTAAAGAAACTAACGATGTTTTAAAAAAAATTGTAACTTAATTCCTTTTTACTATTGTTATTGTATGGTAATTTTTACTTGTATAATAAAATATAAGGTGTTTATATATATTAGAATAAACTTAGTGAAATGAGTTTATATTATATATATATTTTTTATATTAACTAGTGTAGGTACAGTCACGTGTGTACCCATCTGTAACCAATGGATTTTTTTTCAAGCTAAATGAAAACACGTATATTTTCATACACACTTCAATTCAGGTACGTTATAAACCGATAAATTACCATTAAATTCAGTTATATTATTTAATAATTATGGCATTTGATGAAATTTCTTGAGCAAATTATTTTTTAGCAAACTAAAAGGAATAAACTATAATATTCGGATGGATGTTAGAAGTGGAATTGAAGGAAAAAAGAAAGTCAAAAAGCAATTATGGAAATAAATGATTTTATTCACTTTTCTAGAAAAATGATATTGCGCCTCCGATGATTGTTATTTTGCAACTGATGTATTATATAGTTTAAATCTTTTTGATCAATTTTACCCGTTAGTTATTTATCTTTACAAGATCGGATGAGATCAAATTTGATGAAAAAAAATAAGGAGGAAATTAATTATTTTTCATGGAGAATTTGGAAAATTATGAATGATAAATAATTTAGAACATATATATACCAGTAAGAGGAAAGATAAGGAGGAAATTTGATGGGACTGCAATTATTTAGGACTTATTTTTAAACTTTATGATACAGCTTTGAGTATTATATTTTCTTATATATTGATAAAAATATATAGAAAAGATATAGCGCCTGTGATAAAAGCAAGCATGTGATACCTTCTCAATATTCTTCCCTTTTAGGCTACACGACTTGTCTTTAACAATCAATAGCTAAAATGTTAAAGATGCCTTAAAACAGTGCTTTAAAATGTTAATTTAAAGTTGAATTATTACTCTTTACGTTTTTTTTTTAATAAAAAGAGATTGAAAAAGATATCTTCAACATTCGTCCCTTAATTATAGGAATAGATTGATTGATTTCATTATAAAAGGAAAGAAAAAAAAAAGGAACAACCTACTTTTGTAACAACCTAATAATTGTAAGAGATTTCAATAAAAAAAAATATTAATGCAACACAATTGAATTGGTCCTTTTGATGGAATTTTATATGAAGGGCGCCTGATTTATGGCGAAGGTATGTTGATTGGTTTTATTAGTATAGGGTCGGAGCTAGGGTTGTTAATTTTGATTGTATACACTATAATCTATTTGAGTCGGGTCAGGTTCGTGGATGAATTCTTTGCGCAAATGGATCCCAGATATTAGGCTATCAAAAACTTGGAGAAAGGTTTGATTGCTATATTTGAGGAGAGTACTATGGTTGGGCATTACTAAGTTCTTCAAGGTGTAGAATACTCTTTATCCTGATAACGCTGGTATATAACCCGAGTGCCTTGATAGCATGGGTTATACGTCCAACTAATTTGAGATTTAAAGATTTTTCATTGATAATAAAAATAATATTTTTTTTAATTTATAAAAATAAAAATAATATTTTTTAAAATTTGTAACAATATAGATATTAACTTTTTTATCAATCTTATATATTTTTTATTATTTAAAAAAATTTTACATATTATTTTATTTTAAACGACGTTCAAATTAAATTATTGTTATTTAAATTCATTTCATATTTAACATTATCTAATTAAAATTATTGAAATATTATTTTTATTGTTATAAATTTTAAGAATATTATATAAATTTTATGTTTCATGTTTGTGTTTCATATTTAACTATGAGTTTCATATTTGTGTTTCATGTGGATGCTCTATTTTGACCCATTGACACTTGATTTTATAATTTTATAATTTTTTTCTCATAATTTTAACAAATTTTATAGAGCGGTGTGCGTTTGCCATCATTCACATCATGCCCCGATGAATTCTATTGGTAGAAAGATGAACTTGATGCATTGATCCAAGATAATTAAAAAGTTAAACAATATAATCTTCAATTATTAGTTTATTTTTCTTTAATATCTTTTTAAAATTATTATTTTTAATTTAAATATGAATATAATAGATTAAATATATCAAAATTTAAAATTAATAGATTAAATTATACAAAATAAGTGTTTTTAAAGCATTAATTTTAAGTACTATAATGTAATTTAGTTTAATTTTTAAATTTAAATTAAGTGTAATAAATATAAAGATAATAAACATAATATTACTAAAAAAAATTAGGATATCAAAGTATAAGATATGTCAGAAACTAATTATGATATAACTTAACCTAACTAAAATAAATGAAAGAATATTAGAAAAAGTTACACGTAACATATGTATTTTTTTATTTTTTTAATCTATATATTTTATTTTAAGATATATGATAAATTTATTAATTTTTATAAACTATAAAAATTTGATCCGATATATAAAATGATATGAGTTATCAGTTATTAACATTTTTATGGGAGTGTTACTCTCATAAGCAATGGATACTTAAACAGAATTGAGAAAATTTAGATCAAAGTCTTCATTGTATAATAAAAAATATGGACTAAAATATATTTTTTCTTTTTTCAAGAAAAAGAGAAGATAATGTATCTTTTTAATAAAATGGGTAACACCCTGTGGTTTATACGAATAATCTAATAATATAAAAGATATTAAAATCGATTTAATTACTCAACTAAACACACCTTTCTTAAACTGATTAATTTTACCGATGTAGTAATGCGGCAACGTTTTTGTTAAGCAATTTTACATTTATATCCTTTATGAATATCTTCCCTTCTCAATCTATATATATACTCTTAATCTTTCATTTCACCAGATGTATGTTACTCTTTCTTCCTTCTGTTACATTCGCTTTGTTTTTTACACAATATACTAATAAAACTTATAATTTAAACATAATTCTATTAAAATAAAATCAATTATTTAAACATATAGATCGATCCTAAACTAGATCTAATCAATAGATCGAGTCATCATAGAGGACTTACCAATATCCATGCCCACAACCACACTAGTAAAAGAGACCTATCTATGCATGCGAGCTATGGTGTTAAAGAATTAACCACCAATTCGAGTCATAAGGTGATCGACCTTAAGTTGCAAATATATGTTCTTTTATTTTTATACTCATCTGATACATTGTGACGTGTATACCATATGTAATCTACTTATATACATGTAATACTCTATATATACATGTGCATTATAAGAGAGTCACACATTCTCATACAATTATCTAACTTTTCTCTATTTTTTTCTTTGTAAATCGGATCAATCTTAACATTTCGGTGCCCACCGTAAGGTACATTTGAAGATCAAGCCTTGACTTGTGATCCCATATTTTCAAGGATTCATCCCGAACTCTGAAAGAGGCTTAAAAGACTAAACACTTATTCCACTTATCCCTAGAATCATGATCATCATGGTAGGACCACGAGTTGAGGGATAATTAAGACTAACAAACGAGGAGACAACGGTAGCACATGACAACATATTGCCAACCTGTGATGAGGCCAAAAAAGAAACTGACCCCATCAAGAGCTAGCTCGTCAGCTTCTTGAATTAAGAAGAGAACTCGAGTAGACTAGGATAGAAAATAGGACATTATGGGTACAGTCAGGTTTGAGAGCCTCTAAAGGTCAAGTTGCTAACCTGGTTAGTGGAAAAAGACCAAATCGTGTTATGCACAAGCCTATCTAGGGTGAATACAAAGCTGAGGATGACCCCCCCCTAATTCAATGAGACCTAGTAACGAGCAGTAGTTGTAAGAAAGAAAATGATGATAAACACGATTTTAGGAATTAGAATATGCTAATAGAAAGTAAGACCAAACCCTGAAAAGGGCCAATAAAGGACAAGAAAAGGGTAAGGCATCCTATGATGTGAATAAAGACTATGAACAACTGTGTGTCTCCCCCTTTTTTAATGAAATAGAGAATGACGAGCCACTAGTCAAGTTCAGTGCTCCCAAGTGCCTAGACTATCGAGAGACTAAAGACCAAGTAACTCACGTGCAACACTTCAAGATGGCCATGACCCTTGTGAGCCTCTTGTAGGGCAAGAGAAATGTCATGATGTGTAAGATATTCACTACCATTCTCTATGAAAACACCTAGAAGTGGTTTAATAATCTCACACCTCGTACCATAACCTCTTTCTCACAATTTACCAGCATTGAGGAAGGAGTTATATCACATCTTCTCAATTATACACATAAATCTTATATACTTTTTTAAAAAAATATGTGTGAGATTTATATTTAAAATATATATATATGTAAAATTTACATATTCTTTTAAAAATGTATAAAAATATGTACTTAAAATTTATATATTTTTTCAAGATAAATATAAGCCTTGTATATTCTTTGTGAGGGTAGGAGAGCTTCAACAACTTTATTGAAGAAGGTCGTTGGAGGTTCGAGTAAGCCTTCAAATGTTCGGTGAAATCGTTGGCTTGTTATCGAAATTTCAATAAAATCGTTATTACTAGTCATATTTATTCTATTAGTAATAAAGTAAATAATTTGATGTTTTTAATATATATAATATGTTAAAAATTGAGATTTTTATAATTTATTTTTATTATTTAAATAAAATTGATATTTTTTTAACAAATTTATTCTATTTAGGTAAATAATTGATAAAAATAGCAACTAATTTTTATTGAGCATAGTATATTAACAATACCTGTGTTATTGCTTTAATAAACATTCATATTTATATTATTAAACGGTGATATTTTAATAATTAAGTTTTTTTATTGGTATAATTTTTATAAAAAAATATTAATTTAAAAGTTTGTCCAAATAAAAAACATTAATTTTAACGTTAAAATATTAGGTGAAATTTTTTAATTGTTTTTATTTTTATATTAAACTAATAATTACATTTATATCGATGGTGTTTTAAAACGTTCTCTCAATAGTATAAAAAAAATATCTCATTGTGGTACATAGTAGGCGTGTTTATAAACTGGTCTGTATTAGAATGCATCGAACGATTTTATAAATTAAACGGTTTGATTTAGTTTGTATTAATTTTTAAACCGGTCAAATTGGACCGGACCGATTTAATAATATATTAAAAAATTTATATTATTTTTATTAAAGGTGTTAAAAAACCAAATCGAACCAATTCGAAAACCGGATCGGATCGGACCGAATGATTTTATAAATCAAATGGTTCAATTCAATTTGTATTAATTAAAATCATTTCAAACGATCATATCCCGTTTAAATAATATAAACAGTCTAATTTTTATAAATTAAACGGTTTGATTCAGTTTGTATTAATTTTTAAACCGGTCAAATTGAACCGGATCGATTTAATAATATATTAAAAAAATTATATTATTTTTATTAAAGGTGTTAAAAAATCAAATCAAAAAACGGATCAGATTAAACCGAATGATTTTATAAATCAAATAATTTAATTTAATTTATATTAATTAAAATAATTTCAAACTCATATCCGATTTAAATAATATAATATAAATAGTTCGATTTAAATAATATAATATAAATAGTCTCATTCAGTTAATTTTTTTTTCATGCACTTGTATATATATTTCTTTTATTTTTGTTAATAATACATTTCCTTGAAAAACGCGTGAGAATTTTCTTTAATTGTTAACATGACTACTGACAGATGACGTAAGTTTAAAAAATACTGTTTTATATTGAGAATTATTTATTAACATTATAATCTGTATTCTTACTCGTACACAAAAGAGTTTTTCCTTTTCTTAAAATTATATACTAAGTCATTTAAAAAATTCATTTTACTTTGCGAAATTTTGATGCCTCCTATAATTTCTGTCGCCGCCTATTTCAATTGTTAACAATCAAAAAAATTCATCACCTAACATTTTTGTTAGAAAATAATTTAAATATCAAAATTCTCCTCCTTTAATTGAAAAATTTTAAGTTGCTGAAATTTTTTGACGAAAAATATATCAATAAAAAAATTTTGTGGTAAAATGACACTTTACTAATGTAAGTAAGAATATAATATGAATATCATTTGAATACAGACATAATTTTATTTATATACGTAGAGCTAATAAATAAGTTAAATTACTATAATTCACTTTAGTTTGAATCATTTTATTTAAATTGTACGTAAATAAATTTCAATTTAACTCGGTTTTAAATGAGTTACATTAAACAATAAATCAATTCATTTTATTTAAATTTTATGGAAATCAATTTTAATTTATTTTATTTTTAAATAAGTTACATTAAATAACTTATTTACGGTTCTAAAAATAAAATTATTAATTTTATTCAAAAATAAAATATTAATATAAATATTATTTTATATTATATTTTTGTAAAACAAAATAAAATAAATTTTCTACAATAAATAAGTTAATTTTTTGTAATTTATTAGTTCTTTTGATAAATTTTAAACGAGTTAAACTTAATTGCTAACTCAGCCAGTTGTCCGTGAACTGAGCTGGCTGCTGCTCAAGACTTACCTCCTAACCTGAGTCGATAAGTTCGAGAATTTATTTTTGTTTCGACTTAGATATCAATTAAAGTAAATAATGAAAAATTATGATATGAAATATTATCTATAAAAAATATTACAAATATAACTCGTCATACTACAAAAAAAAAAAATTAAATGAACCAAGTACATCATAAAATTTTAAAAATAATTTTTAAATTTTTAAAATTACTAATATAGTTACTAATATATACAAATCCTCATACTACATTATATTATAACTCATCTCAGTTACTATTTTTCCACTCAAATTATTTATATTTATTGATAAAATTATTATTACATAATATACTAAAAATAATGTATATAGATAACATTTATATCTTCATATTAGAAGATAAAATAATAAAAATAAAACGAAAACAAATATTTACAATTATTATGATTATGAAATACTAATAACGCACCGTTACTTTATTATTATACTATTTATGACAAAACCTGGGTCTTAAAACAACGCAAATGGAGAGGGAAAAAAAATTTACTATTAAACATCAAAAAAGTAAATATTTATAAAAATAATATTATATGCATCTTACATTCTCCAAATGGTGTATTAATTATCAATTAATCGTAAAACTAAAATATATAAAACAATAACATGAAAAATAAAAAAAAATTACATAAAATAATCATTTGAAAAGAAAGGATTGCTCTAGAACAAATTGTGAAATTGAGACGCCATAAAAATATATAAATAGATACCCATTTACGCGTACTATACTAATATAAAAACACGTATCAGGCTTATCTTTGTAAATACTGATATGTAAAATTGATAATAGCATTCCTCAATAACAATGGTGGCACATATCACCCACTTATAAAGTAGTGGCAATCAAATTTTACCGTGGAAAAATAACTGCTGATACTTCGGGAACATTTCTCGTTCAATTAATAGATATACGTAAAATTAAGATGGATGTAGCAAGCAAGAAATTTACTTTTTGTTATATAAAGTAAAACTGACATATGGCAAAAAAGGTAAAACTCAGTTGTTCATCCAAAAAAGAGAATCAGGAAAGATGACGGCCTAGCTCAAAATATGTATAGCAAAAAATTCCAAATCAGAAACAAAAATATCGTAAAGATTATATATTGGGTACTGAAGATCTGTATAATCCATTACTTTCATTTAATTTCAATTCGAGTAAAAAGACAGAACCATCGATCAGAAATAAAGAACCAGAAAGATAAAAGAGCAGAATCACACTTCCAAACAAAGGAAACCTATTAGAATCTTAGAACCATTAACGAGAGAATCTAAAAATATAACGGGCCACACTAAGACGACAAACTAGATCTAACTCCTCCAGTTTCCTTCAGAACCACCGTTTCTGTTGGAATAACCACGTTCACCACCACCACCTCCATAACCACGATCGCGTCCACCACCGTAACCACCTCCATATCCACCACCACCACCACCGTAACCACCTCCATATCCACCACCACCACCACCGTAACCACCACCTCCTCGGCTGTATCCACCACCACCATCACGTCGACCACCTCCACCATATCCTCCACCTCAATATCCTCCGCCGCCACCTCCACGGCTGTAACCACCACCTCCGCCTCCGCCACCACTTCCACGGGATTGGGCTTCGTTGACGGTAATTGTACGTCCATCAAGGTTCTGACCATTCATGGCTTCAATAGCATCTCTCATCGCCTGCTCGTTGCTGAACGTAACGAATCCAAAACCTCTCGACCTACCGGTCTCACGATCATTTATAATCTGCAAACCAATCAGACAGATCCGTTAGATCTAATCAAGATCTAGAGTAAAGTTATGATTATAATTTTTAAAAAATCAAATAAAAACAAAATTTAAAAGAAAAATCGATCGATCTTCGCCTTCAGAGAAAGATGAAGATGAACGTACCCGATTTGGGAGAGTAAAATAAGTATCAAGATAGTAACAGTATCAGAGTATCAAAGAACAAGTATCAGTAACAGAAACAAAGAGAGCAGAGTTCAGAAGGGATCGACAAATCAGAACCGCGTCAGATCCGATCTCTCCGTCAAACGGACCTTCGATTCGATGACCTCGCCGTATTGAGCGAAGGCACGCTCCAGAGATTCACTGTCAGTGGCCCATGCAAGCCCACCGACAAAGCACCTGTACTCGATCTCAGCTGAAGCCATGAGAATCAGAAAATTTGTGAAACAAAGAGAATATTATGCGAGGAAAACAAGATAGAAGCCAAAGGATGAGAAAGCCTGATACAAAACGATCGTATATATAGATGGTGGAGGAGCTCGACTAGGGTTTGTTAATGTGCACTTCGCGCGTTTAGCGTTAACTAGGGTTAATTCGTTGGCGGTGAAGCACTCGACGTATTTCATTCTATTCTTATCCGGTTTTGGGTGGGGAATTTGTGGAAATACAAATTCCATAATTTTTTTTAGTAAAATTAAATTTAATTTGTTATAATATATATTTCTTCTAAACAAACGAAAGTTCACGTCGGCTTCGATCGGGAGAGAGACAATATAGAGAAGAAAACATAGAGAGGTGATACACTAGTATAGATTATAATATAATTATATTAAAAAATATTAAGTTATTATGTTTTAATATATTTTAATTTATTAAATAAATTTATATTTTTATATTTTTATATTTTTATATAAATTTTTCTTCGAAATCACATGTATTTTTATTATTTTTTAGTTACTTTTATTCAAAAATAACTTAAAAACTCGAAAAAAAAATATTATATTCAATATATCACAAATATGTTGAGAAAAAAAATAAATAAAAATAAAAAAAATTAGACAAAATGGGTTAAAACAGTCAAAAATATCGAGTCTCGCATGCGCCTCGTGAACAGCCAGCACACACCCTCGCCAAATACGGCACAAGCCAACACACGCTTACGCTTATCCCACACTCCAACTCCATCTGTCATAAATCTTGCCCCTCACACGTGTGTCAGCTTGTCCAAATACATCTAAGATCAATTTTTGAGATATTTTCATATCTTTTTAGCATTTTTCTTACTTATAAAATAAACCTCTCATCTATTGTAAAAATCATCCCAAAAATCACACATTTCTCTCTCTATAAAGTTTTCTTAATTTTTTATAATTTTAAAGTTTTTCCTTTTTTGAGAAAAACCAGTTAAGTTTTTGTAAATTTTTAGTTTTTTATTCAATAAAAATGCATATATGTTTGGAGGTTTTCCAAAAATAAAACTAGAATCAAAGTTTTATAATAATTCTTTTGAGGTATAATTTTAAAATTAATTCTTTATAGTTATTTTTATGTTTTATTCTTATATGTTATATTTAATATGTCTGTGATTAAATTTAACATGATTAACTGTTTATAAATATGATATAATAATAACATTGTTATGCTTACGAAATATTAAATAGATAAAATAATTATATAAAATAAATTGATTTTGTTTTTATTCAAGATTTTATATTAAGAATGTTTGAGAGAAATATATTATATTTCATTACAAACTTAAATTTGAAAATTAGATTTTAAAGTTTAATTATTCTATTTGATTTAGAGTAGTGTTTTTTTATTTGTTGCTACAATCGTCCGGTAGTTAGAGTGAAACTCTATTTCAAATGTTTTTATAAGAACTATTATTCGAAAATGTATTAACAACATATTTCAAATAATGATTTTAAAACTTGAAAGTTAGCACTCGGATAATTAAATTCTTATGTTTTATTTGTACAGCTTGAATAAAATTTAAAATATTTAATCACACCAAATGTGTCATTTAAATGATTTATTTTCAATCTCTTATAAAAAAATTAATTTAATTAATCAAATTAATTTATCAAACCAAATTAATTATCGACATCACCGATAAGTATTAATCGATTTGTTTAATTAACAAAAAATAGCTAACGATACCAAATATGGTATTTATATATATATAAGAATCAATAAATATCAAGTTATATCATTAATAATTTAAATAATATAAGCAAGTATAATTAACTTAATTATTATATTCATAAATATTTCACTTTAATGAATAATAAAATTTGCATAATTATTTATTGAATTCATATCTATATTTATTTTTTTATGTTATCAGATTATGAAACACAAATAAAAATATAATGACATGATATTTAGGATTTAATTTTATTTCTAAAAGTTTGAATAATAAATTAAAAATCACATATATTCATTTCTTAGATCAACCTTGATAGTATACTTGTCATTTTTTATAACATGATTTGTGTATTTGCGAGAATTTTACAGATATAAAACCAAAGTACCTACAAAATTGATATTGTTAACATGACGTTGATTTTGTCTAATCAATTATCGATGTATATATTGTTAAAATTATTTTTTACTTTCATAATTTTATTGAATAATAATATTATGAAAATATAATTGATTATAAAAATATATTAATAAACCAATAATATTCCTACCACTCGTAATCATAACATTTCATGTACACAAGTCTCATATATTTTTACTAAAAAAATCTATCATATTATGTTATTTTAAATTTTTTTAATTTGATATTGTTCGTATTAAACTATGTTCATTTAGACACATTTAATAATAAATATTATTTAATTAAAACACGTTTAATATTGTTGCGAAAAAAGCTTATTTTGGTACTTATATTATGTAAAAACTTTCAATTTATTACATTTGTTATTTTATTATAAATTTTCAAATATATTTGTAAGGATTATAAGTTTTGGTTCTTTTGTGGATAAAATATTTACATGTAAACTTGTTTTTAAGCTCTCTATTAAGTCTATCAGGCAAAGTCAAAAAAATGTCAAAAATTTAGATAATCATACTTCAATTATATTTTTTATAACTATAATACATAAGATTATACTCGTGTATATAATAGATTGTATTCATAAATATGAAATCTTTTTGCGGCTAAAATATTTATTTAAACTTTGAATCAATTTATTAAATTATTATTTAGCCTATTCTTTAAGGTGTTTCATTATTTTGAATATATATCCTAAATTTTAGGATAAAATATAGAATAAAATATTACATAAGATATAACCTAAATTATAGGCTAGATTTTAACCTAAATTGTAGGCTAGCCTAAAATCTATTTTAAAAACAACTATTCTTTAAATAAGAGTCTTATTAATTAATGATTCTATTTGAAAATAATTCTTCTTTAAATAAGAATCTTATTTATTAATGAATTTACTTTAAAATAATTCTTCTTTAAATAAGAGTATTTTTGATTAATAAATATTACCAATTTTATTTGTAATATAAAATATATTTATCAATTATATAAGATTAAGGATTTTAATTTTTTTTATAAATAAAACTCATTGTTTATTGTTTCAATTAACCACATAAAATCATTATTTCTTTTTTCTTAATCTCTATTTTATTTTACAAATACAACATCATAATTATTTATGTCTTTTTATTCGATTAGTTTATCAACTATTGGTAGTTGTGTTTGATTGATTAATAAGCCTAATTAATTTATGATATTTTGTTCATATATTCTTATAACTTCTTCTTTATTTTTATTCTTAAATTGTTAAATAAAATAATTGTGTGTTATATTATAATTATTTAATTTGATTATTAATCTTTAAAGAAGTTATTTTTATTGAATTTATGTTTAATATTTTTGTTATAGGATTTATTAACTGATTTGATTTAAGTAATATATGTTTTGAATTATTTAGTTAGGATTATTCATTATTAAATCTGCTATATAACACACACATACACCTGTGTTTTTGTGTTAACTTTTTTATAGTTGATTCGTTAACATATTTGATTAACAAAGAGCTTATTAGAACGTTAGTTTAGAAATAGTTCACGCTAATATTAGAAAATATGAAAACAGAGTAAAGATTTATAAGTAAAATACATTAAGATAGTATCCTAGGAAGAATAACATAAGACCGAGTTTATACTTAAACATTTTGTTTTCATGGTAAAAAGTTAAGTGGTTTAGTGAATTAGTGATTTTTCTATTAGGTCATGATTGTAACCAAAGTTTTTCACCTAAAAATATCACATGTTATTATTTTATTTTTATATTTTATTTTTACACGCGATTGCATGTATAACCCCTTTATTTAAATTATTAAATTATAAATTGATAAAAAAAATTAAAAAATTATTCATCTCCTTCTAAATTAATTAAATTTATATTTTATAAACTTTTAAAATTTAAAAATTCAAATTCAATTATATACAATATAATTTTTAATTTTGATTTTATTTTTAGTAGCATTGTCAATAATCATTTTAATTTTTTAATTTATAATTTAAATTTTTAAATTTTTGATAAAATATTGTATGATAATTAATGTTAAAATTAGTAAATTAGAAATTCAATATTTCAAATTTTTTAATTTTGTTTTCATCTTAAAATTTAAAAATTAAATTTCTAACTTATTTTGATAAATTTTTATATTTTAAATCATTTTGAATAAAATTATATCATAATTTAATATATATATATATATATATTTAAATAATTACAATATCCATACATTTAATTATTCAAGCTCCGTATAGTTGAATTATTAGTATATGTTTTTTAGGGTTGAGAAATTTAAAATTTAAAATAAATTATCAAATTTTCGTAGCTTTAAAATTTATAAATTAAAATGATTTGAAAGCATTTAGAACCATTATAAACCAAACGCGTCGACTCTAACCCTATGCGAGGAAACTATGGTTAAAACAAACTTAACACGAGTGGGAGACGTGGACGTGGTAGTTAAAGATTTTTTTTTTCTTTCTCTCTTTAGGCAATTAGTAGTTATTGATGGGATCTAACTAAGAAAAAAAAAACAAAAAAAAAAAAAGATGGGATCTTTACCACGCCTAGACTGATTGATCAGATTTTTTTCGCAATAAAGGCAGGATAGATATTTTCCCTTTGAAGGCCAGACAGATATTTTCCGCAATTCCAAAATATCTTTTTCTGTTTAAGACAATTGGCTGTAGGAATGAACAACGGATGGAGACTTTTTTTTTTAATATAATTGGTCTCAAATTCATGTATAAATTCTTTATAAGAAATTATTTAAAAATTGTTATAATTTGAATGTGATTTTTATTAGTAAATAACAAAATATTTATAATAAATAATATTTAAAATTAAAATTATTTTAATAAATAAATATAATATATATTAGATACGAATAGACACGAATATCAATATAATTATATGATTTTTAAAAATTGATAATCAATAATACCTAAAATAGTCTCCTTCCATGAAATTAATAAAAAAAGTCATGTAAACCCGAACCTTCATTTAAATGCCATTAGATCTAACTTTTATCAAATAAGATAAATGTAATTATATTAGATTCAATACAATAATATTAAACATAATAATAAGAGCATTTTGGATAAAATTATAATAAATTCATCATCAATTTTTTACCGATTAAAATAATTAAATTTATGTTTTTATATTATTATAATGAATAAATCATTTAATCTTTTATAATTTGATAAAAAAAATTGTAATAATACATGAAAAATTATATAATTAATTGTACATATTTAGTGATATTCTGTGATGACAATAAGTATAATTTGTCAGTTGACTTTCACTTTTGCACGTGGTATAATTTAATATCAGTTATTATTTTCTATTTTTTAAGTATATTTTTAATTAATTCAAATATTTTTTCATCGTTTATTAAGTAATGTTTAAAAAAATTATTAATTTTAAATTACATTATCATATATTTTAATAATAATAAATAATTTCTCAACTTAATATATCCTATTATGAAAACAAAACTAAAAGGACCATGGAGTGGTCGACAAAATGGATGAGGAATTGGGGAGTTGTATTTGCACGTACTTGTGTTTGATGAGAAAAATATTAAACTAACATTTTAATCAAAATTAAGGTTGGAGGGATTGGTTAATTTATTAAAAATAATAATTTATTTTAATTATATAATTTGATTTGATTTTTTTCTTCATAATTTGTGATTTGTTGCACATTTAATAATTTTCATAGTTTTTATTCCAATCATATGCCTATACACAAAATCAACTATTTAGTAGCATGTAAAAATTATTTATTCTATATATCATCATGATATATTTATATAAATCAAACAAATCAAAATAGACTCTCAAATCGAACAAAATATGTTTATAATTAATTTTTCTCCATTAATGTAAGTGATAATTTAAAAGAAATCAATAAATCTTTCAAAATTTAAATTAATAAGTTGAGGTAAAGGTAGAGAAAAGAAGACATTTAAACTAAAATACACTTTTATTGAAAGAGTCACCAAACAATTCATGTTCATGGTAGAAATACCCTTGTTTGTTCTTTTCTTTTTTACTTTTCAAAATTCAACCAAAAAAGGTGTGAGAACATTACACACAATTAACTTCAAAGCATATAACATTATTATAAAAGTTGGTATTAAAGTCGGTTAAAAATTCACTTTAAATGAAATGATTTAAAATTTAAAATCGGTTCAATACGTGAACCGAATTTACGTTTAAAGTCAGTTCACGCGATGAACTAACTTTACGTTTAAAGTCGGTTCACGCCGTGAACCAATTTTAAATTTTAAATTTTTTTTTTTACAAAATTTACTCATTTTTTATTATACTCAAATTAAAACCTGTATGCGATCACTAAATAATAGCAAAAAAATAAAATAAAATTTGTTTAACAAATAGTTTAAATAATACAAATAATTGAAAAATAAAATATTAATTAATAGCAGAAAATTATCATGATGTTGTTTTATATTATTCAAAATTATCATATTCTTCTCCTCATGTTATAATACAAATCTACATATATAATATATAAATTTATATACATAAATAATAACACATAATAACAAAAAAAATGTGAATAATAAGTACGTAGGATTAATAGAAATACTTACAAGAGTAAATGAAGTGGAAAAATGAAGAAAATGAAGAAAAAATGGTGTTTTGTAAGTTAGAAATGGGTATAAATTTTTTGAGTATTTTGGTAAAAAAAAAATAGGTGATATAAAAGATTAGTTAGAGAGGAAGAAAACCCACTAACCGATGCTGGAATTGGTGGTCGTAGGTGGCCAGAAAATGAGAAAGAGTGGAGGAGGAGTGGAGAAAGTTTTGGATTTTTGAGAGTTATGTAACGCTTGGAATAATTTCTGTCTGGGGAAGAAAGAAGAGAAAAGAATTTATCTACGTGTGTAGCGTCGGTTCTATGTGTTAATGGACGCTATCCACAATGGACGTAGCGTCAGTTCCAAGTGTCAACCAACACTATGCTATGTGAACAGTGTCAATTTCAGGTGTCAACTGATGCTACGTCCACGTGTAGCATCATTTAACACCTGGAATCGATACTACATCCACGTGTAGCATCGGTTAACACTTGGACCGACGCTACATCCTACGTGGATAGCATAATTTTTACATCGAACCGACTTTAAATTTATTATAAGATAGTTTTTTCTAAAAACTGACTTTACATATCGACTTAAATACCTATTTTTGTAGTAGTGTAAGCTCAACAAAGGGTGTAAAAGGTAAATGGAAATAAATAATTGAGTTAAGCTAGTGTCTAGGTGTAAAGAAATTAAGGGATACCATAATGACTCAAAGAGAGAAGACTAAGGATACGAGAACAATGGTGGCAAGAAAGGATTAAACGATACAAGGAAGGCCTTCATCCACTTTTTATCTAAGCAATACCTAGAATTTTGCCTCAAGAGATACTAAAAATGGATTCTAGAGCTTCTTAGAGAAATACAAATCATCAAAGCAAGAGATTGACATAAGCTTATCAAAATAACCATACAAATTCACAAATATATGACATGCACAAAAGAAAAATTCATTTGAGATAACATAAACAGGAAAAATTTAACCATACATACTCTCACATAATACACATGTCAAAACATCCATACTTCAATTCATGTCAAAATCATGCCAAACATATATCAACACGATCTCTCTAAAATTCATTTTACATGCAATAGATTAGCAAATATTACAAAACAAAAATTAACAAGAGAAAATTATAAGAAATGACTCAAAACAAATCAAAGCATAAAAAAAGAGGAAAATGTCTCAAAAGAGATAAACAACAAAACTCACATTATCGCTAGTCAGGAATGTCAGGAGAAAGAAAAAAATTTGACTAAGTAGTGAACAACACATGTAACATCTCTGAAAGAAAGTAGGAACAAGGGATGCTATAAAAACCAATAATCATGAGAGAAAGGAAAAAGTTCCAACACAAAAACACTATATGTTCTGATAGTGACAACATAGACAACATGAGTGCCAACTAAATACACAGGTTAAGATAAATCATTATATGTATGTCAAAAATCCTAAAGAGAAACACTCATAAATACATGCTTGTAAAATCATTACAATTAACTTAAATGAAACAACTACAGTATTGTATAAGGATAAAAATGAAAAAGGTGGACAGAAGCCAAGAATAGATAAATAGGAAAATAACACAAAACATACTAGGTACATGGACGAAAAACTTAGTAAAACAAGAGAAAAACACACTATATGACATCGCATATGCATGATAAGATAGTAGAAAGTATAGTCCTAATACTTTGACTATATGAAGAACATACGAGGTGATACGTGTACAAAAAGCTATGCAAGACAGATACGCATAAGGAACAAGTCAAAGCAATGAGCAAATGAGAAAACTAGTAAAGGATCATCCAAAAAGGAAAAGTAACAAATATGAAAATTAACATACAGTACAATGCGGAAATAATAAGTGAAAGAAGAGAAGAATAGTCAAATATATGAACACAAACAAAATGACATATATTCATATACAGAAGAACGATAACCCAAGAGAGAAATAAGATAAACAACTTAACCTCGGTAAATCACCCAAAAATAGTGATCAAATAGTATCCCTTCGTTTAAAGAATTTATGAGAGATAATTGAACTAGGAGATAGCCTTTGACTCATATGTGCATAAGAAGTATATGAAACTTGTGGTTTGTTTTGCTTAAAATCTCTATAAAATCAAGACGAGTCATCCATATGAACAGAACAAGGTGGACTTTTTAAAGCATATTTATTTCTTTTCGCACAGTGCCTCAGGTGCATAATGCAACTTGTTTGAACATACTCAAATGACCCATAATAGCTATATCCAGACAAATAAGGTAGGGGTGAACGGGGTGAAGTACTCAGAGATGAACTTTTTACATATCTAGGACACTACCTAACATGGTGGCCAATAGTGCCACAAAGATAACAAGTTCAACAAGTGAAGTTAGAGAATCTGAGTCCCTAACTTTGAAAAGTTATACGCAGAATAGAGAAAGAAAGGTATTCATGTTAACTTTCATATTAGGATGAGAAGTTAACTTTCCACAGTGAGGATTTACATGCCCTCGTTTACCACAGTAGTGACAAGTAGGGATAACAGTAGGTAGAGGGAGTAGACTACTACTAGAACAACGAGAAGTGTTAGCCTTTGGTGAATGGTTCACCTTGTTAGAGGAACTAGATTGGAATGTGATTATCAACTTACCTTTAGGGGTGTAACTAACTTCAACTTAGAATCTTGATTAGTAGACTTGACAAACTTAGAAGCAGTAGAAGTAAAAGTAAAAAGCTCTTTATTATACCCAATATCACATTTATCACCAAACAGCTTTGTGTTTCTAATAATTTCAATTAATTTTTAGGAACCAAAAATTATTTTGTTGACAATAGAGGAAGACTGAGCCAATTCTTTTTTCATTTACGTAAAGTTTATTTTTTAAAGTTATAATGAATTTCTTTTTTTCTAAAGAAAATATTACAAGTAAGTCGTTAAATTGTTGAGAATCCTTACTCTTTCATTCATATGTTTCACTTCAACTTCTTCCTCGATGAGAATATAAATTAGATACTCTTTAGCACTTTCAAGGACAATTATCTACTTCTTCATTTATTCAATATCATCATTTTGATCATTTGAGGGATCATGATTGACATACAATGGAGTAGCTTTATTAGAGTGGATCACTTCAATTATTCCTCAAATATCTTCATCTTTTCAAGATTTGTGTCAATTTTTTCTTGCAAATCTAGATGTATCTTTTGAATGACCTCACACTTGTTAGTGAGATTATGTTGTTAATCATTAGTTGTGGACTTCCTTTTCTCAAGAGTTTTTATCCAATATCTAAAAAGTCTTTTTCTTAGCTTTTTCTAATTTGTATGCTCAAACAAGAGTGCATTATAAGAGTCAAGCAATCAATATTGCTTATCATTATCATCAGCTTTAGATTTAACCTATTGAACATTTGAGGTAGCCATCGAGGTATCAATGGCACTATTTGAAGCAACTAAGGCTAGAAAATTAGTGTCATCTTTATCATCACTATTGGTATTATCCAAAATAGTAACCTCGACCTTCATTGCGTGCTTATGTGTGTGCTTTTCTTTCTGAAAAACAATTAACTACAAGGTGACCAGGCTTTCCACATTTGATCTTGATTAAGTACCCTTAGGTTTATCATATTCATTATCTGAGCCATCAATAACTTCTATAGATTCTGAGCCTTTAGAGCTCAAATTACCTTTTCTAATACCCTCATTATAATGTTTCTTCTTTCTAAAAAATTGAGTAAATGTTCGGGCAAGTAGAGCCATTTCCTCCTCATCAGGATCAACATCATCATTACCATCAAGCATGGAAAAACCATCTTCACTTAGACCACTATATTTTGATGTCTTGAAAGCCAAGCTCTTTCCTTTCCGTAAGCAGATTGCTCTCATCTTGGCAATTGATGATGTAATTTGAAAACCTACGGGTCACCAACTAATTCATTAATAAGATGTTTACTAGGCTTGTACATGGACTCAAGGATGATAACTTTGGCATGCAAATGACAAGGTAGGCTAACAATAATTTTCTCAATATGCTTTTCTTTGCTAATAGGTATACCTAAGTTATAGGAACTCTTGATAATATTTGAAAAACATACATAGAATTTATCGAACATTTCATCCTCTAACATAATACAGAGTTCAAAATCGCTATTCAACTTTAGAATCTTGAATATTTTTACAACTAAAGTGCCTTCATGAGTGGTCTCTAAAATGTCTCATGCTTGTTTTGAAGAAGTACAACTCTGAATTCTCCAAAATTCATATGGAGAAATAGCCCTGATGATTGCATAGAGCCCTTATTGTACCATTTATATTCATTACTCTCATTTTTAGTCTACTCACTCATAGGTTTAAAAATTAAGTGTTATCAGGTAGGGTTTTGGTTGGATATGACTGGCCATTATCGACAAGGAACCATAGTCGATCTTATTGGAACCACAAAAAGGCCTTCATTGATGATTTTTAATAGGCATACTTCAACATAGTGAAAAAGGGAAGGTCTACCTACACTATCTCATTCTTCTGACTCCATCAGAGAGAATTTATGTGCATGAACAAACAGATTAATAGAATAAACACCAAAACAGTTAAGCCCAAAAAGGTGCACCTATTTTGATACCAATGGAAAGAGTCCATAATCCGGTATACGACCAGGATAAGGAAAAACAATCCCTTAAAGGATTTAACCCTAACTCATAAAAAACAAAGTAGTATAACACTTATACAATTCATATAAAAGAAGCACATAATCACAAAAAATATAATATTAAAAACAGATAACTGTTAATCATAGATATTATAACTTAATAATATAAAGTAAGTAACAACAAATGCTTTCTAATAAAAGTTTATGTTTCAATATGTTGAGATATATACACCAAACGAGTAAAATCCATCCTAACTATCTACTATTGCTCTTTTCTTGCTACTTCATCAACAATATGGTTAAGAACCCAAATGTCCTTCATTACCAACACCACCTAATGTGGTGTGATTGATAATCAAAGATTAGTAACTATAAGTGTATTAACTTATAACCTCACAAGACACATAGTCCCTTACTATATCAAATCGCATACGAAAAAAACACAGTCAAATCACGTATTCACACAAAAAATAATTTGATCATAAAACCATTGAACGAACCACACTCATATAATTTCATCAAAATGATTTCCAAAATATATATAAATTTTGATATGAATTTTGGAAAAGTTTTGACACTAAAAACTTGGGTAAAGAAAAGGGAAATGATTGGGTATTTATAACACTTGAATTTTCCACCACATGTGGTGAGTTTCTTAGAAATCTTGTTGGTGATGTGTGTATAATGTGATATTTTTTTGTTTCCAAAAATACCGAATGAAATTCACAAATATTTGTACCCAAAACATGCTAAAAACTACAATAGTGTGTGTAAACATATTCACGTACAAAATTTACCTAACTTCGTAAGTGTGTAAATTACTGACCGGTAATAACAAAACTTACACAAATAAAGATAAAAACACTAAGTAAAATAAAATATACATTATTTTATATTCGAGAAGCCAACATATAGATACAAGTACAACATGACTTACATGATTGATTTACTATCTTTTTTTTCCTAATTAGAGTTGATGTGTCGTGGTTCACTTGATATAAAGGAAATCGCCAAATAATTATAGAATCTTAATTTTACGTTAGATGTTGAGGATTTTATCAATGAAGATCAAGAGTCATTTGGATTGAAATTTGTTGCTCGTGTTTTAATAGATCATTTTTGTGTATCTTGTGACATTATTAAAGGTCTTTTAGTTCATTGTTGATAATGTTTGAGTCCTTACTATTTTAGTTACAATTAGATGGTTTGCCTCCAAATTGGAGGAAAACTTTTATGGTCATGAAAATTGCTTAGTGATTAGGTAAGGCTTTTGAAATTGATCGTTGGTATCTATCTAGTTGCTTTGCTTGATCCGTAAAATTGAAAATTGAGTGATGGTAATAGTTAGATTTTTAGTGATTTAGTAGTATTAATATTGATTGATATGTTTCTTTTATTTATGTTTTTTTTGTATTTAGGTTAAAATATTATATTACCTTGGTGCTTAAGTGTACATTAGTTTATTCATTTTGTATTATTAAGAAAATAATAGCTCAATAGTTAGTACATTGTGGTGCAATTAGGATTGACAAATTATTTGCTCTATTTCTACTAACAACAATGTTACTTATAATAGGATGAATTGTATTACATAAGCATGTGTCCTTAGCAATATGTATTGATTTTTGTTAATTAAAAAATAATCTCTTTTATTAGAAAAATAAATATAATTATTTTAATAATAATAATAATTATTATTATTCAAATAAACACTCTTAAAATATAAAATAATAAAATATTTTCAAATGGCATCGTAAATGATATTGAAACTCACATTTTTTCTATAAATAATCATATATAATTTCGGATCCATCATTGATATTCATAAACCGCTTATTCTAATCACCATTATATTAAATGTACTTATAACGACGTTCTTTAACATTTCTATGCACTTAATTAGTTATAAACAAGATTTGAAATATCAATATGAGTCAAAATATAAAAATATAATTTTTATGAAAATATTGAAGATATTATCAACAAAAATTTTCAAAAAAATCACAGAAATTATGAAAACTCTATCAAAAATATGAATTTTTTTTATGAAATTTTATGAATTATCAAAACAATTAACTACTTATATTTTAAACTAATTTTTTTATTTAATATATATATTTTTAAATACTTATAATATTTATATAAATCAATAGACTGATAAATTAATTAAAATATGTATTATTTTTCATAAAATTTTATAAAATAAATAATTAAAATATTTAAAATAATTAAGTAAATTATCTAATTATATTAACTATTTAAAATAATTAAGTAAATTGTCTAATTATAGTAACTATTAATAATAGATAAATTTTATGAAAATAAATTTCATATATATTTTTAATATTTTATCAATTTTTTGTCAACATTTTAAATATATTTTAGCAATAATGCTCATAATATTTAGTATATTTTAACCCAAAAACATCATTAATGATAATTTAACAGTAACAATATTTAAGAATAGATTTACTAATATTTTCAATAATTTTACGACAATTTAACTAAAATTATGAATATCATATTATGATTGATATTTTCACCATTAATTGTAAATTTATGATCAACAATTCTAACTAAAAAGGTAATTAAGGAAGTTCTGGGTGAGTATCATATAGCTTTAAAAATTATGTATATAGGCCTGGCCCATGAAATATGAGCCTAAATTCAAAAATAACCCTTTTGCTCATAAATAAAATTTTATTTTTAACTTCTTATTACATGCTACATAATAAATATACTTGACCATGTAATGTACATATATTTTTTTACAAAGTAATAAAAATATGTTTTCTTAAAAACATAAACATATTTTTATTTTCTAATCAAAAGTTTATTCGATAACATCAATATTCTTTTAATCTTTATATTTATGAATGCATATATATAAAAAAATTTAAATTAAAAATATGTTTTAAATATATGCTCAATATATATATATATAAATATATATTTCTTAAAGAATATGCTTAGGCCACTCGGTGGATTTTCCACTCTTTCATCTAAGAAAAACCTCAAGTTAGCTTTTAACAAGTAAATCTGACTATAATTCCTATTTCTATTAACAAATAAACTAAATGAAAAAAACTAAAAGAGGCATGTGTAACATAAATAATTTCAACTTGACCATGTAGTCTCTCCAAGGTGTATTAAGGGTAGTAATTTTACTTGGATCATAATTTCTGTGCAAAAAATGAAATCAATTAAAGAGTTTTACATGAAACAGAGCATAAATATAATTTTCTTTTTTCATGTTTTTGTTTTATTTACTGGAAGGGTACATTGAATTAATAGTCTTATTACAAAATCGAATCACACATTATTGCTTGATGCCATAGCAAAATATATCAAATTATTTTGTTGTGTTATATTTTCCATTTCATAAGAAAAAAATTACTCATTATTTTAAGTACAAAAATAATTGTAAATGTGTTTTTAGTATTTATCTAAGAACGATATTCTTACACATATTTTCCATGTTATACGCTTCACTTTATAATAATTGTAATCATTAACTTATCGAATTTTCTTTTTTTTCATCTATAAAACCTATTTGTTTTTCAATTTTTTTCCCTTTCAATTTACTGGAGATTAAATTCTTCAAGCTCTAATAATTATTACTTTTATTTTCGTTATAGTTTTAATAAAATCAATAGCAATTATAATATTTTTCATCTAGATCTTGAATATAAGGTGATATTTTATTATGTAGATTTACTCTATAATTTATAGATTTTTTTCACACATTTTTAATTTATTCGTTGAAGATGATTTATAATTCACATTTTTTTACAATCTTTAGTTTATTCCATAAAGATGGTAGTTATAATTACAAAATATATAAAACTACATCTAATCAAGCAGGTAAAAAAATCATTAATGAAGACGAATAATTACAATGCTAAAATCATAACGATCTAAAATAATGCTTTGTTGCAATATGTATAATATTACATTTTAATTATGTATCTAAAATTTTAATGAATTAATAAAATTAATCATTCTTTTTAAATTCATTAGCTTTTAATAAGTCAAAAATTAAAATGATCTAGGGTGAAAAAAACCTATATTCATGTTCAGATGTCTTTTACTTTGTATAAAAGTTTATATCATTTCTTATAAATATTATGGTGAGTAAATCCATTAACCATAATGCATTGGTTGAGTAAATATTATGTAAAATTATATATTCTATAATATATCACAATATATAAAAGTACGAATATTATGTAATATTTCAATTAATTAATCGAATTATTATAAAAATTACATCAATAATCCACACGAAACCCACGTTTCAATTAAACTCGGTGTTTGACAAGTGGATCTTGTGTAAAGACGCTTTAGCAGGCAATAAAAATGGAATATCCTTCAGTAAAATATTTTTTTCAAGAAATAAAAGCTTCAATAATTCTATTGATCCCTGTGCTTGTGATCTTTTGAGCGGATGAATGTACGGCCAAATTTTTATGTAGTAGCACATATTAATTTCTGGTTCATGTACAAATTTATTGTGTTCACATAAAGCAAAAACATCTCAAACTAATTAACACAGAACCGATGACATGCACAGAATAATTCACTACTTACTTTAAAAGGGACTAAAGAAAACGGATCCATAGAACAAAAATAGAGAACCATAAGGAAAACAATAGCAAAATCACACTTCTAACGAAGGAACCTGATTAAATCTTAAAACCATCCACGACAGAGGAACATAAAACAAAACATCAAGGCACACTAAAACGAAACCGTACATCTAACTCCTCCAACTTCCTTCAGAACCACCGTTTCTGTTGGAATAACCACGGTCACCACCACCACCACCATAACCACGATCACGACCTCCTCCATAACCACCTCCACCACCACCTCCATAACCACCACCACCTCCTTCCCGACGTCCTCCACCGCCATATCCTCCACCTCCACCACCACGGCTATATCCACCACCGCCACCTCCACCACCACTTCCACGGGATTGAGCTTCGTTGACTGTAATTGTACGGCCATCGAGATTCTGACCATTCATGGCTTCAATAGCATCTCTCATTGCCTGATCATTGCTGAAAGTAACAAATCCAAAACCTCTTGACCTACCAGTCTCACGATCGTTTATGATCTGAGAATCAAACAGACAGATGCGTTAGATCTGACAAAAACATAATAAAAGGTGAATTATTACAACAAACAATGTAAAAAAATAAAATAAAATTTAAAAAACCGATCGATCTTCGTCTTCAGAAAAAGATGAAGATGAACGTACCCGAATTGGGAGAGTAAAATAATTATCAAGATAGTAACAGTAACAGAGTATCAAAGATCAAGTATCAGTAACAGAAACAAAGAGAGCAGAGTTCAGAAGGGATCGACAAAGCAGAACCGCGTCAGATCCGATCTCCCCGTCTAACGGACCTTCGATTCGACGACCTCGCCGTACTGAGCGAAGGCACGCTCCAGAGATTCGCTGTCAGTGGCCCATGCGAGCCCACCGACGAAGCACCTGTACTCTACCTCAGCTGAAGCCATTGGAGATAGAATATATAAAAAATGAGAAATACAAAGAAAACGTAGAGAAGAAAATTTGAGAAAGCGAGGAATGAGTAATTGTGATACAAAACGATCGTATATATAGATGGTGCAGGAGCTCCGCTAGGGTTTGATGGGCCCTATAGGCACTGCGCTCTTTGCGCATTTAGCGGTAACTAGGGTTAATTTGTTAACAATGGATTAATTATCGTGTTCGGTCACGGATTACATTATTTTCTTTTCCGGTTAAGCATTATTTTGTTTAGTTCTTAAAATAAATGAAAAAAATTATTTTTGATATAAAAATTAAATTAAAATTATTTTTATAAAGTATATTTCTTTGAAAATTAAGAAAAGCTAATGCTGATTTCAAAGAGAATATTCAGGAAAAGAAAATTAAGGAAAGCTAATGCTGATTTCAAAGATAGAATGTTCGGGAAAAGAGATGGAAGTGATAGAATGATGTTTATATAATATATTTTTCAATATTATTTATTTGAAATATACCATTTTATTAATTTCAGATACCAAAAAAAACTACTTTTTGACTTCGATTTGTCCATATCATTTTTTTCTTTTTTACTTTAACTTAAAACATTATATATATACATACTTAAAATAAAAATATTGTTTAGAGATTAGTAAAATTTTGTTAAAAAAATTAGAACATTATATATATATATATATATATATATTAATCAAATATTATTTTATTAGTCAGTTATATTATTCGTTACACATTTTTAAAAAAAATCAATTATTATTGATTTTCTATATTATTATTAATTAACCAATTTATTATTGACTAGTTTATACTTATAAGCGTAACCAAACACGTTGAATATAATCCAAAGCGAGGGAACCATGGTTAACATCTGACAGGGGCAAGTGCAAGTGGGAGACGTGGGAGGTGGTTAAATATTAGATGGGATCTTTATCACGTGAGAGACTGCTTGAAAAGATATTTTCGAAGGAGGGGCAGGTTAGATATTTTCGCAGTTAAGCAGGAAAGATATTTTTCGTTGTTTCAAAAGATCTCTCTTCATAAAGACAAATTAGCCCCTGATTTTATACAAATTTACAAAATCGATGCGCGTGTGTTGAAAAAGATACCATATCCAACAAATCTCATAATCATGGTACACTGAATATAAAGTAGTATTATCGTAATAAAATGACGAAGCTTATAATTATGCATTTTAATTTTAACCTTATAACCGACACTTTTTTTGTTAATTTAAAAATTAACATATATTTTATAATTGTTGAATAATAATATAGTTGTATAGTCACATCTCTACACATTTTACAATTTTTTTTAATATTTGTCTCTGTGTACGGATCAAACCAATTCCAGCAAAACTTTCATAGAGAGTTTAGAGGATTCATAAATCACACGTCCATATATATTATTAACTTAATTATTATTTATTAATTTAAATCAATTTTAAATTTAGTTCATAGTTTAGATAACTGTGAAATCGCTATAGTCTAAATAAATAATATTTAGTTAATTATATGAATTAAATAGTTATATTAAATCATTATTTAACATTTAAAAAATTATTTTACATATACAATGTTTCATAAAATATTTCAATAAATAAATATATATTTTAATTATTTAAATAATTAATGCCAAATAAATTATTCGTATTTATTTTATAAGCTACATAGTCTGTGAAGAAAATTTGAGAACAAATGCGAAGTTAAGTTTGAATAAAATATTAATATATTAATTAATTATTAATATTTATTAATTTTAGTATCATTTTATTATAAACATATGTAAAAATATCTATAGGTAAATAATTATTAATAGTATCTTTAATATATTTCATTTAATTTTATGTAACCAATTATTACAAAAAAAAATCTAACTAGATGTCTTTAAATTATTTGTTTTAAATAAATGTTATTTCATTCTAAATAAATATAGATAATATTAGAGATTTAATTTATAAAATTTAATTAATAATTATGAATTAATTAGATTATTTCACTTAATCATATATATTTGTTGATATTGTGAATTTTAACCATAAACCAATAACAAAAAATCTTAAGATAATTTATTTAAATAAATAAAGTATTTTTTTATTTATTTTATTCAAATATATCATTGCTTATAAACTTTTTGTATTTAAGACTCTACCTTAATAATATGTTAATCTAATGACTTAAAATTTATTAGTTAAATTATGAGTCATTTACTTACTAAAATACTTATCATTAATTATATAATATGTATTAATCTACATCTAACATCATGTGTTATGATTTAATTTGATTCATTTAATAAATAATTTATTATTAATTAATCATTTATTATGTATTCTATTTAATTTCAATCCAAACTTACATACAAATAATGATTTATGTAAGTTTGGTTGATTGTTTGCAAACGTCGTTGACTAATACATATTTGAAGTTTGATGAGAATCATATTTTTAAAAAATTGTATAACAGATTTTTTATAATAAAATTATGGTGTTATTGTAAAAATAATGCCAAACTTTAAGTTATCATCGTATTTTAGATGTTGTTATTTAAGTATGTTCCCGTTAATTTGTCAATAAATTAACGATATTGGTACTTTTATGTCATTTTATTATTATTATTTTTTTGTTAATTTTAACAAATTTTAACGTGAATAATCAACATATATAGTTATTAAAATTTAAATAATAATATTGTAACAAATGTGATTAAAAAATGTATACTTACCCTTTACAAAATGATAAGAGAAGTATATAATTAAGGATTTAATTTCAGCTGATCATCAAGTGAGTCTTAAGTTAAAAAATTTATATTCAGGTTAGAAGTCCATATATATATATTAGGCCATTTAAGATGGACTTTTAATTTTAATGGAAATCTAAAGCTCCATTATAAAATCATTTTGGGTAATTTCATGTCAAAATAATTTTTACAAGCTTCTTAACTCTCATAAACTTACATAATATGAAATGTGTTATATAACCAGGTATATTTCACACACTATTATATCTTATCATCATATTATGAAAGATAATATCATAGTAAAAAATATTACTACAAATTTTATAAAAAATTATAATTATCTTTATTCATTAAATTAATATTTTAAAATTAGATATTTTATATAATATCATAATTTTGATCTATTAATCGACCAATAAACGTAGATCTCTCGTCATACAACAAAATTAAAATAAGTTTCGTTAAAGGAAAAAAAAAGAATATAAATTTTTTAAAAATATAATAAAATAAGTTTAAAATATAAAGTAATAAATTTATAAGAAACAAATATATATAACTCATGTAAGAGATAATACCTCACATTTATAAAAAATATAAATATCTTTACCTAATCGATTAATCTTTTAAAATTTGATGATTTATATATTTTTCTTATGAAATTTAAAATATACAACAGTATATATATATATGTTTTACTTATTCTTTTCAATTCGAATACAGGTAGCAAATTTCAAATGAAAGTAGGTATTTGTAATGGACTTAAAATTGTGAGATTTAAGTTCTAAATATTTAATTTAAAAAAAAACAGGTCCTACAAGTACGAGTGGAGTCGGTATAATTTTATTAAGTTGCTTTTTCTTTTAGAAAATAATGTGTTTTGATACAAATCCTTATTATTTATATTATTTTGGTAATTTTTGCATTGTCATACTATATTAGTAATCTCACTATCGTAAATATAATCCACTACACTAAAATCATGTGTTTTTTATATTATTAATTTTATGCATTATCATCCTAATATTATATTAGTTGTCTATCGAAAATATAGCCCACTGTTAAATCTATTTTGGGTTAACTCCAGTCCAAACTAGATTTGTGTCCTTGCCTTGACCTTTTAATACAGTAGAAGTTGGCCTCACATCGGTTTAAAACCCATGGGCCTGACCTTCGAACATTTAAATTAACAAATGAAAATGGGGCTTCATTGAAAGCCGAAGTTTTATTTTTTATTTTTTATTTTAAAAAAATCAATAACAAGACACAACTCATTAAACTCTTTACATTCTTTGTTTTATTTTTATTTTTATTTTTAAAAATAACAATACAAAGCTTATTAAACTCTTTATCTTTTATTTACATGCATCACAGGAACCTTTGATGCTACTTAGTTATAGATTTTTTTTGTCTAAATGACTTTATTTTCAATAAATTGATTAGTTTTCTTTAAATAGTAAAAATTAATCACAAAATTTATAATTTTACACAAAATTGTATAATAAAAAGACTAAAATATATTATTTTAATTACTTTAATAAAATGAAATCAATGTAATACCTACGGCATATCTAGTAATCATTATCAATAACTCACGGAGTTATGATAATTACTATTGGTAATCTCATCAAAGTTGTGATGTATCTAATATATTACATGCAAAAGATACATGTAAATGTAACCTAATAAGTTACATTTGGTGGGTCATAAGAAGTATGGTAGGTGTTACATGTTACATACATAAATATATGTAGATATAATATGTTACATTTGATGAGTCATAAGAATTACAATAGATATAAGGTTACATATAAAAATACATATAAATTTAACAGTTTATATTCGATAAGTCACATGAATTATGATAAATATAATTGGATACACATAAAGATATATGTGTATTTAACATGTTATATCAAATATGTCATATAAACTATAGTGGATGTAACACGTTATATAAAATATACATGTGAAAGTAATATTTTATACCTGATGTGTCACTAAAAGTATAATGAATATAACAGATTAATTATATATAAATATAAAGGTGAATGTAATAATTACATACGAAGATAAATATAAATGTAACATATTATATACAAAGATAAAAGTAATTGTGAGTCATTAAATATAAAATTATAAGTATATTTAATGTAATATTACATACAAATATAAATATAAAAATAACATTTTAGAAGTGATAGATCATAAAAATGAAAAAATTTAAGTTATATTATTAAAAACTAATCATTGTATAAAGATAAAATAACACAATACATATTAAGATAAAAATAAATATAACAAGTTACATCTTAAGATAAAAAAAATATAATAAGTTATTTACAAATATAACGTTTGATATAATATTTTAAAATTTTAATGGGAAAAAATTAAAGCTTCCTATGATTTCATTTGAGAAAGAATAAAAAAATTGGAATTTTGAATCGCATGAACCAAATGGAGCAGATGTAATAAAGAATTATTATGGACTTTTCAAAGAAGAATTAAATAAAATAAAAAATAAAAAGAATATTTCATGCACATTTCATTCTCAGAATGCGTTTCTTAGTTCAGCTGGTGTATTATGAAACTTGTTCCACCACTCAGTTCAAAATGGGAATAATGTCTTGGCACTAACTAATAGAATGATGCATCAGGTTAATTTTGTGGGTGAAGGGTATGATCTCAACAATTCAACTTTTTTGCTTTGCTCATATTTTATTTTTAATTAATTTAGTTGTGTTACATGCAGGAAAACATTAGTTTCAGACACTTATACAGAATATGATGTTATCGTGCCCCAATAGCCATGGATACCCTTAAGCTGCTTTTAGAGACGAAGATGATAAAGAAGAAGAACCGATTAACCCCATCCTTGCCCCTAGCTACCACCGTCGAGCCCACTAACCCATCCAACTTAGAGCCGATCGAACAATCCTCCCAACGAACCCCAAAATGGTTTCAAAATCGATGCTGAAGCCTCAGAAAATTTCTCAGAGTCCGCCAAATCTCAAGACATTGAAGAACAAGATGACGAAGACCCACCACCAAAGAGGGAGGGAAAAACAGCTTTCCTCACTCACTCTCATAACCACCGACTAAGACCAAACACCATTACCCGAAAACAAAGTTTCCAATAACGAAGGATAAAACAGTAATCTTCCATGCTAGAAACGAATTCGTCGAGCTAAATTGACACTATTTGTATTATACGTACTATATTATAGCAAATCGATAATATTCTTAATTCATAAGTTGATTTGTTTTAATTTGTCCTATATCTCATTTACAAGCTATAAGTTTATTCTTTGTAATTATTTTAAAATAATATTGAAATTTAAAAGTTATCATGAATAATTATCACTATTAATGTATATATTTTTGGTCTGATATTTAAACGAGAAGATTAAAAATGATTGAAAATTTTTCTTAAAGGATTACCATTAGAATTGGTTTTTTCTTTTTTAAATTTTTTTAAGATTTTTGTTATTCTTTTATTAATTAAGATTAGTTATTTTTTTTGTTTATCCTTTTTTATGACTCTTTTTTATTTTTATCTTTAATCAATAGTATTTTATTGATGTTATCTTTCATTAGATAGTGTGTATGTTTTAGGGTTTACACATTAATTTTTTTTAATTTTAAATAAGCGAAACTGGTTGTAAAAGAAGACACAAATAAATTATTAATAATATATTTGATTCATATCAATTTGACAATTTTTATCACTTTATTCCTATATAAGTGATTTATCAATGAACTTGTAAAACTTATATTATCTTTTTATCACTAAATCTTTAGTGAGTCATTTTCATAAATTTTATAGATTCAAAGTGAGTGTTATAATCTGAATATTAATCTTCTGTGATCTATTTTAATTTTATTGTTAGATCTTTAATCGTGTTTTTTATAATTCTTAAACCTTGATCATGAGTTTCAAAAATTGTGTTCTTAAGTTCACATCATAAATGCTTGGGTAAAATAAAAATAAAATGATGTTCTTATCCACTCAAAGTTCTCATTTAGTTTCCAAATAAAAATAAAGATGCTAGCTTCCTATCATATTTTCATATAACATATAATACTTTGAAGTGTTTTGACCTTACAAATTGAAGTAATAAATGTCTTTTTTTTTTTAAATTTCTTAATAAATAATTCTTTTAAAATCTTAAATTATTAGAAGATAAATTAACTTTTTCTTTATATATTATATTTGTGTTTTAATACTCCTTCTCACTCAATGAATTTTTTAAATCTCCTATTAATTAATATACTCTTACATGTTGGCTAATTAAATAAGTTGATGAGCTCTCATTTTATAATAATGTGTTAATTTTTTCAAAATAATTCACTATCATAAGCTCTAATATTATGTTAGGTATTTATCGAAAAAGTATCATTTTTTTTATAAAACTTAAGCTATTAAGATATATATAATTAATACTTTTATACTCGTACATAGGCATTAAAAGATCAAATTAAAATAGGTGTGGTATATATTATCCTCTCAGTTTAACCGGAAAACATTTAAGACTAATGTGGCATATAAAAAAATAACAAAAGGCAAGCAATTTAATGAATATAATTAGATCATACACACAGAATGACAGAAACTAACATAATTTAAAAGAACGAAATGATTTTGATGCTGGATAGGGAAGGAAAATAAAACAAGTGAAAATAAGTACAATATTTTAGATTGGAGAAGATAGCTAAACAACATTGATTCTCATTTCAAAAGGACAAAGTTAAAATAAGGACTGTTCATATTCTTTGCGTCAACTTAAATATAAAATCAGTCGTGTTATATAAATCCATTTAATAAAAAACTAATTAAATTATAAAATAATACAAAAATAATTAAATATGTTTATTCTTATGTTTTTGCTTTGTGACGTACTATCGTGTTCAATACCAATGATATTAAAAGAACGAGTTATTTCTGTTGTAATAGTCATTGGTATTCAATTCATGTAGTTAGTTGTTGCATGTTAAAGTCCCTTAGTGTATGCAACATCAATGGCCTAGTAAGTATTAAGTACTGGCCTAGGTCGGGATTCAACTCATTAACATTTTATTAAAAATAATATATTAGCTTTTAATCTATATATAAATTATATATTTTTTATTTTTAATAAAATATATAGGTAAATTTATAGCACCTAATAAATAACTATAATTTATTTTTTCAATATTTGAAGATTATAAAATATTTTTAAGAAAAACTAATTTTTTAATATACGGTTACATTTTATTTTTTCTTAAATTTATAAAATATAACAATTCTTTAAATTGTTATGATTATAAAATTAAAAAACACTATAATTTAAATTTAATATCATAGATACAAGGTGCGTATTAAAAAATTTATACATCCGATTAACGTTACTATATATTTTTTTAATATGTATTATATTTTAATTCTAAATTATTTTAATTTATAAATCTTCTTGATTATAAAATACCACTTTTCAATGACTATTATTAGATGATGACATTTTTTTGCTAAAAAAAATAATGATTATATTGAAAAATTATATCGAAAGATTTTATAATATATAAAATTATGAATAAAAAAATAACTTGACTTATAATTAAAATATCAATTATATACAATTATATGATTAGGATTTAAATAAGCAAGAATTATGTTTATAATAGTTTATAAATTTTTTATACAATTTAATTGATACATGAGACCTAATCCCTAATCTCTATATCTTCAAATTTTAAAATAATTACTATATTATTTAATTACAACTCATTATTTTTAATTAATAATATAATATTTAATATTTAATACTTTAAAATATATATGATGTAAATAAGGCATGAGTTCTTTTCTTATCAACATGTACATATCTATATAGTTTTTTTCTCCATCTATTTGATCTCTAATCTATTTTAATTCACACAATTTAATGTATAATATTTTTAAATTTGATAAATTTAATATAAATTTTTAATTTTTATTAAATTAATTTAACGATATTATAATTAAATATGATGAGGTTTGATTTTTAAATTCATTTCATTATTAACCTATTGTAAAAATAATATTTTGGTCCCCTAATTTATGGCAATTTATAATTTGATCATCAATATTTATAATGTGATTGTTAAGTATAATATTTTTAAATTAATTTTACAAAAATTAAAATTTTAAATTAAATTCATTAAATTTAAAAAATATATGGGATTAAATTGTGTGAATTAAAAGATTTTGAAAAAAATTTAAATATATTATATGGGTTATGTATAACCCAATCTAGTTGTTCTATTTCATAAATCAAATTCAGTTAATACAATAGTTTTATCAATTTGACGAAAATATCACTTTGATAAGAAGTATTTTAGATAAAAAAATAAAACTAAAAAATTAGATCATTTTAAAATGGTCAAAAGATGTCAAACACTGCTCATGCGTATATACAACTTAGTCAATTAATACAACAGTTTTAACAATTTGACGAAAATATCACTGTGATAGATAAAAGAGGTCAAACACTACACATGCATATATATAACTTACTGATATTTTCTCAGTTGTAAGAATTTTGAGGTATGAGTTTCGAATTTTAATAAAGAGAATTCTTTTAAAATATATTTATATAAAATAAATGAAAGTTTAGATATTTTAAAAATTTAACCTTTAAAAAAAATTAACAAACACGATGTCTCTATTAAAAGCTTAATATACATGAGTGTCTTATAACGAGTACCGATGGTCTCAATCTTATGGAGAGCATCTCAATTGCAAAAATGTATTTATACATTTTAGGATTATTTAATTTTTACAAATTAAATTTTAGATTATACCAACAAGAATATCATTCATACCATTAGATATATAACTATAAATCCATCTTTTTACCATTGAATCATACTAATATATGGATCAAACTTTAAATAAAGAATCGATATTTTTTAATCAAGAAAGAGAATAGGAAAAGATGGTGCGTTGAAACCTTAAACTCAGTATGTCATAATGAAACTCATGATTTGTTTCCCCTAAATCAGATAGTTTTTGTGATAAATTTAACCAAAAGAGATAAGCCATTTAGAGGTGTAAACGAATTTTGAGAAATAACATCAATAATATTTGTTCAAATTACAGTTGAACCACCGTTACCACCAATATGATAATCACCTCTCAGAGGCACAATTGGTGTAGTAGAAGAAGATGAAAGTATACCTTTGCATGAACCTTTTGATGCCGTACCGACAAACTTACAAAAATTTTGAGAAGCTTTGATGCCATATAATATTAAAAAAATAGTAAAATCAATACATTGATGTTTGCTATATATACTTTTTATAAATAACTACTTCTATTATATATATATATTAATTTTGAACAAATGAAACTTATCTTCTTTTATTAATGAATGTCATAATTTTTGTTAATTTTGAAAAATCATAAGTTTCACATAATATGTTTAAAGTTAAAATATATTATCGATCTCAAAATTTTAATTTAATTTATACACATGTTCCTAAAATTTTAAAACATTTAATTTTGTCCTCAAATTTTGAAACTTCACATTAAAGTTTATAAATTTTTAAATTATGTGATTTAGTCTCAAATTTTTAAAAATTTACACATAAATTCTAAAATTTTGATTTAAAAATTAGTATTTTAGTAGCTAAAGTAGAACTTAATTATGTAAAATTTTGAGATTAAATTATAGGATTTAAAAGTATAAGAACCTATATATAAAATTTTAAAAATTTAAAGACTAAATTATTAGATTTAAAAGTTTAAAAACTTATACGTGAATTTACTAAAAAGTTTGAGAATGATTAAGCAGTTAAGCATATGTTTAAATATATTAATATTTTGTAATATTTTTAGCTCAATTGTAATATATTTTTATTAACTACATATTCTAAAAATTCAAACTATTAAAAAATAGAATAATTATCATTTTATATATTATATTTAGTTCTTAACATTTAAGTCTATACATGCATTCCACCTACATTTTGTTATATGATAATTTTTTTATCTATATATTTCTCTATGATAACTTATTTTATCTTAATGCATGTTTTATTAGAAGTCTAAATCTTCATTATATCTAATATCTTAAATGTTATAACATGATATCAATATATTAATTAAAATAGTTAAATACTCATTTAAAAAAACCTTATAACAAACAAATAATGAAAGCGCGAGTTTTCTCAATGAATTAATAATTTAACTTTTCAGATTATATTAATAACATATAAATTTATTTTTAATAATATTTATGTCCATGCATTACTAAGTTATAATTTTTGTAGAGGTATATATATATTCTTTAAATAAGTTGAATAATTTTTAAAAAATAATAAAAATAATATTTTTAAATTTATAATTATAAAATTTATAATTTTTATGATTTAATATTATTTTATTAAAAAAATATGATAAATTATTTTATATTTAATATTGTATAATTGAATATCATTTAAATATAATTAAAATTATTTATTTATTATTAAATTATATTCAATTAAATTTTATTTAATATTATTATATATTATATTTATTATTATAATTTTTAAAAATATAATGTTTTTTATTTCTCAAAATTTTACTCATATGGAGATATATTATTTATTTCTAACCAAGAATTATTTTGGTGAACTCAAAATGGAGGGGCCAAAAAAAAAGGATAAAAAAAGAAGAAGCCCTAAGCTGCAAACATCATTACATCAAATTACGACTTCAACTTATTACCCAAAAATAAAATAAAAAGAATTACGACTTCAACTCTGATATCAGTGTGCGTGTCAAACTTGTCCATGTCTATCTCTAATAAGTAAATATAACATTTAGTGGGTCCTGATCAGCCCTTTTTTTAGTTAAACTAATAAGAGTATAAGCTTTCAAAACTATGATTCAGTCAAGACCAATCCAATTAATATATTGCTAGTGCATTCTCTCTTTTTTTTCCCTTCTTTCCTTAGCCGACCTTTCCTAGCCTAAAAATAAAAATCCCAATAATATATTAAAAGTATATTATGATTATAATTAATATAATAATTTTTTATTAAATATAATAACTTGAATTTAAATGTAATTATTAATAATATTATAAAATATATAAAAACTCTTATTCAAAATAAATCCTTATCTTTGACGAAAAAAAAAATCCTTATGGATTGAACTTCCAATTAGGATCGGATGGATACGGGTAGATAGCCCGTCTATTATACCTCTCTTTCAAGTTTCCAAGTCTAAATCCAATCTTATACCATAATACGTAGAAAGTAGCTAATTCTAGCTCCTAATAAACTTGTTCATTTTCTTTGGTTAATAGTAGTTGTCTAACTTGTTTTCATTTTCACTCCGCATTTTGGTACTTTGTTCCCTGTCCCCACGTTTGGTTGGAGGGAATGGAATGGAATCAGAATTGATTCCTTCCATTTTGTGTGTTTGGTTGGACGGAATGGAGGGCGGAATGGAATCGATTAAAAGAAGGAATCACAATTCCTTCTCCCACCTTTGGTAATCATTATTCCATTCCCATTTAAATTTTTTTTCCAATTTTACCTACTTTAAAATATAACCTTAAATTCAAATCCCAAATTCTCAAACCCAAAATTCCAAAACCCTAAACCCTAAACCCAAAATTTCAAAACGCTAAACGCTAAATCCAAATCCTAAAATCCTAAAACCTTAAACCCTAAAGCTTAAATCCCTAAACCCTAAAACCCTAAACCTTAAAACATAAATCCCAAAACCCAAAACATAAATCCCAAATCCCTAAACCCTAAATCCCAAATTCCAAATCCTAAACCCCCAGTCCCCAAATCCTAAACCATAAACCCCAATCCCAAATCTAAACCCTAAAACCCTAAACCTCAAAACATAAAGTCCCAAAACCCAAAACCCTAAAAGCATAAATCCCAAATCCTAAACCCTAAACCCTAAATCCCAAATTCCAAATCCTAAACCCCAATCCCCAGTCCCAAATCACTAAACCATAAACCCCAGTCCCAAATCCCAAATCCCAATCCCAAATCCCATCCTAAACCCTAAACCCTAAAGCCATAAACCCTAAAGCCTAAACCCTAAAACCCTAAACCTTAAAACATAAATCCCAAAACCCTAAACCACTAAACCCCAAATTCCAATTCCTAAAACCCTAAGCCCTAAATCCTAAACCACTAAAGCCTTAAACCCTAAAACCCTAAACCCCAAATCCCCAAATCTCTAAACCAAAGCCACAAAACCCTAAAACCCAAATCCCCAAATCTAAACCCTAAACCCTAAACCTTAAAACATAAATCTCAAAACCCAAAACCCTAAAACATAAATCCCTAAACCCTAAACCCCAAATTCCAAATCCTAAAATCATAAACCCTAAACCTTAACCTACAAATATAACCTCGAAATCCTAAATCCTAAACCACTAAATCACACATCCCAAACCTCAAAACCCTAAACCCTATTTAGAAAAATAATAATTTTAATAATATATTTCTTTTTAATTAAGTAATACTTATTTAGAAAAATAATGATTTCAATAATGTATTTTGTCTGACGAAAAAATAGTAATTAAATGACATTATTTGAACTTTCTGACATGTAAGGGGTTATTAAGGTCATTCTGACTATTTTCATTCCATTCCAGTGACAAACCAAACACTATAATCCTGATTCTGAGCTTGATTCCAGTGGTCAAACCAAACAAAATTGTTTCCTTTCCATTCCATTCCATTCCGATTCCGATTCCGATTCCGATTCCATTCCACGAACCAAACGCCACCTGTCTTCTTGATGCCTTTTCCCCCACATAGGTTGGGTGCTTATCATAAAGATTTAAAATGTTAATATACCTCCGGATATAAACTTTACAAAAAATATCGATGTTGTTGAAGATGGCAAAATATAATTTTTACAAAAATATTATCGACAAAAATTTTGAAAAAAAATCAAAAATATGATTTTTTTTATAAAACTTTATAATACATCAAAACAATCAATTATTTATATTTTAAAATAATTTTTATTTAATATATTATTTTAAATACTTAAAATATTTATATTAATTAAAAAATTAATCAATTAATTAAAATATTTTATAATAAATATTATAGAATAAATAGTTAAAAGATATTAAATAATTAAATCGATTATTTAATTATAATAATTATTATAAATGGATAAACCTCAACAGTATGACAATAAATTTCATTAATTATTAAAAAAAACACTCATATATATAGCAAACATGTTACAAATAAGAAAAAATATATATATTATTTTTTGTAAAAATAAGGAAAAATTGAATTGAAATAATTGTTCAAAAAGAAGAAGAAACAAATAAATCAATAATTGATATTTTCGATATTTTGTTCGATATTTTAAAGACTTTTAGCAATATTTCAACGAAATGTTAGCAACAATATCCATAATATTTAAGATATTTTAGCCAAAAAAAAAAGATAAAAAAATATTTAAACGATAATGATATTTAAGCTACATTCTCAACAATTTTACAACAATTTAATCAAAAGATATATATATCACATTTTGACATCGGGATATGTAAAAGAGAAATATTGTCGTGACAATATCGACATTTTCATCCTTGCTTATAACAAGTGAATACTTTATTAATTTTATTTTTAGAATGGATACTTATATTGTTCTTCTAATAAAAATAAGACATATTAGTCATTTTTTAAATAATACGATATTATTTTATTAATAAAAATTTCTAACGGAATAATAAAACATATTTAATGGATCAAAATTGTTATTTTAATTTATTTTTATATATTTTTTCCTCATTTTCTCGTTTAATTTTGAAGTTATTTTTCAACTATAAAATATAAAATATCAACATTTTTAACTACATTCTCTCCATTTTTATATAATTTTTATTTTTTTGCTAATTCTTTCTATAATTGAAAAAATAAATTATAATATACCAACCATTATAGGGGTGGCTAGATACTATACGATCTAGTTCAAATTTTGTATGTTTTAAATAAATAAGATCGAATTATTTATAGGTGTTAAATTGAATTGGATCGAATCATTAAAATCGATCCAGTCATGTTTAGTCTATTTAAAATTATTTAGAATAATAAAATCTAAATATATAATTAAATAATTTATATTGTTATGAATTAAACATGTGCCTTATTTGTTTATTACAAATAGTTCAACTCAAGTTTGAACTTTTCTTGTTATTATTATTTTTATTATTTGATTATTCTAATAAAATTAAAAACTATATTTTACAAGTTCAAACCTTGGAAGAGAAAAATTAAATAACATTATTCTTAGGTTTAACTAAGTATCATTATCTTTTTAAATTATAAAATTGTTTATATAAAAGTATATTATTTTTAAGTTTAACTATTCAACTACATATCATTGTATTTTTAAATTATAAAATTATTTATATTAAAGTGTAAATGGTTGACTTCAACAATATAACTTTGTACAACCTGTCTTAAATCAAATCATATATTAAATTAAATTAGATTAATTTCTCAATTTAGTTTATTATTAGGTTTTTCTATCAATATTTTTATGAAAAGTTAGTGACGATCAGTTACAAATTGGCTCCAAATAATAAACCAAAAAACAAGACAATGGTATAAAGGAGATAAAAGTTTAAAAGATAATTTTGCATCCAATAAATATCCTTTATAATTATGTAACAAATTTTAATTAATAAAATAATATTATATTATTAAAAAAATATTAACATTTTTTCAATTTTATTAAGAGTGTATATAACTTATGTGTAGTTATAAAAATAAAGTGATTAAAATATAAATTTAAAGCAATCAAAATAGCTCTTAAATTACTTAGTGAGATTATTTTATTCTTATAGACTCGTGGTAGTTTTTTCACCAATATTTAAATTCAACTGATTGTTCTATAAGCATGTTTTATTATATTTTGTAACCTCAAATCTAAGTTAGTAAAAATAAAAAATAAAAATCTTGAAGATATGATTTAAAAATCGTTGAATTTGTGAGTTGTCGTAGTTCGAACTCAAGATGCTGTAAAAATCTTGAAGATATGATTTAAAAATAAGGATTCACCAAACCACAAGTTTAATAATAATCAAGTACTTATCTGTTGTTGATAAACGTAAATTATTAACAGAGTTGTGTGATGTATCAAATTAAAGTATATACAACATTATACACGGAATCATCATCATGCATATGGATGGATATATATATGATCTGTAATTTTCTCTTATTTTTAATAATCCTATAAATATATTTACATATTTTTTGGATGATTTGTCAAAGGAGACTTCGTCATCTTTGAAGTACTCTTTATCCATATGAATGATCAATGATCACCATCAGGAGTGACTTCAATTCATATATTTTAATACAGTTTTAAAATTGGGAGTTATTTAACTTTTAAAACAAATTTTGGTCAGAGAGGTCAGTAATTTTAGTGATAACTGAAAGATTTAAATGAGTTCTACCAATTCTATAATTTAATAAAAATATTCATCAAGACTAAATTTATAAGAATGCGTATGTTTTGAGGACAAAATTGGAAACTTATTTTATTAATTTAAATTAAAAATAAAAAATAGTAAAAACTAACGAAAAAAATTGGAAGTCCCACGTGCAGTTATCCATAATTTACAGAGCTTGGTGTGTGGATTCATGGTTTCGATGCCAGAAATTCACTTTCTGAAGAGGCAGTGGAAGCTCGGCGTAACAATAGAAAGAAAAGATAGAGAAAGAAAGTGAAAGTAGAGGGAAGGGTTGGAAATAATTAAACTTTATTTAATACAAATAATATTTAACTTCATAGGTGTTTATTTAGATTTTATAATTAAGAGTTTATTATATTTTAAGTTCTAAAAAATTGTTATAGAATTTTCTTAAAAATATTTAAATATTTTAAGAAAATATAATAGTAGAAAAATCTAAAAATTAGATATTTTGATGGATAATTTTAATAGATGTTATTAGATCAAAATTATATTGACATAATGGTAATCATTAATTAAGAGGTGATTTTAGTATAAATATGAAGTCTTTCTCATTTTGTATCAATCTAAAATTTAAGCATTAATAAAAAGTATTATCTTCCACTAAAATACTTTTATTTTTTCTTATCTTCCAAAATTTTATAAAACCTTCTAAAATTTTCATATTTCAACAACTATTATCAAACCCAGTGAAGTGGTTCCAAACATATCACTATAACATATCAAATCAAAACTCATAAAAGAGGAATATAATGCCACAAAAATAATCTCAATCGAAGTTCAGGTGTATCATTAGGTGTTGATGGTAGCTTTATGCCAAAAATCGTTGAGTTGAACCAAGTTATGCCTAGTTATAATGGAGTTAAGTTGAGATGGATTGAGTTTGAACTGAGTTAGACACCTACAAAGGTATTTTGATGTCCTGAATCTATCCGTATAGTCATAATTTCATAATTCTAACTGTCGTAAGAGATATAGTTAATAATATGACATTATTTCAAGTCTTTATGCTAAACAAAAACAACTATGATAATTGGAGCATCAAGATAAATGTTTTACTAAATGCATATGATATTCAAGAGATTATGAAAAAAGGAAACAATGGGCCATAAGACGAGGCTACACCGTCTCAAGTACAAAATGATAGTTTAAAAGAATCAAGAAAAAGGGATAAGAAAGCTCTTTATATCATAAATCAAGTTTTATATGATGATGGCTTTAAGAAGATTTCAAGTACAACATAAAGAAATTATAGGAGAAGCTTCAAATCTTATGTAAAGGAGCTGAGCAAGTCAAGAAAGTGCATCTCCAAACACTAAAATATAAGTTTGAAGCTTTACATATGAAAAAATCTAAACCCATTTCTAATTACTTCTCTAGAGTTTTAGTCGTTTCTAATCAAATGAAAAGAAACAATGAGAAACTAAAAGATGTAAGAATCATGGAGAAAATACTATTCTCAATATATTCAAAGTTCGAGCATATTGTGGTGACAATTTAAGAAACAAAAGATTTGGAAGAGATAACCATCGACCAACTATTAGGGTCATTGCAAGCTTATGAAGAAAATCATAAGAAGAAGCAAGAGATCACCGAACAACTCCTCAAGATGTAACTCTAGGAGAAAGACTAAAATCAAGGCTACGATAGATACAATCATGGTCTTGGAAGAGGTAGAGGTCACGATTGTGGACAATGTTGAAATTACAACACTAATAATTCCAATAATTATGAAAATGAGAGAGCTCAACACAATGCTGTGGAAAAGGAAATTTAAACTTGAGGTATGTCAAATCTTAAGTTCAATGTTATAAGTGTTAGAAATTTAGACACTATTATTCAGAATGTATAAATTTTAAAACCAAAGTTGAAGAAAAGATCAACTGTGTGAAAGATAAGAGCCAACATGAGGGAACTTTATTACTGGTATATAAAGGCGAGAATGAAAAATAAGATAAAACTTGGTATCTTGATATCAGTACGAGCAACCATATATGTGAAAAAAATAAACATATTTGTGGAGCTAAATGAATCAATGACCAGAAATGTTTCATTTGATGATAAGTCCAAGATCCCAACGAAAGGTAAAGGTAAAATCCTAATCCAGTTAAAGAATGATAGACATCAATTTATTTCAAATATTTACTATTTTCAATATGAAAAATATATTTTGAGTTTGGGTTAATTCTTAGAGAAAGGCTATGATATTCATATAAAAGGTGACATTCTTTTAATATGGAATGATATAAATAATTTGATCACTAAGTACTATTGTCAAGAAATAGGATGTTCTCATTGAACATTCAAAATGATGTAGCAAAGTTGTCTTAAAACTTGCTACAAAGATGAATTATAGGTATGACATATTCAATTTAGATATCTCAATTTTAGAGGACTAGAGTTATTGTCCAAAATGAAAATGGTGAGAGGGTTACCATATATCAATCATCAAGACCAAATTTGTAAATAATGATTGCTTGAAAAGGAGTTTAGAAAAAGCTTTCCAAATGAGTCAAACTCGAGAGCTCAAAAGTCATTGGAACCCATTCATATGGATGTGTGAGGTTCAATCAAGCCAAGATTTTTTATAACAGTAATTACTTCTTTCCTTTTTATAGATGATTTTTCAAGAAAGATATGTGTCTATTTCTTGAAAAAATATATGAAGTATTTGAAGTATTCAATAAGTTCAAAGCTATAGTGGATAAATAAAGTGGATAAGAGATTAAGGCCATGCGATCTGATCCAGGAGGAAAATTCACTTCCAAGGAGCTCCATGAATTCTATGAAGTAAATGGAATTAGACGCACTAGAACTGTTCCAATATTCCCCAATAAAATGGAATAAGAGAAAGGAAGAATAGAATGATCCTCGATATGGCAAGAAGCATGCTTAAAATCAAGAAATTGCTAAAAGAGTTTTGGGCTGAAGCAATGGAGGTTACAGTCTATCTATCCAATTAATCTCTAATAAGAAGTATTTAGGGAAAGACATCACAAAAAGCATGGAGTGGAAAAAATCCTAACATCTCCCAAGTATTTGGAAGCTTAGTCTATGCTCATGTGCCAAATGAATTAAAAAGAAAGATCAATGACAAAAGTGAGGCGTTCATCTTCATTGAATATGACTCAAATTCTGAAGCAGGGTCATAGAGTGTCGCTATAAGTTATACAATCTAAATACTAAAAAGAATGTGATAAGTGGAAATGCAGAGTTTAACGAAGAAGGAGAATGAGATTTTGGTTCTTATTTTGATGATTTCAACTTCTTCTCATTTCGAAGAACATAATGAATATCGAATAATAGAGCAAGAAAGAGAAGTCCAACAAGAACCAACCATTTCACCTACTTCACCAACAATAAAAGTTGAAGATTTTCCACTAGCATTTCTAAATGAAAGGAGCATCCCAAGCACAAATAATCTTGAAAATTTTTATGAGAACGTTGAAAGGATAGAAGATCTTACACTCTTCTGTCCATTTATTGACTGTGAACCTATAAGCTTCAAAAAAGCCATACAAGAAAGGAAATGGAAAGATATAATGGATAAGAAAAAGAATCATAAAGAACGATAAATGAGCGCTTGTTTCACTTCCAAAATGTCATAAAGTTATAGGTATCAAGTGGGTGTACAAAATAAAGAAAAATGCTAATGGAGAGGTTGAAAGATGCAAGTTGAAACTAGTAAAAAAAGGCTACAGTCAATAGTTAGAACCGATTATGACAAGGTATTTGCACCCATTACTTGATTATAAATTATTAGACTTGTCATTTCTTTGGTAACTTAGAATAAGTGAAAAATACATCAAATGAATATAAAATCCATATTCCTAAATGCAATTCTTGAATAAGGATTCTACACTAAACAACCGATAGGTTATATTATCAAGGGATAAGAAGACAAAGTCTTAAAACTAAAAAAAGCTTTCTACGAGTTGAAGCAAAGAACAAAGGCATGGAATAGTAGGATCGACAAGCACTTGCAAGAGAAAAATTTCACAAAATGCCCACATGAGCATGCATTTTATATCAAGATCAAAAAAGAAGATGTCTTGATTGTGTGCTTGTACGTGGATGACTTGATATTCATAGAAAATAATCCAAATATGTTTGAAGATTTTAACAAAGTAATGACAATAGAGTTTGAAATATTGATATTAAGCTTATGGCTTATTATCTTATAGCATCCAAGTTAAACAAATAAAAGATGAAATTTTAATCTCATAGAAGGTTATGCAAAGGATATCCTTAAGAAGTTTAAGATGGATGATTGTAAGCCAATTAGTACACCTGTAGAAGCAACTTATCAAAGCTTGATGAATCATAAAAATGAAACATAAAATTCTTGAAGATTTTGGTTGGAATTCTACGGTTTTTGACACGCACAAGACCTGACATTCTCTATGCTACGAAAATTATAAGTAGCTACATGAAGAATCTAACTGCTAGTCATTTCAAAGTTACAAAAAGAATTATTCATTGTCTCAAAGATACAATCAACGTTAGTATACTCTATTCATCGTAATGATTACAAGCTTATTGTTTATAATGATAATGATTGGGCCAGATATTTTGATGATCAAAAAAGTACTACTGGTTTTTTGTTTTTCTTAAGAGATATCACATTCATCTAGATTTCAAAGAATCAACCAATAATCACTCTCTCAACTTGTGAAGCTAAGTACATAATTGTTACATCATGTGCTTGTCATACCATTTGGTTTAGAAATATATTGAAAGAGTTGGGATAGCCAAAATAAGAGCCAACTAAGATTTATATTGACAATAAATCAGCTATTGCGTTGGTAAAGAATCCAATATTTAATTATCAAAGCAAACACATTGATATTCGCTATCACTACATAGAGGAATACATCATAAGAAATGATGTACAAGTGAAATATGTGAAGTCTCAAGATCAAGTTGTTGGTGTCTACACTATGCTATTCAGGCATGAAGGCTTTGTTAGATTGAGAATCTTGTTTGGAATGACAAATCAAATTTAAAAAGATTGTTGGAAATTAACTTGATTTAACACAATATTATTAGACTTAAAAAATGCTCATTTAGATGTAATTAAGAGTTCATTATATTAAAACCCAATATATTTAAGTTCTAGAAACTTGTTTTAGAATTCTCTTAGAAAATATCTAAATATGTTAAGAAGAGAAAATAGTTGATAAATCTAAAAATTAGATATTTTAATGGATAGTTTTAATATGTCAGTTATAATCATTAGATCCAAAATGTTTTGACATGATCTTAACCATTAGTTAAGATGTGATTTTAGTATAAATAGAGGTGGTTTTTCTCATTTTGTATCAATCAAAAATTTAAGTATCAATAACAAGTATTATTTTTTATCAAAATATTGTTGTTTTTTCTTTTCTTCCAAAACTTCTTAAAGCTTTTTAAAACTTTCGTCTTCCAACGGAGAAAGGAGAACTTAGATGGGTTTGTAGTTCTAAATTTTTGCTTTTTTTACATTTTATTTATTTTTTAATTTAAATAAATATAAATTTTTAATTTTATTCTAAAAAGTATCAAATTTTTAAAAATTAGACTTACTTTCCTAAATTTTTCCCTTACAAAATATATTGTCAGTTATGTCAACCCAAACCCTTTAAAAACTCTATAAAAGTTAGATGTTTTCAATTAAAATTTTGTATAACAGATTAGCACTTGTTTTGAGTTAAAAAACAATTTTTTTTAGAAATAAGGTTATTATGTTAAAATTATTTAATTTTTAAGTTGTGTTTCAGTATGTGTTTGTTATTAAATTTAAAAATTATTTTCCGGTATTATTTAATTTATAATGGGATGATTCTAAGATGTTATTCAAAAATCACATTCAATAATACTTTTACCCAACACACGTCATTACCCTTTATTCTCTATTTTTTGTTAACCGTTCAAATCTTATATGGAACCAAAAAAATTTATGCGTGTGAGAAAATTTAGTCATTATTCTTGAACAGTAAGGGGTAAAAGAAATCATTTGACACTAGTTGAATCGGTGTAAAATGATCAATTGAATATTGTGTTATATTGACTATTAAATGTTAGACAATTATGACATATTCTTCTAATTTGATGTTTATATTTTAGGATTTAAATTTTAAAATTTAAAATTTATGATTAATTATCAAGATTTTTTACACTATTTTATATCAACAATTGAGATTTAAAGACTCAATTTTCTCTTTTACTCTTTTATAAATCTAAACCGTTGATGAAAGTATAATAAATTATGTAATATTAGGACCATTGATACTATTTATTATAAATAAATGACTTTTTTTTAATACAAATAATTTTATCAAATGAACTAGATTTTGAATAAACATGATCTAAAAATATATGTATTTTTTATTATGTTTAAATATTTTTATTAATTTTAAAAATTATTTACTAATTTAAGTTTATATATTTATTTATTTAAATAGTTAATTTCATCCATAATTTATCAGTACTATTGTTTAAAACATTTATCATCAAAAATTGCCTATAAAGTAACTAAAAGAGGTAGCTAGCCACGTTCACGAGGAAAACATTAATTAGTTTTAATAAATTGTCAAAGATAAAAATAATACTAACTACTCAAATTCTTAATTAAACAATAACTATACTTGAGCAGCTCAAGGTAAACCAAAACCATTAATGCTATATATATATCTGTTATTATATATATATATATATATAAATATATAACAGATATAAAGTAACGCTAAGAACCCTAAAGCAATTATTACATGCTACAATACAACTATAATTTTTATTAGATATAATTATAACATATTATTTATGATTTATGGCAAATTTATGATAAACTAAAGTTTTGCACAATGTATTAAACATGAGTAGAACTCTTATATGCACAAAACTCTCATAATTTAATGTTCTTAACAATTAATAAATCTAAATATAATTACAAAATGTCAAAATTAGGCATGCCGATATATTTTGTACAATATGTTGTCTTTGATGAAAATGAGACCACTGATTTAGCACCAACTATATATATGGTTATATTATTTAAAAAAAAACTGTATATATGGCTACTAAAATATTTATACATGCAGTTAATTTTGATATAGTGATTGCCATTATATTAGTTTAATATGAGAAATATTATAAACTTTCATAGAGAGACAAATAATAAGCCATATATATTTCGTTTGTGGTCCATTGCATCTGGATTGCTATTGTGGTTGGTAACATGGTTTTGCTGCGTATATTTTACTTTTACTTGTACAGTTTGTTATGAAGAACATCTCATTTGGTGTTTGGTATCTTATTCGTACTTATACTAAATATTTGATATACATATTATTTCTCAATCAACTTTTTAACTTATATATACTCATTTGATTTTGTCATAATGTATTTTTATCCAATTAAATAAAAACTTAAAATTATGTAATTAAGTTGTAATAAAATTAAATATATATATATATATACAGAATAAAAAATAAAATTAAAGAAATTAAACATAAATTATAATAAATAAGTAAGAAAATATGTATGTAAAAAAATAGATAAGAGTAATATTACATATGAAAAATAATGAATAATTATATAATTATATACAATACAAAAATAATAATTAAATTGTATAAGAGACAAAACCTATAATTTTTTGAAAAACAATACTTATAGTAGACAAATTAAACTAATAAAATTTATGAAAAATATTAAAATTTTATAGATTTACTAGAGTTTCTAGTATAATTAGTGAAAATTATATAATATTAAAATAAAAGTGAAAAATATACGCAGAATGTAAATAAGTATAGTATGATAAAATGAAGAAATTTTTAAATAATAAGCTTGAGGGGGATATTGTTATGTATTTTGGTAAAATAAATAATCACATTTATAAATACAACAAGTATTTTTTTGAAAAATTATAAAAAATAACACCTTTAAAACTTATAATAAGAAAAATAACACTCCAATAACATTGAACATAATATAAATAGATGATATTTAACATTTAATGGATCTAAATAGTCATAATTCAATTTGAATGATGTCTAATTGATGAATGTTAAAAATAAAATGATATGCCAAGATTTTTTTATAGTAGAATTATATAAGGTGAACACAAAGTGTATAATTTTTATGATTATAAATTTTAAAGACATTATTTTTGTTATTTTCATAAAAAAAATTATCAAACAGAGGCATTACAATGTATTTTAATAAAATAAATAATCATATTTATAAATACTGTAAAAAAAATTATTGAACAATTGAAGAGGCATGTAAGTCTGGATCCATCTCTATTGGTACCTATGGTATTTGTCTTTGAATGTAAGACCTTTAGGAATTAAAACACAATCTAATAATCTATGTTATAATATATTGTTAAAATTTAAATAAATATATTTTTATTTTATATCATCTTTGTTATGATAGTATAAGCAAGTACCATACTTGCCTAGAGGATCTACGTCCCAAACTTAAAATATTGATTGATTGGAGAAAACTTAAATCTGTATTTCCCCTCTTGTTTTAAATTTATTTGTTGGTATTGATTTTGAAAGTGTCTAGGTATTTACTTGAAATAAAATTTGAGCTTTTATATATAGGCACGGTAAAATTTGCCCCATTTTTTTGGTGTTTGGATACTAAAAAATTTGGAAAAACTTGGAATTTGAAATAATATTGTATCAACAAGTATTTATAATTCTTTATATGCTTTAGTCTTTGGCTTGATGTTGCACGGTCCTTAAATAGATGAAGGATATAATAGATTATGATCATTCATTGCTTAGTGAGAAGTTTAATTTATGATGATTCTCTTGTTTGATTTTTTTTTTTTTTGCCATAGAATTGTGTTTTTTTTTACTTGTAATATATTGACTCGTTTACTTATGATTATAAATGAAAGTGAAGTGCAAGTATAGAGTAGATAATGACAAAACATAGCTTATAAGAAAAATAATAATGATGAAGATGATGACGAAGGATAGCAGAAGATAAAAATATATAAAAATTTATTAATTTTTTTGGTACAATATTACAAATATATTAATTAAGAAAAAGTATACCATAATACTAAAAAAGAAAAAAATTAAAAATAAAGTATGTTAATACACAAATACATATATTTTGAATTGTTATGTATTCAAATATATCTAAATTAATATTCCTCTAGTTACAATTGCTTTAATGAATATGCATTAATTAAAAAAAATACGCATACGAGTTCAAGTACTTTATTATGATATATATTTTTTAAATTTTAGATTTTTAGTATATTTTTTCATAGTTAACAAACTTGTAATGACTACGAATGAAAATGTCGACGTTATCGATGACATTGTCACGATAATGTTATTTTTTTTACAAATATTGACATCAAAACGTGATATTCATATCTTTTGATTAAATTATTGTGAAAATATCGATAATATCATTAAAATATTATTGTTGTTAAAATATTACTTAAATGTATTTTTTAGCTAAAATATCTTAGATATTGTCGATATTATTACTAAAATATCGTTAAAATGTCAAAAAATATTACTAAAATGTAGAATAAAATATCAAAAATATTAATTATTAATTTTTTTTTCGTCTTTTAAAGTAATCATTTCAATTCTTTTTTTATATCTTTTATAGTAGATAATATATTCTTTTTTCTTGTTTTTAGTATGTTTGTTATACATATGATTAATTTAAAAATAAGATTATAAATTAAATTTATTTTTATACTATCGAGATTTAACTATCTATAATAATTATAATTAGATAGTATACTTAATTATTTCAAAAAATTTAATTACTCATCCTACAATATTTATCAATATATATATATATAATATAATATTTTAATTAATTGATCAACTTATTAATTGATATAAATATTTTAAATATTAAAAATATATTTATTATATAAAAAATAGTTTAAAATATAAATAATTGATTTTTTTTAATATTTTATAAAATTTCCATAATTTTAGTGAATTTTTTCAAAGTTTCCGTAAACAACGATAATATCCTTTATATTTTCATAAAAATTATATCTCGATATTTTTATCGATATCTACATTTCAAATTTTGATAATGTTTTATTAAAAAATTAATAGATTTTTATATACTTTTATCATAATTAATATACTTCTATTAGTTTCTTCTTTATTTAAAAAAAAAGACTAATAATGCAACCCACTTTTAGGAAGGTAAATTAGTCCGTAAAATCATATTATAATATTTTTTAAAAATTTATAATCATAAAAATAATATATTTTTCATATTTAATTTGAAAATTTTTATTAAAAAAATATAATCAATATTATTAAGTATTATTCGAAGTAATTTTTCAAAATATATTTTTCATATGGAATATACAACAGATAAAAGTTTTAGTCAAGTTCCTTATATTGAAATTTATTGTGCGTTTGGTCTCTCATGTTAAAAAATGTGTTAAAATGTGAAGAAAAAAATATATATAAAGACAAAAGGAATGAAATAAAAAAAGAAAAGAAAAATAATAAGTAAAGAGTTAACAAAAATCTCCATAAACCATCCCATCTCATAATTGGGAAAACCTCCATAAGAAATTGTTAAAATTTCATACGAATTTTATTAGAATATTTAATTATTCCAAATTGTTTACGAAGTTTCAAACTACACATTTTATTGGCATCATAAGTTTACTTTAAAGATTGACCGAAAATTTTGCATTTTCGTTTTTAAAGACGTTAATTAATTTTTCACCAATTTTTTTTTTTAAAATAGGAGAATCTTTATTAAGAACTTAGTAAAAATATCAAGCTTTTGTCAAATGTACGCGTATCTTCATGTGATGGAACTTATAAAGAAACATACTTCATATTCGATGAAAATGATAAAAAATATAAATAAATTATTAGACTTATATCTCAAAAACTTAAACTTGTGAGAGAATTTATGCATGATACTTCATAAATAATTTAAAAAAAATTATAATATATATTTTCTTTTTGATTTGTATAAAGTTATATCATTCACTAAAATATAATTATTCTTATAACAAATAAATCAATATAAAGAATTATGTATAACATGGGTTCTGTACCCCTAAATTTGTTACTATTAATTTCCCTTAAAAATTAAAGAAAATAAGGAAATTAAATTAAGATGACTCATTTTTATTTTAAGATAACTTCTATATGTATAAAATTATATTTTACTAAAATAGAATTATTTTTATAACAAACAAATCAATATAAAGAATTATGTACAACATAGGTTCTATGCCCCTAGATTTGCTACTATTAATTTCCCTTAAAAGTTAAAGAAAACAAGAAAATTAAATTAAGACGACTCATTTGTATTATTTTTATTTTAAGATAATCTCTATATGTATAAAATTACAAAAAAAAAACGTTATTGTTTTAAAAAAATGGCGAGATTCCTGTACGTAATGTGTTTCGTGAATGCAATATATGTGAGTATTTTTTATGATAAAAGGTACGATACAATAATAACTAAGTGGTATATAATTATTAATAAAAAAATTAGAATTAAAAGAATTATTTTTTAATTTATAATTAATTGATATATTATGATAATATTATAACTTATAATAAATAACTTTTTAAAAATAAATGATATGTAATCAAATTATTTTTCAAATATCTGATTCAAGTATGCATTTTTAGGATACTTAATATTTTTAATTCTCGTGGAATTTTAATCCTTGCCCTAAAGGGGAAAAACTGTACGCCTTATACTCTAGATTAATATTTGATTTAACAATTATAGTTCATTAAAAATTATGTTTAAATTTTTATTTAATAAAAAAAATGTTTAAAATTATTTATAATATATATAAAAATTTAAATAATGATTTAAAACTTTTTAGACAAAATTATCTACATATTTTAAAGTAGCTTAAAGTATACAATTAGTTTCCAAAATTTAATGAAATTCATTCATTCGTTTCAAATTTTTAAAACATACAATTTGATCTTTAAATTTTTAAAATTTTATACATAGATCTTTAAATTTTTAAATCATCTAATTTATTCTCAAACTTTTAAAAATTTACTTAAAGATCTTAAATTTTTGATTCATAAATATTTATTTTAATAATCAAGTTAGAACTTATGTGAAAACTTTTAAAAATTTAAAAACTTATACGTAAAGTTTTAAAAATTTGAAAATCAAATCGTACATTTTAAAATTGGTACATGTAAATTTTGTTAAAGTTTAAGTACCAATGATACACTTTAACTTTAAAGTAATAACTATTATTGATCTTAGTTCCTTAATTATTGAATATTTTTATTTATATTAATTAATTAATAAATTATTAATATTTTAAATACTAATAATTATTTTAAAATCTATTTAAAATATAATATGTATAATCAATTTTTTAAATAATAATAATAATATTATAATTTGATTAAAATAAAATATGATGATATCCATTTTTAATATTTTAACAAACTATATGCAACGTATATATTTATAACTAATTATAAAAAAATGCTTGTTACTTCTTCGTACAAAACCAGAAAAATATTTGATTGATTTTACAAGTAAATGGTGTCGATTTTATTTATAATGTAACAATAAAATTAAAAGTAAATTTTATAATATAACATTGAATTTTATTATTTATATAAATTTATCATCAAATTTTTTAAAATGTCAAAATTTATATATATAAATTATAATAATATATCATTTTTATTAAAAAATAATATAACTTAACGTAAATTGATCACATAAAATCCATTATATATATTTATCTTTTAATTTATATAAATTATAATAAACTATCAGTAAACTTTACTTATTTATACGTTATCATTAATCCACCCACATAAATTGCATCCATAGATTTGAGGGGTTTTAAAGTAATTAGCTCATGTGAATCGTGGATAAATTTTGATGTTAGATTATTATAATTAAAAAAAAAAAATATAAATAAATTGCGTAGAATCTATTTTAAGTTAAATTCTTTCAATTTATAACGAAAATGGTAGATTATTATAATTTATATAATTTTGATATTAGATTTTAATTTAATAATAAATTTATATAAATAAATAAAATTTAATAATATATAAAAAGTTTACCGTAAAGTTAATATTTCTCCTTTAAAATCACTTACTCGAATTATATTGATATATATATATATATATATATATATATATATATATATATATATATATATATAATATTCTCCCAACAAACGACAATGAGTAATTGTGCACTACATGGTCACCTACTCCCTTAACTAACTTGCCATATCACGCAATTCCTTCATAAGAGAATGTCATAAAAAACACTTCTTATTTTGTAAAATGACAGATTTCGATTGCATTACAGGCTTACAGCCTATAATAATCATAATTCTATAAATGTTTCTCCTCATATTCTTATTAATAAATTCCTTTTATAAATCAGAAATCCTACCTTTTAATAATTACGCATCAAATCAATATTCAAAAACCTATATATGTCTCCCACATTCCTAAAGGAAGTGTAGTGACATCAATTTCGAGTGTATTAATAGTGTTATAACATGTAATCAAATAATTTAAAAAATATTTACTTTCTTAAAAAAAATTAATATATCGTTATAATTGATGATTATAAATATGATTATAATTTTATTTTACCGTAATATTTTTTTTCTAAATATGTCTTTTATATAAATACAAGATTGTTTTTTAATATATAATAATTAAATTAACTTTTTTAATTGGTTGTTATAATAGAAAATTAACGAGAATAAAAATTATAATAAAAATAAAATTTAATGGAAATAATATTGTTATTATTATATTTATTAAGTAATATAATCAAAATAATAATAAATATTAAAATAAAATTTATAAAATTATAAATAAAATAAAATTAAGAAATAATTTTTTTTATTTATAAATTAGATAAAATGAAAAAAATAAATAATTATATAAATATACGGGAAAAATATATTTTAAGAAATGTGGAAGGAATAAATGTTATTAATATTATTAAAATATTTTATATTTTAATATATTAATATTTGATTAAAATATAAAAATATTTTAAATTATATTTATTATTATTATTACTGTACATAAAATATGATATATATCAATATACAAAGATTATTTTTAATACAATCACATAGTAAAAAATAATTGAAACAATTATTGAAATTTTGATCATGGCTTAGTTGGATTGGGCGGGATTACGGTGACCGAATCCACGTGAAAAGGAAGTGAAAAGAAAATGGAAAGAGAAAAAATAAGTTAAATATCTAAACTAAAATAAAATAAAATAAAATAAATGTCAAATAAATAAATAAATTAATTAAAGAACGACAATCTGAGTTCCTGTCGTTTTACTGCTATCTTCTTAAGCCAAAACCCAAAATAGAAAATAAGAAAAGCAAAGACATATTTTTTTTTCTTTTTATAGGATCACAAAAAATTAGCTGTCTTTTGAGAGAGAGAAAGTCAGAGACACTGTGATAGTCCACAGAAGTAGCTATTGACCAGCAATTTTCCTTTCTTATTTTTTCCATTTACCTATTTGTTATATTTCTCTCTAAAATTAAGTGCGATTAAATTAATTAGTTTAGAAGGTGGAATTTTCCAATTTTTGATTTCTTTCAATATCTCTCCCTCCATCGCTTCCCTCTCCGTCTTTCTCTCTCTTTTGTCCGCCGAGGAAACTGAAGAAGGATACAAGGCGAGAAATCAGAGAGTCGGCAGAGAGAGAAAGAAATAAGAAAAAAGAAAAGGACAAAGAAAGTGATACAGAGTTGTATTTCAACAGTTTGAACAATAAAAAAGACTCTTAATTTAAGGTAAGGTTAGAGTTTTTTTTTTGTTTTGTTTTGTTTATCTTTATTTGTATTTCTGTTCTCTTTCTTTTACATAGAGAAAAGTTGGGAACTTTTTGAGAGAGAAAGAGAAAAGGCGCATTGTAGTGTAATGGGTATGTATAATTGCGAGGAGTTTCATTACAGTCAAACATACATACATGTATGGACACATATTTGAAGAAAATAAAAGATGGGTATGTTTGGATCTCTATGCCAGTGTTTATGAACCATGGTGGATCCGCAAAGAATAGTATTGTATACTATCTTTTCGTTATCGTTCTTGTTGCTATTTGAGTCCACATTTGAGCAACAGAGCCAACCACTGAGTTCAAGAAACGAACGAGTTGCTCTATTTGAACTCAGATCGTCCTTGGGTTTGAGAAGTAAGGATTGGCCTCTAAAGGCTGAACCTTGCTTTCTCTGGAGAGGAGTCCAGTGTGAAAATGGTAGAGTTGTTGCGATTAATATTTCTGGATTTAGAAGAACTCGACTTGGTCGTAGAAACCCACAATTTGCAGTTGATGCTTTGGCCAATTTCACCCTTTTAACATCGTTTAATGCTTCGAATTTCATGCTACCGGGTCCGTTTCCTAACTGGTTTGGCCAACGACTCAGGTCATTGCAAGTGATTGATCTAAGGTCTTGTTCTGTGATTGGTATTATTCCGTTGAGCCTTGGAAACTTAACCAAGTTGACTAGTCTGTATTTGTCTAATAATAATCTTACTGGAACAATTCCTGCTAGTTTAGGCCGGTTGTCCCGCCTTTCTGTTCTCGATCTTTCTCAAAATATTCTTAATGGATCTGTGCCTCCTTCTTTTTCCAATCTTGATAACCTTTCTGTTCTTGATATCTCTTCCAATTCTTTATCTGGGTCCATTCCTCTTGGCATTGGGGCTCTCTCGAAACTTCAAAGTTTGAACCTTTCTAGCAATAATTTATCTTCTTCGGTGCCTGCTCAACTTGGGGACCTTCTTAACTTGGTTGAACTCGACCTTAGCTTCAATTACTTATCTGGGTCTTTGCCACCTGATTTAAGAGGTTTGAGGAACTTGGAGACAATGGCATTTGGGAACAATTTCGTTGGTGGGTCTTTGCCAAACAATTTGTTCTCAAGTATGACAAAGTTACAGTTCATTGTTCTTAGACACAATAGTTTCACTGGCAATCTTCCTAGTATACTGTGGACAAAGCCTGCATTGCGTTTTCTTGATGTCTCTGGCAATAACTTCACTGGTCAATTGCCTAATTCTAGCAGTAATGCTAATGCCACTGCAGCAGTAGTAAATATTTCACATAATTTGTTTTACGGTGTTCTTACGCCTTTGCTTGGAAGGTTCAACGTTGTTGATCTGTCAGGAAACTATTTTGAAGGCAGGATTCCAACTTATGAACGTACTAATTTTTCAATGGATCATAATTGCCTCCAAAATTTATCAAATCAAAGGACTTTAGAACAATGTGCCTCATTCTATGCTGAGAGAGGTCTCACTTTTGATAACTTTGGCCTCCCGATTCCCACACCTCCTCCTCCGCCTCCAGTAAAGAAACCTGGAAAGAGCAATAGGAAGGTAATTATTTTGGCTGCAGTACTTGGGGGGTTTGGTTTTATAGTGCTTTTGGTGGTGATGCTGGTACTGTGGCTTTTATGTGTCCGGAAGAAAGGTGCCACAAACCAACAGGGTGTTGGTGTTGGGCCAGTTCCTGCAGGCAGTAGTCCACCTCCTCCTGGAGGAGCAACAAACTATAGTATTGTTGGGGATAGTTTTACATATGAGCAGCTGCTTCAAGCTACAAGTGACTTGAGTGACTCAAACCTCATTAAACATGGGCACTTGGGAGATATTTTTAGGGGTGTCTTGGAAAATGGGATACCTGTGGCTGTCAAAAGGGTCAATTTGCAGTCAGTTAAAAAGGAGGCATACTTACTGGAATTAGATTTTTTTAGTAAAGTATCACATGCAAGATTTGTATCTTTTTTGGGCCACTGTTTGGAGAAAGAAAATGAAAAGTTCCTGGTTTACAAATATGTGCCAAATGGGGACTTATCAAGTGCCTTATACAAGAAAACCGATAAGGAGGATGATGGGTTACAATCATTGGATTGGATAACAAGATTGAAGATTGCCTTAGGAGCAGCTGAGGGTCTTTCTTATCTGCATCATGAATGCAATCCGCCCCTTGTTCACAGGTATATAAGAAATTACCTGTTTTTATACTTCATGTTTTTTGGATTTATTTATATATGTGTCTATGATGCTACCTGTCTATTTTACCGTACAATAATTTCCTTGTAACACCTTTTGTTGCTTATTTGTGACTAGAATTTCGAACAGAGGCTTATCTGAAGTGTGTAAAATTCCAATACTTTGAACTTTTTTTTTGGCTAAAATGTCATATAATTTTAGCAGTTTGTCATCTGCTGGACTGTATTTGAGTGGTCCTCAGTCTGAGCAAGGGTAAAGACTTAGGGTTTAATCTTTGTAAGCTTGTATGGGGTTCTCACTCTATTATGAAGTCCATTTTATTTTTAACTATCAGTTATTTTAAAAGTTGATAATATGAAGTTAGAGCAGCCACAAATGCTATGAATGTCAGCTGTTTTAAGGGTTTCAACTGTGGAGCCAAGCTTTAGTGCCTTGGAGGCATGTTTGGTAAACAAGAATTAGTTTATTGTTTTTACAAATTAGAAACAGATCGTTTTCTTTTAATTTTTTTTCCTGAACTTTTGATAATTGCCTGCTGAATCGACTATTTATAACATTTTTGACCATCTCTTGTGAGCTGTACATACTCATTGCAACTAAATAGTATAGAGTCTATTAGAGTCTCCTAGATAGTCTACTAAATAGAAGCATTCTCCTATATAGTCTAGTAATTTACTTAGCAATCTTGACTGTTTTAACTTTTTCTATTTTGTAAGAATTTATTCTGTTTACTGCAAGTTGTAACAAAAAATTGATTTATTAATGAAGAGATGTTCAAGCTAGCAGTATATTACTTGATGATAAGTTTGAAGTAAGACTAGGGAGCCTAAGTGAGGTCTGTGCTCAAGAAGGTGATTCTCATCAAAGCAGGATTACGAGGTTGCTGCGGTTGCCACAGTAAGTATCAACTGTTAATAATATACTTGCTAAACTGTGTACCTTGAATTATTTGGTTTTATTGCCTTCAATTTGATTTATTTTAACTATCAATTATGTTTCTAGCATAATTTTTATGGGTACTGGGTCCTTCTTTTTTGAGATTTAGCTTGTATATTACCTTCATAGTTATCATTTTTTGATTCACTAATGAACATGCAATTCATTCCCTGCTTTCAATATACTTATTGTTTTATAGATGCGTGCACACACATCTACACACTTCCACTACACTCATATGTGGACTTAATTTTGAAATGAAGTTACTATTGAAGGCTAATGTCAACTGTTAATAATATACTTGCTAAATTGTGTACCTTGAATTATTTGGTTTTATTGCCTTCAATTTGATTTATTTTCACTATCAATTATGTTTCTAGCATAATTTTTAAGGGTTCTGGGTCCTTTTCTGAGATTTAACTTGTATATTACCTTCGTAGTTATCATTTTCTAATTCACTAATGAACATGCAATTCATTCCCCGCTTTCAATATACTTATTGTTTTATAGATGCGTGCACACACCCCTACACACTTCCACCACACTCATATGTGGACTTAATTTTGAAACGAAGTTACTATTGAAGGCTAATGTCACCTTTTTCTTTACAATGCAGGTCGTCTGAACAAGGTGCTTCCGGTATGTATTTATTATGACTTAAATCATTATTCATCTCTGTTTGTTTCTTCTCTTTTCGGGCATAAAATGTCCAAGTGTAGGCTGTAGAACATAAGCTATGTGTTTAAATGACTTTGATATAGATTCATTGTAGCATTTAGTCTGAGATGTGAGAAAGATCAATGCTATCCTTGGTACATGGAAAAGTGTATACCATTTAGAAGTAAGTCCACTATTCATAGAAGAGGCAGGTTCTATTTTCAACTTGCATTGTAATGCCTCAAGAAACTAAAATAATTAGTCTATGTTTACTAAAATATTTATTAGAAGTATAAAGCATCAATTCTCTCAAAAGCTCAAGCTTGTGGGAGGTGGGCCTAACAATCATTTATACTCTTCAACATTCTTTCTCAAGTGTGGGCTACATTGTCTTTACAAAAGTATATCATTTGAACTTTCCTCAAGAGTGGATTTCCTTGCCTTTTAACAATTTAAAACCTATCAAATTTGGGAATTTTAATTGATTTTGAGGATTGTCACAGGGATTTGATCCTGCAACCTTACTGCTCTAATACTATATTAGAAACTGTTAGGAAACCAACTGTTTCAAAAGCTTAAGCTATTGGGAGTAAGACCAACAATACTTTTATTCATTTAACACTCTCTCACAAGTGTTAGCTCTATGTACCATACTGGCTTAAACACTCACAATTCAACAATTGGAGTTACTGAATCTTGAACACATGACCTCCAACTTTAATACCAAATCAGGGTTCCAATGAATTGATTTTGTCAAACTAGACGCCAGGCTATTCAGTGATTGGTCTGTCGTTTGGGCCTGAGCTTGACTTTCCGATATCATTACGAAATTAGTTCAGCTTCCATTATCATCTCCATTATGAGCTTGACTTGACACTTTCGGATTGGGATTCGAGTTCGGAACCTGAACCGATTTTTTAGTCATTTTCTAGGTACCAATTTCTGCATGTTATAAGGAATTTTCTGTGTTGTAATAGAGAAATATTTATTTGGTTGTAGTGGTGTACTGGAAATAAGTTAAGTTCAGGTAGCTTATGCTTGTTTTTCTATAAGTTCCAGGTTATTTACTTATGATACAGAAATTTATTTTTATATGAGAAGATGCGTAAACTTCGCCATTTCTCATCACCACAAGTCACCAAAAGGTGGAAAGAAATATTTAGAGACTTGAGTTTGGATCTTACATTTGTTTGAGGGATTTATTTGATATATCTATTAATATTGTTTCATTTGAAATTTTATTAAATTATTATTGAGTTTTCTTTTGAAATATCAGGCATCACAACTGCAGTATGTGCCTACGATGTTTATTGCTTTGGGAAGGTCTTACTTGAACTGGTGACTGGTAAACTCGGCATTAGTTCTTCTAGTGAAGCTCAGGTCAAGGAATGGTTAGAACAGATATTACCATACATCACTATATATGACAAGGAACTTGTGAACAAAATAGTAGATCCATCTTTGATTGTGGATGAGGACCTGCTGGAGGAAGTCTGGGCCATGGCTATTGTTGCCAGATCATGTTTAAATCCTAAACCCTCTAAGCGTCCTCCAATGAGATATGTACTTAAGGCTTTGGAAAACCCTTGGAAGGTAGTTAGGGACGAGAATTCCGGATCTGCAAGGCTCAGAACAACTTCTTCAAGAGGGTCTTGGAATGCTGCTGTATTTGGTAGCTGGCGTAGCATGTCCGATGTAACAGTTGTTCCAGCAACCTCTGGTACCAAAGTTGAAGGAGTCAGCGGTTTAAAACATTCGGGAACCACAGGTTCACAGGGTAGTGCGCAAAACGGTGCAGGGGAACATTCATCCTCTCGTAGACGTTTTTCTAGAGATATATTCCCCGAACCATCTGGTTCACAAGAAGTAGAAAGACTGGATCAAGACTAGCGAATAAATGTTTTTTTTTTACTTGATTCTTTGTGAATAACACAACAGGGTTCCTATTTTGAGTACCTGGTTGTTGGTGCCCCAATGTGCTCTTACTGGTTCTAATTTCTACTCCTATTTGTATTTTGGCACGTTTGTTGAGGTAAATAGCTTCTCCGTTGTGAATTATAGCGCTGAAGATGGTGAATTTATTGTGTGATTAAAGCCATGAAAGATACTTTGTTTGACTAGAGGGAGAGAGATTTAGGGTGCCTTGGCGGATATGGTTTTTTTTGTTTTTGTTTTGGAACAGCTTCTTTTCTTTTTGACGGAAGCAAGCAACAGTTTCTATGTGTAATGATTTTTCTTTTTCAAATTTTGTTGATTGTTTTTAGTCCATATGTGGGATGTAAATTGTAATTGTCAGATATATCTCTTCGTTAAAATTTGATTTCAAGTGTTTTTTTTTTTCTAAACAAAAAATAAAAAGGATGGAACCGTTAATTATGAGTAGGAATGTAAATGGGATGAAGCGGAATTGAAAGATATTTAATAAACTAAAATATTATATTACACTTGAAATTTAAATATTGTATTACATCTTAAATTGAAATCTAAATATTATATTACATTTGAAATTAAAATCGAATCTGACAGATATAAATATGGGAAAGAAACATTGATAATGACTATTAGTTCGGAGCTTCAAAGAATAAATTTCCACATCTTTTAGTTTAAAATTGTTAAAAACCTTGAAAGAATAAATATTATGTATATTTAATATTTGATTTTGTTTTTATTCATTAAACTATAAATATTTTTATCTCTGAAAAATATAATATTTAATAAAGTATAAATTTATAATTTCGGATATTGAGGTTGGATTATAGTCTTAAATTTAAACTGAATTAAAAATTTTAAATAAAAAAATAATTGAATCCGTAAATGAAACCACTGAATTGAACTAATTTAGTTATTATTCTTTATAAATTTTGAGCTCAATCAATTTAATTAATCATTTAATTTGATAAGATAATTTTAATTTATAAATAATATATATATTAAAAATTGAATGGAGATAACTTAATAAAATTATAACCTTTTACATTAAATAAATGAAAATTAATTTTATTATAAAATGTAATAAAAATATTAAAAGAGTAAGACAAATAAATTATTTAATTTGAGTTAATTATATCAAATTATACACGTTATAATAGATCAAACCTTAAAATATTGATTTTTTTTTATCTAATCTAATCCTATATTAGTTCAAAATCAATCAAAATTTAATGTATTAATTCAAATTTATCAAGTTCATTGAATGATTATATTTTTTACACACTCATATTTTTTAAGATATTGGTAGAAAAAGAGAAAAAAAAAATAATAATAATAATTTAATAATATTGAACGAAATTATATTTTTTAACTTTGAACAGATTTAAATTATCATAATTTAATTTAAAGAGCGATCAATTAGACGACGTTTAAAATAAAATAACTTATTAATTTTTTTTTAAAAGTAAAAATATATTACGTAGATATAAAGGAATATTATTTTTATATTTATAAATTTTAAATATATTATTTTTATTAAATAACGTTAAAAATAAAATTACCTATTAATTTTTTTTAAAAAAATAAAAATATATAACATACATAAAAAATAAATAATATTTGTATTGTTAAAAAACAGAAAAGAAGTGAATAGCATCCCGATAGTTTTTTTTTTTGGTTACTTTTCACGGCCATTATCATTAAAGTTTACACAAACCTATATTTATACCATTACAATTAACATGCACCCATCGTCTCTTTACAAGCCAACAAAACTCACATATAGAATATGAAGTGATGTTACCCTTACATGAGAAAAAATGTGCAAGTTATGTTTTCTTCATTCCAAGGTAGATTGCAAATATATTCTTAATTTTTCTATAGTTAAAAATATAAAAAATAAATTCTTATTTATGTAAATAAATATAATATAAAGAATAAATAAATATATCAATATAAAATAATAAAAAATAGTTTTTCTACCTTATTTATGTACTTAATTTATATAAAAAATTTATGTAGTCACTATTCAAGCATTTTGCTTGAGATTTTCACATATTTTGCTTTGTGTAGTATTATATTTCAAGATAAATAGGTTATTGATTTAACAGGGCCGCTGTGTTGGCTAATAAATTCTTGACAGTATATCTTAATCTTTTTTCTTTTTTGTCAAAAAGTATATCCTAATCTTGATTACATAAAATTTAAGATAAATGACATTTTTCAAATAAAATAACTTTATAATTAAATATGATTGTAAAAAAAAAAAACAAAGAAGAAGAAGGTAGCACTTTATCCAATTCGCTTCGAGCGGCTGAGCATCCCAAAAATGATGTGTTTTCCACCATGTCCGTACTACCAATACCCTCCAATGAACCTCCGGCGGAGCCATAGCTCTACCTTTGCTTGCCTTCACCAAGAAACCCCACAATCTCAAAACATCAACTCCACCAATCATTCAAACTCAAAGCTCAATTCTCGCAGCCATAACTCCAAGTCCACTGCTCTTCTTCTCCACCATCTCCAACAATCCCAACTCCCAAACCCATCACAACATGACCTTCAACACCCCCACATTCCATTGGAAGACAAAGTCAAGCTCTTGGAGCTTTCCCTTGTGCGCAAAAAGACCCCTCAGTTCCCAGGTTCTATTTATGTCCAGTCCCCTGGTGATACTGATGTGGGTACCTCTCTTCCACCATTACAGACTCTTTTTCGGGATGGTATTGACGATAGTGATGATGGAAAGATGATAATGCGGGCTCTTGAGATTCGAAGGAAAGTCACTATCGAAATTTTCAAAGAAGCTATGCAAAAGGGCAAGTTTGGGATTACTTATGCTACTAATTTGACCAACTGGGTTCCTGATTTCATTGATTATGTCATGGTTGAAGCTGCCTCCTTGAAACGGTTACCAGAATTTGAAAATTCTTCGTTTAACTTTAGAGCTAAGACTGTTATACAGGACTCTAATGTTGTGCCTCTTATTAGGTAATGCTTTGACATAAATGTCATTCTGGTAATGCTTAAAAGATATGTTTTTTTACATAACCTTCATTCTGGATTAACATATTAGTTATACTTGTATTAGTTACCTGCATAAAAATATATAACTAGTCATGGATTTTATCTTGGTTGTAGCTTGATATGTGTTGTTTTATTTGTAGCCAGGGGAGGGGAGCAAGGGACTAATGCCTTATGTTTGGTGAGTTTGTGTTTTTAGGTGGTTGAAGCATAATTCATTGTCATATCCCCAGATTGGGAAGCTCATTAGCATGACCAAGGGAAATCTTGAGTCCATTATACATCTTGCTGAGTGGTTGAAGTCAATCCATGTGAAAGGGAGATTCATAGGAGTTGCACTTTTGAAAGCCGGTGAACATTTATTCAATCGCAACTTTGAAGAATTAGATGAGATTGTTGAGTATTTGGAAAGAAATGGAGTCAGGAGAGATTGGATTGGCTATGTCATGAGTCGATGTCCAGAATTGTTGTCGTACAGAATGGATGAAATCAAAACTCGTGTGGGGTTCTATGTAGAAATGGGAATGAATGAAAAAGATTTTGGAACAATGGTCTTTGATTATCCTAGAGTACTTGGTTATTATACTCTTGCAGAGATGAATGAAAAGGTATCCGACTATCCATTTCAGTTCCCCGGTTAAAATCCATTTTTTTTCCTTGGATATTTGGTATTGTGTTTTCTTGAACCAGTTAATGCATATTTCTAAAATAAACACCTTACTCAACCCTGTCAGTTATGCAAAAAGTGTATGGGCTGCTGTTGAGGAATTCTGCATATTTCTTAAGTTATTAGCAAACGAGAGTCACTTCAAACTTTAGTTTATTTATTTACGGATGTTTTCCCCAAAAACATGCTTGTTAATTATTTTCCAGTTATGCTTTTGTTAATGCAGGTTAACTATTTAAAGGAGTTTGGCCTAAATACTGAGGATGTTGGTAAATTACTTGCATTCAAGCCGCAATTGATGGGTTGTAGCATTGAGGAAAGATGGAAGCCTCTTGTAAAGTATTTCTATTACCATGGAATTTCCCGAGATGGTATGAGGAGAATTCTTACTATCAAACCAATGATTTTCTGTATTGATTTGGAAAAGAACATAGTACCAAAGGTATGTTGCTCTGCGTGTTTTTTAAACTTTTTTGAGGAAAACTAGTTGAAGACTTGCTCAATTGAGTTAACAATCAACTGATTCTCTTCTTTGTAGCCTTATGATCCAATTTTACATTCATTTTATTTGTTACAAGATGTTGTTAAAGACTGTAGATTTATAATGCTCTACATCATGGTATGGGTCTGCTTAGTGCTTACCTTATTAAATGTGTTGCCCTGTTTTGGAAAAACTTCATTTTTCTTGTCTCCTTTTCTTGTTCTCACTTTTCAGACCCACTTTTTTCATTTTCTTCCCTCTCCCCTGTCCTCCTTATCCTGCAGGATAAATTGGATTGTGTAACTGTTGCTCCCATGCTTGCTGATCAATATTTTTGACATTTGTGTTTAATTGGTAAAGGTACAATTTTTTCGGGACATAGGTGTTCGTGATGATGCCATAGGCAACATGCTTGTGAAGTTTCCTTCATTGCTAACTTACAGCCTACACAAGAAAATCCGGCCAGTGGTTTGTTCTTTTCTTATATAAATTCTTGTTATTTGTTCACCAAGTTTATGATTTTCGATCCTTCTAGATGACTTTTCTATTATGCAGCTATCTGCCGTAGGGAAGCTAAGCAAAGCACCCCTCTGAATTTTTTTATTTTTTTTCCCTTTTCAAATTGATGGAATCGAAAAATTTGTTTGATGTTGATTTTTGTATTCTTTGTCAGTTACTGGTTGTCAATTATTTAATTTTTTCTGTTACTTCTTTCTCTCTTTCTCTCAATTTAATTCAATAATAGTATCATAAAATATTCTCTGAGCAGTTTTTGGTTGATGGTTGCATAGTATGCTTTCTTTTGTTTGTTATGATGTGCTATGTTGTAGCAGCTTCTTAATGCTCAAACTGGTATTTGCTAATTGAGGGTTTGATGTTGGGGCCAGTAAACATGAAAGATGTAATTTGGGTAGTTGAACTTAAGCTCGTATCATGCTGCATAACCTGTAGTGAAATATGCACGTATCTGCCACACCTTTGCCTTTCTGCTAAGCCACCTGTCTTCTTAGAGTCTTTTTACTGAAAGTTTGAATTAGATAGGCGGTTTCATGCCTTCGTTTATCATTTATGTCAGTATCAACATACAGTGTAATATATATTTTCTTTTTAATTATGCAACAATGTGGAAATGAACAATGGTTACTGATTGTAACATGTTGTAACTGGAATGTTATGCAGGTAATATTTTTGATGACCAGAGCTGGAGTTAGCGAGAAGGATATTGGAAAGGTTATAGCTTTGGGACCAGAGCTATTGGGATGCCATATAATTTATAAGCTTGACACGAATGTGAAATATTTTTTGTCTCTTGGCATACATGTTAAACAATTGGGTGAGATGATTGCTGATTTTCCCATGTTGCTTCGGTATAACATAGAGATCCTTCGTCCAAAGTATCGCTTCCTGCGGAGGACAATGGTCCGCTCTTTGCAAGATCTGATTGAGTTTCCTAGGTGAGTATCATTACAAATTTCTTGTTGATGTTTGTTTAAATTCGACAATGTACCCCACATGTAATTGTACTTTCGATTGCTTATATTAACTGGATAATCTGTCCTAGTTAGTCATGACAACATTGCAATATTTAGAAGCAAAGATCTCGGGTGGATCAGAAAGAAAGTCTTTTTTATTATAAAGTTTACAGTAATACTTCTTGTTTTTGGTTAACAAACTTGACTTTAGCAGATTTATATGTTTACTCCAAATCAGGTGTATATTCTTTAAATAAAATTTTCCTGATGTTTTTTCCTCTTAATTTTAGTAGCTTCATATCATTGACGATGACCAAGAACAATCTTTTTGCAGGTTTTTTAGCTACTCTCTTGATGGTCGAATTATACCAAGGCACAAAATTGCTGTAGAGAACCGGATCAATTTGAAACTGCGCAACATGCTCATTGGCTCTGATGAAGAATTTGAGAAGAAGATAAAGAATATAATAGAAAGACGCCAAAGATTTGAATCTGGTTTTGTGAATGATTCTCTTTCTAACGTACAGAAAGATGATGAGAATGACCCTGGAAAAGTGACTGATGTTGGAGATGAGGAGGCCGAATGATAGGCTTTACAGTTCAACTACCTACTACAGAAGTTGTGCTTTAAAATAACCCTTGTTCACTAAAGTGATCAAAGTTTATTTTCTTAGTTACAATTAAAATCAATCCTTCATGACTTGGAAAAATCAGTCTTGTTCTCGAGCTACCATAGAAGGAAATAACGTATTATTATTATGGAGGAGAAAAATATGTCAACATTGTCTAGCCTGTTACATGCGGTTGCTAACTTGCTACTGCTTAAAAGAAAGTTTTCCAAACTCCTGAGAGCCCAGTATATCCTTTCTGAGCAAGGCGGTGGCAACATGTTAGTATTCTGTTACCAAGTGACAGTAGAAGTTGTCATTAGACTCCAACAGGGTTCTTTCGTCAACCATCTGTTACCAAGTGACAGTATTGGGTAACATGCAGTTGTCATTAGACTCCAACAGGGTTCTTTCGTCAACAATCGAAGTCTAAAGATTGTAGGAACTTCATCCGAAATCAGTCTTGTATGATATGGTCATGATGCATTTAGCGCAGAAGTTGCCACAACAGCATATGCCTTGGGCAATTCTGATTCAAATATGCTACAATATTCTACAATATGATTTGTTCAAACCAACAAAGTTTATCATGGTTGCATATAACTTTCTAAAGCTCTGTTCTGAAAGCAGATTGTTAAAACCTTACAATAACTAAACGGGAAATCGGGTTAAAACCTTACAATAGTTGAACGGGAAATGGGGTCTTTTATGTCCTATCATTATAAGTTTTATACACTTTTATTTGAATCCATTTAGTCTTATAATTGAACGGTATAGTCAATTAAGTAAAATTATCAAAAATTTGGATTTTTTCAACTATACGATAAGTTTAAGATATATATATATATATATATATATATATATTGGCTTTAACTCGAGGTTAAGAAAGCGCAAGAACTTAAATATTATCCCGATTAAAGACTCATCAAGTAGATTTAGGCTTGAGGGGCTCTTTAAATTTATTACTTGGGTGAATCTATGTGTAACAACTCTCAGCGAGTTCTCTCCATTGCTGAATGCCGAGTATGGATTGGCATGTAGATATATAACCACGTGTATCGTGTATGGCTCTGCATGTTAGTTTTGTATAGGTGAATCCAAAAAGGGTTAAATAATTGGTATTAGAGGAAATTACCATGGTGGGATAGGGAGAGCAACCATGTGTCAAATTACTCGTCTGCCCTTATTTTTGCAATCCCTCAAGCTAATCACTCAATTGATGTGTAGTTATGAATATCACAAAACACCATTAACATAACTCCATTCTCAATCCAATCAACATAATAGCAACAACAACAAAAAAAAACAATTCAACCAAATTTCTAGTCCTCAAATTTGCAATATCCTCGTTTCTAACTTCTACTTCGTACATTCCCTTTCCAACATTAGAACCTCTGATTCTTATATTCTAAATGTGAAATTGCCTTCCATAAAGGTGTGTACTATCCACTTCTGTCAGAAGAAGAGCCAGCTTAGTTTTCATCTGAATAGCTGATCATATAAACATTAAAACCCTTTTTGTACAATAAACTAATTTCAAATTTGACAACTGCCCCAAAAACTTCCAAAAAATTCAATTTAATGCAAAGGACTATTCTAGACTATGTGATAATTTAATTATAAACTTCGTAGCATTAAGTAGAAAAGCTAGATTTCTTTTACGCAAGATGGTTTGGAGCTCTCTTATTGTTTCTGAGACCTTGCATGGTCTAGTAACAGAAACTGAAACATCTCTAGTTTCATACCAGAGCTGAAGGACAATTTTACACATTGTCAGCCAATCACATTGCTAGGGAACATGATAGAGATGCCTCTAGCATGCTGGTAGAATAGCTGAGGCCACTAAGTCCACCAGTTGGTACAAGAGTTCTCATAACAAAAGTAGTTATTGACATTCAATTTCGTCATGAAAACAGAAAAGAAAAGGCATTAGCTCCAAACAATAATATTCAAACCGTTGACTTCAGTTTAGGTGCAGCACTAGCATCAGCATACACAGGGTGAAGAACATGACCTTCCTTTGGCTCAATATGTATCCATTTGCGACCACTCAGCTTGTGTCGCTCAAACTTCACCAAACCTTCTTTTAAAGCATAAAGGGTATGATCCTTTCCAATTCCTACGTAATTTCCTGGATGAAAGCGGGTGCCTCTCTGGCGAACAATGATGTTTCCAGGAATCACCTTCTGCTTTGCATAAAGGAACATATCTAATCATTTTAAGGCAAAAATTCAGCAACTAATAAACTAATGACAATCTACTGTGTTTCTGTTCAATTCTTTAGTTAAATTTACTACAAGCAGGATGCTCACCTCTCCACCATATTTCTTAACCCCGAGATTCTTTGGCAGTGAGTCTCGTCCATTCTTTGTTGATCCTGCACTTTTTTTGGTGGCCCACCGCCTGAACACTAAACTAAGTCCTTCTCCAGAAACATCTAAAGTTCAATGTGAGAATCAGCATAATTTGCTTTACATGAAACAACTATCAGACATTCAAAATATCACAGTTTGCAAATTGTACCACTGGCACTGTTGTAAACAGGATAATTTGTAAGCAGCTGCTTGAGATTCAATCTATTGCATAACGAGGCTGAGAAACTCATTTTGATGGTTTGTTGATGCAAATGGAGACCTGAAGCATCAAGAATGAAAACATCACCAAACACATCTCCAAAACAAACAAACATGAACTTAGCGAAACCTCTCTCTCTCTTTCTCTAATCAAAAACATCTAAAAATTAATTGTACCACGTAGATAATCAAATTTTAACAAAATCAGCATGAAAAGAAACACGAAGACAGGGGAATAGGGGAACATAGTCATACTCTAAAAGCAATCTAGAACCAAATGAATACTCTTCTGGTTGGAAAGCACGTTAAGGTGAGCTATGTAAGCAGCATAAAGCTGACAAGAAGCTGAAACAAATCATGGATAGCAGGGGCGGCTCAAGAGTTTGGGAGGCCCTAGGTCGCAATTAAAAATGAGGCACTTGAAATGTATTGAAAAGTTGAGAATAATCCGTTTGAATGATTGAAAAGGTACATAAATCATCATACCAAATCACCAAACTAGCTAATATCACAGTACCATATATACAAGGTCGGCGATTCTAAGCATATATAATAAAACTGAAACCAATAAATCAAGATAAGGCAGAGAGATACCTCTAACAAACTAAAATCCAACTAAGCAGAATACTTGAGAGTGAGAGAATGGACTGCGGAGACTATTGGCCGGCGGCAATGGAGTTGGAGGGTACTTGACGGCCAGGGGTGGAAAAGGGAGGGAACGAAATTAGGGCAAGTGGAATCTGAGACTTTGGGTTTTGCTTTTCATTTGATTTTTTATTTTTAACGAAATTATTTATTATTTTCTTTAACATTTAATCTTATCGTGCTTAAATATTTTTTAAAATCGATTTATATTGATAAATATTATTGTTATCGCAACTAAAAATTTAATCTCTTAAAATAATAATTTATTTATTTCTTAAAAATAAACACTTTGGTTGTATTTCTTAACGTTTCTATTTTTTTCTTTTAAAATTTATAGTATTACTTTACGATTAATTATAATATTAAATCATGATGGTTTCTCACTGTATCATTTTTTTATTTAAATTATATAAAAATATATTATTTAAATTATATATATTTTAAATTTATAATATTTTTTTATAATTTTAAAAAAATTAGATTAATATGATAATTTTTATCATTTTTATTCTAAACTAGTCTAATATATATATATGAAATATAAATATAACATTTATATTAGAATAATATAAGTGAAAAGGGGTTATGGTAATTTATTTTTATTTTTTCTATATAATATAAATTTTAAATTATACTAATTGAATTTTCCATATTTTTATTATTTTTTTACCCTTAATTTTAGGTGTATTTAAAAATGGATTAATTTGATCAAATTCAAACAATTTAATCTATCTTAATTTAAGTTGTGCAATTTTTTTTTTACAATAATTATGTTAGTTTGAATTTAAAAATTACAAAATCTATTTATTATAAGTTGGATCATTCTTAAAATTAAAATTTTCACAAAGATTAATCTAATCATATATATATATATATTATTTTAAGATAATAATTTTATTTAATAAAAAATTTTAAAAAAACATAACAAAATTAATATTTTTCTATACATATTTAGTAATAATGTAATTTATCTTTCTAAATTTCAATTAACTATTCATTATTTCTTTACCCCAGTGCATTAAACCTATTTAATTTCTCAACTTCAACTTCCTAATGCATAAGAGAGTAATAGATTCCAAGATTCTAAGCTTATCGTCAAGTTACTAATCCTCAAATTTTTACATTTTTATTGTTTAAATTAAAGCTTATTTATATATATAATTTATGTTTAAATTGATAGAAATTAAAATATTAAACATTTATATTAGTATATGTGTTATTTGAAATATAAAATTGAATATATGATCTTTATTTATTTATTATTTGAAAAAAATTAAAATTATTTTATATCTAAGGTTTAATCAATTATTAAAGTATAAAATTAAATGCAATATACATTAAGTTATTAAAAATACCTTTTTTTTTTAAAAAATTACAGAACGTAAAATTAAAAGTAAAACATTAAAGCACAAATTTGTTCCATCTAGTTTGAAAGGTTTAATTTAAATTAATTTTATAAGTTTTATTATATCAAATCCATTTTTACTTTTAAAAAATCCAATTTAGTTATATTTTTAGCTAAAATACAATCTAATATATAGTATGCATTACTGCTTGGTTTTTTTAACTTTAAAAGTCTCAATATCCAAATCTTCATTTCTATTTTCGAATTCAAAGGTGGAATTATTTGACCATTTTTCATGATATTCACCTCGTATATGATTTTTTTTTTTGGTGTATTTAAGTACTATTTGTAATAGTATTTGTAGCAGAGAAATCAAATACTTACTCTCATAATTAGGAGTTCGGGAAAAAAATCGTACTACGAATTTAAATTAATATTTGTAGAAACATTTTTAATTAAAGTCTTACTTTTACTTAATAAATTTTTATATAATATATATATATATGTAATTTATTTTTTTACACATTAATATAAGAAATATAGGAATAAAATTTACATGAATAACTCTAAGAATGATACAATTGAAAATAAAATATAACTGAGAGTCTTACCTATCTGTCTCCGGTTTATAATTTGGTGGTTGATGGCACGTGTTCCAATCCAAGAAAAGTAAAGACCGTAGACTTGCAGTTATTTATACAGTGTACTCAAACAAGAACACACTCGACACTAGACTGGTTTCTGATTAATCCATTATTCAAACAACCATGAATTTAAAGCTACTAGCTACTACATCTGCAGCACTAGTAGTAGCAGTATTGTCACTAGTGTTAGGTTTGTTTCCCATTCCAGCGACTTTTAACTTGTATACACCACCTACCTTACCGGGGTCTCATGGTCTACTTCACACTGCAAAGATAATTCAAGTCAATGGAGCCATGGGACCTGAGAGTTTGGCTTTCCATCCCAACGGAGATGGCCCATTTACTGGTGTTGCCGATGGTAGAATTCTCAAGTTTGAAACACACCAGCGTGGTTGGGTCGATTTTGCTTTCACAACTTCTCAAAGGTAACAACTTTAATCTTTTCATATTTATTTCTATTAGCTTTCTTCTTCCCTTTCAATTTGAATTGTTATCGCAATAAATTTGGTTCATAAGGTTGGGGATTGGAATTGGAAGGATAGTTATTAGTTACAGCAAACTTAACTAAAGATTTTTTTTATGTGCTGAGCTTTTGCTTTTCGGACAATTTTTGGATTGGGTAATTCAAATCTTGAGCCAAATTTGGTAGTTCAAGTATGCGGGTATATAGGAAAAATTTGGGATTGAATCGACTGTTCAGTTGTTCATACAAAATTAAAAACCATTATGGAATAATATTTCTGTAGAATGCAGTTTAGGAGACCTGTGTTTGGAAAATTCTAAATATAGCAAATTTTTGATGTATTCAAATGATGTGAGAGAGTATGATTGGATATTGTAGTGGACTCTGTTGGGATTGGTCCGATTTATAGAGAGAAAAACTAGAGAGAAGTTAGATAGTTTTTTGAAATGTGTAGATTTCTTATGAGATTCATGTAAATATAAAACATTGTATGTACACGTGTCGATTACATAGAAAGTAAACGTCAAAGTGTGTCAAAAGGTATAAGATTAAAAGAAAACATATTCAAAGCTTGAGGTCGATCACACCATGGCTTGGTCCTACCTCCCAACACCAAGGGTCTTGTGTGTAAGCAGACCCATACTGCTGGTGTCGTCGTGGGTTCAAACACAAATAGGTTCTTCTGAGATGATTTGTCAGATAGTTTGAACTGTCAAATTGATTGGGCTCCAGGTTGATCCATATGTCCAAATAGACTCATATATTGTATCCAATAAAATTTTACGATGAGTTATGTTTGAGAGAAATTTGTAATATACATTGGTACTCCCTATGTTTTTTTAATTCATTTTTCTCTCTTTGTTTGTTCCCCCTTCAACTATGTGCTTAATCCATGGAATTTTTTTTGTAATTTAGGCTAATACTGTGAATCAAACTATATCTTCTAGGTTTTCTAAGAACATGCAACTCAATTGTTTTAGCAGGTTGAGTGTTCACTTTTCAGTTTCATGATCAAATGCCATGTAACAGGATGGTTTGTTATTAGCTGTCAGTTAAGGACTACCAAAATTTCCTTATCATTTGATTTTGATTTCTATGTTTCGTAGTGGGGACATCAGAAGCTTTAGTTGTATGTGGATGTAATAGATATGGTACAGTCAGTTCTAAATGGATATGACAAGTATGTACGGGTATGTATAAATTATACTAACATATTATGGCACTAGGAGTCTAGGAATGAGACCTTTTGAAGTGATTAGTTTTAATTAAGATAAAAAAAAGCCTCATTCACTTAATAGGATGTTGGTAATATTCACAGACTTTCCTCTGGTAGTGGTAAAGGGCTTGGTACCTCTACAAGGAATATCCTGATTCGAATCCTCTTCTGCCAATTATTATTTTATTTTTTTGATCAAACATAATTTTATTGAAGATCATTGATCAAAATACAAGCTAGTGCAATCATAGGGTCTCACTATCTCTAGAAACTTAGCAATATTACAAGGACACTGATTAACACTCAAGATAGTATAACCATTCACTTGAACAAGGTTTTTGATGCTTTCTTAAAAACTCTCCTTACCCGATGTAAACTACAGATGGAGGAAATATCAAAAGTAACTCTCACATCCTAAATATAAACATTAGTAGCTTGGTCCCTAACTATCGAGCTAGCTCCTCTTCTCACAATCAAGTGAAAATCTGTTAGTTTTGATTTTGGAAGAATCATCATAATTCTCTCCTGCAGTACTAAATAATGATGATATTCATTTCTCAAACACCTTGTTTTGCTGATTACAAAATAGAAAACAAATCCTACCAACAGTTTGTAGGCCTAGCAAGAACCATGTTTTTGATAGATTCATTTTGTAGAATCCAGCAAGTCCAAACAACCTCTTGTCCTTTCTTTTTTTATTTTCATTGAAGTAGGAGTGACAAGATCATAAGAACTTGTAGCATCTCATGCACTCTTGTCTAATACTTGGAAACTTCTCAAAATTGAAAACACATTTCCAATCAAACTGTTAGAAGGTATACCAAAACTTGCTGAAATTACCTGAACATCACCATGATTCGCCTCAATTCTCTTTACAACGAGCATTATCTTTGAAAATTTGAAGAGTTCGTCTCAACTCCGACTCCAACTCTATTTCTTCTTCGTTAGACATTGAGCTTAAGGCACCTAACCACTCGATCTACCATTGCAAACTCAAAAGGAAACTGCACTGCCATAAGAACAAGCAGTAAAATACATCTATGGAAGTGATCCGTACAAGATAAGAACAAAAGTGGAGCGATGGAGGAAAGACAATGGCGAGATCGAGCAATTGAGGAGTGACGATTGCGGCATTAAGTTGAAGAGGAATGAAATTGGAAGAGCAACATATCTATTGAACTAGATTAAAATTGAGGAAAGAAAATGGCATGATCAAACGATTGAAAAATGAAAAAAGCAATATAGAAACCGAGACGGAGGAGAGATGAAATCGAGATGGAGGCATATCAGAAAACCTAAATCCAATTATTGATGGCAGACTTAATTGCTCTGTTTTGGTTTCCTCTTCTTTTGAAACTTGAAAGGGTGGAAACAGGAATGGATTAAAAAAAAGTACTAGCTTCCCCCGATTATTGTTTGATAAAAAAATTGCTAATATTTTGTTTTTACCAAATAGTTTTACAGTGTTCGTTGATTAAAAGTTGTGTTTTTATCTAGGAAGGACTGTGTTCACCCTTTTGCACCAGAAATGGAGCATGTGTGTGGGAGGCCTTTGGGACTACGCTTTCATCAGAAAACTGGAGATCTCTACGTAGCTGATGCCTACTTTGGCCTTCATGTAGTAGGACCTGCTGGAGGTTTGGCAAATCCAGTGATCACAGAAGTTGAAGGCCAGCCTCTTCGTTTTACCAATGATATGGACATTGATGAACACAAGGATGTCATTTATTTCACGGATTCAAGTATGCGCTTCCCCAGGAGGTAATATTTTAGATCAGTCATAGACTAGTGTTGTTTTCTGGCTATAAAATTTGAACTTGACAAATCTGTTGGTTTATTCATTTTCAGCAACTTAGTTTGGTTCTCTCTTTGGTTAGTAAATCTGTAATGTAAGTGTTCCTATGTTTCTTGGAACTTAAAATCAAGTGATCTATACTGTCATTATTAAAACGATCAAATTTCTGAAGCATGAGGAATCAGACGGACCTTTCTGCATGTTTTAGATATGTTTATGCGTCTTGTGTATTCTTGGGCAACGATTAGTAGTTTCTTTAAGCTTGAAATGCTATTGACCCTTTAAGAAATCACGGAAGTAGAGTTAGGTTGTTTAAAGTTGGTCTCTGGCTTAAAATAAACAATGTGACTGAAATAAACTCCTTAAGATATTGGAAGTGATAAATGTCAAGCAATATCTATAAATTGCTGTACCTAGGCACTTCTTGTAAGCTTTTTACTTTGTTCTTTTCTTGAAGACATTTTCTTGTTTATTTAACATCTCATGCTTCTTTTGGTTTGCAGGCAATTCATGGCTTCAATTTTAAGTGGAGACAAGACTGGCCGACTATTAAAATACAACATATCAAGCAATGAAGTGACAGTTTTGCTACGAGGTTTAGCTTTTGCCAATGGAGTAGCTTTGAGCAAAGACCATTCTTTCGTGTTAGTAGCCGAAACCACTACTTGCAGGATCCTCAGGCTTTGGCTACATGGTCCAAATGCCGGAAACATTGATACTTTTGCTGAGCTTCCAGGATTCCCAGACAATATACGAAGGAACTCAAAAGGGGAGTTTTGGGTTGCATTACATGCCAAGACTACACCTTTCTCAAGATGGATGATCTCTAACACTTGGTTTGGGAAGTTTCTGTTAAAGCTTCCACTTAGCTTTAAAAAATTGCATGCACTGTTAGTAGGAGGAAAAGATTATGCTACTGCTTTAAGATTGAGTGAAGGAGGAGAAATTTTGGAAGTTTTAGAAGATTCTGATGGGAAGAGCATGAAATTTATTAGTGAAGTTGAAGAGAGGGATGGGACTCTGTGGATTGGGTCAGTTTTGATGCCTTTCGTGGGCGTTTATACCATGTAATCAAGAAGTAACCTGTATAAGAAGGCGGCTGACGGTAGAGTTCCAGTAACTTTTATTTAGGATCAGTAGTGTTTTTTTTGTTTTGGTTGATACACTAATTTTAAAAAAGTGATATTATAAGTTTAAATGGTTAATTTTTATATTTTTTCCTATTTTTTATTTTTTTATTTAAAACACTATTTCAACAATTATTCATATTAAGTCTTTGATTTTCAAATGTAGTGGAAAAAATAAAATAAAATAATTTTAAAACTTAAAAATTGACCATTTAGATATGTGGTTTTATTTTTTTAAAATTGATAAATTAAAGGTTCCAAAAAAAACTACCGTACTTATGTATATTAAGCACAATAGTTAGTAGATTGTTTCGGCATTTATCCCTATAAAACATTATAAGTTTTTTGAATTTTTCTTGCCTAAATTATCCTTATATTTTAACACAATAATAACAATTTGTGCTTTTATTTGTAACTAACTGTAACTAGTTACAAAAGATTTTACTTTTCTTTTATTTATTTATTATTATTTTTAATTTTTGCAATATATTTAAAATTAATTAAGTTTCTAAATTAACTATAAAAGTAAATTCCTTATGTTCACGACTCCATTAGATATCCACTATTTGTAAAAATTCTTTTAAGTAAAAGTATACATGCATATAGAATAAATAAAATAAATTTTCTAGGTTAAATCCTTTGAATTTTGAAGTTGTGTTTAAAGTGCGTATAAATTTTTAAGCTAATATTAACTCCTTGATTGTTAATATAGTATATCTATTATATACGTGTTTGGACATGTGATTGTCGGTGGCACACATTTTGGGTCCATGCCATCGTAATGTTTCTAGTCTACTCATTGGGCTCGAGCGCATCGAGGAGATATATGTTACTATATCCTAATGTTATTGTTCAGGGAAAGTTCACAAAAATTTTAAACTTAAATTAACATTTGATTTACTTAATGATATTAGAAAGATAACGAAATGGAATAGAAATAAAAAAAAGTTGTTTAATTTGACTTAATATTAAGATGTTTTGTTTACAAGAAAAATAAAATAAAAAATAATATATATTATCTTAATATCTTTATATTCAGTAAAAATTAAATAACCAGTACATCTGAACTTCCAAGGACCTGTTCTGATATCAAATTGAAAGCTGTGCAACTAAAGTTTTCCCTCAAAACGTACTTATCAGAAAAAGGGGTCACTCAGACTTATAACCAGTACATTACTGGCTTTTCTGGGCGATGTGGGACTCCAACACTCCCCCTCATATCGGACGGGGACACCGCAAAAATCGATACCCGACCGACACAACAACCAGACACCGAAGAACTCAGGGAAGCGGGCACATCGGGACCCCCAAAGACCTACTCTGATACCAAATTGAAAGTTGGACAACCAAAGTTTTCCCTCAAAACGCACTTATCAGGAAAAGGATCACCCAGACTTATAACCAGCACATTGCTGGCTTCCGACAATGTGGGACTCCAACACTCCCCCTCACATCGGATGGGGACACCACAAAGACCGATACCCGGCCGGCACAACAACCAGACACCAGAGAACTCAGGGAAGCGAGCACATCGGGCCCCCCAGGGACCTACTCTGATACCAAATTGAAAGCTGGGTAACCAAAGCTTTCCCTCAAAACGCGCTTATTAGGAAAGGAGCCACCCAGACTTATAACCAGCACATTGCTGGCTTCCCTAGGAGATGTGGGACTCCAACACTCCCCCTCACATCGGACGGGGACACCGTAAAGACCGATACTCGGTCGGCACAACAACCAGACACCGGAGAACTCAGGGAAGCGAGCACATCGGGACCCCCAAGGACCTACTCTGATACTAAATTGAAAGCTAGGCAACCAAAGCTTTTCCTCAAAACGTGCTTATTAGGAAAAGGGTCACCCAAACTTATAACCAGCACATTGCTGGCTTCCCTAGGCAATGTGGGACTCCAACACTCCCCCTCACATCGGACGGGGATATCGCAAAGACCGATACCCGGCCGGCACAACAATCAGATACCGGGGAACTCAGGGAAGCGGGCACATCGGACCCCCCAGGGACCTACTCTGATACCAAATTGAAAGCTGGGCAACCAAAGTTTTCTCTCAAAACGCGCTTATCAGGAAAGGGGCCACCCAGACTTATAACCAGCACATTGCTGGCTTCCCTAGGCGATGTGGGACTCCAACACTCCCCCTCACATCGGACGGGGACACCGCAAAGACCGATACCCAGCCGGCACAGCAACTAGACACCGAAGAACTCAGGGAAGCGGGCACATCGGGACCCCAAGGACCTACTCTGATACCAAATTGAAAGTTGGACAACCAAAGTTTTCCCTCAAAATGCGCTTATCAGGAAAAAGGGTTACCCAGACTTATAACCAGCACATTGCTGGCTTCCCTGGGCAATGTGGGACTCCAACACTCCCCCTCACATCGGACGGGGACACTACAAAGACCGATACCCGATCGGCACAGCAACCAGACATCGGGGAACTCAGGAAAGCGGGCACATCGGGACCCCAAGACCTGCTCTGATACCAAATTAAAAGCTAGGCAACAAAAGCTTTTACTCAAAACGTGTTTATCAGGAAAGAGGTCACCCAGACTTATAACCAACACATTGTTGGCTTTCTGGGGTGATGTTGGACTCCAACAACGATAAAATTGAAAAAAAAAATTAGAATGAGAATAAAATCTTAATTCTTCTGTAGAAAAAAATCTAATTTTTTTTTTAAATAATCGGTTACATTTTATTCTAAAATTTCAACCAATTAAATGTACATTAATATTTTATTCCATTGAAATCAACGAGGTTTACGACACTATATATCTGCCCGGAAATGTGTCTTCTCAACATTTGGCGCTCACCTTGGGCTTCTACGGTTTAGCTTGTGATCCGACGATCATGGAAACCGTCAATGATCTCTCTTGGATCTGTTCCATCTTCTCTTATCTGTGATTTGTGAGCACAAAACAGTAAAGATTCCCTTAACCCATATATGCTTCATTCAAATAAGTTTCATCGTCGCGAAAAAGAAAACCCCATTTTCCTCTGGTTTGTTATTCATCAGCAAGCAAGAAAACCCTTCTCTGAAAATTCCCAAAAAACCCATCTTGACCACCATTGACATCGGCGACTAGCTTAGAAATAAACTTTTTCTCGATATGACGCTTCTACAGACACCCAACAACTATCATCTTCAACCTTACTTTAAGTCATCATGGTTCAATAAGCCTTTCTCCGAAGACTCATTCACCCAACCATCAGTCGCTTTATCATCATCTTGCCAATCCATTGAAGTCCATACCGTAGTCTGACTCATATACTTACCACCGGCCACACCCGCCCATAATCTATTCCCATATGAAACTACCTAATCATAAATAGCTTTTGGACTTTTAAGTCACGAAAACCAAAAGTCTAGGCACACTTATTTTCTGCATGTCTGAAGTCATGGAACAACACACTTCAAGTTGAATGTTTCCTCACGCAGATCCCAAAATTTTGAGTTGGCATCTTCATTCCACCGACTGAAGTATTGGTCCTTTTCGAACTATAGTTGCATTCTTTTATACGAATGTTAACTAACATTTTGAATTATTTTTTCTGTGGAAGTGGCTGAAGTGCATTTCCTATTTATGAACGACTGATATTCATCACTTTCAGCTCTCAAATTTTTGGCTCCCCAACTGTTTGTTAAAATTTCTAAGTGAGCTTTGGAAGTATGTTTTATGAAAATTTTCATGTTCCATGTTGGTATAGCTTTTGCCTAGCTTTGTCATTGAATCTTGATATCATTTCAATGTTAATTTGGGGCTCTAATATAGGTACTGCAGATTTGCATTACTCTTGCATCGTGAATCAAACTCAATCAATGATGTGAGACAACTAAGTTCTTCAAAGCATTTTTATTATTATTATTATTCCATGACTCTTACCCACATTTATAGATTTGAGTTAGATTGTTTTTATTGTGTTTAATCCTGATTGTTTATATCAATAAATGCTATTGCAATGATCATTTGCATCATTCATGTGTTTTATGCTTTTAATGCTTTATAATTTGTTTGTTTATTTATAGGTCTATAATTGATTGGATATGGCCCGATACCATTGTAGAGTAGCTTTTATTCTCATAATTCTCATAATAACATATAACTACAAGTGTTAATTTCTTGGCTTAATTTGTTAGACACAATTTCTAAGTTAGACCTCTAAAAGCACAAGTACTTTAACATTGCAAGATTCGTGGGACTTGGAGTGATATGAGTTGGTGACTCTTGGACCCACGCAATCCACATTAATTACAAAGCTTTTAATGACAACATGGAGAAATCTTTGGGGTTCCATCTTTTTGTATTAATGGATCCCACAATTTGAAGAAAGGGAGTATATCTTTTGTTTACTTTTTAAACTTTATTATTCATTGGCTTATGCTTGGATGCATAAAAGTATGGATTGATCACCTCTATTAAGAATTATGTAGAGTGTTCGTGATAATAATATGAACTGATTAACTCGATTAGGAACTAGGTAAAGTGTTCTGTGTAAAAAATCAGGTAGAGTGTTTTAAAAAAAGTACGAGTTGATAACTTCAATAAAAAGTCATGTAGAGCGCTCGACCTCAAACTTTCCAAATATTCTTACTTAGAAAGAGAACTTTATTTTAGCCCTCTAAAGAAAGAACTAGGGTTAATCACATGATGTGAAAATACACATAGAATGCCCAAAATTTGTTTTAGTTGAGGTTGATGAAAATGCTTAGAAGAGACACTGTGTTTACAAGGTATACAATACGTTGAAGGTTGAAGTACTATCTTAGTTATTTGGCTCAAAAAGACCACCTATTGTATAAGTTTGATAAGTAATTATTGCATTAAGTTTAGTGTTTAAAATTGACATGTGACACTTATTGTAAAAAAATTAAAAATTATTTATTTGCTTGATGTGAAATCGAGTATTTTATATAGTTAGGTTAAAAGCATGACTCTTGATGTAACTTAGAAGTTATAACTGTGCACAAGAAAATTACTCTTTTTACTTTAATAGTGGAATTAAATTAAAAGAGTTAGTGAATTTAATGATTGAATATGTATTTATCATACTATAAGTAACTCACATTTTGGACATAAGTTCATCTTAATATTTTTGGCTCATTCATTGAGTCCAAGCTCATCAAGGATATATATTTTTACTAAATATACATACCCTCGATTCATTATTTAGTGAAAGTTCACAAAAATTCTCTAAACTTAGGTTTCTACATATACGCCATGAATATGCTTTGGGATAGGAAATGTTGCTTCTCAACAAGATATATATTTCTTAATATTAAATAAAAAAATTATATTTAAGATTGCTTACATGAATTTTTTTCTAAAATTTAAAACAATATATAAAAAGATAATGTAAGTAGGAATAGATATTTTAATTATGATTATTCACAAAAGTTTAACAAATTTTTCAAAAATAATCGTAATTGATAAAGCATAAGAGAGAATGGTAATTGTAATATCGAAATTGTGTTTAATCAAAATTAAATATATTTTAATTATATATATATATATGAATAATTTACATAGAAATAATTTTAATAGTAAAACATATAATATTTTGAATAATTAAATTGAATTTTATTTATTCTTATTTTTATAATTTTTATTTTACTTAAAAATATGTGTTGAATAGTTAAAAAATGAAAAATAATGACAATATTTTAAATAATATAATAGAACAATAATTATATTAATATTTTTAAATTAAATATATTTTTGAATAAGTGTTAAAAAAATAAGAAATATAGAATAATATTACTTATTCATAACCAATAATTATTACTAAAATGTATTCAAAATTGGTGCGGAGTAGTTATAGTTATTAGCATAATCATCTTGTTTCGTCCTAAGTCCGTTCTTAAATGTAAATTATTAAAGTATAAGAATATTTTTGTTCAATTTTTTTTAAAAGTGATTCAAATTTTTATATATCTTGTATTTTTACTTGAAAACATGTTAACTATTAGTGCATTTTTACTTTAAAATAAGTCATTCCGAAATTTAAATGTAGCTTATTAATACATCTCAGCAACTAATTTACACAAGGATAGTGAAAACTAAATTTGACGCTCTGTTTACTTGGTGCAGCAGTAGCAGTTTATGTTATTGAAATATTTATTAACATAGAGGTAAAAAAAATTGATTGAAAATTTGTATTCTCAATCACTTTGCTCTAATTTCTTTATAAATGTTTAGAAGAGAAACTGTGTTTACAAGGTATACGTTGAAGGTTGAGGTACCACCTTAATTATTTGGCTCAAAAAGACCACCTATTATATAAGTTTGATAAGTAACCGTTGCATTAAGTTTAGTATTTAAAATTGACATGGGACACTTATTATAAAAATTTTAAAATTATTTATTTGCTTGATGTGAAATCGAGTATTCTATATAGGTTAAAAGCACACTCTTAATGTAACTTAAAAGTTATAACTGGGTACAAGATAATTATACTCTTTTATTTTAATAATGAAATTAAATTAAAAAAGTTAGTGAATTTAATGATTCACTATGTATTTATCATATTACAAGTAACTCACAATTTGGGTCTAAGTTCATCTTAATATTTTTGGCTCATTCATTGAGTCTAAACTCATCAAGGATATATATTTTTACTAAATATACATACTCTCGATTCATTGTTCAGTGAAAGTTCACAAATATTCTCTAAATTTAAGTTTATACGTATACATCGTGAATATACTTTGGGATAGGAAACGTTGCTTTCTCAACAAAATATATATTTCTTAATATTACATAAAAAAATTATATTTAAGACTGCTTACGTGAATTTTTTTCTAAAAACCAAAACAATATATAAAAGACAATGTAAGTAGGAATAGATATTTTAATTATGGTTATTCACAAAAATTCAACAATTTTTTCGAAAATAATCGTAATTGATAAGACATAAAAGAGAATAGTAATTGTAATATCGAAATTGTGTTTAATTAAAATTAAATATATACCAATAACATATTTATATATATATATATGAATAGTTTACATAGAAATAATTTTAATAGTAAAACATATAATACTTTGAATAATTAAATTAAATTTTATTTATTTTTATTTTACTTAAAAGCATGTATTGAATAGTTAAAAAATGAAAATTAATAACAATATTTTAAATAATATAATATAACAATAATTATATTAACATTTTTAAACTAAATATATTTTTGAATAAGTGTTAAAAAATAAAAATTGTAAAATAATGTTACTTATTTATAACCAATGATTATTACTAAAATGTATTCGAAATTATTAAAGAGTAGTTATAGTTATTAGCATAACTATCTCGATTCTTAAGTCCATTTTTAAATGTAAGTTATTAAAGTATAAGATTATTTTTATTCAATTTTTTTTAAAAGTGATCCAAATTTTTATATATCTTGTATTTTTACATGTTAAATATTAGTGTATTTTTACTTTAAAATAAGTCATTCCGAATTTTAAATGTAGCTGATTAATACATCTCAACAACTAATTGACACAAGGATAATGAAAACTAAATTTGACACTCTGTTTACTTGGTGCAGCAGTAGCAGTTTATGTTGTTGAAATCTTTATTAACATAGAGGTAAAAAAAATTGATTGAAAATTTGTATTCTCAATCACTTTGCTCTAATTCTTAAAAAAAAAAATCACTTTGCTCTAATTTCTTTATAAAAAAAATTAACTTTGCTATAAAAGATTTAGGTGTGTATTATGTTTTTTTTAATCCGAAAATAAAACATTATTAAGAAACAACTATTTATCCTATCCTAAATTATTAATATTACAATATAGTTTTTTACTTACTTATCAAGACTTTAAACCTATATAATTACACGTGAAGTATAATAAAAATACTAGTACTTAATAGCTATGTACAAAAATTAAATCTCAAATGAATATTTAAAACTAACACTCAAAATTATACTCCCACAAACCAAATGCGGAATGAAGTAACGCATCTGTTCCGAATGTTTGATCAATAAAAAAAATTAATTTCTCGACATTCCTACCAGGTGGTAACATAAGAAGAAAAAAAATTCACATATTGCTTAATTTTTTTAAAAAAAGTACCGAGCCATTCTCGATTTTGGGCATCCATTCACATAGATCAAATTACAGTACTTTTTCGAGACCTTTTCCATAATTTTAAGGTATTTTATGTGATTTGATTTGATGGTATTTAAGAAATTAAAATTTTATTAATTTTTGAGAAAAAAAATTATTAACTAAAAGGTGTAAAGAAAGTACAAAAGAGTGTGAGTGAACAATATATTTGAAAATATTTTATAATTTTATCGATTAATATTTCATTTGATTTAAATTTATATATTAAAATTAATGTTACGCACTATAAAAATATTTACATACGTAAAATTATTTATCATAATAATTTATATCTTATTAATATATTTAATAAACTTATCTTATCTTTCCTGTCTAAATAAAATTAATGGGTCAAGTTTTAAATATATCACATCATTTTTTTATATTAGTCTTCTTTATATTAAAATTTCTTCTTACAAATAATTATGTTTTATTTAACTTTCTTTTTTAAGTTGATAGAAAACAAATTAGAATCTCAATCCAACACAAAAATAAAAAGTACGATATAATTAATTCTTAAAATTAATAAGTTATATCATCTATATTGATTTTTTTATTTTTAAAATTAAAAGTGATTACAATAACCAATAAATCAATCTATCTAATTGAATCGAATTTAAGATTTTATAGGTTTACATTGGTTGATTTCTTTTATAAAAATATAAAAATTAATTCGTATCAGATTTATTAAGATTTTAGAATTTACAAATCGATATTTAATTTGTTTATATATTACTAATGTACATTTGTTTTTAATTTTATATTTTTATAATACATATATCATATAGGATGAATGATATTAATAGTTCAATAACAATGATCAAAATGTACAAAATTTACTAACTTTTTGATGGGTTATTATAAGTCTACTAATTATTCAAAAATAGACCATAAATTTTAAGTTTTAAAAAATGTTAGAAATAAAGTACCTAAATACATATATGCATAATTTTTTAAGTTACTATGTATTATCTAAATCAATTAACTCAATCAATAAAAAACTTTAATAGATTTGAACATATAACAATTGGTTTATAAGCACGTAAGAACTAACAAATATGCACATATATTTTAACATATTTTATTTTTGATAATTTTTTTAAATTTGGAGCTTCTGGTTCATTTTAAGTAGTTAGTAGACTAATAATATCATACCTAAAAATTAGTGAATTTTTGTATAATTTAATCATAATTAGTGGATTATTTTATTATCTTATTATATATATTTATAATAATATAATTTTAGTTAAAATTTTATAGTAATAGAAAAGGTAAAACAATTTGTATTATTTTTCTCTAATGTTTACTTAAAAAAATACTATGACTAATAAAAATCTAATTTACTTTTGTAAATAATAAATTTTATTCATTGATTTAACATTAATATAAAAATTAAAATAATTTAAATTTATTCTAAAAATAAGTAGTCATAAACTACAAACATAACCTATCAAATATATATATATATATACACGTATTCAATATGAGTCTCAATTTTAATCGTTCGTAAAAACGAGAAGCACATCTCTCAAGTAAGCTCTATTTGGATAATCTATGTAAGTAGCACAAGGACGAAGGCGATCTTTAAAGTTTTAGTTAGGCAAGGGCAATCTTTAAAGTTTTAAGTCAATTGAATTATTCAATAAAAAATAGAATTGATAGGATAGATTAAGAAGTTACCTCAGGCTTAACGGGGGTTGCTGGTGATGCGACTCATATATATATATACATGTTCTATTATTCTATATATAACATGTTTTGAATTTATTTTAATTTTTTATTCAACAAACTTATGTATATTAATTTAAGCAAAAATCAACCCAAATCAAACCCCACTCACGCCTATTTTAAAGTTTTAACTAGACAAGTACAAATTATATTTTCTTTATTCTTATCGTGGAGTGTACTTCAACACCCCGAGTTAAGCGATAACGTTTAAAAACACTTATGTATGTTATACCGTATTAGTTAAATTAAATTAAATTATATTTAATTGTATTATAATTATTTTGTGGTGATAACATCTATAATATAATTGAATAAATTTATGATAAATATTATAATAGAATAAATTTATGATAAATATTATATAATATTTTAAAAATCAAAATATTTTCATTGTAAAAATTTAAATCAATATTTAATTAATTTTTTACATTTTAAAAATAAAAATAATATTTATTTTAAATTTGAATTGAATGAAAAATAATTTTAAAATTTTAAACAAATTATGTTAAATGTATAATATGATTTACGATGAGGTGCGAGAAAAATATTTTAGATTATATAATTTGTATCATTTAATCACTTTGATTAAAAACAGTGTTATTTAGTCTCTTAGATTTATAAAAATAATAAATGAAGCATAAATCATATTAGTTTATATCAAGTAATTGAAATAGAGTCTTGACAAAGTTTAGATTTAATATGAAATAGTTTAAAAAATAATAAAATAATAAAATTCTTACTAAAAGTTATTTAAATATATATTTAAATTTATAATAAAAATTACAAATTAATAAAATATTAAAAAATATGTATTAATTAAAAAATATTAAAAAACTAATATTTTGTAAAATTTGCATATTAATTTGAATACATCATTGTTAAATATATGTATTTTTTAAATGCATATAATCACTTGACAAAAAAATAATTAAAATAATATAATTTATGTTTAATCAATATTTTTTATAAAATTAATGAACTAAATGATAGTGTTTTTAATCTAACCGATTAAAGAAAACAAATAAACTAATGTAAAGGAATCTTATGACATTTTTTTCTATGATTTATATGCATAATTTTTAATAATACAATTTTTTGTATTATATAATATAATTAATTTCACACCAAATACACATCAATTAAAAAAAAATTAATATTTTTAGGACAAAAATTATTAATATCAAAATAATTAAATATTTTATTTTATAATTTAATGTTTTATAGTTTTTAAAATTAAAAATATTACATTTAATATTAACAAAATTTAATGTGAGAAAAGAATTATCTTATAAAAATTATGTACTTATAACATTTACAACATTCACTAACACGGGTATCTAAAGTTGATTCGGTATGATTTTGAGTAATTTTTTTTAATCAAATTAGATCATTTATATTTTTCAAATCGATCGACCGGATCGTTTAGTTATTACTTATTAAAAATATTGTAACCAAATAATTTGGTTAATAATTTAGTTTGATTAATAATAATATACCTAATTATATAACTTTAATTAAAATATGATAAATTTAAATAATGGTTTATGAGAAATAATATGAATAATTTAATATAATTTAAAAATTGATCTGATCTATTTCAATCGATTTAAAAATTGATATAATCGAATCAGATAATTTAAAAACGATTTTAATTAATACAAACAAATAGAACTGGATTAGAAAATTTGATTTAAAAAATTATTCTAACCCGATCGACCGGTCCGGTTTTTGGATCTAACTCAATTGGGTCCGGTTGTTGTACACTCCTCTCACTACGGTGCAATAAACGAGCCCTTGTAGTTTTGAGCCCTCCTCGAGGACAACACAGGTTATTGGGTATAAGTGTAAAACAACTGCAGCCAGCAAGCAAGGTAGGGTTTAAGGCTTCAAGCAACACGTCTTCTTGTTTTCTCAACTCCTTCCCCGTCAGTCTCTCTAATTCAATTCAGCTTACTCATTCTCCGGCTTTGAACCTGAAATGGCTTCCTTCTGTAGATCAGCTCTAATGGCGGGATCGAGATCCATTTCTGCTCGCTCCCGAACTCTTAACCCAAAATCCTTAAACGGTAAACCTATTTTATCTGCTTTCTCTTCAACAACCCGGGACCTCCCTCGTGTTTCTCGGTATGTTTGCTTTGAACCTCAGCTTATTTATGTTTTCTAGTATTATTTGTTTGTTTGTCATCATATTTTGTGGTCATCCATTTTATCATTATCTAAAAAAGAGAAGGAAAAAAGTTGATATCGGTAGAATTAATGTGATACATAGGATCCTTTCGGCATTGGGAAGTGTGGAGTCGTTGATGCCGCTTCATAGTGCCATTGCTTCAGCTCGGCTCAAATCCAGCATTGCTGTCGATTCCACTTGCTGGAGTTGCCTTTCTCAAGGTACCATTTTTTTTTCAACCCATAAACACCTAAAAATATCTGTGTCTATGTGCATGTGTTCTTAGCCATCATGACATTAATTTTTTAATAGAAAAAGTAAGGGCTGTATTAACTTTGCTGAGCTGATGATAAGGTCGCATCCAACTTCTTGGTCCTTTTTTTCTTTATTCTCTCTTTTGATAAAAAAAAAAGAAAAAAATACATTTTGGTTTGCTTTTCTTATTAAATGGAACTTGCTATAGATTATATTGGAACGTCATATTGTTTCATAGGAAGGTGTTTATTTTTTATTGGTGTGTTTCTTCCAAGGTTGTAATTTTTTGTTTATTTATTATCAATTGACTCTTCATGTAGCAATAAAAACTTATAAGTACTACTAGTGATAATTTTTTTACCTAGCGGTAATAAATTCTTTCTTCTTGTTTATTGTTATTTTGAATAGCTTTTTTAGCATGATTTTTTTTCTACCATTGACAACCATGTTATTTTTTGTAATGTTTTTTCTCATAAAAACAATGGTAACGTTTATTTAAGGAAAAATTAATGTTTGCTACTAAAACTATAGGCTTCTTTTAGATTGCTATTTTTCCTTTTGGAATCAATTGATTGCATTAAGTATCAAAACCATTGCAATCAACTTTTCCCATGAATATTTTTGTTCATTTTGCGGGAAATTGAGAAATCCTTCAGCCAAGTGTCGTACACGTGAATTTTGAGTTTTTTTAAATATATGGACCGAAAAAAGAAAGAAAAAGTAGAGGATTTTTCCCTGGTATGTTTTAATGTATCTAATTAAGAATAACACATTTGTGTATTAAAAAAAAAGAAAGAATAACATTTGTGACTAATTGACTTTTTTTAAGAAAGAGTAATACTTTGGACTTAGAGAAGAGTACTTGCACTTCCTATATCCACCAACAAAATACAGCAAGCAAAATAGGGGTTAACAATATATGAATGCTGCATGATGACATCTTAAGATAAAGGAAGAAAGGGGACAACTTTCCAAGAAGCCAACCAGTTTTTTAAGCTTGCAGATGTGAAGGTAGCATAGAAGCAAGTTTTAGACTGAAGAAAACAAGCACTTCAATCAGGGAATTGAAACTAAATTTCAAACCCAAGGGTGATATGCCATTCCTTTGAGATTCTAGCTCTCGTTTCTTTACAAGCTTACCAAAACTCCAAAACTGTCTTACCTCTACTCATGCTATTTTCTTATAGGGAATACAGTTACACAAGACGACAAAACGACTCAGTCTTCAAGTGGCTGCTTAAAGACATTAACCTAATTATAAATAAGAAAAACAACAATGATAAATGCAAAACGATAATAAAGTTTAAAAGCATAAAATGTAACCCCTTGCATCAATTGCCTTCTCCTTGGATCGAAGACTCTCATGAGCCTTCCGATGTTGAATGTAGGTGAGATATGGAGGTGATTTGGCAAATCATCAATGTAAGTATTGTCTTCAGCTTTGTGACAAATCTAAAATGGACCCAGCTTCCTATCTTGTAGCTTAGAATAGGTCTGTATCGGAGTTATTCCTTTACTGATATGAATCATTACCAAGCCTCCAACTGAAAAATTCTTAGATCTTCTCTTCTTATCAACCATCTTTTTATACTTAGAATTAGAAAATTCTAAGTGTTGCTTGACTTCATGTAACTTGTTTTGAATTGTAGTACCTGTTGTAAGTGCTGCCTTGCTTTTAAAAATTGGAAGTGTAGTTAGATCTATTGTGAGGCTTGGGACTTTTGTGTAGACAACTTCAAAAGCTATTTTTCCAGTTCCATTGAATGCAAATTCAGCTTGTGCTAATGCCAAATCCCATTGTTTTGGTCTACATCAAGAAATATATCTCAACATGTTTCCTAGGGTATTGTTTACCATCTCTGTCTGTCCATCAATTTGTGGATGACATGTTGTGTTAAACTTTAATGAGGTATCAAATCTTTTTCACAATTCCCTTTAAAAGTGTCATGTGAATTTAACATCTCTGTCTAAAATAATGGATTTTGTTACTCCATGTAAACATACTATTTTTCGAAAGAATATGTTAACCACATAACTTGCATCACCAGCCTTCCTAAAGTGTGCCATTTTGAAAAATCTATCTACCACTACCACAATAGAGTCCACGTGTCTTCGTGTTTTACGTAAACCAAGGACAAAATCTATGCTCGTGTCTTCCCAAATGTTAGAAGGAATTGGTAAAGGCATATAAAAACTTGTATTTTGTGCTGTTTCTTTGGCAGATTGGCATATAGGACACCTTTTGACAAATTCAACAATGTCTCTCTTCATGTGTGTCCTGTCTCTTCCATGATGAGCAGCCAAGCCATTTGCATGATGTTCTCTCATGAGAAACTCCCTTAGTGAAGTTTTAGGAATGCAAAGACAATTACCTTTAAAAAGAAATCCATCTTGTATCAAGTACTTTGATATTAGTTGTTTGTTCTTGCACTTTTACCATACTAACCCAAAGTCTCCATCAAGTTGGTACAAGTCTATGATAGTTTCAAAACTAGTGACTTCATTCTTTATAACTGTTAGCATATAAGCCCTCTTACTAAGTGCATCTGTAACAATGTTTTGTTTTCTACTTTTATGGTAAAAAATAAAGTTGAATTTTTGTAAGAAAAGTTCCCATCTTACATGCATACTGCTCAAATGTTTCTATGAATTCAAAAACTATAGAGATTGATGATCGCATAATAGAACAAATTGTTTGTACACCAAGTAGTATTCCCAATGTTTGAAAGCTCTAACTACTCCATAGAACTCTTTGTGGACATATGATAACAAATATGTGTGCATGTGATAATAAGTGCTTGGAAGATTGCAGCAAAGGGTAGCCTTGCATGCGCAATGCATGGGGTGTGGCATGTTACTAGGGCTATGCATGCACCATGTGCAACAGGGCTATGATCATATGTGGAATGTTGTACCAGAAGGTGGTTTCTTTGCTATAAATAAGAGGCGTATTCTAGATAGAACTGTAACATATGATTGTAAATAGTGAAATTTAGTTGTATAAGTTGCGGAATTCTAGAGAGAGAAAGGCTTGTAAAAGAGAGCATTTCTTTAGAGTTCATGTTCATCTTTTTGGGTTCAAAGGCAAGACATATCTGATTGTGAGGGGCTGAATTTTTTGTAAAGATTACTCATTGTTGCTAGTGGATTGGAACTGCATTGGTTCCCGTGGATGTAGGCCTCACATTGAGGAATAACCACGTAACAAATTCTGTGTCTTTCTATGAGTTTATGTGCTTGTTTTCTGTCATCAAATTGTGCTGCCACACAAGACAAACCCGTGGGCATGTACATGTGTCAAAGGGGGTCTAGGAACTGATGATTGTCCTAACACTTTTCTTTATAAGTTGTCCAGTTCCTCCTTGCTTCAATTAGTTTTTCACTAAAGTATTCTATCACTTTCCCCTCTTGTTTAAGAACTGCACCTATTCTAATACCAGAAGCATCAGTTTTCACTTCAAACAATAGTTCAAAATCAGACATGGCCAAGATGGAAGTTATTGTTAATTTTCCTTCACCAATTCAAAACTCCTTTGTCGTTCCTCACCCTAATGGAGTTTTTCTTTTTTTGTACATTAAGTTAGAGGTGTCACCATGGTACTAAAACCTCTAATGAATCTCCTATAAAAAGAGGCAAAACCTTGAAAACTTATTACTGCACCCACATTTTTGGGAGATGACCAAAGCTTGATTGCTTCCATTTTCCTATCATCCATTGAAATCCCTTGAAAACTAATTACAAATCCCAAGAGTACTAGATTATCAATCAAGAATTCACATTTTTGAGATTTAGGAACAATTTATTTTGTCTTAGCACTACAAGAACTTCCCTTGAGTGTTTCATATGTTCTTCATTCTTGCTAAATATTAGAATGTCATCAAAGTAAACAACAAATCTACTTGTAAAAGGTTTAAGAACATGATTCATGAGCCTTATGAATGTGCTAGATTCGTTGCACAATCCAAAATGCATTACTTTCCACTCATAGTCTTTTTGTCTTAAATGTTGTTTTCCATTGGTTTAATTCGAACTTGATGATAAACCACTCCTCAGATCTAGTTTTGAAAAAATGGTTGATCCCACTAATTTATCCAACATGTCCTCCAAACATGGAATAGGAAATCTATACTTCACTGTAATCTTGTTTATTTCTCTACTATCAATGCACATTCTACCACTACCATCTTTTTTTTGGCGCTAGCACTTGGGCTAAGACTTTGCAACATGTGTCTTCTTCAAGAGATCCATTACCATTCCTTAAAGGGTGTCATGGTCTTTTGGACTCATTCTGTTATGGATAATGTTAGGTAACTTAGCTCCTGGAATAAACTCTATGTGGTGTTGTATATTCTTGAGTGGTGGTAGCTCAGGTTGTAGTTCCTGAGGGGTCAAATCTGCATACTCACTTAGTAAATCTTCCAAAAGTGTTGAATGTGGAAGGTTGTGGTTAGAGATTTCTATGATGAAAATAGCAAAACCAGTTGTTGAGATTCTATACCCTCCTCGATCTCATTACCATTGACTATGAGTTCCATAGGTTTCTCTACATCTTTATCTCACACATTGATCTGTTTTGTTGAGTGAGGTACTAACACAATTTTCTTGTTATTTCAAATAAAGAAATAAGTGTTGTCTTTCCCTTTATGAGTTGTATCCCTTCTAAACTGCCATGGTCTCCCTAACAGTAAGTGACAAGCATCCATTTTCAACACATCACAGTCTACTTCTTGATAATGCTTCCCTTTAGAGACTAGTTTCAAGGCCTTTCTTAATCCATTCTACTTTATAGGGTCTTGGATGCTTCAAAGTTGTTAAACCCATTGCTTTCACCAAAGCTTTTGACACTACATTTTCACTACTTCCTCCTTCAACGATTACATCACAAACCTTCTTATTTATAGTGTACTTGGTTTTGAATATATCATGTTCTTGAGTTTGTTTAGGTTTTCATGGCACCAATAATTTTTTTGGTAAGATTCCATTGAATCTTTTCCTTTCATCTATACATGTGACTTCAACCTTATCAAATACTTCAGTATCTGCATCTTCAAAACCTTCCTCCCATCCTTCCATGCTTTCCACCAGGTTAACAGCCTTTCTCAGTGGACAATAATTGGATCTATGGCCAGGGTTGATTGCATTTGAAGCATTTGAATAGGCGTTTGGTTCTTGGGTTAAGGTAAGTTTATTGAGGTTTTTCTGTTTTGCATTAGTAGGGATTTCAGAAGGACCTTTGTGGGTACTAAATGTGGCCGTAGATATTTGGTTATTTGAAGGATAATTATTACCATAAGAAAATTTTGATGAATAATTTCTTATGGGGAAATTACTCCTTGTGAACTTTTGTAATTGAACTTCATGCCTCAAAGCTAAAGTGATTGCTTATGAGAAGCTCATTACATTTCTTACATTCACTTTTCCATATAGAGGTTCTCTAAGTTCAAAGACAATCTTCCTAACCTCCTGTGATTCATCTTCCTCAAGATCATTCCTAGCTCAAAGTTTGCGGAATTCATTAACATAATCAACCAAACTCTTGCTTGATTGATTGATGACAATGATGATATTGCTTGTATAGGGTATGTTTGTAATCAGAGGGAAGAAGTTGTTCCTGCATGAGCCTCTTCATCCAATTCTAGGAAATAATAGGCATTTCACCATGTCTTTGCATGTAGTTTGATCTCTGTCCCACCACGTACTAGTAGCTCTTTTAAGTTTTTATGCAACCATCTTCACTTGTCTTTCATCAAGAACTTTTAGATAATCAAAAAAATTATCCGTTGATTTGACCTAATTTAGGAATTCTGCGATATTCAACTGTCCACTATAAAATGGGATGTTATTTTTTGCTTTGTAGTTTGGGAAATCAGGTGTTCAACATCGATGTGTGTTGGGTGTTTGGGTTTAGGTTTCAAATTTCGGATTGTGGGTTATACCGTGGGTTGCGATAGTGTGTATTAAGATCAGGTGGGTGTCGATAGTTGTTTTATGGGTATATGTTGGATGTGGTGTCTCTGGGTAATTGGTAAAAGTGTCGGAAGATGATGGTTGTTGGTCTGGAATAGTGGGTTTTAAGTTTTGAAGCTCAGTCACCATCTCTGTTTTCTATTTAGAGATAAATTATCGAAGCTCGTCAACTAAAACTTTGTGATGAGACTCAGATTCACGAAGATATTGAAGCAAGGCTTTCGCGAGGGGATCATTGTATACTCTGCGTGAGTCAACTTCATAGATAGTGTGGGATTTTGAAATCGAAACTCGGGGAAGAACTTGCTATCTCCGATACCAATTAGCGTAGAAGCAAGTTTCTGACCGAAGAAAACAAGCACTTCAATAAGGGAAAACTAAAGTTCAAACCCAAGGGTGATACGTCATTTTTCTGAGAGTCTAGCTCTCATTTCTTTACAAACTTACCTTAACTCCAAAACTGTATTACCTCTACCCACCCTATTTCCTTGTAGGGAATACAGTTACGCAAGATGGCAAAACAACTCAGCCTTTTAGTGGCTATGAAGGTTTAAAACATTAATCTAATTGTAAATAAAAAACGACAATAAAGTTTAAAAGCATAAAATGTAACTCCTTGCATAAGAACTTAAAAGAAATAATAAAAGGAGGACATTGTAAAGCTAAAAAGATTAGAATCAAGGATATGATAGAACATATCAGACTATCAATGGAGGAATGCATCAAGGTGTGGCCTATTGATATGTTCAGTCCATATACCTTACAATTATGCAAACCAAAACGATTGAGAAACTTCATCTCAACTAAAGAACTTGAAAAAGGAATAAGAAGGGGGTCATTATAAAGAAAAAGAGATTAGAATCAAGGAAATGACAGAGCTTATCATATCATCAATGGAGAAATACATCAAGGTGTGGCCTATTGATATGTTCAGTCCATATACCTTAGAAAAGAATAATAAAGTAAACGAAAAATTTCGCTCTTCGATGGAGTCATACTTTCAGTCATCCAGTTTCAATCTCATTCAATGATTTCTTCTATATTTTTGTTGCCTTTTTTCTTGTAACTGCACCTAAGCTGTACATGACTTCATATTTATCTATCTTTGTTTTCATTTTCAAGAGTTTTGTCCATTTTCATCTTCAAGCCCTTTGTTACTGGTTTTTATCTTCAATATCCCTTACAAGGACAAGAGTGGTAGAGTGAATTGTGGTCCATTGTGATTAGAAAACTTCATGAGATTATGGCTCAGCCAAGAAGAAGAAAGAGAAGAGGAGGGAAATGGATCATGTGTGTTGTGCGTCACTTATTTTCCTCTTTTTTTTACCCCCCTTTTCAATTCAAAGATCTAAAAGTCCCAAAATACCCTTAAAAACTCATGTGCAGGGCAGTTGAATGAAGGATTTCTCAAGTTCCTGTCAATTGAACAGAAAAATTATTTGGAGATCTTGATTGTAACTATTTTGATACTTGATATAGTCAACCGATGCCCCAAAAAAATAAAAATAAATAAATCAAAAGTGGTAAACAGAAACTAAACCTATACTTCTAGTAGCAAATAGAATGTTGGCCCTTTAATTTATTGGCCAGGAGTACTGATTTCTTTTTTCTCTTCCTATTAAGTGGATATCTCTGACTGTTTTTCTACATTATGCTATAGGACTTGCATCACCATTGTGACAAGGCCCACCAGCTATGTCAGACAATAAGGGCATAGGATTCTCTATTATGTCATTCTGTCAAAGGAAAAACTGAAAAAGATTCCTTCCAAGTCTTGATATTTTGAGTTTTGTATTATGAAGCACATGTAAACTTGTTTGACTGAGATACTTGATGCAATTAACCTTTTTTTTTTTCAAATTAATTTTGGATAATTACAGTCATCCCTGTTCTGTACTTTTGTTTACTTGCTTGTCAATTTGTACATGTAGTTGGAGACTTGTTGAAGTAGCTGCCCTCATTTGAGGGAAAAAAATGTGCTTCTTGATATGGCATACTCTTCTTGTTGCAATACTGTCTGGTCTTCATATTTTACTCCTAAAGTAGTCTGTTTGCATTACCAGATAATTGAAAGTTGGTACAATCAAATAATCAATTAATACTTGTTTTTGTGTATTGATGTGTGGTGTGATAGATAATCATGTTCACATATGTTTATGCCTTCTTCAAGGGGTAACTTTATGTGTTGGCATGTGATGATGTGCATGGGGAAGGGATTGAGAATGCACCATGCAAACATTTAGTGATAATTCATGCGGGAAACATGACGTGTGGATTTGAGTTACATAATAAAAGAGGAAGATGTTTTAGAGTTCCCCATGCATTCGAATCCCCGGCTCGATGGAGAGGGAAAGATAAATGTATTTCCTTCTTTTATTATCTTAGAAAATGGTATACTTGACAACCATTGGCTATTGGTAAGTTGGTAACGGATGGCAACGACTGCAGTTTTTAATAATATCTCTCTAAATGTTATTTGGTTAGTGAACCAAAAATTATTGAAGTGAGATCTCTCATTTCTTTCAATTATTGTACCACTGTCACTTACCTCTCTTATGGTTTGAATTAAAGGAAACAGGAGACACTTCCCTACTTTGAAATGAATTGTTAGTCTGGATGATTTCTTGTGAAATTCAGTGTCATTTGCATTTGAATTTCCTTATCTTAGAATACCAGTTTTGACTTGTGTCCAAGTAGAGAAATCAGGATTGTAATTTTTTGGTTAGTAATCAGGATTAAAATGTTAATGGCTAGGAATCAGGATTACATTGTTAATGGCTAGGAATCAGGATTACATTGTTTTTGGCTAGGAATCAGGATTACATTGTTTTTGGCTAGGAATCAGGATTACCTGTACAGACCTCAATTTAGATACTCCCATAGCATTCAGAAAAATCCTTCACAAATTTGTCACAAGTTAATACAAGTGTGGACTCTAACTGGAGTGAGCTGCAGGTTTAGGCCTTAGGGTCATTTTGCTTCTGAATTGTCTATATAAATTGATCTACTCTTTTGTTATGACGTCCTTTGGAATTATAGAAGTGATCACTCGCTACCAATTTTACCCTTTTCAGTATCTGCTGATCATCTTTCTTATATTTCTTTATTGGCCTCCCTAGTCTGTGCAGTTCCTCGGTGATGACAACTCCAGGCACCGGTCATTCCATACCATAATGGGTTGCATGTGGGCAGATTTTCTTCTCTTCATGTTGCTTTAGCCATCCTTTTGTCATTAGCTCCAGTTTCTGATTAATTTTGTAAGTTACTACTGGTGTGAGATTGGGATATTAGATTCTATTATTGAAACAGACAAGTTTTAATCTGAGCCCCTTTTTTGTCAAATTATACGATGGATGGATCACTCCAGGGAAAAAAATGTATTCGTTATTGACGTCATATGCATTCTGATAGCATTTGATTGGTTGGAGTCCTAGTCTAGTCTTTTTATTTTTATACCCTACACTTTATTTGATTTTGAACATATGAATGGTAAGAAGAAAATCCAATTTTCTTTCTTGTGTGCTGTTAGTTCTGATAGTTAACCTACCCAGGCACCCAGGCTCTATTTCTGGATAGACATCTTGGATATGAGAATATTTGTCTGCCTTCCTACGATGTTATTGTTTGTAGTTTGAAATCTATAAAGGTTGATTCCAAAGTGATTTTATGGAGGTTAGAGAAAAGGAACTAAATTTTTTTGAAGTGTTTATGAGTAGATTTAGGGGTTTGATGTTTAGTTAGTGTTATTATCCTACGTTCTGAGCCTTCGATTTGATCCCGTATGTACTCAGCACCAAAGCTCTTAGAGAAAAGAGTATGGTTTGCTATGTAGGGAATGCATTAAATAACACCTAGAAACATTCAATTCAAACAATCTATAATTTAGAGTACATACACTGCTTGGCTTGGGTTTTTCTTTGCCTTTCTTCTCAGGGTTCCTAGTCCTCTGCTCAGTTTTCAAAGGTTCAAAAGGTTATGTTGGTGAAGTTCAGGAGTATAGTTTTAGATATCTGTAGGGTAGTTAGTTGTTGATTTTGTTTTTAATTCCCATTAAATAGGTTTGCGTAGGTCAGTTCGTTTAACCTTGATTGAATAATTTTTGAAGAAGAAAGGGATTCAATTGCAGTTGCTAGTATATGATTTTGCAAAAATGATTGTTTCATTTAGTGAAACTTGACAGGATAGCAATTGTTATCAGATACTTCCTTGTTAGTTATTTGATATATGTTGAATAAACTATGAGCTTAGCCTAATTACAATTTATGCTTGGGTAGGTCTAGGGCTCGACACAAGCTGAACAGTGTATGTGAACCAAGTTAATCAAGACATGTGGCTCAGGTTCAATCAAGATTCATACTATGTAACAATTTCAAACTCTTCTTCTGAATGGTTTCAAATTTACTGTTTTTGATCTCAGTATTTTAATTCATTTGCTATGACAAGAAGCATCAAAATTGGTTTTAGCAGCACCTAAGAGAAAGCTAGTACTATATTTATATAGCTTGACAGTTGACGGTAGATATGGTGCATTTGCTATTATGTTTTTGCTTCTGCTTGACTTGTTAATTGATTCTCAGTACCCATTTGGGCCCAAGTGTAAGTACACCTGAAACGTTTAGATGCTTGACTGATTTTAGATTTGCTTTCATGTAGAGATGTAAAGTGAGCATTACTTCATCTCATGTCTTACTTAGGGTTTCTAATAGGTTCAACATGTTTTATTGTATTTAAATATCATTTTATTTCGTCTTATTTAAATTGTAGTTATAATATGTCTAATTTTAAACATAATATTCTGTCGTTTTTTTATTAAATTTTCATACTATAAATAATCATATATCATAAACTTATCTCATTTAGATCCATTTGAAACAAATTAAATATTTCAACTAGTTTCATCTAGTTTTATGAAAAATTAAGTTAATTAAAATGGGATAGTTTATGCAAATTAATAGGTTAACAATAGGGCCATTATGCTCATTACTAAACTTGTTGAAGAGATGAAATATAACCAAGGTCTATCTTTTTGATCAGAGGTTGAATCGATCATCAGAAGAAGAATTAGGCCAAAAATTAGGATACATTCTGGGAAAATAAAACTTCCATCGAAGAGAAACAAATGAAAGGTTTTCATAAAAATTCTTGTAGATATAATAGATCTTATTAACATCACATCTCAATTTATCTTTCAATTTTCATACCTCTAATTTGACAGGTTATTTTTTGTATTTCATTAACAATAAGGTTTTCTAGGATACTCTTTTTATGGTAGGTTAGAGTTAAGTTTTTATGGTTCAATTTCTTTTTTTAGTTCAAGCAAAAAGGTACTGAGTGTGGTTTGAAGGTGTGACAAACGAAGAAAGTGAGTTTTATGGTTAGATTATTAAATGTGTTTTTTTATATATATCTAACGATGTTGGTAATCTTCGAACATGTGACTTGTAAAATACAAATTTTACTCATGAAAAATACCCATTTAAGAAATTGGACTAAGAGATGGGTATATTTCAAGGGATCACAATCTCTGATCTAGCATTATCAAAAATTTACATAGATTTATGAACATTCACAAGGGCATTTTTAATAAAAGTTGTTACTATGATAAAAGTATGTCCTACATGCCTGTATTAGCACATGGAATTGAATAGATAAATAACAAAGATACATTGAGTACAAGAGTCCATTTTCTTGTTATTGACGCATAGAATAGACTTGGAAAGTTTCCCAATTGTGGTAGGAGAGTTGCAAGCATATAAATAGGAATTAGATATAAATATGTGATTAACTGCCGTATTTAATCACATTATAATATCATTTGAGTTATATCACAAATACGTGGAACTTTTCCTAATAATTAATGCGATATTTTAGTCATCGTGCCATAAACCACTATTTTTCATTTAGAAACAAAAAAATATAGTTTATTTTCTTTTCCCCCCTAAAACTAATAAAAAATTTCATTTAATAAAGATAACGTTTATAAACAATACTCTAATAATCGGATAAAATGTACTATTATTTTTCACATTATCTTTGTTCGGTAATTCATTTAGTAATCTAACAATAAGATTTAATCTTTTCATTAAATCATAAATTTAAATCACACAAATCACTACCTAATCTTAATAAAAAAATCATCATCAATATTGATTATCAAAGAGTATTAAGTTAATTTAAAGTTAACTGCTTTCTGTTTTTCTCTACGAAACAAATTCTATCCACGTGAGTCAGTGCACGACATGGATTTGAGTACGTAAGTCAAAGAAAATGGTAATAAAAAAACTTTAGCTCGAGGAGTAAAGAAATGATCTGATAAAGAGCAACTCTGACACAACAGTTAAATTTTACAACTGATTGTAACTAAAAAAGACCTTTTTTTTTGTGAGGAGTAACTGAAGGAGACTTGCAACATTAAAAGATTTACTCAGGTCTAAGAGCACTAAATAGGTCGTAGGTCAATGATATATTTTGAAAATAAAAAATACTTATCTCGTATTTATTAATATAAGTTACAAAAACCTTTCAATAAAAATTGAAAAATAACGATTACATATTTTCAAGCCGTAGAATCATCATTTTTGGTTAATTTGGATTCTGTCTTTGGTGCTGATGGAACTCTGTGTGTATATGTTGATACTTCTGTTCTTTTGTGGGCAATATAACGTCGATATTGTTGATAGTCACTACGTAAGAACGGTCAAATTTCAGAATACAACCGGACTAAACACAAGGAGTCAAATGGCGTATTGAGACGCCACTCTCGTTGCTTTTTGCTAAGTGGTTCCCTTTTCCTGCCTTTTCTCTATTTATCCTCACATCAGCCAAACCCCAAGTGCAACATTTTGTCTCCATGTCAAAAGAAACAAGCCTAAAAACACCTTCATTTTCTGATGAAGAGCCAGTTGCAGCTAAGTCACTAACATATTTCACAAACATAGGTCTATCTTTGAACCTGTCCAGCTCTTGTGGAATCCGAACTACCCTTTCAACCCCAGGAGACGAAACCTATGAGAAAAAGGACATGTTAAACTACAAGATAGTTATCAGCACTCAAGTTTCAGCTTTAAAGGTTCATTTGCAACAGATTGGTGAAAACTAGTAAAGTACATGACTCTTCTTGAATTAGAAAGTAGAAAAACTAACCACTGGGAGCTTAACTAAGTTTGATGTCTAACTGACATGCTTAATTCATTCTTAGTCTTTAAATTTTCTTCATTTATTTGACAAACAAACAGCTGAACTTACTTGCATCCTTGAATTATGTCATAGAGAGTTACTACAGAAGAATGTCTCGTTATCACAAATTTCAATATACTTGAAAATATAGATGGTGAGGAAAAGAAAATAAGAGTGAAAAAAGGAAGAAATCTATGAAACATACCTCCAACGATATATTATCAGGCATGGATTTATCGAGTTCTGCTTCATCTAATAGAGCTCGATAGGTCTTGGAGAAAGCTTCAATATCTTCCATACTAGGGGAACTAGACCTGTCACATATATGTCATTTGCTATAGCTCAAGAAGCCTTTATTACTGCGACCCACTACTCAATCCTCATATAGCTCAGGAAGGATAAACTTGTTGATTTGGAGATTTCATCAATGATAAAAAAAAAACCATTACAAAGTAAATCAATAGACAACAAACGTTTATTGCTCATCAAGACATACATTTCTATGACATGTGCAAATGTAGTTTCAACGTCAATGTATCGAGCTATCTATTTAACAGCTCCATAGAAGTATTTAAAGTCTAAATCAAGCTCATACTCTTGGTTGTATGCGTAACAAAATAACAGAAGTAGAATTGATTTAAATGAAGATTTTTCCAGAGTTTCCTTAAAAAGACACAGTTATTGTGTCTTCATATATACCTAATACCTGAACTTAAAATGAACATGGACATGAGAATCTGCGTCTCTATGTGTGTACTTACAAAATCAAAGATTTTGTTCTGAGTGTTAGGTTTAAAGTAAGATAGATATGAACAACATGTATTCGAGATATACTGATCATTTTCCAACAAAATGGACCAGCAAAGACAAAGCATAACATAAACACATGGCATCCATGTTGCTCGTCTATATGAAAATCAACATTGTTTTACCTCATCCTCAATAATTGTTCAAAACTATACTTACTTATTAGAAAGCCTCTCGATGCGCACTTGAATGGTGGAATTTAACAGCGTTTTGAAGGCATATATTTTCAATTCACCATCAAAAGATAGACAAACTTCTTCAGCTATCTCCAGTGCTTTTTTATCCCACCACATCCCAACAAGAGATATCCCACCCCCTCCACCTCCATCCCCAACCTTGAAAAAACGAGCAATAATGGTTGTCAACATATTATCAAAGCTCAATACTGGAAATCAGTAAAGCAACCACTAAAATCTTACTTTGTGCGAAACTTACATATAGTTCACCATCATCAGCCGCAAACTCCTCCTCAAAATAATCACCGTCATCATCCATATATTCTTCTACAGATTGAACGGTTCATTCAGATATAAGTGATTTCAAGCACAATACAAAAAAGTGAATTTTCTAGCACAACTAAAAAGAAAAGGTGACTCTTTAAGAAAAAAAAAAGCCTAAAATACTAAGAAATTGAAAAGCTATGAAGACTACCCAGTTCCTCCAATTTAGTGATAAATAACAGAAAATGCTTATTTAATTCGGACAGAATGAGATAATCATACTCCTAACTGTTACATCTCTCGGTTGCTTACGCTTTCTACTACTCTAATTTCTCTGAAACAATAATGAATATATATATATAAACTTCACCATCTTCGAAGTTGTCAAACTGACGGTCCTCTTCATCGTCTAGTGAAACTTCTTCAATGATGGTAGGACTAAGAATTGGCTCCTCCTCAGGCTTCGAGCGTTTGTTCCGAGCATGAAGTAAAAAGGAGTTGTTTGGAATATAAGAAAGTGGTAGTGACCAAAATTGGAAGGAGAGATTGTTGGGTGAAAGAGAGAGCTTTTGGGAGTGGTAGTTATTGATGGGGATGATTGTTGGAAAAGAAATTGCAGAAGCCCTGTAATTCCATGTTGCGAATGCATTCATTTCTTTGGAATGTCCGTGTCTGGCAAACCAACCAATTCTCTATCGAAGTCCAAAACAAAGCTTCGCGAATTAGCCGTTTATGGCTGTGTTTAGACTTAGAGAGAAGCTGAAGCTTAATTGTGAATTAGCCGTTTATGGCTGTTCAATGGAAGTCATTTTCTTTGAATTTGTGGTATTTATTATGTTTAACAATATATTTTGTCACTTATAACTTGACACCAGAGTAATTCGTTTTCTTCATTACCCATCTAACTGTAATTATTTATTTATTTTTTTCTTGCTACACTTGTATTTTCTTTAATTTCTTTCGTAAATAAAAATGATATCAAGTTTTCTATCCATGTTTTGGTTTGTTTTAATCATATAACTTTAACTTTAATACACACCTCTTTTTCTACCATCAAGCTCATAATACTTAAAACCTCTCGCTTTCATTACACTAATCCCCGATCACTCTTCCTATAAACTACATTCATCCCTAATATACTTCAAAGCCCACTCATAAATTAACTTTAAATTTTTTCATTCAATCAACCATATTAATGGCTTCAAAAGACAAGATGAAGAGTAATAATGATTATAAAGAGGAGGGTTTTTGTTCGAGGTTTTTAAACAAAAGATCAATTTATGACAACATTCTTTAATTATTCTCATATTTTTGTTAGTTTTGAGATAATTTCGATTAGATTAAAGGTTGTTATTTTATATGTTATTGTTGGTTTTGTTTTTGTTAGGATTTGTTGTTTATGTATGATGGTAATATAGTGAGTCATATTAAATAATTTTTGTGAATATGTTATTATGTACTGAGTTTCAGTATGCAATGTAGTCCCTTTTCTATCTTGTAATGAATATTGTCTCTTGACTAGTCAAAAATGTGTTCTTTTATTACCTTTTGAAATCAATTAGTGAGGAATATGTTGATCTTTTAATGATTATGATAGAGTATTTAGTTTTCACTTAATTTTTTTAATGTCACATATAGCATAATTTTATTTAAATTTTTGCTTGAATTATATATATATAATTTATGTCATCATTTCATTGTTTGGTTTTAAGTATAACCTTTTTAGCCTTAGTATGTTGTGACATATGCTTACATACTTATCAAATGTTTTTTGTGGTTACATAAGCATATCTATCCTATCCAATTACTTACCCTATTTTTGGGCATAAAACAAGTAGTCTTTGATTGAGTCATATTTGTCAATATATATGAATGTTTAATGATTGTTTTGATCGTTTTTCACCCATAGGTGGTAATATTAATCGTTATGAGGTTATAGATTCAGATAATGATTCTTATATGGACTTTGCATAGGTAATTGGTAATGAGGATATGAATACCAACTATGGTGATAGAATAGAATTTAAAGTGAATGTACAATCTGATATAGAGTAAGTACATATTCAAACACCTAAACCAACCTTTACACTAACCCTACGTTTGGTTGGAGGGAATGGAATGGAATCAGAATTGATTCCTTCCATTTTGTGTGTTTGGTTGGACGGAATGGAGGACGGAATGAAATCGACACAAAAGAGAAGGAATCCCAATTCCTTCTCCCACCTTTGGTAATCATTATTCCATTCCCATCTAAACTTTTTTTTCCAATTTTACCCTCATCTAAAATATAACCTTAAATTCAAATCCCAAATTCTCAAACCGAAAATTCCAAAACCCTAAACCCTAAACCCAAAATTTTAAAACCCTAAACCCTAAATCCAAATCCTAAAATCCTAAAACCTTAAACCCTAAACCTTAAATCCCTAAACCCTAAACCCTAAAACCCTAAACCTTAAAACATAAATCCCAAAACCCTAAAACATAAATCCCAAATCCCTAAACCCTAAACCCTAAATCCCAAATGACAAATGCTAAAACCCTAAATCCTAAACCCCAAATCCCCAAATCCCTAAACCCCAAATCCCTAAACCATAAACCCCAAATCCCAAATCCCTAAACCCTAAACCCTAAAACCCTAAAACCCTAAACCTTAAAACATAAATCCCAAAACCCTAAACCCCAAACCCCAAATTCCAATTCCTAAAACCCTAAACCCTAAACCTTAAACCCTAAAACCCCAAATCCGCAAATCTCTAAACCCTAAACCTTAAACCCTAAAACCCCAAATCCCCAAATCTCTAAACCCTAAACCCTAAACCTTAAAACATAAATCCCAAAACCCAAAACCCTAAAACATAAATCCCAAAACCCAAAACCCTAAATTCCAAATCCTAAAACCATAAACCCTAAACCTTAAACCTTAAAACCCTAAAACCCTAAACCCTAAACCCTAAATCCAAAATTCTAAAACCCTAAACTATTTTTAGAAAAATAATAATTTTAACCCTAAACCTTAACCTACAAATATAACCCCAAATCCTAAATCCCTAAACCCTAAATCACACATCCCAAACCTCAAAACCCTAAACCCTATTTAGAAAAATAATAATTTTAATAATATATTTCTTTTTAATTAAGTAATACTTATTTAAAAAAATAATGATTTCAATAATGTATTTTGTCTGACGAAAAAATAGTAATTAAATGACATTATTTGAACTTTACAGCATGTAGGGGTATTAAGGTAATTTACAGTTTTTTTCATTCCATTCCAGTAGTAAACCAAACACTATAATCCTGATTCTGAGTTTGATTCCAGTGGTCAAACCAAACAAAATTGTTTCCTTTCCATTCCATTCCATTCCGATTCCGATTCCGATTCCATTCCACGAACCAAACGTCACCTAACACTTATACCAATTATTCTTGAGATAAACAGTTAAGTTTCAGATAATAGGAGTAATTTTTTTCAAAACAACAAAGATTTATTTAAAAAAGGATACTAATATACTTAATGTTTAGTTCAAATTGAGTATGATGTTTGTAAATATAGGGGTGGTAAGATATGGAATAAGAATTTATAAAATTAAGAATGGGAGACCAATGAAGAGAATAAAGAATAACAAAAGTAGATTTCAAATGAAGTGAATGAATGATGGTTATTTGTCATGGATAATGACAACATTGAAAATGAAAGATACCTAAAGCTATTAGTAGTTTCTTTGTGGCAAAAGAAAATATGACATTTTTCAAGGATAACCCAAAGTGTAATTGGAGGAAAGTTGAAAGCCACGTAAAAGAGAAAATCATTTAAAAAGTATTGAGCATCAAGTGAAAAGGGCTAAGAAATTAGCCAATAAATTCTTATATGAAATATATGAACAACAATACAATTTATTGAAATGATTTACAGAGTTCGAAGAATGCAAACCCATGAACAACAACTGAAATGCTTACCCTAACTATTGATGAAAAAAAGAGGTAATATGATTTAAGTGCTAAACATTTCTATCTTAACATGTTAGGTTTAATGCATACGTGTAATATTAGTTTTCATTGTTCTCTTTATTTAATCATTTATTTCATGCATACATGTTAAGTTTGATACTAAGTTTGATACTGTTTATATTTATACTAGGGTAGTTAAAGAAGGGTTCTTGATAGGGTGCATAAAATTTTGGGTTTTGATGGTTGTTTCCTATCAGGTTCTGACAAGGGTCAGTTATTATGTGTTGTTGGGAAAGATACCAAGAATGGAATTTATCTAGACTGGGGCAGTTAAAGAAGGGTTCTTGATAGGGTGTAGAAATTTTTAGGTTTTGATAGTTGTTTATAAGAGTCAGTTATTATGTGTTGTTGGGGAAAATGCCAACGATGAAATTTATCTAGTATCTTATGCTGTTATTGGTAAGGAAAGTAAACAAACTTGGAGTCAATTTTTGAATTTGTTTGTCAAAGACTTAGAATATTGGGAATGGAGAAAGTTGGACCTTCATATCAAATCAGCATTCAGGTTAATTCCTATTGTCAATGAACTTATCCCACTAGTAGAATATAAACAATGGACATGACATATTTATTAAAATTTCATATTTGCGCTAAATCAACAACAATGTCAAGATTTAAAAGACATATGAAAGAAGTAAAACATGATGATTTTTAAGCATTTATGTAACTTAATGGTAAAGATGGAAAGAAAAGGGTGTAAAATATTTTATAGGTAATTTTTATTTGTCATTTTTAATTATCAATAATTGATTACATTTTAATTTTAATTTTACCTTTTTTGTTGTTAATTTGCTAGATGTGATAATGTTTGTGATAGTTAGTGCAACAATTATCGTAAAAGTTTCAACAAAGTTCTCAAAAAGGCTAGATCACGGTTTCTATTGTCATTGTTGGAAACAATTAGACAATAGCTTAGGGATATATTTACTAAGAAGAAACTCGAGGTTTCTAGATGGACGCATGAGATAGGATCCAAAATTCAAGAAAGGGTGTATGTAGATCTTAATAACAGGAGTTGCATTTGTACAACATAGATCTATGTAGTCATGCAATCACTGTTATTTTACACCAATTTGAGAATCCAATGAATTATATACACGAGTTACTTAAAAGGTCTGCATTTGAATTGACCTACAGATCAATTATACTATTGAAGGTTAATACTCTATTCCAAGCTTTCTCTATTGGGACACTATTGAAGCTAATAGTACCTTTGAGGTTATTTTTCCATCTGAAAGTAGAATACAAAGGAGTAGACATATAATAAATAGGTTTAAATCATCAGTTTTTGATTTCTGTGGTAAAAGTAAAGCTGTGATAAATGAGGCTGGTGAAAAACCTAATAGATTGAAGAGGGTGAATGTTGTTATCAAGTATGGGACTTGTGGGCAAGCAGGTCACAACACTAAAACTTGTGTTAGGAGGCAAGTTGCAGCGTCAAAGGTAAACTTAAACATGAATTTTTGTTGAGAAAATCGGGTATATTTTCCCTATTCTAAGTAGTAACTATTCACTTATGATTTAAATGAATAGAACTCAAACTAACCCGACAAAATAATGCTATTGGAAATATAATGCTAAAATAAACTAAAACAAATATTGAAACGAAAATATTAAAGCAGAAAAATAATAACACCAGAAATTTAACGAGGTTCGGTATAAATGTTACCTAGGTCCTCGGGCGTCGTTGACCACTTCTACTATCTCCAAATGGATGAACTCCAAAATTACAACTAATTGGGCAAAATTGAGCTAATCAATTACCCTTACAAAAGAGAGGAAGATTTACAAATTTTGGGATGTTTACAAATGGTGAAGGAAGGCTTTATTTATAGCCCCAAATCCAACACCCATCTTCATTCCTAACCAATGTGGGACTTTTCTAATTTGCTCACTAAGGAGCTATATAACAAATCTCCACCTTAGCGACTTAGTAATATTAAATGATTTCTTCAATTACTAGATCAGCGACGCCAGTGCCAATTCAGATTTGCAGGATGTTAATCAAGTCCAGACAATGTTTGAACTTGATTGCTATTACCACCTTGGTCATCATATCTGTAGGATTCTCTGTCGTACTAATCTTCTGAACTAGTACTCCACCTTCTTCAATAATCTCTCGCACGAAATGATAACGAACGTCAATGTGCTTTGTACGTGCATGGTAGACTTGGTTCTTTGCTAAATGAATAGCACTTTGACTATCACAAAACACCTTAATATGTTTTTGACCAACTCCCAAGTCTTCAAGCAAACCTCGTAACCAAATAGCTTCCTTCACACCAGAATCGCCATATACTCGCCTGTAGTAGACAAAGCAACGCGTGGACTGCAAGGTAGACTTCCAATCGACCGGTGCTCTAGCAAGAGTAAACACATAATAGTTGATCGGCGTTTATCTAAATCTCGATAGTCGGAATCATAATATCCGAGGCGCATTCGACCAACAATATTATCCTCAATAAATACTAAAACCAACATCTACGGTATTTATAATATCGCAGTAATCCATTTCATGACCAACCAATGTCCTTTACCGGATCATGCATGTATGCCACAAAGACCAACCGCATGTGAAATGTCGGTCTTGTACACACTATTGCATACATCATTGCTACCAACGCATTTGCAGATATGGTACCTTTGCCATATATTCTCGTTCCGCATCATTTTTAGGAGATAATCGAGCACTAAGCTTGAATTGAGGAACTAGCGGAGTACTTACGTTTTGTCTCATTCATACCAAAACGTTGTAGTACCCTCTCTTCAAATATTGACTGGGTCAAACTAAGCTTCCCTTCTTCCCGTCTCCGCTTATCTCCATACCGCAGAATCTTCGCTTCTCCCAAATCTTTCATTTCGAACTCTTGACTTAGTTGAGCCTTCAACTTCTCAATTTCTCGCTTGCTCTTCGATGCAATCAACATATCATCGACGTGCAATGAAGGTAAATGAAAGACTCATTTTGTAGCTTGAAAAATACACACAATGATCATGTGTGCTACAGGTGTATACGTTGCAACATAAACCGATCAAATCGTTTGTAATTTGGCCTTGGAGATTGCTTCAATCCATACAATGATTTGTTAGACTTACAAACCCAATTCTCTTTACAAAGACATTAAACCCTTGGGCCGACATATAGATTTCCTCTTCTAAGTCACCGTAGAAACGCGGTTTTCACATCAAGTTGAACTAGTTCCAAATCAAATTGTGCTACCAAGGCCAACAAAATTCTAATGGAGGAATGTTTTACAATGGAGAAAATACCTCATTATAATCGATTCCACTTTCCAGAGCTTAGCTACCAACCTTGCCTTGTAAGAATACCATCTTTGTTAGAAATCCATCTTTGTTAGGAAATCCATCTTTCTTTGCATACACCCATTTACATCCAATTGCCTTCTTACTTAGGTAGTTGTGTCAACTTCCATGTTTTATTCTTCGAAGAGACAGTTCTTCATCCAGTGAATTCCTTCCATCTTTCAACTTCAAGGCTTCACGATTGCTTTTTATATATGGAAGGAATATCATCATGCACAATTTGAAAGTGCACATCCTTGTATTCTTAAACCGAAGGAGGTAGGTCTTCAAAATCCTTTGTATCGAGTGTGCACCTTGACATTTTGTCATCACGCGCCTATCATCCGGGCAGCTTCTTGTTCTTTGTGGAGGTTCTTGGGTTAAAACCTCTTCATCCGATTCATCTTTGTCAATGGAGGATCGGCTTATTTTATCTTCACTAACCTGGATTAACAATTTTGCTTTCAAACTCCACTTGTTTTGGATTTTGCTCCACCTTTCTTCTAAAGTGCCATCAATCTTCTTAGTTACCTTTTGCAACAAGGCGTATTCATCAAAGGTAACATCTCGCTAAAGATTATCTTTTTTGCTTCAAGACACCATAGTCGATATCCTTTAGAACTGTAAGGGATCCCCAAAAAAATGGCTTGCTCTTGGGTCCAACTTTGATTCCATTACATGGTAGTATGCAATTGAACCAAACACATGTAAGAAATCGTAATCTCTAGCGAGGTTTTCGGACCATACCTCCATAGGCGTTTTGCCTTCAAGAAAGAGACGATGGTAAACGCCGACGAGATGACATGTATACGTCACGGCCTTTCACCAACATCGCTTGCCTAAACCAAAGATTTGACAACATACATCAAACCTTCTCCAAGAAAGTCCTAAGGTACGTACGTAACTCCATTTTGTTGTGGTGTTTTTCGAATAGTGAAGTGTCGCATTATCCCTTCTTCTTCACAAACTTTCATAAATGGATCGTTTGTGTACTCGGTCCATTATCGGACCTCGGGACGCTTGATCTTTTTACCGGTCGAGTCTCGATCATCTTCTTCCATTTGAGAAAATTCCAAAGACTTCATCCTTCTTCTTACGTGAGATACACCCAAACTCTTCTTGGAAAAATCATCAACGAAAGTGACATAATAATGTTTGCCACTCATGGATGGAGTTCTTGTTGGCCCCCATACATCGGTATGGATGTAATCCAAAATGCTTTTGTATTATGGAGAGCGGTGCCAAAGCTTACTCTTTCTGTTTTCCCAATACACAATGTTTCGCGGAATTCTAACTTCTGCTTCACACCTTTAACAAGCCTTGCTTTACTAGAATTTGCAAAGCTTTTTCACCAACATGTCCCAAACGCATATGCCACATCTTGGTAGTTTCTAAATCTCTTTCTTCCTCCTCGAAACTCGTCTTTGTCCCCGATAACCGTCTACCAAGGTAGTAGTACAAGTTATTCTTCCGAACACCTTTCATCGCTACAAGTTGCTCCGAGTAACATTCAATGCCCCATTTTGTATGGTTATAGTGAAGCCTTTTTGATTCTAAGACTCCCACAAAGAATGAGATTCTTCTTCATATCGGAACATAATGAACATCTGTCACAAGACCTGGTTGAGCCATCTTGATTCTTTCAAAAAATTGTACCGATTCCCAAAACTTTGCATGGATAATCATTACCCATGAAAACAACTCCACCATCTAGTTCTTCAAAGTTAAAGAACCACTCCTTATTAGGAGACATATGGAAAGTACATGCTGAATCAAAAATCCAATCACCAGATGAGATCTTGACTTAACCAACTAATGCAAAATCTGAATTTGAATTGCTTTCGGCCTACACATGCATCGACAGCACATGACTTTTCCTTTCTTTGCGGCTTCGGACAATTTTTTCTTCCAATGGCATTTCTCATGACAAAAGGCACATTCATCTTTACCAAGTCTTCCTTTTGATAGAGATCTACCTCTCCTTCCTTTTTGTTGTGTTTGCGGACGTCCTCTTACGGACAATGCCTCCGCTTCATTCTGCTTTCTCTTTTATCTTTCTTTCTAATTTCATAACTATACAAAGCAGTACAAACTTCCTCAAAAGATACTTTATCCTTCCCAATGAGTAAGCTCGTAATAAGATGATCAAACTCATCAGGAAGGGAGGCTAACAACATCAAGGCTAAATCTTCATCTTTAAAAGTTTCATCCATATTTAACAAATCTGCTACTAATTGATTAAAAGCAGTAATGTGGTCGTTTATTGTAGTACCTGGAAGGTATTCAAACCGGAACAACTTCTTCTTCAAATAGAGTCGATTCTGTCCACTCTTCTTCATGAACTTGTTCTCCAACGCCTTCCACAATTTACTTACGGATGTCTCCTTCATGAACGTATACTTTTGTTCTCTTGAGAGACACGAACGGATTGTACCACATGCCAATCGGTTGATATTTTTCCACTTTATTTCATCTGCTCCATCTGGTTTCTCTTCTTCAATAGCGATGTCTAGACCTTGTTGAAACAGAGCATCTACAACTTCGCCTTGCCACATGCCGAAATGACCGGTTCCATCAAACTTCTCCACCTCGAACCTTGCATTCATCACCATAGTTCTACTTGACGTGGATGACTGGCCTTTGTTTGAAAGAAATTTTTCTTCCGCCATTTCTTCAAATTACAACAACTAGCAACTATATTCCAATAGCAAACAAACGGAATACAAACAAATGCCTAGGTAGAAAACCTTTGGCTCTGATACCAATTGTTGGGAAAATCGGGTATATTTTCCCTATTCTAAGTAGTAACTATTCACTTATGATTTAAATGAATAGAACTCAAACTAACCCGACAAAATAATGTTATTGAAAATATAATGCTAAAATAAACTAAAACAAATATTGAAACGGAAATATTAAAGCAGAAAAATAATAACACCAGAAATTTAACGAGGTTCGGTATAAATGTTACCTAGGTCCTCGGGCGTCGTTGACCACTTCCACTATCTCCAAATGGATGAACTCCAAAATTACAACTAATTGGGCAAAATTGAGCTAATCAATTACCCTTACAAAAGAGAGGAAGATTTACAAATTTTGGGATGTTTACAAATGGTGAAGGAAGGCTTTATTTATAGCCCCAAATCCAACACTCATCTTCATTCCTAACCAATGTGGAACTTTTCTAATTTGCTCACTAAGGAGCTATATAACAATTTTCATTCTTTTCTATATGTTATACCTTGTTACTAACTTAACTACAGCATGGAGAATGTTCAGCACAGAAAGTGCATCATAAAGTTCATGATGTTTCTACACAACCAGAAATGACATATGGAACTTTATTCTTTCAACCACGAGAAGAAGTTAGAGTATCTTCATCCCAACTAATATGTTTCTAATTTAACAATTGTTTTTCATTTCATGTTTTAATTGAACTAATATATTTTCAAAATGCCTCTGTTTTATGATTTATTTCAGATTACATATAAGGATAGCATTATCAAAACTGCAAGTTTGATTAAGACAAAAGCTACAAGGAAAAAAGCATCCAAGAACAAGCATAGAAAATCTAACTTATGATTAAATAATATAGGCACACGAAAAGTTTTTTTTGAAATATTATATGTTCAGTTTTATATTTACTGATAATAGCATTTTGTAAAAACTGTTTTATAATACATAGAACAGGTTTTATAAGGATATGTTTCACACAGCTTTTAGACAGACCTGTTGTAATCACTTATTCATATTACATATATTTTTTAATAGACATCGCCACCTTGCTGGCTAACAGTTTTTCATTTTACCGTCTCTTTTATGTAACACAACAGTTCTTAAAGCTCCTTATTTATTATTGGAAACCTTTACAAATATTCATTTGGATTCATTACAGATCTAGATAATAAATCAATATGAACTCCTAAAGTCCCTTGTTTATTAATTAAATTATTACAGAGCACTTATTCCATGTTTAAAGTGGGTGGACTAAAAATTAAGGCCTAAAAGTTAAATTCTTATATTTGCTTGCTGAGCCAGAGGATAAGTATGGACTTCGAAAATAGAAAACAAAGATAAATAACCTTACAACCTTCAGGTAGTAATGTAACCATTGACCATTGTAAATATTTGAGACAATGAACTCAACAAGACTTTCACATTTTGTAACATATATTGTCTTTGAAGCCAAACAATTCTACTTTGTTAGAAATATCTCCCACTTAACCAAAAATTGCAAGCTCTACAGTAGAGAACAATACGTCTGGCCTGCCAAAGTAAAATAGAGTGTGATAAGTGTTCAAAATATTAAATATATTGTGATTTTATACATATTTGGTGATTATATAGGTATTAGCTTATTTTACTATCATTTTATACAAATCTATATTTTTGAATCACGTATATATTTTATTATTTTTCTGGTATTAAAATAATTCAACTTAAAGAATTACACTTAAGTACCCATTTCAACTTAAAGATTAAAAGAAAACATTAAAAATGTTTTAAAATTAGAAAAAAAGAAAATATAAAGAATTTAGTGTTTTAAAATAATACAACTTGAAATGTATCACATCATGAAATTATAGTGAACCGCGGCGCGAGACTTAGGTGGCGTTTGGTTCATGGAATGGAATCGGAATCGGAATGGAATGGAATGGAAAGGAAACAATTTTGTTTGGTTTCACCACTTGAATCAAGCTCGGAATCAGGATTACAGTGTTTGGTTTGCCACTAGAATGGAATGAAAAAAGCTGTAAATGACCTTAATACCCCTATATGTTGTAAAGTTTAAATAATGTCATTTAATTACTATTTTTTCGTCAGACAAAATACATTATTGAAATCATTATTTTTCTAAATAATTATTACTTAATTAAAAAGAAATATATTATTAAAATTATTATTTTTCTAAATAGGGTTTAGGGTTTTGAGGTTTGGGATGTGGGATTTAGGGTTTAGGGATTTAAGATTTGTGGTTATATTTGTAGGTTAAGGTTTAGGGTTAAAATTATTATTTTTCTAAAAATGGTTTAGGGTTTTAGAAATTTGGATTTGGGGTTTAGGGTTTAGGGTTTTAGGATTTAGAATTTGGGGTTTAAGGTTTTGGGATTTATGTTTTAGGGTTTTGGGTTTTGTGATTTATGTTTTAAGGTTTAGGATTTAGGGTTTAGGGTTTAGGGATTTGGGGTTTAGGGTTTAGGGTTTAGGGTTTTAGGATTTATGTTTTAGGGATTAGGGTGTTGGGATTTATGTTTTAAGGTTTAGGGTTTTGGAATTTGGGGTTTAGGGTTTAGGGATTTGGGGTTTAGGGATTTAAGAATTGGAATTTGGGATTTAGGATTTAGGGTTTTGGGATTTGGAGTTTAGGGTTTAGGGATTTGGGGTTTAGGGATTTAAGGATTTAGGGTTTAGGGTTTTAGGATTTGGATTTAGGGTTTTGAAATGTTGGGTTTAGGGTTTAGGGTTTTGGAATTTAAGGTTTAAGATTTAGGGATTTGGGGTTTAGGGTTTTAGGATTTGGGGTTTAGGGTTTTGGGATTTGGGGTTTAGGGTTTAGGGTTTTGAAATTTTGGAATTTAGGGTTTAGGGTTTTGAAATTTTGGGTTTGAGAATTTGATATTTGAGTTTAAGGTTATATTTTAGGTGAGGATAAAATTGAAAAAAAAAAGTTTAGATGAGAATGGAATTATGATTACCAAGGTGGGGAGAAGGAATTGTGATTCCTTCTCTTTTATTAATCCGATTTCATTCCGCCCTCTATTCCGTCCAACCAAACATACAAAATAGAAAGAATCAATTCTGATTCCATTCCATTCCTTCCAACCAAACATGGGGTTAAGGAAAGAAACAAATGCATCATAGATATGATGTGAGCCATAGCGTGAAAATATTATGTACATCAACACGAAAATAGTGGATCGTGCTTAAACCATGTATAAGATGTGTATGCCATGGGGTGAAAAAGTTTGAAGTCATTGCACCAGACTAAAAAAATCCATTTTTATTCTTTTCCTCACCTTATAAATAAGACTTTATTTTTTTTATAAAATATATCCAATATCTTATCAGCTCTATTATAGTAGCTAATTTCTTGCATTTATTTATTAGTTTTCTTTAGTTTTTATTTGAGGAGACGTTTGGTTCACCGAATAAAAAATGAATGGAAATGAAAATGACTATGGAATAAAATGAAAAATATATTATTACAATTATTATATTTTTATAAATTATTATTTTTTAAATAATTATTACTTAAAAATATTATTTTATATTATTTAAATTTCTAAATTATTATTTTTCAAAATAATTGTTACTTAAAAATATTATTTAATATTTCTTATTTTTTAAATTATTATTAAAATAAAATTTATTATTAAATTTTTTTAAAATAATTATTATTTAAAAATTTTATTTATTTTTCTAAATTATTATTAAAATAAAATACATTATTAAAATAACATCTAATTGTTAATTATTTTTCTCTATATAATTTATATATCTCGATAATTAAAGATAAAATTAGAATAAAAAATGAATATGATAATAGAATAAGGATTATCCATGGATAGTAGAATTGTTATTCCTTCTCTTTTAGGAATAACAATTCAATTTCATTCATAATTTACAACACAACCAAATATAAAAATATATGAAATCAATTCTATTCTCACTCACATTCCTACCAACCAAACATGTCATTAGTAGTTTAAAGTTCTTCTCTAGTTCGAAAGTTGAACAAATTTAGTTCATATAATAGTTTTAATTTAAATTCAATAAATAGCAGGATAATTCTCTTTGGAGGTTTTCCAGAACAAAAGTAATTCTAAAGAATTCTGTTGGAGTATATTTAAATGAATTGTTTTTAGATTATCTTTAAGTGTTGTTTTACATGTTCTATGTTTAATTTATTTATCATTTATTAAACTATACATGTATAGTTATAAATAGTATGATATATTAGTAATGTTGTTATGTTTGTGAAATATTAAAGTATATTAAACATTTTTTATAAAATAAAATAAATTTTATTTCATTATCAAGATTTAAATTAAAGTTTGTACATAAAAAATATATTGACGAAGTATTTTTATAATAAATTGGAGAGTTAGATTTAAATTATCTTAATCCGATTTAGATTGGTGCTATTAAATCTTTTGATCTATATCGAGTAAATAGTTAGAGTGAGTTCTATTTCAAATATTTTTATAAGAATTATTATTAAAGATATATTAACGACATATTCTTCATAATAATTTTAAAATTTGCAAATAAATTTTAGATACTTAAATCATAAACCCAACTTAGATACCTTAACGAAAGTTTAAATTATCCGTCCGACCAAAGATAGCAAATTAAATGGCTTAATAATTTCTTAAAAAATGAACAAAATTTAAATAAGGTTTAAATTGTCGTTCTGACCGAATGTGGCGAGTTAAAATTTAATTAATAAAAAAAAGGATCCATGCTTTAAAATATTTTCATACTTATAAGAAAAAATCAATAATATTAATTCATATTTTTAACAACCTATTTAATATTAAATAAACGTAATTAACTAGCTAATGTATCCCATAAATTTTATACTACATGATAAATACTTAATTGTTTAAATTTTTATTAAATCTATCATTATTTTTATGTTAATAATTTAGATATTCAGCCAAAATAATCATGACAAAATATTTAGGTTATTAATTTCATTTTTAAGAATTTATTGAATTATTTAAAAACCACATGATTCTTCTTTAGACCAATCTTAGAAGTATATTTATCATTTCTTATAAATGGTTTATGCACTTGTAAACTATTTTATAAATAAAACAAAATTTGTTGGAAATAATTTTGTACATCAAGTTTTGGTGTCGTCGAATAACAAATAATAACAACAAAAACTTGCTAACTTCGCAAGCATCAGAGTGCCACTTCATTGGAGATTCAATGAAATCCATTTTACAAGTCACAGAGTTTGCATACAATTTAGTAGTCAGTATTACAATTTCATAACAATTTACAAAACATTGGTCTATTCATACAATTTAGTATTAGATTTCAACTCTCGTTTGGTTTTCTACATAGTTTGTAGAGCAATTAAATGGTTTAAGCCTATGAATTTTACAATGTTGTTTTGTTGTGAACTACACTATTCCTTTCTGTGGAATGTCTTCCAATTGGCATATCTTTGACTGCATCAAGCTCAGGGTCTTTGTTGCTATGATCTATACATTCAGGTTCGAAGCGGACACATGTGTACACTTTTGGGATGTTGATTGAGATTGATCATCCTTCCTCTTTAAAATGGACTTAGTCGACTTAGGAATGGCACCTTCCTCGGCAATATCATTGTCAGCATTCATACAGCTTGATGCATCTTCCTCAGACACCAGCAAAGAATCAAACTTTTTAGCTACTTCCACATCCTCTCTGAATCGGCATACAGGAAACGAGAGAGAACCAAATACCTCGTTATCAAGACCATATTGTTTTAAAGATTCCAACTCTCCATTTATGAGACATCAAACTAATACTGGATTTTTTTTGCTAATTTATGAGTGGGTTAATATAGTTGATGAAGGGTCAAAGAAGGGGGTTAGAAGGTGAAAATAAGGGACCGGGGGGGTTCAAGAGGGCTACTTATGGGGTGAGGGATTAAGGATTAGGGATTTGGGTTAGTGTAGTGGAAGAAAGGGGGTTTAGGGATTATGTCTTTAGCTTATGGTCGAAGAAGGGAGTTTAGGGATTAGATGTTCGAAGAAAGGGATCTAGGGATTAGATAAACAAAGGGGTTACGTATTTGTTTTTAATTTTTTTTATATTTGAAATACCAAAAATACACTCCATTCACTGTACATTTAAAAATAAAAAAAAATAAAAATTTAGATCAATTTTTTTAATTATAATACCAATAAAACTTATCTTAAAAATTATAGGAATTAAATGTATTAAAGTTAAAGTTAGAAAAACCCTAAACTTTGTCGCTCTTGTACCCTCTTTTGTTTCATTTGTGATTGGGTTCTCCCTTGAATCGGCATAAGAGCTCAGTTTGGTATAATTTTGGCGTGTCACTGAGTCCGTTACCATTTTTTTGGGTTTTCTGTATGTGTTTGTTAGGAGGTACTTAGGTTTCACAACTTCTCATTTTGGAATTTTCTATGATATATCTTCCCATCTCCTTGTCATCTCCTTCATCTTTTTTTTTTTTTCTTACTATATGCTTTTCTTCTCCCATTGTTCATTTGCTTTTGCTAATTAAATGATTTTTTTTTTCAGTTTTAACATAGAAGACAAATTTATTTATATAGATTTTTTTTATTATTAAAATCTTTTCTGTTAATACTTCTATAACTCATTTAAATTGAATTGGTCCTAAATAAACTAGACTAACTCAACTTATTTGACACTTTAAACATGAAGAATTCATAAGAAGCATCAAATGAAAATGATCATACTGAAAATGGTCACACAAGTACCACACATTTACATAATAAGTTATCTCTGTTTTTATTACCTTGGCTAGTTGGCTTGAGTTAAAAGTTTTTTAAGTTGGAGTTGGCAAATGTGAATTAGACAACATGATCCTTGAGTATCTCTTGCTAAATCATGTTTGATCATGACATTCTTCTCAAGGTTAATGGTGTATTTGTTAAGATGGAGAAATGACTCTTCTTTAACGGGATCGACTAGATATAAAATCCGAATGAGTTGGCATTGATAACATAAGGATGACAGGTTGTGCGAAATTTGAGGTTTTTGATAAGGATCTTATGGTGCTTTCTAGCAACTTAAATAACTATGGTCTGAGTTGGAACATTTTGTGAATCATATATAACTGTTGACATTACTAGCTTCTGTAAAGGGAAGCAATTGACACCTACAATTGAAGTTTATATTGCAGGTTCCTTCTTGGCTACCCCAATTATCCTAACAAATATTTTGCGACTCAGTCCTCGGAAGAAGCATATGAGATTGAGATTGTTAGATTCAATACCAGAAAAAGAATCAACTGAACATCAGAAAGATAGACCTAGTAGATTTCCTTTGCAGGTACAAATTCTACGAACATGCCAGAATTCTATCTTGAAGTTTATATTGTATAATTACAAATTCTATCCTGTATGCATACCTACTATATGGTAACCTATAAAATTTGATGTCAACTGCGAAACTTGTTAAGTAGTTACAATTTTGGTTCGAGTAGTGTTCTGCTACTCATTTGAAATAAAAGATTCAAACCACGCCGAATGATTTTAAAAAACTAGCTAAAGTTTTGTGAATGGTAATGATGTGGTATCGTTTCTGCAAGGGTATCTCTAAAATTTATGTGCACTTCTAAATTTAGAAAGCAACCCTTGTATTTTATAACACCCTATTGTCACGACCTTAAATTTTCAATAGCGATCGTGCGACACTTAGCACGTTCCGTTGCACTAAGCCTGCCTTTCCCGAACGAATTCTCCAAAGAGATTAGCAAGAGAGTTTGCAAAGAATGCTTTGTATTGCTAGAGAGAGTTTATGTTACAATTTTCCAAGATTTCCCAAGTTGGTTAGGAATTTCCTAGATGAATGCAAATGAAGACCAAGTGGTCTATTTATAGTGTGGCTCTAAGCTTAAGAGCATGCCACCACTTTCTAGAGTCTTCTTATTCTAGAATGTACAAGGGTGTTCTAGATTTATGTACAATGTGTCATAAGGTTCTAGGACCTTCTAGCCAACTCTAGAGTCTTCTAGGTTTGTCTAGCTCCTTCATGCACGTTCTGGGATGTTCCGCAAACTTCCAGCGGCTTCCACATCCTTCCCGAACCATCCAGCACGTTCTAGAATATTCCAAATTTCATTCTAGCACTCTCCAGTGCTCTAGAATATTCTAGGGTCTTCAAGCTTGAGTTGAGTCCATCCAACTCTAGCTCTTTCTAGACATCTCTAGGCCACTCTAGAACCTTCTCATGTAGAAAAGTCTAGGTTCTTTAGACAAACACCATTTCTAATCTCTTTGAGAATTCGAATTCTGTTCGGAAAGGTGCAAAGCGGGCTTAGTGCAAAGGAACGTGCTAAGTGCCGCACGATCGCTATTGAAAATTTAAGGTCGTGACACTATGCTTAGTTATTTTCTGAAGGAACTGTTCAAGTTTGGACAGACAATTTTCTTACTGCAATCCAGCATCCCACACCCCTTTTTCATTCTATGCTTACAGGTGTCTGATTACCCACTACATAAACAAGAAAATGAAAACTGCAACCCCTACTCAGGGACAGCCTACTTGGACGGTGAGGATGAAAAACTAACATGGTTCAATGCCGGTGTGAGAGTGGACATTGGGATTGGCCTCAGCATCTGTCTGGGAATTGGAGTTGGAGTGAGCTTATTAGTTCGAACCTACCAAGGCACTACTCGGAACTTCAGAAGACGGTTACCATGATCCCCCTTTCTGTTGTTTGCCACTGCATCCTAGAACTACTACTATGAATAATAAATCCCATTTCTGTTGTTTTGCACTGATGAGTCAGCAGTATTCCAGATTTAGACCCACTAATGCAGGTAGTCCATGGCTTCCACCTTTTAGTTCCATCTCATCCAACATTTTCCTCGAGCAGCCAGACCTAAAGATGATGGGTTAGTTTGTATCTAAATGGGCTAATAATAACAATGTAAAAGAAAAAGCATCTTTTGCCTGTGATCTTGTTATCTTTTATAACCAAATTAGCTACGGTAATATGCTCATAGTCTTCCAAATCTGTCGAGGTCATTCTTATGGAAGTTGACATGATCTTCCAGATGGCTTGAGGCTCAAATCTCTTGGCATGTGCTAAGCTATATTGTTGATCTCTTGCCAGACTTAAAGCATATAATGTATTTCTAGTTCTTCCCCTTTCCATATCCAACAATTTCTTGGTGTTGATATGGATAAAGGACAAAGGACAAAGGACAAAGGGATCCCACGTGATCTTTTGGGAATAGAAAGCATTTAATCGGTCACCTATGAAGCCCTTATTTTCCACTGCAGCTTTTGGTTGGCGACCAAGAAAGTAAACGCATATTCCAGGTCTTCTGACTTCTGAGCAAGTTAAATTATCCCAAATTGTGTTAAATTGAAGGCATAGCGTGCTGTATAATTCAATAACTTGCAGTTAACACTGCAATAATGCTAACTTGAAAGGTGGAAAAACTGGTTGAACTAAAAATATGATTCAAGAGTTTAGATAAGGCGAACAAAAGGCATCAAGGCTTGCTTCTCACTTCTGTTCTAAAGTTGACAACATCAAAGTTATATACATAATATAATACATGGCACAAAGCTTTTGAACTAATTATGCACAACATTTGCAGAGCTTTAAAACATACAGCAAGTGGCATCACAAAGGGCATGGATTCATCTGCCATCAGAACACAAGGGGCAATAACCTATTCATCTCTAATCAAGGCTGTCTGCTAAAGGTGGACGCGTTGCACGCCGAAACCATGTGTAGAATGCAGTAACTAAGTGAGGGCAATCTTCAACATTTCGGGTTGAGAAGCTGAGGCACTGCTGCAATAATTCCTGGGCATCTGACATGGGCAGTGTGGAAATTATCCTCAGGAATGTCTCTTCCAACTCTAAATATAGTTGTTTGTTACTGGGTGACAGAGGTGATACATTGTCTTTGCATGTAATCAGAACGGGAAGCCAATCTTGAACAAGCTTCTTTCTAACCTGAAACACATATTTAAAAAAAAAAAAATCAGAGATACGAATCCTCCAGATCCTCTTACACTAATTCCTCCACTCTTAAAGAACTCACTAAAGTTTTCAATTTTAACTACTTAACTTGTTTTTTAAAAAAGTGCATTTTTACTTTTCTGGCGTGCCTTATTTTTATATTATATATTGCATGCAATGATTGATTAAAATTCTATGTGACAGTCTCATCCACATTGAACTTATTTGTACCTTTCTAAGAACTAGGAGACTTTTAGGTTAAAATTTAAAAAAATGAGACGAATTGGGGGTGAGAAGATGTTTCCCCTTGCATACTATCCTCTTTTTTATATAGTACTTACACAAGCTTCAACTGTTTTCTTATGATGATTTAAGTGGAAAGATAACTGACAGAACTAGGTGAACTGACATCGTAATGCATCATTAACACTAAGAGAGTACCGTGTAGGTAAAAAATGAGTTTCCAGGGGGGGAAACATCAACTAGAGATTAAAGATTAACAGCATTGAATAAATTGACATCAAGCAGAAATATTCTAATCATCTCTATGCACTATTCCTTTAAGGCAAATGTAAGACCCAAGACAAGTCTATTCAAGAGCAACTTCAGGATACAAAAGAAAATCTGCACGAAAACAGAGAAGAATGCATTTTCTCTAACACAAGCTGAAAATCTAAAAACACGTTAAAATTTTGATCTGCCTTATGAAAACTAAAGTAAGAAAGCAGACCAACGATAATACCTGTCTAGTAGCCAGAATAGTGCCTGCAGCAACAGCATTGGCTAGCTTACATGTACATCGCAGCACTACACCAGGCAGTCCCGGCACAATATTCCGCCATGCATCCTCACGAAAAGCCCTCTTCAAATCAGCAGTAAACGAGGCCTGCTCGCTCCACTTCTTCACAGCATTATCAGCTACTCTAAGCTCAATCATTCTCTCCACAAGCCAAAGCAAATGCTTCCCATTCGTCATTGCCTTGTGCAGATTTGACCTCTGAATAGCCTCCGTCTCATTATGATCCCCTCTGAAGTCCGGACTCGAATACTCCTCCAAAGACTCCTTCACCACTTTCAAGCACGTCTCAAAAGCCCTCTCCAAAACACTCTTGGCCGATTCCTTGGACGAAAAATCCCTCAACAACTTAGCCACAAACGCCTTAACAAAAGCCATATTCGGATGGTTATAATTCGTAGCTAAAATCAATCCATGAAGCATTTCCTCACAAGAGTCGTTCTTCCCAGGTGAAATCCTCGCAAGAAGCTCATTGGACTCTTCTTTCTTCAGAAATGGAATCAAAGTGATTACTCTTTTCTCCTCCTCTTCAGTCCACGGCACCGCCTCGAGGAATCGAACACAGGAACGAACACAATCCTCAAACAACAATTCAAGCGACACGGGAAGAAGATCGAGAGCAATCGATGCACTATCGATAGTATTATCGAAATCGCCAGAGTAGAGCAACCGTAGTACTGTAATATGAGACGCCATCGAACCCTGAGAGGGAGAAACGCTCAGATTTATCCGAAGGAACTTCTCGTCGTTGTTATTTCCATTTTCGTTTCGATCGTTTCCGGCATCGTTTTGGCTCCGGTGATGTAGCCATCGGTCCGACAAGAGAGCGGCGAAGTATTTGGCACGACGGAGAACGTCGGAATGAAGATAGAGAAGGATGTCATTTGACCAAGATGAGGAGGTTGTGATTGGAGTGGAGAGAGAGTCTGACGGGTTGGGGTCAAAGGGGTTGAGTTCGACGAAGAGACGAAGAAGGACATCGGCGGACGACGAGTCGTTGAAAGGATGACAAGAGGTTGGATTGGTTAGGGTTTTGTTGGAGAGGGAAGAGTCAGTCGGAGATATGGTGAAAGGTAAGCGCGTGTTGGTGGTAGTGGCGGTGTGAATTACACGCTGTCTCTTCTTGGAGCCTCCTAGCATCATTCTAATTAGAGATTGAAATATAGGTTTCAACTTTTTCTGGTGAATTGAGAAGTGGGATTTGGGGAATTCGTAGAAGGATTTACGGAGGTACTCAGGGAGAGGAGAAGACGAAGATCATGATTAAAAGAAGTACACAACTTATTAAGATATAATAAATAATTATAGATTAAAACATAAAAAGTAATTTCTTTCCGATTATACTAAATCACTACATTAATTACAATAACAACATAATCCATAACAAATTGATTTTTTTAAGATAAAATAATAATTTTTTTTATGTAGAAATTCATTATCCAAAATGCCTTCAAAAGTAAGGATTATCAAGAATTTATAATTACAATGAAGTCATGATTTATTATCAGTATGAGATTTAATGTTTTCTTACCGGTCTTTCTCCGCATCAATTATGATTAAAGTGTCTTGATATCTCTACATCGTTAGAAAATCAAACTTTAATATCACATAAAAATTTATGGTTTAACTCTACCTTAAAATACAATTTTTAAAGAAAGAGTTGTGAAGAACTTATAAATACAACATAATCATGAAATCTATAGATGTGATACTTAAGGTTTAATTAACATTTCTGTTTAATTTTATTTATATATATATATATATATTATTTTTCAATAAACAGTATATATTTTATATGATTGTTTAATACTTAAACTGGTGAGGTGTTTGTCAATTTCTTTTCTCAGAATAATATACAGTATTGAAAAACCTACATTATTTGTATTTTCTAACTTTTTTTAAGGTTTTGAGTTAGAATAATCACTAATTCTCTGGTTATATTTTAAAACTAGATTAAAGTAGTTTTGTAATTTTAAAAATTTGTGAATTTGATGGGTAAAATAAAAATTTATTAAAAAAATGTTAAAAAAACTCTCTATATTCCTTCCCATCTTGTTTTGTCGAGATAAAAAAGATTAGAGAAGACTTTTTTAGAAGAAGAAAAAAATCGGATATAAAATTTCATTTAAAAAATTAAAATCTTACTTATTTTGATATTAAACTGATTTAAAACATAAAAGAAAAATAATAGATAAATTAAGTTTAAGAATTTACACAAATAAAAAAAATGAAAGAAATAATAAATACAAAGAAAAATTAATATTGTATTTAATTCATTTTGATTTATAAAATGAATAAAATAATAAATTTTATTTATAGAATTAAAATAATAAAACTAGATAATTAAAAACTAAAAATTGTGGAAGAAGTAATATAGATATTTTTTATTTTTTATTTTAGATTTTAAATTTTTTTTATAAAAATCTCAATTTTTAAAATTTAGACTTTATTTGATAATTTTTTTAAATTATATGATTAAGGTAACTTTTATTAAAATTCATCTTATTAATTAGTTATTTATTTAAAATTATATAATTATTTTAACTCAAAATCTCTTTTTTTATATATTTTAATTATTATATATTATCATAATTTAACCAATAACTTTTCACGGAAATTAGCTTCTTTCTTTCTTCTTCTTCTTTTTTCCTTGATATAAAACAACCGGATAATAAGGAGAATAATTTCTATCCAACAATAGGAAGTTTATAAAAATACACAGATAAATTAAGATAACAGAGATTAAAAAAAAACACTTAAATAACGTAGGTGGGACGGGATTTTGCACCACCACCTAAGTTTAAGTATTTGTTATAAGTATATTTATTTTTGATAAATTTTTAATTTTTTTTAATTAATAATAACACATTTTAAAATTCATAATTTTATATTAAAAGTTAAAATATCCTAAAAATCTCTTATATTGATATAAGTATATCAATTAATTATTTATATTATAAAATGTATTATTATTAGCTTATATTCGATAAATTGTATTAAAGAATAACAAGTTTAAATAAATATTTTAATAATTTTTAAAATAAAAGTATCCTTTGCATCGCACATATTTCATTAATAAGAGTTAATTGAGTTCATTTAATTTTATTCTCTCCAACTTATTTTTTGCACCAAATTGAATTTGTTGTTCCTTTTTTATATTTTTTCAAAAGCAGCCAAACCACCACTCTTCACTATCTATTCACTAATCCAACCCTCAATCGAAACTCTACAATCTTTCGATTACCAGTCTCAACCCTCTACTATCACGGCTCTTATAATAGATATTTTTTCTAGTCAATTTGTGTATAAGTGTCAAATATAATCTCTTTATCTTTACACTATAAACTATCAATAGAGATTCAAAAACTATTTAAATTATTGAAATTTAAACTATAACATAACATAATTATTGAAATATCATAATTACAAATAACAATTTGGCTTGGATGGTTTGTATGGGTGGCTTTTAAGTTTGATTGGAGTTATCTCTAAGATAATGTTAATCCCCTTTCAATCTTTTTATTTTTAAACAAAAATATCATAACAAAAATTCATTTTATTCTCTTTATATTTACATATAAAATAAAATATTAAAAAAATAATATTATTTTATTCATGATACTATTAAAATACATATTTTATCATTCTTTAATCTTTTGTACAAAAATAAATACTTAAATTACATATTTCTTTAAGATATTAAATAACCACTTTGACCTAACATAAGAGACATATGCAGTATTTTTTATATTAAATTATTAAATAAAAAATAAAATATCCTCACTTCATAACTTAAATAAAATGAAATTAAGATTAAACAGAACAGTTATTATCGATAACTAATAATAACATAAAAATGCATATCTAAAATGTGTAAGTTAATTGATATTTATGATTCAAATAATTTAAAATTTAAAATTATCTATATTATTTTAATAAATATTGATTTATATTAATTATAATTATTTTATGTTCGAAGAATAACCAAATCAACAAAAAAATATCAAAGAAATTAAATTTTAAATTTTATAACATATTTTCACAAGATTTCATAAACAAATTAGTGAGTTTAGTTCATAACTTTTAATTCTAATATACAAATAAAATAATTCAAGTTAATATGAAAATCTAATAGATTTATTTAAATATAAAAATAAACTTAAATTGAAAATATAAACTATTTAAATATATGTTAGTATTTATAATATATCTTTTTATACAAAACTCTAAATTAGATAATACTTATCATATGAAAATATAAGATTTATCTATCATTTGTATTTTGAAAATATTTTTCAAATCAATTATCTTCAAGGAAAAAAATAACTTGATATTATTATGATTAAATAAATCTTCATACTCCAATACTATAACTAAATTGTGTTTTCAACACTTACAAAGATTAATAAATTATAAAAAAAAATTGCTTTTTTTTCTCGTTCTTTCTCTCTAGAATTTGTGGTAATGATTTGTAAGTTAGGTTAAAGTTAGAACGAGATTAAAGAGGACTTTAGTGTGTAGTTTTCGTATTATCTTTTTTTATTTTTATAATTACCTTCTAGTTATAATTTTGTTTTGTGAAATTATCTTGTTCATTTTTCAATATTCAATATATTATATTATTCAACTTCATATAAATTTATTCATATATTTTTATGAACAAATATTAGTTTATAATTATTATATTTATTTTATAAGTTGATCGTTTTGATATATTGTTAATTTATAATAATAAATATTGCTTGTTTTTCAATAAAAATATTTTTTTAAAATAAATACTTTAGTTTTTGTTATTGATCTTCAATTTTATATCTTTTAATTATTTGTTTAAGATGTGAAGCAAGTAATTAAATAGTAAATAAAAATTAAAATTGATAATATTAAAACGAAATAATTGAGTGAATTTTGAAACCTTATTATTTAATTTCGATTTTATTTTCTTTAAAACTACTTTTCTTTAATTAATGTTATTTTTTTTATTTTCCAATTATCATTTTTATTTATTATTATGTGATAAATATTTTGTTAATTTATTTTATTTTTCGGTAGAATCGACACTTAAAGTTATACTACAACAATCGCTTAACTAAAGATAATAATTTTAAATATGATCAAAATTTGACATGGTTAATAAAGATACATTGTAATAAAGATATTTTTTTTAAGAATTCTTTTTAATTTATCTATAAGTAAAAAAAATTATATACAAAAATTAAAAAATAGTAGTTATTTACTTATATTATTATTATTATTTGTTTCTCTTATTATATTATTGATTTTTTTAAGTTACTATCTCTGTCTTCTTTTATAACTTTATTTATTTATTGGGTAGTTTAAAAAAATAACAATAACATCAACAATTGTGTGATTGTAAGAAACATTAAGATTTAAGGGAGTTATTTCTAAGAGATTAGTTTTTAAAAACCTTAGTGTCACTAGTCTTTCTTGAAAATATTGTTCTGTGTAGAAGGGTAATTTTTAATGAAATTTTGCTTTATCATTCTTTCTTGTGAGTACTTTTGATAAATACTATTTGTGTTTTTATATCATTGTTATTTTTTGTAAAAAATATTGGTTTTATTATTATTTTATTTCTCTATTAGATTTAGTCGGAAAAAAAGAGTTAAAAACTAAAAGAAAATAAACAATTTTAAAAAAGGAATGCTAGAGTGTATAAATCTATCTAGAGATGAAAAATGAAGATTAAAAAAATAGAATTAGAATTACCTTTAATTTAATCTTCTTTTTCTAACTCGTCTTCTAACTCTGAAAATATGAGTGATCATGAGGATAACCTTGTTAGAACTCTTAAAGATTACCTTCATCCTTTTCGTACAACCACACCATCATGCATAATTTCTCCTCTTAACACACCACAAATAAATTTAAAGATTAAAATAATACAATTTTTGTCCATTTTTTATGACTTAGATAGTAAAAATTCATATCTACACATTATGAAATTTGAAAAAGTAATGGCCGTATTTCATAACTAACAAAATGATATACTTTGTTAGGTCGAAATTTTACACTTTCTCTCTAAAAACAAATTAAAGAGTTGGTTATATTTTTTGAGACCGAAATTCATAGACATGGACGAAAATGACCCAATCCTTCTTTGATAAATAGTTCCTTACTATAAGACCAATAGCCTTAAAAGACATATAATCTTTATTTTTTAAAAAGATAGTGAAACATTATAACCTGATAAAAGTTCAAATAGTTACTAAACATGTGCTCACACCATGGGTACGAAAACTGGTACTTAATTAGCTACTTTTATAATTGACTCACAATTAAAGAGCGTCATTTAATAGAAATAATGTGCAACAACAAGTAACTCTAAAAAGACCTTGATACAGCCATATGTTACTTGAATGAGTCAGTTAAGAAAGTCTATACATATACAAGACCTAGCATTACTAATAGCATTAATAGGTCGCAATCAACTAAAATCTATCATCTAAGAAAATAAGACAACTTTAAAACCCAACTAGAAGTTTTGACTAAGAAATTAGAGGTCATAAAAACAAAAGATAATAGAACTATTTATATAGTTACAAGGGTAAAACTCAGGGTACATGCTTTATCTGTACGGAAGTAGAACACTTAGCTCAAAATTGCCCAACCTACGATGAGGTGAGAAGGGTTTATGAAGAACAATGTAATGTCGTAGGGATTTTTAGAAAACTTTACTCATCTTACTCTAAAACATACCATCTTAATTGGAAAAACCATCCAAATTTTAATTGAAAGTCTAGCCAACTCATACAGCCTAATGAAAACTAAAAAATCGAGTCATAAAGAAATTACGCAACGCCTGAATATAATGCACGATCGAATAGAAATCCTTTAGAGGAATCATTATAGTTATTCGTGGAGGCACAAGATAAAACTAATCAAAAGTTCAAGGTTGTACTTATACAAGTGGTAAAGGAGAACAAAGAGATCAAAAGTCATATCATCAAACTGACCAACGCTCTCACTATACAAGAGCAAGGAAAGTTCTCATCTCAACCTCGACCCAATCCAAAAGTCTTTAATATGGAATAAACCTCTACTACCGATATACACATTGTCAAAGAAGTCAATGTCATTTCAACTTGTAGTGATAAAATTCTAAAGATGCCAATTATACCTAGTCCACTAGTCAACATAAGTATTAACACCATTACGAGTAATGCCGAAGATTCCAGTTCAATGGAAGCAATGAAGAAGATTTCAATTCAAGTACCCTTTCTTCAAGCCCTAATATCTGTAAGGAAAAATCTGGATATCCAAGGTGAGATCCTAGAGTACTTGAAACGAGTTAAGATTAATCTTCTCATGTTACATGTGATTAAACATATATATTATTATGTTAAAGTAATGGAGACCTAGGATTTATGTACCATGAAAAGGAGGCACCATATCAAGGAGATTGTATTTCTAATAGAGCAAATTAGTGCGATGATAGCACAGAAGACACCATTAAAGTACAAAGATCCTTGTTGTCTCACAATTTCCTACCAGATTGGATGCATGAATTTGGTCAAACTCTTCTAGACCTAAGATTAAGTGTCAACTTGATGTCTTATTGTATATACTTGTAACTTGAACTTCGAGAGATCAAACCCACATCTATGGTACTATAATTGGCTGGTCATTCTGTGTGAAGACCAAGAGGTATACTTGAAGATGTTTTGATCTAAATCGATAAATTTTAGTACCCTGTTGACATTCTAGTTTTGGATATTCAATCATTGCTTGACATGAAGTTAAAGACCTTATTCTAACTAGGAAAACCTTTCCTTGCTACATCAAATGCTCTTATCAACTTTATGAATAGTCTTATGCAGTTATCTTTTGGGAACATAACTCTAGATGAAAATATTATCCATATAAGGAAATAACCACAATATGATGATGAGTGTTATCAGACCTACATGATAGACACAATTATTAAAAAGGAAGTAAACATACACGATGCGTATGAATCCTTAAAGTATCTCCTCCTTAATTATAATTCTAAATCATTGCACACTTAATGTCTCTTTGGTTTATAATGAAAAAAAGGATAAGTTATCAAGATATTGGAAGCCATGCTTTTAAGAGTTACCAAGTGAAAGAGAGAAGCCTAAAGCCTCGTAGAGACACTAAAAGTTGAACTTTCTCCATTATGAGATAAGACTTGTGTTTTATCATGAATTCTATTTTTTACTAAAATTGCTATGGGATAAAACCTATTATTATGATAAATCTTACATCCGAACCATTTTAAGTAATTTTTTTCATTAATGATATATATTTTGTTAAATTTGAAGAGTATTAATATACTAATTTGATAATATAGATACAAATATGTATATGTTGTTTAATAAATGTATCAATAAAATACTAAATTATAGTAATAACTCTATCCCCCGATAAAAATTGATAGAATATATATATTATTAAATTTTGTGTCATATTTATTGTTTAATTAATATTTTGATTAATTCTAATTTTATAATTATAATTTAGTCGGACAATGTTATCCAAAATTCCCCGAATTATTATCACAAATATCCCTGAGTGATATTTATAAATTGCAATTAAGCACTCATTTATTTGAAATTAGATTTTTGGACAAAAATTTGCAATTAAGTACATTTTCGATACAAATTATTTAATTTTCTTAAAAATGTATTTCTTAACATATAAAATGTGAATATTAATTTATTTAACTAAAATTAACCAAAAATGTAAAGAACATAGCAATTATAATTAATAAAATAGATGAAAATAACTATATAAAATACAATTATCATTGAGGTTTTGCGTTTCTTCAAAATTATCCTTAAGCTTTATTTAATATAAAAAATGCTCATGAACGTTATCAACGTTATATCTCCGTTTAACATTAGGGGTAAATGGTAATCTTACCCTTATACATATATCACTCCCGCGGGATAAAATATCAATACCTTCAGAAATACTCTTAACGTTTAAAAAAAGCTACAATACCCCTGAGGTTTAAAGTATCTTCAAAAATATCCTTACTATTTAACAAAAGTATCAAAAAACCATGAAAAATCACATCAATATCTGATTTTTTTTCTACCCCTACCTATATAGCTTTTTTAATATTATTGTTGAGAATATTATCGCAAATACCCTTGAAGTTTTACTTTTCTTCAAAAATACTCCTGTTATAATAATTAATTTAACTTTATAAAAAATACTTATGCTTTAATAATTAATTTAATTTCATCAAAAATACTCTTGCTACAATAATTAATTTAATTTCATCAAAAATACTCTTGCTACAATAATTAATTTAATTTCATCAAAAATACCCCTGTTATAATATTTAATTTATCTTCATTAAAAATACTCATATTTCTCAATAACACGACATAAAATATTTTTCGAAAATATTTAATTTGATATTGTGTGCTTTATTAACTTAATTTATCTTCAGGCGTATTTTTGAAAAATATTTTATATCGTGTTATTGAGAAGTAGGGGTATTTTTGATGAAGATAAATTAAATATTGTAGTAGGGAAATTTTTGATGAAATTAAATTAATTATTGTAACAGAGTTATTTTTGGTGAAGTTAAATTAATTATTATAGTAGGGGTATTTTTGATAAAATTAAATTAATTATTATAATAGGAGTATTTTTGAAAAAAAACAAAATCTCAGGGATATTTATGATAATATTCTAAACAATAATATTCAAAAAGTTATATAAGTAGGGGTATAAAAGATTTTTGAGATATTGATGTGATTTTTTACGATTTTTTGATACTTCTGTTAACTAATAAGGATATTTTTAAAGATACCTTAAACTTCAGAGGTATTGTAATTTTTATTTTAAACGTTAAAGATATTTTTAAATATATTGAAAATCTTAGGGTATTTTTTATTTTTTTTCCGATAAAAAATTTTAGAGAGAGGCAGGAGCGTTTAGAGAGAATGGGTTAACAGGAAATTCGGAGTTTCAAAACTAATAATTTTCACTAACATGAAGAAATATTTCAAATCTCTTGAATTTCTGGAATTTCTTATTTGTTTGATTGCGAGATGCAAACTGAGAAACATAGTAAGATACGAGAAACTTGGAATGCGAGTCCAATGGAATTCAGACACCAAGTTGTGGGTTGGATTTCTTTTTCCTGCTGATCTATCGGTCCTTACTCTCAAGTATTTTTAAACTTCTGTAGGAATATCTTTTTTTTTTCTACGTTAGATTTCAATTTCTCATGAAATTTAATATCATGAATATATTTTTTTCGCTTAGATACCTTTTGCAAAAGTCATCATTAATTTTCTTATTTTCTAAGTAGAATGTTTTATTCTTATATTTTTAACAAAATATACTCCAATTTTAAAATTTTCAAATAATATTATTAAATTGTATATTTTATATTAAAAATATGAAACTAAAATATATATTTTTAAATTTACTAGATTAAAACTAAGAGTAAACAAATAATTTGATCAATTCGTTTAAATTGATAAATTTTATTTAATTTGTCAAATTAGATTAATAAATTTTAGAGTTAAATCGGATTCGAATTAAAAATTATACAATCTATTTGAATTTGAATAGAATTCAAATTGATTGATTTTATAATCCATTGTATTAAATTCAGATCGAATTATTATTAAATTATAAATAAATAAATATTTTATATTATAATATGTAATATTTAAATATTATACATACCATAATTATATTATATTATTATTTAAATTTAAAATAATTATAAATATTTATAATAATTTAATAATTATACATATATATTTATTATTATTTTGATTTTTTAACTATAAATATCGATAATAAATTTAAATATATATATTAATTTAAAATTTAAATATTACGTATATTAAATTATATATATAATAATAATTTATAAATAAATTTTAATATTAATCTAATTTTATATTATCTGAAAAATCCGATATATTTAAATTTTAATTAATTTGGATTGATTATATAATTAGATTATATTTATAAAAAATCTTTAAATTCGATTAAGAGATTAAAAATATATAGTTTTTATCGATTACTAGTCCTTAATTAAAACACTCTAATTTTAAAATATAAAATTAATTTGTGTAAAGATATTCTTATTTTTTACCTTTTATCTCTGTTTAAAAAATAAAATAAAATTGGTGGGATAGTGTGATGCGGTTGAACTTACTTGACGAAGCATTCATCATATCTGTTATCTCATTTACAATGCTACTCTACTCTACCAAGGTAACGTAGAAACTCAATGCACTTAGTTACGAATAAGTTTAAGAATCTATTTATATATCATTTTATATAGATATATTTATTTATATATATATAACTCGTTTTAAAATAAAGATTAATAATATATTTTTAAGATGTATATTCTTTGATTATGTACTGACTCCTATAAATATTTTTCTAAATCAATAACGCGACAAGTGTGAAATAACAATATCGTTATTATAAATTTTATATTATTACATGTTTAATTATAAATTATATAAATTTTATTTAATATATCTAAAATTTTAATTTTAAAATTATTTATCTTAATTTTTCATTCCTCTCAAATTAAAAATATTTTTTTAAATATAAAAATAGATTAAATAATAATTTAAATAAAACTTTATAAATAAAATTATTTTAATAAATAATGAAACTATATAAATAAATTAAATATTATTTTATTAAAATATTTATTATAAATTTTATTCGATTATATTATACTTGACACATTATATATAAAAAATATAATATAACTTAATGTAATTTAATACAATATAATTATATTTAATTGATTCAATATGTACACCAAAAATGTCGATAAATTTTAAGGATAATGATCGTACATATGTTATACTTATTATAAAATGATACTTAAGTTATGTATTTAATTTTTGTGATAATTTAGTAATGTTATTATTAAAAAGGATAGAACAATGACAAATGATTATTTTTTAAATTTTTATTTAATTCTTTCATTTACATGTTGTTCAAGTTAAGATAGTATCTATCTAATTTAGTTAAAAAAATAATTTTATCTTTATATAATAATTTTTTAATAATAATATGACTAAATTATTACAAAAAATAAGTATATAATCTAAGGAGTTGGTATATATGAAGTACTTAAATCTTTATTTTAGTATATTTTTTATCCTCATTTTTAATTGAAGCACATTAAATATCTATATTTAAGTTATTAATATCCATTTTGATTAAAGTTAATAATAATATCCATAAATTAGGATACCTTGGAGGTATCAATTAATGTTAAAGTTATAAAATGTGTATCAATAACCTACATATATGATATTTGATATGCCTTAATTAAAAACATGGTTTAAAAAGATAATAAAATAGGAATAGGACTATTCTAAATATATTAATACTTAATTGGTATTTTCTCTAAATTTTAATGTCTTTTTTTTAACATAACTTATCAATTTTTTTTTATAATAACTAATATACCACGGATGCATAGTAATTGTAATTAATATGTTAATTGCTTATTAAATAAAATTATATAAACTCAACTATACTTATCATTAAAATAAAATTAATTATATCATTTTAAATTTAATATGTATAAACTTTTCTTCACTGGTAGCAAATGGCATTGTATAAGCCATTTTATTTTTTAAATTAAGAGATATCCATTAATATTTAAATCTCAAAAATACAACAAGAATATCATTTATTTAGAAAAATGATGTATTAAAATTTTTTTAATTGTAAAAATATACAAGTTATATATAAATGATATTATTTTTTAAATAAGATTTTGTTTTTTTTTGTCAAATTAGCTATTTAATGTTTATAATAGGTTTATGAGTTAAAACTTTTTCATACTATTTAAATCTCATATCATATAATTTTATCACATTTCATCGCGTTCAAATTTGTTACTAAAGTTATAAAATAAGTTATTTTATCTCATATTTCATTTAGTATCTTTAATGAATTTGTCATACTATATCGTCTTATTTTATTTATATTATAATCTTAATAAACCTAATTTTAAACATATGTTGTATCATTTTTCTTATTAAATTTATATTATAGATATATGTATCATATTTTTATTATTTTTGTGTTTTAACTATCTCATTTAAGCACATTAAAGATAAATAAGATATTTTAATTAATATATTTTTATTATCACCTCATCTTATTAAAAATTAAATTAAATAAGATGAGATAAATTTCAAAAATCAATGAACTATACTATGGATCTTATTAATATCTTATTTCAATTTACATTTTTAGGTATTCTTAATGCATTAATGATTATTATAAATAATCATTTTTTTATTTATATTTATTTAAAATAAATGATATTAGTCTATTATTTACCATCTATTACCATTACAATCCATAAAAAAAATAATAAAATGAGACGAGTTCATAAGATTTATTGTTTGGACTAACTTTACATCTTATCCCCGTTAACACTTAAAATATAGAGTTTTATTTTTGATTTATGAAGAAAAATATATATTGAAAAAAAATATTTTTTTGAAAAATACATGTTATTTTATATAATGAAAAAAATAAAACCGTACGATATATACTCACTTATTTTTTATTTTATTTTTTCCCTTTAATTTGTACTTTCTTGCCATAGTTTGAAGTTTCCACGTTCTTGAACTTGGGGCGTGAGCGTGGCACACTGTTTTGCGCCGTGCGCTCGTTGATTGTCACAGACGACAATGGCGGCCCTCAATCCCGCTCAGAACGGTCAGACAATTATCGCGAGCTCCGCGGCTGATAATGGTGGATCCGCACTCGTATTCCTGGGAACTGGTTGCTCCAGCGCTGTTCCAAACGTAATGTGCCTGATCCAACCTTCTGATCCTCCCTGTCGTGTTTGTACTCAGTCAATTTCTATTCCTCCCGAGGAAAACCCTAATTACAGGTGATAATTGTTGTTTCTGATCATGCCAGTTTGCTTTGTTTTTTCTACTTTGATATGTTTTTATTTATTTGCTTGAAATTTGGATGCTTATTACGGCTATTGTTTTTAGGTGCAATACATCCCTGTTGATTGATCATTGCCGAAGTGATGGAAGCCACAACTATGTGTTGATTGATGTTGGAAAAACATTCAGGGAACAAGTGCTTCGGTGGTTTACTCTGTATAAGATCCCCAGAGTGGATTCTGTGAGACATCTATTCATTCTTTGGGAAATAATGTTATGTTTACGCTTTAACTTCTTTAATGCAGTAAACATGTGAATCTGTGAGGTTTTTCTCGTGGTTGTTGGAAATCAGTTTATGTAGTTTTTGTAGTTAGAATTAAAGGAGATAAAGAGAAACGAAATGCTACCGTTGTCTTAGTAAGTGATTGAAATCCAGACTATGTATTACCCTGTTAAAATATTATATGCTGAGTAGATTAGCATAATTTTTGGATAACTTTCTCATATTAGCTATTGAAGTGTTATATATTCAGCAATTACCAATAGAAGAGGCCATTTAAAAAAAACAGGATAGTTCCACTTGGGCATTTATCAGATATGGGTAATTGGATTTGGAGATAGTGGCTCAATAAGGTTAGATTCCTTGAAAGAGAGTTTTATTATTAGTTCAAGTGCAGTATTCCTGATCATACGTTTCAAAGAGGTTGATTTTGATTTAAGAAAAAATGCACAGAAAAAAAATGAAATTTGTGTTGCCGAAATATAGTTCTTGAACCTATAGCTTACCCTAAGAAAATGTTTTCAAGTGAGGAGGAGGGGTTTCTAAATATGTGTAGAGCGTACAATGTGTATGATTATCTCTTCTTATATTCCCCCATCTGTGGTGACACAGAGCACTCAGTTTCTTATGATTTTCCATTCCAATTGTAAAACTGCTTAGTTTCACTGCATCTGCGTGAAGTGCTTTCACATTCTTTCTTTAGTTTGCTTGCCATTTTATGTTCATGATGGCTAGCCTCCTATAGTATTTGCTGAATTGTATCTATACGGTTAATCATTTCTCTGAAATTTGTTTTGAATGGTAGCATCATTCTATGTGTAATTTGAAGTGATGATGCATATACTATTGGAAAATTTTGAATGGAAAAAAACGTTTTCTCTCTCTCAAAATGAAAGAAACGGTAATAATTAATTGTATTTAAACATTGTGTCTACTGATTAGTCAGTAAGATAAATATATTTTTACTTGACAAGTTTCAAAAGATAACACCTACCTATCATATGCAAGTTTTGAACCATTGAATTATGTATCCATGTTAAATTTGATTTCAGTCATTCTTTTTGAAAACTTTCCCTTTTTTCATTCATATAGGGGATTGTTGGAAAATTTTGAATGAAAAAAACGTTTTCTCTCTCAAAATAAAAGAAACAGGTAATGATTAATTGAATTTAATCATTTAAACAGTTTTGGTAAACATTTCTTTAGTTTCTTAAATTTTTGTTTTGCCCGTTTGGGCTTTTTAACTCCTTGTTCTTCGATGTCATGAGCTTATTATATATATATTGTTGAGAAACAACGTATTTTGACAAATAAAACAAGGAAAGAGAAACCAAAAGGGAAAAAAAAGAATTTTTTTTTTATTAATTTTGCATTCTTACTAAGAGTTAGGTTTTTTTTCGTAAAGTTTTGACACTTGACAGTTTGTTGAGATAATAAATTGAGGTGTAAGTTTGTTTCTAGTTGATTGTTATTTTTTAAAAAATATTTTCCTGGAGTTCTCAAACACCCAAAGATAAGCAAAAAAAATTATCTTAAGGACACTGTGTAGTTACACGGGTCTTGTCATTTCTTTACTCAAATTTTATATTATGTTATTTAAATTTTGTATTTACAACTACATGTATTTGTATTAGTGTAATTTTGATTTAGATCTATACAATATTTATTGTTAATTTGTTGGCCTTCCCATATTTCTAAAATATAGTTCATAGATCACTCCTTGATATTAATATGGGAAATTGCAATCACTCAAGCTCATATTCTTAATACAACAATAGTTGCCAAGCCATGGGTAAGGTGTTTTCTTTTTAATGTTGTAGACATTCCATGTTAGAATATATAATTGGGAAATGGTGCAGAATGCCTTTTGTAGTCTAATCTTACTCAACAAAGTTGGTGGCATGCCATGTTTACCGATCTTAAATAAATTCAATTTTCTGTGTATGATGAGTGGCAAATACACCTATTTAGCTATGCTACTGTACGAGAAGATTTTGCCTCTCATATATAATTTTAAGTAGAAGTTTGGAACTTGATAAAGATAAATAATAAGAATTATTTTGGGATTTGATTATTCTCATTGAGTTATTATTATTATTAACATGAACTTGGTCTTTAGAGTAAATTCAGATCCCAAGGAGAAAGACAGGTTATATTTTGTTGAACAATTAAAATTTCAAAAGCTATAAGCATTTGAAAATATGCTACTATACATTGTATATTGAGTAGTAAGGAAGTAGGCTTAGAGAAGAGAATGTATTTAATGAGATACTCTCAGCAAGGAAGAACCATCTAAAATTAATTAATTGTTAAGCTGCTGTGGGCCTGGCCTTTCGTTTGGAAGGGATGTGGTCAGACTTGGCCAAAAGACAACGCACTTATCTTCTTGTTGAGCAAAATTATAAAAATATGAAATCTTGAATAAGAATAATTTGTCAGTATCAATACACACTCTGAATATTCACGCAAGAACTATAATATGTTGTTGTCGGTTTGACATTAACTTAGCTCGCTGATTCCAAATTTAATAACTTTCCTCAGTTCCTCCTAACAATCATACAATTATACTGGAAGTAGCAAAACTAATATTTCATAAATGACAGATTATTTTGACTCACGAACATGCTGATGCAGTCCTTGGTCTGGATGATATACGGGCGGTCCAACCTTATAGTCCTACAAATGATATACCGCCCACTCTAATTTATTTAACTCAGTTTGCAATGGAGAGGTAATTATATTGGGTTTTTTGTTGATTTTAAATTTCACTTGTTTGATATGTTGGGAGCTTGCGATATGGTTATTTTTGGGGCAGAACTTGTGAGTTGTGAGTTAAGGTCGAGATAATAGTGTCGGACTGTTTAAGATTTTCATGGTCGTGAGTTGTAATTTTGATGTATTACTCAGGGACTCTTGAAGTTATGGTATGTATAAGGATCTTAATGTTACAAGGCTTGCCAGAAGCACCCCTTCTTTTTCTTTTATTGTTTCCATTTGCTCAAATATATGGCCGAAAGATATCTCTGGAAAATCTTTCAGGTATATCTAGGTAGGCTAAGCTCAACTGATGTGTTTGGAAGGATAATATTAGTATCTAGTATCTACCACCTGTAAAGATTTTTCCCCAACAGGGATGGCCCTTGTTATTTTTGTTGAATATTTCATGATGGTTACCTATAAACTCGGGAAGAATTACGTTGTAGCTGAAACCAAGATGCTGAATCTTATAAGAAATGACCTCGTTGCTGATGGTTAGAGCCTTTTGATTAAAGATATTGCTATTGGAAGGGCCCAATGGCTTCAGTCCTTGTGAAAGGCATTATGGAGTGTGGACACCAATCTTAAAGAAGTATTGTGGCCTTAAAATGTCACATTTAAAAAAAGTTATTGACTGTCCCATAGCTAGGTAATAGTTTTAGTCATTGACTTTTTCTGAAGGTTATTCCATGAACCCACTTATTGACATAAATGAAACAACTTGCATTGCCAGGTTGTTCAGTATTCCAAGCTATAAACTACTTAATGACTTTTTTTTTCCTAAAATTGTTTAAGCACCGTATTCATATTTAAAAAGAAAAAAAATAAGATACCATAGAAATAGATTATGAATGTTACTGCTTTGAATTCTTTTGAAACTTTGTATAATTTCGTGGTTGTTATTTCTGAATCAGCATTGAGGTGAAATTTCCTTACTTGGTCCAGAAGAAAATGAAAGATGGTCAAGAAATCAGACGAGTAGCTCAGCTTGACTGGAAAATAATTGAGGACCATTGTGAGAAACCGTTTGTTGCATCAGGACTACAATTTGTTCCTTTGCCAGTTAGCCTCACATCTTTCACATCACAATATCTGTGGCTACTCCTTTTGCACTTTATATTTTCTCATACTTCTTTTTGTCTAGGTAATGCATGGAGAAGATTATGTATCTTTAGGTTTCCTCTTTGGTGAAAAATGTAAAGTGGCTTATATATCTGATGTTTCACGATTTCCTGCAAGCACAGAATCTGGTGAGTGCAACTATTTCTTATGCTAGTTCGTATCTATTAATTATTAGTACACAAGTAGCTTTTATCGGATTTCATGCATTGAAACGCTATTGAATATTGTCTTACCTCATTGATGTTGGCAAATATAACAATCTACGTTAAGATAACTAGCAGTTAATGGATATCTCATTTCATTTAGGAAGCTTACTCTTTGTAATACACAAGTCTGTGTATTGACACGGGAATATGTGTGATAATGATCAACTGTGACTGGTTTTGCAGTTATTGCAAAAAGTGGTGCTGGACGATTGGATCTTCTTATATTGGACACGCTTTACAAGGTTTGTTTTTCTTTGTGTTTTAATTTCCTGGAAAGTTTCATTTAATTTTGTGGTAAATCTGAGTTCTTTCTTTCACCTGACTTGTAAGAAACTATACCTAATCTAGACGTACTTATGCTAAGAATAGTGTTACTTTATTCAAATTATCATGGTTGTTATCTTTAGATCTGATTGTAGTTTGAATTTTAATTCATTTGATTTGAATAATTGTTTTGTTATCATCGTTATCCTACAAATAAGACTGTTCATTGCACCCAAAGGGCAGAGTTGGATTAATGAATCATTTTTCAGTTTCTCCTTAGTCCTGTCTATTTCTCTTCTCCATATATCAATCTTTTTCTTCCTTTATTTCTCAATTCCTCTCTATCACTAACCCTAAATTCTGTTACGTTCTTCTCCGATTCTAATTCCTTACCTCTTTTCTCTTATCAATTCACATCAGTTGCCAGTTCTTTTACACGCTCACTTTTAAAGAGTACTTCAGCATTTGCAGCTTTCTGAGCTTAGTCTATGCACAAAAAAATATTTTGTTCGCATGCTAGCAGGGATGTTTGACAATGACTTGAAGTGAAAGGGTGGAAGAGGAAAATTAGGTGGTCACTTCTCTAACCATGGAAGGATGGAAGAAGAAGTTTGGTTACTTGTCTGTTTCTGAATTATATAAACTTGCTTACTGCTGCCAAAAGATGACGAGAGATGTCATCAGTTTACATTTATCTTTTAAGATTTCTCGGTCTTTACATTTTATTGAAAGAATTGTGTTTACCTGTATTTTTTCCTTTTCTCATTAAACTTTTGCTGCTTATGAATGACTGCATGTTAATGATTTTTCGCAGTTCTAACCCCTTTTATGATTTGCTTTGCCTTCTTCTCATGCAGAATGGGTTCCACAATACTCACTTTTGCCTCCCTCAGGTTAGTTTTGCATGCTTACAAAGTTATTGTCATCCTGCAACGGTTTGCTTAGTGCTGCTATTGTACATATCAACATTTTTGCAGACTCTTGAAGCTGTGAAAAGGATATGTCCAAAACGAGCTCTTCTGATTGGAATGACTCATGAATTTGATCATCATAAGGACAATGAATATCTTATGGAATGGTCAAGAAGGTACAAATAACTGGCTGCTAAAAATTTATATTTTGACTGTTCTCGATTCATTGAAGGGGCTATTGATTTGAATTGATAATTAAATTCAGATTATTTATAGTTCATCTTCAGACTCCTTAATTGCCTGTGTACTAAGAACCAAATGAGATTGTATGCTTTCTGTGTGGGGACAAATTTAGTATGTATTCTCCTTTTTTTTGTTCAGTGAAGGTATTCTGGTACAGCTTGCACATGATGGTCTGAGAATCCCAATGGACCTGTGATAAGGTGAGAATTATTCCTACAACTCTCATCTGTCATCTTCTTCAATGGGATTGATTTTATTGCATCCAGAACTATATGCATGGACTCTTTCTGGATTTTGGGGTTGGCTGCAAAATCTTAGGCTTGATGGATTTTCTTTCCTTTTACAATTCACCTTGGCATTGTTCATACATGATAGAATTTAGATCAATCAGCTTACGAAGCCTTTTGTTTTCTCTGACCAATTTTTTGCTGTTTGAGTTTCATATTTGTAATACAGAGATTAACTAAAAAAAAGAAGGTAAAACGACTAAAAATAGAACTTAGTTTTAATACCAGTTGCTACATATTTAAACATAATTTACCATGCCATGGTTGAAACTTTTAGGGCTTGTTTGATAACCATTTCAATTTTCAAATTTTAAAAATTTTGAAATTAAGTACGTTTTATAACTCATGTACAATTTCTATTTTTTAAATTTTGAAATTCAGTTTTGGAATTTGACAAAATTCTAAAATAAAAATAAAAACAAAAAAAGGTTTGGAAATTGAATTTCTATTTTTTTCCTGATACTAAAAATTAATAACTTAATCATATCTAACTTTACTCAAAATAATTAAACAGTCAAAATTTGATGAAAATTGATCAAAAATAAGTTTATAATTTAATTTTAGACCTTAAAAAATTATAAATTGAATATTAAGAATCGGTTATCAAACAAACAATATTCTATTTTCAATTTTTACTTTTCAAAAATGAAACTAAAATTGGTTATTAAATGGATTTTACTTTTTTCCCAAAGAAATTTGAAATTGAAAATTTAATTTCAAAATTAAAGAATTAGGAATTAAAAATTAAAAATTAAAATGGTTATCAAACGTAACTTTTATCTTGTAATTTACTCTCATTTTGGATTTCATCACGAATGAGAACGAAGTCCCATGAGCTGTGTAGTGTGTTAGTCATGTATTGCTAATACCACAAACTATATGTGAGAAGAAAGGTACTTCCTGAAGATCTAATCCATCTCTTTTGATGGTTGTGTATGCAGGTAAATGTAATCATTTTATTTAGGGTAATGCATAAATATGACTTCCATCACAATTCTTTCAAGATAAAGAGTATTTTAATTTTCATAGCTTCTGCATGAAGCCAGATGGAGACTTGAATTTTTCTTCTCAGCATGCTTGTTGCTTCCAGATTCGTTAATACTATTTCATATTAGTACATCACGAACAACTTACCTTGATACAAATATTTTCAAAAAGTGGATAATAATGGGGTTGACTTTAAATATTGGATAACGTGTTTTATTATCGAAACATTGTGGCTGATACTTTTTCTGTCAAAAGAGATGTGATACTGTTTGGACCCCCCAAAATTGTGCAGCATGTGGCCATTGCCTATACTCTGAATGACATTTTCTTATCTGGAGATTATGAAGATTAAAAGGAGCTTAAAAAATAGGTCAGTATAACCCAAATGATTTGTTGAAGAAAGAAACACACTAAGCCTAATTTGCCTAATTTGAAGAAAGAAAGTATCAAGAATAACTCTAATGTTAGACCGTGGAACATCCCAAATAGTACAACTGTGGTAGAAAGAAGATTTACTATAATGTGGACACCTTTTGTTTGTTCTAAAACACAACGTAACTTCCAAATCCAAAACTAGCTTTTTAACTAAGCATTAATTGTTTACCATCTATTATAATTTACTTATTTCACAATAATTTATATGACAATCATTTATTTATCAAGAAAAAGTAATTCTTATGGTCTTGATTGTCTCACAACAAATTGATGTAAACACAAATGTGCACAAAATAACGAGGTTCTAGAGTGTAGTGGTAATAGACTGACATGTGTTCACTAGATAAGGAAATAAATTTGTTTCCTTTAACGAGATTTCAAGTGAGTTTCTTAGCATGATAATATTTGTGAATGGTATCCAACAATGAGGGGTTCTTTCAAGTTGTTTGACGAAATTCTTAGTAAAATGGTCATCTTTGTTGGCATATGATATTTAATGAGCTAAAGTTTCCTTCTGCAGTCTACAGTAGACAAGCGAAAAAAAGATTTTTTTTCTTTCTTTCAAATACTCATGGAATACAATGAGTACTTAGAGATACGCTCTCAAATGATCCATTTATGTATTATCGACTCTAACATTCTCTCAACTTCTATATGTATTTTTGTTTGTTTTATTTTTATCTCTATCTTTGAGAAATTATGTTCTTTGGAAAGATTATCCTCTTTTAATGTGAGATTTTTCAGACTTTAGTTGTATGCTTGTTTGCATTATTGCAATTCTTGCAAGACAGAGAACTATTTTCATTATATTCTAAAAAATAAAAGAGGAGAAGGATTAAAAAAATTTTAAAAAAGAAAATAAAATAAAATAAAAAGTTGGGAGAGTATTCAATAAATTATAAAACAAAATTTTGAACCTTTACTATCTCATATTTTTCAAAAGTTTTATTGCATTTATTGATCTATAACCATTATTTATATTTTCTCAAATCTCAATCCATCTATACTATTCTTAGAAATTTTAAATGAGATTCTTAAATTGAAAACCAAAATCTTCGTGACTTACTACTGGCGAAGGAAAAAAAAAATCAAGAATGACGCTCCTTAACCGTCATGAGGCTCTTTAAACATCAACATCATACGTATCAATTATATATAAAGATATAATCTTTTTTTTTTCGTATGATATTTTATTTATTTTTAATATTTATTGTATAATATTATTTCTTTCTCTTTAAATATTATCTCACTTATTTTATTTTATATATTTTATAATATTAATTAATCTAATTTTAAATATTTAATGTATCATTTTTATTTAAAAAAAATTAAATTATTATTTATCATATTATTACTTGTTTTATTTAGATCTATTAAAGGTAAATGAGTTATCTCAATTAGTATCGTTTCATAAATAATATGAGATAAATTTTAAAATTAATAATTTTTTTCATAAATCGTATTAATATCAAAACTCATGAATTATACAAGAAAAAATATGTTTATGATAAACTGCATTATTATTATAATTGATTTAATATTTAATTATAAATTATTATTTTTTATTATTATTTTAATTAACAATTATTCATCGTATATATTATAATTATATTATAACTCCACAAAGAACATTCAAAACAGGGGTCCAAAATTTCCAATTCTAACAGTCCGTTGCTTTAAAGTTTAAAATAAACCAACACTAGTAAAATATCCCCTATTGGTCACAAAATTTTCAAAAAAAAAAAAGAGAATAAACTCTAGTGAAAGAAAACGATATAATTTTTATTTTCATATTTTAATACTTATATTTTTAAGTATCAGACTTCCGCCTTATATTCATTTAATTGAAAGTTAATTAGAAAAAAAGGATATGATTAATAATGATAAGATCATTATTGCTGGCTAATTGTGTAAAAAAATAATAGATAAATAGAAAATTAATGATGAGATCTGCTGGCTAAGTGTGTAAAGAATCGAAAAAGGGAACCAAATACAACCGACAATATAACGTTGTCAAAGACAAAAATTTACCATTATAATAAGCAGTTAAAAAATTAGAACAATAAAAAAATAAAAATAAAAATAAAATGGCAGTAGAAGTATGTTATTTTTGAGTAAAATTTAATTTTATCTTTAGTTATTAATTGTGATAGTATTAACCTATCACCTCTTTTAAAAAATTTATCGAAATTCATACGAAAGATTTAAGCTAAAATTTTAGTGATAAATTAACATTTTGTAAAAAAGATTATCATTTTATCAAAAATAATGAAAACAAATATTTTAAAAATTATTTTTTAAAAAAATTGAATAATTTATGATTTAAAATAATAAATAAATTAAAAATTAAATATTTAAAAATATCATCAAAACCATTAATAATAAGAAGATGGACTAGAACATAGTTTTGAATAAATATAATTTTTTAAATATTTTTTAATTATTTTTGATAAAAGAATAAATTTATTACAAAATTTTAATTTTATCAATAAAAATTTGGTCCAAATCTTCATTTTATTGATAATTTAAAAAAAATAACAAAACATATATGATACTATTTAATAACTAGCAAATTAAATTATATTAAGTTAACAAAATTCAGTTACACTTTTACTAAAACAAAAAAAAATCATCTAAGTATAAGATTGTATTGCTTCTCAATCCACTCAAATCTCGTATTTTAAATAAAGTTATTAAAAAAATTTATTATTAAATAAGTGATAGTAATAAAAATGAGATTCGAATTTAGATACATAATGATAAAAATAAAGAATATTATTAATGGGATGTTGTGAAATTCATTGATTTTTGTGTGAAAACCACTTATAGGGTGAAACCAAATATATATTTTGTTACATATCGCTGGAGATTTGGTTCATTTGAAATATAAAAACATTTTCATAACATTATGTGAGTTAGTAAAACTATAATTATTTGTTATTTTATAGACGTTGGATGTGTTTGAACAAATATTACATGAGCCCACAATCCTAATTATAAAATGGTGACTATCTGTGATGATCTAAAAGCCAACGGAAAGTCTAAATTCTCTTCTCACAGTCTTGAAAATTATGTTAGAATATGCTTGAATATGAAGGAACAAAAATTAAAACAATGGCTAATTTTCTTATTAATTTTGACAAGTATATGCATCCTAGCACCATCATGATGTGATGGTGCCGTTCCTTCTTCCATAAAAGTTTGCAAAAATAATTTATAATAAAAATAACACTTATTATTAATTTATATATTTCTATTATTTTATACTAAACGTAATAAAATTTATACTTTTAAAATTAAATTATAGTTATTTAATTTCATTTAATATTGAATTTAATTTAATTAGACTCAATTTAATATTATTATAATGTTATATAATTTTTTTATAAATTTTAAAAATATTAGTTTATATAATTTTTTAAATAATTCTAAAAAAATATGTTTTATGTTTACTTATTAAATTGGTTGCAAATATACTTAATTTATGATCATGTTATATTTAATAACTTATCTCTATTTTTCATATGATATGTGGTGTTAATTTTTAAGTAATATATATTTATTATATGTTATCTTTATTAACAAAATAATTAAAAATTATACGTAAGTCCTTAATGCAACACATAACATTACGTTTGGGGCATCTTTTAATAAATCACAGGTTAGAAGAGACAATCAATATGTTGCGGACATTTTAATAAAACAAAGGTTAGAGACAAATTTACTATTTGTTTAATTGGTTGGAAATACAACACATACTTTGTCCATGATTCTATTATAAGCTTTAAATGATCTTTTGTTTATCCTTTTACTATCAAAATTTTGATTTCTTTTTTACATAAATACAAATTTCATAAACTCTTTAAAAAAAATTGAAAAAATTTGATATTTGATTTTAATTGTTTTTTCCCGTTTTGATAAGAGCAGTTTTGTATGTATAAGTTGTAGAACAAAAGGTGATGTTGTAGTTTATTATTGTATTTATTTTTTTAAACTATAATAGTCAACAATAACTCGATATAAAAAGAATTTGAAAAATTATAAAAAATATATCCATAAATTTGTAACAATTTAATAACATTTAATTCAATTTAATTAAATAATGTTCAATATTAAACGAGTTTAAAATATTATAATTTAATTTAAATAATAGTTAATTGGGTTACGTTTAGAATAAGATAATATATCAAATTTTTTAAATAATAAAAATACATAAAATAAATAAATATAATATTATTTTTATAATTATAAATTATAATAATATTATTTTTGTTGTCTGCCCAAGCTATTGCGAAACAAAAGGTGTATTTCCTATACTTATAATTCCTTCTCTCCGAAAAAGTACGGTAGAATTTCATGAGATTTTTTTAAAAAAATCCTCAATTTTAAAAGGCATGCGAGTACAACGGTTGAATTATTATTATATTATTAGTTTTTGGGCCTTAAATTATTTAAATTTAATAAATATATAATAATATTAATTATTAAATAATAATAATTAATATATCATATATTTTATTTTATAAAATAAAAATAATAAAATTTTAAGCTATTTTTTATTATAATTGAAAAATTAATTTAAAATACTTTATAAAGTTATTTGCATAAATATTTTTAAAATATATATTTAATTGATTTGTTATTTTAGTAATGAATAAGTATATACTAATAACTATTTTATGAGTTATAAAATCTAAATAAAATATAAATATGAGAAATTTAACAATAATTATATTATTTATTTAATAAATAAGTTAAATGTAATAAAATAATATATGAGTTTATTCAATTAGTAATTTTAATATGTAAGAAATTAATTATACATGAATAATATAGACATAATTTGATTGAATTTAATAAGTATTTGTTGCTTAAAATAATCCATATTAGTTGATTATTATTTTTTTATTGATACAAGATATTATAGTATCTCGATATAAAAATTATTATATAAATAAAAATATAAAATATTTTTAATATAAATTTATCGAATATTAACAAAAAATAAATAATATATATATAAACTTATTCAATTAATATTTTTACTATCTAAAAAATTAATTTATATAAATAATAGATACAACTTGATTGAATTTAATAAGCATATTTTGCTTAAAAATAATTCATATTAGTTGATTGTTCTCTTTTTTGTTTGATATGATATATAATATACTCTCAACATAAAAATTATTAATTCACTAAAAATATAATTTACTCATAAGTAAATTGATTAAACATTTATCAAATAGATAATCATTAATTATATGAATTATACATTTTATATAATAAAATGATTACATTATACAAAATAAATATTCATAAAACATATATTTATTATATAGACATTGAAAAAAAATACGACTCACTAGTAAGTGAATTGATTGGATACTCGTTAAATGACTAATCATTAACTGTATTAATTATCACATTTAATTTAATAAAAATAATTATAATATACAAAATAATTATATATAAAAATATTTATTATATAAATATTTTAACATTTTTTAGAGTAAAAAAACTAATAAGAAAATATAAAATTATATTGATTATATGGATATTTTTGATATTCACTAACGTAAAAAAACTAACAAAAAATAAAAAAATGCAATTTTATTAAAGATCAAACATTCTCATTAAAACAAAAATATAATCTGTTCTTAAGTGAATTGATCGAAAATTTATTAAATATGTAATCATTAACGACATGATTGTCACCTTTAATATAATAAAAAAATGCATTATACAAAATAAGTATTCATACAAAATATATTTATTATATGAAAATTCAAACAAAAATATGATATGTTTATAAGTGAATTGATCAAATAGTCATTAAATAAGTGATCATTAATTGTATGAATTATCACTCTTAATGTAATAAAAATAATTGTATTATACAAAATAATTATTTATAAAAAATGTATCTATTATATTAACATTTTGATATTTATTGATATATAAAAATTATATTCATTATATAGATATTTTAGTATTTATGTTTGGCAAAATTGGTAATCATCAATTGTATAAATTGTTATTTTTAATGTGACAAAAATAATTATATTATACAAAATAACTATTTATAAAAATGTATATATTATATTGATATTTTTGTATTTATTGAAGTGAAAAATTAACAAAAAAAAAATATAAAAATAAATTTATTATATGAATATAAAAATTAACAATTTTTTTAAAGTTATTTTTGGTCATTAACCAAATGTATATTTTGATATATAATATAAAAATATATTTATTATATAGACACTATATGTATATTTGATAAATATATAATCATTAATTATATCAATTGTAATATTTAATGTGATAAAAATAATTATATTTTACAACATAACTATTTATAATCATTAATTACATTAATAAAACTATTTAAATCAACATGTAATTTATAAATAATTTATTAAATAAGACATTTATTTTTATCTCATATTTTATATTAATATTTGATTTAAAATATTGATATTACTTCTAAGAAAACATAAACAATGTTACGTGATATAAATTTGATAAGTATAATAATATTGATTGTTGATCGCCACATAAATTGTGTGTGCAATAAATATGCAAGTATACATATCGTAACAAGTAATATAATGATAAATAAAGATCGTTTCCACAGAGATTATTTTTTTAAAAACTAATTTTTAAAACTAAAAATAATAAAAATCATTTTTTTGTGTTTTTATATCTTAAGAAAGCAAAATTAAAATAACTAAAAGTAAATAACAATAATTAATTAAATCAGATTTTGTGACTAAAAAGATATATGAGAAAATATCTAGGAATACTTAATCCCCCAATTTTCTAAACATAGGAATCACTAAAATCCTCCCAATATAATATTAATTAATTACATGATCAATTGAATCTAACCTAGCATGTATTCTCCTCTCAAGTAAACTACACACCATATAGTAATTAATTTAATCACACTCTCATGCCAATTAAATTGTATATTACTCATTAAGTTCATCAATTATGGATCACATACATAAGAATCATACATCTCTGCCTAGAAACTATGCATGTTATTTAATCAAGACAAACAATTAAATAATTTTCTCAAATCTATTTAATTATATCTATAGATAAATTGTTGGCCAAACAATTAATAGCATAAAAATCAGATTAAATAATATAATTAAATTAATATTATAATTGAGAAAAAAATATTAGATCATCACATGGTGAAAATTGGGTTCATAAGATTCCTAGATTAATAAATTAATTACACATAATTGTGTTCATAAAGCTCATATTTTTCATAAAGGAATACATAAAATTAATAAAGAAAATAGTAGAAAAAGAAAAATACAATCAATCTCTTGAATTTTATAATTAATTTCTTCTTGAATCTCCACCAAAATTGTGTTGTTTCTTGAATTTTTTGTATTTTTCTCTCTTTTTAGCTCTAAAAACTGACCAAAATTATGCTAATGGAGGCAAATTAGGATTTATGGAGTGATTAGGGGCTTAAATAAAGCTCAGGTGCGATTTGGATCGTCCGATCAACTTCAAATCAAAGGCTATAACAATTTCAGCCAATCACAGCGTGACACGTGGCATCAGAAGTTTATTGGGCGAATAAGAGAGAGACGCATGGTAGGGGAGACCGGTCAGAGTCAACCTTCGCCGAGTGAGCACCACGTGATTCGCGGGAACAGATGGCGTGGCACACGGGTGGAACGTTTCGAGCAATAGCGTGGTGACACATGTCATAACGCGTTGACTGATTTCCGAACTCAGATTGAACGCTGTGCTGACACGTGGCACATATTTCTCCTCCTCACACGCGGCACAACATGATTCACTCTCCCGTGCTTGTGTGGCATCCACGTGGCTTGCTCAGTCACCTCATATGCTTGCGTGGCATGCCCTATGGCAGCTTCTGATTGGTCTTGCGTTAAAAATTCAGAAAAATCTCACAAAATTATATTTTTTAGCCACAAAAATACTATTTATTAAATAAAACAAGTAAATATTAAGTAAAAAAGTGCACTAATGACTCTATTTTCATAGAGTCATCAATTGTTGAACAATAATTGATATTGTTTTACAATTCTGGATTTAGAAGTCTTTACACGTAACTTTTTAAATTTGATAAGTATATACAAACACTTTGGTGTGTGAAAAAAATATAGAGAATAACAAATAAACTATAAAAAACTAACAAAAACAAAAAATAAAGAAGATATAAGTGCATATTGATATTTATTTGTGTATTAAAAATAGATAGAAACTAAAAAAAGCGAAAATAATCAAAACATCTTACAATAAAACTAACAAAATAATTATTTATAAAAAGTGTATTTATTTTACAGATATTTTGATATTAATATAAATAAAAAATATATATATTTTAGAGATATTTTGATATTTATATAAATAAAAAATGTATTTATTTAAGAATATTTTCATATTTATTTATGTATAAATAAAAAATGTATTTAATTTATGAATATTTTACTATTTATTTGTGTATAAAAAAGTAACATGATAAAATATACAAAGAACAACCAATGATTAGTAAGAACTAAGAACAAAAAAAATGAAGTAGATATAAGTGTATGTTGATATCTATTTATTTATTAAAAATTAAATAGAAATTAAAAAATAATTAAAATAATAAACAATAAAACTAAAAAAATAAATATTTATAAAAATATATTTATTTTAAGGATATTTTAGTATTTATTTATGTATATAAATAAAAAAAATGTATTCATTTTAAAGAGATTTTGATATTATTTGTGTGTTACAATAAAAAATGTATTTATTTTAGAAATTTTTTTATACTTATTTATGTGTATAAATAAAAAATATGTTTATTTTAAAAATATTTTGATATTTATTTGTGTAGAAAATAAAGTAGTAAAACAATATAGTTGAAGAATAACTAATATAAATGGTTAAGTATTTTGAATTTTTGTGTGTGTAAAAATAAAAAAAGTGTATAAGTTTTAATAATATTTTGATATTTATTTATATGTATAAATAATAAATGTATTTATTTTAAAATATTTTGATAATTATTTATGTATTAAAAATAAAAAAATAATATATTTGAAGAATAATTAATGTAAATTGCTAAAAGGGGTAAAATTAATGCTAAAAAAATAAGGGAAAGCAATTTGTTGAATAAGAAGAAAGAAAAAAAAAGGGAAAAAAAGAAGAAGAAGAATAGGAGAACGAGCAAACATATAATTAATGATAAGGATAAAAGAAAATATTATTCTCTAAATATCTGAATTTGTTTTTCAAAATACCACTCTGAAAAAATGTTAGTGCAATTGTAATTTTTTACACTTCAAGAATTTTGTAAACTCTCATACAGTATTTGTAATTAAGATATGTTTTTTAAGAAAATAAAAATAATATCTTTAAACTTTTGAATCATAAAAATAGTATTTTTATAAATAATTTATGTATTTTTATTATTAAAAAATTTGATATATTATTTTAATTTTAAATATCATTCAATTAGATGAAATATGAATATTTAGATTCAATATTTTGATATCTTGTATTTGTAAATAATAAATATATTTATGTGTTAAAAATAATAAAATAATTGAGTGGAAGAATAATTAACATAGATAGCTAAAAAAAAGATAAAATTAATGCTAAAAAAGAGGGGAAAAATTTGTTGAAGAGGAAGAAAAAAAAGAAAGAAAGAAAGAAAAAGGATAAAGGATAAAGGAAAAAAAGAAGAAGAGGAGAATGAGCAAACATATAATATAATGATAAAGATAAAAGAAAATATTATTCTCCAAATATCTTTTTTTTTTCAAATACCTCTCTGAAAAAATGTTAGTGCAATTGTAATTTTTTACGCTTCTAGAATTTTGTAAACTCGGATATAGTATTCGTAATTAAGATTTAAAAAAAAACACAAATAATATCTTTAAAATTTTGAATTAAAAAAATAGTATTTATATATATAATTAATGTATTTTTATTATTAAAAAATTTGAAATATCATTTAATTTTAAATACTACTCAATTGAGTGAAATACAATCATTTAGATTCGTTTAATATTAAATGATGTCTAATTAAAACATATTCAATATTATTATAAGTTGTAAGATATTTTTTACAATTTTCTTTTTTTAACAATGTTACCATAATTCAAATTATTATTATTTATTCAATAATAATTTCATTCAATTGTAATTAATTTTAGAATTGTATGCTCTAATAACTCTATATTAGTCGAAATAAATTATGATCTCCTCGTACTTGATTTTTTATACAAATTGAAAAAAATGTTATTAGTTTTTATTAATTAATTGTGATTTAATTTTAATTAAATATTTATTCAATTTGATTGGTCAAAATCAAACAACTATACAACTAGTCAGAATTTGGTTAACCTGATGACTCAACTCACTAAAATCGAGTTGAAAATATTTTTAACTCAATCAAATAATTGTCTACCTAGTCAGTGTTTGATTAGTTAGTGATTTCACTCACCAAAACAAAGTTGGATACATGTTCAATAGAATTGAACCTAAGTAAACATGTATCAATTAAATTAAATAGTTGCCTAATTAACCAAATTTTAATTGAATGATAATTCTAAAAATTAAATTTGACATATATTCAATTAATTTAAAAATTATAAATTAAAATTTTAATGATCAATAACCTTACTCGTCGGAATAGAGTTTTACACCCTAGACAATACAATAATTTAGTTAAGGAGAAAGCTTAAGTAAAGGTAAATTAGTCAACCTTAACCATGTATTAGGTAGAGAGTTACATTAGATAATCACATTTAACCTGGTTAATTAAGACAAGTGACCAGGATTTTCTTCAAACTTGTAACAATTTCTTTCGAGAGATTGTTATCTACGAAAGAGTCTTATACGTTATGTCCCTTTAAACAAACAAAAAAACGGTAGTTAAAACTTGCGGTTCAACTTCAAACATCTATTAAAAGCGTCTTCTTTAAAACAAAATTTCAGACACTAGTAATGTTCTAGTTTCTACTTTACATGGTCAGATTAGGAGCTGATCACGATGGTTTATTGTGTAGAAGAAGTTGTAGGTATTGGTCAAAGATCGTTACACAAGCTAATTGATTAAAATAATAATTAAATTCTATACTTGTTTTTTTAAAATAAAAACTGTTATGATTTAAATAAATTATAATTAAAAAAATTAGATAAAAATAAAAATATTTATTTACTAATGTTTAGTAACTTTTTCGTAACAATAATATTAAAATGTCATATTTACTAAAAATATCCAAAAACAATTTGGTAATGTGTAATCCAATTAATGACATGCATATAATTGAAAAAGAAAAAAAATTTGTGGTGGAGTAAACGAATCGTTTAGAAACAATACCCAGAGGAAACTTAAATAAAAGAAAAACTAGTTAACGACTTGTACATCCAGATATAATAATGCAGTGTGACTCTGTTTGATATAACCTTCATGCCTTCCTCTTTAATGTTCACAAACTGAAAATTAAAGCAAAAGTCTCTTCAATGTCTTCAACTAACTCTGAGTCTCCTTTTTTGGTCAGATTAATTAACTCTTGCCTCTGGGTCTCTCTGAGTTCTGACCATTGAATCTCACAAGCTTTCTCAGAAAATTAAACACATGACAAAGTACTTTTTTTCCCCCACTTTTACAGAATACAATAAATAAAGCAATTTGTATGCTTGGGTCTTTTATTCGCCAAATGCTCTTGACGTATGTTTTAAAGTAACTTACAAAAGTCGTTTTCCAACAGCTTATGCTTTTATGATCTATGATCTTTACATATAGCAATTGAATTATTACAATCAAAACTCTTTTTTATAGTAATGGTAAATGATTTCATTCCTTAAAAGGTTAAAACATAAGTCTACAAACAACGTCATAAGAGAAGAATGTACTCGCATTCTTAGTCGGGCTATTTACCATATTTTTGTTTTTTTTTTCAAAGAGGGGAGCGGTAATTTATATTAAGTTATTGGTGTTATTTAATTTTTTAATTATAAATGATATTATTTATTTTTTTAATTTTAAAAAAATATCAATTAAAAATAAATTATGTTAATTTAATATTTTTTTTATTAAATTATTTTTAAACAATTGATTTGAGAGGATTATTAATTGTTATAAAATATCTTTTTTGGAAGGTTGTTTTTCGGCCACAGCTGTCTAGTATGAAATAGTCTCAAAAAAATATGAATTTTAAGAGAGTTAATTCTTTGTGGCCTTCGCCCATACATGATACATCTCGATTTTTTTTTCCAAGATAAAATGAAAAAAAAACCCTTAACTTATTCTTTTGTATAAATAAAAGATTTTTCAAATAAGTGATATTTTAATCACATAAACGAATTACAATTCTTGAAGAAATTGATAGTGAATTCTTTGATATTTTTATTCCATGAATTTTTGTTATCCTTAACTTTTGCTATCATTCTTGATAAGTTTTCTTATATTATAATTATGAATAAATAAGGAGATAAAGGGTCTCCTTGACTCAATCATCTTAAAGATTCGATGAATTCATACTCAAAACCATTTAAAAGAATAGAATAAGAGATTATAGATAAGCATTGTTTGATCAAATTACAAAAAAATTCGAATGATCAACCAATCCTTGACATATTTAGATTTTGATCTTCGGCCATCCTAAAGACTCGGGGGGAGAATAGAGCCTCAAGAACCACTATTAAGAGGAAGATCCTTGCCCCCTCTTCATTTTCTACAAGGTTCCAAACATTTCTTTAACATAGGTGACAACGAGTCACAGAGCTCTCAACTAAGTTCTTTAGGTTATGGAATTCCATTTTAGTTGGAGGTTTTGGTTTCAAACCTATCTTACTAATAATAAGAAGAGAGCAAGCCAAAAAAACTTAACCTAAAACATGATTTAAGGGATGAGTTCCCACTCTATTTTATTATATGTTTTGTCCTCGTACATCTTAATTCCTAACAAAGCTCCTTTAGTTTTCTTTTTTTGCTTTGTATGCATGAGTTCTTGAGCCAAGATTGTATTTTCAATATGGTATAAATTAGTGCACCTTAATATGATGATATGATATTGTCTAGTAAAGATTTCATTCTTTCCACCATGATCTTGGCAATAATTTTATAGGCTACCTTACATAAACTAATTGGCAAATAGTGATTAATGTTAAAAGGAGCATTTCTCTTTTTGCAATAGAATGGTCATTGTTGAATTAATTTCTTGATTCATACTAAGGGAGATGAAAAAGTGCGGGACAAATTGGATGACATCGATACTAATTATATTCCAATGATTTTTGTAGAAGATTGTAGACATACCATCTAGACTAGGGGTCTTTAAATTATGTATGCTCCATAGAGCTTTCTTCACTTCTTGATGTGTTGAAATTTTGCATAAGTTTTTATTTTCTTAGGCTTTAATACACAGATTAAATAACCCATCTAAAGAAAAGAACTCCATTAATTGTATTTGTTATATAGTATAATTATGAGTAATCAATTTATAATGTATAATTTTTATATAGTTAAGTATTTGGTTTTAAAATAAGATAATATTATATAGAATATAAATTATACATTTATGTAAAATTTAATGTAAATAATGAGTTTATTCTAAACCATATTAGACACTTTACTTCGCCTATTTACTATAAAATTATGTGTATTTATTTTTTATTTTATCTCAAATTAAAAATATTTTTTAAAATATGCTATATAGCTCCTTAGTGAGCAAATTAAAAAAGTCTCACATTAGTTAGGAATGAAGATAGGTGTTAGATTTATGACTATAAATAAAGTTCTCCTTCACCATTTGTAAAACATCCAAAAATTTGTAAATCTTCTCCTCTTTTGTAAGGGTAATTAATTAGCTCAATTTTGCCCAATTAGTTATAATTTGAGAGTTCATCCATTTAGAGATAGTGAAAGTGGTCGACGACGTCCGAGGACCTAGGTAACATTTATACTAAACCTCGTTAAATTTATGATGTTATTATTTTTCTTCTTTAATATTTCTGTTTTAATATCTACTTTAATTTATTTTAGCATTATATTTTCAATATCATTATTTTGTTGGGTTAGTTTGAGTTCTATTTATTTAAATCATAAATGAATAGTAACTACTTAGAATAGGAAAAATATACCCGATTTTCCCAACAATTGGTATCAGAGCCGAAGGTTTCTACCTAGGCATTTGTTTGTATTTCGTTTGTTCGCTATTGGAATATAGTTACTAGTTGATGTAATCTGAAGAAATGGTAGAAGAAAATTTTCTTTCAAACAAAGACTAATCATCCACATCAGGCAGAACAATGGCTATGAATGTAAGGTTTGATGTGGAGAAGTTTGATAGAACCGATCCTTTCGGCATATGATAAGGCAAAGTTCTAGATGCTTTGTTTCAACAAGGTCTAGACATCGCCATTGAAGAAGAGAAACTAGATAGAGTAGATGAAGTAGAGTAGAAACATACCAATCGATTGGCATATGGTACAATCTGTTCGTGTCTCTCAAGAGAACAAAAGTACATGTTCATGAAGGAGACATCCGCAAGTAAGTTGTGGAAGGCGTTGGAGAACAAGTTTATGAAGAAGAATGGACATAATCGACTCTATTTGAAGAAAGTTGTTTCGTTTTGAATACCTTTCAAGTACTACAATAAATGACCATATAATTGTTTTTAATCAACCAGTAGCATATTTGTTAAATATGGATGAAACTTTTAAAGATGAAGATTTATCCTTGATGTTGTTAGCTTTCCTTCTTGATGAGTTTGATTACCTTATTACGAGCTTACTCATTGAGAAGGATAAAGTGTCTTTTGAGGAAGTTTGTATTGTTTTGTATAGTTATGAAATTAGAAAGAAAGATAAAAAAGAAAGCATGAATGAAGCAGTAGAGACACTGTCTGTAAGAGGACATCCACAAACACAACATAAAGGAAAGAGAGGTAGATCTATGTCAAAAGGAAGGCTTGGTAAAGATGAATGTGCATTTTGTCATGAGAAAGGTCATTGGAAGAAAAATTGTCTGAAGCTGTAGAAGAAAGGAAAAGTTATGCAGTCTGATGCATGTGTAGCTGAAAGAAATTTAAATTTAGATTTTGCATTGGTTGGTTCGTCAATAGCATCCCATCTTGGTGATTGGATTTTTGATTCAACGTTTACCTTCTATATGTCTCCTAACAAGGAGTAGTTATTTAACTTTGAAGAACTAGACAGTGGAGTTGTTTTCATAGGTAATGATTATCCATGCAAAGTTTTGGGGATTGGTATAATTTGTTTGAAGAATCAAGATGGTTCAACCAGGGTCTTGATGGATATTCATTATGTTCCAGATATGAAGAAGAATCTAATTGTTGTGGGAGTCTTAGAATCAAAAGACTTCATTGTGACCATACAAAATGGGGCATTAAAGGTTACTTCTAGAGCACTTGTGGCGATAAAAGGTGTTCGGAAGAATAACTTGTACTATTACCTTGATAGTACGGTTATTGGGACAACATCAACAACAGTTTCAGAGGAAGAAAGAGATTCAGAAACTACCAAGCTGTGGCATATATGTTTGGGACATGCTAGTGAAAAAGCTTTATAGATTTTGGTAAAGCAATGCCTATTAAAAGGTGCGATAATCGACAAGTTGGAATTATGTGAACATTGTGTATTAGGGAAGTAGAAAAGAGTAGGCTTTGGCACTGCTCTCTATAATACAAAGGGCATTTTGGATTACATCCATACTGATGTATAGGGGCCAACAAGAACTCAATCCATAAGTGACAAACATTATTATGTCATTTTTGTTTATGACTTATCCATAAGAGTTTAAGTGTATATCTTGAAGAAGAAGGATGAAGTGTTGGGAATTTTTCTTATGTGGAAGAAGATGATCGAGACTCATACTAGTAAAAAGATCAAGCATTTGAGGTCTGATAATGGCATTGAGTACACAAATGACCCATTTATGTGAGTTTGTGAAGAGGAAGGGATAGTGCGACACTTCACTATTTGAAAAACACCACAACAAAATGGAGTTATAGAACGTATGAACCGGACTTTGATGGAGAAGGTTTGGTGTATGTTGTCAAATGCTGGGTTAGGCAAGCAATATTGGGCTGAGGTTGTGACATATGCATACCATCTCGTCAACCGTCTACTATCATCTGCTCTTGAAGGAAAAATGCCTATGGAGGTATGGTCTGGAAAACCTGCTAGAGATTACGATTTCTTACATGTGTTTGGTTCAATTGCATACTACCATGTAATAGAACAAAAGTTGGACCCAAGAGCTAAGAAAGTTGTTTTTTTGGGGATCTTTTCTGGTTTTAAGGGATATCGACTATGGTGCCTTGAAAAGAAAAAAATAATCTTTAGTAGATATGTTACCTTTGATGAATTTGTCTTGCTGAGAAAGGTAACTAAGAAGATTGATGGCACTTTAGAACAGGTGGAGCAAACTCTGAAGCATGTGAAATTTGAAAGCAAAATTGTTAATCCAATTAGTAAAGATAAGACAAAAGCTAATCCTCCATTGACATAAGATGAATCAAATGAAGAGGTTTTAACCCAAAAACCTCCACAACAATAAGAAGAAACTACTATTGATAGGCCACGATGACAAAATGTTAATGTGCCTACTCGATATAAGAATTTTGAAGACCTACCTGCTCAATTTAAAAATACAGTGGCATGTACACTTTCAGTTGTGCATGATGATATTTCTTCCACATATAAAGAAGCAATTAGGACCCCTGAAGTTGAAAGATGAAAGGAATCCATGATGAAGAACTTATGTCCCTTTAGAAGAATAAAACATGGAAGTTGACATAACTACCTAAGGATAAGTAGGTAATTGGTTACAAATAGGTGTATGCAAAGAAAGAGGGATTTTCTAACAAAGATGGTATTCGCTACAAGGCAAGGTCGATGGCTAAGAGCTACGCTTAAAAGAAGGGAATCGATTATAATGAGGTATTTTCTCCAGTTGTAAAACATTCGTCAATTAGAATTTTGTTGGCTTTCGTAGTACAGTTCGATTTGGAACTAGTTCAACTTGATGTGAAAACCGCATTTCTACACGGTGACTTAGAAAAAGAAATCTATATGTCTCAACCAGAAGGGTTTAATGTTGCTGGTAAAGAGAATTGAGTTTGTAAGCTAAACAAATCATTATATGGATTGAAGCAATTTCCAAGGCAGTGGTACAAACGATTTGATCAGTTTATGTTGCAGCAAAGATTGGATGAAAGAAATCATTATATGGATGAAAGAAATCTATTGTGTGTATTTTCGCAAGCTACAAGATGAGTTTTTTATCTATCTGCTATTGTACGTCGATGATATGTTGACTGCATCGAAGAGCCAAGCAAAAATTGAGAAGTTAAAGGCTCAATTAAGTCAAGATTCGAGATGAAAGATTTGGGATAAGCCAAGATGATTCTCGGTATAGAGATAAACAGAGACAACAAGAAGGAAAAGTTTAGTTTGACCCAGAGTCAATATTTGAAGATGATACTACAACGTTTTGGTATGAATGATGCAAAACGAGAATATATGGAAAAAGTACCATATGCAAATATAGTCGGTAGCTTGATGTATGTAATGGTGTGTACAAGACCTAACATTTCACATGTGGTTGGTGTTGTAAGTAAGTACATGCATAATCTTGGTAAAAGACATCGGTTGGCTATGAAATGGATTCTATAGTATACTATAAATACTATAGATGTTGGTTTAGTATTTCAACACGATAATACCATTGGTCAATGTGCAGTCCGATATTGTGATTTCGACTATGTAGAAGATTTTGATAAGCATTGGTCAACTACTAGTTATGTGTTTACTCTTGCTAAAGCACCAGTCAGTTGGAAGTCTACTTTGTAGTCCATAGTTACTTTGTCTACTACAGAGGCAGAGTATATGACAGTTATAGAGGCTCTGAAAGAAGATATTTGGTTACGAGGTTTGCTTAAAGACTTGAGAGTTGGTAAAGAACATATTAAGGTGTTTTGTGATAGTTAGAGTGTTATTCATTTAGCAAAGTACCAAGTCTACCATGCACGTACAAAGCATATTGACGTTCGTTATCATTTCGTGCGAGAGATTATTGAAGAAGGTGGAGTACTAGTTCAAAAGATCAGTACTATAGAGAATCCCGCAGATATAATGACCAAGGTGGTAACGGTAATCAAGTTCAAACATTATCTAGACTTGATTAACATTCTACAAATCTGAATTGGCACTGGTATTGTTGATCTAATGATTGAAGAAATAATTTAAGAATCACTAAGTCGCTAAGATTGAGATTTGTTATATAGCTCCTTAGTGAGCAAATTAGAAAAGTCTCACATTGGTTAGGAATGAAGATGAGTGTTGGATTTGGGGCTATAAATAAAGCAATCATTTACCATTTGTAAAACATCCCAAAATTTGTAAAACTTTCTCTTTTTTGTAAGGGTAATTAATTAGCTCAATTTTGTCCAATTAGTTGTAATTTTGGAGTTCATTCATTTGAAAATAGTGAAAGTGATCAACGACGACCAAGGTAACATTTATACCAAACCTCGTTAAATTTCTGGTGTTATTATTTTTCTACTTTAATATTTCTGTTTCAATATTTGTTTTAGTTATTTTAGCATTATATTTTCAATAACATTATTTTGTCGAGTTAGTTTGAGTTCTATTTATTTAAATCATAAATAAATAATAACTACTTAGAATAGGAAAAATATACTCGATTTTTCCAACAAAATGGAACAAAAATATAAATAAATTATTTTGTTAAATAACAAAACTAAATAAATTAAATTAAATATTATTTTAAATATAAATTATCTTATTAAAATATTTTTTATTAATTTTATTTGAGTATATTATGTAAATTATCACCAAATAATATACGTAATATTTATAATATAATATAATTATCCTTAATATATATAATGCAGTGTTACCAGTAAGCCTTAATTTTATAATAACTATCTAACATTGTTTATCATTTTCCTCTAACAAGATGATATATGGTGTACTTTAGGTAATAATCTACCAAATGAAGACCCGGAAATCAAAATGTTTTTTGTGTGAATTTTTTTTTGAAAAATTATAAAAAATAATATTTAAAAATTTATATCAATAAAAATAACATTAAATAATATAACGTATTTTAATTAAATATCGTTTAATATTCAATGAATTTAAATGATGATAATTTAATTTAAACAATATTTAAAATAAAATAATTTACATGACTTTTTTAATAGTAAAATATATGACGTGAACATAAGAGATATTATTTTTGTAGTTACAAGTTATAAAGTTATTATTTTTGTTATTTTTTATTTTTTTTTAAATAATAAAAATAACATTTTATAAACATAAAAATAATACATCTTATATATTACTTATATATTTTCACTATTAAATAGTAAATTATATAATTTTATATTGAATGTCCTCTAATTAAACTATTATTATTTTAATATATTTAATGTTAAATTTTATTTATTTTAAATATAATTTTTATTATTATAAGTATTTTTTTAATAATTTTTCCATAAAATTTAAGCAAATTTACGAGCATAGATGTTATGCATAAAATTGTTTTCTAATAGGAGTTATTTAATTAAAAATTATGATATGTATTATTTTTAATATCAACCAATTTTGCTTATTATTTATTAAGTGGTTTCATCTTTTTAACCTTAAATATACATTAATTAAAAAATAAAATATATATATATAAAAATGAAATCTAGATGTTAATATCTAATAAGAATACTTTTTTTCATATAATTTTTGTTTTTTTTTAATAATTTTAGGATATATTTGTTTCATAATATTAAATATATTAATTTTATAATATCTATATAATTATATATTTAATTATGAAATAAGATTAATATAAAAAAATAAAATTATGTAAAAATTTTATACTATTAAAAAGTACACATAAATTGATATTTAAATTAATTTAAATTTTTATTATAAAATTATGTATCTTAATTTTCTATTTTATATTAAATTAAAAATAATATTTTTTAATATTATAAAAATATAAAAATGAATTAAATAAATATTATAATAAAAAATATTTTAAATATAGATTATTTCACTAGTATATTTATAACCAATTTTATTTATTATATAAATTATCATCAAATATTATATAAATTAATTATATCATAATTTATTAATATTATTTATTATAACGTAGAGTTATTACTACAATTTTTATTATTATTTTTAATTCATATTTAATATTAATTTTTTAAATTAAAAATAATAATATTTTATATTTAAATACATTTTTATATATCAATTAAATACTTTTAATTTTTTTATTAATTTATATTAATTTAGTGTAAAAAATAAGAAAATAAGGTTTATTAATAACCTCACACTAATATACTTATGCTACTATATTTATTTTTTCCTGTACGACTGCCAAAAACACTCTTTTTTTCCTCTTAATATTATTGCATAATTCTTTGCGGTTGCGCCTATCTCTTTTTTTATCCGTTGAAAGCACACTCTCCAACGAATAATCACTCTCATTGGTCTCATTTCAAGTCTCGACGTCTCTCTCTTCAAAATTCGTCTCTCAGAGTTTTTGCGGGGCCGGAAACAATGTCGGTTTCAGGCAACTACACCGACGAATCACAGCCTTCCGGAAACACACTTTCGGACAAGCTGACGTCAAAAACTTCATTTTTCAGCTTGAGGCTCTACGTCGTTATCGCTATCCTCTTATTGTTCGTACTCGCATCGCTTATTTTGATCTTTCTCTGTGTTCGTAAGAATCGTGTTTCACGGAAGCGCAAGTTGCGAGTGAAGCACAGCTCAGGCTCAATCCCACTGGTTTCGAAAGAGATCGTGGAAATCAAAGCGTCAGATCGTGGTTTTGCTAAGGATTGTGAGAAGGCTGAAGGCAACTTCGAAATTGTGGAATCGAATGAGTGTCGTCGTAAGGTTCAGAAGAACGACGTCGTTAAGGGAGAAAAGAAGAGCGACGGGAGTGATACGTCGGGTGGGAGTCGAAGCGACTCATCGTCGGAGCCGCATAATATTGGTTGGGGAAGGTGGTACAGCTTGAAGGAGCTGGAGTTAGCAACGCGTGGGTTTTCTGACGAGAATGTCATCGGAGAAGGTGGATACGGTATTGTTTACAGAGGAATTTTTCCGGATGGTTCTGTTGTGGCAGTGAAGAACCTTCTCAACAACAAGTACGTCATTTTGAATTATTTTTACCTATCCGTCTTACATTTTCCTAATTATTTTTGTTTTTTTTAATCTTCGTTGATTTTTTCTTGATTTTTATTTCTTGTCGAAATTTATTTTATTTATCTTTTTATTTAAAAGACTGTCCCTACACTCGAGTATATAATATTTTGTTTTTCTTCTGCGGACAAGCATATAATAATTTTTATTTTGCTTTTCTTCTGCGAGCAAGCAGATAATAATAAATTTCAAAACTTAAAACTTGATTTATTTATGTTTTAAAACTTACCAAAGTTACAATTTAGTTTATTAATGGAGTCTAACATTGATCATTCACGTGTATATTTTAAAACAGTTTGTGAGTTTTATTATTATTATTATTATTATTATTATTATTATAATAATAATTAAATTGTATCAATATCCTATCCATAACTTTATTTTTTTTAATTTTTTTTTTTGTTCTTTTGAGAAAGAATTAAGAGACTATCTTTTATTGCGGAGTACTAGGAAAAGTAAGCGGTTATTTTGTTCTTTATTCCAAAAATAAAAACATATGATATTCTCTCAGACATGTTTGCCGTAGATGAGATTCGAACGGACATTCATTGGATATTAATTTAAATAATATGTAATCGGATTAAAATCAAATTGCACACTCTTTATTCACTTTTATGTCTTTTTTTTTCTTCTTCTTATCATCTATGACTTTTGTTCTTTTCTGATTGTGTATCTTTATTCTTATTATAATATAATTTCTTTCCTAAACGTATACTCAAATAACTGGTTGGTTTTTGCTGTATTATATTATCTTTATCTTTATCTTTGCACTATATGTAACTTATTTTCATTTTTCACCATCGACCAAATACATATATTATTTGACATTTAGCGTTTTTAATTTTGTTTCGAGCCTTTGGATAGTAAAGGACCAAATACATGTATTGCTTTCATTATCGACTACAAATACGGAAGTAAATTATCACGGACCGTTCATGCATATATGGGCCCGGACGAAAGAATATTTGGCCTTTTTATATTTTTATTTTATTAACTTTTAAAGAAAAAAATAGTAATATATTCAAAATATTAGCATATTTATTTCAAAATTCTAAACTAAATAAAAAGTACATATTAGTCAATTATTTAATAGTCTTTGCAGGCTGTTCACTTTTCTTCTTATAGAATATTTAATTTATCGAGAAAATACAATATATTTATATATATAATATTCTTAAAATTTATAACCACAAAAATAATATTAAAAGGAAATGTGTTTAATATTGAATGTGTCAAAATAAATGTAGTTTAATTTGAATGATATACTATTAGATGACGTTTAATATAAAACGATGTGTTGAATTTTTTTTAATAATGAAAGCATACGACTTGAATATTAGGGGTGTTATTTGTATGATTGCAAGTTTGAAGTATGTTATTTTTATTGTTTTCTTAATTTATTTTAAGAATTATCCTTAACTTGTAAGGAAAAAAACATTTATTAGTTAGTTGAAAAATAATTAGGCATAAATATACATATAAATATACATAAAAGTAAAACTAATCAAGGGGCCGCCTATGAAATTATTTGATAAGATGTAACTTGTTTCTTATTAGTTGTTACCTAATCAAGGTGGTAAATGGAATTGTTCTACATCAATAGTGGTTCAAGACTCAATTAGAAGCAAAATTTGGTACTTTGTCGATTCTATTCTTTTTTATGGAAAAAAATAATTATCAAAATTTGACATATTAACAGTCCTGATACAGCAAAATAAATCTTTTTTTACTAATTAAATTAAAAACTTAAAATTTAGAAGCAGAATTTGTCTGGTGTTGTGTAGTTGCCAATTAAGTTATTAAAAAAAAGTTGTAGTGTTGCTTAGCTATAGTTTATTCTGACAGGAGTTTTATTTTTCATTTTATTATTTGGAGTAGCGTTTTATATCATATTCTGTATATCATTTTATGCTAGGGGTCAGGCTGAGAAAGAGTTCAAGGTGGAAGTCGAAGCCATCGGGAAAGTAAGGCATAAGAACTTGGTGGGTTTAATTGGTTATTGTGCAGAAGGTGCTCTAAGGTAACCGCATTATATTCTGAGTGAAGGATAAGTCATAAGAGTTAGCCAAAAAAAAAAAAGTGAAGGATTAGAGGTGCCTCTGTTTCTTCTAATTTTTCAGCTTTCGCTGACCATTCAGGATGATTGTGTATGAATACATTGAAAATGGCAATTTGGAGCAGTGGTTGCACGGTAAAGTTGGGCCTGTTAGCCCTCTCACGTGGGATGTTCGAATGAATATAGCCCTCGGGACAGCCAAAGGGTGTGATAATTTATATTTTCCTTGTTCTTTTTTTTTTTAATATGCCTTCTTTATTGGTCAAAAGCTATCTACAAAGTCATGTCTCAAAAGAAAAAGTGATGCCTAAATTAACGATCTTTAGTTTCCTTTGAACTTTAAAACTGAAGGAACATTTAGGCTGTAACTTCCCTGAAGTCTTTAATTTTTCTATTTGTTGCTTAAAAATTTTATGGTAAGATCAATTAATATTCTTGTTATTCTTACAGACTGGCCTATTTGCATGAAGGTTTAGAACCCAAAGTTGTTCATCGTGATGTAAAATCAAGTAATATTCTTCTGGATAGAAAGTGGAATGCAAAAGTGTCAGACTTTGGACTGGCCAAGCTATTAGGATCCGAGGCAAGCCATGTGACTACAAGAGTAATGGGAACATTCGGGTTGGTTCTCCCTTCAAAGAAATTTTTTGATGATCAATAGTTAAGAGGAATGATGCTTTTTCTACTTTGCTTTACCAAATAATTATTTTGCTGCAGTTATGTCTCCCCAGAGTATGCAAGCACGGGTATGCTGAGTGAGGGATGTGATGTGTTCAGTTTTGGCGTTCTACTCATGGAAATAATTACAGGAAGAAGCCCAATTGATTACTCCAGAGCAACTGCTGAGGTTAATTCAAGTTTTTTCTCAAATTTGCACTCTGACCATTTAAATTGTGTGACATGTTAATATTATATAGAAAAATAAATTATTTTTTTAATTTTCAAAATAATTATGACACATGACAAGATATAAGAGATAAAGGTGTAAAAGTGGATGCAAAATTGTGTGACATTAGCATTTCTATTTTTCTAATTGCATTCATTTTTGACAGTAGTCGATTCACTGTTATAACCTATTACTAGTGGCATTGCAGATGAATTTAGTTGACTGGTTTAAAGGAATGGTGGCAAATCGTCGTGGAGAGGAAGTTATTGATCCTCTTATTGAAGTTCAACCTTCTCCAAGAGCATTGAAGCGAGCATTGCTCGTATGCCTCCGCTGTGTAGACATGGATGTCAATAAACGACCAAAAATGAGCCAAATTGCTCATATGCTTGGTGCAGATGAATTTCCCTTTCATGCGGTGAGGTCTTTTGTGATGTCTTCATTTTTGTTTTAAATTGCCTAAAAAGATAGTAAACAAAGTTTTAATGTGAAGTTTTTGAGCAATGTCTTGCAAAACATAGATAGCACCATGCAGTATTCTGCCATAAATAGGTTGCATGTGTCGAAACAAGAATATTCAATTTAGTAAGCATTAACTCTTTGCATGCATCGAGTCATGTATGGTATTTTGATTGGTCTATAAATGCAGACGGATCCATTGTATTAATGATTTTTTAACGAGGTAATTAATTGAGATCGATAGCAATTCTAGTTGTTAGTCATAGTTATGTTGCATTCACCAAACCTCTTTTAACTTGTCAGTTCTCTCTTGGATGGTGATTAACAGGAACAGCGAGCAACTAGAGAGAAAGCTCCTCTCGCATCCCATGCAATTTTATCTAACAAAGTTATGTATCCACCAAAGCATGCAGCAGGGGAGAGTGATGCAGAGAGATCAAGATGGAGATGATTAAATTTTTATTATACCTGATTTGGTAGTTCCTCAAGTCCTTACTTTGTAACATAATTTTTCATTAGTTCTTTTGGTGCATATGTGTTATTTTACCTTTAACCCCTCTATCATAGGTTTTCTTGACATACTGCGGCATATTCACTTGTAGAATACTAATGTAAATATATTGTTTTGGTATGTGAAAGTGGGAGCTTTTTGTTTTCCAAAAAATCATGCTTAGGTCACGACGTGTCTCAATTTAAGGGATAAAATGAGATTCAAAATATATCTAAGTTTTAAAAAATAATCTCATCTTGCCTTTTTAAAACTGAATCAAGTTACCAATACATTAGTACTCTTTTTTTCAATATTTTGGGTTAATGGTCAATGTATTAACTAATGTGATTCACTGAGTAAAAATAAAAAACTAATGAGCTTTACTTGATAAGTGAAGGATTAAAGTTGACTAAGGGATTAGTGGTGCTGTTTTTGCAAGGTAATACTTTAGTAGTTTAGTAGATGATAGATCAACCAACATTTCCAGTGTCTTCGTTGAGCATTCGAACAAAAAACTTCACTTATAAAACAGAAGCATTCGGGAATTATGAAGGATCTGATGTATAACATAAAATTTTATTGACACCAGCTTGAAATTTCAGTTAATTTCTTTTTATAGGTTAAATCGTACTTATATAATTTATATAAATAAGTGAGATGAACTAGGACGTCAAATGAAAATTAATCTTATCTACAAGACTAAAACTGTAAAATTTATGTCCATCAGTGCATTACTTTGGGATCTCATTCATTTTCAAAAGGGAAATTATCAATGCCGGGCTACCTTTAAGATTATTGGTCATGTTGGTTGACATAAATGTAATGTAATGATGATAATAATAATAAGTTAAATCAATGGAAACAAAATTATTATTATTATTATATTTATTTCAGTTAAATAAAATTGTAAAATTTATAAAATTTAAAATAAAGTAAAAAAAATCCTCCTAAATTTATTTTTCCATCTAATATAATCCTGCAGTTTTTATATAATTTCCTTTTTGAAATTGAATCTGATTAAAAATATAGTTAAGACTTCTACTAGGTGACTATATCTATTATTATCTCTTTTTCTTGCTATGTGTGGAAGATACCTATGTTAGTCTTAGGAAACTAGAGGAGGAAAGTAAACACATAGGGACACAATTCTTTCATAACTCATACCAAAAACACTAAATATTCTAATTATATGCGATAATAAGTTTGGTTATAGAATTAAAACATATTATACCATATAATGTAAAAATTTAGCACGAAAGATGTGAGTAGAAGGCGTAGAAACTTAACTTAATTTATTTGAATTTTTAATTATAAAATTATATATTTTAAATTAAAAGTAATATATTTTTATTTTAAAATATAATAAAAATATAAAAATAAATTAAATATTAATTTAAATAAATTTTATAATAAAATTATTTTATTAAGATATTTATAATTATATTTATTCAATTATATTATATAATTTATATTGTATAAATTAAATATAGTATAATTCAATATATTTTAATCTAATACAGTTTGAGATGTATTTCAAATAAATGATAGAATATTATTGATAATTATAATAATTATTATAAATTTATGATATATTTATGATTATTAGATAATTATTTTTAATCAAACGAAGATATTATTCACAGGTTTTTTTTTTTGGTGTTACATGATATATAATTTTTTTTAATTTAGTTACAATTATTTACAGAAGCGGAAATTAACTCCCCTTGTTTAATTTCCGAAATTGTAGTTTATTAGCATCACCAACTATAATAATTGTTGAGTGTCTTTAATGGTTACATACTGAACTCAACAATTTTTTTTTATATATTTTATACTAATAAAATATAAAATTGATATAATTATTTATAAAAATACAAATATCTCATACTTAATAAAAAATAATTAACATAATTAATGAAGATTATAATCCATATCACTACTCATACGTACCAATAAAATACTAAAAAAGTTAATATTTTGAGAAATATTCTTTTGCATTACTTTTTAAGAGGAGAATAATTATATTTGAATATATACTTATTTTTTTATCAATTTTTTGAATATCATATTTTTATATTATATTATTTATTATGTATTATTTAAAAGTGTATTTTTTATATTATATTATTTATTATGTATTATTATCAGCAATACCGCGCTGCATGTAATTTATTTTTACTATTTATAAATATATTTTTTCTATTTAAAATAATGAGTTTTTTTTTTATTTTTAAAATAATTTTTTACACATTATATAATATAAAATAATTAATTTTTACTATTTATAAATATATTTTTTCTATTTAAAATAATGAGTTTTTTTTTTATTTTTAAAATAATTTTTTACACATTATATAATATAAAATAATTAATGTAAAAATAGATGAAATTTAACATTTTTCTTTACTGATGTGATGGTGATGTTATCTACATCTCTTATTTAAAAATAACATTTTAAATTGCATATAATAGAGTGAAGAATCTTACATTGTAATTTCAAGTATTTATGAGGATCGGAGATTCTTTATTAAATAATAAATTAAAATTAAAACTTTAATAACTTAAATACTCATAAAATCTTAAAATATATTCATGGGAAAATTTATAACAATGTCCTTAATTTTTAGCCTTTTAGGTATGTTCAACAGTATCTTAACATTTAATATATATTCAATAATTATCTACCGTCAAAAACCTCTTAAATTATGTTGGTTCTGAAAACGGCTGCTTCTGGAAATCTCCGAGACCAAGCTCGTGGCTTTCTCATTCTACCTCCTGTATTAGACTACAGAACCAAAGGAGGTTCTTTGAATTGGTTGGTTTGGGCACTTTTCAGAACTCAGAAGTGATGGGACTTTCTCAGTATTATTCGAAAAATCATGAGGAAAGAGAGATAGATTTGCATATTGATGGTGTACGTAATTTTTCAAGTTCCAGCACTTTCTTATATCTTTTTCTATTGGCTTTAAACTGTTTTGTGTGAATCATTACGTAATATGGATTTTTTGCGCAGTGGGCTCGAAAATTCTGGGAAGACTACAATTGTTTTGAAGATTAATGGTGAGACACCGGTGTTATCATTCCCACTCTTATTCTACGTCAAGATTTAAATATTATTGTATACAATGTTACTGTAATCTTTATACAAAACACGTAAAAGAGATATTGTTTCTCTATTTCATAATTTATCGTGCTACCAGAAATTTGAGAAAATCTTTTACATTTAGTTTACATTCTTTTAAAAAAATTTGTTTATTTATTATTTGTGAGTATATGTTAGAGTAGCTAGTATAATTTGAAATATTGTTATCTTTTATTATAGATACAAATAAATTCAAAATGATATTTGTCAAATTTAATAATAAAAATTTTATACTTTAAGAATTTCATTTTTACATTTTTATTAAAGGAAAATATTTATCTAAAATTCTTGATGACTATGAAAAAGAATAAGGTGATGAAAAGGCGAACAATAATTGAAAAACAAAGAATGCTCAATTTGATTGAACTTGACATTACTCTGAGTCTTTGATATTTCAAAACCACTATTATTATATGTGATCATCTTCATGATTACTCTGAGTCTTTGATATTTCAAAACCACTATTATTATATGTGATCATCTTCATGAGATTTATTCTCAGATGAATCAATCAAGATAATTTGAACTTGCATATAAAATAGCAAATGTCAATCAAGAGGATAGAGATATTCGTAATTTCTATGTTGCAATGTTAAAGTTGTGAACAGAACAATACATGATCTCTTCTTTAATAATCTCACCTACTGTATACACTAAAGTAAAGAAAGAAAGAATGAGATCACAGAAGAGTGATGTAATTTGTCGTGAAGCTTCAACTTGAATTTGAGACAACCAGATACCTTGATCAATTGCGATGATCTGAATATGAAATCTATTTTGGGTGAACTTATTCGTGATGAAACACACCTAAAAACTCAAGCTCTAACTAGACACAAAAAATAATATTATTGATTATGTATTTCTTGCTTCACATGGTAGATATCAATCAAAACAAATAAATGAAAACAAAAAAAAATATTTAGTGTAACTATTGTAAAGAACTCCAACATGTTTAATCTTATTGTTGGAAGTAGAATATATGCAACTATAATAAGAAACCATGCCATATCATTTTGGAATGCAAAATCTTAAAGAATAAGCAAAGCCAACCGGCTTATGTTACTATAATTTGTGATCAAATGGTAACAAATACAACAATATAAAATAAAAATGCATTGTCTCTCACACCACAAGTCGTACAAAAAATGATACAAGACTCCATGAAGTCAACACTTCTTGGTGTTCTTTCTTCGATTTTTTCTGTTGTTGGGATATCAGATACGCGAAATAAATCGAATCCTTGGTTTCTCGATTCAGTCGCCTTTAATCATATGAGTAATCAAAAACATGTGTTTGTTAATCTAAAACCTTGTTTCTTAAATCAAAATTTCACTACTGCAAATGGTAGAAAATTACCAATTCAAGGAATTAGACTACTTGCTTGTCAACTAATTCTCCAAAATCCATTTGTCTTCCTAATACTTTTTATGTTGGATAATTGATCGATCATAATTGTTCAATTAATTTTTCACCTAGTGGTTGTGATGTGCAAGACCTTCAAACAAGGCGAGTGATCATGAATGGGCATAAACATAGGTGTTTGTTTCACCTTAATTTTGATCCGAAATAGAATTATCCATTTTGTCTTATTGCCATCTCGTCTACTTCACTTGAGAAATAACTTGGGATTTATGGCATCGTCGTTTAGGTCACCCACATACAAGTAGATTAGAATATATGTTCACATCTCATATTCTTCCGAATAGATTGAATGATAAGAATTATATTTTTAAACGTTGTCAAACTTGTGTTCTTAACAAATTTGCTAAATTACCTTATGTTTCTAGCATTACTAAAGTTGATACACCCTTTGATCTTATTCATTGTGATTTATAAGGACCTTATCCTATTTTATCTAGACTTGGTTATAAATATTTTGTTCTATTTATTGATCATTTTACACGTTATACTTGGGTGTATTTTTTGCGTGCTAAATATGAATTAGCCAATGTTGTCAAAACATTTGTCATTATCATAGAAACACAATTTGGGAAGATAATAAATTTTTTTGGTCTAATCTTGGTGGAGATTTTTGTGCATCTAAACTTGTTCAATTCTTCACTAAAAAATATATTTTAGCCAAACAATCTTGCCCTAGCATTCCATAATAAAATGGGGTGGTGGAGCATACAAATCATCATGTTGTGGAAATAGCTAAAACTTTTTTACTGAAGTCTTGTGTTCCATCTTAATTTTGGATACAGGCTATACATATCACGGTTCATCTTATAAACAGGCAGACTACTCTTATACTTGACAATCAATCTTCATTCGTTTCTACCATTTCCATGTTGTACAATTTTTTGAATCCTTCTTTTTTTGGTTCATCTAGTGTTGGTTCTGACACACTCGATGTGATTTTTCCTTATCATGAGCTTGAAGGTCTTTCCATTACTGTCACAAGTATTATATCACCATTGATTTTGCCTCTTTAAAACGATCCATTCATATTAATTTTGATAAACCATCTGATTGTTTAACTCTTTTTACAAACCTTAATTCTGTCCAGATTCCTTCTACTTATAAACTGGCAATGGAGCAAACATGTTGGAAAAAAGGCTATAGATGAGGAACTTGAGGAATTGATAGAGAATAGTACTTGGGATTTAGTCCCACGACCATCTAATACTTTTGTCATAAGGAGAAAATAGGTCTAAACTATTAAAGCTAAGCTTGATGGTATTCTAGATTGTTATAAAGCCTGGTTGGTAACTCAAGGCTACAAGTAGGAATATGAGATTGATTACGTAGAAACGTTTGCTCCCGTTACAAAAGTGATTACCATTAGAGCTCTTCTTGCAATTGTATCTTGTCAACATTGGCCATTGTATCAATTAGATGTCAGAAATGCTTTCCTTTATGGTCACTTGAAAGAAATTGTTTATATGGAGTGTCCCCTTGATTATTCTCTTGGTGATTCTAATGTGGTTTCAAACTTAACCAATTTCTTTATGGTCTCAAACATATACCTCAAGCATGGTTTGAAAAGTTTCACTCTATTATCAGTTCAGTTGATTTTCAGCAAAGTTTAAATGATTCATCTCTATTCACCCATTGCTTTTCTCGTGGCATTGTTATTTTGCTTCTTTATATGGACGATATGTTTATCACGGGTAGTGATCAGTAAAGGATTATTGAGTTTAAAAAGTTTATTCATGATTCCCTTCATATGAAGGATCTTGGAACTCTCACTTATTTTCTGGGTTTATAAGTGTCATCCTCTTCTAACAACCTCTTTCTTACACAATGCTAGTACATTGAGGATCTCCTCAAGTTAGCCAACTTGACTGATAATAAAGTTTGTTCGACTCCGATGGAACAAAATTTGAAATTAAAAAGTGATGATGATGCATTTCTTTATAATCTTTCTTTGTACAAACGCTTGGTGGGTAACCTTATTTATCTCATCATCACACGTTCTGATATCTCTTTTGATGTTCAGGTTGTCAATCAATTTGTTTCTCTGCCTCGACGTCCTCATCTTTTAACATTTCATCGAATCATACGCTATCTTAAGGGCATTTATAACCATGGTCTTCTTTTTTCCTTCCAACACACCTTTTACTCTTAAAGTATATTCTGATATTGATTATACAAGGTCTATTGACACTCGTTATTCCACAATAGGTTGATGTGTTTTTCTAGGTGCTTCACCCATTTCATGGAAGTGTAAGAAGCAAGTAAGGGTTTCCAAATCTTCTATTGAGGCTGAGTATCAGTCTATTTCTTTTATGAGTTTTGAACTTGTCTGGCTTCGGCGACTTTTCCTTAACTTTGATATTACTGGTGATCATACATTTATTCCTCTATTTGGTGATAATACTAGCGTTATTAGCATTGCAACTAATACAATTTATTATGAGCGGACCAAACACATTGAAGTTGATTGTCATTACATTCGTGAATTGATTTAAGATAAAGTTCTATGCCTTGTTCATGTCTCCTCCTATGATCAAATTGAAGACTTGTTCACTAAATTATTTTCTTTTGCTTGCCATAAGTATCTTGTAAACAAATTGATACTTGTTGACAATTATCATCAATTTGAGGGGATGTTAAATAGAGAAAATTTTGTTGACAATTAAGGAAAAAAATCTCTCCTAATATTTTGAAATTTATATGGTATATTATTTATTTATATTCATGTCAAACATAGAAGATTTTGATGACAATTAAAGAAGAAAATATGTACTAATATTTTTGAAATAATATTATATATTATTTATTTATATTTTTTAATTAGTTAGGTATGATATATATAGATTTAAGTATTATTTGTATACAATATTGCTCGTATAAAACACAAAAAATAAATATAGTTTTATTTGTGTGTTTCATAATTTATCACCATCATTTACCAGAATTAAGTGTCCTCCGGGTTTGGCACAAGAAAAGAAAAGGAAGTGTCCTCTTGGTTGCTTCAAAGACTTCTCAGTTAGCATCATCACGGGGGACAGCTGACATGAGTCTGGTATCTGTTTCTTTTATTCTCACTGGTCTTTCTGTCAAGAATGGCGAACTCACGTAAGTCTGGAAGCAAAAATTTAGGGCTTTACCTGATATTTTGTTGTTGCATTATTGTTTATCAATACCAAAAACTTATCCTTTGTATTACCGTAGTATGCAAATGTAACAATCACACAGGAATCATACTTTAAATGGTTTACTGCATCAATAAGAAAACCTCGTGTGGTTGCTTATATTAACATAGAATGATACTAAATTTATCCATTGGCAATAGTTTTAAACAATGGAATTTTCTTGTCGTATTTTTCTCCATAAATTTAGATAGTCCTTTCTTATTTATATGTAAATTTTAATGCTTTTTTTAATAGTAAAAAAAATCTCTTTTCACCTAACAGAGAAAATTATATTTTTATCCTTAGAGTTAACAGGGTATTATTGATATTATTTGTAATTTTCCCTATATTTTTATGTTGTTCATTTTTTGCGTCTGATCTAACCGACATTGCCGTTTGATTTTCCTTTGCTTTCGGCCAGCCAACTAAAAATTTGAAAGAGGAAAATAAATAAAAGTATTTAAATAATTAAAATTTATCATTTAAAATCAAAGGCATATTTGGATGATAACATTCCATAAATAAATGTAACATATTTTTCTTTTTACGATTTTTAATAACATAAGTTATAATTTTATAAAATATTAATTTCTTTGTAAGAAAGAATATTTCTTCTCTCAAAAAATTATAAATCTAATTACTATAGTAATAAATGATAATTTTATTAGTATTTAAAGGACTTTTTTTTTGATAAAATATATTAGATTCATACATTTTTGAAAGAAGAAATATTCTTTCTTACAAAAAAATTAATATTTTATAAAATTATAAGTTATGATATTAAAATAGTAAGAAAAAAAGAAAAGAAATTATTATATTTATTTATCTATTATTATCATCTAAATATGTCTTTAATTTTAGAAGATAAAATTTATTTTAATTATTTAAATACTTTTATTTCTTTTCCTTTTTCAACTTTTTAGTTTGCTGGCCGAAAGCAAAGGAAAATCAAACGGCAATGTCGCTTAGAACAGACGCGAAAGTTAATGGGTCCAACTTTCTAAATTTATTTTTCAAAAAAGAAAAACCGTTTATTTGTTATTTATAATTTTCATTTTTAATAACGTGGCCACAAACAACCAAGGTTCTATCTGTACCTTACACGTTGCACCATAATCCGCTCAAAACCAATTCAACACCCGCCAACTCACATTCCTTTAAGAAAATGCAAATACAAATACAAATTAAAACAAATATTTCAGATCACTAAAAAGGAAAAAAAATAAAAAATGAAAAATAAAAAACACATAATTGAAATTTACAGCACCAGTAATAGTTTTATATCATCAGATCTAGTGAGAGAGAAAAAAAGAAGTGAAGTTTGAGCAATGGAGGAGAAGCTGGTAAAGAGGTTGGAATCGGCGGTTGCTCGCTTAGAGGCGCTGTCTATTGGGTCGACGTCGTCGAGTGGTTTGTTTGATGCCGGTGGTGATAGTGGGCCGGTGGATGCCTCGATTGTAGCATTCGAGGATATGATGGGGCAGTTCTTGGGTAGGGCTTCGACTGCGGCTGAGAATATTGGAGGACAGGTTGTGGATGCAACTAAGATTGTACGAGAAGCTTTTTCTGTTCTCAAGGAGCTTCTTATCAAGGTCAAGCAAACTCAGGTTTTTTACCGATTTCTTACCACTTTATTTTTTCGTATTATTGGTTGTTTGTTTATGATGTATGTTATTTTGTTTTGGTAAACTTTTCTTTGGTGAAATAATGGTGGATAATTTGCTGGCTCAGCTTGTCATATACGAATATTTGTGTTCGACTGAGTGTATTTTGATATTTGGGGATTTATTGTTGTTGTTATATGGCCGTGGATCTGACGTACTATCTTTTGATTTTTTATTGGATTATGAAAATGGCCGACTTATAGATAACCGGATGGCTTTGAAATGGAACAGTTAATAATAGATGGCCTGTCAGATATTAATAATGATCTATCATGGACTCATGGTTACAACTTACAAGTTTATGATGAGATGCATTGTATTTGATGTTTCTGTATAAACGGTGTATTATATTTATAGATATATTTTTATGTTTAAATCTGATCTCTGAATGCTGTTGCGGTGTTATTTATATATCAGCTAGTGGTTGATGGCTGTCGTTGATTTGGTGCTTGATGAGTTTGAAAATTTAGGAAAATATTGGGTCATGGTGATTGAAAAAAGAGAGAAATATATTTGTAAATGATTTCAATCAGAACCACTTCCAGATAAGTTAGCTTCTTATTAGAAATTAGCTTGTACATGCATGACGACAGAAGTGATAATTACAATCATGTTCTGTAAGAATTATGCAGAAGTTTCAGATGATGAATGTTAAGTTCCAATTCAGTGATGGATGTGTTATGTATGGTTTATCTATTTTATCTGACATGGTTCAATTTTTTATGAAATGTGCTACTTTGATGTTTAAATTAATAAAAAAGGCTTACTACTTTGCTTTGCAGAAACCAGATATTGCAGGACTGGCTGATTTTCTCAAGCCCCTTAATGAAGTGATGACGAAAGCAAATAGGTTGACAGAAGGGAAGCGTTCTGATTATTTTAATCACTTGAAGTCAGCTGCTGATAGTCTCTCAGCTTTAGCATGGATTGCATATACAGGAAAAGACTGTGGTAATTGAAACATTAGTTACTCTTCCATCTTTTTGAAGCAGGATAGAAGTGTGACTACTATTTTGGACTAGGTAGAAATCTCTTTGGAAAGGGTCCTTGTGTTCGTATTATCATAAAGACAAGATACTAATTATTTTTACCTTTTAGCTAGACAAGTGCTCTAGCAGATCTAGAGCTAAGCAATCCTAGTTGGTATTTTGCTTATCTTGAGGTTAAGAGATTTCTCTCCCTAGACCGAGAAGAGAAATATCAATGGTTTTATTGATTCATAAATAGTAGAAATACACTCTTAATAATCTAGAAATAGTGAGCATACAATTGATTAAATGTAAGTAAAGAAAAAAAATACATACGTCACTTAATTGTTAAATACAGCATATGCATTCCTTGTATGGACCAAGACGCCCTTCCCCAAGGACATTTGAATTCCATGTGGGACTTGAGACTTAAAACATACTAAAGACAACAAATACTAAGGTTTTTACTTGTTGGACACAACCCAAACCAGTCTTATTTCTAATATTGTTCTGCATCACATTTGGACCAAATTTTTTTTTTGTCTTTGATCTTTTGTTCATGGTGTTCTTTGTATCATTGTCTCTTGAAGGAATGAGCATGCCTATTGCACATGTGGAAGAAAGCTGGCAGATGGCGGAATTTTATAATAACAAGGTACTCTAGATACTATAAGATGTCTTAATTTGTATTAGTTCGATGATGTTCTCTTATTGTATTACTGGAGTTAGGATTCGAAACTGCTTTGGACAACAAGGGCTCATCTAAGATAAGAGTAGCAGTTAAATTTACATTAATACCCCCTATAGTTGCACACATTCTGTGCAATTATATTAATAATCCATATCAAATGGCCACTGTTCCTTTTGTGGGTGTTAGTTTGGCCAAAAAATGCAAGAAATTTCTTTCCCTCCCCAAATTCCCTTTTTACCCAAATGGCTTCATTTTCAGTGTCATTTGAGGCAATAAAATGTTTCTTTGTTACCTATTTAGATGTCTGTCAAGAAATGTCTTCATCTATCTTAATTTTACAAGTTTAGGGATTCAATTGTTTCAATTAAAGGTTGGTCAAGTTTGGGGACTCTACTGGCTTTAATCATCTTAATTCATACAAATAGTTTCATAAATTGTGTTGTCATCATTAACATAGCTTCCTTAACCTCATTAGTCATTTTTATATTTGTTCTTGTTCAAGTAACAAGGACTCACTAAGGAAGAGGTTATTGTATACTATGGTAAACATTGCAAATCAGATTTCTAACTTAAGCTGTTTAGATTTCGAGACCTAATGAAACGAAAACATAAAAAGCCTATATCTCCTAGGGATTAGGTCATTACAAGCACAAATGAGCCAAAGTTTCTGTCGCATGCAGTCCTGGTAACTATTTTCCTAAGCATAAAGCACTTCAATGTTAAGTGCTGACTTTTGCCATTTTAATTATTGTAGATTCTTGTTGAGTACAAAACCAAAGATCCAAATCATATAGAGTGGGCCAAAGCTATGAAGGAACTCTATTTACCTGGTCTAAGAGATTACGTGAAGAGTTACTATCCATTGGGTCCAGTTTGGAACTCCACTGGAAAATCAGTGACTTCTGCTCCAGTAAAAGCTCCTACACCAAGTGCTCCTCCCCCTCCTGCCCCATCAGCTTCTCTCTTTAGTTCCAAATCCTCTAAGGCCTCTTCATCTGGTTCCAAAGAAGGGATGGCTGCAGTTTTCCAAGAGATTAGTTCTGGGAAGCCTGTGACTGCAGGTGGAATTTATATTCTTTGACTTTTTTCTTGACCATTTGTTCTTCAAGTGTATAATGTATGGTATAATGGTTGTCTGGAATTTGTTTCCTAGGTTTGAGAAAGGTCACAGATGATATGAAAACGAAGAATCGTGCAGATAGAACTGGTGCTATTGGTATTGGTGAAAAGGAAACTCGTACAGCTTCGTCTTCTTCTACTAAAGCAGGGCCTCCAAAATTGGAGCTTCAAATGGGTCGCAAGTGAGTGCATATTATCTGTAATTGTTGAACTTTAAAGGAATGTGATTTTAGTAAGTGTTTTATCTTTATCATTTTTCAGGTGGGCTGTTGAGAATCAAATTGGAAAGAAGGACTTGGTTATTAATCAATGTGATGCAAAACAATCTGTATACATTTATGGATGCAAAGATTCGGTTCTGCAGGTTCAAGGTAGTTTTTATACCTTCAAAACGTATTTCCTATTTGTATTTATGGTTTTGAATGTGACACTAAGCCATTTGCAACTTATTCTGTTATTATTTTAACAATGTACAGGGAAAGTGAACAACATTACAGTGGATAAATGTACAAAGATGGGAGTTGTATTTACGGTTAGTATGGCGATATACTATTACTGATGCCAGAAATTTGTTGTAGACATCTAGGCTCATGTATACTCATTGCTTGAAAATACAGGATGTTGTTGCCGCTTTTGAGGTTGTGAATTGCTCTGGGGTTGAGGTGCAATGCCAGGTACTGGAAATTTTTCCTCAATCTCTTCATTTTGGGGAATGAAGCATCCTCATTAGTTATGTGTAGCCTAACTTTTATTCATAAATTTGATCTTGATATTAATATTTGCAATCATTTAATTTAGTTAGACTGAGTCACTGAGAAATTTAATTCCTATTTTAGGGTTCATCTCCGACAATTTCAGTTGACAACACATCAGGATGCCAGTTATACTTGAGCAAAGATTCACTTGAGTCATCTATAACGACTGCCAAGTCAAGTGAGATCAATGTATTGGTACCTGGTTCTGGGCCTAATGATGATTGGGTATGTTTCTTTTCCTTTTCTATTTTCAATCTTTATGCCTGGCTTTCCATGGGCATGTACTTTGCATATGGGAAATTTGATTGGATTAGTTATAAAATATGTACATGGACAGGCAGAGATGCTTTTACACACACATATATATACAGTGATTCAATGTAATAGTTAAATTTCCAAACGCAAGATGTGAAAGTGGTGCAATTAGTAAGACTGTGTTTCTGTCCGTCTTTTTTTAATATATGCATGTGCGTCCTAGTCTAAGTTGTAAAATAATATCCCCTCGTATTGGGAAGCTTTAGAAATTTTAAAGCTTGATATTACGACATTCATTAGGATGTGCTATGATTACATGAATATGGATTATATTATAAATGACATTAAATACAAGCATAAACAAATATACATAGGGAGACAAATGGAGAGAGGGTGTAGAAGATACAGATCCGCTGTACAATATGTGGAAAATTTAAGTACTTTATGTGTGTAAACCCAAGATTCACCTACATAATCCGTATCAATAATAGCACCTTTTGCCTTAAACCATCTTTGGATGATTCAGACAGACAATTGTGCCTCGGTCTAGATAATTACCTCACCTCCAACCAACAGCTCGTGTAAAGAAAGATGTTTTTTGGGTTGTTTTTTCCCTGGTGGAGTCATTTGGGCTGATTTATCAAGTAATCAAGTGTTACTGAATTTATGCTACTAGCTGCAATAGTTTTGTTCATTTACTAATGATACTTATTTAGGTCAACGGTAATGCACTTTAATTAAGCAGGGATAAAAATTTGGAACGATACTGATGCATAAAAAAGTTTGTGAATGTCAGAGTCAGACTTGTCCATTTTGACAAAACAAGTTCAAGTTGGTGATGGTATTTTGAAGTATGAAGCTTATGGACTAAGTATCTTACATAGGTTACTTTCAGTTTTAACAAACTGATCATTCATGTTCTTGAACTTATTATTCTGACTGAGGAATGCTAAGTCATACAATTTTTCACCCACACCTCTTATGTTGTGCCACATGTTAGTATTATCTAAAAAAATGAATCATTTTTCCACTTCTCAAAATAATTTTGATAGATGGCATGATATAAGAGTGTTATGAGTGCAAAAGTTGGTGCAAATTTGTGTGATATAAGCATTCTCTATTCTGGCTTCGTTTGTCTGAAAATTTGGCCAAAATATTGAATATTGGATTTGTTACTTGGGATGTGTATTAAAAGGCTAGGAATGGCATACAATGAATTTGTGAGGTTTAAAGGCAAGTCAAGGGAGATTTTATTACTCACTGACCTTTATTTTAAGATTGACAAATTTTGGACGGCTTTATACCTGCTCTCTATATTTTAACCTTGTGCTATCTTTGAGAATTTCTTATTAACCAGAACAGTACCTAGGTTCACTGATTGCATAGTGCAATAATGCCTTAGTTCGTTATATTAGGCTTGATCATACTGGAAATTTGCACTTATCAAATCTTAGTGTGTTGATCAAAATGCTAGACAGTAAATTGCTGTGGTTGCCTGATTTGCTATTGTATCAAATCTTAGGATCTAGACCTTTATTTTAAGACTGACAAATTTTGGACGGCTTTATACCTGCTCTCTATATTTTAACCTTGTGCTATTTTTGAGAATTTCTTATTAACCAGAACAGTACCTAGGTTCACTGATTGCATAGTGCAAGAATGCCTTAGTTCGTTATATTAGGCTTGATCATACTGGAAATTTGCACTTATCAAATCTTAAGTGTGTTGATCAAAATGCTAGACAGTAAATTGCTGTGGTTGCCTGATTTGCTATTGTATCAAATCTTAGGATCTACCGTTAAAGGTCTCCAATCAATGTTGGATATATATATATATATATATATGTATTATTTTGGATTTTGGTTTAAAGGAATGTTAAGGTATTATGATATCTCGACTGAATGTAGGTAATGGTTAAATAAAACTTTATTTAACACTGCTAGATTTAGTTCATTATGTGGATACTGTATTTTTCAAGTGGGATTTTGAATTATTTTAGCCTCACTTTATCATTTGTAAGCGCCATTAAATCTCGGTTGCTAAGACTGAACATTCTTTAAAATCCTGCTTGAGGTCTTCAATGATTCATATACATCCTTTTTTTTTCTGCCTGTCCTTTTGCTAATAGTTAAGACGGATTCTTATTTTTTGTCTTTGTCTTGGTTTCTGTAATCTCACAACTAAGAAAAGAGTATCAACACATAAGTTGTGGGAACCCCTTTGATTGATATAGTTGAGTCCAGCATTTCTTTATTTTCTTTCATATTGCTATTGAAAAAAAAAAAATGAAACGCACCATTACTATTTTTGTCAATTTTAGTCCAATTCTGTTGTCAAAAATGAAAGAAAGGCTAGAAAGTTAGAGATATTCATGTGGATTACCTTGTATGCTGCTTTTGCAGGTGGAGCATGCTTTGCCACAACAGTTTTTGAATGTCTTCAAGGATGGTCGCTTTGAAACTTACCCCGTCTCCCACTCTGGAGGGTAATTGGTAATATTTTAGTTGCCAATATACCTATTTTCATTTGAAATTAATTCTTTGAGCTATGGAGCAGTGGTTTCTATTCTTTTTCCTCTTCTTGATTCAGTTGATTTTAGCTCTGCGAGTGTCAATGCCTTGATCGATTGCTTTTGTGCTTGCTGGTTTATTAACTTTTCGGTGTTATCCACATTATATTTTCAATATTTAATTCTGAGGTATTTTTTTTGTTCCAATTAGATTGTGGATTGTAATGTGATTTTATGTTACTGCATTCAATCGGTAATGAGTTTTTGTGCTCTGGTAAGTTTTGCTTCACATTTTTGTAGATTTTATATTTGTGATCATCTTCATTGTGTACTTCGAATATTGGAGGATTATGTTTTTTAGCTGTTAGTTCTTGGCTTGAATTTCGTTTTTCATTTATTAAAAAAGAAAAGAAAAATGGAGGTCTGCACATCTATTAGAAGCAAGTATTTCCATGTCAATGAGTTCAGGAGCTTCATGGCATAATGTAACTGAATTAGAAGGGCAAAGCTACAAGTATTCTATAGTACTAACTAGTAACTACGAACTCAAGTTGTCATTAGTGTCTTTTGTTAAGCATATGAAAGTGGATTTTTATCAAAATAATTACACTACTCACCCCTGTAACTAGAACTTGAGTTTTAGACCTTTTACATGTTCAAATAAGTTATATATCATTCAGTTAGAGTTGGCATAAGAAAGTGGATTTAGATACAAGATTAGTGGCCTTACAATTTATCCTAGCCTATACATCCATGATATTGAGTACAGGAGTAATTAATTATAGGAACTGAGTTGGCAATCCACATCAATTTGCTTCGGAAACAACAAATATTGGCATGGAAGTATCATTAAACAAATTTCTTTTATCAGCTTATACTTAAAAAAAAAAAAAATTGCACATTCACACTTATACATTAGTGGGGTTGGAATCTATGTTCTTTCAGTACGCATAAGAGCACTACAAGGTAATTGGTTATATTTAAACCTTTAGTAGCAGCAACTAAGGCAAATCATTAAAGAGGGTAAGATTCTTGGTCTATAACCTTGCAAAGACTACTTTGCTATTATATCACAAATGACGAGAGTTATACCGGAAAAGAACTGAAAAATTTCCTGGAGGAAAACAATATGTATCACTTGTTTTGTTACCACACCCAAATGGCTATTGAATCAATGTCTTTAGAATCCTTGTTCTGTTTATTATTTGATGTATGACTCATAGTCGGTTAGAATACTAGTAATTTTATTTGTATTTATTGGGTTAACATGTCAATTTTTTATTGATAGTTAAGTATGGATTTCGTTATCAAATTAAGTGGAGTTTACAATAATGAAATATTTAGTTTATTTTTAAATGGTAATGTATTGAGTATGTATAAACTTTTCTGTCATAAGTAGTAAGTACAACTTACAATACACTCGGTTAGGTCACAACTCAGAAAATTTAAGTTATTCTGACTATTTCAATAAATTGTTCTGCTTGCTAGGATGAGAAGTTCATCATGTAGAAAATTAGTTTCATTCGCGTAGTTTTTTCTCTACACCTTACTAGCCTATGCTGATTTATTTTGAATTCGGGTTTGGTCCATTTATATACCATCTTGTGATCCATTGGCATGTAATTTAGGTAGAAAATTTAAGGTTTGAATGGCATGTGTAATTATTTAAAAAGTTCCACTATAATATGTCAATTAGTTTACAATGTTTTCTTCGAAGAGATGAAATACGATTTTTTTTCGGAAGAGAAAGTTGCGCTACTTTTTGGAGTTGAAAAGGTGTCGGAAAGGTAGTAAATGGCAGCCGACATCCACCATTTTAACATTCACCTCTTCTTTTATATTTTATGTTGGTGGAATGTTATTAACTTATTATCACATAAATTTTCATATAATTTTATACTTAATTATTTATATCATAACATATGATATAATTATTTAAAAAAATAGATTATTTTTTTATTTTTAAAATAATTATGATAAATGTTATTATAAAAATATTTGGGTATAAAAATATGTACAAATATATACCATCATAACCTTTCTCTCTATCTTTTGTTGACCTCACTGAACTTAGACCCCTTTATTACGTTGATACTGTTATTTTTAGAGTCGATTTTATAAAGTTGCTTAGTTTTTTTTAGTTAATTATAGATTTTTTTAAAACATTATTATTAAAGTTCTATTCATATACTAAAAAAATATAATAGAATTTTTTTAGGTTAGTTCATCGGTGTCGTTAAGTCATTTAGAATAAAATTTGTGTTTGTTTAATCCTTATAAAATGGATCGATTAATGATAAATTATATATTTAAAAAATTATTATGATTTATATCAAGTGATTAAATACGATTAAAATATTATTTTTTAACAATGGTAAAATTAAATTAATATAAGAAAATCACAAAATATTATTTTTTTAATATTTATTAATTATCATTATTTTATTTTAATGTTTTATTAATTTTTAATTTTTATTAAAAAGTAAAATATATATTTAAATAATTTTTTGTTTAAATTTTATTATTGTTAATTTTTTATAAAAAAAATTCATATTAAATTTTATTTTTATTCATTTTAATCATTTGATCAAAAATAATAATATTTTAATAAAAAATTATTAAAACAATATATTTTATTCTTAATTGTTCACTTTTTATAAAGTTAATAGATTCTAAACTAAGGATTACACTATACAAATAATCTAATCTAAAAGATTCTTATGATATCTCATCATTTATTCAATGATCGAGAAATTGTATCTCACTCTTTAATCAATTGTAAAAAAATTAAGTCGTGTTAGTTATATAATTAAATTTTTAAGTTAGTTTTATCTTAATTTTAATAAAATCAATATGGTATAAATATCTTAATAAATTTAATAACAACTATTAAATAATAGAATATAGCTCAATCTCACAGTTTAAAATATAAACTTAATATTAATTTTATAAAATTAATAAGATTTATGTAATCTACTGTACAATTATAAAATTTATACTCTTTTTGTATAAACTACGCCTCCCTTCGAATTTTTAATAGAAAGTTACACACAGTTTTACCTATAGATTAGGTTCGAACATATGTTCTTTTATTATATTGCATTCGTAAGTATTAAGTATTACCTTTATACTTAATAATGCCACATATTCCTAATTTAGTGGTAGAATATAAATAAAAAGTTATAATTTTTTTTAATATTTCTTTTTTATCCAACTTCTACGATTAAGAGCGTTTTTTTATCAAAAATAAAACTAATAAGATGACATTAATCTCATTTGGAACGAGAGTATTTATTTCATGAAAGATACTAAGATAATAAAATATTAATATATATATATAATTATGCTTGTAATTGTAAGAATCAAATTCTATACCTTTATCGTTAAAAAAAATCTGTATTTGATTATCTCATGATGCATATTTCCCAAAACATTAAAATTTAAAATGATTTTTATCACATATTAACATATATACTAATGCAAATGTCACTTTATAATTTAATAAGATGTTACTTTATAATTTAATAAGTTCCGATTATTTCAATATTTAATATATGATCTAATAATAACATATCATTTTATATATTAAATTTATGATTTTAATTCAAAATAATATAATATTAAGAATAAAATTAAAACTATGTTGTTTTCGATTACAACAATTTTTAAAATAATAATTAATTTTAATAATAAAATTTAAAAAAATTCTTAAATATAAAAAAACTAAATACTATTATAAATATATGTTTTATTTTATTTTATTTTAATAAAAAAAATATCTTACGTATCTTATTTCAAAAATTAGTTTATAAGGAGTCAAAAATCGCATATCACGACTCAAAAGTCGCATACTTTCTTTTCAATTATTACAATCATCAAAATAATAATTATAACAATAATAATTAATGAGAGAATTAAAAAAAAAGCTTTTAATCATGAAAATTTATTGAATATAAAAAAATCAATATTATTATAAATATATGTTTTTTATTTTATTTTAATCAAAAAAATATTATATATCTAAAATATAAGCATATTTAGATTATTACGATTGTATTGTATTGAATGATAAATATTTAAAAAATTATGTTTTAACATAGTACTTTAAAATAATTTTTTTTTATTTTTAAAAACAACAAAGATATATATAGATTTAAATTTTAATTAAATTTCTATATAGATTTTTAAATTTTAAATTTAATTTTTAAATTTTGAAAACTTGGCACATAAATTTTTAAATTTTTAAATCCTATAATTTAATCCCTAAATTTTTAAAATATTATTAAAATATATATTTATAAATAAAAAATTTAAGATCTATTTATGAAATTTTATAAATTTTAAAATTTTAAAATTTATATATAAATTTAATTAAAATTTTGAGATTAATAATATACTTTAACAAAATCTAAAATTAGTTTGTATCGTGTATTTTTTAATACGTAATTCATATTTACACTCCCACATCCGAGTTAAACACGTGAAAGCTAAAAAGAAAAAGAATAAGTCAATCTATCTTGGTAATTTATTAAATTTTTTCTATTATTTAATCAAGACAACAAGAAAATCTCTTCATTCAAATTTTCAATGATTACATGCAAAAATGCTTTCTTATATACATAAACTAAGACTACGCTCAACACTCAAGCAAACTTCAGCCTTTTTTTGTCTTTTTCTTCTTTTTTTCCACGAAGACTTGCATATTAAATAAGAAAGAAAGTCAGTAAGTGTGAAAGGGAAACGTATTTACAGAAACTATTCATTATCCCCAAATTCTTGTTAATTGTTGATGGGATATGATATGTTATTAAAGAAATGTAAGATAAACATAACAATTATACATATAAAAAAAACACAATTAAAAAATTTAGATAATAATAATATCTACTTAACTTTAAACATTACATGTAACATGCTCCTCAAAGATTATAAAAAGTTAAAATGATTCAATTTTAATCTAAATTATAAAATCAAAACATAATAACTCTTAATTAACTAAAGAATGAATAACAAAGTAAATAAAAGAATAAATTTGAAATTAAGTTATAAATATAGTCTATAATATGTCCCTTTTGTAAATAAAATACATGATGATTTTCGAGTTATTATCATATTTGTATCACAATACTTTTTGAATGGAATTTATTATATTATAATATTTAAATATAATATATAATCATGATTAGAAGTTCCGATTCACCAAACTCAACCAAAGCACTCCAGATACATTTTGGCACCACCAATCATTCATGCTTGTAAAAAAATTAATATAAATTAGAGCATTTCACATCTTATTTGCACATTTGCAAGCCAATAGAGCATGAAGTAGTAGTATATGTCATTAATTTGTGTATTCTAATTTTTTTTTTTAAGTAAGTGATATATTTTTTAATAAATAAAAAAAGTTTCTTTTTATTAAATTTTGTCATGCGTAAACGAAATTTGCAAATTTACATTTCATTGACATATATTTTATTCTCTCTTTTTCCCATTTCTAATAGCCAATAAACTGTGATTAGTAACTCAATTTTCCACCGACAAAAAAAAAGCTTAATTTTTATTTTTTAAGTCATAAATTTAAACATAGTGTTTAATAAAACACAAATAATCAACTTTCTTTCTTTTTTTAACGAGAAAAACATAGCTAATCAACATAAAATCAAACCTGATTTGCTAAGAATTTACTCAATCAACGAATGAACTGAACTAAGTCTAAATAAAAATAAATATTCATTTTTCTTCCATTATATATATTCATTTGTTTTCAAGTCTCTCAGCCACTGCAACAAATAAACAGAGAATTTACTCTCTCATACATGGCCTTCCTTTCACAACCTCCTTCCGGCTCTCTCTTTCTCTTTATCTGCCTCTTAATCATCACCACCTCCTTTTACTTTGCAGGCAAGTTCACCATCAAACTTTCTTCACTACTTTTTCTCTAAAGCTTGTAACTTCCACTACACTCTTCATTTAAATTGCTTTCTTCTTAATTAATTTACTCAAAAGGCTTTTTTCTTATTATATTTTTCTTTTTTGCTGTTACATAAACTCGAAAATACTATATCTTTAAATTGGACCCAAATGGGTCTTTTTAACTCCTTCCTTTTCTATTCTTCAATGGTGATTTTGCAGACTCACAGTCATTCATTGGCGTTAACTATGGCCAAGTAGCTGATAATCTACCACCACCGTCGGTCACTGCAAACCTCCTCCAATCAACAACCATAAGAAACGTGAGGCTTTATGGTGCGGATCCAGCAATCATCAAATCTCTGGCAAACACTGGCATCGGAATCGTCATCGGAGCAGCCAACGGCGACTTACCCTCCTTGGCATCCGATCCAAACTCGGCAACCCAGTGGATCAACTCGAACGTACTTCCATTTTACCCCGCCAGCAATATCACTCTCATAACCGTTGGCAACGAGGTCATGAGCTCCAATGACCAAGGCTTGATTTCCCAGCTCCTACCCGCCATGAGAAATGTACAAAACGCCCTTAATTCGGCCTCACTCGGTGGTAAAGTTAAGGTCTCGACAGTTCATTCCATGGCCGTATTGACTCAGTCCGACCCACCATCTTCCGGATCATTCAATCCGGGTTTGCAAAACACCTTGAAAGGTCTGTTGTCGTTTCAGAGTGAGAACAACTCGCCTTTTGCGATTAATCCTTATCCTTTCTTCGCGTACCAGAGCGATCCGAGGCCTGAAACGCTCGCGTTTTGTTTGTTCCAACACAACTCGGGACGAGTTGACTCGGGAACTGGGATCAAGTACATGAACATGTTTGATGCCCAGGTAAGTTTTATGGGCTGGGCCCAAATATGTGTGTATTTTTAAATTCGATTGCTTGTGCTGGCCAGGTCGCATTTGATAAAGGCTGACTTGAGAGTCAACCGACAAGGGTGCGTTATAGTCTAAGTCAAGTCTATTTTTTTTTTGGTTGTGCTCATGATTTATATTATTGGTCATTGCTATGAGTTTCTGAGTTTTTTAGTCGATGTTACTTTAATTCATAGACAATTTATGTGACAGTTACGAAAATAATATTTTTAAAATTTATAAATATAAAATAAATTTTTAAAACTTATAGTTACGAAAATAAATCTTATATTCAAATTATATATTTTTATTATTTGAAATACATTTTATTATTTTATATTTAACGTCCAACGTAATTTAAATTGAGTTACTTTCATTTAATATTTTTGTTTTGTTTTATTTTATATGATTTCTCAAAAAAAAAAAAATCTCTATTTAGAAATGAATGGCATAGATGTAAGGAATTTACCACTTGATATTCCCATTCCACCTAAGATTTTCATTGATCAACAAAAAAAAGAAAAAAAAAATTAAATGGGCCAGCCAATCCACATAATTTTATATGCTAATATCATATGTTACAAATTAATTTATTTTAGAATCAATGTTAAAGTTAATCAGCGTGATCAGCGGTGTGGTTAGCACTGAGATTGTGGGGCAAATAGCTTTGATATGCTTAGCTCGGATTATCTAACTTATGGTAGCATTTATTTTCCTCATCGATATTCTCTGTCTGGCTACAATTCCACGCCATCCACATAGGACTTTATGGAGGAATAATCGTCTGTTGTCATGAATAGTTTTGCATGGGTTCTCTATCTTTGTAATACCACTATTTTACTTTTGGTATTTTTTTATCTAGATTTTTGAGATGATATCTTAGTGATTACTTGTTAAAAAATGTATCAATTTGATAAAATTTGTTATTTAATTAGAGATTTTTCACATGTGTGATATTCAAAAGAAATTTTTGGATAATTAATTAATTAAACGATATTCAAAGAGTATTTTGTGATAATCAATTAATTGATTATCTAAAAATACACTTTAAATATCGCATGTGTATAGTGAAAAATCTTCAATTAAATGTAAAATTGTACTAAATTGATACCATTTTTTAAATGTGAGTATATATATGATCATGTCAATCCTCTGCCTTTAGTAAAAGCTTTTTGACAGTTTACCTGTTTGGTTAATAATTATTTTCTTTTTCCAATAGTTATGAATAAGATTATTTACATGTATATTGCTTCACTTTGTATTACAACATATAATTCTTTAAAACACTTATTATTATTTTGAGATGGTGATTCCATATTTAGTTTCTGTTGGAGATTATAATTATGCTAGATTGCTTTTGATGATAATGCGAGCTAGTAAGCATTAAATCAGGTGGAAGCAAAATTATATCTGTTTATTGTCTTTTATTTCTCTTAGAATTGAGGCTTTCTTGCTAATTTAGTATTTCAAGTAAGATTTGCCTTCAATGTGCAAGCTTGTGCCTTCTGGGATTTATACAAGGCTAAATAACTTTTAAGGTACCAAATTTTAGACATTTTAATTGAAAGGTGTTCAAATTAAAAAAACCTAATACTTTGATCCTAAATTTAATCAGAATTACACTTGATTCCTTCTTCATCACGGTCTCTCCATACTTAACATAATTAGGGAATTAACTTTGACATATAAGTCACATTATAGTCCCAAACTTTTAATTTAGGACATATCTTTTAAAAATATGTCCAATAAGTTTAAGGTGAAGGGTTTTTTTATTTAAAAAAAAAAAGTTTTGGATGCTACTATGTGAAGCATTCCAATAAGTTTAAGATGTTAGAAACTATTTAAAGTTATATAATGTTCATGTGCATAAGAAATAAGGGCATTTGTATTTGTCAGTAAGTGTTGTTCTGCTTAAAAATATCACTATAAAATGATGGGATCCTTGAAAATATTTCTAATGTGATGTGAGCAATTATTCATCTTGACAGGCTGGCCGTTTCCATAATTTTAAATAAGTCCATTTCAAGAACTCTACTATTATTGGATATAGTAAGCCAAAAAGTAGCACAGATTTGATTACAATAGAGATTCAAACTTTTAAACTAGGGACCACCAAGTGTGCTTTCATATTGGTGGAGTAAATGTGTCCACCCAGTATTTATAGTACATTGATTCACATTTTTGTTTTTCTCTTGCATAGTTATTGGCCTTTTGAGCCCACAATGTATATTTTCATATTATATCCATTAGTAAAAGAAGTTTGCAATCCTCTTGGCACCATATGCTTAGCTCTTCACCTAACAATTAAAATTGGTGCATCAGTGAATGAGTGGCATATTGTTTGTAGTAGCTTTTATGAAGAAAAAAAAATATAGAAAGTGAGTGGTCATGAAATAGTTACTTGTACATGTAAATACATTGATTAATGTTGATTGTGATTCATGGCCAAATGATGATTTTGCAGGTAGATGCTGTAAGGTCTGCTTTAAATGCAATTGGATTCAAGGGTATTGAGATTCTAATTGCTGAGACAGGATGGCCGTACTATGGGGATAGCAATGAAATAGGACCAAGTGTTGGGAATGCAAAGGCTTATAATGGTAATTTGATAGCTCATCTTAGATCAATGGTTGGGACTCCATTGATGCCTGGGAAATCTGTAGATACTTATATCTTTGCGCTTTATGATGAAAATTTGAAACCTGGTCCTGCATCCGAACGATCCTTTGGGTTGTTTAAGCCTGACCAAACTATGACCTATGATGTTGGTCTCTCAAAGAGTAGCCAGGTGAGACTCAAACTTACCATTTCTTCACTTAATATATATATATTTAGCTTGGGATCAAATAGTTATAGATTTTTGATTCAGTCCTGTATGCTGATTGTAAAATGTTGTCGTTTGGCAATCATAGAGCAACAGCCCACAATCCGGTTGCAAGGATTGTTGTGTCCCTTAGTATAGGCATTCTTTGTGGTTGAGAAAAGAGAGACAATGACATGGAAGTGTAATACAGGCGGACATGATTATGTACACCTTTAAAAAGAGAGAGAGAGACAAGGGAAAAAATCTAAGAGTGAGAAGAGGGTGGGTCGTCCCGTGATCATGAATCTATATCTCGAATCAATACCCATTCTCAGTACTATTGTAGTTAAGAAAAAAAAATTCTAGGAACAGTTCATCCAAAGCAATATTAATAACATGAGATAATCTCAAAAAGTTACCAGTTGTGGTTTACTTTAAATTTTTATCATTACTAATGCATGGGAGGTAGATATTGCTTATAGGTCTCTGAGGTTAATTGCATCCCTTTGATCTCTGTTTTCAGACACCATCAACTACTCCATCTGCAACGCCAACAACTCCAGCGACTCCATCATCTAAACCAACTTCAGCACAGTGGTGTATGCCAAAGACTGGAGTTTCTGATGCTCAATTACAGGCCAATCTTGACTATGCATGTGGCCATGGCATTGATTGTAGTGCAATACAACCAGGAGGTGCCTGTTTTGAGCCAAATACTGTTGCATCACATGCTGCCTATGCCATGAATCTTTATTATCAAACTGTTGGAAAAAGTCCTTGGAATTGTGATTTCTCACATACAGCTACTTTCACATCCTCAAATCCTAGTAAGTTCTTTGGTTTTCCTCTCTTTTTCCTTTTAAGGGAAATTACTTCAAATAACACCTCTAATACTCATAACAATAAAGATAGAACCCATACCTTGAATTGAGAGGGGGCATGAGTTAATGTTAGGAGTGTTATATTTGTTGTTTTAAATTTTAGGGGTGTTAGTTTTGTGATTTTCCCTTCTTTGTGGAAAATATGAACATGGGAAAAATAGCCCCATTTTTTCATGGTTAGGACATGTACTTTGATAAAATATTGATTAACTTTCTAGTTTCGCCTTGGCCTATCTAAAGGTGTCTGATACTCTGATTAGATATCTGAGATTGCTTATTGCTGAGTGCTAACATGGTAGATATTGTTTGCCAAAGGGGTTAGTCTAGTGGTGGATATTATTAGGGCGTGTACTTTTATTCAAGGTAAATTTTCTTGTTTAGATTTGGCAAATCTAAGGTGTCTTTATCTGTCTGAGATTATTATTTCTAAATGCTAACATGGTAGATATTAATCGCCAAAGAGTTTAGTCTAGTAAGCTTAGAAGCACAAGCTCTGCTAGCTCAATAGCTTCACCCGGAGGCGACCCTGCTACCCAAAGGTTGAGCCTGGTGGTATTATATTGATGAAGAATTACAACTGTAATAACAACAACAACATAGGACATAGTTCCATATTGGCTTTGGCACAATAGTGCATATAGAAAGCGTTTTGGGATATTATTTCTTGCATTTCTTAGTTTTTTTTTTCCCTCTGTTGATAGGTTATAATGCTTGCAATTACCCTGATGGGAGTAATTTTGGAGGGAAAAAAACACAGGTGGGAGTAATTGACAAAAAAAAGGAGACTGGTATTTTACCAAATAAAGGACTTTTAATTACCAGAGAACAGTTACGTTTGAGTAATAAGGTAGCTGCTTACCTTTTGTTGTTGTATTTAGTAGTTGTAGTGCTTTAATTGTAAACTTCTCTTCTTTAGGTTGAGCCTTTCTTCTATCTTCAGGGCTAAAGGTTTTTATTGATTTGAGATTTTGGTTTACGAGTTGAAGGCTCTCTTCTCTCCCATCTCTTGTATTATTATGTGCTTACATCTAAAAGGTAGACAAGCTTTGTAAATTTGTTTTATCAGATATGATTATGATTTTTGTTGGGAGGAAGTGTTGAATTAATAACCATTATGTTTAAGTATAGATGTATTCTATTAATAAAAGAACAATGAGTTAAATTTATAGTAAGTTTTTCATGAGTTCTTATTTGTTTGTTAAATTTGTATGCTCCATATCTTTTAGGGTATAAATTCTTGTTAGCAGGATGGTCCTGTCTTAATAAACAGATCATAAGTTCTAGCTTTGCTAATTGCAAATGATATCCTTTAGGTAGAGGACACTGATATCTCTTAATAGATGTATAAAAATAATATTGATATATTTTTTTAATTGTTTAAGCTTTTGAAAGAGTAGGTTTTTCGATAAACTTTTGACATGATATCAGGACAGGAAATTCTATGTTCAAGACCAAACAATGTTAATTATTGAATTTTAAGTGTTTGTTCTATATGGTCCATAAAACCAATATATGTGAGAAAATAATAAATGTATAAAAATAGTATTAATTATTCTTTCAATAACTGAGGTTTTATGAAAGTTAATTTCTTTCCTCTTGCTCTTTGATAGACATCTTTCGGTTCTTGGTCTCATCCGAACAATTTTTAACAACTCTTATTATTAATAAATTATCAAACTTGAAAATGTTTAAAATGATCAATTCCCTAATGCAATCCACTAAACTCAATCCAGATCGGAGCTCTGTGGGTCGTGAAGACAACATTGCCGTGAACTTTTTTTTTTTAAATAAACCACAAATATATAATATTGCCGTGAACTTTTTTTTTTTTAAATAAACCACAAATATATAATATTGCCGTGAACTTGTTAAAATTAATGGATAATGGTAAACACGAGTTTAGGTCATTTGTTAATATTAATTTCAATTTTGGGCGGGCTGATATTTTACAAGATTTAAGGGATGCGATTGATAATTATCTTAAGTTTATATGCTATTTTATTGTTTAAAAAATTATAATGAGTTGCCAACTGCACCAGTCGCCCAAGAAAAAAAATGTTAAAAATTATTTGATAAAATCAGTGCATATTTCTTAATTAGAGAATTGATAATGAGAGTGCACATTTGAGCTCTACTTGATTTTCCAAACAATTTATTTTTAACTTCGTAATATTTACACTTGTTTATGATTCATTATGTAATTTATTGTTTAGAAAATGAGTCATAGTTTTATAAATAATTTTTTTTGAATAATTCTTTTTGAAAAATTTAATTCTATTTATTTTAAAATTCAGTCATAGTTTTTATAAATAAATGAAAAGATTTAATGAGAATAAGTTAATGTATGTTTTTAAGAAGCAAATAATCACAAGTAAAATGACATGTAAAAAATTGAACGCGACCTTCCATTTTATATTCCAAAATTCGTCTATCAATAGATCAAACACCATCGTATATTTATTGCTAAAAACTTTTGACGCTATTATATCATAATAAAACACTCTATATTTGTATGTACCAGTCAAATGAATAAAAATAATCTATGTAATAATTAAAATATATTATTTTTTAAAAAATAAAAATAACCCTAAATTTTATCATCTTTAAAACTAAAATAATTTTAAATTTAATTTCTACTTACATTACCATCAAATCTTTTACCAAGTATTATTATTTATCTTGTATTTTTATCAATTTTATTCTTAATTATAAATAACATTTATATTAGTTCTAAACCCACCCATACCACCACCGTCAAACCGTAAAATGTGTTAGGTAAATATTAATAATTAATATGTTAAAATTTATCATTAATTTCAAAACTTTAATTAAATTTACATATAAATTTTTAAATTTTTAAATCTTATAATTTGATCCCAAAACTTTAAAAATTTCATAAATAAATCCTAAAATTTTAATTTACGAATATTTATTTTAGTAACAAAGTAAGGATCTATATGAGAATTAAATAATTGGATTTAAAAGTTTATGAAATATGTGTGAAATTTTAAAAATTTAAGAATTAAATAATACATTTTAAAATTTTGAAGATTCATGTGTAAATTTAATTAAAATTTGATGACTAATGAGACACTTTAACCAAATTAATAATGCTCAAACCAGCTTCTAATAATATATTTTTGTGCATCATCTGGATTGATATATCAAAATTAATTAATTTATAAATCTAAAATTACATTTTAAAAGAAAATATTTATAAGATTAAATTGCATTTGTTCAAATACCAAGTTTATAATTTTTCATTCCTTTAATAAAAAATAAGATTTTAGTGCCAAATTTTTTTAAATTGTATTATTAATTTTTAATTTTAATTAAATTTACATTTAAATTTTAAAATATACGATTTTGTTTACAAAATTTTTAAATTTTTTTAAATAGATTCTTAAATTTTAAAATCTTACGATTTAGATACTAAATTTTAAAAATTGATATATCGGTACTAACTTGATTATTAAAATACATATATGTGAATCAAAAATTTAAGATATGTATGTATATTTTTAAAAATATTAATATTAAATTATAGTATTTAAAATTTAAAATAACTAATGTTTTAAAAATTTAAAGTTAGAGTTTAAAAACCTTATCTAAATTTAATTAAAATTTGAAACTCTTGCTAATCGAATTCAAGCTATTTATAACACAGTAATACAGCACAATCGTATCAAGGTTTATTCTAGTTCCTTGTTAATTATGTACTTTATGTCTGACTTGACCTTTAGAACACATCCCACTATATGAGTAGTAAAGGGTAGTAGTTAACCTTAGGAGAGTTAAACTCGAGTTACCATTTGCAGACTTTTCAGCAGCCACACACGCCTGTCAGGCTGTCAGCTCAGCATCCGTCATCTGAAACCCACCACAAGGCACAACTCCTTCTGTTTCTTAGCTCCTCCGTGAAAAAAAGGCTATCTAAAAACCCTAATCTGATACCTTTTGAGTTGGAATCAAAAATTTAAGTTTTTTCACCCCCTTTTAACTTTGTACTTCGTTTTGATGAAACACTAGGATTCCAATCAAGCTGTTGCCTATGAAAGTCTTATTTTGATTTCGAATTCGGACAAAATGTCGGTTGCCGAGCTCAAAGAGCGTCATGCGGCTGCTACCGAGACGGTCAACTCCCTCAGAGAGCGTTTGAAGCAGAAGCGTTTATCTTTGCTTGACACTGATGGTATGAGGCTTTGTCTTTTTTTTTTTTATCTTCTTCTAATTTGTTAAATTGTTTTTTCCTTAGCTGTTCTTTTTTGGATTTTTGGTATTGTTCGGGATCTGATTGATATTTGGGTTTGGATTTTTTGCAGTTGCAGGATATGCGAGGTCTCAGGGGAGGACTCCTGTCACCTTTGGACCTACGGATCTGGTTTGCTGTAGAACACTACAGGGTCACACTGGGAAGGTATATTCTTGGATAATACATTGTCGTATTCACATGCATCTCTATTATGCTGTGCTTTGTGTATTTTCTTCAACTATGTTGTCCTGTTTTGTGGTGTGGTTTTGATTGTATCAAATGGATTTTACTAGAATGTGCGATCTTTTGCTTAGCAGCCCTAATGGGGATAGAAACAACTGAGAATGTATGTCTTGTTAATTTGTAATTAGCTTGTGATATTGAATATCTGGACACTTCAAAGGAGTGAATGAATATTTTTGGGAATGACAACTTAATCCTAGATTCTTGGCTTGTCAGAATGAGACCCCTTTTAACAAGGAATATGATGAAACGCACAGATCCAGGTTTTAATTATTTTTTGGGCTTACTTAGAAATTGGAAATCAATATTTAGTTATCATATTGCTTTGTCGGCTTGTTGTGAATGCACTATAAGTAACGGGTTTAATGGTTACATGCTAGCATACTGATAATGGGACATACAATGAGTATAGTTTATGAATAATTCTTTTTAAGGGTTAATTGGTCTTTCCAAAAGGTGGGAACATCAGAGTTCAGAGTCTATATTATGACTGCAGTGATTGAAGAATGGCTTAGAGTTACAATATGAGTCAACTGGTTTGGTTTTCACATTTCCTTCTAATGGAAAGGAGGCTGTAGCATGCAGTCATATCTGTACCTTTCTCATTTGCTACTTTTTTGAATGTTATGGTCATCTTATATTATGCTCAAATTTTGTGGATAATGCTTGTTATGAGTTGACATTTTCTAACTTTAGGCTCCCTCATTTGAGTCGCTGTTGTTACTCAGTGAAGGACTGTCTGTTTCATATGATGGGTAGTCATAAATTTGACTCCATTTTTATGATGATGAGGTTAAGTAGAATTTGGGCTGATTGAAAACTTTCAGGTTTATTCTTTAGATTGGACTCTTGAGAGGAATCGAATTGTCAGTGCATCTCAAGATGGGCGGCTAATTGTGTGGAATGCTCTAACCAGCCAGAAAACTCATGCTATAAAACTTCCTTGTGCATGGGTCATGACTTGTGCTTTCTCACCAACTGGTCAGTCTGTTGCCTGTGGCGGCCTTGATAGTGTTTGCTCCATATTCAACCTTAATTCACCGGCTGATAGAGATGGGAATCTTCCCGTTTCAAAAATGCTTAGTGGGCATAAGGGTTATGTTTCCTCCTGTCAATATGTTCCTGAGGAGGACACTCATCTAATTACCAGTTCTGGTGATCAGACATGTATCTTGTGGGATATCTCTACCGGCCTCCGTACATCAGTTTTTGGGGGTGAATTTCAGTCTGGACACACTGCTGATGTGCTCAGGTATTTTTAGTTGATTACTGGAAAATCTCAAGCTAATTTGCATCATGATCTTGCTATACTACATTTATGTGCATATGCACAAAAACTAATGTGGAGAAAGATATGATTTATTAGATGAAGGATCTGATTATGTAATGATCGATCTTTTTGCATATTATTGGCTCCATTATTCTTTTGTTTGTCCAGCATATCATGTTCAAGAAATATTTGTGAGCATTTAGCATAAACTTTTAGATGAAAGAGTAGAATCAACTTAAAGGTATACACTGTTCATGTTTTACATTGTTTCAGTGTATCAATCAATGGAGCGAACCCAAGAATGTTTGTATCTGGTTCATGTGATAGAACTGCTCGATTGTGGGACACTCGTGTTGCAAGTCGAGCAGTACGAACATTTCACGGTCATGAAGGAGATGTTAATGCTGTAAAGTTCTTCCCAGATGGAAACAGGTTTGGAACTGGGTCAGATGATGGTACTTGCAGATTAATTGATATTAGGACAGGACACCAGCTTCAAGAATACTACCAGCAGCATGGGGGTAATGATCTCCCACATGTAACTTCCGTTGCATTTTCAATATCTGGAAGGCTTCTCTTTGCTGGATACTCAAATGGTGATTGCTATGTATGGGATACTTTATTGGCCAAGGTATGTAATGTGAAAATATGAAATTCAGGTGCCATCCATTTTTATGCTTTTTAAGTCAAAAAAGCGGTGTACTTATTCCTGAAGTCTGTGACACATTTTCGTGCTATCATACAATAGCTCAGTATATAAAGTATTATTATTTAATAGAGCATGGGTATGAGGCCTTTTCTAGCATGAAGAATACTGCACATCTGTGATATTTTGGTCTCTCTCTCTCTCAATTTATATATATATAATATAGATGTATTTGTTTGAACCTCAATTGTTTATAACTTGTGAGCACAAGTGTGTTTCCTGACATGAAATGATTAGAAGTCCAAAATTTCAAAAGTTAGATTTAGTTTCCTCGACTATGGTTCATCTATTTTGTAGTTTTCTAGTAGAGTGGGAAGATGATTTTAGGGTATTTCTAAGTTTACCTATGAAATTCAATTTCTTTGCTTTTTATATTTAAAGTTATGGATTCGTTACCTTAATAGTACTACAATTTTACTTTTGTTACCCTTTTTTACCTAGATTTTTGAGGTGGTACTTCCCTTTAAAAAAAATGTATCAATTTGGTACAATTTATCACATGTGTAGTAATACACGTGTGATATTCAGAGAACATTTTTGATTAATTAGTGGATAATCAATTAATTAATTATTTGAAAATGTCTTTTGAATGTTACATGTATATTACTACATATGTGAAAAATCTCTAATTAAATAACAAATTGTACTAAATTGATATATTTTTTTAATCGGGGGTACCACTAAGGTATCATCTAAAAAATCTGGGTAAAAAAAGGTACCAAAAGTAAAATCGTGGTACTATTAAAATAGCAAGCCCAAATCCCAAGGTTATTTATTATATCCATGCATGAATTTTGGACCAAAAAAGATTATTTATCATATATCACATAAACCACATTTCAAGTTGAATAATGTTGTAATAGTATCATTGGTGCACTTGACCTTATTTCTTCTGTAATTCCCTCATGCATGTTGACAAATCCTTGTTGCATCTCTGGATCTCTCCATCACATGTACTTAAACCTTTTCTTGGTTCAGCATGTTTGCCATATGTCCTTGTGGCAACATTAATTTGTATGAGAAAATCATTGCAACGGATGTATAATAATGTAAATTAAATTATCGTACGACTTAAAATACATGAGAATAGAAAAGGCAAAGAAAAGATGACGGATCCATGAGAATAGAAAAAGCAAAGAAAAGATGACGGATCCTTCTACTTTAGTGGCTGTGGTGTTTTCTCGTAAATATTCTTTCATATATATTTTTTTTTATTTTACCCTTTTTTGTTCTTAAGACCTTAAGGATAGTCCTCTATTAATATGGTGATCAAAATAAGAGTGACCATTTCAATTATCCTTATTCTTGAATTCTCTATTTGCTTCTTGAATTCTCGACCACATATTATGGTGGATCTCGTGATGAGCAAGCCTGGCTCTAATTATAAAATTGGTAGCAGGTGGTTTTAGACTTGGGATCTCTTCAGAACTCACATGAGGGTCGGATAAGCTGTTTGGGTTTATCAGCTGATGGAAGTGCCTTATGTACAGGAAGTTGGGATACAAACCTAAAGGTTGGTGTTTGCTTATTCTTTAGCCTTTTACTTCAGCCCGCACTATGAAATAAATGATAAGAAAGCACGCCCCTCTTTTAAGAGGTCGGTTTTTTATTGTGTTCCTATTGGCCTAGTTTATTTGCTGGTACATAATTTTATTAGCAAAGAATACATAATTTGGTCTAAGTGTATAATATATTCTCATTTTTATGTGCTTTTATTTACATTGCAGATCTGGGCCTTCGGCGGGCATAGGAGGGTACTTTGAGCAATTGGGAAGAGGTTACATTTTGCACATGAAGGTTCTCTTCGTGGCTGAATGGTTCCTCTTTCTTAGACCCTGTATTGTTGGTTATACTCTGGAAGTCTGAGGGACAAACAATCCTGTAATGTGTTGGCTGTTGTAATCTTCATAGGGAAGACTGAATTACAGTATAAAAAGATGTATATTGCTTTATAACATTTGCAAGTGTGTTTATCGTTTTATTAGTATATCTCCAGCTAGAATTACTCGTCTGTTCTCTTTGTTCAAAATGCTTTGTGATTGTGAACAGATACAGTATCTCTAATTATGTATTTCAAGCTAATGATGCATAATATTGGCTTGTGGTCCAAGTGGTGTGATTTTTTACCTCCACTATAATGGATGGAGTTCGAATCCCATTTTATATTGTTTTTTTTTACTACAACTTATAATATTTTCTTTATTTAATAAAAAATGCTAGTGATGCATGATATTGCTTTATGTTTTTAGATCACTTGGGTGGATGTACTTTACAAACTTCATTTTATTTTATTTTTTGTCAAAATGCCATGAAATAATAAAAGAAGTGCAAATCTCTAAATACCTTAAGTCCTTCCATTTTCTTTCCATTCCCTCACTATGTATGTTGACCAGAATGATCTGCCGTTGATTGAATGTTGATCAGTTGTACACTAATATTGATAGGATGTTGATCGTGTTGATTGAATGTTGACCAGTCGTCGCTTAAGGTTGATCAATTGATGACCATTTGAAGCTCCATCTTAAAAAGGGCAAGCCCTATTAAGTTGGAAAAAATGAAAAGATGGGATGCTTTATTTATTTTTTTATGTTGGGCAAGCCTATTATCAAATACCAAAGTACAAAAAGGGTTTTGCGTGGAGCTGTTCAGCTGACTTTTAATGGTTCAAATAAATTACTTTTATGTGACCATTTTTTTTTTTGTTACTAAAAGTGGCATCAACGGGTATTAAATGAGTTGTGCTAACTCAATTTGTTTGAATTCAGTTCATAATTTTATTCTCTTAAGTGAGTAACGCAAAAATGTTTGCTGGTGCGGATTATTTATGGAAAATTCATTTTATTTTTTATTAAACTCGTTTAAATTATTTAATTAATTATTAATAAAACAAATAAACATAAAATATAAGTTATATCAGCTAAAAAAATCATTAGTACCAATGCTATATATATAAATCTATAACAATAACCCTTAAATTATTATACTATCTTTTTCTTATAATTTTTAATTATATATATTAAAATTAATTCATGAGTTTATTAATTCAAAGTTAAATGAATTGAGCTAAATTAAATAACTCATTTAACAACTAGGTATCATTTTATTAATAACACATTAGGCCTCTAAATTTAACCATCTTCTACGTTAAATGGAGGACCCATTACTATTTTTTATTAATAATTATATTCCCAAAATAAGTATTCATTTAATGAGGTTCTTTATACTTGTACTCCATTTTGTCATATTGATCAGAGAAGCTTTACTTGAATGAATCAAACATATATGATTGCATAGGCCAGACCATGTTTACGAAACAACTAAGAGTGTCCTCGTGACGGAGAACATATCATGATTTCATTTGATGGCTTGAGTGGGTAAGAATGGAGTTACCTAGCAAGCTATACACAACAGGTAAAGGAATTTAATCTATTCTCATAATATTTTTGAAAACCAAGCTATAACAAGTTTAATTTATTTACGACTGTTAAATCCTATGTGACGAGAAATATCCAAAAATCACTTTTGTTTCGTCAAATGGAATTTTAGACAAAAATATCATAATACAGGTTATTAGTGTTTTTTTTTTTTTCTTTTTCAGTGTGAAAAGAAAACTCATAATACGACACATCTCCTAGATCATCGATAATTTTTTAAATATTACCAATCACAAGCTATCAGGAGAGCTATTGCTTACTCGTTCGATACAAAAACTTATGATTGTTAAATTCTCTGTGACGAAAAATACCCAAAAATCATATTTTTTTTTACTCCAAATAAATTTTTAAACAAAAATATCATAATATAAGTTACTAGTGTTTCATTTTCTATTTTCTTTTTTTGTGTGAAAAGAAACCTCGTCAGAAGAGATAATACAGCATATCTCCTAAATAATCAATATTTTTTTAAATATTATCAATCGGAAGCTATCAAGAGAGTTATTGCTTATTCGTCCGATACAAAAACACACAACTCTTGTGATTCAATTACATATATCAGTCCTATAAGGTAGCAGCATCCTTTACATTTAACCAAAACCAATTAGGCTATCCTGCAATTGGTATAATGTAGATTACTAGTGCTCATAGTAATAAGCATGATATACCTAGAGCTAGCAATTTCTATCACGATCTCACAAACCAAGGCTTTCAAACGAGTTTAAATTGAGACTAAATGGGTAGCGTCATGACCTCGTTTATGATGCTTTTATTAAATGGATTGCCATAAACGAGTCAACCTGTATACAACCAATTAACGAAAATTATACTATAACCCACACCTCAAACTTTTAAGTGGGTTTGGGTTTAAATGGGTTTAGATTGAGGTTAAACGAGCCACCCCATCTTACCCATTTATTAAACTGTCCAAGTTAAAACTAAACAGCTCAAATCCTAAACAGGTTGACCCAAACCAACCTAAGCCACCCGTTTAACATCCCTACTGATTACACGCCCATCTTATTAGCTCAGTAGAGTTTTTTTTCATCCAAGTATATTTCTACGGTTTTTCTGGTTTTGCCCAAGTCTCTTCCCAAAAGTTGATTAGTGTCTTACGTTTCAGAAGACACGTTCATTCACCGTTCAAGCCAAAAAAAGACCTTATTTTGGTCTTTCATTGGATTATGAGATCAAATCCCTTCCTCTCAGACTAAAGAGTTCTGTCAGATCGTTGTGTTCATGAGCTTCCCAAAGGGTTGCCTGAATCGCATCTTTTGAAACAGACGTCCATCCTAGAGTCAAGAGGCATCACCTTGTACCTTCATGCTTACTTGTACTGACCAAATGCCATACACGACTTAGCACGAGAATTACAATAGTCACTCCAACTAAATATACGGGGCGTGCATTAGGCGCCACATAAATGAACTCCGAGGCAGAAAATGTAAAGGAGCCAAATAAAGCTCAAAGAATGTAATGTATCATTTTCAGCTAGAAAGCATAATAAAAAAATTACAGTAGTATTCGTTCAGGAGAACACATAGCTGCCAACCAAGGCAACTTTACTAATTTATAGTAGGAGTGCTTCAAAATTCAATGTCACATGTATAATGAGAAAACATAAACTACATTTTGATGGAAGGAAAAAGAAGAAAAAACTCAAGATAAAGAATGCAAATCAAGGGGTACCCTGCAAATGGTAAATTCTAAATGCATCAACGGCGTCTCTTTACAAAAGGTCTCTGTTCTTGGAAGCTGTCCACAACTCACAGGAGAAAATGAAAACGCCTAAATTCAGATGCAACTTTCCTTACCTGCAGGCAACTAACTAACCACTAGCTACTATTTCATGAATAGCATCACTGACAGCTTCATCCTCGGATCTCACAGCCAGTTTCATTGCAACCTCCTTTGAACTATCAATACCAAAAGACAATCGTACGAGCACCCTTACATTTCCTATGTATACACCAGACAGTAAACATGCATGCGACCTTGAATTGTTGGGAACAACTTCTGTGCCCTGCAACACCATAAAGGAAGAAAATGGAGGAAAACGACCAACTTTCAGAAAGGAATAAAAAGATCACAAGCAGCTTTAAAACAAATTACCAAACACGCAAAACTTCTCTCTTTCAAAGGAGCAGGGAGCAGGGAGCAGAGAAAATAAATCATTGCAGTTAGAAAAGTGGAACTAAAAAAGTTGGATTGCAATTGCAGTATTGCACCTTAGTCATCACCATCAATACTTTCTAGACATAGCATCACAAAGTAATTAACATCGTAAACATCTCACTTTCAATGGGTAAGATTTTTAAGATAGCAGGGAATATCCAAGAAAGCATCTAGGCATGAACCTTCACGCTTGATCACATGCAGTTCATATACAGATAAGAGATAATAACAGCCCACATCATGGTCATGTCAATATGGGAATTCCAGGAAATAAATTGGGATTCACATGACACTAAAATAAATGATACTTAACATTTTGCGGACATTTGCTTAACTGGTCTCTAGTTATGGTGTACAACCATTTAATCACATGAGTCGATTGACAAGTATCTAAGAAAGTTTCGATGGGAGTTAAAAAAACAGTTCAATGTAATAAGTTGATATGTTTCTGCACCATTAATTGTTACAGTTGAATATATCACGGACATAATAATTTCTTCTTTTTTTCAATTATCATGGATGGACAGTTGTTTTTTTTTTTGTCAATTATCATGGACGTAATATACACATTTATCATATCCACCTTGTAACAGATTGGGAAATTCAAGTTCGTCTTATCTTTAGATAATAGAAGATGAAAACACCAGATCACTGAGCAATTCCAAAATAATGATTATACCTAGCAAGTCTTCCAAAATTATAAAAAAGACAAATCAATCCTTTCAATCTAGTTACCTCACAGGGCTGCATTCCAAGAAGATTAATGACAGCACTCACAGCTTCAGCCAGGCTCTCCCTCGGGCCAAGGCCGTATTCATCTATCCGCTCAAAATCAGGCACCATGGTTTCCCACGCATTCTTGAAATTGGACACTGGAACTTTTAATATGTAGTCAGCAGCTACAACCTCAAGATCCTCCAGCTGATACTCATCTTCCATACCATCTTCCTCTGCCTCACCGGTGCTAGGGTCAACCTATAAAAGGCAAACAGTTCTATTAAGAGATGAAATTTGCACATCAAAATGGCCTATATCCTTGAGGATGTTAATTCATTTTAGCACTATTCAAGGGGTAAAATATTCAGTGTGTTAAGATTTGATTAGCAGATGTTAGGTTTAAGTCCCAAACCACTGCATTTGTTTCTATCAAAAGAATGTCTATGGTCACTTAAAGATATTAGAACTGGCATTCACTCGATATAGATTGTTGAGTCAGTCTTCCCTGATTAGACCTGAAAAAGAAGTATGCCTTGTAGCTACATGCCTTCAGAGAAATAACAGAAGATTCTCAATCTCACTCTTTCCCACCAAAATCTTTGGGCTAGAACAGAGATATCACTTGGATCACAGGTCAAAAACACATGCCAAGCAGATTAAAATCAAGTTTAACAGCATCAAGAAAAATCCTTCTAAGCTTTCAAGCAACATTTTTCTTTATTTTTGCCAAAGACGGTAAACAACAAAATCCTCGCCCTGAAGAACAAGTACTTAATGCAATCATATCTGTAATATAGTCAAACATTTGAAATTTTATCTGAGAAGTAATTTTATAACTTATTAGAAAGAAAGGAGCGAAGAAGAGAGATGATAACTTGATACCTCTTTACTAATGAATCTCAACATATTTGAAAATTTTCCAACTGCATTGACTCCTTCTGGCTTCTCAAACGCTACGAAGGCCTGCCCAGGTATATCAATAGGAAGAGATCTGAGAGGCTTAGATGCCACTTCAGAGAATTCTTCAGCTTCTGAAGCATCTACAATAACAGTGACCTAACAAGAGATGGACAGAATTGTAAAGAAAGCATCATAAAAAAACCAAAAGACTAGAATAATGCTTTTTAATTAACCATTACATTTTCCAGTAATTGCTCCGGAATTGTATTAGTGATGTTGTACTGGAATACGACATGCCTATCAAAAATGTGCTTAACAACATTAACAGCATATTCAGTTTCCGACTCCGTGAGCTCCACAGGTTCTGAGGACTGATAAGAGGCACAGAAAGACATGGTAGTCCAAGTCAGTAATAAATACATTGAAACATGTATGTGAAATGAGGGCAAAGATAACTAAAGCCATATAACCTTGAAAAGTTTTCCAAAGCTTGAAAACTCCGGAATAGAGGAAAGCAATCTCTCATAAGTTTCAACCGTGGATGCTGGGCCACTTGGAGGAGCACCTAACCCAGTTGGCTTTTTCCCAGGTGCTTTTTTCTCTGCAAGTGGCTGAGATTTAATCTCCTTTGGCACAGAATTAATGTCAAAAGGCTCTTCTGAAGGTTCCTGTAATCATATTAAATCATACAATGAATCTAGTGGGACAGCTGTCAAAGAAAAATATAAATGGAAATAACTTACATAATTTTTCAAACTTGTTTCCAAATTGACAAGTGGGACATCTAGAGATCCAAAAAGGAAGTCCTTTACATCTTGGTCAGTTTCAACAACAGAATCATCTCCTCCAAGCGTGTTTAGATAGAGTGTTGCCCTATCACGAACCTGGTAAAAGAAAATTGATCAGTACTAATTTGAGATTTAATGTTTCAGAGCAGACTGTGATTAGCACTTAGAAGAGTAAAAACAAATGAATAAAGGAAACAAACACAATCTAGAAGCAGATATGCAGATGCCCATCACGCCACTGTGCTAATACAATTATACAACATAACACATGCACAGTGCACAAGCCATGCTATATACATGCATGGTATAATAGAGAACCTATGTGACAAAACCTGAAATGAAAAATCAAAGACAACTAACCTCATCGTCACTGTCAAACAGGCATCGCCTAAGCAGAAGAAATATTCGGGGCTGAAAGAGAGAGGAAATGATGGTTTTCAACCTATCCAATCAACTGCAAGAGTTAGAGCAAATAAATAGATAGAAGAGTTCTTGAAATACCTTCAATGATTCAACTGTAGCACCAAACTTTGCCAAAGTGCTGACAGCACTGGCTCGAACAGTCGCATTCTCAAGGTGAACTCGGTTATAAATATAGCGAATATATTTGGTCGGATCTGACGTTTTTGGCCCTTCAATCCCCAAAAAGTGGAGAATCTAACAATTTCGAATTTCGCATAATTTAAAGAATTTTAGAAAGGCTATTGAATAGAACTTAAACTTCTAGAACTAAAGCAATATTTAACAAATTCACGACGGAGGAATTTCCCACCTGTGTAGAAAGATAGGTGAATTCACAATCTTCAATGAACTCGCACAGGTGAAGCAGCCCACCTTCTTTGGCTTCAGGGATGTCTCTTATAAGGATAACAATTGAATCGACAATTGCCTTTTTGTACTCAAACCCCCCTTCTTCCCTAAGAATGTTGCTTAAGAAGTTCATCCTGAGTATAAGGACAACCAACATTAATTCATACAACCTAAGGTGTCAATTTACAAAATCCAAAGAAACGAATAATTTAGTAAGTGAACTTACAAAGATCTGTACTTCAAAGGAAATTTCAGACACAATGATCTAATAGCTTCCACAACAACAATTTTGAACTCATCAGCAATATCAGACATGAAATTAGTAATCTGCTTCATCAAACGATCCACGCTTGATTCATTTCCTGTTTTCAAAAGTGTGGTTATTGCAAGAGTAGCAATGCTCCTGTTTTGGTCAGATATTAAACTCTCCATATCAATATTACAGTTCGTCACAGCCATTGGATGTGTCATTGCCACCTGTAAAGGTTCAAGTTCATCAGTTGAAAGCATCACTAAATAATTAGAGGCATGATTAAGTCACTTATTCAATCAAGAAGAATATTACATTTTTCAAAAACAAACAGGAGAAGTCTAGGTTATGTTAATTAAACTCTCTTTTTCACATCTGTTATCCACACCACTCAAAAATAACAATCAACATTCAGCAGCAGGTACGTTTAACCGTTAACTATTTCTCTAACAATATCTGACAATGTTTAGCATTTTTACATTGATAAGTTCATAAAGAAATTTAGATTTAAGGGGAAAACCTTATTCAGAGTGCGCACAGCAGCAAATCTTAACACTGGCTTTGAAGAGCTTAAGAAGAGCTGAAGAACAGTAATTGCTGAGGTCAATTCTCTGTTTGTCACTCCACTGAGTTCTGTGATTGCTCTAGCAGCCTCAAAAATCACCATTTCTGCTTTATGGCGAAGACAACTCTCGAGATAATCAAAGAAAGGGCGTTCACCCACTTGAGTGTTGCTGGCAGAATCACGGATAACCTGAAGAAATAAATCAATAAATAATCAAAGGTACACAAAGTATTGTCTCCATTAGGAAACAATATTTTCAGCAGAATAAGGACCTGACTAGTATAACGGATCAACAAGCACTGCGCCAAAGGTGAACGAACAGATCCTTTAGTCAAGCTGGTAACCAACTTGCTCACAGCGAGTCGATCATTCTGTCGTATCTGCAATTTTTGAAATAGATGTTTCTTAATAACCTTCACTGAAACAAATAACTTCTACTTGTTGGCCCAAATTGTAGCCCAACAAACAAGAAGCAACTAAAACACATTCTTGTATACATTATAAAGGGCTCAAAGTTCCAAGTTAATCAATAGAATTTGCAAAAACATTTACCTAAAAAATGAATAGCATATGAATTTGGAATTTGAAAATTTTAAAGGAAAAGAAGCCACACTTAAAATGAGACAGTAAAGTTCAAATCTATCAGTAGTTGACAGCAGAAAATATGAAAAGAAAGCAAACTAATCACTCTTTAATGCTTTCTAAATTGCAACTATATGGTCATAAAGCAGTAAATAGATAATAATAAGACCATTTTCTTTAATGCTCAGCAAATTCTTAAGAGAATCCTGAAAATCAATCGTTAAAACAACCTTAAGGAACCAATAGATTCCACAATGGTTAATTTGTATTTTTTGTCTACATGAGCATTTTTTGGCAATAAATATTGCCTAGGAAAAAAAGGAAAGGCTTTGGATGCAACCAATAAATATTGTAAATATTGGCTATAACTTAACCATGAGAAACATTTGGATAGTTTGCAATAGTGGAGCTTAATAAGCACTTAAAGTCAAGAAATATGGTTTTACTTATAAAAATGATCATTTAGCTCACTTAGTCTGCACATGATACAAGTTCACATTTATATTAGACAAACATGCAATCCAAAGCATGGATGTTCTTAGCAATCTACCATTTATGTAGACAGAATATGTTATTTGGTATTTTTAACATTAAATAAGAAGCCAATTAGTCTAAAACTTGTTCTATGTTTGTACCAAAACATTTATTCAGCATACCTGGTATAGCAAAGCAAGTGCATGGAACTGCACAAGAGCTGCTCTTGATTGCACAGCTTCCTGAACCTCGTTACTCCACCTCTTAACGATCTCTGGGTTTGTCTGTAGAAGATGAAAATGTTAAAATGAGATATACTAAATTAATATACAGACAATCCCAATTGTGAAGAATGCAAAGAAGTACCTGGAGTAAATGGATCCCACTAACTAAAGCCGCACTTGCAACCACTGGATTCTTATCAACAATGGCTTGTTTTAAGTATCGCTCAATCTGGGTAAGAAGAGTTCCATCTGTAATCCGGCAAAGCACACGTATGGCATTTGCCCTATACATATCTGTTTTGCTATTCATGTCTTTCATAAGGGAACTCGTCACAATGATAACCTTAGTATTGGAAGAAATACAAAGTAGGTCA